>JAPQWV010000048.1:2400000-3725000 GCA_027422505.1 Craterostigma plantagineum
AAATGAAGGCCGTGGTATCATCTTTCGAAGCAGTAGCTGGCGAGGGATCAGCCAATATTTACTCAGCTTTGGCTTCGAAGGCCATGTCGAGACACTTTAGATGCTTAAGAGATGGTATTGTGGGCCAAATCAAGGCCACGAAAAAGGCGATGGGAGAAAAAGACAGTGCTGCCCCAGGCACTGTAAGAGGCGAAACTCCTAGACTGAGAATTCTTGATCAAACGCTAAGGCAACAGAAGGCTATTCAGCAAATGCATATGATGGAAGCTCATCCATGGAGACCACAAAGGGGTTTACCAGAGAGATCGGTCTCAGTTCTTCGGGCTTGGCTATTCGAGCACTTCTTACACCCGTAAATAAATTCTTACTTTAACCCTTATTATATCTTACTCTTCAAATATATAGCTTGCCTTCGTTTATATGTGGAGAAGTACAAGGGGATAAGTGATCGATGGAATCTTTGTGCTCTACAGTGTTAAAGAAAATAGGAAATTGTGTTTCCCTACACTCGTACTATTGAGTCGGTTTCTTGCATTTTTTCTTGTCTCGATCACTAGTTTATGATAACCCTCGGTGCATTATTTCTTGCTTTGCGTTGCTTTCATTGGTTTTTATATATATTTTTTCTTAGTGGCTGCCTTTTGTATTTTGTGTGGATTTGATTCTTTCTTGCAACCTCCGATGGAGGAGGACCCCATCTCACCCATATATAAATCCATCCATGTCTTTCATCGTCTTTATACACTGTTGTATATAATATTAAGTTAGAAAAATATTATAAAAATGACCATATTATAATGACATTATTTTCTTTACTGCGTCTTCGTGCAGGTATCCAAGTGATGTAGATAAACACATCTTAGCCCGCCAAACAGGTCTCTCAAGAAGCCAGGCATGTCCTTTTCTTCCTTCATATTATATTCCAATCTTTATATATATTCCACACAATCAAGAAAAGATTAAAAAACTGAATAATGCTACGATCAATGCATGCCCTTTCACTTTTCCTTTGTGTTTTTTTTCCCAGGTATCCAATTGGTTCATCAACGCTAGGGTAAGGCTATGGAAGCCAATGGTCGAAGAAATGTACTTAGAAGAGCTCAAAGAACAAGAAGGTGATGGCGTCACTATACACAATAACATCATTGGATCGTCTTCGCTGAACAACAACCTCGGCTCATCGGAAAACCTATTATCATCTCCGAGGATCGATCAAGATCGAAAACCTAGCCACAACCAGCTCATGCAAAACATAGATCCAGGAAGTTTGTCTTCCATAATCAGCCACAGCCAAGATAAAAACAAGAAGATAGATAAGAGCACTGCTTCACTTCTACTTGATCATCATCATCAAAGCAACGAAGAACCCTATATCAGTTTTGGTAATAGAGTTGGAGACCATCATCAGAACTCTTACGGTCAGAACACAATCGACTTCTCATCATATGGTGGTAATAATGGCGGCGGGGTTTCTTTAACGCTGGGATTACATCATCAGAATGCTGTTACAAGTGGAGGTGGTGGGCATATGGGCTTAGCATTTTCTTCATCATCTGCGCATCAAAGCTCACTTTTTTACAGTAACCCTACTAGAGAAGAAGAAGAAGATTGTCAGCAAACTGTGCAACAGTACTCTCTATTGGATGGTGATCAAGGGCAGACATTGCAGTATAGGAACTTGATGGGTGCACAGTTGCTTCGTGACTTGGCTGGGTGATTTTCATTAGTTAAGGTTCTTAGTTTTATTTTTTATTATTTATAAAATCTAGAAAGTATATAAATTAAAAAGATAGCTGTCTGTGTCTTCTTAGTGGTTGGTGTTAAAGTTAAAAAAGGAACGGTGGGTTTCTTGTTTTTGTCGGCGGAGTTAGCTTTGCCATGGCCGGAGATTTCAAGGAGAAAAAGGCAAGTAGGGTTAGCTTAGCTGGTTATGAAAGGGATTTACTTATGGTGATAATTATTATATATCGACATTATTATGTGATGTTAGGCAAGTGATGGTATACAAAAAAATTAGTGGATGGGAAAATATTTATGTATCTTCTATTTTGCTTTTTTCGTAGAAGAATTGTTGTTAATTTGTTATGTTATGTATGATATTATAGGAGTAATATATAATTTTTATGACTTTGCATGAAGAATAAAGTAAACCCAAATGTCATGACATAAACATGTATTAAAGAGACTTTATTAAATAATCATTAAACGCAGAATTTACAGAATCCACGATAAGATATAAAACTTAATTCGTTACACCCATGCGAGCAACATGCTCATGAAAATAGCAGGCGCTAACGCTTTAGTAAGTGGATCTGCAATCATAAAATTTGTTCCTATATGCTCAATGATTATATATCCACTCTGAACTCGTTCTTTCATAACCAGGAACTTAATGTCTATGTGCTTAGATCTGGAAGAGCTCCTGTTGTTATTGGATTACAGGACCGCCGAATTGTTGTCACAAAATAGCTTTATTGGTCGTTCAACAGAATTGACAACTTTATGTCCTGTCACTAAATTGCGCAGCCAAACAGCCTGGTTGGAGGCCTCGTAGCAAGCTACAAATTCTGCCTCCATCGTAGATGAAGCGTTTAAGTGTTTCAATACTATAGTTTTACCCATATATACTTGATATATAGACATTGAACTTTCCGAATCGCGGCACATATACTTTGTAATGCATGAGAAATGTTAGGGTGGTAACAAGGTCGGATTGGGTCACCTTCGGGTTCAACCCGTTTAATAAACGGGTTGAAAACCTCAACCTTGACCTGACCTGTTTACTTAAACAGGTTGAAAAATCAAACCCAAATCCAACCTGCTTTAACCCTAATCCAACCCGCCAACCCGTTTAAAATTAAAAAAGAAAAAAGTAAAAACAAAATTGACAGAATCAAATCCAAATTAAACAAAAAAAGGAGAACTAGTGCAATTTTTTTCTAAAAACATCGTGTGTGAGCGTGAGAGTGGATAGAGAATTAGGGTTAATCCTTTTATTTTATTTATTTAATAATATTTTAATAATAAATCTTATTCGGGGTTAAACGGGTTGGTTTGGGGTTGCAAATCCGAACCCTAACCTAATCCACTTAATAACCCGGTCGATTTTAACAGCCCTAAGAAATGGTATTGATAGATAAAACCCTTAAAATTAAATTACAAATCCCCTAATAGATTAAAGGATCAAGGTTTAAATATGGGAAGCTAATCATAGGATTAGCCACCTAGAATATGCTAACATTGATAACTGGACGAGCTTTTTATATATTAAATGGAATAAAACGAAATTATTCTATTATTGATGGGAATGGCTCATCAAACAAACGTAAGAGAACAGATAACTACATTTGTGGCTGGATGGCTCGTCTATAATTAAAACCACATTTCTCGTTTTAACATAAAGACAAAATGCATTAACTTTTTTGGGGAAAAAAAATCTGTTAGACCCTCAATTCAAAGATTACGACTGATCATCCAAACTTATGAAACATCATTATCATTTCACATTATTATTATTATTTTATCATTCATTTATGTCATTGAATTAATTTTTTTTTTTCTCTACATAACCTTTCTATGGTCGGTCCAATTGGGTCATATTGGGCCTCAATCACTTTTCAGAATTTGGGCTCTACTCTTTCGGCCCAACATAACAGAGAAGTCGTTCCCTAGACCCAAGCCCCAACTTGTTAAAAAAACTTGAAACCTTTTGTATTTTTTTTTCCTAATAATAAACAGGGGAAATTACAAAATTAGGCACTAAGTATACATGTTTTCGTTTTTGGGTCACTATGTTTGATAATTGCAAAAGTAGGTCACTAACTTTTCATGTGAAAACAAATTTGGGTCATTTTTCAATTTTAGGTCACTAAGAATATATTTTTTCGATTTTGGGTCACTACGTTTACATTTTTTTCAATTTTGGGTCACTCATTTAGTACTAATGTTATAAACATAGTGACCCAAAATTGAAAAAATCTAAACTTTAGTGATCCAAAATCGAAAAAATATATTCTTAGTGACCTAAAATTGAACCCAAAATTGTTTTCACATGAAAAGTTAGTGACCTACTTTTGCAATTATCAAACATAGTGACCCAAAAACGAAAACTTGTATACTTAGTGACCTAATTTTATAATTTTGCCTTAAAAAACACCAAGAGAAGACAACAATAACTAGGAACAAATGGAACAATTAGAAAGGCTCTAATGTCAAACATATGTGCAATAATTTTTTAATGTTATAGCTATACGTATATTCTTCACAAGTGGAATGGGTGGCCAACAAACTACATTGGTGCGTACTAGTGTTGGCATCAATTATTAGAAATAGAATAATGCTCTTGCAATTGCAAATGCACGGTTTGGTTTGGTCCCATTTTAGACACATCCCACTAATCTATAGCCCGTGAATGAGCATTTTTTTCCTACATATTTTTTTAGTGGCCAATAAAATTGTAATAAATTTTTATTGTGGGGTTGCGAAGAATAATTAAGTCACGGGGTATGCATCCAAAATGGATCAGGAATTGTCTGACCAGAAAAAGAAAAGGCAACGCATACATCGATTCATCCATCTCCAATATTTTCATGTAAGGTGCTGTGTATCTTCGCCACATATCATCGTAAAATTTAAAAATCTGACTAGATTCAATGTGAATTGAACCTATGTAACGACTCCTCGACTTCTACACATATAAAGTGATCTTAAGAGACAGAGTCCAAATCGAAACAAACATATTTTTACATGTTAAGTGACTTATGTGTGCCGTTTCTTTTCAAAAGAATTATGATGGCCTTTGCTTACAGCAACCAATAAAGAAAAAGACGCAAAGTTTGAAAATGTGGAATCGTGGAAGTTGCAATAACTTCATGGAGCTGTAACCGCCTCGCTTTGAAACCTTCTTTCTTTCCCTCTTTCCATGTGTTACTGCTTTATCCAATTTACAGTAATAACTATACATATATATTTACTTACATCTCATCTCTTTATTCGGTACTCAACGAGGATTTTACGTACACGACAAAGTCTCTCTCTCACCCCATTATAAATAAAAAACGTTACACTCTATGTTAGCTGCTATGCGAACAACCGCCATGGACGAGCTTGCAAGAGTTATGCCCAGAAATCGAGTAAGCGAAAGCTCCTTCCATCGTTATCAACACTCCGATTCACTTCGTATCAAAGATACATTCTTTCATTGTTTTCTATTCAGTCACTTTATGCAGCCTTCTTCTACATGCTCTTTGCGACGCTCGTGTTGAAGCCCAACGTAGTTCTATGCCGTCAATTAAGCCATTACTGGGATTATTTCGAGTACTGCTCTGCGAACTGTAGGGCCCACAGCGCTTCTCTGACGGACTTCGGCGGTGTGGGCGACGGAGCGACGTCGAACACGAAGGCGTTTCGGGCGGCCGTCGATCACCTGAGCCAGTACGATTCCGACGGCGGGTCTTTGCTGTACGTCCCGCCCGGGAATTGGCTGACTGGGAGCTTTAATCTTACAAGCCACTTCACCTTGTACCTTCATCGCGACGCTGTTCTCCTCGCTTCCCAGGTTTTTTTTTTTCCTTGAAGAAATCAGAAATTCCTAGTCGTTCGTTAGTTCGACCCTCGGTTGTTGGATGACGTCGAGAGCTCGGCAAGCGTTTGATTTATTTTTACAGGACGAAAGCGAATGGGCTGTGATAGATCCGCTGCCTTCGTACGGACGAGGCAGAGACGCCGAAGGTGGAAGATACATCAGTTTGATCTTCGGAACCAACTTGACCGACGTCGTCATCACAGGTTGAAACTGAGAGAAATATAAAAACACATTTTTCTCGAGACGACGTAATGCTTTTTACGACGAGAGATTATTAACTGCTGCGTGTAATAACAACGAAACTCAGGCGAGAATGGGACGATAGATGGTCAGGGACAGTCATGGTGGGACAAGTTCCACGGGGGAGAGCTTCGATACACGAGGCCTTACCTCATCGAAATAATGTTCTCCGAGAATGTTCAGATATCCAACTTGACACTCGTCAACTCTCCCTCTTGGAACGTTCATCCTGTATATAGCAGGTAATAAATAATACGCCGAGAAATTCTGAGATAGATTGATGATTAACCCATGTTAAGAAATCCGATCAGAGATTCTTGAATTTCTTTCCTTCCGTGTTCAGCAACGTCGTCGTCCAAAGCCTGACGATAATCGCTCCTATTAGATCCCCAAACACCGATGGCATAAATCCAGGCAAGTAACAGACATGTGAAAGAGGGCCTCTACAGCTTTCTATTACAACCATTAATAACATAACACATAATAATTCCTGCAGATTCTTGCACGAATACGAGGATAGAGGACTGCTACATAGTGTCGGGAGACGACTGCGTAGCAGTTAAAAGTGGATGGGATGAGTATGGAATAGCCTTTGGTATGCCCACGAAGCAGCTACTCATAAGGAGGCTAACCTGCATTTCGCCCACGAGCGCTGTAATAGCGTTGGGGAGCGAAATGTCGGGAGGAATCGAAGATGTTAGGGCAGAAGACATAACTGCCATAGATTCAGAATCTGGCGTAAGGATCAAGACAGCAGTCGGGCGAGGAGGGTATGTAAGGGACATATACGTAAGGAGAATGACTATGCACACAATGAAGTGGGCTTTTTGGATCACGGGGAACTATGGGTCCCACGCTGACAACAACTACGATCCCAACGCATACCCTGTGATTCAGAACATCAACTACAGAGATATGGTTGCTGAGAATGTGACCATGGCGGGCAATTTGCAGGGGATTTCGGGCGATACTTTCACTGGGATTTGTATATCTAACGTTACCATTGGGATGGCGAAGAAGGCGAAGAAGGTACCTTGGAACTGTACGGATGTCCAAGGGGTGTCGAGCGATGTGGTTCCTCAGGCCTGCGATCAGCTTCAGGATCAAGGGTCGGGGCTCGTCGATGGGTGTAATTTCCCTGAAGAAGGCTTGCAGATTGAGAACGTCCAAGTTCAGATGTGTTCGTTTAGGAGGAAGCGTTTGTTAGAATGAATAGCAAACATCTTCGAAGTGATCAGAACTTACCTGGGATTCATTCATGTCATGTGGTTTGTGAAATCTAGTAATCTGTCTGAACTCGGACAAGTGAAAAAGTGTTTCTTTTTAAGAGCAATGAGATGTCACTTGTAGTTAACTAGAATCAAAACTCAGATAAGTTACATTATCTTACAGTACTTCAATCACGAATCTTGATGGAAAGAAAGCGATTCCTTCCATATGAGCTCTCTAATATCTTCCTCGGTCATCAATGGCTGCTCAAAATCAAAGCTGAAATGCATCGAGCATATCGGTTCGTCGTTTAGGTCGTGGAGTGTGGATAGATAAGGATGGTACAGAGCCTCATCAACTACACCACAAAATTACTTACAATTGTCAGAAACAGAAGAAACTAAACCAGAATTCACTGTTTGCTTTCTTACCAGTTATACGCTGCTTGGGATCAAACACAAGCATCTTTCCCAGCAAATCCAATGCAAGAGGAGATGCATTAGGAAACCTAGCCGAGAATTGCTGCTTTGGAAAATGAGGGAGCTGTTTAACATATCTTCGAGCATTCTCACTTCTTAGAAACTGAAGGCTGGCTTCATTAGGTGTGCCCACAAGCTTTTCAACAACAAGTACATTTTATTCATTGGAAAGGAAAACCTTATTCGATCAACAAAGTAAGCAAATTTTTATTACCTCGGTTATGAGCTTCAACTGATGAACGTAATCTTTTCCACGAAATAAAGGTTCCCTCGTCATTATCTCCGCGAATATGCAACCAACCGACCACACATCGATGGCAGCGGTGTACTCCGAACAATTAAGGAGCAGCTCGGGCGCGCGGTACCAGCGAGTGACGACGTACTCTGTCATGAAATCAGTCTCAGAGGTTGTCCGAGCCAACCCAAAGTCTCCTATCTTAAGGTCGCAGTTTGCGTTCACAAATAGATTCCCTGGCTTTAGATCCCTATGCAGGATGTTCGCCGAGTGTACGTATTTTAATCCTCTCAGTATTTGGTACAGAAAGTACTGCAATGATGATGGTATGATGAAGAAGGTTATTTATGTCGAGAAACCGTCAATGACCATTCAAGAATCGAAGGCAAACGGTAAATTAGAAACAAAACCTGCGCATGATCGTCGTTCAGAGGTTGATCTGATCGTATGATCTGATTCAGGTCAGTGTCCATCAGTTCGTAGACAACGTAGACATCGCTGAAGCCCTCTCTCTTTGGTGGCCTTATAATGTCTTTGATGGCAATAATCTGAAGATGCATTGAAATCAAACACAGAACACGGAAATCGAACGAAATGTATACGTAAGTAGCTAACATTTTCGTGATCCATATGGCGTAGGATCTTAATCTCTCTCAGCGTCCGTTTGGCGTCTACCGTGTTGTCGAATGCATTGCCGATCTTTTTTATTGCAACTTCCTCGTTTGTTTCTTTGTTGACAGCCGAGCTTCATTTCGCGAACGAAAACACAAGGTTAGAAGACGTCACATTTTTTGCTCTGAATCTAACATTTTCTCAAACAGATTAAAGACACGAGCTTGCTTCTTAAAGCTAACTCGTTGGCTCAAACCCATAATCAAATCAAACACCATCGATTTAACTAATCCATGAAATAAAGGTATACTAACCAAACAAGGCCATAGGCTCCACGACCAAGCGGTTTAAGGGGGGGAACGTACTTGCAGTCAACCTCAAAAAAGTTTCCGTACAGATTGTACCGCACGTATCTACCGTCATGTGTCGCCACACCTCGTACTTTGCCGTTTGAACTTGAGGTCGAACTTGATTCTCGAGCCATGTAATTAAACAAAAAGGGGGTCGCTGGAAATGCTAATCCGAGCTGGTAATTGCTGAGATCTTTCTCCTTCGCAGCTGAGCTGAATGGGCTTCGGAGATTTTCGTAGGAAGTGTTTTTTGAACTCGTCACAGAGTAGAGGTTCGAAATTCGAAGTCTTCGGTGAGCTTTGCAATTTACACGGAACAGTTGGGCTTTCTGATTAGACAATAAATTAATGAATAGATAAATGGGCAAATTTTGTGTCAAGACCCTCCTATATTTTAAAATTAGAAATCAGACCATGTCAGGATTTTCTTTAGTTTTAAGGACCTATTTTTTAAAAAACTAAGTGAAAAGGACCCAAAACTGTGTTTTGACGAAATTACTCTTAATAAAGTGATCTCTGAATGGGTATTTGACGTCAGTTTTATGTTACACAATTATGCTAATTTGTTACCGTAAAACCATACTGGTTACTTTAACGTCATAAAATGTTACTTATCAATAGAAAATATTATTAACAGACATATTTATTATAGCGGATTATCGAACAATATTTTTTCACACTGATCGAGCAGTAGATTGTTAACACCTTGTTTTTTTTATGTGGTATTTTTGTAGCAGATGTGTTTAGGGTTTCCAAACAATTATATGATGTTACTATTAGAAATGTTTACTGGTTAATAGTAAACATAGTATTAGACAATTACTGGTTAATAGCAAATGTTTACTGATTAGACAATTATATGATGTTACTATTAGACAATTATATGATGTTACTATTATTTAACATTTTGAATGGGCTTTCCAAACAATTATAACATTTTGGATCACGGAAGTAATAAGTTTCCAAACAATTATAACAGTTCTGCGCTGAAAAAGAACACTTCATTTCATTTGGATAACAACAGTCTTTATTGAGTACCATAATGAGTCTATTTAGTAACAAATAATGTCGCAGAAGTAACACATCATTCAAAAATAATACTGCTTCCTGCAATAACACATTAACAGATGATGTTGCAAGAGACGGTATTATTTTTTAATAATGTGTTACTTCTTCTGCGACATTATTTGTTACTAAATAGACACCATATGGTACTCAATACAAGACTGTTGTTATCCAAATGAAATGAAGTGTTCTTTTTCAGCGCAGAACTGTTATAATTGTTTGTAAACTTGTTATCGAATCATTTAGGTATCAGACGTAAATTTGGCATATGTCAGGGTTAAATATGTCTTTTCACGTCATTTTAGGGTCTGACCTCTGAATTTTTCGAAAAGTAGGTCTTTAATCATAAAGAAAAATCTGATGGGACCTGAACTCAAACCCAAACTACTAAATAGGGTCTGAAATCTAATTAACCCTAGATACTCCCCATTTCTAGACAAAAGTGATATGTCTTAGATTTTCCACTTATTCAAGAATATATTACTTCGGATTGCTACTGTGGCAATTTAGTATTACAACTAAACTATCATTGGTGGTCGTACTTCAAGTGAAAATGACATGCCAACTAATTAACTGCTCTATGAGCTTGAATAGTATTTTGTCACGAGTCATTAGTCATTCAAGGTTAGTTTTTGCATTTGTAGACTTTTATTACATGGTCGTATGATATCTAAGTTAATAGATTACATGGGTATAAGTTATTATTGTATGACTATTACGCTGATTTTGTTGATATGATATCTTGACATGTTTGACATGTATGTATTAATTATTTGTGTAATGATATTTGATAGATGTGTTTGAAGTTTGTATAAGTGTGTATGGATTAGTGATACACACTTCATACCTACCTTAGAGGAATTTAAGTGAAGTTGGCAAGTAGGAATTTGAGTGAATCATATTGAGAAAGAAAATGTATAACTGCATAAAATATACCTATTAGATAAATAGACGTATACATATACAGAACACGCTTTCTTTATTCACACCGAACCTCAGGAAATTATAGGTTTCAATACATTATTATGTAAGAAAAAAATTAAGAAAAAAAAGTTCATGGAATAAATATAAATAGAAGTCCTCCACATAGCAGTTATATATTGTTTTATATGTCCGTCATAGAGTTGCCGGAAAAGGAGAGAGCAAAGTGTTAACATTTGACGACGAAGTAGCAGCAATGTCAATCCCTTCTCCGAACTGTGCAGCTTCTTCTTCTTCGTTGTTCTCCCAAAAGAAATAACTCGAACACTGATTTGCTGCGTCAACCCACGCATTCACCTCGTGATTTCTCTGCAAGCAATCAAATGCTGACAAGTGTCCCATCATCTCCCCCGTCGTCCCTTCAATGGGCGCGCCATTGACGGCGATGCTCTCCACCATGTTCATCTCCATGAACGTAGGCGTAAAATAATTATTAGCACCCAATCGATCATCATGGTTATCCATTGCGCTGCTCGTCAACTGAAGTTGCTGATGATGATCCAAGTTACTATGCCATGTTTCTGATGAACTAATTACCAGCCCTGGATTACTTTCCTGGTAAATCATCGTTTGATGATCTGTTATTTGATGCGACTTCTCGTTAGTGCTCGATCCTACGAGGTTATTAGAAGGTCCAATGTCGAACATGAAAGTGGATGAGTTAATAATTGGTAATAATAAGGGAAACGATGAAGTGGCGTTTTGGACATGTGGGATTGTCAGTTGTTGTTCTTGATTATTGTTAGATAGTTTAATCTGCTGCTGGCTATTTGAAGATGCTGGTGAAGTGGTTGTCGATGATAAGTTATTCGTCGAGGGTTTTCTTATCTTCTTCTTGATCCATGAGTTCCAGTAATTCTTGATCTCATTATCTGTTCTCCCAGGTAAATGGCTGGCTATATGAGCCCATCTAATAATGCATAAAATTTCAGATCGATCATTCGTCCAAGAAAATATCAGATATATATATTTGAAAAAAATAGTTGCAAGTAATTGAGGGTTTTCCTTAGTTTCCCAACAAAGTGTGAATGTAATAAAACGAAAGATGAATGTTGGGAAAGCTACGTACGGTGTACACTAGTAATGGTGTTGTAATAATTAACAACTTTGACTCGATAGGTTGCATTGTGTTTTCACAGATAAAAGTATACTCTTTCTATTAATATAAGCAAACCTTTTCGGACATAAGCTCCTTAACTACTTCTTGAGTGATTTTCATGGCTGCTAATTACCTTGTAAGTGAAGTGAAGTACACGAGGAGTTTTTCATTAATTAAATAGTTATATAGTCAACAAACACTCATCACATTAATCAATTTCAAGTAGTCCTACCATTTATTCTAGATCACTAATGATCTTATATTTGCTTCATCACTAGAGTTTACTTTCTGATGATATGCAAATTAAACAGTAAAAAGAAACACAAAAAAAAAATGAAAAAGAAAACTAAATAATGCCAAGTAAATGAACACCTGTTCCCAACTGCTGCATGAAGATTGATGATTAGCTTTTCCTCTTCAGGTGTAAACCTTCCTCTTCTAATGTCTGGTCTCAGATAGTTTATCCATCTCAAGCGACAGCTTTTCCCACATCTTTGAAGCCCTAAACTCAGAATTTTCATTCACTAACTTAAATATAGTTCGAGCATAATCTTACTACATATCACACTAATGAACCCAGGAAAATAATCATATATAAGATAAAAAAAAAAGGAACCTGCTTTTTCAGGGACTTCACTCCAGCAACCATAGCCATGAGTGGTTATGTAACGAATGAGCTTTTCGTCTTCTTCAGGCGACCATAAGCCCCTCTTAACCTTCTGCTGATTGCAGCAAGAATGATGCCCCATGTATTTTTTCTGAAAAAAAATATTAAATATATAATTAGGGATATGATATATTGCAAGTAAAGATGTATCTCGCTCTTCATGTAAATCTTGAGCAATAAATATGTTGGGGAGTTTAGGTTTTTCCGACATGAGTCCCCCCATTGGACCCCTGTAATAGTGTCCTTGATGTGCTTCTATCTAACACCGAAATGACAGTTTAGCAACTGACTCTGCAATAGTATTGCTAAAAGTCGTCTGTGTAATTCAATTCATTGCTATTTTTATTCTACGTCGACGACGATATAGTGTAATAATACGTAACAGAATCTCACGTAGTTGTCTTAGTCTTTTTTTGAGAGCTGGCCGACAATTATGGACGTGTATTCCAAGCGTCATACAATAGTTTTCCCGCAGATTCTTTAAAATGAAGAAACCCTCTTTCTATTTTGAGATGGATTGATTAACGTTTTGGACAAGTCAGTAAAGGGTTTGTCTTTTGAAAATTATGAAAGTATGATATCAACTTGTATGAAGAAGGATGATCAAGCTTGGATGATAAGCTTATTTATTGTGATCATAATCAGAAAATATCAAACAAGTTGGGCGTAATTCGTAAACGAGTCGAGCTTGAGCAGTCGTCATCTGATCAATAGGGCTCGATGATATTTATTAAGCTCGAGCAATTTATAAGTGAATTCTGCCCATTGAATTCGTAGATCATTAACATCAATCCACGTTACGTAAGTCTTTTATATACATATGTATATTGCTCGACTTTGTGAACATGGCATTGTAAATGGCAGCTTGGTCTAGGATATGATGTTATATATTTATATATGTGTGTGTCTGTGTCTATATTGTTGCGTGTATAACTCGGTAAGTACATATATTACTAGAAAAAAAAGCACGAAGAACACATTAGTTAATAGGTTATTGACTTGACAGTGAGAGGAGAGAAGGCGTTGATGCTAATCATCCACCACACTTAGATGGAAAGAGAAGCTGAATTTCGAAGTAATCTGCAAATCATTCCAAGAAAAGGATACTTTAGAGGAGTGAGAGAATGTTAATTAATTCAAAAATTTAAGAGAATGATTACTCCTTAGCTTTAAGTGGGGGCAATGGGGTGGTATCATTGCTTCGGGCCTACTTCAATAGGAGACATGATAATAAAAATTTATAATCACAAATAATTAACAGTTTCCTAATACATCAATGTAAACCGCGCCATATTACATGGCCCATTAGTTACCATCATTAGTAGCTAAGCTAAGTACATAGTATAGTCTATGCTTTCGCATCAAATACTGTTTTCATTCATTGGAAAGGTTAAGCTTACACTTTATGGCAAAACTCGAAATTAGGTAAGATTGCATGGTATTTAATCATAAGTATGGAGTCACGTCAGCTGATTAATCATGCCTTGTGCTTGTAATATATCTCTTTATGCTGCGTTCAGTTCACTGGATAAGATGGGATAAAAGTCCATTTATCATACTTAATATTGTTCACTAGCTAAATAAGAAAATATGTTAAAGCCCGAGATAATGAGCTGGCCCGCGTTTATAATCCTGCATATGCCATGTAATTTATCCACCAGGCCTCCGTCAGATCAATAGTCCAGACCCACTACTATTTGCTGAAATGTCTAAATTACCCCCATGGACTGATATTTCCCAATTTCACAAAGCGGGACTTCATTTTCGACATTCCAAGCGCGGTAACCCACTGAAAGCAGCAAGCATCAGGTATTGGTTCCTTCTTCCTCTACGTGATTGTTGAGTGTAATTTCCTTTTAGATAGCTAAGGCACATCCTAGGCTATAAACTGACATCGTCGGCCATCGGAATTCTGCAACTCGTCGTTGTTCATGTGGTTGATTTTTTTGACTGTGATTTGACGTCTTTGATGATCTTTCAGTTCGATTCTGCTCGTTCGAACGCATCCTAGGTACCTCGTTTGATTTGCGCGCCTGTGATTTGTTTGGCTGTGACTGTCATCTCATGTTTCACCGTCTGTGTTTTCGTGTTTGATTATCTACTTTAACATATATTTTGCTCATGCCTGATGAGTCTCGATTGGCAGTAAGTGTAATAGGATTTCAGTTTATTCCAGGCATTCATTTTAGGGTTTACGATATAAGAGTTTGCATATAGATTGCAATGTCGTGAAGATTCTTGATTATCAGTTCCTTGCAATGTTGTATTAAACCACGTATATGACCGTTTCAGATGCAGCATGGATTGTCACTTGAGAATGGAACTTAAAATGTTTGTAATTTTGCAAACATTTATTCATCAGAACATTGTGATATTTCTCTTAGTTTCGACGCATTTAAGACGTCTACAGAATAGGAATGGTCGGAAGCGAACACGACGGGAAACAAAATACAGTTTGATTGATAAGATACCCAAACGGTGGACAACCTTAATGAGTTAGTATCGATGTCCGACATAACATGCCATAATCATTTGAGGATGAATCGAAAAACTTTTGGCACTCTCGTATATCTTTTAGAAAATTTCAGCGGTCTTCAGGACTCTAGGTTTACGACAGTGTGAGACAAAGTGGCCATGTTTTTTATTATTATAGCGCATAACACTAAGAATCGCGTTGTGCAAAAAACCTTCAGAAAGTCGGGGGCTACTATTTCTAAATACTTTAGTGAAGTTCTAAATGCGGTGTTGAAATTGCATCGATTATTAATCCTGCCGCCCCAACCAATCACTGAAGACAACACAGATCATAGATGGAAGCATTTTAAGGTACTCTTTTGCTTATTTCATGCATCTGTTATTAATTACTTGGCTTGTAAATAATTTTTAAACTCATATAACATCATAGGGTTGTCTCGGAGCATTAGATGGAACGCATGTCAAGGTAGTAGTTCCCGAATATGAGAAAGCAAAATATCGCAATCGGAAAGGCGATGTGACGATCAATGTACTTGCGGCATGTGATCCAAATATGATGTTCACCTATATTTTGTGTGGTTGGGAAGGATCTGCAGCAGATGCTAGAGTCTTACGGGATGCCATTTCTAGAAGAAATGGTCTTAAGATACCAAAAGGTAAACTAGTTTTTTATTATATAAAATCGGTAACAAATAGCTCACTTAATTATGTGATCCATCCGTCTCAGGGAACTACTACTTGTGCGACGGTGGATATATGAATGCAGACGGATTTTTAGCGCCGTTTCGGGGAGTAAGATATCATTTAGATGACTTTGGTCAGGGTAGAAACGCACCCCGAAACCCAAAGGAGTACTTCATTTTGATTCATAGTCGAGCTAGAAATGTGATAGAGCGGTGCTGCGGCTTATTGAAGAAGCGTTGGGCGATAATACGATCACCTTCGTATTTCCCTATTGTTACGCACAACCGGATTGTGATGGCTTGTTGCATACTCCACAACTTTGTTCGTAAAGAGATGCCAATAGATCCTCTTGATGAAGAAGTTAGAACAGTAATGGATGCTAACATTGATATTACAAATTATGACATAGATGATGTAGAGAACATATATAATGTTGATGCTTCAGTGGAATGGGCCAATTGGAGGGACACATTAGCGACGACGGCTTTTAATGAGTCGAGAAATTGTGGCATGCGGAATTGAGATGCTGTTTGTGTGAGGTCTTACTTTTATCGGCTAATATTGGACATGATTGTAGTTGAAAATTATTGCTGAACTTCGTTGACATTGCTCTTGTCTTACTATTTTACGACTTGATCTTTGCATATGCTTGTTTTAGTTTCAAGGGTTATCTATGTGCACACTAAATTGTGTTGTATATATGCCTCCATTTTTTATTAATCTTTACAGGAGTCACTTCATGGAAGGTACATTATATACGAACTCTAGGGTACCTGCTCCAAACAAGGAGAAAATCAACCGTCGTGGGTGGAATCAACAAGAAGAGCTGGCACTAATTAACGCTATGAAAGAGATTGTTGCTAGCGGCTGGAGACAAGAGAACGGATTCAAAGCCGGATACTTGAAGATCTTAGAAGCTCGTATGCTAGGTACATTTCCCGGGACGGACATACGTGCTACACCCCATATCACTTCTCGGCTACAAACATGGAAAAAATGGTACCATAGTCTATCTACGTTGCTCAGTATTGGATGGAAAAAATGTCTAGAATTGGATGGAATGATTCAACAAAGACAATTGATGTGTTTGAGGATCAGTGCTGGGAAGAATACATCAAGATATGTACTATGGTTGTCATTATTAACTTCATGCTGTACATGAAACTTTAATGTAGTAGTGCTTCGTCCGTGTTTTATGCAGAAGGATCCAAATGCTAAATCTATGCGCCATAAATCTTGGCCATATTATAACGACTGGATCGAGATCTTCGGGAAGGATCAAGCTACGGGTAACATGCTGAGGATATTGAGGACATAATAAGGACAAGTGGCATAAACCAAGTTGATCTGTCCATGCATTTAAAGGCTGACAACTCTTCTACGAACGAGTTCGTCCAAGGTTCGGGGAACGAGGACGGTGGTAGTGGCTCTAGCGGTGTAGGAACCGCCCAGTTGCAGCGACGTGGTCGTAAAAGGAAGGTCGATGCGGATATGAAGGGGTTGACTCCGGATGAAAAACTGATCATTTGCAAGTTTCTCGTGAACCATTCAGACGAACTTAGACTGTTTTACAGTCTCCCGGCTGATATGAAGTATCGGTACATAGTAAACACATTAGCCGGTCTAATGTGATATTATTATGTTTTGGTTGTTATTTTGGCATTGCATATCATTGTCTCGACATATGGACGAGGAGCTATGCTTGTATGATTTTTCTGATATTTTGAAATAGGGCTAGGCTGGTTTGATTGGGTACGAAGCTTTTTTCTTTGTAGTGATTTTGGTGTTTGCAACTTTGGTCAGGGTATATGCTGTAAACTGAAACCAAGTATGTTGGGTTATAATTCAAGTCGGTTGTCATTTGATCGAGCTAATTCAAACGCGGAAGTTTTATAATCACAGATACCTTGGCAACCTTGAGTAAGCTATTTGCGCTATCGACGTATTTGTCGATATTTCATGGAAAATAAAGAAGCCGAAGGAAAATTTTTAATATTACAGACACCTGTCGATGCATAATACAAGCCCCAGATAACTAAAACGACACCCTATACAACTCCCCGAGATGAGGTAAGGCCTGTTGTAGATGAAAAACCAAAAGTGGCCGGCCTCACACGTAACAAACATAACGTAGTACATACACAGACATAACCCTAGCCACTTAGACATTAGTGCTCCCCTTGTCACTGATCGTACATTCATCGAACTTCAATTTTTTAATTGGTGGTTTGCCATCTCTGGATTTCGAAGGCATTGGAGATGTAACCTCCTCGCTGACATATGATGAGTACGCAACCTCGTGGTCACTACTTATTTCAATGACTTCGACGAACTGCCATTTGAAGATGTTGGAGATAATTTCCCAGTTCTTCTTGCCGTTGAACATATAGGCCTCAACTAATGCTTCTTCCTACAACAAGTTTAATACGTTGGACATAACTAATATATTATATGAAACTCCCAAAGTTTCGTAAGAAGCACCTGAAACCATTCATTCCACTTATGTAGTGGTGCATCAACAATGTGGAGTGCTTGTCATACGTCGTAAACGGGTCATCCACCATCATCTTGAAAGTATGATATCGACGCACGAGGAAGTGGATACGTTGTTCAATCCTCTCGCACGTAAATCCTAAACCGAACTCAGCCAAGATCTTTCCATGCAGACTCACGATTACAGGGGCATAAGCTTCCCCAACTCTGAAATTGCCAAGTTCGTTGTCCCGGGCCAGACACCTTATAAAGAGATCGTCGACATTCTCGGTCCAACACCGAGTGAAGAGGAGCTGCGCCTGCATCTTTATGTTGCTAGTGTAATGACCTTAAAAAATGAACAAATATAAGAACATATTACACACAAGAGTAGTTAAAAAATCAGACATTCCATGGATATACCTTCGTTCACCATTTTCTTTGTAGATTATGCTCTCTTGCGATAGTACACATACCCATTCCTTCTATTTATACCAAGACCAACATGTTGTAGAAGATACATTTAATGTTCATAATTAATAAGATGTTTATCCTCCAACCATAAAAGATTGGCAAGTGAAGTTATTGTGGAGATAACACTCGAGTGGAATATCTACCTCAAGACACAAATCAAAGTCATGCCATTTGTGATATTTTTTTACTTGCTGCAGGGAGAAAAAGGTATTTGAGTACTCATTTATGATACGTGACATGACAATGCAAATAAAGAGTCCAATAGGTACTGTTATTTATCAAAACATCATCCAAGTGAATAAACACAATATAATTTTGCTTCAACAAATAGGACATAGATATTTCATTACAGCAAAAGTTAGCAAAACTAGCTGTTAGAAAATACATGTGATGTTCTAATAACTTGATCGAAATAGACAGACAAGGAACACAAATAATTATCCTACATTCGGCCGAACATACTACACACACCAACATGATCTACAAATACACATAGAAGCCATATAAAAGGATCAGTGCAGCCAGGTACTGTTTTACATGTGTTGTCCAATTTACTTGAAAAGTACTACGCACAGGTGGAGTAGAAGAAAAATCACAATCCACTTCTTAATGCCACCACATATTTTACGGACCTCAAATAGAGAACCCCCGTGATCCACGGCAGTCGCATGGATGGTACCAACATTAATGAGAATTTCCTTTGCGATCCTTCGATTTTCCATAACCTCGTACTTTAGCAAGGCGAGTTCCTCGTAGATAGCGGTGACATCAACATTCAATTCTCCCGGCGATGGGTCAAAAGACTCGTCGTTGCTTGATGCTTGGTTGTTGGCATTTGAGTAGGTTATGTTTTTTGTAGGTTATGCTTTTTGGGCCATTTCCAATACCCACATGAACGACGGCTACAAACGACATACAACTTACCAAACGTAGGCTTACTTGGACCAACTACTTTGACAGATGCTTTCATTTCATTACGGCAATGACACCTCTCAACTTCATAACGTATATCCATTTGGCGAAATTCGGTCTCGGAAGACATCCTATCAGCCACAAGATACAACAGAGCATGAACATTCAATTGGCCCTCTCGATATTTAAGATTATAAACTGACTCGCAAACTAGTAAAGCACAGCACCATTAGAAACCAAGTACATAGCAACGGCTCTGCAGTTACCAACGCTTAAACCCGCATAGTATACACATATTTCTCATCATGACAATCAGATGATGAACACGGTACATTCGCAGTTCAGACCAAAAAATCAGGAAATTTCATAATGCGTTGATGACAATGTAAAAGAACATACACCTATCTTCGAGACTAGTATGCATCGGGTAAACATTCGAGCATAATTTGCGTGTACCAAGCCAACCCTAAAATGCCCAATCAACACAACTGTTCGTCCAACGCTGTAATTTTATAAAACGAAACAGGTATAAATTAGTCAAGAGCACCTGAAATAAACCGAAAGTATCGGATCTCGTCGGATTTATGAACAGATCGCCGCGCCGCTGTCTCCTCCGTCGTGCTGCTCTTCGCTGTGTGAGAATACGCTGAATGATATGATGTGGGCTACCGATCCATCCAGGGGTTAAATGGTCCTTTTAAGTGTATTGTATTGGGCAAAGATAAGTTTTGTCTACGAAAGTGAACAATATTAGTAGTCTCATCCACATAACAGCTTATTTCAAGTGAACGGGATTACATAGTATTACAATCACTGGTTAAAAATTATAGTATCTTATCCAGTCTACTCAACTGAACGCAGCATTAGTTGATTAATTTCCATTACTAATCATCTAAAAAAAACTTATTTTTAAAGAAAAAACTTATTTTTAAAGAAAAAACTTGAAGGAATACTTAACAAAAAGCCCAAATTTCAAACATGAAAAGGCCCAAGCCCACTTTATTTCAAGTTCCTGCTCGAACAAGAGGCGAAGACATGGGCGAATGAAGTGAAGAAAGCGTCGTCGTCGTAGCATTCATAATCTCATCAATCTCTTAAGGCTTCGTTTGGTTCGTGGATTTCGACGTGGCAAAGAAAAAAAAGTATAACTGTACGACACGTGAACCATAATAATGATTCGATGGGTACCACCACACTTTTCTTTTTTCTTTTCCGCGTCGATTTCTGCGGACCAAACGCACCCTAAAGGGCAAACTTATCTCAAGTTTTTTACTGCTTTTTCCTTTTTCCCTCGACGACTATGCCATTGTTACTCAATACGAACTTGTGTATCCTATTCAGAGCAACCTTTGTCGTATCATCGTCCATGTTTGCGAAGCAAAACCCTAAACCACCTGGCTCGGAGCAATGAAACGAACCGCCCGGCGAAACGTTGAGCTTCACTTCGTTTACGATCACCTTCAATAGTTTCAGTTCAGCCTCGAAAGTTGGCTCTTTTAGCATCCTTCTCAAATCCATCCAACAAAATAGGTCGGCGTTGCTATTTAAGCTTGAAATACCTATTTGAGCCAAGTCCTTCATTAGGGTTTTTGTTGGTGATTTTAGTTGCGCAGAACTGCAGTCTTGCGGAATAAGATGCAGTCGTGCTATTATAGTGATGGAATGTTAGTTTGAGGTTGTTATGGCATACCCAATATATTCCTGATTTTACTTCGTAATGATATGATCAATTACATGCGCTATATATAGTGCTGAATACTTCAAAAAGCAACAGACATATAGCACACAAAGAGCAGCCATATCACAGACTATATCGAAATCGATCACCCATATATCAAACAACAGATCCATCTCTTGTCCATATATCATTAGTCATACGTGGCTAGTTGCTAATTGTGACTTTTAATCTTCTCTCCTTTATGACAACAATCCTTTTCCAATATTTATTCTTCTGGTTTTGGCGGCCCTTGGAGTACTCCTTTGTTTGATTTGAAATCTCCTTTCGGTTCGCTTGTTTGGATTGGAAAGCTAGTTCGGTTGATTGATTGATCGACCGATTGATTCTTTGCTCATGCGCAAGAAGCGACTCCGTCAACTCGTATACGGTCATCTTGGATAAGTCCTTCGACTCCTCAATGGCGGCAGCCACATGATCAAACTTTGGAGGAAGACATCGCAACACCTTCTCCACGACTCGTTTGTCTGGGATCTTGTCTCCACAACTTTTGATTTGGTACGATCTCCGTTGTTCGGGATAAGAAATCACGAATGGTCTCTCTCTCGTCCATCTTGAGATTGTCAAAATCTCACCATAGAGGTTGTAGCTTCAGGGTGATTGTTTTTTGAGTTCCTTGAAACTCTTGCTTCAAGATATTCCACGCCTCCTTCGCCTTTTTAACACCAAAGATACGAGGAAAAATGAATCTTCCAATACCTTATTGAATGTATCTTAGCACCATGGCATCCTTGTTCTTCAACTCCTTTTGTGCTTTGATGGTTTCAGCGTCATCTTCTTTGGCGGTTTTGGCGGTTTCAGCCTCATCTTCTTCGTCGGTCTTGCTCTCATCTTGGGTTGGTTCTTCATTGTCGATCACTTCCCAAAGATCCAACGAGATAAAGAATGTTTGCATTTGGCTACTCCAATAATCATAGTGCTCTCCTTCGAAGATTGGCACTTGGCTCGGAGGATATTGAAATAACGACGATATTGAAGTCATCGAGGCTCTGATACCAAATTTGTTGGTGATTTTAGTTGCGAAGAACTGCAATCTTGCGGAATAAGATGCAGTCGTGCTATTATAGTGACGGAATATTAGTTTGAGGTTGCTATGGCATACCCAATATATTCTGATTTTACTTCGTAATGATAGGATCAATTACATGCACTATATATAGTGATGAATACTTCAAAAAGCAACAGACATATAGCTCACCAAGAGCAGCCATATCGCAGACTATATCGAAATCAGATCACCCATATATCAAAAAACCCACCTCTTGTCCATATATCATTAGTCATATGTGGGTAGTTGCTAATTATGACTTTTAATATTCTCTTCTTTTTCCAAGGTGATAGTCAAGATAGCTAATTAACTTCATTTAACAGTTTTGTGCCTAGTCCTCAATCTCTTACCACTCTCAGTCAAGAAACGGTCTGTAAAAGTTTGGTCATTGAGCGTAGAAGCTAACAAAGTGTTGAGTTTGCGTAGAGACTAAACCGAAGCTCGACATTCTCTTGGTGCAGCTCACCACAGAATCGTTGTAAGTGTTGGATAAGCTCAATCGGGAATACATAAGAAGAAAACAAAAAAAAAATAAATTAAAAAAAAATAAAGGAAAAGAAAAAGGCTGCTAAGACTGCGCAAAATAGAAAAAAGGAAAAGTTTGCATGTAGAGAAAACTGCCAAGCCTCCCTCCCTAAATTGAACAAGCGTGATATGCAGTCTTATCATATCTTATCTACTATTTATTATAAATATATGTATGCATGCATGGAAGAATCAGAGAGTGAGAGAAAAAGAATAGTAACGTATTAGCGAGAAAGCAAAGAAAAAGAGTTTTCTTCCTGTGTTAAAAAAATCGTTTCTCCTCTCACGCAGCAAATATTCCATCCTTCATAAGAATACCATATCCCAACACGAAATCCTGGGAAGCCCATGTCTTTAGAGAGACAATGTGGACGAGCTTGGGGTTGAACGTTCCTTCATTTTCCTGCAAGATTTCTGCCACGCTGATGAAGTCTGGCTTGTCGAAGACATCGGCTGAGTAGATTTCGTCGCAGATTAAGTTGTTTCCTTGCTGTTAGTAAAGGTTAAGGCTTGCGTTAGGGTTTCTCGGTTCATGACTATGCCTAAAGGATTCGAAGGGTTGTTGAGAAGCAACCCTTTGACTTTCATGCCTGATTCTCGGGCCTTGGCGTACGCTTCTTCGATGGCCTTTTATGTGATTTTGAAGCTGTTTGAGCTTTCGCACGCGACGGGGATGAGCTTTACTCGAGTCCTCCAAGTTAAGTCTCTATCGTTTCTGCCATGAAATAATTCGAAAAAGAAAAAAGGGTTACTTTACTGTTGAGAAAAATTAAATCCAACCATTGAAAAAGTCATTCATATATTATACGCCTAGATCTTACCCTGGATAATATGGTGTTGGGATCATTAATGCTTCGCGGGGTTCAGCCAAACAGAAGGCTAATGTTTCTGGTCGCCAATGGCACTTCCGCCCATCACTATACGGGTCGGGTCGAACCTAATCCAGTTTCCTCTCACTCTCGCTCCATGAACTTTGCAACAGCCTGTTTATTTTATAAGTTAGTATATGGTAAGATGGTGTTTGCTGTGTGAGAGGAGAAACGAATTTTAACAGAGAAAGAACTCTCTTCTTTTCTTTTCTATTTATGATACAAACATACTTAGGCAACCGTGCCTTTTGTTTCACTCTGTATTACATGCAAACACACAAACTCACACACTCTTTTTTTTTGTGTTTCTTCTTTTTCTCTCACACCCACACTTATATCGATGCACCACTCCTACATATGTATAGACATACAAAGAACTACAAAGTATATACAAGACCACTTGGAGCTTCATGTGTTTCTTGCTTTCAAGTCAACAAAACATATCTTGAAAATCATGCGTGATTTTTCTATTCATCTCTTAGGATTTTTTTGGCTGCTCGGCTGCTTCAATATCTTTAACTTGTCTTCTTCACATTTTTCTTCCCCAAGGATTCTTCAAATATTTTGTTCCGCTTCCTTGTTTTTTATTATTATTTCTATTCTATATTTTGCATTTTGCTTTGAGATTATTCACTAACAAATTCTCCCTTAATCACATAGCCTTGCCATCTTTCGACACTCTTTAAATTTAACTCTCTTTCGTGTATCATATGTTGCGACTCCGCCTTCTTTTTCTTTCTCGGCCATAATCGGTGGTTCATCTTTTTTCTTTGCATCCACCGGCTTAGGCTCATCAGTGTAGTCCCTGTCACACTTCCTCTCCACGTTGCGAGGTACGTCTTCTCGTACGGGTTAGCCCTCAACGCTCTTCTCGTCCTCGGAAAACTCGACATCGTCGTTTTCTTTCGCCATCTCAAGTTCGCCTTGATTTTGTGGCCGAACTTGGTTTGTGCAATCAACGTCCTTATACGCTTTCTCCAACAGTTCCTAGGCTTCTTTGGCGTTTCCGTCTATCTCTCTGACATCGGTAAAATCTATCGCCTCATAGATGATGAGGAGCGCAAGACCATTTTCTATGGCGATGGCTCGCAACGTCTTCCATTGCGACCTTGTATACCCCGTCGTATCGGGTGAATACCCATCTTCGACTATTTTCGCCTTGCGATTTCAGCAAAACTTTCGTTTCGGCGCTCCACCGTACCTAATTGCTTTCGGTGAGCTTTAGCTGGGATGGCATTCCAACACCTGGTAATTTCAGCATCACCATCGGCTCCATTGACACCAACGGCTCTGATACCATTTTGTTGTTTTATTTTACCTATTTGTATGAGAGGGAGAACAGAGGGAGAGGCTTGATGAATTCTTTTCTGTTCAAACGTTTCGCATCTCTTCTCACTCTTTCAATGCATACACTACATATATATAGATATAAATGATATGAGAGAAGACAAATGAGATAAACATGCGTATCTAAACTTTCAGCTATAGCATACTATCTTCGACTCCCTTTCTTGTTTTTTTTCATTCTTGGTCTTCTTTGGTGGCTTTTTCTTCTTCAAACTCGGCTACTCTCTTTTTCCAAACTTGTTGCTTTTTCCTTTCATGCACCAGTTCTTTGTCCGTGTTAATGTTGACTAGCTCAGCATTGACAATGTCGAGCTAACATTCCAGCCAACATTGTTGTCTGTGAATTGATCAACATTCAATTTTATCTTTCATGCCCAAAAACCGTTTAACCTTTCTTTAGACGCTTTATTTAGTGATATGCAGGACGTGGTAAAGTGCTGAAACGAGTCAAAACCGTGTGGAAAGCGTATGGAGTAGCTTGAACGAGTGTTGGAAAGAAAAATACTAAATGTAGCATGCTTGGAGTTCAAGTCAAGCAACTACCATAACTAGAAGATCTGAATATCAAAGGAGAATCAATCAATCAGTTACCATAAATAGAAGATAAAAGATCGACCAATTAGATCTTCGAGGAGATATTCAAGGGATCTCTTACCAATTCAAGAGTGAGCCAAGGCCTATAAATAAAGAAAATTTCGAGCTGCCACAACGGAGCTTTGCACGAGAATTTTGAGAGCTTTCATGGAGTCACTTTTGAGCGACATATTGAGCAAAAATCATGAGCAAAGCACATATCGAGTTTGAACGAGTTTTACTTATCAGGAGTGTCTTTTAGCCTAGTATTTCAGTTTGCAAAAGTCTTAGGACTTTGTAGGTTTGCAGGATCGTAAGATTCATAGTTTTTTTCTAGGCTTGATTTTTACTATCTTTCGATAATTGTTTTGTAATCCATCTTCGTAGTGGATTTTTCGCCATGAGGCACGCAGCAAGTTTCTGACTTGCTGCACAATTTTACATCTCGTGTTTATCAGTTTTCGTCACTAAGTATTCAACATATTCCGCTGTGCGCTTCAGTGTTAGATCGAATGCTACCCTAACATTTTATCCAACATCCAGTTTAGAACTTAGTGTTTTACATCCATATCGAAAGGGACCCCCTTCAGTCCCTTCACGCGTGCTCTTCTTTTTTTTTTACATTTTGCTTTGAGATTATATACAACAATATTAGTACGTACAGTTCTGAAATCTGGTAAGCCATGGTAGTCTTGAAAAATGGCGATCCTTGAAGTTTTTTGCTCCCTCTTCGGTGCAGATGGAGGCTTTCGGGTTGTTTCTGACCCATTCTTGAATCAAATCGAATGAAAGCTGGGGAAAATGAATGAAGAAATCATGGTTTTAGTTTTCGCATAAAAAAAACAATGGATTAAAAGAGAGGAGTATGCATTATATGATTGGTTGATCTGAGTTATTACCTGATTTTCTGCTAAGTCCATCTCAATAACTCCATTTGGATTCAACTTCGGGTGATAAGGATCGTTGTGCTTTCCAACCATCAAAGAAGGCTGAGTTTTCTCCATGGCCATCACTGCTTGCAATCTTTGATAGAACATTATCTCTCATGTGAACCATTCCTTCTGTTTAACTAATGAGGAGTTATATGTTATAGAAATGAGGTAATGAAGGAAAGAGTATGTAAAGAATCTGCAAGTGGAAGAACTGCGAAAAAGATTGAGTTTTTACTAGTACTAAGTTCGAGGAAGTGGTGGTTGTCGACATAAAAGCTGCTTTGAAAGTCAAAAAGCAAACCAAATTTGATTTCAAGTGGCAATTCGTTCAAAGGTGTGCGCATTATTATTCTTTGGTTCATATTAAGGATCAGTGCATTCGATTGCCTATAAAAGGAACCCAAAGCAGCGAAGGAAAATGCATCCCACAGAAGATAAAAATAAGAGAGTAGAAAGAATAAGATAATAGAGAGTTTGTCGATATTTTCTCCGACTATAAAGAGAGGGGTTGGGGGTTTTCTCCTTTATAGATTGAGCGGTTGTAACTCCTATATTATTCCTCTATAGTGGATTCTTCTTCCTTGCCCGTGGTTTTTACCCCGATTTGTTTGGGGGTTTTCCACGTTAAATCTTGGTGTCCACATTTTATCTTTAATTGTTCAAATACTTAGCCGCGGTATTACTCGACCGGGTCCGCTGCCACGCCAACAATTGGTATCAGAGGCGAGCTTGGGTTTTATATATCTATTTATCGTATGCTCTGTGGTTGCCACTAACGTGGACCCTCCACATCAGAAAATAATAGATATTATACTGCCTTTGTTACGGTGACGAAAAAGCCGGTACGAGTTCAATAATTATCTGCTGCAACTCCGTCGGAGGTATCGCTCACGACTGAGCAGAAATTATGGCGGCAAAATTTGATATCGAAAAGTTCAACGGGAGAAATTTCTCACTGTGGAAATTAAAGATAAAAGCGATCTTGCGAAAGGACGGCTGTCTGGAGGCTATTGATGGAAAACCAGCTACAGTGACAGACGATAAAAAATGGAATGAGATGGACGGGAGCGCGGTTGCAAATCTCCATATGGCACTAGCAGATGAGATATTGTCCAGCGTCGAAGAAAAGAAAACGGCAAAGGAGATTTGGGACCATCTAACAAATCTGTACGAGCCAACGTCGTTACACAACAAAATTTTCTTGAAGAGAAAATTGTTCACCTTGAGAATGTCTGAATCTACTTCGGTGACAGAGCATCTCAACGTCTTGAATACTCTGTTTTCTCAGCTAACATCGTTGCGGTATAAAACAGAGGATTAAGAACGTGCAGAAATTCTACTT
The DNA here is from genome assembly GCA_027422505.1 of Craterostigma plantagineum. Lineage (NCBI taxonomy): Eukaryota > Viridiplantae > Streptophyta > Magnoliopsida > Lamiales > Linderniaceae > Craterostigma > Craterostigma plantagineum. The sequence continues at coordinate 2,427,910 of JAPQWV010000048.1, forward strand.
CAAAGTCTGCCTGATTCGTATGATCAACTCATCATCAACTTGACAAACAATGCGAAAGTTCTGGTCTTCAATAACCTCGCGGCTGCTATTCTCGAAGAAGAAAATCGGCGAAAGAACAAGGAGGACCAGCAAGTTGGCTCGCAACAGGTCGAAGCTTTGACGGTGATGAGAGGGAGATCAACGGAACGTGGTTCAAGTGGGAGTCACAGTCAAGGAAGGAGAAAATCAAGAAGTAAAAAGAAGGATATGAAATGCTACCACTGTGGAAAGAAGGGCCACCTGAAGAAGGATTGTTGGAGTCTGAAAAATTCCAATCCTCAAGGAAATCTGGCAAATGCGCCAGGTGGAGACGTATTGTGTAGCGAAGCAGCTATCTCAACAGAGAGCAGGAAGGCGTACGATGAGATATGGCTTCTTGACTCGGGCGCAACTTATCATATGACCTCTCGAAGAGATTGGTTCAACCACTACGAACCTATCATAGGAGGATCTGTGTACAGTTGCGAAGATAATGCCTTAAAGATCGTAGGCATTGGAACGGTGAGGTTGAAGTTACACGACGGTACAGTTCGCACTATTCAAGGAGTGCGGCATGTGGAAGGTCTCAAGAAGAATTTATTATCTGTGGGACAGCTCGATGATCTTGGCTGTGAAATCAAAGTTCGAGGAGGAATAATAAAAATATTCCGGGGAACACTTGTAGTCATGAAAGGTGAAAAGGTTGCTGCAAATTTGTATATGCTGTTGGGAGAGACGGTGCAAGAAGGGGAAGCATCTGTGGCTTCAGGAGGTTCAAGCGAAAGATCTACCATTCTGTGGCATCAGAAGCTTGGCCATATGTCAGAACAAGGCATGAAAATTCTTGCCGGCCAGAATCTACTTCCGGGACTCACAAAGGTGTCACTACCGTTCTGTGAGCATTGCGTAGCAAACAAGCAGCATCGGCTACAATTCAACACATCAAATTCTAGAAGCAACAATATTCTAGAGTTGGTTCACTCTGATGTATGGCAGTCACCAGTTTCATCCCGAGGAGGAGGGAAGTATTTCGTGTTTACTCCCGGAGATGTTGGGTGTATATCACAAGAGTAAAGGAGATGTGTTCTTTACCTTCAAGAATTTCAAGGCTCGGGTTGAACTTGATACAGAAAAGAAGATCAAATGTTTGAGGATGGATAATGAAGGAGAATATACTGGCAAGGAATTTGATAGCTTTTGCAAAAGGGAAGGCATCAAAAGGCACTACACTACGGCGTATACTCCACAACAAAATGGAGTGGCTGAGCGGGTGAACAGAACTCTGTTGGAGAGGACAAGAGCCATGTTGAGAGCTGCATGACAGGCTCAAATACTAGCAAGTGTACTAGGTCGTGCAAGTAGTATAAAACGGACGAAGTCCGAGTATCGATCCACGAAGATAGCTCGATTAATTCTAAGATATTATACCTAATTCTAATTTAGACTAAGAGAATTTTTATATTTTGGTGATTTAATTAAATAAGATAGAATCACAAATAAAATAGACGCAAATAAAATAGATGAGATAAAAATCAATTGACGACGAACGTGATCAAGGCACATACTCGGCACGGATTAATCCTACGTATTCATGCAATCAATATTTATTTAATCAATATAAACTAGTTAAGGTAGAAATTCCTAATATACGCGCTACCCGTTATTCACGTAACTAGCGACCCTATGCGATAATGATCAATCTCTATATTCCTATAAGACTGCAATCACTTCACACGCCTTCCGCTTTATGAATTTCCCCGAATTTAGACGCTTTCGGCGCCTAAGGTCTCGAAAACCACACGTACGAAACCAAATTCCATCTCTGGTCGGTTTTACGTCGTGGTGTCCTATATTTATTATTCTAACCGGTCTAATCACTTTTTCAGTCTCATAAACCAATCAAAAATCATGCACATGGTGATCAAGCATACGCAAGCATTAAACTCAAATATAGAACACGTAACTAAATTCATACGATTAAATAAAACACGAATAGCATTACTACGAATTCATAATCCGGCCTAATACGGCCTCAATCACAAGAAAACTTAAGCTAGCATATTAATAAAATAGAAACACAAAATATTCAATTCAGACATAATAGAGAAATAATATAAACTTCGCCTTTACGGAAGAAACGCCTCGCAAGCGTCGATCGTCTTTTGTTGCAGCTCTACGTTATTACTCTCGGCCGTTCTCTGCTTTTTTTTTTTCTTATTCGCTGCCTCCCCTTCTCTGTTCGGTACCTTCCCCTTTAAATAGAAAAGCTAGTCCACCGACTTAAAGCAATAATAGCGTAATCTTTGGCATATTCGAATCTATGCATCTCTATTTCCTTGAAGCTCGCGTTCAAATCTTGAATATGGGATTCTTGGTCAAAGTGGTGTTGATTTCTCTTTCCTTGCACGTGTAATTGCCCTAAAGAATCATTTCCTTCTTTGATCTCCACGCCATATAGTGCCAAAATAATAGAAATTCTGGTAAATTGCAGGGCATCCCCAAATAATGTAGAGAATTGCAAGAGAATCCCCTAAGATTCAAGTCGTTCCTAAAAGTGCCATTATTTTCCCTTCGTCGATCTCGTTTTCTCGGACATCTAAAAAAAAATAAATATAAACATAAATATATGATAGTCGAGGGAATTTTTGGTAAATAACGATAAAAAAATGCACTTTTATGGGTAAAGAAATTACGTAAAATCCTAACTTATCACTGCAGGTCTGGATAAATCTTACTGGGCCGAAGCAGTCAACACCGTCTGCTACGTGATCAGAAGACGCCGATGGAGATGTGGACCGGAAAGCCAGCGGATTATTCCAAACTCCATGTATTTGGAAGTCCTGTGTACGTGATGTACAATGCCCAAGAAACTACGAAGCTGGATCCGAAGTCCAGGAAGTGTTTGTTCTTGGGGTATGCTGATGGTGTGAAGGGGTATCGCCTGTGGGATCCCACTGCCCACAAGGTTGTCATCAGCAGGGAGGTTATCTTCTTAGAAGATAAACTAATAGGAGGAAATGATAGCACTACAAAGGAAAGCCCAGAAACTACGATGATTCAGGTGAAAGGAAAGTCGGGGGAACAAGATTCTTCTGAAGCAGCACCGGAGCACGAGGCAGGGCCAAGCGAATCTTCAGAGCCAGAAATTAGGAGGGGCACAGAAAAAAAGCCGTACCATCCTTGCATGAAGATTACGATATGGACAGAAAAAGAGCCGTACCATTCTAACTGATGACGGAGAGCCATCAACTCTTCAAGAAGCACTGAACAGTTCAGATGCAGATCAGTGGTTGGCGGCAATGCAAGAAGAAATGAAAGCTCTACGGAAATATAAGACTTGGGAGTTGGTGCCACTACCTCAGGGAAGAAAGGCAATCGGCAATAAATGGGTCTTTAAGATCAAGCGGAGCAGCGATGATCAAGTAGAGCGGTTTCGTGCACGACTGGTGGTTAAAGGCTACGCTCAGAAAGAAGACATCGACTTCAATGAGATTCTCACCTGTGGTTCGACTGACGACTGTTCGGGTACTCCTGGCGATGTGTGCTACATTCGACCTACATCTAGAACAACTAGATGTGAAGACAGCTTTTCTTCACGGAGATCTTGAAGAAGAAATTTATATGCTCCAACCGGAAGGTGTTGAAGACAAAGAAAAGCAGAACTTGGTTTGCAGGTTGAACAAATCTCTATACGGTCTCAAACAGGCGTCGAGGTGTTGGTATAAGAGATTTGATTCCTTCATCATGAGCCTTGAATACAGCAGATTGAATGCAGACCCTTGTGCATATTTCAAGAGGTTTGGTGAAAATGAGTTTATCATATTACTGTTGTATGTTGACGACATGTTGGTAGCAGGCCCCAACAACGATCGTGTTGAAGAACTCAAGGCACAGTTGGCTAGGGAATTTGAAATGAAGGACTTGGGACCGGCAAACAAGATTCTAGGGATGCAAATTTACCGAGACAGAAATAACAGAAAGGTTTGGCTTTCGCAAAAGAATTATCTGAGGAAGGTCTTGCGACGCTTCAATATGCAAGATTGTAAGCCAATTTCTACCCCACTTCTTGTTAATTTCAAATTATCCTCAAGTATGAGTCCTAGCAGTGAAGAAGGGAGGATGGAGATGTCTCGAGTACCGTATGCATCAGCGGTGGGAAGTCTTATGTTCGCGATGATTTGTACACGACCAGACATTGCACATGCAGTGGGAGTAGTAAGTCGGTACATGGCGAATCCGGGCAAAGAGCATTGGAGCGCGGTGAAGAGGATCCTACGATATATCTAAGGAACCTCAGATGTTGCATTATGTTACGGAGAAGCAGACTTTACTGTCAGAGGGTACGTTGACTCTGGTTATGCAGGTGATCTTGATAAAAGCAAATCTACAACAGGATATGTGTTCACTCTTACTGGTGGAGCCGTAAGCTGGGTATCGAAGCTTCAGTCCGTTGTCGCGACGTCAACAACTGAAGCCGAATATGTTGCAGCTACGCAGGCAAGTAAAGAGGCGGTATGGTTGAAAATGATCATGGAGGAACTCGGGCACGAACAGGAAAATATTCCTCTGTTCTGTGACAGTCAGAGTGCCTTGCATCTCGCAAGGAATCCAGCTTTTCATTCCAGGTCAAAACACATACGAGTCCAGTATCACTTCGTTCGTGAGAAAGTGGAAGAGGGCACGGTAGATATGTTGAAGATTCATACGAAAGACAACCTAGCAAATTTCTTGACGAAGGCGGTCAACACTGACAAGTTCATTTGGTGTCGTTCCTCGAGTGGCCTAGCGGAGACGTAAGCAACATGAATGGCAAGGGAGAAAGAATGGTGTGAAGATCTGATTGATCCTCAATCAAATCTTCAAGTGGGAGATCGTCGACATAAAAGCTGCTTTGAAAGTCCAAAAGCAAACCAAATTTGATTTCAAGTGGCAATTCGTTCAAAGGTGTGCGCATTATTATTCTTTGGTTCATATTAAGGATCAGTGCATTCGATTGCCTATAAAAGGAACCCAAAGCAGCGAAGGAAAATGCATCCCACAGAAGATAAAAATAAGAGAGTAGAGAGAATAAGATAATAGAGAGTTTGTCGGTATTTTCTCCGACTATAAAGAGAGAGGTTGAGGGTTTTCTCCTTTATAGATTGAGAGGTTGTAACTCCTATATTATTCCTCTATAGAGGATTCTTCTTCCTTGCCCGTGGTTTTTACCCGATTTGTTTGGGGGTTTTCCACGTTAAATCTTGGTGTCCACATTTTATCTTTAATTGTTCAAATACTTAGCAGCGGTATTACTCGACCGGGTCCGCTGCCACGCCAACAATGGTGTATTTATAGTTGCAAGAAAACGACTTGTAAATATTGTGGTTAAAGTGTAGGGACAATATAACTATTTTATTCCAAACAATTACATGGAATTCCTCTTGGGAAAGGGATATGTTTTATGGCGGCTTTGGACTTGGAGTCGTAACCTTATTTTGATCAACACATTTGTTTCTTGGACGAAACAAATCGAATTATTATTACTCCAACACTCTTTTTCCTTGAAAATAAATAACGAAGACTGTCCAAAGTGTCTTACATACTTGCTTCATGGCACAAAAGGGAAAAAATGTCATGAATTAATGCTTAAAGGTCATCATTGCCCAATGATTCGTTGAGAAGCATTGTAGGCGGGTGAAGTTATATACTCGCTCCGATTTTTAGTTGTCGTTTTACGAATTTCAAGACAAATATTTATCATATTTCCAGTTTTACTCTTTTAAATATTGTTAAATGGAATATATTAAATAGTCTTAAGCAATTAATTAGGGGTATATTAGACATTTTATTTTATTTCTTAATATGAGTGCAAAAACCTTAAACGACACCTAAAAAATATCGGAGGGAGTATTAACTAATTATCATATATACACATCATTTACAATTTTTGGTGTAAGCAATTTCCCTATTCACGTTAAATACCGTACCTTATTAAAGTTGCGACTTTTGCCATGTGATGCATTGAATAACAATCCATTATATATACATATAATTGTACCGCTTCAAGAAATCATGCGTTTGAGTCAATGAATACTTGCCCAGTCTCAACCTTTGACTTTACACGAAAAATATTTCGAAACAAAACATTTATTTATTCAACACAAAATATTTAATACACGAGCCTGACATTTTCTTTCATAAATATCATCACCACCATCAGGAAAACCATATATAACATTTGGTTTCTGGCAAACATATTACAGTAGAATGCAAGAAATTTTAGCTCAAGTACACTAAACCCAGGCCAAGGCCATACAATATGATCAGAAAATTTATGATTATTTCTTCATGAGGAGAACAACTGTGTGTGCAGCTATGCTCCTATTCTCACCGAGGCTATCAACCTTCTCATGAGTCTTTGCTTTGAGGTTTACAACTGAAGGATCTGCGCCGAGCAGCTCACATAAGTTGGCCCTTATTGCCTCTTTATGGGGACTCAACTTTGGTCTTTGGAGAATCAACGTAGCGTCCAAATTCCCAAGTTCATAGCCCGCCTCGTGCATTAGTCGAACCTGAATATATATACATACACATCAAGAATTGATTCGATAATCAAGAAGTCCCTTACTTAGATATGCTATCAGAGATTTTTAATGGCTTCTTTATCACATCAAGAAACTGCAAATCGAACAACTTTTCTTACCGCTTCCTTCATGAAGACCGAAGATGCGGCTCCTTTCCATTTAGGATCCGTGTCTGGAAAAATCTGACCAATGTCTGGGAGTCCAAGTGCACCTAATATTGCATCAACCACACAATGGAGCAATACGTCGCCTGCATCATAGTAAAGAACACCAAAGGTTTGGTCCCAGCAGCTTCAGAAACAACCTTTGCAAGACTTATTCGATATAAACTGTAATCTCATATGGGACTATCAGGGGAGTAAGTATTTCAACAACCTAACGAAGCAAAATCGAGTCTTTTGAGGGCTTGCAATGATTCCAGTGCCAAATTGTAGCAGCTTTTCTACAAAACCATACAACTCCACCGCTACTACTACTACAATGACAATACTAGCTAGCTAGGAGCAAATTTGCCTAATGATTCTATCCGAACAAAAATCTTGCTCAAATTTTATGGGACTTGGGGAATAATGTTTTGAGTTTCTTGGATGTTTAGTTGAGCGAGCCATTTTCAACCTATTTCTTGAATATGTTTTGTTTGTCCATTTCTTAGTTAACCCAATCGAGCTACCAAAGATTAAGTGTTAGAATTAAATCGATTCAGATTAAATAACAGCTTAACCCAACCAACTAGCGGTCATAGCTCACAGCAGCAACATCAACTTTAAAGACAACAAACAAAAGTCGAACTAATGAAATTACCATCAGAGTGAGCCTCGCAGCCACGATCGTGAGGAATATTGACGCCGCCGATGATGAGCGGGTAACCTGGCTCGAGGCGGTGGAGGTCAAACCCGTGGCCGACGCGGAAAGGAAGCGCCTTTGACCTGCCGGTGGCCGGTGCTTGAGGTTCGGCGTCGACGGCGGTAGCCCCGGCTACGACGAGCGAGGTGGATTTCAGCTTCAGAGATGTGAAGGACGGCCTCGCGCCGGAAAAGTCGACCGGGATATTCCGCCCTGTTAGGGCTTTCTGGTCAGAAGAATTAGTGAAGCGGGTTGGAGTTGCGTAATAGAGTGACGAAGACGCCATAGCCATTTCTTGATTATCTTCTGTGTGCGTATCTGCAATGCTTTTGTTTGGACTAAATTGTCGTGAACTTCGGTGGCTCGTGGAACACGGAGGGAGTTCGTCCGCTACTTTTATAATTGGTCCTCGTTTGTTTTCTTTAAGCCCTCCATGTTTGACCATAGACCAAGATAAGCCCCCTAATTCTAATGTTATATTTTAGCACCATTTTAATTTTACCTGATCTCTATCGTCTATTGATGAAGTACTTTCGAATTTTTTTCATTAGTATTAAGTTGTTACGATCTTCTATATATATACATGCATACTCGAGAATTTAGCCATGTGGTGGCTAGCAACAAGAAATCATAGTTATCAAACCGTCTTGCATGACGACACAGGCCCGTAGCTGAGGAAAGTCGGACCTGAAGCGAAACTCAAATTTTGGGCCCTGGTCATTTTTTTTCCCAAATAAGATACGTATAATATAGCATAAATTTAAACCGTAAATGTAACAAAATAAATAAAGAAAAATAAATATTTATAATAGAATGTTCGATAAAATACTTCAACTAATTACATAAATATTGCCCGCCTGATGTTTTAGAGGCAAAGACATTGCTCAAATTTGCATAAAAGCTTTAATTGTTTGGGCTGAATTTCTTAATGAAGTATAATATTTGGGCTTTCTTTAGTTATTAATAACATCAATGCCCAAACTGTATATTATAACACTTATCCAATCCCCTTAACATTTTTATTGATTTATTTTAACTATAATATTGTTTTGATAATATATATCGGTATAAAAAATTTTGAACTCCCTCCGAAGTTGGGCCCAAGACGACCGCCTCACTGGCCTCCTATGAGCTACGGGCCTCCATGACGTTCATTTGAATGCTAAGAAATCAATATTCCAAGGAAGTAAAGAGATACAACTCTGCTGTGAAGCGCTTTCAACCATCACGAAATGCTCTTCCTTCCTTGTAGTTGGAACGTAAATATAAATAATAATGAACAAAATATGATTTCAAACAATTTCAGTCTTTGGATTGATTACTTCCAACTTGTAGATCTATTATTAAAAGAATACGTGTATTGATTGGCAGCTTGATCAGAATGACCTTTGGGGTTTTGCACGTGAGCTTAAAAGTTTCGAGTAATGCGTCCAGTTCTTAACCATATTGAAGCTAATGTTATAGTGAAATGAAGTCTCTCATTCATCATTTTCTAAACTACCCCCAACAGCATGCATGCCTTGTTATCCTCCTACAAGATAACTCTACGTTAGTTGTCTATTTTTTACCATATATCTTTTAAGACTTCATTCCCCATCGTCTTAACCTCCTCACTTTATTGACTTGTCACCACCATATTATTATGCCCCTTAGTCACGTCTCTTGTGTAAGGGAAGTTGAACAGATCAGAATTATTAGGTGAACTGTTGCCTATAACCCCTCCCATTTATCCTAGGATAGGAATATTCACAAGGAAGCCTTCTCTTTCTCTGTGTGGGTCTAATGTATATAGGTACATTCTTTCTAGCCTTATACACCACCCTATAAATCCACAAGTGTAAAACAGTGGATTAATTCCAGAAAAATTTCCCACCTCAACTTACTATGGAAGGCGAAGATTTTCCTTACTTGTTTGAGCCATCTTCGACATTCCCAATATCAAACACATTGAATACAAACACGAATGAGTATAATAAGGACACATCTACCATACTAAACCAATCCTACCATTCATCTGATCAGATTGATATTTCCCGACTTCTATTCGCTGGCTCCGACCCAAATTCAAACCCTTTAAGGGTGCCGAATACTGCTGCTAAATCCAGGGAAGTGGAGAATAGTGTCAAGTCTAGATTCGGAAAAAGGAAGAAATATGTTCCACCAAGGGTTGCATTTCACACAAGGAGTGACGAAGATATTCTCGACGATGGATACAAGTGGAGAAAATATGGCCAGAAATCTGTTAAGAATAGTGCCCATCCCAGGTATGATACTATCTATTTTAAAGGGTATCGACATGACAATGCAGATCAATTTACTACCCATTAACATTGAGCTTTTCTCATATTCGGTTTTTGTGGTTTTCGCATATGTGACTAAGGAGTTATTACCGTTGCACGCATCACACGTGCAATGTGAAGAAACAGATACAGAGGCTTTCCAAGGACACTAGCGTTGTTGTGACTACCTATGAAGGAATTCATAACCATCCTTGTGAAAAGCTAATGGAGACGTTGAGCCCACTTCTCAAACAGCTTCAGTTTCTCACCAATTTCTGAAAGTTGCCCATCATCTCTAGGTTATTCCAGTCCAAGAATAAGCCTAAATTACCGATTGGTTGCTGCTCAAATATGTACAGAACTGTAACTTAACAGAAAGTAGTAACAGGTGTCAAAGTGTAATGCTTTTCTATCCTTCCAACTTATGTAAAAACTGGTCTTTCCTAAATTCTCGCCATAAAATGCTATAAGATCAGGCATCTCCCTGAAGTGCTATAAGAATCAGGCATTTCAAGTGTCAAGTTCTCAAAATCAAATTTATTACAATCCACCCCATTCAGGGTGAACCAACTATAGCATGATATGATAGTGATTAATAATGAATTAAGTGAATCGCAAGTGACAGTAGCTTCTTAGCAAAAAAACGTTGTGAATTTTCCCTTCCCCTTACTTTGATACTTCAATAGGAATTACTCAACAAAACAAGGCACTATATTGTACGGTGAAAATCAGTGAAGAAAAGATTCAACACGTGATCATTCATTTCACTGCATCTGAGAACTATAAGCAGGAACAGTATAAACGACCAAGAAACTGAATCAGCTAGGGAAGTATCTCTTAAATTTGATAAGTGTATCATATGCATTTTTGCGTGTTTATTGAAAGTTGAGAACACCAAATTCAAAGGTCAAAAGATACCTCAGCTATATATGTTGCGAATCTCCCATTATTTACAGCAGGAATGTGCTTAACTCATGTGAATGCTGCGTGAGCTTTAATTTTCTTTCCCCAACCCAGTCAAGCCTATAAGACATGTCAAGGTTGTGAATCAGGACCTTTAATCTGTCAATGTCACCTGATGACTTGCTTCTTTCCTACAGAAAAACAAATTGAAAAAATATGCAGGACAGTTCATATCCATGATGATTGTAATAATAGTTCGATCCAGTATGAATCATCATTCAATGTTGGCGCATTAGATAATCAACACATACCAGCCAACTAACACGTATTTTCTAATGCAAAAAAATAAAAAATAAAATTGGTAATCTCATGGGGAGACACAATATAAACTAGAAATTGTTGAGCTGCCACTATTTGTAGCAAAATTTGTCAAGCTGATTGAGTTCTATCACTATTATATCAATCCACATGCTGCAGAGTTTGAGAATACATATGGATCGAGAAAACTTGATAAAATAAATTACCAGTGGAGCGGCTTGACCATCTTCATACGATACACTAGCAATTATGCTGGACCTAGCAGAATTAGGTGAGAACCCATCCCATGGAGGAAGAAGTATCAGCTTCGTACACTGGACAGGAACCAGGGTTCGGCTTAGCTTCTCCCACCAAGCAGATCCCAGTGACCACCATCTAATCATCAAACCATTCTCTGAAAACGCAACAAGGCCCTGCAAGGAAGAAAAATGAAGGAGGATGGGGGAAAAAAAGCAAAATTGACCTCATATGTTTCATGAATTGCCATTTGCAGTGGTCGCAAGGTGTTTCTATAAAATGATGAAACAAGCGCACCAAGGAATAACGGTTTCAAATGAATTAACTTGTCAAACAAGCATGTATACCTCTCCATCTGGTGAGAAGCTTATAGCAGATATTGCAGTACTTATAGCGGCTTCTGACTTCTCTCCAACCAAACTTGGAAGTCCAGGAGGTCCACTGGCGTCCAATACCTTTATCATGCTCGTGCTACAGCCAAACATGGAAGTCAATATTGGCAATTTCCAGAGCAATTCATGTATGTTATTGGGTGAACAAGAAATATCAGACAATCCTTGCTCAGCATCGACAGATACAATAATTCTTCTACTTTTAAAAGATGGATTCGTTTACTTCGGCGCACCAAGTGAACATCCTTACGACATGCAATGGTTTTTAAAGAAACAATCCGAAACCTAGGGATCAGCCACATACATAAATCTACCATACCGTTATGAAATTTATAACATAGTGGTCATGCTATAATAATATAAAATGGATCTTGCAACGGGAAGAACATTAGAGATGGTACATATATGGTCAACAACAAGGAAACAAAAGTTCAGTTGTCACTTTGATTACCTCTGCATGTCGTACACTCGAATACTAGCATTTCTAATTTCCGTGATTGCATCTCCTACTGCCAAGCGTGTCGATGTATCATTAACTGCAACCATAGGAAACACACGCACAGCCTCTCTCAATGCCGTCGTAGAACTCTGAAGGCAACTCATGCGCATGGTTGAGTTACCTGGATCCATTGTATGTAATATAAAACTGACCACCTGAAGACCTGTCTAGGAGTTAGAAAACATGTTCCCAAGAAAAGGACGTACGATCGACAGTAACTACAGGCACATGAAAAAATCACCAAGTGGTACTCACACACCTTGTCGAGATAAGGAGCCAAGTTTCTAGGGGAACCACGAATAACCCTGACTAAAGTCATGAGGGCAACAACATGAACAGGTGAGTCAGAAGCAGTAGACCATATTTGCCTTTCTATCACATTCAGAAACCCAGGTATGTCGGCCATTGCTAAGCTTGGGAGGAGAACCCCAACTAAAGTTTCCCTAATGCTAAGAGACAGAGACGTTTGTGCAGATCCATTAATTGATGAGCTGCTGACACACTCAACTTGAAAAAAAATGTCCCCTATCAAGTGTGTAATCTGCGAATTAATGCACACTTTCCAAGTGCTCTCCATTCCTTCGGCTAGTATTTCTGCTGCAACGACAGAGTACTTTTCGTTCATGGCCATGACAAGTTTTACCAGTTGATGAACCACCACTTTGTCAAGCCTTGGTTTGACAAGGGTTGGGTACCAAACAACCAAAGCAGCAGCCACAACTATTTGAGCTGTCATTGCATCTTGTGTTGTGCCACCCACACAGGATATCCAGTCCTCTATTTCATATGATTCCAACCATTGTATTATTTCAGACTCTTGCTGGGTAATGTCCCACTGAGCATCGACATCGTCATCTGGTATCGAACGTACTGAATCTGCATCATCATGCCCTTCTTTTCCTGGTTTTCCATAAAGGTAAGACTCGTGTTGAGTTGATTTTAAACGGCACAGTGGAAGTGGAATAGCCCTTGAAGCGGCACAGTGAAACAAAGAGCGAGCAGCCATTTTCACATGCTCAAACTCATTCTGCCAGAAACTCACCAAGAGCTGTGAAATATATAAACAGGAAGTTATGATAAAACGTATCATGTAACAAGCCATATAAACAGTTCGGAACTAGAAAGGTTGTCTCATCATAGCATCTCATTGCCGCAACTAAATGCATCTGCAGAAAAGATAACTATAACTCCCTTGAAATGCCCTCAATTTACACAGTGAATGTTGAAGTTCCATATAAGGAGATAAGGGGAAACTCAATATGATTAAGAAAAGAGAAACTCCGAGAAATCCACATATCAAGTTCCATATCCTTTATAGTCACATAGTGTTACCTGTAGTGAAGGAGGTCGCAAATCTGGATATTTCTCTGCAAATTTCCGTGTATAAAATGCTGCTAAAGCGCTGCAATTAAATGATAAGATGGTAATTACTCGAGAAAAAATAGATATCCTCATGGATTTGGTGAGTAAAGACCTTATAACTAGCTCATTTCGATTCTTCTTAAACCCCTGAAAAAGAAGTACCAGTTTTTCTAAAATTGATATAATACAGAAAATTAGGAAGTTGAAGAGTCATCAAAATAGCGGATGCTCTGTGAATATCCATACTTTTCCACTGGAAAAAACAAACAATGAAGCAACTTGCTAATTTTCCAATAACCTACCCTATGGTATTACAAAGACTCAAAATGATGTAGAAATACTAAAAAAGGCCATTTCTGCAAATATATAGACTGACACGAGGAAGTTTGTAATAATTGCTTTACCTACTAGATGATGAACACGAATGCCATAAGCTAATCAAGTGCTGGGCAAGAGACACCATTGTCAGCGATCGTAAAGCCAGTGTTTGAAAAGCGATCGCCTAGGCTAGCCTAGGCGATCGCCTCCTCTAGGCGGTCCCGAAAACGCCTGAGCATAGCTCAGGCGAGGCGAAATCAATCAGGCGATCGCCTCTCCCGTCTAGGCGCTCGCTTAGTCCAGGCGATCGCCCAGGCGTTTCTTCACGGAGTTGATTGGAGCGGCCGACAAACTGACGAAACGGAGCTTTTTCGGGTGGAACGGCTATTTGTCAACGGAATCGACGCTAAATCGGCTGGTGGAGCGGTTGGAACGGTGATTTGTGGCCGGATTTGAGTTTCTAGGGTTTTAGATGAACAGCGACGTCGAGAGGTTGAAGAAGATGCATTTTATTTAGAAATTAAATTAAATTTATTATACTTAATGGGCTGGGCCTTAACTAATTTATTGAAAGTCATGACTATTTAAGCCTCATATTTTTAACAAAAATTAATTGTTAGGAGTATAATATAAATTATATTTCTTTGTAAAAAAAATTTGATATCAACGTTTCATTAGGTTAAATAATTTATACTTATTTATGTATAACATTTTCTAATAACATATAATGCTGATTTTATAAATTACTTGCAGTTATCTATTGGTATTTTTTTTTTAATTTCTGATTTAGGGGTTCTACAATTAGAAAAACAAATACGTTTATATTTAATATTATTTTGTTCACTAATTGCAATTAAAAATATAACTAATTGCACACACAAAATTTTTAGAATTAATATATGTATATTTTTAAATTTTATATAATATTTTTAAACATCGTTCGCCTAGGCGTCTCGCTTTTCGCCTAGGCTCGCTTCCTCTAGTCAATCCGGAAATCGCCTCGGCTCGCTTTTCGCATTTACAAACTTTGCGTAAAGCAGAATACTCAGCTGAAGATCTCCATAGCTGTAGCATATGCGTTAAGCATGCTTATAAAGAACCGAGAATATACACATAATCCAATCAGATAAACACCACAAAAGTACCTCTAGCTTTGAAACAGAATCTGGAAATGCTAGTGTCATAGAACCCTTGTCCCCCAATATTCCCGTGGATACAATAAAAGAATCGGGCCGTTCCAACTTCATTTCAGTAATTAGTAAGCCATCAAGATCAATATCAACGTCCCACAAGTGCAGAAATGACAAGCTGAACTGAAGGAGGCATCGTTCAAGGGAGCAAATCCACTCACGATGTTTTATTGTTGCTATGGCAGATCCATCTGGGATGGGATTGCTTTTATTATCCAACTGACCAGGATCCTGCAACCTTGGCCCCATTTCGACCAGAGAAGCACTCTCCCTCAATTGAGGATCATTTCTGACATTATTCTCGAGATTTATGCTGTACACAATAGGGTCATCATCTTGAAACAATTCATTCTTAGAACATAGCGACATCAACGAAGTCAGATCAAATAACAAAGAACAAACTCCAGGAAAAGGACAAGCACTAGTAATTAGGTGCTTTGCACTATTCGAGACCACCGATATCGGCAAGCCTGTTTTCATGTCTTTCCCTTTCACGGCATTGGAAGATCCAGATGAATGGGCTTGACCTTTAACTGCATATGTTTCAGATGATATTGGCTGAGCTTTACTTGGGTTGGACGTTGTTAGAGAATTTTTATTAGTCGAGGCATTTAGTTGCAGTTGTGAGGCCTTTGCTACCTCAGAAAATGGGATATTTAAAGATGATGCAGAAGTATTGACACTCATCAAATTACTAGAGGCAACATTTTCACTAAGGACTTTAAGGAAATGGTCAAACATCGAATGTGCGGCAGATCCACGAAGAAGCCGTTCACGAGCACCTGTTTTCACATCCCAAATGTAAAGAACGTCAAGAACATCAGCTTTTCCTGAATGATTGGGACACAAACACGCCACATAACCTCTTACGCCATCCCACACAACTTTTGTAGGACGGTGCAGGTGTCCAGGAAACAATCTCTCCACCCTCGACGTGTGAAGTGAAACAAGAGCAACACATGCGTCGTCCCCAACAGTTAAAAAGCAATCACTCCATGGGTGCTCAGTTTGGGATGGAGGAAGAATTATCTGACGCACCGGAGCTACATGTTGGTGCAAAACAGCAATAGGGAGACCAGATTTAAGATCCCACACACGAACCGTGCAATCCAGGCTCCCCGAAAGCAGAACATGATTCGAATTAGAATTTCCTGACCCACTGACCATTTGGTGTGAAGCCAAGCATATAACTGCTCCGCTGTGCCCGGAAAGATATTGCTTTTGTCCAGCTGAATCTGTTTCAGAACTACCAATCTGAAGATTTGACGCTGTAAAGGTGTGAAACTTGAAAATTTCAATATCACCATTGAACAGGCCATACACGATCCCGTAAGGTGCCATGTCATTTTCAGATATAACCATGGAAGAAGATACTAGCTGCCTGCCTAGACGTGCCCCATCATCGAACCTACTTGAGTATGTAATGTATCTGTCATGTGGAGATGTATCATTGTTATTCCGCAAAGGGATCTTCCCTCTGAGCTTAACAGTATCTTCCTCAAGAAGACTAGAGTTTTGTCCTCCAGCTGTCGAAGAAGAGCCCATATCCCAGCTGTCAAAAAGATTGCCTAACCCCATCATTGTACACTCTAACCCGAGGTTTTTGAATTTGTCATTTTGTTCAGGGACTAGCCAAATAGTTACACTGGGTGTCCACGACGTATGTTCCTTGACATGGAAACAAACAGATTCTACACGAAGAAGATGCTTGTTTAAAGGCAAAAGGCGGAAGAACGGTCTCATACCAGTAGAATTCAATCCAGCAGGGATGATGTACAGAAGATCAAACTTGAATGTGCTACTTGAGCAAGATACACTGTATACAACACCTTTACCTTTGATATTCCATGCAACAAATTCTAACAAGAAAACATCATTGGTCGTAAGATTGTAATCTTCACGAAATACGCCACCTACGATATACAAATCATCATCAGGAGACAGTAAATCTTCCGAGAACGGTATCTTGCCTAGAACAGTTCCATTATCAGCATGCCTGAATGTGCAATATGTTTTATAAACAAGGGCCAAGACATGTCTGCACTTTTCGAAAGCCACTAGTGGTTCCTTCTCTTTGGGGCTATCTATCCACCCTATTGCTTCCAAATTCGAGTATTCCTTTGGTACACGTGGTGCATTTGATCCTTTTGAGTCGAAATCGTTCACTATGGGCAAATAGACTACCTTACTAAACGAATCAATAACTATTAAAGACTGCTTCTCCATGTCGTCATTGGGCAAAACAGCCATAGACTTCAAAGGTCCAATAGGTACAGTCCCATGGAGAACCGTCTGCACAATACCAAGGGTAGACGAGTCCACAATTACGATTGTACACTTTGACGGTCCAGAATTCGGCCATTCACTGTCCTCCAAACCCTCGCCTCCTTCAACTGCGTTAAGCAACAAATCATTATCTTGACGAAAAGAGCAGCACATAACACATACATATCTCCTGTTCCCTGGCAACATCCTAATCATGAATGGCTTTCCAGCCCATGGAGGAATTTTCCTTCTTCGTCTACAGTGTCCACTCACCCTACTCCAAACACACAATACCCCATCATTGCAAGAACTAATTAGTGCACCATGATCGGTTGAGCTACGGCACGATGGATCACTCGAATTCCTTGGTGTTCCAATTTCAGATCCCTCGTGAGGAAAGCAAATCTCTAGATCGGAAATTGAAGATGCATGACCGCACAACATTGCAACCGGTTTAATTTCCTGATTAGCAAAGGTCGACGCATAAAAAGAAAACACTAACAAGGACTGGTCGTTGCACAAACTTAAGAGTTATTAGCAAGAATTGACGCAGTTCATGAGCTTGAATCAAGTTACTGTTACAAACCAGGTAAAGAATGCTTTGAATTCTGGCATTTTTGTACCAATACCAAAACGAATGAACGAGCTCTTAATTAAAAACTATATCAAGCATCAAGCATAATGGTTCACTTTATCTACTCTCAGGTACAATCACATCTAAACATTTACTAAACATTAACAAACGTGCAATGCAAACCCAATAGGAAAACCGATTTGGAGTATGAAATCTAAATTCATAAACTAAAACCCAGAAAAGAAAGATATTTTCTTTTAATCTGGCGCATCTCCAAAAGTTGGCAGTACCAATGTAAAACATTCAGTTACCGGTTTTCCAGAGGAAGCAATGAAATTCCACCAGATGATGGAGCCATCGGATCCGCCGGTGTAGAGAGTCGGCGGTTCTTCCAGAGCCGCAACGGCGGTGACTTGTTGAGCCGGCGGTGCATCTGACCAAATGCACGCCACCGATTTACACTTCATCGGAGAACGAGTAGAACGGTCCTGACCAACTGGTCAATTAAGCATCACAGATATAGGCTAGCGATCGATTTCAAGAGTTTCTTCATCGATGACTGAGGAGGAGTCGGTGCTCTGACACTGAAAGTCAAGCGGAAATCCAAATCCAATTCCAATTCCAATTCCAATTCCAATTAAGCGACGATGGAACGAATCTTAAATACCTTCGTCCTTCCCTCGTTTTTAATTTTACTTTTTTCACATCTAAGATAAATCTAATTGATCATATGCCATCTGTACACGTACATACTACAGCGTAACGTAAACAAGTCCATTTAAGGTTTAGGACTTTCAGCCCAACAAAAGTAAAAAATTGGCATTTGGCCCATTGAGAGCAAATTAAAGCCCCGCAAATCATCTAACCATTTAAAAATAAAATCATCACCCATTTTCTATTTTCCAACGGCAGTTGAGAGGCCGATGAAGAGCAACGAAAATCCAATCTTCAAATTTCACATACGACCCCACAAGAATAATTTCTTACGTGTGTATTTAAGCAAACAACAGCAATCATGCATTGACTTTCTCAATCAATCCTTCTCCTACTTTTGAAGTAGTGAAACGGAATATGGGGCGCATTTCTTACACTAAATGATTAATTAAAGTACGTTTTTTCCTTATGAACCATCAATAATTTCGATTTGGGAGTTGTTGTGAGATTGACTTGAAGAGTTTTATTATTCGAAGCTTCTTGCGTGGGCCAATGAAAACCGTGGGATATTTGGTTTGTCCTCAAAGACCTTCTAGAAGATCAACTCACCTACTCACTCAAAGATTATATAAAATCGGATATTATCAACTCTCGACAGCACGACAAGCCATAATTCAAAGTTTGTGATGTCTAATCAAATCACATAGTTACAACAAATGTATGCTTTAAATCTTCGACTAAGATTCTGTTGGGCCGAAGGCCCAAAAACCTACGGAGCCTATTTAGTTGATAGGCCCAAATAAATATGTCCCGTTTTATTACAACTCCCAAAGTCTCTCGAACAAGCACGTACAATGCGTGACACGTCACCACACACACGCACGCACAAACACACACAGTCCACACACACACATATTATATGTATCACCCAACATAACCACTCCTCAGTCATCATGTTTGTTCTTCTCTCTCTCTCCTCTCTCTGCCTGTGCATCAGAGCCCTTCACCATCATCATCACCATTTCATCACCAAATAACCCAAAGCTGATCATGCTTTTGAAAACATAGAGATTTCGCACTAGCAGAGGAGGAAATGGAGACTTTGTTGCTTTCTTCGTTTTCCATTTTTTTGTTGAGTCTCTGTTCCTTCTAACGGTCCCCCATCTTCATTTCCCAGATTTGTCGTTTGCATGTTGTTTTCTGGATTCTGTCAGATGCTCAACGCGTTTTGGCACCTCCGTTAAATTGTTGATTTCTCCTAAGATAACATTCCTCTGAGTTTTTACTAGGAACAAGTTCATTTTCCTAATCATCAATGATCGCGGATGTTATGTTTGAAGGGATTTGCAGCTTATAAGTATGAAGGGGAAAAGCGTGAATGCCCTGCGAAGATGGGGCTCCGAGACGATCCTACCCTGCAGCGAGGACGACGACTCCCCGCCGGCGGCGGACTATCTGTCCACGTCATCGTCTGCCGAGCCAGTCCACGCGCCACGCGCCTCGGAGGAGGAGTACGTGGAGGTCACGCTCGACCTCCAAGACGACGACACGATCATCCTCCGCAGCGTGGAGCCCGCCGCAGCTGCGAACGAGACCATTTTGACCTTCGAGCCGACCACCGCCCCAAACTCCGCGTCGACCTCACGCTCCGCCACAATGCGCCGCAGCGGTTCGAACAGGCTTCTTCAGATCTCCCACGAGCTGAAAGCCGAGGCGTTGGCCAAGGCGAGGCAGCTTTCTCAGGAGATAAGAAGGTTCTCGTGGAGCAGCCACGGCGGCGCAGGCTCGGGTTCGAGGAAGCAAGCAGCAGGCTCCGGCGGAGGCTTAGAGTCGGCCCTAGCCGCTCGAGCCATGCGCCGGCAGAGAGCTCAGCTTGATCGGACGAGGTCTGGCGCGCAGAGGGCGTTGCGTGGCTTGAGGTTTATCAGTAGCAATAGCAAGAGTTACAATAAGGTCGAGGCTTGGAAAGAGGTCAGCGACAACTTCGAAAAGCTTGCGAAAGACGGGTATCTTCACCGCGCGGAGTTCGGGCAATGCATAGGTTTCGTTCTCCTTTAATCATGGGATATTCCCAAGAACTTCAGAATGTCCCGTCCATGTTGTCATAAAATGCATTCATATGCGCAGGGATGAGAGATTCGAATGAGTTTGCGCTGGAAGTATTCGATGCATTGATTAGGAGAAGAAGACTAAAAGTTGATAAGCTCAGCAGAGAAGAGCTCCATGAGTTTTGGTCACAGATTACGGATCAGAGCTTCGATTCAAGGCTCCAAATCTTCTTCGACATGTACGTACTGAGTTTGATCATCATTTTCTTATATTGTTAACAGATTGATTGAATCCGTTTTGTACTTATATGAATTAAAGGGTGGACAAGAACGAAGATGGACGGATCACTGAAGAGGAAGTTAAGGAGGTAGTGTCATTAATCTTAATTAACACGTAATTAGCTAATTACTTAATTAAGCTAAGACTGAAAAGCTGGTAATCGTTCTTTTCATAATCGAATTTTAAATTGATGATGTGATGATTGTGAGGTAAACCATAGTCTGCCTGCCTGTCAGATTCCGGTGGCATAACATAAAAAATAAAAAAAAATCGAATTGACTTTTGATGCCCACGATATTAAAATATATTACAGTGTTTATTTCGGAAACTCATTTAAATAGAGATTATGTAATAAAAAGGCTTTTAAGCCGATGAATGTGTGTTGGATAAATCTCTTACCAACTGCTCCATTTATATTGAATGTAGGGCTGTAATCCAGCACCTAGTTGATATATATATTGTGGCTTAGTAATTATGAGATAACCGAAAACAATATCTACGTGCACGTTACAAACCGAGAGTGAGTCAAATACGTTACGTTCCTAAAATAAGGTTAGGTGGGTTGGTGAGGGTATAGTTTTTATTTGAATAATTATGGTCCAATGTTGTGTAATGTTATATTATTTCTTTTATTTCGTTTAATTTATCGTTAATTATATATTCAGATTATTGCGTTGAGTGCCTCTGCGAATAAGCTGTCGAGACTGAAAGAACAAGCTGAAGAGTATGCTGCTTTGATCATGGAGGAGTTGGACCCTGAGAGGCTTGGCTACATTGAGGTAATAAATAAAACTGGATTATATAATATTCATTGATTTTAGAAAATTAATAAATATTTTTTATTATATGCTTACCAACCCCAGCACTTAGATTTAGTATTTACAGGATAATGAAATATAGTTGCAACTAAAAAATAATCACGTTGGACTCTACTAATGTAGCTTGAGAAAAGTCAGTTTCTTCTTCTTTCTTTACGACGAGTGGACTAACTACGTCTTTTATTTAAATTTGGTTTACCGTGTTGCGTCGTTCAACAATACACGTCGACTTTGTAAATATGTATAAAATTGTTTACCAACTTTCAAATAAGTTATTAATCATTTAAATATATATGTAATCAGAGCGTATCCAAGTACCTGATTGGAGTGGTTAACGAGTACTCGTTATTAGTTATTTCAAATAGATGATAAGTTTATATCACCTAATGTCCAAAAGTCTTACTAAGTATAGTGCAAGATTAAATATTGCATGCGAAGGGGGGGGACTGAGTAACTTGCGAATATTGCTATCGTGTCATATATTCATGCAATGAATTGATTATTTTTCTCGTAACTTTTCGCCAGGAATCATTGCTAATCCCATGTGGACTTCATATGTTTCTTCTTATCTCAATATGCGCGTTTTTCTGCACTCAAAGCCATGGACCATATGCTTTAACGTGTATTTTCTCCAAAATAATTGTGATAATTAGTTTTATTTTTACTGACTAGCTTAATGGATGTCAGCGTCTCTTTGACTTTCCTTTACTTGAACATTTTAAATGATGACACTTGGGCTGTCTTATTGGATTCATGGAGACAATATACTGATGAATCTATGACATGTGCAGCTTTGGCAATTGGAGACACTGTTGCTACAGAAAGACACGTACTTAAACTACAGTCAAGCGCTTAGCTACACGAGCCAAGCTTTAAGTCAAAACCTGCATGGGCTCAGATACCGTAGTCCATTACAGAGAATAAGCACGAAGCTTCTATACTTCATGCAAGAAAATTGGAGGAGGATTTGGGTCCTAATGCTTTGGATTATGATAATGATCGGACTTTTTGTGTGGAAATTCTACCAATACAAGCAGAAAAATGCTTTCAAGGTCATGGGATATTGCCTTCTAACAGCCAAAGGTGCTGCCGAGACGTTGAAACTCAACATGGCTCTCATACTGTTGCCTGTTTGTAGGAACACGATTACTTGGCTTAGGTCATCTAGGGTGGGATGCTTTGTGCCGTTCGATGACAACATTAACTTTCACAAGGTCAGATATCTACCTCTCACAACCTTTTAGTTGTCTCTGTTTGTTTAACTTTTCATATTTATTTTTTTTTTTGGGACAAACAGAAAGTGTTAGTTTAAGAGGTACTGTCTTGAGGCGTAAGTTTATGTGAAGGCCTTAACATGCCTGAGTTGTGACTTAGTCAACGGTTCTTGTCTATGAGGTTCTCCGAACTGGATCAGTATGTATAATACTTAACTGTAGAAGATTCATTTTGAAAAAGTTTGGCGCTTTAAGTACATCAGAATCAAACATAGTTAAAGATTCTGTTCTTTGGAAACATATTACGAAAAAATGAAATATTAGTTGTCCTGTTTTAACAAGAAAATGGGGGAAAGAATAAAAAAAAGGATAGTTTGTATAGTATACCATGGCGACTAAACAATCTGACTGTCTGAATGAAGGGTGATTAATGATAAAGCTAACAGCGCTTTGACCATAAAGATGCTATATTGGAACCCTTATCTGAGTAACTGAACATTATAATTTTTCCTTGTAAAATATATGATGTGAAGAACAGACCATAGCAGCAGCCATAGTGATTGGAGTCATTCTCCATGCTGGAAACCACTTGGCGTGCGATTTTCCCAGGCTCACAGACTCGCCCGATTCATCGTACAGCCTTTACATGATGAATGACTTTGGGAATCAAAAGCCCGAATACGTAGACCTTGTTAAAGGCATCGAAGGAATCACTGGTCTCTTAATGGTGATTCTCATGTCCATCGCTTTCATATTAGCCACGAGATGGTTCAGGAGAAGCTTGATTAAGCTGCCAAAGCCATTAGACAAGCTAACTGGTTATAACGCGTTTTGGTACTCGCATCATCTGTTGGTCTTCGTCTACATATTGCTGATCGTTCATGGGACGTTCCTTTACCTCGTGCACCATTGGTACAAAAAGACGGTATGTATGCATGTATGTGTATGGTTGGTTATATTTAACTTTCTCTAAGATTTTCGTCTACGAAAATAACATTGTGTTTCTTCTTCGTCGGTTATGCTTCAGACGTGGATGTATCTTGCAGTTCCTGTACTTTTGTACGCAGGTGAAAGACTGCTTAGATTATTTCGGTCTGGGTCTTACAGTGTCAGGATTTTGAAGGTGATCAAAACAGAAGAGTGTTGTTCCAAAAAAAAAGAGAGAACTTGATGAATTTTGCTAATAAATTCTATAACTTTTCAGGCTGCTATTTACCCGGGAAATGTTCTCACTCTGCAAATGTCGAAGCCGCCGCAATTTAAGTACAAGAGCGGACAGTACATGTTCGTGCAGTGCCCCGCTGTTTCACCATTTGAATGGTACGAAAAAATTTTGAATAATCAGATGAAACTTTTATTTGAAATAATATCTTTTTTCTCATGCACTGCAGGCATCCGTTTTCGATTACCTCAGCGCCCGGCGACGATTACCTCAGCATTCACATCAGGCAATTAGGCGATTGGACCCGCGACCTCAAGAAGGTGTTTTCCGACGCATGCGAGCCTCCTCTTGCTGGCAAAAGTGGTTTGCTTAGAGCTGATGAAAATACAAAGAGAAGGTATACATTACATAGACATAGCGAAAAGCTTCGAAGACCATTGTCCAATAATGTAGTAGCAGCTAACTAACTCTGTTTTATGCAGCTTGCCTAAGCTATTAATAGATGGACCCTACGGTGCTCCAGCGCAAAATTACAAGAAATACGACGTTCTTCTACTCGTCGGTTTAGGAATAGGGGCGACGCCTTTCATCAGCATCCTCAAAGATTTGCTAAACAACATTGTCAAAATGGAGGAACAGGTAATAAAATTGTGATTGCATGGTCTTCTTTTGATGTGCTCATACAAAGATTTGCTGTTTTCAGGATTCAGTTACAGATTTCAGCAGAATCTCGGACCAAAGTTCGGGATCGTATGATTCTTTAACTATGACAACTCCCAAGCGTAAGAAGCCATTGAGGACTACAAACGCATACTTCTATTGGGTAACGAGAGAGCAAGGTTCTTTCGATTGGTTCAAAGGGGTGATGAACGAAGTTGCAGAACTTGATCAGAGGGTAAGAAAAATCTGAGAAACATGCAATGAGAAACTTCGAATTCTTGATGAGCTTAACCTTAACATTGGTTATAAAATCGTCAGGGTGTTATTGAGATGCATAATTACCTAACTAGCGTGTACGAAGAAGGGGATGCTCGTTCAGCACTCATAACCATGGTCCAGGCGCTAAATCATGCTAAAAACGGCGTCGACATCGTTTCTGGGACAAGGGTACGATATGATCTCAAATTCTTTTTTTTTTTTCAAATCTTTCGATAAAATATGGCTTCATTAGATGAAACTTGAGACTATATACGAAACAGGTTAGAACGCACTTCGCAAGGCCGAACTGGAAGAAAGTCCTTTCGAAAGTCGGCACGAAACACGCCAATGCAAGAATAGGTCAGGACATAACGTACAAACATTACAAGTTCTTGGATTGATTGATTGATTTATCGTTATAAGCATTCCAAGTTAGAAATATTGGCTGGTTTTTTTTTTTTTTTTTTTTTCGAGCAGGTGTTTTCTATTGCGGGATTCCAGTTTTGGCTAAAGAACTGAGTCAGCTGTGCTACGATTACAATCAGAAAGGCTCAACCAAATTTGAATTCCACAAAGAACACTTTTAAGGAGTAATATGCATGCCTACGTTATTACCACTACAGTGGAGAAAGAGTTAATATAACTGTAAAGTCCCATTATTAGGTAGAGAGAGGTAGAGATAGTGAAATACCAAGACTCAGAAGCATATAGAAAGTAAAAGTGTATACCACATTGAACGGTGCCACGTGGCGACATTCATAAAGAAGCTTACCTCTATGAAGGAGTTGTCATGTAATGTAATGATGCTGTGCTATGGTATGAGATGGTGTTGTTACAAGTGCGTTGCAGCATAAAGGGAACTGACTTACACCAAGGATTGAAAAGAGGAAAAGGGGACATTTTGTGGAAGAGACGAGGCCATTTGTTGTCGCTGGTACAATTCTTCTTTTTTTTTTTTTGTAATAACTTGTAATGATAAGTGCTTCCACTATCATGTGAAGTGGGTTATTTTATATAAGTCCACTTGTCAAACGAGAGAGAAAAAAATCAACTTCTCTTTTGTTATTTCTTCATCCGTCCACAGCGACAAGCAAGCTATGAATCGGCGACACTTTGAGGATGAGATGAGATTTATAATTTTATGAGCGACTTAAGCTATATTGGGTCATACGCCCATTTATATAATGGGCTTTCAATATAGGCCCGTAACATCCTACGAAGCCCATTTTTTTCCATATGGGCTTAATTCATGGCTCCTACGGCTTCCCTGATTGTTAGCTAAACTTACTTCTGAAAATATCACAAGTCAGGGTGGCCTAGTGGTCTAAGGCGCGAGACTCAAATTCTGATCCTCTAACGAGGGCGTGGGTTTGGCCGTTTGGGATGTATTCATCTGGCTCCGAGGATTAGTCCTACCTCTGGAGTGTGTGGCGGTTAGCCCATAGCCGGGTTGTGTTGGGATACCTTGGGACCGTTAAAAAATAGTATGGAAGAGCGACATCTTCCATCAAGAAAAAAGGACTGGTTAACTCCTCAGTTATTTTAGATGGCATCATACATAATGTTTTTTTATTCCACGATCCAAATAGGTTTTGTAATCAGTGCAATGAGTTGTCGCCTTACCTACAACATTCTCCTTGTCACAAACAATAGCAACAACCGTTGACTTAAGTGATATAATAAGACTCGGGACCAAGTCAAAGAAGCATGGTTATGTTCCACTAAGTGCCTTCCACCGCAAGATACAACAACTGAAAAAATAACCATAATATTTATTTTTTCCTGTGCACAAACAACACTAGCAAAACAAGGCCATTTATTTCAATCAATGGACTCATCATCGAATCCCACAACAGAAGAATTATTAAGTACCTGTGATCCTCATCATCATCATCATCAAACAACAATCCTTGAAGAAATCGAAAGGGTAGAGCAAGAGAGGAAGAAGCAAGAACACAGAGTCCAAACCCTAGAAACGAAAACCCTCCAAAACACAAACCTATACTTCATCTTCACCGTAGTCCTCTCCTCCACGGCGTTCTCCCACTAGTAGAAAACATGCATAGCAGACACGGAAAATTCGGTGTCTAAAACCAAACTTCCGTATCTATTGAGTGATTAGACGCGGAAAATTCGGTGTCTAAAACTAAAATTCCGTAGGTGTTGTTCTCGTGGCAAATTTGGATACATATATATACTGTTTCTAAAATGAATTTTGTCACATTTCCATTTTTATTTCCGTATCTAATCCATGATAAAAACATTAATTTATTTTAAAATAAAAATAGAAACCGAGTCAGAATCCGTTTCTAATACTCATAATTTAGACAAGAAACCAATTCCGTATCTATTTTCCGTGTCGGATACTATATTTTCTTGTAGTATCCGCCCATCCCAACTGCAAAAGCTGGTGGATCCCATTCTCTCTCTCCCTCTATTCGCGGCCGGCACCAACCTCACGAGCCTTTTCGGCCATGGCGGAGGCCTTGAAATCGAGGAAAAGGCTCGATTAGGACGTATTGGACCTTAAGGTAAAGGTAATGAGCATATGATTGGAAGGGAGGTGATAGAAAAGATCTTGCCTGGGAAATCGTTGTGGGTAGATAATGGTGATAGTGGGCGTGAGGTTTTGAGGCCCAAAGATAGCCTGGTGAGGAGATGGGGGGAACGCGATGGCCTGTTTGTTTTGTGGGTTCGTGCTTGGGTTTAGCTGTGTTCTCATGTACGGTTGCTATAGCATGCTGTGCCATTATGTTAAGTGCATCAAGCTTTGTAATTTGATTTGTACTTTGCTGCGGATCTCGTTTTATCAGACGTCACCGACAATCATGTGACTGCTCCTAAGCTTCTTCGTTGGTTGGTCCTTTTTTATTATGCACCAAAATGGAAACAAAAGGAAAAAAATGAATAATCGAAGAAACTAATTTTGAAAAAAAAAAGACAGAGGACGTTTGCATTTGCCGGGAGTCGAACCCAGATCTATTGCTTGGAAGGCAATTATCCTTACCGTTACAAAAGCTTCATATTCGAATATTTACTGCCAAGTTATTTGTGTATATCCAAGACCTTCTCTGATGGAGCCTATAAAGCTCGGAGAAGTGAAAATGGAGAAAGATGAACAAAACGAACAAACAGAATACACACAAAACCATCAGAACCTTATTCATAGAACATGGTCATTTTTCCAGCACAACACAAACAACAAAAAGATTATATACAGAGATAGACCAAAAATCCAAACACATGAAAAAAATCCGAATAACGTCAATCGGGCGGTCTTCCGATTATTGAAACATGCACACCACCGTCATATATCATACACACACGCACCATGCCAGTTTATTTCATCTCAAACACTCATTCTGACCACCACTCGGAAACAAAGTGAACAACAATGAAAACCATTAGCAGCTTAGGGAGGAGCCTTGCAGGTCGCAAGACAAAATCTAGAGCTAAAGAAGTTTCTTCAGATCCAAGACTGACGATGATGCACCACAAACGAATTCTCCGTCACACCATTGTTCGTAGCTATTGTACTGAAGCTGGGATCAGAAGAAGATTACCCAAAATCATAGCCGCCAACAAATTCCCACCGTGCACTCTTGTTATTAGCCATCCCAGGGGTTGCTTGTTGAGGGCGAGAATCCCATTCCAAGTATCCACATAAGTTACCACACTGCTGCTACCCACCACATTTGGAACGTCAACCCTCATGTTCTCAACTAGGGCTGTAAACGAGCCGAGCTCGGCTCATTTTCTGGGCTCGAGCTCGAGCTTTTAATATAAAAAAATAATAAATTAATAAAAATAATATAAATTTAAAATATATATATAAAAAATAAAAAAAATAAAAAATTCGAGCATTTAATAAAATATTTAAATAATTAAAAAATAACATAAATTAATATAAAATATAAAAAGTATAAAAAAAATTGAAAAAAAAAAGCTCGCGAGCCTGTTCGCGAGCTTTCGAGCCACTATATCCGGGCTCAAGCTCGAGCTCGACATAAATGAGCTCGAGCTCGAGCTAAACTTAAATGAGCTTGAGCTCAATTATATCGAGCTCGAGCCGAGCTTTTGCCGAACCGGCTCGTCGAGCTCACGAGCCGGCTCGGCTCATCTTTCACCCCTATTCTCAACGCTCAACGGTGGCTGCTTCATCCTACAAGTATCTTGGACAACAACAACCACTCCCCCACTGTATCACCATCGTGAACTCTCTTGTCCCGAACCAAACTACCATGAGATGCGCACAGTCCAGTCTTAACCCTCGCAATCGACTCGCAAGGAGCATCTCCCACCCCAAGCTCCGAGCCAACATGACCCCACCCACGAGCACCGATTACCTCCACCGTGGGCCTTGCAGAAATCCGTACTCCCCTATGCACTCTTCCCACACAATTCGAACTTGCACCTCTTGCCCCCACCGTGGCGCACACAAAAGTCGGTTATGCCCCTGGCGCTCCTCGTGCACTCTGGAACGGCACACCTCTTACCACCGCCATGCGCCACGCAGAACAAAGTACCTCCATTGACGCTCTTAGGGCAGACTCCTCCTCCCTCAAACGAGCACCTCTTGCCTTCGCCGTACCCCTTGCAAAAAGGAGTACTTCCCTCCGTGCCTTTATTGCACCCAGGTAGATGCAACGCTTGCTCCACCGTGAGCCTTGCAAAACATCGTACTGCCCTGAGCTCTCTTAGAGTAGTCGGGAAATTGGCACCTACGGTTGCCTCCGTGGGAGATGCAAAGGCCAGAGAGCCCCTCAGCACTCTTCGTGCAGTTCTCACTCTGGTATCTCTTGCCACCGCCGTGGCGGATGCACAGCCCTGACCGGCCCCTGGGCGCACGTTTGCAACCGTCATGGCTGCACCGCCGGTCGCGCCGTGGGCGATGCAGAATTCTGTTCGGCCTTCGGCACTCTTAGTGCATCCTAAGAATTCACACCTTCGACTGCCTCCATGGGATTTGCAGAATGTTGTTTGTCCTTCGACTCCTTTGTTACAGTCGAACCGCTGGCACCTGCGCCCGCTGTCGTGGGCAATGCAGAGCCCGGAGGCGCCTGATCGCGCGCGTGTTGAAAGATTCGTGCGAGTAGGTCAAGTAATAATTAAAACGAATATTTTCTAACTAGCACCACGCGCGATAGGCAGTGTACCTATCGTTTGTAGAATAGCTATAGCGAAGTATCCGAGTATCGAACACGAGGAATAAATTGAGTACTAGTAATAACCTATCAATTTGATATTAGCCTAAATATTTTTTAGAAAAAATAAATAAATTTTTTTAGTTGTATTTTGATTTGTAAAATAAATTCTAACAACTTAACCTAGCAAATCCAAAAGCTTAAAACACGATTTAAAATATTTAAAATAACTTTTACATAAAACAAGATGTGCTGGGGATTTCGACTCCCGCTAGGTATCATTGACGAGGCCGTTTCGTTAACACAAAAAAATAACTAAGTCGCGGTATTCCTACTCACGTCCGAATTTGTTGTCGGAGAATATATATTAATTTACCTACAGTGAAGATCGATTATTTGCTGTCGCCCTATAATCGAACTCTTATAATTTTATGAAAGGTCTAATCATTTTTCTAGATGTCGCCCTAAAACGATATTACCACGAAATCACATCAACACATAGACATATTGAAGTGATATTCAAATCAACACATAGACATATTAATTTGAAAAACAAAATCATAAATGATAAGTAGCCAATATTGCATGTTCACGAGTATTTTACGTCCAATAACTCTACCTAGCATTCATCTCATCCCAAGCACACGATAAACTTAGCCACTCATATTCACGATGTAAACAAGAGAATACGTGAATATCAAAGATGAAAACATAATTTCTTCCCTAATGTTTAGCTCCGATAACGTCACGTCGCCTCCAAGTTTCCCGATCTCGACTCGGTTCTGTCTCACGTCACTTCTTAGCCGGTCCTCGTGTTGCTGCCCTCCGGATGTGTGATGTGTGAGCGTCAGCTGCCCGCTGCCCTACTTGCGCATGTCACTGAGTGATTTTGTCGAGCGGGTGGTGAGCGATCGAAGATGGATGCCGTTTCAACTCCTTCTGTTGTCCCTTAGCGCGAGCAGACCCTGCAGCAGCGAACTCGTTTTCTCCTCAGCCGCAGAGTGTTCGATGGGTTCTTTGAGAGCTGCGTGCTTTTTAGATCGGTCCTTGAGAGGTGTATGCTTCAGCTCTTTTTCGACAATGTGTTTGTGTAGGCGAGGTGGATGCTTGAGAGGTGCTTGCTTGAGGTGGGTGCTTGAGAGGCTTGGTGTTCAACGTTTTGACGTGGGCGGTGGTTGAGGTGCTTGATGGTGAGGTGGGTGCTTGGTGTGTGTTGAAGAGATAGGCCGATCAGAGATGTGTGCTTGAGGTGAGGTGTGTCGATGGCAGTATAAGTCAAGATGCGCTCCTCCCATTTTCTTTGCCTTAGCTCTCCTTAAATGGACCTGCATGCTAAACGTATATGTGATAGTGAAGGTATTTTCACGAAGCCATCTCGAGCAGTCTTGAGCGTAATATCGAAGATCTCCAAATCTTATTTTTTCAACATAGCCACCAACCACATAGATTTGTCTCTACTATTTTTCCTTCTTTATATATACATATATATAATATATTTAATTCATCACTTGGGCTTGGGCTTGAGCTTTTACTTCTGGGCTGAAATTAATTCTTCGGCACAATTAGTCTTGGCCAATTTTTGGTTAATGGTTTCTCAAATTTAATTCAAGTCCGAATATTTTTGGTTGTAGCTTTTTTTTTGAATATCTGTAAAAAATCAAATATAAACGTTATACGTATGACATCCGATGAAATATAAATAACAATCGATAATACGCTTTTACGGGGTATAGAATATAATATTAATTTCATTTATCAGCGCCTCTCGCGCCTTTAGTTCAACCTTGGAACTGACATTGTTTAGTACTGCTACTATGTTGCTGCTGCTGTTGAGACTGTGTTGTTATCCCAGAAGTACATGTTACGGAGCTGAGCAATGTTACAATACTCGAAGAGAGACGTGGAGATGATGACATGATCTGATCAAGGGAGTTGCTTGGGAAATTATGAGCATTTGTTGCCGGCAACAAAGGGCTCCTTGTTGAGTCACAATCCACATTCATAGCCCCATAATAGTTAATCATCTCCGTAGCATTCTTTGGGGCGGTGGAGTTTGAATAGATAGTTGTGCTACCAGATAAAGCGAAACCGTGATATAACAATTTACAATACTTTATACCCCGTAAAAGTGCATTTTTGTTCGATATTTGTACAATTCATAACGGTTTTCGACGCTTATCTTTTAACTACATGACTTACAGGTATCGAAGAAAAATAGGCAAAATGGAACGGCAAAGATGGATCCTTCAGTCCAATAAGTCAAACATTTGGCCCATGGCTTCAATCTGTCCAATCAAATACCCTAATTAAGGATGATAAAGAAGAGATAAGAAGACATCAACGGCTGAAAAATAAACACAAGCCACTCAAACACGATCCCTCATAGTCAAAGGAGCGTGATTTAAGACGGCCACAAGGGAGCTAATTGTCGTACAAACCAAAGACAAGAAAAGAACAGAGGAGAGAGAGATGGAAGATCTTTATACAAACACGCAAGATTCAAGCAGGCAAACGATAAAAGGAGCTACGAGATTTCTGAAATGTCCAAAGAACGGGATTTCAGCTCCATGTCGAGTGGGAAAGAAAAGAAAGAAAGAAGAAATCATAGCACATCTATAAATACCGAGTTGCTGTCAAAACGAGAATAGAGAGAGCGTAGCAGAGAGATGGAGCGAGATTAAGTGATAGACGGTGTCTCATCCTCGCTCACAGTTAACAAGGCACTCCTCGCACATATTTGAATTTATTGACTTTTGTTTTTGTTGATCTTTGTGAGGGAGCAGAGAGATTCTGTGATACATTATGTGAGAAAGCAAAGAGTAATTGAGAGAGAGAGAGGGACGAGTGTGGGAGATCTAGAGATAAGAGTAAAGATTATATTTATATTGATATTAGTCATGATTTAGTCGAGAGAATCAATTATCGTTCTTTTTATTTTACAGACTATTCTCAGTTATCTGATCTTTACTGAAATATTGTATATTTCCCATTTTAGATTCAACCTATTATCAGTAAGTGCTTTGATTGCATCTAGCAGCTTTGTTTTAACATTTTTTAGTGATCACTTTGTCATTCAGGATTCAACTCGGAGGCTGATGATTGGCAAGGGTGATAGAAGAGAAGGATTATATGCTCATAATAATTCTGATATGGCACATGTCACTGATAATAAGTCTCATAAGAGTTGCTTGTCTAATTCAGTTTCTTCTACAGTTTCTCTAGATCTATGGCATAAGAGGTAGGTGACACGCTCAAATACTAACAAGTGTACTAGGTCGTGCAAGTAGTAAAACGGACGAAGTCCGAGTATCGATCCACGAAGATAGCTTGATTAATTCTTAGATACTAAACCTAATTCTAATTTAGACAAAGAGAATTTTTATAGTTTTGATAATTTAATAAAATTAAAGAAAGCGCAAATAATAAAATAGACGCAAATAAAATAAATGAGATAAAACAATTGACGAACATGTTCAAGGCACATACTCGGTACGGATTAATCCTACGTATTCATGCCATCAATATTTATTTAATTCATATAAACTAGTCAGGGTAGAAATTCCTAATATACGCGCTACCCGTTATTCACGTAACTAGCGATCCTATGTGATAATGACCAATATCTATATTCCTATAAGACTGCAATCACTTCACATGTCTTCCGCGTTATGAATTTCCCCGAGTTTAGACGCTTTCGGCGCCTAAGGTCTCGAAAACCACACGTACGAAACCGAATTCCATCTCTGGTCGGTTTTACGTCGCGGTGTCCTATATTTATTATTCTAACCGGTCTAATCACTTTTCAGTCTCATAAACCAATCAAAAATCATGCACATGGTGATCAAGCATACGCAAGCATTAAACTCAAATATAGAACACGTAACTAAATTCATACGATTAAATAAAATACGAATAACATTACTACGAATTCATAATCCGGCCTAATACGGCCTCAATCACAAGAAAACTTAACCTAGCATATTAATGAAATAAAAACACAAAATATTTAAAGGCATAATAAAGAAATAATATAAAAACTTCGCTTTTGCGGTTGGAAATAATCACGCCTGCTTCAGTCCTGCTGTCGTCACGTTCTTCGCTGCTTTTTATTTTTCTTCTCAGCCGTCGGTCTCCTCCTTTATTATTCGCTGCTAGTCATATATAGAACTAGGCATCGACCTCCAAAGTATCCAAGTCCAATATTTTCTAGGGATTCGAATCTTTACTTGGCATATGCAGTTTGACTTTCTATTCCCTACCATATCGCATATAAATCTTGAATGTGGATTGACCCTTTCTTTCCTCCTTGCACACACGTGTATGGCTATGTTTAGGTGGTTCTATATTTGATTTGCCTTTAACACGTGATGGTGGTCTCTTGTGGGCCAAGCAATTTCCAATGGGCTGAATAAATCGATTTGTAGTCCAATCCAATTCATAATTATGCTTTGCGTGTATAATTCCTCGACTTTTCTTTTTTTTGCTCCGATATCTACAAAACATGAAATATAAACAGAATCATAGGATATCCGAGTATATTTGAATAGACAACGACTAAAAATATGCTATTATGAGGTATAAAATGTCGTAAAATCCTAACTTATCAACAACCCCCAAA
Source organism: Craterostigma plantagineum (assembly GCA_027422505.1). Lineage (NCBI taxonomy): Eukaryota > Viridiplantae > Streptophyta > Magnoliopsida > Lamiales > Linderniaceae > Craterostigma > Craterostigma plantagineum. Next base: position 2,462,527 of record JAPQWV010000048.1, read on the forward strand.
CTAGCTTCGATCGTCCTCGATCATAAAAGCGGAATAAACTAAATCAAGTTAGGATTATAAAACATCAATCAATGAATTTCTCCCATTTCATCTCAGAAAACGTAAAAGCATCTAAAGTCGAGATAATCATCGACTAATGAACGATCTAATCAAAACATGAGGCATGAAGTAACAAGTCGCAATCTTATCATAGCATGAAAGACATTTCTAGAATTATACCACGCATCAATCCACAATTCTCACAAGGATCGCTCAAGTCGCTCGAAGTGTTTTTCAAAGGGATCTGTATAAAGACGCTCAATGCACGACATGAAAAGATATTACTCTATGCTTGCAAATATTTCACATCATAGTGACATAATAGAAGTCATGGATGAATCAAGGGGTCTTTATCAAAGGTTGTAATGGGGCCCGGGTTTTGAAAGGTGCGTCATATAGGAAAGTGAGCTAAAAGTATCAAACGTGTCAATCATCGAATCGCTCTTCTCACTACTTATTTCGCTCTTCTAACGCCTTCGCTATTTTCACTCGACTCATCCTTTCACCTTTTCTAGCTCTTCTCGCTCGTTTTTTTTTCGCTTTTTTTTTCTTTTTTTTTCTTCTTTTTTTTTTTCTCGAACCAGCCCCTCCCTCTTTTTTTCGTACGTCTTATCGAAGGGAGAGGTTTCTAGTCAGCTGCAATATTACCATGAGAGATCTATATCATAGGTAGAGTTCATAACTAACATGCATCGACGATTAGCTCCTTTTCAACCAACAAGCTACTTTTCACGATATCGATATATCAACACGTTGATACGGGGTCGTATAGACTAAATTGAGGCAATTAGGCTAAATATGTGGGCTTCAAATCAACAAATAAGTCAAATAAGGCTCAATGGGGCTCACTAAGTGGTAAATACTTAAGGTAGGAAAATATTTAGGCCAATGACTCAGTCCTAATACCCTTATCATTTTCGCACATAAAATCCACATAATAACCATTGACATGCATAACAGAGCAAGTTCGAAAATATTCAGTCCATGTGTGTCACACAAGAATAAACACCGAGCATAATGAGTTGCTCTGAATTTATCTCTGAAGGTTCAAGAACTCCCATATATAACTGGGTTTGTGCTTCATGATACGCAGTACTCTCCTAAAGCAGTCAATATAGCCAAATAATCATGCTAATATCACAACAATGCAACATGTGAAACTATCACTCTCAATTCATCGAATCATATCCCGGCACGGTAAAATTTTAAAATTGTTCATCATTGACAGGAGATTCCAAAGATGACGTTCAAATCGCAACCTTCATCAGTTATACCCACTAAAATGACCGAAACACGTCGATACCTAAATATGTAAGCATATTAAATCTAGCATATGTCACATCCCACCCCCAAACTAAATAGCACATTGTCCTCAATGTGTAAATTAAAAGCAAAGAAAGAGTAGAAGTGACATTGCCCTGAATTTTATGTTGATCGATGTAGAAGACTTTGTTGATTCGAGCAAGCAACCATCGCGAACGGACAACCCCCAAACTAGTTATGAGCCTGCGAAACAAAACATGACTAGGCGCACCGTGAAAGCGAGTTTTATTAGACAAAAAATAAATAATACTTAGAATAATAGGACTAAATATAATATATATATATATATGCATCGATAATACTTGGGTTGCCTCCCAAGAAGCACTATTTTTAAGGTCGTTAGCTCGACTCTCGAGACGATCAGGGTGGCTTGGTGTCTAGGCTTGCTTTGGTGTTCTGGAGGTCCTTCAGCTCGCTGGTATTCTCTCCAGACGAGGTGTTCCTTAAAGGCACAGAACAACTAGAAGCAAATAAATCAGAGATTACAGGTTCCACGAGATATACCGATGTTGTTTCGCCAATTTTCCCCTCGTCATACAGCTTTAGCCGTTGGCCCATTGACTTTGAGAGAATCTTTTCCGTTCATAAGAATTTGCACTGCTCCAGATGGGAAGACTTGCTCGACTATGTAAGGTCCACACCATTTACTTTTTAATTTACCGGGAAATAGGCGTAGCCTCGAATTGAATAAAGCCGACTTTGAAGTCCCTTTTTATGATCTTGTCATGCCACTTTTTTGTTCGCTCCTTATACAACTTAGCGTTCTCGTAAGCATTCTAGCGAAATTCCTCCATTTCGTTCAGCTGAAGTAACCTATTTTTACCTGCTTCAGAACAATCAAAGTTAAGTTTTTTAATAGCCCAATATGCACGGTGTTCTAACTCAACAGGTAAATGACACGCTTTCCCATAGTCTAGACGAAAAGGCGAAGTCCCTATAGGGGTTTTATATGCGGTTCGGTATGCCCAAAGTGCGTCGTCTAACTTCAAGGACCAATCCTTCCTTGAGGAATTTACCATCTTTTTCAAAATCTGATTAAGTTCCCTATTGGAAACCTCCACCTGTCCACTAGTCTGAGGATGATACGGGGTAGACAGTAGACCCCTTATGCTTAACACCATACTTAGAGAGCAAATTATCAAATAATTTATTGCAAAAATGAGTACCCCCAATCACTAATTATTGCCCGTGGTGTACCAAAACGACTAAATACATGTTTCTTAAGAAAACGAATGACAACTCGAGCATCATTAGTTCGACATGCTTCAGCTTCTACCCACTTAGACACATAATCGACCGCAACGAGAATATACTTATTAGAGCATGAAGTAGGAAATGGTCCTATAAAATCAATACCCCAAACATCAAGTAACTCTACTTCTAACATGATATTTAAAGGCATCTCATGTCTCGTAGATATGGTACCAGTACGCTGACAATGATCGCATGAAGCTACATATACATGGGCATCTTTAAAAGAGTGGGCCAGAATAAACCTGATTGAAGTACCTTAAATGCTGTTTTGGTGGGTCCGTGGTGTCCACCCGTCAAACCAGAGTGACAATGAAATAACACAGAACTTACCTCATCGGCGGGAATACATCGTCGGATTACCTGATCAGAGCAAATTTTATATAGGAATGGATCGTCCTACATGTAGTATTTCGCATCAGAAATAAATTTCTTCTTCTGATGAAAAGTCAAGCCTGTGGGAATCTCACCTGTAGCAGCATAATTTGCAAAATCCGCAAACCAAAGCAATGATGTATCGATTAAAGCATATAATTGTTCATCAGGAAAACATTCGTCAATAGGTAGCTCCTTATCCTGCTCATGCGAATTATCTAATCTAGATAAGTGATCAGCTATCACATTATCAACACATTTTTTATCACGAATCTCTAAGTCATACTCCTGAAGTAGTAAAATCCAGCGAATCAACCTAGGCTTAGCATCTTTCTTAGCAAATAAGTATCTAAGTGCAGCATGATCAGTGTAGATGATTACCTTATTCAACACTAGGTAAGAATGAAATTTATCTACTGCAAATACCACGGCTAGTAACTCTTTCTCAGTAGTAGCATAATTCCTATGTGCATCATCCAGAGTTTTACTAGCGTAGTAAATTACCTGAAATACCTTATCCTTGCGTTGTCCTAGAACTGCACCTACAGCACCATCGCTAGCATCGCACATCAATATAAATGGGAGTGTCCAGTCTGGTGCGACTATCACTGGGGCGGTGGTGAGTTTCTCCTTTCAGGTTCGAAAAGCCTGCAGACAATCATCAGTGAAGTTAAAATAGCATCTTTAACAAGTAAATTAGATAATGGCTTAGCTATTTTTGAAAAATCCTTTATGAAGCGTCGATAGAATCCTGCGTGTCCCAAGAAGCTTCGAACTCCCTTTAATGACGTGGGTCGTGGCAACTGCTCAATCGCGTCAACCTTGGCTCGATCCACCTCAATTTCTTTGTGCGATACCTTGTGCCTGAGAACTATACCTTCATGTACCATAAAATGACACTTCTCCCAATTTAAGACAAGGTTAGTCTCTTCACATCGTGATAGAACGGATGCTAAATTATCAAGGCATGTATCAAACGTAGACCCAAATACATAAAAATCATCCATGAATATCTCCATAAACTTCTCAACCATGTCATCAAAGATAGCAAGCATGCATCTCTGAAAAGTAGTTGGTGCATTACATAATCCGAATGGCATACCTCTATATGCAAAAGTACCATAAGGACAAGTAAAAGTCGTCTTTTCCTGATCCTCGAGTGCTATAGAAATCTGATTATGATCTGAGAAACCATCTAGAAAGCAGTAAAACTCATGTCCAGCTAGTCTTTCTAACATTTGATCAATAAAGGGGAGTGAGAAATGATCCTTACGGGTGGCATCATTTAATTTCCTATAATCTATGCATACACGCCACTCCGTAACGGTCCTCGTGGGAATCAACTCATTAGAGGCATTCTTTATAACGGTCATACCCCCCTTTTTAGGAACAACCTGGGTCGGACTAACCCATGCGCTATCAGAGATAGGGTAGATAATACCTGCGTCAAAGCTTAATTACCTCCTTTTTCACCACTTCTTGCATCGCTGGGTTTAGGCATCTCTGTGGTTGTGCGACTGGCTTGTAAGAATCTTCCATCAAAATATTGTGCATGCAAACGGTCGGGCTTACTCCCCTAATGTCAGCAACCTTCCATGCGAATGCTCGTTTGTGTTCTCTTAGCACCCTCACTAGCTTTTCTTCCATTAGATCTGTCAAAGTGGAAGAAATAATCATGGATAAAGTATTAAGAGCGCCCACATAAACATACTTGAGGTGACTAGGTAAAGGTTTAAGTTCAAAAATAGGAGTGTCATCTATTGATGGTCGAGGTTGTGTGGCTAATGATCGATCGAGCCGCTCTACTTTGGCTTGGCCGACCTCCGATGGGGTGGGTTTGCTTCTAAGCTTGCTACGGTATCGGCCATCTCCTCGGACTCGTCTCCGACTAGGCATGCTTCCAAGCTTTCCTTATTCCTGAAAGTTTTAAAATACTCCAGAGCACATGCGTCAATACTATCAATAAAGGAACAAGAATCATTATCTGGAGGGTGTTTCATTGCTTTATAAACATCAAATATGACTTTCTCATCCCCAACCTGTACGATGAGCTTACCATTACCAACATCAATAAGGGCTCTTGCCGTATTCAGAAACGGTCTTCCTAAAATAAGAGGCATGTCGGTGTCTTCTTCCATGTCTAGCACCACGAAATCGGCTGGGAAGTAGTGCTCTCCAACCTTCACTAGCACGTCCTCCACTACTCCTCGTGGGTATGTGATTGATCTATCCGCTAGTTGGAGAACCGTAGATGTAGGCTTTGGCTCACCTATCCCTAGCTTTTTCAGAAGTGAAAATGGTAACAAGTTAATACTCGCTCCTAAATCACAAAAACTTGACACACTCAAATACTAGCAAGTGTACTAGGTCGTGCAAGTAGTAAAACGGACGAAGTCCGAGTATCGATCCACGAAGATAGCTTGATTAATTCTTAGATACTAAACCTAATTCTAATTTAGACAAAGAGAATTTTTATAGTTTTGATGATTCAATAAAATTAAATAAAGCGCAAATAATAAAATAGACGCAAATAAAATAAATGAGATAAAACAATTGACGACGAACGTGATCAAGGCACATACTCGGCACGGATTAATCCTACGTATTCATGCAATCAATATTTATTTAATCAATATAAACTAGTCAAGGTAAGAATTCCTAATATACGCGCTACCCGTTATTCACGTAACTAGCGACCCTATGCGATATGACCAATCTCTATATTCCTATAAGACTGCAATCACTTCACACGCCTTCCGCATTATGAATTTCCACGAGTTTAGACGCTTTCGGCGCATAAGGTCTCGAAAACCACACGTACGAAACCGAATTCCATCTCTGGTCGGTTTTACGTCGCGGTGTCCTATATTTATTATTCTAACTGGTCTAATCACTTTTTCAGTCTCATATACCAATCAAAAATCATGCACATGGTGATCAAGCATACGCAAGCATTAAACTCAAATATAGAACACGTAACTAAATTCATACGATTAAATAAAATACGAATAACATTACTACGAATTCATAATCCGGCCTAATACGGCCTCAATCACAAGAAAACTTAAGCTAGCATATTAATGAAATAAAAACACAAAATATTCAAAGGCATAATAAAGAAATAATATAAAAACTTCGCTTTTGCGGTTGGAAATAATCACGCCTGCTTCAGTCCTGATGTCGTCATGTTCTTCGTTGCTTTTTATTTTTCTTCTCAGTCGTCGGTCTCCTCCTTTATTATTCGCTGCTAGCCTTATATAGAACTAGGCACCGACCTCCAAAGTATCCAAGTCCAATATTTTCTAGGGATTCGAATCTTTACTTGGCATATGCAGTTTGACTTTCTATTCCCTACCATATTGCATATAAATCTTGAATGTGGATTGACCCTTTCTTTCCTCCTTGCACACATGTATGGCTATGTTTAGGTGGTTCTATATTTGATTTGACTTTAACACGTGATGGTGGTCTCTTGTGGGCCAAGCAATTTCCAATGGGCTGAATAAATCGATTTGTAGTCCAATCCAATTCATAATTATGCTTTGCGTGTATAATTCCTTGACTTTTCCTTTTTTTTTGCTCCGATATCTACAAAACATGAAATATAAACAGAATCATAGGATATCCGAGTATATTTGAATAGACAACGACTAAAAATATGCTATTATGGGGTATAAAATGTCGTAAAATCCTAACTTATCAGTAGGACATCCTTCTTACAATGTTATAGATAGACTTAGACAAAGATTAAAGTTCGGAAATGTTTTTGTTTCACAATATGATTGTAAGATTTGTCCTTTGGCAAAGCAAGAAAGATTACCTTTCATTTCTGAGAATAATATTGCATGTACTCCTTTTGATTAGTTCATTGTGACATATGGGGCCCTTTTCATGTTCAATCACACACCTCACATAGATTTTTCTTAAGACTAGTGGATGATCACACAAGGTATACTTGGATTCCTTTCTTTTTTAACATGGTTGAAAACCAGTTTAAGACCAAGATAAAGGTTTTTAGATCAGACAATGCAAACGATTTACAGAATTTTCTTGAAGGAAAATGGGACACTTCATCAATTTTCTTGTGTTCAAACCCCGCAGCAAACTTCAGTTGTCGATGGAAACATAGGCACCTGCTTAATGTGGCTAGAGCATTATATTTTCAGTCTAAATTGCCTTTAATTTTCTGGAATGAAGGTGTGCTCACAGCTGCTTTTCTTATCAATAGGGTACCTTCTAAAGTTCTGAAATATAGGTCCCCTTATGAAGTGTTATACCATAAAGCAGTGGACTACACGTCTTTGAGATCTTTTGCTTCTTTGAGATCTTTTGGCTGTTTATGCAATGGTTCTACTTTATCTGTTAACAGGACAAAATTTGATCCAAGAGCTCGAGCTTGTGTCTTGGTGGGATACCCCAATGGAATGTAAGGTTATAAGGTTTTAGATTTACATACTAGGGAAGTATGTGTGGCCATGGAAGTTCTATGAACATGTCTTTCCCTATGTTGGCATAAAAACAAAGCTGACACTGCTTCCCCAGACTTTGTTCTGCCTAAGGTTATTGTTGAGTGTATAATCAGGACTTAACAGGAGTTCAAGGTGGAGAAGATCATCATATTCTAAATCAGCCAGAGCCTTCAGAAACCAATAATCTGCCTGAAGATTTCCTTGAGAATCAACCTAAACTGCTATTTCAGATGCTGCAGAGGCAGCAGAGGATCATCACCAGATCAGAAGATCCACTAGACAACTAAAAACACCTTTCTATTTGAAGGATTATTGCTGTCACTCGTCTTCTAACTCATCAGTTATATATCCCATTTCTGATCTTTTATCCTATATTAATTTATCTGACCAACACATGAACTTTGCATTAGTTGTTTCTACAACCTTTGAACCAAGGTTTTACCATCAAGCAGTACAACATCGACATTGGAGGCAAGCCATGGGAGAAGAGCTCAAAGCTTAGAGGATAATGGAACATGGGCAGTAACTCCCTTACCACATGGCAAGCATTCCATTGGCTGTCGATGGGTGTACAAAGTGAAATTACATTCAGATGTTACAGTTGAAAGTTCAAAGCTCGCCTGGTAGCAAAGGGATATAATCAACAAGAGGGTATTGATTACATTGACACATTTGCACCAGTTGCGAAAGCTAGCACAATAAAAGTGGTTTTGTCTTTATGCTTCTCAGGGCTGGTTTCTCTTCCAAATGGATGTTAACAACGCATTTATGAATGGTGATTTGACAGAGGAAGTATATATGGATCTGCTACCAGGTTATCAATCAAACATTCAATGCCAACACTCACAGAATCTTGTTTGTAAGTTGCAGAAATCGATCTATGGGTTGAAGCAGGCATCAAGGCTGTGGAATTCGAAGCCATCACAAGTTCTGCAAGAATTTGGTTTCTGCCAAGCCCAAAGAGATCATTCATTGTTCACTAAAGGCACAGATTGAAGCATTGTTATTATACTTGTCTATGTAGATGATATGATTTTTGCAGGGCCATCCTTGGATGAGGTTAATGCTGCAAAGGAATTCTTACATGGGATCTTTAAGCTCAAGGATTTGGGCACTACGAAGTATTTCCTCAGGTTGGAAGTGGCAAGGCAGGAGAAAGGAATTTTTGTTTCACAGAAACAATACACCGTCAAACTGCTTGAGGAAACAGGATATTCAGATGCTAAGCCACTCATAACACCTACGGATCTCAGTATCACAATTACAGCCACAGATGGAGAACTCTTATCAAATCCAACTCAATATCGAACGCTCATTGGAAGGCTGTTGTATCTCACATTTACCCGACCAGACATCGCTTTCGACGTGCACAAACTAAGTCAATACATCAGCAGTCCAAGGGCGCCACATTGGCAGTAGCCCATCACCTTCTCAGGTGTGACGCCCGGGGCCGAAGAGGGCGGGGAGTGATCGCCGATGCCAGAGAGGGCACGGACAAGGAGCGGCTCCTGGCAGGCTTCTAGGCGAAGGGGTGCATGAACGAACTGATCCGACACCCGAATGAGAGGGGATCCTGAGACTGACAATGTATGGGAGTGTCAGGCTAAGAATTGTATAAGAGAATTGATAGTACTACTCATATCACCAAGGTCGACCTACCTTTTCGGGAGTCCATCTGTAGAAACTCCAAAGTTAAGCGTGCTTGACTTGAGGCAATCTAGGGATGGGTGACCCCCTGGGAAGTTTTCCCAAGGTGCGTGAGCGAGGATGAAGCACGCTGAAAGGTTAAATGGTAGTACAGTGGGGGACGAACCAGGCGGAAGCTGGTGGGCATGTAACGCCCGGGGCCGAAGAGGGCGGGGAGTGATCGCCGGTGCTAGAGAGGGCATGGACAAGGAGCGGCTCCTCGCAGGCTTCTAGGCGAAGGGGTACATGCACGAACTGATCCAACACCCGAATGAGAGGGGATCCTGAGACTGGCAATGTATGGGCGTGTCAGGCTAAGAATCGTATAAGAGAATTGATAGTACTACTCATATCACCAAGGTCGACGTATATTTTTGGGAGTCCATCTATAGAAACTCCGAAGTTAAGCGTGCTTGACTTGGGACAATCTAGGGATGGGTGACCCTGGGAAGTTTGCCCAGGGTGCGTGTGAGTGAGGACAAAGCACGCTGGAAGGTTAAGTGGTGATACAAGGGGGCCAGACTACCAGTCGGAGTGTGGTGGGCCCAACCCCACAGGTCCCAGTAGGGACCGATGCTACAGTGATGCCCAGTATGGGACGGGTTGTTACATCAGGTATCTAAAGTATACTGTTGGGCAAGGTTTGTTTATGGCGTCTTCTTCTGATTTGCAGGTTAAGGCCTTCCCGGATTCAGACTGGGCAGCTTGTCAAGATTCAAGGAAAGTAACGGGCTTTTGCTCTTTTATTGGCAACACATTGATTTCATGGTGGGCCAAGAAACAGACTACTATAGCAAGATCCTCAACCGAAGCAGAATAAAGGGCTTTCGGCTCACATCGAGTGAAGTTCTATGGCTCAAGCAGTTAATGACAGAGCTTAGTTGCTATCCTAAACAAGCTTCTATCATCTATTGTGATAATAGATCAGCCATCCAGCTTGCTTCTAATCCGAAATTCCATGAAAGAAGCAAGCATATCGAAATAGATTGTCACTTTGTTCGCCATCATCTCACCAATGGAGCAATCAAAATCCTTCCCGTTCGAAGTGAAGATCAACTTGCCGATATCTTCACTAAACCTTTGGCAGCCTCTGTCTTGAATTACCACTTATACCGCCCGTCTTGCCGGGGGGCGGGGTATTGGAATTATTGGATAAGAGATCAAACCATGCAGCTGATAAGGAGTTGCAGCATTCAATCTCAGATTAGATCAATAAGGCGCCAACGAAGTCTTCTTAGTGATAAAGGGCACTTTAGGAAATACTAATTATTTAGAAGGATGTTTAGCCTTTGTTCTTTAAAACCATTGTATATAAAAGAGGGATAATTCTCGGTTGTATTCAATTCAATTCAGATAATAAAGAACAAGTTCTATTTAGCTCGCTTTCTTGTTTTCTCCTTCTTTCACAGATTTTCACGATCACCTTCCGTTCATACCCTAAATTCTTCTTCAAGCGAGTGTTTCGCAATATATATTGTTGGAATATTCTTCGGCCTATTGACTAAAAAAATAGTTGTGTAAACAAATATCGGTAAGGAAAATATGAGTAAAACTCGTTATCGATTTAAAGGAACAGTTAAATCTGGGAAAAAAACATAACTTGAGTGATAAATCACAAGATACTTTCAGTGATCTTCTTAGTATTAATTTAGCTCATTCCTTCTCTTCTGTTTTTCAACTAGGTCATTGCTCATATGCAATGTTGCAAAACTCGCTAGGCGCTAGTCGGGCGCCGGTAGGGGCCCAGCGCCTAGGCGACCTAGGCGGGAGTAGGCAATTTCTAGGCGGAAATTAGTAGGTACACCTATTTTTCATTTTCTTTTAATTATGTATATCATTTATACAAATATTATATGATTGAATCCAAATTTATCAAAAAATCTAGGCCCGTTATAATAATCTAAGGTCTGTTATTGTAAATATTTTGTATTTAATATTAATTAAAATTGTGTTTCACTTTATAATTGTTATTAATAAATATTTGTGCCATTGTATTATACCAATAAAAGACAAGACCCATTAAAACTAAGCCCATCGCTAAACCCTAATTTTTTCCTTGTGCGCCTCAAGTCATCGTCTTCGTCCCATCTCTCAGCTAAGAACAAAAACACCAGAACCCAGGTAAGAAAAAAAATCCAGAAAAATGGAACATTACACAGGCCCGTACCTGAAGAATTCGGGGCATGAAGCGAAACTCGAATTCGGGCCCGACCCTTATTAAATAAATTTTTTCAAATTAGATATGTACTATAGCACAAATTTATATCATAAGTGTAACTTACAGAAAAATACTCCGTCTATTTTGAAAACAAGTCGCTTTAGACTTTTGGTTTTGTTTAATTAATACAAGTTGTTTTACTTTTTTTTCAAGAAAGATAGCTGAAAACTTTTACAACTTTAACCCTCGTCTTAAAATAGCTAGATTAAATAGGATAAAATAGCTAATTAGGGTATAATAGAGGTTTTGTTTTATTTCTTAATATTTCTCAAAACAGAGAGAATATGTTTTACAGTTGAATGTTCAATAAATGCTAATAATAGTTATATAAACACTATTTTTTTCGTGAAATTTTGGTCTGGATTGGGTAGACAGAAAGATAATGGCGTCTAGTTTTTTTGAAAATATCAAAGTAATATTTATTGTTTGAGCAATAATAAAAAGTAAAGTTTATGCTCACTTTTGTTAAGTTGGGGCTCATGACTAACAATCTTTTGCACTATTTTCTATTTATTTTCTAAATGAAATTATAACAAACTTACTATAATATATATGTATATATATATGTATAAAAAATATTGGGTCCCCTTCCAAGGCTGGGCCCGAGGCGACCGCATCATTGGCCTCATAGAAGGTACGGGCCTTTACAGGCGCCGAGACGGGCGATAGGCGGACTAAAAACTCGGGAAACTCGGCGCCGCATAGGCGGCTCTGGCGCCCAGAAGGGCCGATTAGGAGGTTTTCGCCTCGGCCCAGCCGCCTAGAGCGAGTTTTGCAACAATGCTCATATGGGAGTGGAATATTTTTGTTTTTTCTTATGGCCCAATAACAAACCAAACTTAAATGAGCCATGAAATGGTATTATGATATAGCCCAGTATCGAGCCCTAAATAGGCTCTACTCTAGCCCGAGTAAGTTTATCATGAGACACACTAGACAATGTTGGGTTTAATATTTTTGTTCAAAATGGATACTAAAATGAGCTAGTTGTGTAAATTTGTTGAATTTTTCATGATTAAAGGTTGTAACATCAAATGTAATATAGTGGATAAATAGGTCATTCTCTGTAACCATAACAAATATAGCAAACCACAAGAAGACGATGAAACGAATTAAATAAAACCTCATTCACTTCATTTTGTGGCTCGAAGTATATATAAATATTCAATCTCGTGTCTTCTTGGAATTGTTGCTCGTTGACTTGTGTAGCAGCCTTCACACTCGCAAGGTTCCCATAATCCACAAACTTGAAAATACCAAAAACAAATTAATAAATAAAAAGATAAATCTTTCTTGATGCACTTCGTTATGCAGCAACGACAAACAAATAGCTTGAGCTAATGTTTTCTTGCACGACGTCGTTGGTGTGATTTAATCATCTAAGTAAAGACTTTTAACCTGAGTCATATTATTTACTTCTTTCAACGGTTTGTAAGATCTAAGAGACATCAATCGAAGGTTTTCATTCTCGGGTCGTTAAGGGGTCACTCTTTACTAATATATTTATTTTCGATTTACAATATCCAAGAATTTTATTGGTAAGAGTGTTCATAGAGTTAGATCAATGGCATCGTAAATCATAACGTCAATATTGAAAGATGGCATTCGGCTAGTTGATATGTGTGATCCGATCCCATATTATATTATATAAATCAGGCATTCGCTTCTATTATGGATGAACTACAAATTATATATTGCAAAGTGATCTTCGAACAAGTAAAAGAAATTTTATTAAAAAACTTATAATTCACAACTTGTATGTATATTATTATGCATTATCCTCAGGCAACTTCCGTAACCTAGTTTCTCAGAACCATTCGCTCTCAAACGTAAATATGAAATAAAATATTGAAAATCTTAGCCGGTTTTTGTAAGTTTCGTCAGTGATATTATTAACGACGATTTTTACCTTAAATTTGTATGTATCGAACAAGTTGTAATTAGGCGAAGCGCTCAATATTTACGCGTTTTCACTGTTAGCTAGAAAGCGGCACAGAAAATTAACCCTTAAAATTAAGACAAGTTTAATAACGTTAATGAAAATAATCTAATAGTTAAGAAAATATTTAAGTTGAAGATGCCCAATCATTCTGCAATAATGATAAAGACAAAGTTTAGCTTTTTACGCCCCACAAAGAACGAATAAACGTGAACTGTCTCAACACAAAGTGATGAAGCATAGTCCAATTATGTATAAGTACAAATCGGCTCATCATAATCAAACTAGTTTCCTATTTCGACGGTTATGCATAATCATCTAATCTATAATTGAGCAGCACCTACACAATGAGCAGTGCCTAACAACTAATCATTCCTCGAAATTAATTTAAATCATCAGGCTTTTGGCAACATGCTCCCACCTAGAAGTATGATTGTGTTAAAATATTTAATTGATTAATCTTTCGTTTTGGTTCTATACGTCTACGTATCATCTAACATTAGAGTTTTAATAGAACCACACTTATAAAATTCCGTCAATTTTGTTCGATATGTTGTCAAAGAATCTTTGGACCATACGACAAGTCAAACCGACCCGATACACTTGGGCCGGCTCGAGTCAAAGCTCGAAAACAATGCAAAAAATGACATTCTTACCCTTCACGCGCCGAATTTGATCCTTTGCTGCAATTTATCTTCGACCAATTTTGTGTAACACTGAAGTTTGTGTGCTGCATTGTTCGCGGACAGCCAATTTTTTTCGTGTAAACTAAGGGCAAAAAAAATTAACTCGTTATAACGATCATATATTATACTTAGGTTATTTGATTTTGTTTTATGAAACGATAGCTATAGTACTATGGATGGAAGTGATATAAATAGCTAAAAGAGAATAGGGAGACAATGTGGTTAATGAATGCGAAGACATTACTACTGCATGTCAATAATTATTGATGGAAGACACCAAAATCTTGGTGAATACTTAATGAGCATCACTGTTGAATATTTATTACCGACACCCCAAACTTCAACTCCTGCAATAACTGTGTCTACCTAAGATTTGAAATTATTACACTACACCACATACACACCAAGTCCTTTTCGGAACTATAACTAATAATATAATACATCTAATATATATAGAGTATATATTTGGGATGGTGAGAGGCTCATCATGAAACGACACACACGTATTGCCTGGATGGACTCATGCATGAGGCAGAGGTAAGATAAGTAAAGTTAGATTATTTGTTGGGGAAATCAAACTCTCTTATTTTCTAAAATTAAATTAATTGAAGTAATCAGAGAGCAGCAGCTGCTTATTCACAGAAAACACAGCCTTTTTAGTACTTTACTATTAACGGTCATCAAATCCTAGGTTTCCTGCCGCGTTAAAGCTAGCAAAGCTGTATTACCGCTTGAGTTCAAAATAACACACCAAATACAAACTGTTAAATCAATAAAAAGGAGAGAAAAACTTTTAAATATAATGAATAATAATTAAAGTATAATTATAAGGGATTCTAACACTTAAATACCTACATCCAAAAAAATTAGACAGATCAGTCCCTAGTCAGTGTAATTTTTAACCTAGATACCTAGTTGAATTTTATTTTACTGATAGGTACCTAACTGACGGATTTACCCCTTCTAGAACTGGTTTTTTACATCTCTTACCTTATTGCTTATTTCACGTTCGATCACTCCTAAAAAAGAGAAAAAATCGCACAGCCCCAAACCAAATCGCGCGATTGCTTGCCAGAAATCGACCCGGGTTTTTTTGGCTTCAGATTCTACGTCGTCTGTCCACTCGTTCGTCGTTGTATTCCCTTCTGAAATCGATTGGTAAGTCATTCACAGTATTACCGTAAGTGGTCGCATTTCGTCACTATTAGGTTTCTTTTGTGCGTGTTTTTAGAATGACATTAATCTGTTGGTCGATTAGGGTTCTTTTGTGCGTGTATTTCGTCATTGATGCTTGATTTGGGGTTTTTTTGGAATGGGTCGATTTTGATTTTTTCGAATGGGGTCAATTTGTTGTGGTACTACATCGTAACTGCATTTGGTACCCTCTATTTTGGCATATCGGTACCCCTTGTGTGAATAAAATGGTACTGCTTGCCAAAAGTGGTCGAATGGGGTCAATGTTTTTGGTACTACATTATCATCGCATTAGGTACTCTTTGTTTAGGCAAATTGGTATCCCTTATGTGAGTAAAATGGTACTGCTTGTTAACATTGGTTTTATCGACTGGGATCAATTTGTTTTCGTACTACATTATCACTGCATTTGGTACCCTCTGTTTGGTCAAATTGGTACCCCTTATGTGAATAAAATAGTACTGCTTGCTGACAGTGTATTTTTTTTTGCAGAAATGCCTCCACGGAACAGATTTGAGCTGGCTTCCCGGTGCCATCCTACACTGTTTCGATCTACCATAAACAATTTGAAGGGTAGCATGACCCCAGATCAAAAAGAAGCTCTAAGAAGGTCCCAGTTTTATTTTTTCTAGATATGCCTAATATGAGCCATTCGTTTGCTCGAATCATCCGGCCTCATGATGAACGGGTGCACTATTGGGCTAATGGTAATACTCTCCGCTACGTTATGAGTTTACCTTTTTTGCTTATGTATTTATTGATGAATTCAATGCTTTGGGTACTTTCAGATTTGGGTGTATGAGCATGTGCCCTCGTTGGCGCAGAAGCGGGAGATATAAAATTCCCAACTTTTTATGTATTATTTGCTTTGTTTCTAACTGTTGAATGAATTATGTGTTGTTAAGGTTGATGGAGGAGTTGGCGGATCTCATTTGGAGTGGAGTGCTCGTGTGGAGAGGTTGGAAGCCGAGTTGAGATTGAAGGACGAGGTTATAAGAGATCTAAGGTCAAATGTTCGGACTTCGAAGGTTGATATGCCCAACGATGATGCGAGGGAGGAGGTAGAGGCTGAGGATACTGAACGAGTGGATGATAAAGAGGCTGAGGCTAATGATAGGGATGTGTGCAAGGATGGCGGTGATGATAAGGCCGAGGATATGGTTCACAGTGAGGTGATTATGTGGCCGAGCAGATGGTTCATATCGACGGTGAGAAGGCCGGAGAGGACAAGGTTCAGGATACGGGTGAGGATAGGGCCGGGGATATGGCTCATAGTGACCGTGACGATATGGCCGAGGTGATGGCTCGTAGCAACGGTGAAAAGGCCGATGAGGACAATGTTGCGGATAGGGATGAGGATGAAGCGGGGATCAAGAGGAGTACGTTGTCGATACCCCAGAGTTCGAGAAATATGGCAAAGAAGTCAGCATGGATGTGTATCGTGCTCTATGGCTGCTCTCATTTTACGTGACGAGCGTAGTTGTATGCTAGATCTTTTTCAGTAAGTTTCTTGGATATGCTTTTAGACTTTTTGGAGACTGTGTTGTCTACTTAGGTTAACTTATTTTGGGTTGGGGATGGGACTGTTTGGAGATCCTTGGTTGTTTATGTTGGTTTTTCTTTTGTGCATGGACGGTTATTGCCAAGTGTGTGCTGTGTTGTGGTGTTCTATGACTGTCCGTAATTTATGCAGTACCATATGTTATTGTAGGACCGTATCTTATCCTTTACGTACATATCGCTTACATATAGCGTACCCTAAGTGCAGGTTAACCGTACCAATACGTAAATATATACCGTACCTTATATATCGCACATGAAGTACCTTATCTGTTGTACAGTAAGGTACTTTGTGATTTTCAGAAGGTACCTTAACATTTACATATATAGTACCATAACGTGCAGGTTTATCGTATCTATAATTGCACATATACAGTACCAAATTATGAAAGTATATCGTACCATTTGTTATACGATAAAAAAAAATACATTCCTAATCGAATCGCGGTGTCGTGCGTGATTTTGACAATACCTAACAATATCGGAATGAAAAAAAAAATGTGAAGCATAATGCACCGAATTCGCAGATGTAGCACTCACCACATTATTCAAATTATGTTGTAGATGTTCTTGCTTGTATCCCTATACTATAATGAATCATGGTATTCTAAGATTTACTTCATGCGTGCGGGGCGTAATGCACCGAATTTGATCTAAAACGTATTTAATACTATATATTATTGGTCTACGGTGGTTCGAGATGAAAACGTAATTCGATCGACCCCGAAAAATACGACTAGTATGACGTATCATATATATAAGAGACACCGTACCTTAAATATCTTTGTAGGGGTACCTATCGTTTTGTTTAAATCGTACCAACGCAGCCACGGTTGCAGTACCCAAAATTACATATGACATGAAACATTTTATTAAACCCAACTGACATGTCAGATGAGCTGTCTTTTATTATTTAAAACCTCGGATGTCAGAATCTGTCCAAACATGACATAGAAAATATCAGAAATCTGTCCACTCATGACTGAAAAACGTCAGAAAAGTGTGCAATCATTACTGAAAAAGCAGAAATTGTCTAATCCTTTATCCACATCAACACATGCTGAAATGCTTCGTTTCTGACGGAATATAGCCAACTCTTAAATTCAAAGTTTTACTTTAATTTGTACGGTACCTACTTCTGAAAGGATACAGTACCATATGTCGTACACTTAGAGTACCTATATTACCTATATTACAGTACCAAGACAGCGTATATTAACGTACCAAATGTACATTAGCAAACTCGCATAGGTTACGGTACCAAACATGCAGGTCGTAGGGTACCAAACTGGCATATATGACCCTACCAAACATGCACATCTTACCGTACCAAACTTGCATATCTTATGGTACCAAACTGGCATGTATTACAGTAACAAAATTACATATATTACTGTACCAAATGTGCATATCTTACTGTACCAAACTGGCATATATTACGGTGCTAAATTTGCATAGCTTAGGGTACCAAACTAGCAGTCAGTACAATACCAAATTTACATATATTACGTTACCAAAACTGCATCTATTACTGTACCAAACTGGCATTCATTACAGTACCAAATTTACATATAATACGGTACCAAATGTGCATATCTTACTGTTCCAAACTGGCAGTCATTACAGTACCAAATTTAGACAAAAACAATGAGCCATATCCTATTGACACATTTGAACAAAACAATGACCTACTGACATCATTTAGACAAAAAGAATGAGCCAATACCATACAAAAGAGCACCGAAAAAGGTTATGGGACCAAAAGTAAAAAAGAAAATACATGGAAAATACGGACGCTACGTCGTTACGGCTTCTGTACAAGTACGGCTTCTATACATGGAAAATCCGCATTTTCTTTCAATGTCGAGTACAAACTTTGGAACGGAACTTGATACTTTATTGAGTCATGCCGGGAATCGATATCCGACCACCTTCTTTGGAGGGATACATATATCGATAAGCGTCGTTGCTTCATTGATTAATAGTAAGGAAGACTCCCTTTTATACTCACACATTGCAAATAACGTCCTGCCATCAAATGAATTTGCAGACGCCATATTTCAGATAATATGGCAACCTGTTAAAATGGTACGGTGTATAGTTTAGATTGGTACTGCATAACTGGACATTTTGGTAACGTATAGACATGTTACTTGGTACGTAATATAAATACACAAAGATACTACATAACATAAATGTCCAATCGGACTGTGTCGCATAATGTATTTAGGTACGGTAACACAACATACAATGGTACGTAATATTCATAGGAAATGGTACGTCGTAACAGTTACATAAAAGAAAACCAAAATCTCGACGGATTAGCATCAATAACTATCAAATCCTAACATTCCACTCTTATATGGAGCTCTTGGATAGCATTAAGCTCCCGGATTTGTGATAAACCTTGAACAAACGCCCAAAATCGATTAACCTAACCCAAACCAAAAGAAAAACTTACCTGACAAAATCAACCCCCAAAATCGAGAACCCAACGTTCAATAGGGTCTTAGATCCTTGTCCGGCACCGGCACGAGCAGATGGAGTTGGTCGGCAAGAAGAAATCGTCGACGGGGAGCTGAAGATCGGATTTTGCAGAGAAAAAAAAAAGCTGAAATGAAATTCTAAATCATTTAATAAGGGTATTTTCGTAATCTTAGGTGATTAGGTACCTAAGTGTAAAAATTTTATTCAACTGGGTACCTAGCTATAAAATAGTTCTGACAAGGTACTTAAGTGGCTGATTTTTTTCTTATTGGGTATTTATGTGTAGATTTCCGTAATTATAAACCATGCCGTTAGGAAAACTATTTGACTGTCAAAGATAGTCTGACGTCTAATTTTCATTCGTTTTTTGACTGACCTTATTAACGGAACTGTCCTGTCACGTGATACCCAGTTCGAGGTGGCAAAAAAAAAAAATTTTAATTACCAATTTGCGGACCGGATTTGTCCACGTGTCAAGATCCCAGGCCCTCTTAGATGCGGCGGCTCGTTGACAAATATCTGCATCTAACCCCTACCGTCAATCTCAGATTAATTAAATTTAAACGTAAGAAATCGTCTTAAAAATTCAAGACTTTATTCATTTCTTGGAAAAAAAAATGTAAGTTTATATTTTGAGGTTGGTTATTCGCACCCCTATAAAAGGAGTGGCTTTACCACTCGTATTTCGTTCTGCACCATTACAACACAACACACGCTAAAAACACACACTATTTTCTCTATCTCCAACGTAGAACATAGCAACACTTGCCCCAAGGCAAGAAAGAAGAAGAAATAACCACTCCTTTCCCAAACTTCACTTGGGAAAGCTTTATTTAAGAATCTCGAAGAAGGAGAGGAAACAAACTCAGAGCAATCAAAGTTTCCATTTGGGTGATTTTGGTTTCTCAAATCAGCCGAGCAAAAAGGTTTCACACTCTCTCCGTAGTAAAAAGTAAAGAAAAATCATCAGTCTTTTCTTTTTCATAACCTCAAAGAACACTCTCTTTAACGTTTGCTAGCTTTCTCCTCTTTGCTCTTTGAGAATCTTTTTATTCCCTCCACGCCCATCTTCATAAGCCCTTTCGCTTTCAATTCGAATCTAGGAAAAGGAAAGAAACACAGAAAAGAAAAACCAACTGAAACAGTTTAAACTGCGGAGAAGAAAAAACACTATGTTGCCCGTACATATGAATTTAACCACGGCCGTGGCAAAGCATACCGACACCATCAAGGCCAAGACCGTACGGTTCACCGTCGCCGACGCCGACGCCACGGACTCCTCAAGCGAAGAAGAAGAAGAAGAAGAAGAAGACAACAACCACGTTCACTGCAAACGCCGACGGATCAGGAAATACGTCAGCGAGGTTAGATTTCTGAAGAGCCGTGGTGAGAGGATAAGCGACGCCGGCGCCGTCAGAAACTCTGTTGCCGGTCTAACGAAGCGGAAGAGGAAAGACAGCAAAACGCCGGCGAGGGAAAGCAGCAGCTGCGGTGGCAAGAAGAAGTTTCGCGGCGTGCGTCAGAGGCCTTGGGGAAAATGGGCCGCCGAGATCAGAGATCCGATGAGGCGTGTTCGCCTGTGGTTGGGTACTTACGACACTGCTGAGCAGGCCGCGATGGTGTACGACCACGCGGCTATTAAGCTTCGTGGTCCCCACGCGCTGACGAATTTCTCCTCCGACAGATACGATAATACCACCGCAGGCGGCGGCGACGACAGCGCTGCTCTAGCAGATGTTTCGGAAAAGTCGAGCGACAAGGCAACAAGCTCAGAATACAACTCCGGCAAAGAAGAGCCGCCGCCACCGTCGCCGTCTCGCAGCAATTTTGTGAAGTCCCCCACGTCCGTGCTTTATGCTGAACCCGAGGTGGAGGCGGCGGAGTCGACGTGCGTGTCCTACTCCACGCAGGCAGGTGACAGCGCCGTCGAAAACAATCCCTTCGCCGGAGTTAGTTCGATTTTTCCGACCAGCGACGGAGATTTGTTCTCCGGCGGCTTTGAGCTCGACGACTCCGTCCCAGATTTCTCCGACTTGTTTGCTCAAGCAAATACGTTTTCCGATTACGACGTGTTTGGCACCATGGATTTGATGAGCTGTTGCAGCGATGGGCTCATCGGGTCGAACACCTCGGGTTCGTGGGTCGGGTCTTCGGCTTGGCAAGTGGACGATTTGTTTGAGGATGTAGGCGAAGCTTTCGGGTCGGATATGTTATTAGCTCTCTAAAAGGCTTATTTATATTATATTAATTAGATGAGTGTTATATACGTTAGTATTACAGCAGATTCTGCTGGTTTATCGTCAGTTTTGTCATGTGAGTGGTAAATTAGTAATGCGTTTTTTTTTTATTATATTATTTTGTTCTATAGTATTCTTAATTACTATATTTATTACGACCATGGAAAATTTACCGAATTTTATTTTAATTTAGCTCCGGCAACGGCTAATGGGACCAAGTGTGGGTATCGCAGTTTTGCATGTTATCTCAGCGATTCGTGTTTTTTTTAATGTACTACTGTACGACGTACGTATTTTGATTTTTGTCTGAATAAAATCACGTGACTTTCATGGCTTGAGTTAGGTGAAAGAATATAATCGAATGACATTTCATTAAATACCCAACTTGTTCACATTACTTCGGTTTAATTATCTCAATTGAAATTATTTCTCCAGCGCATTTAACGAAGAATTTGAAGTTTCAAAGCTTATGCTGTAGCTAAAGCTACTCTATGTTAGGGCCTTGGTGGTAATGTATCTATCATCGCACAATATCAACCGATTTAACTTAATTTGAACTAGGGATGACAATGGGGCGGGGCGGGGGCGGGGGCGGGGATCTAATCCCCGTCCCCGTCCCCGCGATGCATTCGGGGACGAAATCGTCCCCGTCCCCGCGGGGATCCATGCGGGGCGGGGATTCCCCACGGGGATTCTCCGCCCCTTAATTTTCTTTAAAAAAATAATATCTTTAATATAATATATAAATTTGAATATATTTTTGTTATAAATATTATATAAATTATAATTTTATATATTATTTGTATTAATTTAATATTTTTAGTCTATATTTTGATATTATTTTATTATTATTTAAATTATAATGTAATATTATATATATTATAATATATAAAAGAGGGTTCGGGGACGGGGCGGGGATCTCCACGGGGATCCCACGGGGAGACATCATTCCCCATCCCCGCCCCG
This sequence comes from Craterostigma plantagineum, assembly GCA_027422505.1. Classification (NCBI taxonomy): domain Eukaryota; kingdom Viridiplantae; phylum Streptophyta; class Magnoliopsida; order Lamiales; family Linderniaceae; genus Craterostigma; species Craterostigma plantagineum. The sequence goes on from JAPQWV010000048.1 coordinate 2,484,957, forward strand.
CGAGATAAAATCTCGGGGATTCCCCGCCCCGTTCGGGGCGGATCCCCGCGGGGACGGGGAATCCCCGCCCCATTGCCAACCCTAATTTGAACTGATGTCCCAATATGGCTCTTCATAAGTACTGATTTAGGCTTGGACTAAAATTCATTGCGTAGATGGTAATTTCCAACAATTTATTTGGCTTTCCTATATTTTTTTTGTTCTTCATTGCAATCGAGAATAGGGTTTTTCAAGAAACGCTTTGAAACCTACTATACATACATATGAACCCTCCAACCGAAAGCTTTCATCTGTTTGATTCATCAGAGAACTCAGTTGAGTTCTTACGAATTAAAATAATGAATCGATTATTATATTGTAACTTCCCAAAGTAAAGATTTGCCTGAAGATTTCTGCCACTTGGACTGCAACTATACACGAACGACGACAACCCACCGTGACTATATGTATATTTTCCATTGTGATTTACTATTTCAATGGACCAATTTACTAGGATGTTTCATATCATATATAATACTTGTGATTTTTCAGTCAACAGATAATAACCGAAAATAATCAGTGGTCCTATGATGAGCTGTGAATCTCAGAGGTGACATAGATTCGGACAAAATAACACACTTGGCTTATATAAAACCTCTGCATGGCACACCAGATGAAAAATCTTAGCTTTACCAAATTTGTCTTTCTATAGAGATATGTTTCATGTAACTACACATATTTTTGTGGTAAAAAAGATGATGATTATAGCACTGATGTATATATTTACATCATGTGATGAACAATGGCAAGCATATGGCCTATGAATCATTATTATCTCTGATCGCCACGAACCCAAATTGCCGCATAAAGACGGGGGACTAAGTCATTTTCCATGAGATATAAGTGAAATTTAAATTATTTAAAAAGGTTAACGAATTTGCAAAAGAGATCTGTATGTATAAGCATGTTGTCTATATCACATTATTCAAGTATGGCGTTGAAGAATTTATTGAAAGTAAATCTTTGCTAGATCTTTCCCTGTCGGTATCTCAATACTTGGCACATTCAATATTATTGCTGCTCTATATATTACAATTGCATGCATATATTTATGCTGCAGCGAGCAGTACCGACTGCAGCAAAACTTGTACGCTGGTGTTTAGATTTCAGGCACGTATTTTAAAAAATATTACGATTTATGAGAGATTATATATGGTCGTGAATGTTGACTTTTGTACTTTGCAAAGGCCAGCCATACAGCCGTAATAGCTTGGAAAATTGCAGTTTTATGGTCCCCATTAAGATTTTTGTTTCCTTTCCAAGATTTTTTCCATGGTATAGTAATTGTTTTCTCATATTTTTGTTTTGTTAGAGAATTAAATTGTTTATATTTCTTGAAATATTTCTGCGAACGTAACTTGGTTTTTTAAAAGTTGGTCTTTAGTAGTTGCACGACCTTGTCATCAGTGTATTTCTCACCTAGGCCCAACAACCATCTTATATTATGAGAGAATTAGGTGGTGCTTGGAAGCACTTATAAAACAGAAGTCCTTTTAAAAATGGAGTTCTAAAAAAGTGACTTAATTAAAAAGTTCCATTTTTTGTTTTGATAGTGTTTGGTAAGTTCACATATAAAAAAGTCCATCGTAGTTAAAAGTCTTGATTAATGTTTGGTGGAATAAGTTGAAAAGTGCATATAAATTCTATAAAAAAAAGATAGCATATGTACAAAAAAAAAAAAAATCATTTTCATGTCAACTTCAAATAGAATAAATAATTTAACAAAACCTAGCTAATTAGGCATAACCGACTGATATATGGAATCAGCAATAACATCGCGTAATATAGACATCTCTTCACTTTGCTGATTAATACCAATCATATCATTAGCGCCACCTTCCACTCCGTCTGCATTTATCTCCTCGTTATTGATGAGGTAATCGTCATCCTCATATTGGGGGAAGAGTTCGTCTGCTATTGCTTCTTGTCCGATATAGTTATGCAATACCATGGGAACGATAACAATCAATGTCTGTGTTTTAAAAGGAAATGGAGCCATTTTGTCCAATATTGACCATCGAGATTTCCAAACACCAAAACTCAGCTCAATTATATTTCTAAGCGATGAGTGAGTGTGATTGAAAAGTTCTTTAGGACCACTAGCTCTAGGTCCCCTTCGAAATCCTTGAAAATTATATCTCGTGCCTTTGTAAGGTGCCAAGAAATTCGTAATCTTTGGATAGCCATAATATTTACCTAAAAAAACAGAATTAAACACATTCAAACATGATGAAATGAGGAAAAAAATTGTCAGACCTCTAGGTGGAATTGGAAAATTTAAACGCTGTGTTGCAATAGCTTCAATAAGTATATGAGAATCATGAGCAGTTCCTTCCCATCCTGTCCACACAAAGGTGAATTTCATATCAAAAGAACAGGCGGCCATCACATTTTGAGTGCATTTGCCTTTTCTTCCGCGATAAGCTAGTGGTCCATGGACTGGGATGACAGCATCTACATGTGTTCGATAACTTACCTTGAAATATGACCAATACTTGAGATTATATCGTATATAACTTGGTGTTTGGTCAAAAGATGGTGGAACAATAAGAGACATCGAAAACCTTGCAAGAGCTATTGTTGCAATGACGACTAATAGTTTCCCGGAATGTTGAAAATGTTCTTGTAACATGGTGTTCCGTTCGTTATGACCAATAGTCATAGAAATAGCCATTTGTTCTTCAACGCTAACCTCGCGACTATCATTCAACAAATTTCTTTATCGAAGCTCCCTCGTCAGTCAAAAAAATACATGTTTTTCCATTCGAAATAATTGATAACAACGTCTCCAATGCACATTCAACACATCCATGACAAAATGATGACCTCGATACATTGAATTACGACAGGGTTCTTTTACCATGTGATTATCATAGTAAGAAATAATCTTACCTACAGTAAGACCAATTAGAGTCATTATTGCAACGTCTTTGAATTTTTCTAACTCTCTTTCATCATGAGAGTCCATGGTAACCTAATATAATCAAGTTATTAACATGAGATTTCGCAGCCATGTAAATGAAATTCATGCATCTTGCTATTATAATGTACATCAGTAGAAATGAGAAGTTAACGATGTAAACATAGAATCAAATACGCTAACCAATCAAAATATACCACAAGTAACAAAAGAAGACACAGCTGAATAAGTTCAAAATGCCAAAACTTAAAATAGTAATAGAAAACAAACAAAGACCAACGACAATTACTTGATTTATTTTTCTAGCCTAAGGTCTTTTCTAACGAGTAGAACCTATTCAGGGATCTCTCTTTCTCAGCTTTCTCGTCCCGAAGCCATTGTAGACGTAGATTTGAATTTTCAAGATCAATAAACAAATCCCTATGTTCCTTTTTGAGAAACAAGTTGCAAGCGAACATGTATAGCTGACTGCCTTTAGGCACTTCCTCGGCCATCTCGTTAAGTACTTTGATGCATTCTTTTAGCATTTTGCCGCGTTTTTCACCGATCGACTCAATAGTTTGACATATACGGTCAAGATATTTGTCTAAATTTGCAGCCGCTGAAATTTTCCGAGGTCGTTCGGGTGGTGGATTTTCATTGTGAACCCTTTTAAGACGGCGACCTCCATTAGAATTCGCATCACTCCTTTTAGTTTGACTTGATTTATCAACTAATGGTTCTTTGCCGAGTACTTCGACATCTGAATCTTCTTGAATGCTATTTTCCATCATTTGACTTTGTTGGTCATTTGGTAGAGATCCTTCTGAAGGTGCCCAAGAACTTTTTCCAGTAGCATATCCTTCCTTAAACAACGACGTCAAATCTTCCTAATATTCAAGTCCTTTGTATCGAAACTTAATTGCTTTTGGATTTCCCTATAAAAAATAGAAGCCATTTAATGATACGTTCTAAAAAAATGCAGCTGAATATATTCATAAAAATTGATAACTTACCTTTAAATACTCTTCCCACCATTCATCGGACGCAGAAATTGTGCCTCTCGAACTATCCCATCCAAGCCCCGTGTCCAAATTTATCAACTTATACATTATCTTCCACTCTTGTTTGGTATTGTCCCAATGATTTTTCAATTGTTTCTTATCATTGGACAAACTCGTTTTTGCACAAAATCTCAACAAATTTTCTTCCATCCATCTTTACTGAAAAAAGTTCCAACCTTATGACCTTTTGACAACCTCATGTATGGAATAGTGATACACATAAGGTGTTCGTTGAATTGTGTTGTGAGCAAATGTCAAAGGTCATAAGGTTGGAACTTTTTCCAGTAAAGATGGATGGAAGAAAATTTGTTGTGATTTTGTGCAAAAACCGAGTTTGTCCAATGATAAGAAACAATTGAAAAATCATTGGGACAAGACCAAACAAGAGTGGAAGATAATGTATAAGTTGATAAATTCAGACACGGGGCTTTAATGGGATAGTTCAAGAGGCACAATTTCTGCGTTCGATGAATGGGGGGAATTCTAATGGAGGTCGCGTGGTTCACAATGAAATTCCACCACCCGAACGACCTCGGAAAATTTCAGCGGCTGCAAATTTAGACAAATATATTCACCGTATTTGTCAAACTATTGAGTCAATCGGTGAAAAACGCGGCAAAACGCTAGAAGAATGCATCAAAGTACTTAACGAGATGGCCGAGGAAGTGCCTAAAGGCAGTCAGCTATACATGTTCGCTTGCAACTTGTTTCTCAAAAACTAACATAGGGATTTGTTTATTGCTCTTGAAAATTCAGATCTACGTCTACAATGGCTTCGGGACGAGAAAGCTGAGAAAGAGAGATCCCTGAATAGGTTCTACTCGTTAGAAAGACCTCAGGCTAGAAAAATAAATCAAGTAATTGTCGTTGGTCTTTGTTTGTTTTCCTATTACTATTTTAAGTTTTGGCATTTTGAATTTATTCAGCTGTGTCTTCTTCTGTTACTTGTGGTATATTTTGATTGGTTACTTAATGCGTATTTGATTCTATGTTTGCATCGTTAACTTCTCATTTCTACTGATGTACATTATTATAGTAAGATGCATGAATTTCATTTACATGGCCGCGAAATCTCATGTTAATAACTTGATTATATTAGGTTACCATGGACTCTGATGATGAAAGAGAGTTAGAAAATTTTAGAGACGTTGCAATAATGACCATAATTGGTCTTACTGTCGGTAAGATTATTTCTTACTATGATAATCACATGGGAAAAGAACCCTGTCGTAATTCAATGTATCGAGGACATCATTTTGTCATGGATGTGTTGAATGGGCATTGGAGACGTTATCAATTATTTTGAATGCAAAAACATGTATTTTTTCGACTGACGAGGGAGCTTCGGGAAAGAAATTTGTTGAAAGATATGTCGCGAGGTTAGCGTTGAAGAACAAATGGCTATCTTTCTATGACTATTGGTCATAACGAATGGAACGCCATGTTACAAGAACGTTTTCAACATTTCGGGGAAACTATTAGTCGTCATTTCAACAATGTCTTGAAAGCTCTTGCAAGGTTTTCGATGTCTCTTATTGTTCCACCATCTTTTGACCAAACACCAAGTTGTATACGACATAATCTCAAGTATTGGTCATATTTCAAGGTAAGTTATCGAACTATTATTTTCTGTTAATAAAAATTATGCTTTCCAATAAGTTTAATTTTTTCCTCGGATTTCTAAGGGTTGTATAGGTGCAATTGATGGAACACATGTAGATGTTGTCATCCCAGTCCATGGACAACTAGCTTATCGCGGAAGAAAAGGCAAATGCACTCAAAATGTGATGGCCGCCTGTTCTTTTGATATGAAATTCACCTTTGTGTGGGCTGGATGTGAAGGAACTGCTCATGATTCTCGTATACTTAATGAAGCTATTGCAACAAAGAGTTTAAAATTTTCAATTCTACCTAATGGTCTGACAATTTGTTTCCTCATTTCATCATGTTTGAATGTGTTTATATTCTGTTTTTTTAGGTAAATATTATGGCTATCCAAATATTACGGGTTTCTTGGCACCTTAAAAAGGTACGAGATATCATTTTCAAGGATTTCGAAGGGGACCTAGAGCTAGTGGTCCTAAAGAACTTTACAATCTCACTCACTCATTGCTTAGAAATATAATTGAGCGGAGTTTCGGTGTTTGGAAATCTCGATGGTCAATATTAGACAAAATGGCTCCATTTCCTTACAGACATTGATTGTTATCGTTCCCATGGTATTGCATAACTATATCGGACAAGAAGCAATAGCAGACGAACTCTTCCCCCAATACGAGGATGACGATTACCTCATCAATAACGAGGAGATAGACGATGTGGAAGGTGGCGCTAATTAGGGGTGTTCGACCGAACCGAAATTTCGGTACACCTACTTTAGGTACCGAATACCGAACCGAATTTCTCGGTTCGGTATTCGGTTTTACCGAAATTTTTCGGTAAATTCGGTTTTTACCGAAATAACCGAATTTCCGATAAAAAAGTAAAAAAAAAAACAATTTCTGTAATATTTAAATAATATATAAATATATATATTTTAATATAATTATATTTATATTTTCAATATTAATATAATATATTTTAATGTAAAAATTTCGGTAATTCGGTATACCGAAATTACCGAACCAAAAATTCTATACCGAACCGAAATACCGAAAATTTTAAACCTATGTACCGAATACCGAACCGAATTTTTCGGTTCGGTTCGGTTTTGTACCGAATTTTCGGTATTTCGGGTTTTTCGATCGTTATACCGAACTACGACCACCCCTAGCGCTAATGATATGATTGGTATTAATCAGCAAAGTGAAGAGATGTCTATATTACGCGATGTTATTGCCGATTCCATATATCAGTCGGTTATGCCTAATTAGCTAGGTTTTGTTAAATTTTTTATTCTATTTGAAGTTGACATGAAAATGATTTTTTTTGCCGTACTTATGCTATCTTTTTTATAGAATTTATATGTAATTTTCAACTTATTCCACCAAACATTAATCAAGACTTTTAATTACGATGGACATTTTTATATGTGAACTTACCAAACACTATCAAAACAAAAAATGGAACTTTTTAATAAGTCACTTTTGTAAAAGTCCATTTTTAAAAGGACTTTGTTTTATAAGTGCTTCCAAACACCACCTAAATTTTTTTACATGGGTTTATTACTCCAAAAGTGCATTTGGAATGGGTTTCCAAACGAACTCTTAATCTCTTTATGTGTTACATTACTTAATAAAGACTTCGTTTACTTATTTAATATCCGAGTTGACTCTTTGCAATTGTCGACCTTATTACAATGCCAATTTATCATCATTCTTTTTTCTTTTTCCGTATAAAAATCGATTTTATTCGGTGAACTACACGTTGACTGTCTAACTACTATATATGTGTTTCTGAAAGCGCATGATGACACTAGTCAACTAAAACTACTTGCCATTATGTAATAAAGTAGTTTTCGTGATCCAATCTCACATCGGTATACGATTATAATATTACATATATATAAATAAATGAGTGGTTAGATTGCTTCTTTCACCGTGTTGTTATATTGTCCAACAAACCATGTATATAATTTAATTATATAAGCTCCATTTAGTATTAGTTTATAGATGAGATCTCGATGCTAAAAATAACCAAACTATATGCAACAGCAACGCCCACAATTAACAAATGTCGATTAAATTAATATGTATTCGATATATCAAATTATCACTTGGGGCAAAACACATATATTAAGGTGGGATACTTGATTAAAAGACATTCTTTTAGTAATGATAGCAAATCTTATGCTGTTGATGATTTTCATGTATTCTTAAAAAAAATAAAAAAGTATTTTGTCGTCTTTTTGTTTTTTTGGGCGACAATCAAGCCCGTGACTGCAAGGAAAGTCTTGGAAACTATTTAAGTTGAGGTGAAGAGGGAAAAGAAGAAGACACAAAAACAGCAAAGCAATAGAATAAAGGAAAGAGGCCAAATATAATATGAACAAAAAAAGCTCCATCATTGGATAAGCAAAGAAAGACTTATGAATCCTCTGCATCATCACTCAACAGCTCGAAGATTAGCAGAGCAGAGGAAATAAAGATGGCGAAGAGAATGGAGTTCAGCTGTAGATCTTTGTGTAGCCCAATGAACAATCAGTTCATCATCAAGTTGGGTTTCTCAGTTCTTTTTCTGGGTCTCGCTTTCAGGATTCTTTCCACTAAATCTGATGTTTCTGACGCCCCATTTCTTGACGACACTCGGGAATTTTCAAAGCCCATTTTCGTCTCTCGAGAAAATAGAAATACAGATCAAACTCTTCCCAAAGGTGAAATGAAAATCTTTGTTATTTGTCTTATAAAGTTTGTGTCTTGCGGATGAAACGTGATTGGATGGTGTTCGAATAAATGTCTTCATTGGTTTATCATAATCTGACGTTTCCTCATTTGATTATACGATTCATTTCTGTGGTTTAATGCTTGTTACAAATCATCTTCAGAAAATGGTAAGGAGGCCATTGATAGGGAAGAAAATAAGTGCAACATTTACATGGGAGATTGGATTCCTAACAAATCAGGGCCTTCTTACACAAACAAGAGCTGTAGCTTCATCGAAGATCATCAGAACTGTATGAAGAACGGCCGGCCAGACATGGATTATCTTTTCTGGAGATGGAAGCCACATGGTTGTGAGTTGCCTCGATTCGATCCCAAGAGATTCTTACAGTCGATGACAAATAAAACCTGGGCATTCATCGGCGATTCGATCTCTAGAAACCACGTCCAATCGTTAATTTGCACGCTTTCAACAGTACGAACTTCGGAACCAAACTCTTTATTGCTGCTGTATAAAACATCCCTTTTCATCTCTTCAAATTGAGTGTCTATTCATTCTCAGGTCGAAGAGGCAGTTCAAGTTTATCACAGCTCAGATTTCAGATCAAGGAGATGGATCTTCCCTTCTTACAACCTCACAGTTTCTGTAATATGGTCCCCTTTCTTAGCCCAAGCTGCAATAAACGAAGACAGCAATGGAGTTTCGACGTCAGACATAGAACTCAACCTCGACGTACTCGACGAGAAATGGACCGACCAATTCAAGAACGTCGACTACGCAATACTTTCAGGCGGGAAATGGTTCGTAAGAACTGCGATATACTACGAAGACAAGAGAATCCTAGGCTGTCATTTCTGCAAGAGAAACTTGACAGATTTAGGCATCGACTTCGCATATCGAAGGGTTTTAAGCAGAGTCTTCGAACACGTCGTCGAATCCAACCATAGAGGCAAGATCTTTTACAGAACTACAACCCCGGTTCACTTTGAGGACGGCGAATGGTACGAAGGCGGGACGTGTAATAGAACGAGCCCAGCGAAGGAGGGCGAGTATAAGCAGAACGTATTGGTCAAGATACTTCGTGAAGTTGAGTTGACTGAATTCGAAAAGGTTTCGACTAAAGCCCGCGAAGGAGGGATCGATCTTAATCTGTTCGACGTGAATCCTATGTCTCTTTTGAGGCCAGATGGACATCCCGGGCCTTATCGATTCTTTCAGCCTTTTGCGAAGAATAAGGATGCGAAGGTCATTAGTGATTGTCTGCATTGGTGTCTGCCTGGGCCGATCGATTCTTGGAACGATCTCTTGATGAAGATGGTCGTAAATGGTAACCATTGAATTAGGATGGCGAGGAAAAAAAAAACAGATATGGTTTTCCTATTTTTTTTTTCTTAAACAATCTCCATCGGGCTATTCTTCTTGTACAATTGTGTAAAATCGCCAGATATAGGAATTTCAATCTTCAAATACTTCAGATCTACTGTGTTGATCACAAAATACAGAAAACACACATGAGAGAACGATGGTTTTGAAAGTATCTATAGCTTCAGATATCTCAAGTCCTTTGTTTATATTTACTGCAATGTAATAAACTATCAAGTCTAATCCTCGAATTTGGAGTAGTAGGATGTATTTGTTGCCTATTGAAGCATTTGTACGCTAGCTTAAGTCTTAATATACGGATTATGTCATGTGATTATCATATTATTACAAGATAGGCAACGTTGGTCTTAAAGTCACGTAAAAGCAATAATAATACACTTTATGTTGGAGTGGCAGCGGACCCGGTCGAATAATATTGCGGCTAATATTTGGGTAATTAAAGATAAAATGTGGACACTGAGATTTAACGTGGAAAACCCCCAAACAAATCGGGGTAAAAACCACGGGCAAGGAAGAAGAATCCACTATAGAGGAATAATATAGGAGTTACAACCTCTCAATCTATAAAGGAGAAAACCCTCAACCTCTCTCTTTATAGTCGGAGAAAAATACCGACAAACTCTCTATTATTTTTTTCTCTCTAACTCTCACTTAATTTATTCTCTCTGTGGGTTTTTGGGATGCATTTTGCACTGAGCTTCATAGCCTATTTATAGGCATTTGAACGAACACATGAGGTAATTGCTTACCTCATTGTAAATATGAACGAGATGAAAATTCAATTTCCATGTACTATTAATTTTCCTTTCTTTGACTTGTCATGGCTGCTGACAATCTCCCACTTGAAGATTTGATTGAGGATCAATCGGATCTTCACACCATTCTTTCTCCCTTGCCATTCATGTTGCTTACGTCTCCGCTAGGCCACTCGAGGAACGACACCAAACAAACTTGTCAGTATTGACCGCCTTCGTCAAAAAATCTGCTAGGTTGTCTTTCGTATGAATTTTCTGCATATCAACCGTGCCCTCTTCCACTTTTTCACGAACGAAGTGATACTGGACTCGTATGTGTTTTGACCTGGAATGAAAAGCTGGATTCCTTGCGAGATGCAAGGCACTCTGACTGTCACAGAACAGAAGAATATTCTTCTGTTCGTGCCCGAGTACCTCCATGATCATTTTCAACCATACCGCCTCTTTACTTGCATGCGTAGCTGCAACATATTCAGCTTCAGTTGTTGACGTCGCGACAACGGACTGAAGCTTCGATATCCAGCTTACTGCTCCGCCAGTAAGAGTAAACACATACCCCGTGGTAGATTTGCTCTTATCAAGATCACCTGCATAATCAGAGTCAACATACCCTCTGACAGTAAAGTCTGCTCCTCCGTAACATAATGCAACATCTGAGGTTCCTCTGATATATCGTAGGATCCTCTTCACCGCGCTCCAATGCTCTTTGCCCGGATTCGCCATGTACCGACTCAATACTCCCACTGCATGGGCAATGTCTGGCCGTGTACAAATCATCGCGAACATAAGACTTCCCACCGCTGATGCATACGGTACTCGAGACATCTCCATCCTCCCTTCTTCACTGCTAGGACTCATACTTGAGGATAATTTGAAATTAACAAGAAGTGGGGTAGAAATTGGCTTACAATCTTGCATATTGAAGCGTCGCAAGACCTTCCTCAGATAATTCTTCTGCGAAAGCCAAATCTTCTTGTTATTTCTGTCTCGGTAAATTTGCATCCCTAGAATCTTGTTTGCTGGTCCCAAGTCCTTCATTTCAAATTCCCTAGCCAACTGTGCCTTGAGTTCTTCAACACGATCTTTGTTGGGGCCTGCTACCAACATGTCGTCAACATACAACAGTAATATGATAAAATCACTTTCACCAAACCTCTTGAAATATGCACAAGGGTCTGCATTTAATCTGTTGTATCCAAGGCTCATGATGAAGGAATCAAATCTCTTATACCAACATCTCGGCGCCTGTTTGAGACCGTATAGAGATTTGTTCAACCTGCAAACCAAGTTCCGTTTTTCTTTGTCTTCAAAACCTTCCGGTTGGAGCATATAAATCTCTTCTTCAAGATCTCCATGAAGAAAAGCTGTCTTCACATCTAGTTGCTCTAGATGTAGGTCGAATGTAGCACACATCGCTAGAAGTACCCGAACAGTTGTCAATCGAACCACAGGTGAGAATATCTCATTGAAGTCAATGCCTTCTTTCTGAGCGTAGCCTTTAACCACCAGTCGTGCACGAAATCGCTCTACTCGATCATCGTTGTTCCGCTTGATCTTAAAGACCCATTTATTGCCGATTGCCTTTCTGCCGTCCGGTAGTGGCACCAGCTCCCAAGTCTTATTTTTCTGTAGAGCTTCCATTTCTTCTTGCATTGCCGCCAACCACTGATCTGCATCTGAATTGTTCAGTGCTTCTTGAAGAGTTGATGGCTCTCCGTCATCAGTTAGAAGACAATATGCAACGTTGCTGTCCATATCGTAATCTTCATGCCAGGATGGTGCAGCTCTTTTGCGTGTGCCCCTCCTAAGTTCTGGCTCTGAAGATTCGCTTGGCCCTTCCTCGTGCTCCGGTGCTGCTTCAGAAGAATCTTGTTCGATAGACTTCCCTTCCACCTGAATCGTCGTAGTTTCTGGGCTTTCCTTTATAGTGCTATCATTTTCTTCGATAAGTTTATCTTCTAAGAAGATAACCTCCCTGCTGATGACAACCTTGTGGGCAGTGGGATCCCACAGGCGATACCCCTTCACACCATCAGCATACCCCAAGAACAAACACTTTCTGGACTTCGGATCCAGCTTCGTAGTTTCTTGGGCGTTGTACATCACGTACACAGGACTTCCAAATACATGGAGTTTGGAATAATCCGCTGGCTTCCCGGTCCACATCTCCATCGGCGTCTTCTGATCAATTGCCGTTGAAGGCGATCGATTGATCACGTAGCAGGCGGTGTTGACTGCTTCTGCCCAGTACGATTTATCCAGACCTGCAGCTCCCAACATGGCTCTTGTTCTTTCCAACAGAGTCCTGTTCATCCGCTCCGCCACTCCATTTTGTTGTGGAGTATACGCCGTAGTAAAGTGCCTTTTGATGCCTTCTCTTTTGCAAAAGCTATCAAATTCCCTACCAGTATATTCTCCTCCATTATCCGTCCTCAAACACTTGATCTTCTTTCCTGTATCAAGTTCGACCCGAGCCTTGAAATTCTTGAAGGTTGCAAACACATCCCCCTTACTCTTGATGATATACACCCAACACCTCCGGGAGTAATCGTCAATGAATGACACGAAATACTTCCCTCCTCCTCGGGATGAAACCGGTGACTGCCATACATCAGAGTGAACCAATTCTAGAATATTGTTGCTTCTAGAATTTGATGTGTTGAATTGTAGCCGATGCTGCTTGTTTGCTACGCAATGCTCACAGAACGGTAGTGACACCTTCGTGAGACCCGGAAGTAGATTCTGGCCCGCAAGAATTTTCATTCCTTGTTCTGACATATGGCCAAGCTTCTGATGCCACAGCATAGTAGATCTTTCGCTTGAACCTCCTGAAGCCACAGATGCTTCCCCGTCTTGCACCGTCTCTCCCAACAGCGTATACAGATTTGCCGCAACCTTTTCACCTTTCATTACTACAAGTGCTCCCCGAAATATCTTCATTATTCCTCCCCGAACTTTGATTTCACAGCCAAGATCATCGAGTTGTCCCACAGATAATAAATTTTTCTTGAGACCTTCCACGTGTCGCACTCCCTGAATAGTGCGAACTGTACCGTCGTGCAACTTCAACCTCACGGTTCCAACGCCTACGATCTTTAAGGCATTATCTTCACAACTATACATAGATCCTTCTAAGATAGGTTCGTAGTGATTGAACCAGTCTCTTCGAGAGGTCATATGATAAGTTGCGCCCGAGTCAAGAAGCCATATTTCATTGTACGACTTCCTGCTCTCCGTTGAGATAGCTGCTTCGCTACACAATACGTCTCCACCTGGTGCGTTTGCCAGATTTCCTTGAGGATTGGAATTCTTTAGGCTCCAACAATCCTTTTTCAGGTGACCCTTCTTTCCACAGTGGTAGCATTTCATATCCTTCTTCTTACTTCTTGATTTTCCCCTGCCTTGAGTGTGACTCCCACTTGAACCACGTTCCGTTGATCTCCCTCTCATCACCGTCAAAGCTTCGATCTGTTGAGAGCTTGCTTGCTGGTCCTCCTTGTTCTTTCGCCGATTTTCTTCTTCGAGGATAGCAGCTGCGATGCTATTGAAGACCAGAACCTTCGCGTTGTTCGTCAAGTTGATGATGAGTTGATCATACGAATCAGGCAGACTTTGAAGTAGAATTTCCGCACGTTCTTTATCCTCTGTTTTATACCCCAACGATGTTAGCTGGGAAAATAGAGTATTCAAGACGTTGAGATGCTCTGTCACCGAAGTAGATTCAGACATTCTCAAGGTGAACAATTTTCTCTTCAAGAAAATTTTGTTGTGTAACGACGTCGGCTCGTACAGATTGGTTAGGTGGTCCCAAATCTCCTTTGCCGTTTTCTTTTCTTCGACGCTAGACAATATCTCATCTGCTAGTGCCAGATGAAGATTTGCGACAGCGCTCCCGTCCATCTCGTTCCATTTTTTATCGTCTGTCAGTGTGGCTGGTTTTCCATCGATAGCCTCTAGACAGCCGTCTTTGCGTAAGATCGCCTTTATCTTTAATTTCCACAGTGAGAAATTTCTCCCGTTTTCGATATCAAACTTCGCCGCCATAATTTCTGCTCAGTCGTGAACGATACCTCCGACGGGGTTGCAGCAGATAATTATTGATCTCGTACCGGCTTTATCGTTACCGTAACAAAGGCAATATAATATCTATTATTTTCTGATGTGGAAGATCCACGTTAATGGCAACCACAGAGCATACGATAAATAGATATATAAAACCCAAGTTCGGCTCTGATACCAATTGTTGGAGTGGCAGCGGACCCGGTCGAATAATATTGCGGCTAATATTTGGGTAATTAAAGATAAAATGTGGACACTGAGATTTAACGTGGAAAACCCCCAAACAAATCGGGGTAAAAACCACGGGCAAGGAAGAAGAATCCACTATAGAAGAATAATATAGGAGTACAACCTCTCAATCTATAAAGGAGAAAACCCTCAACCTCTCTCTTTATAGTCGGAGAAAAATACCGACAAACTCTCTATTATTTTTTCTCTCTAACTCTCACTTAATTTATTCTCTCTGTGGGTTTTTGGGATGCATTTTGCACTGAGCTTCATAACCTATTTATAGGCATTTGAACGAACACATGAGGTAATTGCTTACCTCATTGTAAATATGAACGAGATGAAAATTCAATTTCCATGTACTATTAATTTTCCTTTCTTTGACTTGTCATGGCTGCTGACACTTTAAAATAGTACATCTTGCTGGTCTTATGGACCATGGTATATAACTTGGAAAAGATGAAACCAAACTTGTATGATTTCTTGATCGAACACTTTGAAACTCCACAAATTTCTTCTTCTTTCTTATTCGCCTGCTACAAAAGAAACTGCAGAACATGGAAAAACAGAGCACCATGGAACAGAAAAGGCTATCGAAGCCAGATACAATCTCCAGTAATAAGAAGGCAGTATGGGATTGCGATAGCTCGCTTTACGATTCCTTCGAACTGAAAGCGTTCGAAAAACAACTCAACGCAGCCATGTCAGCATCATCTTCAAGATCACTCTCAATGCCTCATCTGTCAAATAGTAGGATTAGTTCACCTAATAATCCTAAGAAGAATAACAATAACAATATCATCAGTGACAAGAAGAAGAAGAAGCCCAGGTCAAAGATCTCAACTTCTTTCAACAGATTCATCAGATCAGTATTCAAGACAAGGATTCTATGCAGCAACAACACAAGTTCTTACGTGGTGCATGAGATGCCTACTTGAAGCTCTCAGATATTCAAGAATCTCCAGACTTCGATGCAATGGTGTCATCCTCCCCTGATTTCATGCCAATTACGAGGCGAACTGCTTCGGAAAGATTTTAACTGTGTGAATAGGACTGTGAGTATTTCGTGCTCTTAAATCATGTCATGTCCTTACACTATTATGTATCCAACATTGCTATACTGCTCTGCTGTGTCCATGGAAGAAAGATGAACTCTTACGGGCTTTCTGCCTAAATGAATATATGTACTGTACAGCTCGCTTGTTGACCCAATGGGCTCTGAAAGTTGGAAATTTTTTGGCCATGGATTGGTATAGCAACACAACAGTCCAAGGGTTTTCATTTTCTTCGACTGTGTTCAAAATATAGATAGATACAATACAGAAAGGGTAACGTCCTTACACAGTGCTGTCTGCAAACCCCATCCTTTCTCTTTCCCCAGTCAGTTTCCAACCACAAGTTCCTGAACATTCTCAAACTCTATTATTGTTATTACACAGTATACCATACCAGAGTAAAGAAACTTCAGGAATTTACGGCAAAAGTCCCTTTCCCTTCTTCTTCCCACCATGGACGAAGCTCAAGCTCCACAGCATCATCTTAGCCATCATGTAGCCATGTTAACAACGCCTGGCCTAGGCCACGTCATACCATTCCTCGAACTGGCAAAAAAGCTCACTGAGAAACACGGTTTCAAAATCACCATGATCATGCTCAACGGCAACGTCCCACCATCATCATCATCAACCAAGAAAGACGACGGACTACTCACTCACTCCAATCCCAATTTAAGCTTCGTCTACCTACCTCCCGTAAATCTAGACGATCTCCCCGCTGATGCAAAGCTCGAAACTCGCATCATGTTAGGAGTAAATCGCTCGATCCCAGCCCTTCGCAGAACCCTAAAGGAGCTCAACGGGCCTGGCCGTGATGTTCTATCGGCGCTCGTGGTTGATTTATTCTGCACCATCACCTTCGATATGGTCCAAGAATTGGGCATTCCCAAGTATGTCTACAGCCCCTCCAGCGCCATGGTACTCTCTGCGACCCTCTACTTGCCCGAGCTTGACAAGACGTGCACTTGCGAGTACAGGGATTTGCCCGAACCCATTAAGTTCCCGGGCTGCACCGTCCCGGTTCGCGGGTCGGACTTGATGGGTTCGGTTGACGACAGAAAAAACGAGGCGTACAGGCTTGCTATTGAGCTCTGCAAGAACTACTTATCAGCAGATGGGCTGATCATCAACAACTTCTCAGACCTAGAAATCGAAACCTTTGAGGCCTTGAATCAGCTGGCTCAGTCGGCCTCCATCCCGCCGGTTTACCCAGTCGGCCCGTTGACCCGTACGGGTTCGACCCGCGAGAGTAATGACCTGCGGTGCAAAGAGTGTCTGCAGTGGTTGGACAATCAGCCGCTAGATTCTGTCCTATTCGTATCCTTTGGTAGCGGAGGAACCCTATCGAGGAAACAGCTGAACCACCTGGCGTTGGGGTTGGAAATGAGCGGACAGAGATTCCTTTTCGTGGTCAAATGTCCGAACGACGAATCAAGAAACGCAGCGTACTTCACCGATGAGAAGGAAATGAACGACCCTTACGAGTTTCTGCCCGGCGGGTTCAGGGAGAGGACTCGAGAAAAGGGCTTTGTGCTTGCCAGGTGGGCTCCGCAGATCGAGGTCTTGGCCCACGGGTCGGTGGGCGGGTTCTTATCGCACTGCGGCTGGAATTCGACGCTGGAGAGCATCGTTCACGGCGTGCCGCTCGTTGCTTGGCCTCTGTACGCAGAGCAGAAGATGAACGCCGTGCTGCTGAGCGATGCTTTGAAGGTAGCGATTAGGGTTACTGCGGAGGACGATGGCGAGGATGGAATCGTGGGCTGCGAGCAGATTTCAAAGGTTGTAAGGGATTTGATCGAAGGAGACGAAGGTGGGAAGATGAGGGAGAGGATGAGAGGTTTGAGAGATGCTGCTCATAGGGCTTTGAAAGAAGATGGATCTTCAACTAAAGCGCTTGCTCGAGTAGCTGAGATATGGATGAATAATGGAAAAGGAAAATAGTTCTGCTCCTTTACTTCATTTGCCTTATTATTACACATGAGATAAGCTGCTCTTCATGGATCAAAACTAGGATCATCGTGTAGAGGAGAAGAAAAGGCTCTATAGAGCAACCTATCAAACAAATACCTATACGGATCTTCCTCTCTTTTCTTGATCAAATACTCAATGTTCGCCTCCACGCCGCGTTTGATCTGCTCATACATCTCCTTAGCATTGTCTCTGTTTTCCAGCCACTTCTCCTTCCCTTGCGTCTCGATAGGTTTCCCAAACAGAAAATAGAATCTCCCCGTCGGAATCTTTGGGTAGAACAGAGGCACGAAGAAATCTTGATTCGAAACCTCACCTTTCACCTTCATTCCTTCCCTAACTCTAACCGCGCCTTGATTCTTACTCTGTATTCCGTCTCTAACCCAAGGCAGTTTGATCAAGTCGTCGTAGTCCAGGACCAGCTCGACGATATCGTCTTCTCCGACGACTCCAAACGGGACAATCCTCGCCCCAAACCTCGCCGCCATCCTAACAAACTCGGGCTCCTCGTTCCAGAAAACCTTGTAAGCTTCTCCCTTTCTGTGCAGAGCTTCCCTCACCCCGCCGGGATAGAGAAGAACGTGGGACTCCGTCTTCAGCAGCTTGAAGAGAGTGGTCGGCGTCACTGGCAAAGCGCCGAAGATCTTCAGCAGGTCGAAGGACGAACTGTCGGGGATGGGCCCACTTTGCTTCGCCGTGAAAATCTCAGGGTGGGCTATGCCGTGGACCATGACGTTCTTCTCTCTCAAGAACCCTTCGATCAAAGAGCCGATTTCAGACCCAAAAAGCATGTGGTAGCCCACTAGAAGGACTGGGCCTCGGTCGGGGACACCTTTTAGCCCTCTTACGATCTTCCCATCTGATAATGTCGAAAACATTACCGGGCTGACGGCGATGTTGTAATACTTGAGGTTTCTGTCCCTCGCTAGGTGTAATTCCGACATGCTCGGAGGTAAGAAATCGGATACGTAGTCGCGGGATTTCGACCGGCGGTAAAAGCAGGTGCCTTTTATAACCGTTAAGAGGTTGGTGCCATCTTCGAGGAGAAGGGCGTGGCCGTTCTCATGGTAGACGCGGACTCTGCAGTTGTTGAGGGTGTTGGAGAGTCTCTGAGCTTCGTCTTTGCTCGGGAGTATCGAATCCTTTCCGCCCGCCATGATTAGGACTTGAGCTCTCACGTCGTGGAGGCGCGAATTGGAAGACGAAGCTGCTGATTTGAGAAGCTTCAGCTTCCATGAAAGCGTTTTCTTGGGCAGAATGATGGCTAGGTTGGGAAGCTTGGACATCATGGCGAAGAGCTCCTGGGTGAGCTTTTGAAGCTGTTTGGTCGGCGGAGCTGAGAAATTGGTCGTGTTTGTTACGTTGGCCATCTTTATCGGATCCCCTAATGCGGGCCCGACAAAGTAAGGAAGAACGGCGTGGAGCTCGTCGGGGAAAGCTTCGAAGATTGGTAGTAAAGGTTGCATCTTTGACCTGTTGAAGGATGTTGCTGGCAAAAACCGAAATTAGGCAAAAATCAAGACTTTATTACTGAGGGTTGAGTAATTTGGGATCTTTTCTTGAGCTTAAACCTGGGTTGATCAATATAAGCACAAAGTCAATCGTAGGATTCGAAGCTGCTACAGAAAGAGCTAGACATCCTCCTATGGAGTCTCCAACTATATAAAT
This sequence comes from Craterostigma plantagineum, assembly GCA_027422505.1. Classification (NCBI taxonomy): domain Eukaryota; kingdom Viridiplantae; phylum Streptophyta; class Magnoliopsida; order Lamiales; family Linderniaceae; genus Craterostigma; species Craterostigma plantagineum. The sequence continues at coordinate 2,504,395 of JAPQWV010000048.1, forward strand.
TGGCCTTTTCGGATTTGATAAATGTTCGGCCCTCGCCGTTTGTTCTACGAATCTCACGAGCCCTTCATAAGGGGTTCGATCGTAGACAGGTATGTGCATACACCGCACTTCGAAAACTTTGCCGAGAGCCTTGTGATGCAAGATCAAGCCCATGCCCAAACCGTCGATCCCTGCAAAAGAGTATGGATGGTGAATTATTACAAGTTCTTGCTTTGGTTTTCTGACTTTCGCCCGATTTACCTGGTAAGAAAAGAAGAAGGGGAGAATCTTTCAAAGGAGGTCCCGCTTCAATTGGGCAGAACCATCGCAGAGGCCCGCCATCAGAATGTATCATATCCTTCGAGGCTTCTAAGTAGTCGATCACTGTCTGCGTTCCATATCCATCGTCCCATAGAGGCCTTAACTTTCGTAGATCAGCTTCTTCGGTAAAGGCTTCTCCATGTTTCGACGAGCCCAGTTCGAAAGACTCGCCTTTTCCTTGTTGGTTGCGTCTTGATGATAAGATTTTTGATGTTCTTGAAATTATCTGCGTCGACTTGAGGAATTTCGATTTCTGAGAAGTCCCGAGAGAGGCTGGATAACAACACGTTTTGTTCGCTGAGTTTGAAAATATCGAAGGACATGTTCTTGCATGTGTTGTTACTTGAGATGCCATTGCCATATAAACAATCACCACTCAGAAGTGTATAACCATGATGAACATGAGAAATGCGCGACTGATAATTAGTTCCTTAGGTGATGAAGAGACATAATACATGCCTTAATTTGGTCTATATATATATATATATATAATGCTATGATGGATGGTTAGCATGATACGATAAAAGCCATGGATTCATGCTTGCAGTTGCATGTTTTAGCGGAAAATACCAAGAAAATGAAGGGACATTTAGATGGACCACACTTCTAATTCATATTTGACAAGGTACGACCTTTGAGGTTTTGGGGCCAATGAGATTTCTCTTTAGTGAAAAGATAAATAAACACATAAAGAAACTCCTGTGTGAGTATGAATGTGATAAGACAAGATCCACATTCGACACCACAGATATATAAATAAAACAAGAAAATAAAAGCGAAAAAAAAAAACGATGTCAAGCTATCTGCAAATCCAATCTCTTCCCAGAAACTCGTGCGTGTGCTCTTGGTTCGATTACTGCGTAGATAACAAAAGATGGCGAGCAAAGCTCCTCAGAAGAGATACAATTTCGGTTCAAAAGATCGAACAAAGTGGAAGAACCTCTGTAAGAAGAAGAAGAAGAAGAAGAGACTTTCACTGTAATGGGTCTTTGTTTCCTGTGGACCCATGGGCACCAAACGTCGATTCACAGAGCATAGCCTCACAGCTCTTCGCCGTTTCGCTGTTTCCTTACCTGGGTTTCTTGTATTTCATCACAAAGTCAAAGACTGCGCCGAAGCTCACTCTCTTTGGCTTCTACTTCTTGCTTACGTTCGTCGGTGCTACGAGTAAGTCCTCTTCCTTCCCTTTTCTTGTGTAATGATGTTCTTTCGGTTCTTCATTTCCTTTGGTCTTGAAAGATTAGGCTCATCCCCTCAAAATTGACATTGTTTTTCTTTTCACCTCCCTATTTTTGCAGTACCAGCTGGGATATACGGTAAAAAAAAAAACTCGTCTTTGTATCAAATTAATTGCCTATTCTCTTATCGATTTGATGACATGCAACACTGAACTGAATTCTTGGAACAGCAAAGGTGCATTATGGAACGTCTTTATCCAATGTTGATTGGTTACATGGTGGAGCTGAGTCGCTGCTTACCCTCACTAACATATTCATCGTGTTAGGCCTCAGAGGAGCTCTTCGAAAACCAAAACAAGGTAGTGAGAACACTTCTGCTGAATCTACGAAGGAGGAGAAGCCTCTGATCTGAGAGATAAGTTCAAATCTTTTTGTGTTTCTGTAACGTTTATGGAGAAGAGAATCCCTCTCTGCCTCCCATCTCTGAAGTTGCACTGCATTGGTAGATTTGCTATGCTATTGAAACTTGGAATCTAAAAAATGGGCTTAAATGAGCAATCTTTGCGGAGTTGCTCGAGTCGATAACTACTAATGGGCTAAAATGGCCCACATAGATAAAATGGGCTTTAATTTTACCCAACATTATGGGCTATATACTTCTGTACGGTAAATAAAATTTAAAGGGTCGATCGAAATAGCTTTAATTAAGAAAAAATATTGGAATAGCTAATTATGAATCGTAAGGCATGGTCTAAGCTTACATACACGTGATGTTAAAGCTGTATCTGACCCATTCGTGCCCGTGCGCATTATTGTGGATGCAGATTATATATATATATAATATATATAACATATATGCGTAATTGACTTTTGTTATAGTTATATTTAAATTAGAATATATATGTATATATATTATATATATATATAGATATAGATATAGGGTTGCTAAGCTAACATGTCCGCGATGAGATGTATTAAGTATAAGATGTCGGGTGCGCACGAGCGCATGCAACGTATGCAATGCAAAGCATTTGATGTAACTTAAATAAAAGCATAATTTGTTAATTACCTTGATACAAAACAAAAATCAGTAAGAAATGGAGTAGAAAAATCTTGTCCAGCCAATGCATGTGAAGAGTGGTTTGAATTAAACAGTGAGAGAGTGAGGTGTCATCCATCAGCTTTTGCGTTTTCAAGTTTTCAACCTTTGTTGAAAAATGGAAAGAGAGAGAGAGAGAGAGAGAGAGAGAGATACCGATATAAAGTGTTGTGTCTGTCTGTGCTCTGCTCAAGCATTGTATTGTTTCCTTAACTAGAGAAATAGATGGGGTGGAAGGAATCTTTCAAACATAACATAACTAGTTAGTTTCCTGTACGTTTGTTGTCAGAGCAGCATATAGCATTTGATTAAGCTCTCCCAACATTGGAATTAATATATGGTTAATCGAATGAAATATATGCATTACTACCAACAAATGAGCAGCACAATACACCATGGATAAGAACACTAAACTACTAATGATGGACCAGAATTCGCGTCGTAATAAAAACACTTAATCCTCATTAAATCACGAAGGAAGTTGTTGATTTTTCTCCACAATCCTCACTCCTTCTGCAGATCTAAGCACATTGGCCTGCTGACAGAGTTATATATTCATAACGATGGACGATCGATCATCTATCATGTAAAATAAATACATATATATATATATATATATGTATACAAGAACCTGTTCATCTGTGATTTCGACAGCAAATCCATCGACGATCATCAAGGAAAGGGTTTTGTTGTAGGAACTTGGCTCGAGGGTTTTCGCCAGAAGGTCGTCGTGTTTCCTACTCAAGTACAGATCAAGCTCATGCTGTTGCGAACAGCCTATCTGCTTTGTACTTCTGACATTATACATCAAGAACATCACAAGCTCTGAGTTATTCTGACGACATACGTATATATTTTTATTTTTTCTTACAGCTACAGCTCTATACGCATAATGATATAATATAACTACAATTTAAATAGTTGAAGAGATTTTCTCGCTAACTTGTTGTTAGATCGAAGCCTCTCGTATTCGGGATCGTACTTCATGAACACATAGTAAAGCTCCGTCTTCTTCGTCTCATCCATTCTTTTCTTTCTCTCTACGAATGATATTGTAAATGGATGTGACTCTCTTTAAAATAAAGTTCAATTACCTAATTTGTCAAAAGAGAATATATATAAATATATACACTATTTTATTTATATGCAGCTCGACTCGACCATATGCTGGTTAGGATTAGGAAGAAGAGTGTATCATGATTTTTATTAGCTCTATATACATACTTTGTATTTCTCGCATACCCCGTACAATAAAACAAAATTAATTATTATTAAATAGTTTTAATAAGTAATATAGTGAAAATAGCATTTGTTAATTGATTGTTATTATGAGGTTATGGAAGGTAAATTGGTTAATAAGTTTTTTTTTAGTTTTTTAATAGACGTAGAAAAAATCTGATAAGTCAATTGATGCAGACCAATTGACGATTTACAATAAACTTTACCCTTATTGCTCGTTTGTATCCGTGTATAGGTGGTTATGGGTTGTGTATGAATAAGTTACCTCGTGTTTGTACATGTCTTGTATGACTATACACGGCTAGTACGCTAGTTCATGGATTTTGGTTATAGGACTTGGATATGCATACACACCTCTAAGGTGGTTATGGGTTGTGTATCACTAATCCATACACCTAACACCTCAAACACATCTATCGCACGCAAATCAGTCAAATAATTAATACACACATATCAAGCATCCTTGTGTAGCTATAAACAAATAACTTATACCCATGTAACCATTACCATGGATATCAAACGACCCATTGCTATAATAGAATAGACGAATATTTCTTTCCTAGGGTTTTGTATGAAGTTACATGCCAATTGTTTAGGTAAATGTATTTGCTAATAGATTATTTAAAGTAGTTCATGCACGGTGCGATTAAGGTCAAACCAACACCGATTAATTTAAGCTTAAACAACAATACAATATACATTATAATACAACCATATTATCTTCGTGCTTGGATAGACAACATCAGTTATTACAATCTTAATGCTTATATAGCTCAATCAATAAAAGAAAACAAGATGCTCACAAGGAAGAACAAACGCCCCACCGTGGCCCGCCGCGAAGCTCCTCACACGGCCACGGACTAACCCCCACGGCCACTCCGCTCACGTCGGAGCACTGCCACGGCAAATCCCGGCCGCCGAAACCACCCTTGAGATTTATATTCGACAGACAAATACCCGCAAACGGCCTACCCTTTATCCCTCGTATCAACCCCGCCTGCTGAACCCTCTCCCCCCAAACGTCCCTAATCGTCACGTCCCTAAGGAACGGAAGGGCGTTCCTATCGTAAAACTCGTCGGGATGGTCGCCGACGTCGCCGGAGATCTTTATCCCCTTCCTCGCGTCCTCCACGTAGACGTTCGACACGGTGATGTTCCTTATCACGCCGCCGCGACCCACGTTGGTCTTGATGTGCACGCCCGCTCCCACACCAAAGAGGCTGACGTGCTCGGCGAGGACGTTCGAGATTCCGCCGGAAGTTTCGCTTCCGACGGCGATTCCGGCGAAGGGAGAGGAGCCCGTGACTCGCCGGATGGTGATGTCGTGGCTGGGGCGGTTGTAGGCTATTCCGTACTCGTCCCAGCCCGATTTCACGGCGACTAGGTCGTCGCCGGTGGAGATGTACGAGTCTTCGATGCACACGTGCGAGCTCGAATCTGCGCGCGTGGGATTATTTTAGGACCGCAATTAGCGAGTGAATCGAGCGATAAGTGCTAAAGATTTGATTTTTATTACCTGGGTCGATGCCGTCTGTGTTGGGAGAATCGGCCGGCGCGAGGATCGTTACGTGGTGTATCACGACGTTGCTGCGATTCAAGAAAAAAGATCGCATTTTTAATTTAACCTAACCTTTTTTTTTTTACAGCAGTTTAAAGATCGGGCCTTTGCAGTGTATATGTATGTATATAATATATATAGACCTGCAATAAACGGGGTGTATGTTCCAAAAGGGAGAGTTCTTGAAGACGACGTTGGAGATTATTACTTCCCTTGAATTCATCAGCTCGATTAGGTTTGGTCTTGTGAACTGAAGAGTTCTCTGCCTCCACATGTTCCACCAAACGCCGCCTTGCCCATCAATCGTTCCGTTTTCGCCTACACGAATACAGTAAACAGAAGAAGCAATTTGCATGAAGTAAAGCAGAAGAAAGAAACCACATGTAATAATTCTAGAAACGGAACCTGTAATGATCACATCGTGTAAGCCATCTCCATGGATGAAACTCATGTATCGTCCTCCTGGCAATTCTCTTCCTCTGCCGTACGATGGCAGTGGAGCTATCAGCGGCCATTTATTAGTCTCCTGAGAAATGAGTTCAGTCTAACTTCAAAGGGTGCCAGAAAAAAATCACTCTAAATTTCCATTAAAAAGAAATTCAAGATTTATACCGTCGTCGCTTTAATAACGGCACCTCTAGCAAGGTAAAGAGTCATGTGGCTGGTAAGGTTAAAGGGCTCAGTTAAATATTCTCCCGGCGGAATATAAAGCAGAGTGCCGCCTCGCCTTCTCAGGTGCCCTATTCTGTATATCGCCGCTCTGAAGGGTTTGGTGTTCAACGTCACGCCGTCGCCGACGCCGCCGTAGTCTGTTATGGATATCTTATCGCTGCGATATCTCAAGGGAACGGAGTTCGAACACGTTTCCCACTCGCCGCTGGCCAACGAAGCGCTGCTTACTGTTATTGCAACGAGTAGCAGCGCTGCAGCGAAGCAGAGCATATTTTGACCGCGATAGAAGAAGCTCATCTGAAGATTGGATTTTTTTTAGGCTGGGTTTGCAACTGGGTCCGACGAGAATAAAGGGTTGGTAAGATTTTCAAGATCTGATTAAGCCTGAGGAACGATTCAAGAAGAAAACTCCAAATATGATGGATCTTCGACAATGATGATGGAAGGAACCACCTGCATTATTGTTACTACAAAACGAAGGGAGATGCTTATTTTTAATATGAATGGGCTCTCATAGTAAAACAACGACAGAGAACCTCAATCATTGCAATAAAGAGGACGAAAATACAATCAGACAACAGCAACGAAACGAAGCAAGAGTTTCTTATACGAATTACCTTAACACTTCTGGCCTTTAGACCTCTCGCGTTTGTCCGTAAGTGGTTGTTTCAGCAGAGGAGAGAGATAGAGAGAGAGAGAGAGAGAGAGAGAGAGAGAGAGAGTAGTTATTAAGAAATATAGAATATGTGCGAGTGAGTATTCCTAAGTGAATGTGGGTGGTGTGCTTGTCTTCTCGATAAACAATATCTTATCGCTGGAGCCGTAGCTGAAGGAATAAACAACGGATAGATTTGGGGCATTTATGTTTGCAGATTTTTAGTATTACAACATATTCCAGTTATTTTCCTTTTTTTTTTTTCTTTCTCGGCCACTCATTTGTATGTCCAACATTAGATTATTGTTGTTCTTGGATTCTGTGGTTTTGCAATCTTAACCAGCGAATTCATCACAAAAGCTGCAATGCATTAAGGTTTGGATTTGTATTATTGCATAGAGATGCCATGTGAGTGATAGCCCACAAGGAAAACATTAGTCAGTTTTCAGCTGAGAGGAAATAAAACTGTGGATACTGATTAAAGAATGGATAGTAAAGCCAATGCATGTGGTCGCATTAATCCACATGCCAGTTCATCCACAGCCTTCATCGGTTTGTTGCTTCACTATACCTCCATTAATGATGACATCCTCCCATCCTATATGAATTATATTACATAAAATGACAAGGACATGATGAATATTGAAAACGAAATAAGATAAAGAAAGAGGGATGGAGAAGTGTGTGAATCTCGGAGCAATAGAGCAAAGAAAGAGGATATATTTCAATCTGGAAACGGTGAAAGAGATCAACTAACATGTTGATGAATCAAGAAAGCATCTTTACTTCAAACAGTAACTGTAATAAGCAGCAGTTCAAAACACAACGAAGGAAATGAGATTTTGTCACGCACTCAAGAGACGGTGTGCCGAACCACTAGTAAGTACATAAAAATGGCAGCAAAGAAAGACATAAAATTATAATTGCAAACTTGTCTTGGTTCCTCACACGGCGGGACGGCTCTGAGTCTCAGACTCGATCGATAGGTTCGGTTCTTCCCTGCAAAGCTAGGCGTTCAGACACATCGGCCAGCGATTTAAGGTTGCATTGGATCAAAGCTTTGACGAAGTAGCATGTTTCGTCCTTTGTGTTTCCTTCAGGCACATCGACGATGAAAGACTCTATTACCAGAGTCCCAGGTCTACCATCGATGACCTCAGGATGAACGGTGATTATGGAAGTATAGTTCTGCAAATTGGACGAATAAGTTCGTAAATTACCCTCCAAATCAAACCAGAAGATAGTGCAATGCAGTATATACCTTTAACCTATGATCTCCACCGACAATTCTCATTTTAAAAATATGTTCTTGGTCATCCAACAACTCGAGTCTCTCCTTGCTCGTCGTGGCTGGGAGACCAGACTTTACATTCACTTCTCTTACAGTCCCAATCCTTAGATCACCTTCCATTGTGCACCTACTCACAAATGGTTTGTAGCTTTGTGGCTGATCGAACCTCCTAACTAAAGACCACACCTGCAAACACGAACACGAAAATCCATTTTGGAACGAGAAGGGTAGAAAAAGGTTTACGATAATCATGTAAGGATCAACTGTCGTGTGAATACTATAATCATCTGACAAACAAACTCGGGGAACACTTTTTCAGGTCTGAAGCTTAGCTCATCCTATACGCTCAATACCAGAAGGAACAGAGGTATACAAATACATCATCACAATGAACCTGAAAGGATCGTAATTGACCACAATCCAAGTCGACACGATCCATACGACTTCAAGAAATTTACCAATAAACACCGCAGCAGTTCAAGCAACCAAAAATCTAATATCCATGAACTGAAGAGCACAATCCGAGATTCAATCCAACAAAAGGCGACAGTAAAGTAACCAAAAACACAACTCACGAGAGGCAAAGGAGCCTTGATGTGCTTAGTCAAAGAAGAGGAGCACTGATTCTCTCTCACATCATGCTTGTGGTGCCTCCTGATGAAATCCTCCTGCGCACATCCCTCGCCGCTCATCACGCTGACCATTTGTCCACTTGATCGGCAAACTGAAAGCTCAGATCAGATCTTTGATTGGAAGGAACAATAACCTCGTAGAGGAGAGATATGGAACGTGCCAGAAAATTCTGTCGTCGGAGCTAATCACAAAAGTCCAAAGCACACCGCCGTTACCCCGCGAACGAATGAGTGGTCCTTATTGGTGCGAACATAACATTGACGGAAAAAATAGTAAATCCTTTTAAATTACTTAAATTACAAATTGGTGACTTGTTTTTGGATTATTTTGAATATGAGAGGATAATTCCGAACATGCACCAATACTTTTTTATTTAAAATAAGTGATTTCTGCATCTGAATTCTGAACCTTATCTTTAGGTTTCTGAAAATATGGCGCTGTCATTGGCCCACTATTCTCTTGGAGTGCGTAATTACTCAATGTTTCGAACTATATTTGAAGGGCAATTTTCGTTTCACTATTACTATTTTAAAATTGATTTCGGGCCATGTAAGTTTAAGAATTAATTTTAAGGACCCGATTTCTGCAGTACAACTTCATTATTGTGAAGTACCACTTCATTGTTATGCAGTACGACTTCATTGTTCTGTAGTACCACTTCATTACCACTTCATTGTTCTGCAGTACCACTTCATTATTTACGGCAGAAAATGAAGTAGTACTGCAGAATAAATAAAATGGTACTGCAGAACAATGAAGTTGTACTGCAGAACAATGACGTGGTACTGAATAATAATGAAGTGGTACCGCAGAATAATGAAGTGACTGCAGAAATCAGGTCCTTAAAACTAAATTTTATACTGACGGGGATTGAATCGGATTTTAAAACTTAAAGGGTTAACTCATATTTTAAGCACGTTTTATTTATTTTCATTGGAGAGATACGTTGGTCGGGTCGGCTCGGGCAGGTCTGGTCTTATATGAAACTTTTATTTGGGCTAACATCAACGCAAGGCCCAATAGTTCAATTTTATTTGGGCTGCTATCCACATGAGGCCTAATTGAGTATGACTTGATCAATTAAGTCAACTAAGAAATCCTTGACCCTTCTTCTTCCCCGTAGCAAAGTTCATGTTTTTTCGCGTTCTTTGATTCTTCGGATCGAATTACTCTCAGCTCTCCGCACTCGGCACGTTCCTAACGCTAGATTTGTACCCTTTTGCTTGATTAAATATTATTTTCTGCGGAAGGTCTTTTATTTTCTGAGGGAGATGCAGCTGAGATATGCGTCTGTGATTGTAACTGTACTGTCACTCATCGCCTATTTGGCGTCGGCAGAAGAAGCGTTGAAGAATAGTGTAAAGAGTGAGCCGCTGAATGAGATTGCTAACGTTTCGGAGATGGGAAAGGTCGGTGGGGGTAATCCAGTGAGAGATGGTTTGGGTGAGCAGCAGTCAAACGCTGGACTGGTAGAAGATGATGGAATAAAGTTGAATGATGATGTTCAAAGAGCTGAATCAAACGAGGGCAAAGGGTTGTTGAGATCGGAACCAAAGAATGTGTTGGGCCTGGACAAGATGAAATCCTCGGATGTGAAAGAAATATGTGATTCATCGTCTAATAGCTGCACGGATGATGAGAAAAGTTTGGTTGCTTGTTTGACAGTTCCTGGAAATGGTACGATTCTTAAATAGAATATGTTTTGTGGGTGATTTCCTATGCTGCATTGCTGATTTCATGCTGATATTTGGGCTTTGAGTGAGATGAATAATTCATTTTTAGCTCTTTGCATACCCACCAGAATCTCCAGATCTCTCTCTTTTGATTCAGAACAGAGGAAATGGTTCTTTATCCATTACAGTCTCAGCCCCTGATTTTGTTCAACTGGAGAAGAAACAGTTTGAACTTAAAGAGAAGGAAGATACTGAGGTACTTTTTCTTCAATGATCTGATGTTTAATTAGATGCAACTAATAGGGTCTTCATTTTGTAGCTGATAGCGTGATTAGTGTCAAGAAACTCATGTTATTTAGGTCCATCTGATCAAACAAGTGTGTGTTTTCTATTTATGTCTCTGAATTAGGCACCCATGGAAGAAAAATTCCATTCTTTCCTATGAACTCGAAATATGATTTACGATTCTCCAGCTTAATTGATCCTGGTATTAGATTCCATCTTTCCTATGTTTCTTGATGTTGATTTGATGTTAGACGATATTAAGGTAAGTGCTGATCGTTGAAGCGTAATATTCTCAGGTAAAAGTTTCCATCAAAGATAAGAACGGCGGCCACTTCATCATCCTCAACGCAGGGCACGGCAACTGCAAACTCGATTTCAAGACCTTCGCCAGCAAGAGAAAGGATGATCCCACGAATGACTCCTCAAACGTAGATCCCTCGAACGCTACTAATTCATCGACGTGGCTCTTTCTTTTCTACGCTACTTTCGTTATTTTATCAGTTTCGGTGAGTATCAAGTTCGGGGCGAGGTGTTTGAGAAGAAAATCCACGAAATACAAAAGCCTCATTGAAGACATGGAGCTGCCTATCTCACACGGTAGCAAGCTCGAGGCTTGTGAAATTGAGGGCTGGGATAACAGTTGGACTTGGGGAGATAGTTGGGACGACGAAGAAGCATTAAAAGATGGCGTCGTTTCTCAGCATTTGAAGCCTTTCATCAAGAAAAGTTAGTCAAGACTGATTCACCTAATCCGAAACAATGCTAGCATAGCTATTGCTATGATTAACATAGACAAGCCAAGATGGGTATCACATGATCTGATTATACATTACTCTTTTGCTGCTTAAGCGATGCAGTTATGTCTGATTCAAATGGGGAATTACATTTTGTAACTAAATATAAATAATCAATGTGATTGATTTTAAGTAGCACCACAAGTAGAGGGGCAAGTTGAGATTCAATAAATATTCGACAAAGCAGATGCTGTGATGAATTTATTGCAAATACAATCCTCACCTAACAAATCATCCAAAACCGTGACATCATATGATGAGGGAGTACAAAAATTTGGTTTGGAATTTGGACATATATGTGAGTTCTATATAGTTTCTAGAAGCAGCAGTCTTCTAAACCTTAAACCATCTCATTAGAAAGATTGAGCGACTCATCTTACCGTTCTTTTCTTCGATTTCTTCCTAGCTTTCACTTCTTTCTCTAAGCTCTTGATCCTCTGATTAAGAACTGCCGAGGAAGGTATTCTTTGATTCGTGGGTTTCGAGGGTTCATCAGCACTAGGAGGAGGTGATAGAGACTGTTGTTGCTGCTGCTGTTGTTGGAGTTTCTGAGCAAGTGCATACTTCTTTAGCGTTTCGAAAAATGGAAGACTCGGTTTTTGATTAGCTGAAGGTGGTGCCACTGGTATGATTGGTATGCCTAAGATTTTCTTCACCTTAGGGTTCTTTATCACTGACATCAATCAAAGAAAGACGAAAACACAAGCAAGTGAGTGTTTCTATCATCAGTTAGTGTTAAGAAAATCGGAGTTGAGGCAATGGCTCACCTAGACCATACGCGAGTGAGAACATGTTTGAGGTGATCCAATAACAGAATATGGCCTGTGAGAGAAACAACACTCGAGCTTAACTGACTACAGAGTAAAATATCACTTAAGTTCAACACTTCAACACGGAATCATTCAGCCAAACCTTGGGAAAACTTGCAGTGAGAGGGACAGTTAGTACAGCGAAGCCCCTCGAAACATTCTTGATCGTGCCGGCGGTAGGATTACCCTCTAATCCTTCTTGGGCATTCAGCTAAAATCGAGTTAGTTAAAGATTGGTTAACTGAAATGGGAAAAAGCCAACTAAAAAACAGGCATTAGGGGACGACAATACACTAGCATCTCAGTCGATTAATCAAAAACAGAGAACCAAACATAAATTGCTTATAGCTTCTATCACTTGACTTAACTGAATGGTGATGCTAGTGTAATTATCGTATAAATGAGCGCTAAAAAGAACACTTTCATAGAAGGTAAGGTGGCTGACCTCCACTGTAACCCAAAATGTCAATGCTGCCAGAACAGGAAAAATATACATAGTATCTGGAGTGGTGAGATCAGTAAACCAGAAAGCTCCACCCTCTTTAAAAGACGGGACTTTATCAACCATGTTCCTAATCTGTGTATAAAGATGACGAAATACAACAGAATGGTGAAAATGACAGGCAATGAGAGAGATCAACAAATGGTGAAGTCGTATAGATATGTAAGTAAGCTATGGGAGAGTATTCTTACAGCAAAGAAGAAGCTGCAAAAGACAGGGCCTGTTATTAAAATTCCCTTCAAAGGTGTGAAAGGAGTAACACGATATCTGCAACATCATGATGTAACCACGCCCTCATATAACTTTTCTTTGATTGAAAACTAATAAGTTGAACAGAAGCATATAAAAGAACTTTGATTTACTAACATTTCCTTAATAAGTTTTGTGGGACAACAAGATAGACAACAGAATAAACAGTTACATACTCTTTGAATAGTTGTTTCATCTGTGCTTGACCTTCAGCAACAGCAGCAGGACTCATGTCCTGTGTGAAACATTATGTAACTCATCCCAATAAAAATCTTGTATGTAAAACACAACAATTCAGTTTATGGTGCCGGCAATTCGTAACCTTTATCTAACAATGAGCTAAATAGAAAAAAAAAAAAAACTGTAAAGAAAATCATACCCTATTGCTCATATCTTCCTTAATAGCCTCCAATTTTGGCCTCAAAAGCTGCAGAAAATATTGAAAATTGCCTAAAACTCCATTTCATTCAGTGATAAGGCGAGTTAAGGTACTCTTGTGATTATATAAACATGCAAAAATCAGACAGCACAAAAATGATAAAATTCAGCAAGTAACTTGAAGTGAAATTTTTTCTCGACTAGTTATAGAAAATGGTTTTGACGTTGAGCTTTCTGATCACACAGAGTTGATAAACACTCAAATGCAACTGGAATGAGAACTAACATATGGAAGGCAATAACTTACAGTAAATTTGCTAGTTGCTTTTAGCTGATTAACAATAAGAGGAAGCTGAAGTCCACGAATCAGAAGCGTTGTCAAAGCAATAGCTGCCCACCTACAACAAAAAACACCATCACCCACCCGAGGTTTTCAGTTCTTTTCTAAAACGTAAGAATACGTATCTCTGATTCATACCATTCACACCCTGTATAAACGTGCACGTAATCTATCAAATACTGCAATGCCGCCACAGGGAAGAACGAATCTGCAGCAGCAACCGTGACCTCACTAACCACAGGTGCCGCTTGGGTCGCAACTTCAGCAACTTTATCTACTAACACATCGTTCAAGAGCTCGATGTTGTCAGCTGCAGTTCCTTCTCCAACGCTCCCACTTGAAAAATTCCTAGCGTACGCCATTCCACCACTCCATGGAATCATAAATCTCCTATCCACGTTTGTTCTCGTACCATGAAAAGAATAAAACTTGTTCGCGGCAGCGAAGTACTGATTCCGAAAATATCTTTTCGCATCATCGTTTCTCGCACCCAATTGTCGATTATCATTATCGTCGTCGCGGGAGTGTGAGACCGAAGGAATAACTCGGTGCTGCTGTTGATGCAAGAACTTAGCTTTAGCAGCGATACTTCGTCTATAGGCCATTTCGACCCAAAAACCCTACGCAGAAAAGGATCCAATATCAGACTAACACACAACAGCTGTTACCTTCAATTCCAATCCTAAAAAAAGAAATCTATAAATTGAATGCCTTTTGGCTCAATTAACTGAACTGAAATATTACCTCGTAATTACTTGGGAGAGGAAAGTGAAATGACGCAAGGGTTTTGATTTCTGCAGCTCGTCCTCGTAGCTCTTGTCGAGACCAAGACCACCATTAAAAAAAAAAAAACGAGCTTTTAGATCAGTCGATAATTGGGCTTGCAATTTATGCCGCGTTGATGGGCTCTAAAACCTTACCATGAAAACGTTTGACCCCAGACCATATAAATTAACACTGGCCCCATGATTTTTTTATTTTTTTTTTATTGGAGTAGTCAGAAATAAACGGCGTTGTGTAGCTGTTCGGAGAGGAATTTGCTCGTTAGCTTTGCGGAAAATCGGCTGATTAGAGACGATGACGAGAATCCCGCGCATCAAATTCCCCCAGAGGCATATTAAAGCTTCTTCTGGTATCTTCAGTTTAATCTCGTAGCTTTGGCCATACGTTTTTCATTATAATTTCAATTTGATCTATTCAGTTCAGCTAGTGGGTGACACCTGATATCTCGTCGTCGTCGTTCTTCTGACTATTGTTGAAAACCAAGCTAATATGTTTGTTTTCATGGATGATAGTCCCCTAATTTCGGACACAAGCTGGATTTTTGTTGGGTTTACGGGTAGCTATATGACGCTATGATTGGTTAATTTGAATGCATATTACGAACTAAAAGTTGTGTTTGATTCAATTTCTTCAATAATTGGTTTCTCTGCTCAAAAACTCCATCAGATAAGAGGGCAGGAAAAACATATCTTTCAGGTTCAAGTTCAACTGCTGTTAAGACTGAAGCAGCAAAAGAAAGTGGTGATGTCGAGAAGTTCTTCTCCAGGCGTCCTTCAAGTACGTCTACGGGAGGAAAGGCTTCTGATCAGCCAAAAAGGACACCAGTGACTCAAGAGGAGATCGATGCTGTCATGGTATGTGACAAATCTTGGGAAATGAGTTAATTAGTCGTTTGTCCCCTCGTGTTATTACAAAGATTTGGGGTAAAGGAGTAGTTTCTTCCCTTTCTATAGCATGAAGATCATTATCTTGATCAAGTTCAATGTATCTAACTTGCATAAATTTTGTGGACATGACCTCAAACTCCATTTCTGGTTTATTATTGACAGTTGGGTGGCTGTATCTGAGCTCTGATTCAATCCCCTGAAAAGAGAAGGATCAAACCTGCTATTCAACAAGGTCTCTTGAATTTTCAGTGAGTTGGAGTTTTGTGAAACAATAATGCCTCTTGATTTGATTGCTTTCATAAACTTCAAGGCACAGTTCTCATTAGCAGTTGAACTCAAACGTGGTTTGCATTTTTTTTTCTGATGTGTTGAAATTGTTTATAAATGTCTGCAAAAGCACGAATCTTGATTTATCTACATTCATGCTATGAAAGATCACCGTGCATAAATACGAAAGATCAAATTCAAGAGCTCTTCTTCACCATTTCTTCGAAGATTGCAGACCTAGGATTCACCATTGGCGGTCCCTTTTCCCGGCGCTCGAGTTCTTCAAGCCTGAAAGTCACGAGCCTATCCCAGTTCCCACCTTCAAAAAGCACACCAGCCTTCCCATCAGTAATCCTCTGCACAATCCCACAATACATGTAAAAGGGGTTATTAGGATTCTTAACAATGGCAATCATGCCAGGTAAGAGCAAAGGCAGTTCTGGCGGCTTCGGCTTCTTCACAGAGCTTTGATCAAAGCCCGAAACAGCCAAAGATTCTTCCTTTCTCGGCGGTGGATTCTGTTCAATGAATTTCTTTAGACCCT
This sequence comes from Craterostigma plantagineum, assembly GCA_027422505.1. Classification (NCBI taxonomy): domain Eukaryota; kingdom Viridiplantae; phylum Streptophyta; class Magnoliopsida; order Lamiales; family Linderniaceae; genus Craterostigma; species Craterostigma plantagineum. The sequence continues at coordinate 2,520,531 of JAPQWV010000048.1, forward strand.
TTTCGCCACCTGGAAAACCACCAGTCAAGCCTAGTAATTCCTTTTCGAATGCATCCTCTGATACTTCAAGAGCCAATGGCTTATTCTCTTGCTGGGATGATGTGTTTGAATCTTGTGATTCTCCTTTTGTGACTGTTCTTTTGAGTTCCTTCTGAAGTCCCTCTTCTCCATTACATAAGCCTCGGCCTCCGAGGATTTCAGAGAGGTTAAATTTGGCAGTGATGAAGTTATGCTTTGGGCGTTTGTGAAGAAGTGCTAGAGATGATTTGTTGGTTGAATAAGTGACGTTGGGTTGCCCAAGAAAGGGTGATTTGTGTAGAATAGGACATTGTAGAGTTTGGAGATGGAAAGAAGCCATTGATGCTTTTTGGCTGCTCTGCTTTGTGATGAACAGAACAGAGTTATGTGCGCTTTTAATTTTGACCACAAACACGGACGTGATCTATATGAAATATAGACATTCAAACAAAATACAATCATGAAATTCCGATTCTCGATTAGATCGAACAAAGTCTTTATCAATTCGGAAGTTAGGTAATTTGCAATTACTTATTGGTATATGTACAGCCAAAGATGTTTGTTTGTCCCCCTCGCTATCCCTACCACTCGTTTCTAATCCTCCAACAATCGCCAGTAATATTCACTGCTCCTTCGAAAATCATCCGTTTACTCTCTCTATGCCGCCGTCCAGGCAATGATAAAAATTCGATCTTGATGAATAGTCTGAGCTCCTCCTCCGCCTGCTCACTCCTGCCGGCGCGTTCACTCGGTTTATTACTATTTCCCACCCATACGCCGTCGTTTCCACCTCCCAAAAGCTTCAACAACGCCGCCGCCACCATCACCATCACTACCGTCCTTTTCGCAGCTTCCAAGAACCAAGTATCGTCCTCCTCCTCCTCCTCCTCCTCCTCCTCCTCTTCCGAAGAAAGTGGGCTCCTCTCTCCTTCTTCTTCATCGTCGTCGTCGGGCGTCTTGGACGATGAGCTTTTGGGACGAGTCTCAGCCGCGAAAGAAGCCTCGGAAGTGCTACTTCTGATCGCCGAATATAGCGGGGTGAATGGAGGAGTCGTGGGAAGTGAGGATTGTTGTAGCATCATATCTTCCGCGCTCGATCGTGGCAATGCTGATCTGGCTATCTCTGTCTTCTCCGCTATGAGGACCAGTTTCGATTCAGGTATTCTAATACTAGTAGAGTATTGTTAATGCTATGCTTTGCCAGGTGGAGTTATTGGCTTCGCTGTTCATTTTCTGGGCTTGAATTGAATTATTTATGTACAACATAGCTAGCTATGCAGTTAAAAATCAGATAAATGCACATTGGACTGATCTTGGAAATTTCATTTCTCTAGCCCCAGGACTGATTGAGAATGCCATTACAGTCGAAAGATGGAAATGGTCAAGGCCAGACATAAATACATATACGTTGTTGATCATTGGCCTTGCTGCGTTACTGAGGGTTTCAGATGCTCTTAGAACGATCGATTGTGTCTGTCGAGTTGGTGTTTCTCCTGGTGAAGAGGTATTATTTTTCTTGGCGGCTTCTTTCGAGTTTGCTTACTCGTTGCTTCGAGCTGGGTGGCTATGAATTCGAGTCCCTAGACATTCTTGTACCGTAACTTCCTCACACAAAGTGAGATCAATCACTTGTTTCCTGACAATGGTTAGAACATTTTCAGGTCCCCTTCGGTAAGGTTGTGCGATGCCCCAGTTGTATGATACCCATTGCCGTTGCTCAACCTCAACAAGGCATTCAGGTAGTTATCGTTCACCATTTCCTCCACACAGTACATTAGGTAGGACTTTATTGAACGCCGCACTTTCAGATTGTATCTTGCTCGAGTTGCCGTTACAAATACGAATTGATATCTGGCAAAATCCTCGCCATTCAATCAGAAGATATAAGGTATCTGACCATTACCTTCTTATTCCAATTCTGTTCGTCTGTCCAGCAGTTTCTGGCACCACTCTTAGAACTTGTTGCGCAGTGACTTCTGTTTGTTTAGCACACAAAAGTCATTTAGAGAGTGTATATAAACACGCAAGAGTTGATCCCAGATATCCACGTTTTTCTAAGGATCTCCTCCTGACGAACGCAGCGTGGATGTCCCCTCGTGGAAAAGAGGGCTTCAATACTTGCAAATTCCGAAGCAAAATATTCCAGCCGCAGTTCACTCTGTCGTCGTACGTTTCCTAGCCACCTATTGCAGTATGATAATCGGTTTAACTCCATTTTCTTTGAGGTTTTCTTACTTTTGTTCCTCTCTAGGTTGAGACCCCATCTGGGACGGCTCGAACCCATCGGTTTGCCACCGAAACAGTAGACCTTCCCGCCCAAGAAGGAGAGAGAGTCACTATAGCCACAGCGGCTCCTTTAACTGCTTACAGAAACTTTGGCCCTCTGAAGTTAAGCCCGAGAACTCCAAAGTTTTACCCTGGGGAGCCCATGTCCTTGACAAATCACAGAGATGGCTGCGAATCTCGACTGTTGAGAGCTCCTACGAATGATTCTTCTAGCAGATCCTTGCTAAATACGTCTCTGTTACTTCCTTTTCTTGCAATTTTCGCCACTGGCGATGTCGCGTCTGGAATCTTGGATCCTTCTCTTCCTCAGCTGATCGCAGCTGTAGCTGTTTCTTCGGTAGCAGCTGGTGTGACTTTCAACAACGTCGTACTTCCGCAAATTAACAAGGCAGGTCGATAGTGCTTGGGATTGTGATTGTACTCTATTCGTATCGTCGTCATATGCGTTTGTATATTCTCTGGAGAAAAATAAAATAAAATGCTCTGTTTCTTATTACAGCTACCTCAAAGATCAGTGGATGTTGCTGCAATGAGGCAGCAGCTTTTGTCTCAGTATGATATGCTTCAATCTCGAATCAAGGAGCTAAAGAAGGCTGCTGAAAATGAGGTTCGACTATGGAAAGATGAATATATTCATTTCGTGTAGTTGATGATTGATAAACATTTAGGTTTGGATGCTTGCTCGGATGTGCCAACTGGAAAATAAAATTAACGCTGTTGGCGATTCTTCTTACCGGTCGGTACAAACCATATATGTCCATTCTTTATCGTACTCTCATTTTAATCCATGTTGTAGTAAAAGCAAAGCTCATGATGATCTTTGATGATGTTAGTTCTCGGAGAAGTAAGGTCAAAAGGGTACGTGAGAGCTTGGAGAATTCCCTCAAGACCCGAATCGAACTTATTGAAAGCTTCGCCAGAGTACGCATCTTTCTAAACCAATGAAATTGAGCATATGCAAGAAAAGAAGCAAGCTCATTGAAATATATATGCACATGTTCTTTGCGGTCAGTCGGTAAATAACGCATGATTCTGCTTTATAATCTCAGATATCTTCGATGATTGAAATCGAGGTTGAACTGGACTCGGATGTTGTTGCGGCTGAAGCTGTTAGCAGTTCGGTATGTCTGTACAAGATTTACACCATTTATGAAATAAAAATGGATAAAATTGTATATGAGAATTGGACTATTTGTGTGTACAGGAAAATGTTGCAGAACAGATCAAGCAAATCATGGAGATTGAGAATCTTGAAGAGGTAGGCTTTCTTTCACCTTTAATACTTACTACTCCCATGGAGAAAAAGAAATAGTTACGAGGAAAAAGGTGCTTGCTCTTTATTGAATGAATAAGCTCCATTTCTTTCTTGTTATCCATCTCACAGAAATGGAGACTCCAAGCCGAAGCAAATGATGAAGCTGAAAGACTTCTCAGTTCGGATTCTAAATCAAATGAAGATATAGATGTTTGATAATGCGTAGGAGTTGGGCCAAGATCCTACGTTTAGCCACATGAACATGTCATAAATCTTGAGCCATCTCTCATATATTTTCTGCTGATTATGTAATAAAAGATGTGTGCTGATTTACCTTAGTAATAAGTCTCATATGATTGAAAGACAAAAAGAAAGTCGCTGAATTCCGAGAAAGTTGCACGCCTAGGATTATTTGCCCTTTCCCTTTGCTCCTCGGAGTCCGTATTTTTCATGGATGTCATGATAATAATCGCATCGAAGCTGAATAATTAAGAAATGAAAACCTAAGTTACCCCTTACCAGGCACAATCCCATATTACACTTGAGGAAGCTAAAACGATTCTTGTTCTTACGTAAGAAAAAAAGAAGATATGAAACGATGATACACTAAATTAACCGTCGGTAACTATAATTAACTAACAGTGAACGTCCAACACAGTCCCATCCCTCACACCTACCACCACCCTACACTCCATCCTCCCCACGACCCACGAGCTGAAAACCCGAACCACCCTGACCCGACCCATCATCTCCAAACGGATCTCCAGCTCGAAACCCGAACCGAAACCACCAGGAGTGACCCCAAGCCCGCCGACCCTAAACGTAGCAGATATGTACTGGGTCCTCCCCGGCCCGATCTTTCCCGCCGGCACAAACAGCAACCCGACCCGAGAACCCATGTAGAGCAGCTCTAGAGAGCTGTCGTAGTGGGTGAAGACGGCGTGGTTGGGGTTGCTGACGGCTGCGTAGACGGAGAGGGTGAAGTTAACCGCATTATAGCTGTCGGAATTGTTGCGGCCGCCGCTGAGGGGGGAGAATGTGGGGAGCGTGACGGCGGAGACGGCGAGCTTGGGGCCGTGGGGCTTGAGGAGAGTGAAGTAGAGGACTAAAGCTATGGCTATGACGAGTGTTAAGAAGATGGTGGCGAGTAGGCACGAGGATATGGTTGTCTTTGTGTGGGATTTGCCCATTTTCTGCTCTTTGGATCTTTTCTTGCTGTGATTTCAGTGTGCGAGTGTTCGTGGGAGATGATGAGAGGGCATCGGCGGAGTTGATTTGATGGTTAATTTAATTATATATACGGAAATCTACACATAAATACCCAATAGTAAAAAAATCAGCCACTTAGGTACCTTGTCAGAACTATTTTATAGCTAGGTACCTAGTTGAATAAAACTTTTACACTTAGGTACCTAATCACCTAAGATTACGAAAATACCCTTATTGATTTAGAATTTCATTTCATCTTTTTTTTCTCTGTAAAATTCGACCTTCAGCTCGCCGTCGACGATTTCTTCTTGCCGACCAACTCCTTCTGCTCGTGCCGGCGCCGGACAAAGATCGAAGACCCTATTGAACGTTGGGTTCTCGATTTTGGGGTTGATTTTGTCAGGTAAAATTTTCTTTGGTTTGGGTTTGCTCAATCGATTTTGGCACCGGACGATCACGCCTGACAAAATTTCAGCTCCATCTCTGCAATTGACGATCACCTTTCGCTCGTGGTGGCACCGAACGACGAGCACGAGCCTACGATTTAGGGTCTCGATTTTGTCATGTAAGCTTTTATTTTGTTTTGGGTGTGGTTAATCAATTGCACCCGTGAGATCAAATTTAACCCAGATCAGGGAGCTGAATGCGATCTAAGAGCTCGATGTAAGGGTGGATGTCGATTCTTGACAGTTATTGAGGCTAATCCATCGGGATTTCAGGTTTCTTTATATAACTGTTATTACGTACCATTTGTTATCTTTATTACGTACCATTTTATGTGTCTATACGGTACCAAGATGTCCGCGTACGCTGTACCATTTTAAACTATACAGGCGTACCATTTATACAGGTTGTCATATTATCTGAAAATATGCCGTTTACAAGTTCGGTTAGTGGCGGGACGTTATTTGCATTGTGTGAGTATAAAAGGGAGTCATTCTTAGTATCAATCATGAAGCGACGACGCACGAGATGAATGCTCAAACCGATGACGGGAATTTTATTCGTGACCCGGGCATTTGTGTCCTTCTTGGTTGCTGAAAGATGCGGAGGATTTCTTCTCAGGTAGATAAAAGATCCAACAAGTGCAAAAGATGTGGAAAATACAGGAATAATCATCGTACTTGTAGAGAGGCCGTATCGACGTAGGGATGTATCTGCCATGTATTTCGTTACTGCTTTTGTTCCAAAACCTTTTTTGTTAACTTTTGTATGTGGCACATTCTTTATCAAAATGATGCCAAGAATGTACTGTAATATATGACAATAAGGTATTGTAATATGCCAACAAGGTACTGTAATATATGCTAATTTGGTACTGTAATATATGACAACAAGGTACTGTAATAAATGTCAATAATGTACCGTAATATATACCAACAAAGTACTATAATGGATGACAACAAGGTACTGTAATAAATGCCAATAAGGTACCGTAATATAGGCCAACAAGGTACTGTAATATATGTCAATAAGGTACTGTAATATATGCCAAATGTGTCAATAGGACATGGCTCATTCTTTTTGTCTAAATGATGCCAACAGATCATTTTTTTGTCCAAATATATTAATTGGTAATGACTCATTCCTTTTGTCTAAATGATGTGAACAATGTACTGTAATATATGCAAATTTGGTACTGTAATATAAGCCAGTTTGATACCGTAGTATATGCAAATTTGGTACTGTAATATACGTCAGTTTGATATCGTTATATATGCCAGTTTGGTACTGTAATAATATGCCAGTTTGATATCATAATATATGCAAATTTGATACCGTATTATATGCTGGTTTGGTACTGTAATATATACCAGTTTGGTACTGTAATATACCAGTGATACCGTAAGATATGCAACAGTCTTTCATAAGCAAACTTGGTACTGTAATATATGCCGATTTGGTACGTTAATATACGCAACTATGGTACTGTCATATATGCCACGTTGGTACCCTAAGATATGTAACTTTGGTACTGTAATATACCGATGATACCGTAAGATATGCCAACATAGTACTAATATAAGCGAACTTGGTACTGTAATATATACCAATTTGGTACGTTAATGTACACAACTTTGGTACTGTAATATATGTCGCTTTGGTACCGTAAGATATGTAACTTTGGTACTGTAATATATGCCGCTTTGGTACGTTAATATGCGCAACTATGGTACTGTAATATATGCTCTGTAATATGCATATTTGGTACTGTAATATACCATTGATACCGTAAGATATGCCAACATAGTAGTAATATAAGCGAACTTGGTACTGTAACATATGCCAATTTGGTACGTTTACATATGCAAGTTTGGTACTGTAATTTAGGTCATTTAGGTACCCTAAGTGTACAACATAGGGTACTGTATCATTTCAGAAGTAGGTACCGTATAAATTAAAGTAAGAATTCGAATTTAAGACTTGGCTATTTTTCGTCACAAACGAAGCATTTCAGCAGATGTTGATGTGGAGAAAGGAAGAGACAATTTCTGACATTTTTCTGTAATGATTGAACACTTTTATGACATTTCTCTGTCATGAGTGGACAGATTTCTGAATTTTTCTGTCATGACTGGACAGATTCTGACATACGAGGTATTAAATCATAAAAGACAGCATTAACTGACATGTCGGTAGCTTTCATAAGATGTTTCATGTCATACGTAATTTATGGTACTGCAACCGTGTCTGAGTTGGTACGCTTCAAACAAAACGATAGGTACCCCTACAAAGCTATTTTTGGTACGGCGTCCATTAAATATATGATACGTCATACTAGGGTTAGTATTTTTCGAGGTCGTACGAATTACTTTTTCATCTCGAACCACCGTAGAACAGTAAAATATAGTATTAAATACGTTTTAGATCAAATTCGGTGCATTAGGCCCCGCACGCATGAATTGAATCTTAGAATACCAACATTCATTATAGTATAAGGATAGAAACAAGAACATCTACAACATAATTTGAATAATTTGGTGAGTGCTACATCTGCGAATTCGGAGCATTAGGCTTTCATATTTTTTTCATTTCGTTATTGTTAGGTATTGTCAAAATCACGCAGGACAACGCGATTCGATTAGGAATGTATTTATTTTTCGATCGTATAAGAATGGTACGATATACTTTGAAATCTGGGTACTGTATATGTATAATTCTGGATACGGTAAACCTGCAGGTTATGGTACTATAAATGTAAATGATAAGGTACCTTCTGTAAAACACAAGGTACCTTAGTGTACAACAGATAAGGTACTTCATGTGCGATATATAAGGTACGGTATGTATTTACATAATGGTACGGTTAACCTGCATTTACGGTACGCTATATGTAAGCGATATGGTACGGTAATATGAAAGACAAGGTACTTTTTATCTTCTGTTTATGGTACGCCATATGTTTACATAATGGTACGGTCTAACCTGCATATTCCGATACTCTGTACGTAAAGGATAAGATACGGTCCTACAATAACATATGGTACTGCATAAATAACGGACAGTCATAGAACAACATAACACCGCACACAGTTGGCAATAACCGTCCATGCACAAAAGAAAAACCAACATAAACAAACAAAGGTCTTCAAACAGTCCCATCCCCAACCTGATCCTCCTGATCCTCCTCTTGATCCTCCGCTTCATCCTCATCCCTATCCTCAACATTGTCCTCCTCGGCCTTCTCACCGTTGCTACGAGCCATCACCTCGGCCATATCGTCACGGTCACTATGAGCCATATCCCCGGCCCTATCCTCACTCGTATCCTCAACATTGTCCTCTCCGGCCTCCTCACCGTCGCTATGAACCATCTGCTCGGCCACATCATCACCCTCACTGTGAACCATATCCTCGGTCTTATCATCACCCCCATCCTTGCACACATCCCTATCCTTAGCCTCAGCCTCTTTATCATCCACTCGTTCAGTATCATCAGCCTCTACCTCCTCCCTCGCATCCTCGTTGGACACATCAACCTTCGACGTCCGAACATTTGACCTTAGATCTCTTATAACCTCGTCCTTCAATCTCAACTCGGCTTCCAACCTCTCCAAACGAGCACTCCACTCCAAATGAGATCTGCCAACTCCTCCATCAACCTTAAACACATAATTAATTCAACAGTTAGAAACAAAGCAAATAATACATAAAAGTTGGGAATTTTATACCTCCAGCAGCAAATTTATCGGATGCACGAACTTCACTTCCTTCTTTGTTGGGTATATTGGGACGACATGGGTAATTGCAGCCAATTCAGCCTCCGCAGCGATTACGTCATTGGGAAACCTACTTTCTTCTCAATTGAACATTCGGGGAAACATATACATTCCCGCTTCTGCGCCAACGAGGGCACATGCTCATACACCCAAATCTGAAAGTTCCCAAAGCATTGAATTCATCAATAAATACATAAGTAAAAAAGGTAAACTCATAACGTAACGAGAGTATTACCATTAGCCCAACAATGCACCCGTTCATCATCAGGCCGGATGATTCGAGCAAACGAATGGCTCATCATAGGCATATCTGAAAAAATGAAACAGGGACCTTCAGAGATTCTTTTTGATCTACGGTCATGCTACCCTTCAAATTGTTTATGGTAGATCGAAACAGCGCATGATGGCACCGGGAAGCCAGCTCAAATCTGTTCCGTGGAGGCATTTCTGCAAAAAAAACACTGTCAGCAAGCAGTATTATTTTATTCACACAAGGGGTACCAATTTGACCAAACAGAGGGTACCAAATGCAGTGATAATGTAGTACCAAAACAAATTGACCCCAATCGATAAAATAAATGTTAACCAGCAGTACCATTTTACTCACATAAGGGATACCAATTTGCCTAAACAGAGAGTACCTAATGCAGTGATAATGTAGTACAAAAAAATTGACCCCATTCGACCACTTTTGGCAAGCAGTACCATTTTATTCACACAAGGGGTACCAATATGCCAAAACAGAGGGTACCAAATGCAGTTACGATGTAGTACCACAACAAATTGACCCCATTCGAAAAAACCAAAATCGACCCATTCCAAAAAAACCCCCAAATCAAGCAGCCATGACGAAGTACACGCACAAAAAAACCCTAATCGACCAACAAATCAATGTCATTCCAAAAACACGCACAAAAGAACCCTAATCGTGACGAAATGCGATCACTTACGGTAATACTGTGAATGACTTACCAATCGATTTTAGAAGGGAATACAACGACGAACGAGTGGACAGACGACGTAGAATCTGAAGCCAAAAAAACCCGAGTCGATTTCTGGCAAACAATCGTGCGATTTGGTTTGGGGCTGTGCGATTTTTTCTCTTTTTTAGGAGCGATCGAACGTGAAATAAGAAATAAGGTAAGAGATGTAAAAAACCAGTTCTAGCAGGGGTAAATCCGTCAGTTAGGTACCTATCAGTAAAATAAAATTCAACTAGGTACCTAGGTTAAAAAATACACTGACAAGGGACTGAACTGCTTTATTTTTATTGATGTAGGTATTTAAGTGTTGAATCCCCTTATATATATAAAAAAAAATTATCATAAGCCCTCAAAAGTTCACCAGGGGCATTTCGGGCATTTGACTCATATTCCCACAGTTTTCTAATCCCACTCCCCAGTTTTATCCTCCCGCCATTAACATTCACCAACGAAACTCCTCTCCGCGATGGAATTCTTGATTCTCCTTCTGATCTCAGCCGCGCTCGTCAACCCATTAACATCCCTGGAATACCCTCAAGAGCTCATCAGCAACGAAATCGCCGGAAATGCCACGTCAGCACCGCCGCGGCAGGAGACGAACCCACAGCCAGCGACTCCATCTGCTCCGGCGCTTTTCGTGATCGGAGACTCATCCGTCGACTGTGGGACCAATAACTTCCTCGGTACCTTCGCGCGCGCCGATAGGCTGCCCTACGGCAGAGACTTCGACACCCACAGACCCACCGGCCGATTTTGCAACGGAAGAATCCCCGTCGACTTCCTCGGTGCGTTCTTGATTAATGATGATTTCTTTCCCTGGAAAAAAAAATTGGTTTTTTCCCCTTTCTTTCTTGATGAAAAAAAAAGCGGGCTTTTACTGAAACAGCTTCCCGCATGGGACTGCCCCTCGTGCCGAACTACCTGGGTCAAACCGGGTCGGTCAACGATATGATCCGTGGGGTCAACTACGCTTCCGCCGGGTCGGGTATTATCTTCTCCAGCGGGTCGGAACTGGGTCAGCACATCTCCCTTACTCAGCAGATACAGCAGGTCATGGACACTGTTCAGCTCTTCATCCTCACCATGGGCGAGGAGTCGGCCAACGACCTAATTTCCCACTCCGTTTTCTACATTTCGATCGGAAGCAACGACTACATTCACTACTACCTCAGGAACGTGTCGAGCGTACAGTCTCTGTTCCTTCCGTGGAGTTTCAACCAATTCCTAGCTCAGACGATGAAGCAAGAGATTGAGGTTGTCATGAAATTCTTTCTGTTGTTTCTTTTCATCGTATGATTGTCTACGCATTCGCAGAACTTGTACAACGCAAACGTGAGGAACGTGGTGGTGATGGGACTTGCGCCTTTGGGATGTGCGCCTTATTACCTTTGGCTGTACCAAAGCGCCGAAGGAGAATGCATAGAGGACATAAACGACATGATTCTCGAGTTCAACTACGCCATGAGATTCATGGTCGAGGAGCTCAACCGCCAATTTCCCGAGTCCAACTTCATCTTCTGCGACGCCTACGAAGGGTCGATGGATATTATCAAGAATCACAATCGTTACGGTGGGAATTTTATCGCTCTGTTTTCTTGAGGATACAGTTTTTTAAAACAACCAAAAAAAAAGAAATATTTTCTTTATGGGCTCGTAGGATTTAATGTTACGACTGATGCTTGCTGTGGATTGGGAAACTATCGAGGATGGATTATGTGCATTTCTCCAGAAATGGCGTGTGAGAGCGCCTCGAATCACATATGGTGGGATCAGTTTCATCCTACGGACGCTGTGAATGAGATTCTAGCTGACAACGTTTGGTCTGATTTGCACACGAAGATGTGTTATCCCATGAATGTCAAGGATATGATTTCCAGGAATTATGATCGAAGGCCGCCAAGTGTTCTGTGATTTTGTAATGATATTATTTCTTGCTTGGCGTGCATTTTTTAACAGAGAGTAGTACTACACAAGGCGGGTGGGGTGATCTGATTTGATGTTCTAAAGGGCGATTTCGTCTTTTTCTGATCTGATCGTAAAGCTCGGGAAGGACGTCATGTCCCTGCAAGGCGGGATATAACGTAGGATTTACGTTGTGTTCTGCTCTGTTTTGTGAGTTGAGTAGAGAAAAAAGAATGTTAGTTAGTTAGTTAGTACTTGAGTTGAGGTATGGTCATGTTCTTCAACACTGATGGATTCTTGTCTGCAAACTCTTTCCACTCTTCCATGTCGATCTTTCCGTCTTTTCTTGAATCTGCTTCTTCGAATGTCTTGCCGATTGCATGCAAGAATATGATCTTTAATAGCGAGATATGGAACATGATCTTAATCGAACAATATACATTTATTTACCAGACCTTATCGATGATCATGTCGATGATTTCGTCGGGCAAGTTCAGATCTGACTCAGTAAGAAGCTCCGCGATCATCTCCTTGACCTTGAAAAGAACATCATCGATTGATCAGCAGCTTTTCACGGCGTACATCGACAATGGAATTATAAAAATCTTACCTCTTCTTTTTCTACGAAGCCCGTTTGGTATCTGCTGTGCAGTTTAAATGCGACTGCACAAATTCGAAACGTGAATATTTTACTTTTACTGAAATTGCGCCAGAGAAGAAAATAGGTTCGTACTACGTACATGTGATTTTCTCTGCTTGAGGTGTTTCGGGATGGAATACGTGTAGCGATCTCACGAGCTCGCCGAAATCGAGCACCCCATCGCGTTTCAGATCGAACAGATCAAACATCTGATGTCAGGCGAACGAATGAAGAAGATTACGATCATTTATTTATGTCTGAAATTAGTAAAATCTGCATGAAAGGAGACTGACCCGATCTGCGAATAGGGACTTCCTCTTGCTATCCCCGAACAAGCCGAGTTTGAACTCCTCCTGGGGAACAAGAAAGAACCTTCTTAATAAACGGTCTGATAATTGTCATAAATAATCTTTGCAAAGTGTTTAAGGTTTAGTTAATTACTCTGCTTATGAAACCATCCTCAGTTATGGTGCTGCCCAGCTTGCTGAATAGCTCATGCAGCTGCTTGACCTCTTTCACAGTAACTGAATCGTAAGAAAATCGAAGTCTTTTTTAGAACTACGACAGCCTTAAACAGCGACAGCGTTACTACGTAAAAGAGGAAGGATATAAAGTAAGGCATTAGTACATTTTGTCTGAGAAGCAAGAATGGAATGATCTTCGAAAACGCGTTTTGGCTTCGACTGCAGGCAGCCCATGTTACGCGATATCGAAAAACGATAAATTTACGATCATGGCTGTACTTCGGTGGTATGTATATATAGATACCGGAATTTAATCTTGCATTGCATTGTCAAATCTGAGAGGTTTGACTGATGCCCGAAGCACTCACTCACTCACTATAATAAATAGTTAGCGAGGATAGAATTTAGCTGCTCTCTGTCTCCTTAACCATAACCACACATTGGTCTGGTCAAGGGAATAAGGAAAGGAACTCTTCTACTATATGTTCTGCTTCTAACATGACACCACTGCACTTAGACATGATAGATGCGAGATTTTACTACCTTCCTTTTTGAAGACACTACTAGCCTTATATTCCTTTTCAACGAGTATTAACCATAAAACCTAATTAGTGGACGCCTTAAATCCGTATTCAATTAATTGGATGGACACCATCTGCCTCTCTTTGCTCGCCCCTTGCTCGCTGTGTTATTTATCTGGTAAGAAAACATGGAAATGCTGGTGTTATATTTCCATGGAATTTGGAAAATATCATCTCTTAGTACATACAGCAACTGATACATAGTAGATAGCAAGAAAAAACAGTTCTTCTATTTGTTTCTTAATATCAGCTCTCATCTCAACGAGCTCATATGGTTGATATAACATTGTGGCGTTCCTCCACTAAGTTACTATTATGATCTCTCTTATTAGTTATTACGCACTGAAGCTAAAGGTTGTTGCTTTTTCACATAATTGAAAGCAAGTGTGATGATGCCATGTATTATTATAGAGACGTGATTAATGTTGGTAAGATATTGCTGATTTAAAAGCCGGATATTTCTCTAGAATCGCGTTTGTAGTTCACTTTCCAAAGACAATATTTCGTCCCGGGATAAGAATAGAGAAACTCTGTGATGTTGCTTGTGAATTCAATGTTTTTGTGTCGAGTATATCTGCGTTTATTTATAACCCAAGTTCCTACCGGTTATGTCTGTTCATAATAGACATAATCCTTTCAAGGATAGTGTCTGTTTGAGAACATATATTACCCTTTGAAGCCAAGCACTTATTCGAGTATACACCCCTTCGAATGAAGAGGGCTTTGAAGGGAAAACATGCACACCTGTTCGGTGCATGCATGCCTTTTCGGGGCGCCACTAGGGGCGCTGCCCCTAGACCCCGCCTAGGGGCCTGCCCCTAGCACCCTGCAAGGGGGCGCAACCCCCTCGACCTCTGCTTCTCGACCCCTGCTTCGTTTTGGGTTCTGACATAAAATGTTCTCCGAGCGTGCAATCCGCACCTCCTAACCTGGATACAATTTACGTTCCAAATTACACTAAAATATATAACAATTAAGGTTGACATTGCATCATATGACTTTGCATTAACTACAAGATGACTTGATTTTTACCTGAGAAATTATGGAAAAGGTGATGAGATGACGTTGTCCCAGTGGATAGACGTCACAGAGTATTTCATTTGTGATGATAATATAAAAAATGAACAATAAAACTAGGACTTGGGATAACGATTTAGGCCTGAGGTATTTCAATTACGTTTCGTAATGGGCCTTTGATATGTCAATAGGCCCAAATCTAATTTTAAAGGGACGAGAAATAAATTTAAAAAAGAAAAGAGAAAACAAATCCCATGATGCACGTGGGAGTGTTCGAGGCTCTGCAGTTTGAGAAAACAATTTCCTGATATGTTAGCTTGCTTGAAGACGACGATCGCACGCACAGCGCGCACGCAAAGGAGTCGTGAATTTGGCATTGAGAAATAAATTCTTCGAGAGAAATACACAGATGTCTGAGAAATGAATAAACCCGACAACGGTGAGCCAGAGCTCAAATTAAATCGGAACAGCCGGAAAAAGGCTAGCTGTGGCGGGAAATTATCCAGCAGAAGCTTTCGTGTGCTGCCTTTCCGTTTTTGGTTGTCAATTTGGTGTGTTATTCTTCTGTTTCATGTTCTTCCGACACGTGGAGTTAGTGAAGGTACGCGCTTCTTTTCTTTTCATGTTGCCTTGTTAGGTTTGTGATAAACGTATGAGTTCCAGCTGTTTTGTTTGCAGTATTTTGATGGTGGCCTTTCATTATTCGTTCTGTTTATGATGAGATGAATAAATCAGTTCATTTATACTGCTGTTTTTCAAGTAATTATTGTTAGCGATCGCGTATTAACTCGTTTAATTTATGCAAAACTGATGGATTCTTATCCATTAAGTATGTTGGGTAAATAGGTTACCATAGTTAGATTCAAGTAAGTAACTTTCAGTATCTGATAATTTGTTCTGCTACGATTGGTATAGAATGATGATGAGCTTGGCTGTAACTTATTTCCAGGGGATTTTAATGTCTATGAAGGGAGCGAAAATGATTCCAAACCACATGATGAGAATATTCACAGCCAAACTGTTCTTGTAATTCCCAATGCATATGAGACGAGGGACGTTTTGGCTGAAGAACCAAATGTGCTTGTGATCGAGAACGATTACGCTCAAGGCATACGCTATCCAAAAGTTGAAGATTCGTCTAGAGGAATTTGTCGGTTAGATGAAGATTTAGTGTTTCCTGTGTTAGTTTATGATCCTTCCGTGTGTCATGTTCGAGAAGAAGAATATAACAGAGAAACCGAACCAGAACAGAAACAGAATGGGAAAATCCAGTTGTCTTCTTATCCCAATTTGGAAGAGTTCAAGAATATTTCCAGGCTGGGTAAAGTTGTGAGCCCGCCTACCCAACTTGCTAATATCACACACAGGCTTGAACCTGATGGAACTCCTTATAACTACGCCTCAGCTGAAAAAGGTGCTAAATTGGTTGCTCACAATAAGGAAGCGAAGGGAGCTAGCAACGTACTTGGAAAGGATCACGATAAGTATCTGAGGAATCCTTGCTCTGTTAATGGAAAGTTTGTTATCATCGAGCTTCTCGATGAGACTTTGATCGATGCTGTCAAGATTGCTAATTTCGAGCATTACTCCTCTAACTTTAAGGATTTCGAACTGTATGGTAGCTTGGTCTATCCAACGGAGTCCTGGGATTTTCTTGGCTCTTTTGTTGCTCTAAACGTAAAGCACAAACAGTGCTTTAAGTTGCCCGAGCCAAAATGGGTTCGGTACTTGAAAGTAAACTTACTAAGCCATTATGGTTCAGAGTTCTACTGTACGTTAAGTGTTGTGGAGGTTTTTGGAGTTGATGCCATCGAACAGATGCTTGAGGATCTTATCGTCACTTCTGGGGAGTCTTCTGCTAATGCATTGCCAAGCCCCAACACCACTGCAGTGCCAGTAGTATTGTCAGAACAGATTGTGCAAAAATCTGACATAGACGATGTTGCTCATAGTCTAGTTGAGACTGTATCTAAGGAGGTCGGTGGTGTGAGCGAGGAGACGCAAAAGCAAGTTTCTGATTCTCCGCAAAGGTCCGTGCCGAAGAGTAGTATTAAGGAGCCAGAGTTAAAACCCAGAAAGCAACCTAGTAGTAGGATTCATGCCGATGCTGCCCTGAAAGTAGTCTTACAAAAGATCAGATCACTCGAGTTGAATTTATCTGTGTTGGAGGAGTACATCGAAGAACTTAACAAGAGACAAGGAGATGCTTTGCCAGAGCTTGAGAAAGAATTATCCAAGTTTTCTGATCTTTTGGAGAAGAGGAAACTCGAAATGGATAATCTCTTGGAATGGAAGGAACTAACGGTTTGTATAAACTAGTTTCTTGTTTTTGTTTCCGTTTTCTGACTACGTATAATTATTGATTTGCATCGGCTTCGCCTCTACCAGGAAAAAGGGATTTCTGAACTCGAGTCGTACAGAGCCATTGCATCGACAAAGATAGATCTCTTAGTCAATCAAAACAACTTACTGAGGTTCGTATAAGCCACATACTATAGAAAGCAACTACTACTATCTGCATTATACCGTTGTCTTCGTAAGTCCTCTAACAAACAGTCCTCACTTCTTCACACTCTCTCTCTCTCTCTCTTTTTTTTTTTTTTTTTTTTTTTTTGTATTGAGCTATGAACTTGTCTGCAGATTAGAAGTAGAGAAGGTTTCGCAGGATCAACTCCAGCTGGAAAACAAAGAGATCGCTGTGCTTTCATTGAGCATCTGCTTCGGTTGCTTCGCCATTTGCATGTTAGTCCTAAACAAGATCCTAAGATTCTTTCGCAGCCCCGAACTTGGAGATGTTTCTTCTTCATCAGGTAGCAAGGGATGGATTTTAATCCTCGTCTTCTGTAGCTTGACAATGCTCATTCCAATAATCTTTGAATAGATATATAGTATATATATATATATATATATATATATATATGGAGAGAGAGAGAGAGGGGGGGAGGGAGGGAGGGAGAGCATCACAACCCATGGCAGTGTGATTATTTGAGCAGATTCGTATAATTTTTTGGTCCATTCTTTGTCGAAATATTCGTGATTGTAGTAAGAATCTAATTTTTGTAAGAAAACTGAAGCCCAAATTTACTTGAGCCATGCAAGTCCGGTTCAATCGTACGAGCAGGGTTTTCTGGCTTGCAATGGAAATGATAAACAATTATCGCAATCAGGAGAAAAACGGGAATTGCAACGATAAGAATGAGTAGAGCCAAGGATGATGACAGCAAGCAATCAAAAATATTGCCATCGACTTACCAAATGAAAAAAAGGCAAAAGTAAAACAGTAAGTAGAAACACAAACGTTTATTATGTCACGAAAACCAAACCAGCAAAGACTTAGACGACGACCATGGGAGTGTACCATATCGCCGGAGGTTAAGGAAATCTCGAGCCGTTATTAAGAATGTAATAGAGAGGCGAGAAGGTAGCTTCTTCGTAGTCGTATATCTTTATGTGATGCCTTTCCAAGG
Source organism: Craterostigma plantagineum (assembly GCA_027422505.1). NCBI lineage: Eukaryota > Viridiplantae > Streptophyta > Magnoliopsida > Lamiales > Linderniaceae > Craterostigma > Craterostigma plantagineum. Next base: position 2,538,572 of record JAPQWV010000048.1, read on the forward strand.
GCGGTTCATAGCCGCAATCCTCTTCGGGGTGAGTAAAGTAAATCGAGTTGGGCTTTACGAGCGATCCATACTCGCTAGCAGGCAAAGTAAAGGAATGGTTCAAACCGACGAAGAATGCCAACCCATCTGATATGGACTAAATTAGATGGGCCAAAAAAGAAAATGATAAGAAAAGGCCTGTTAGGCCCATGAGAGAATGTTTAATATTTAAATAATGATAAATAATAGAGATAAGGACCTTCAGAGACCATCAGGGACCTTCGATAGGTAGTTGACGACCCCCAAGAAGGAAAAAGCTTCCTCAATAAGCTTCCAGGTGAAAAGACAGGTAAAAGCTGTTTCTGACAGGACTGCAAAAAGCTGCATGAAAGGCTGTCTCTGACAGACGGCCTGTCACACTGTGCATCACATTGTCCCAGGGGGTCGCCTCACTAGGAATCCGGGGACGTACCTCCGGGCAATAACCAGAAGCTCCTATAAAAGGAGGACTTCATCATTTTCGCACCCAATTCATCATCAACACAGGAAAAACACTTAGAATTCTCTCTTTTCACTGTGCTAAGCATTTTCTCTTCAGTCCTTAATATATTTGAGCGAAGGTGAGTTATTTGAGTGTGTAATCTTAAAAAATATAATGAAAAGGAGGTTTTAGAGCGCCGTGGACGTAGGATCTGCAAAGATCCGAACCACGTACATCTTGTGTCCTTTCTGTTACGTCCCTTTCACGTCCCAAGCAGGTCCCGAGCATGTCCCAACGTCCCTAATGTCACCAACGCCCCTTAACGTCCCAAAATGTCCCGATACGTCCTCAACACGTCCCAACGTCCCGATACGTCCCAACGTCCCGATATGTCCCAAACATGTCCTGACACGTTCCAAATATGTCCTAAACAAGTCCCAACGTCCCAGACATATCCCTTTTAGCTCCCTCACCAATAAGTACCTTACGCACGCCCCAAAACTTTGAGATATTAGACTTACCGGCTATATAAATTTTCCCGACCCACACATATAAATTCTTTTGATTGGGATAGCCCCATATCAAATGGCGCCGTCTGTGGGAAAATTCAGAGTTGAAGGCGTGAGTAATTTTGCCTATATTGTGCGAAGTTGTGCTTAACCGTTCTTCTTTCTTTTCTCTATGGGACGAAACGAAACACCCAAAACATAGTCGAAGTCAGAAGTGAACCGCGGAGGAGGACCTCCAGAAACTGCCAAACGCGTTGAGAAACGGTCAGGACCTAAAATACAGGCCAAGAGATGATGAAGACGGGCAAGAGGGTACATATAAGTCTTCAAGGGATCTCAGAACATCCAGGCGGACCTCCACGAGGATCAACCCGAAAAAGGCGAAGGGGGATGGAAGCTCCAGAAGAAGGGAGTTGAGCCACGATCGAAAAAAGAAAAGGGGGAAAACAGCTATTGGCAAAAAAGAAAGGGAGCTGCGAGACCGACTTGCGGACCTCAAACAGGTTACGTCCGAAACGCCGACGAAACAAGCAACATGGGGAGTTAAGCTCCCCGAATCCATATACTGTGCGGTCCTAGGATGAGAAGCAAGTCGTCATGTAAAGAAGGAGAGAGATGTAAAAAACCATGGACGAAGGAAGCCAACGCCACGACCGCATCACAGGGAACCCTGGGGATCTACGCCAAGAACCCAAGAAGATTCGCACCACTATGCAAATCCAAAAGAAATTGACATCAGCTCAAGGAACCTCCTGTGATGAGGAGGACCTTAGCCGGAATTCCAGGACCCTCTAAATTTCGTTTTCACTTATATATTATGATAAAATGACGACCACACTAACAACTGTTGTCATTTGAAGGACTTAGAGGCCCAGCCCCGCAATGGCGTACGAAAGTCAGAAGGACCTCAAAGTCCAGCTCCGCGCTGGCAGAAGGCTTAAAAAATCCAGCTCAGCGCTGGTAAAAAGACCCGGAGCTCTAAATTTGAGACCTTCTAGCACCTCGCTAGCACGCGAAGCTCCGCGGAACTTAGAAGGAATCTCCATGCTGACACCGAATATCCGCGGGAGATACAAGCCAAGCTCCTCGCCAGCACACGAAGGTTCGCGGACCTAGAAGTTAGCTCCGCGCCGGCGCTTGAAGATCAATAGGAGATAACAGCCCAGTTCCCTGAGGGCACATGAAAATCCGCGGAAGGCATCCCACGTTGATAAGGCTCTTCGTCGGGAATCCGGGCCCTCTAACTCACATGCCCATTTATATTATCAATACCTTAATAAGTGCATACATCATGCTAACAAACGCTATCATTTGAAGGGTGAAATCGAAGGACCCATCATAGCAGAGCATCTGAGGAAGTCCTTTGGCCGTGACCTCAACCGTGGTCAGGAGGTGGCCAAGAAGGAGCCTGGAGATATGTGGCGATTAGAGGCAGACAACCCCACCTCCTCTGGGCCAGCTCCATTTAAGGCTCAGCCTCAAGCCGAGCTCTGCGCTGGCAAGGATCTACAGGACCTCCAATCCCAGTTCCACGTTGGAAAAGGTCCGTAGAAAATCAAGCCGAGCTCCGTGCTAGCACAAAGACCAGAAGCTCCTCATCCGGGATCTCCCAGCTCCGCTTTGGCAAGAAGCCCAAGCTCCGCATTCGGAACCTCCCAGCTTCGCGCTGGCAGGAAGATCCGGAGCTCCGACTGCGGGACCTATAAAAGTCCAGCTCCACGCTGGCAGAAGACCTAAAGGTCCAGCTCCGTGCTGGAATAAAGGCAAAAAAGCCCAGCTTGCGCTGGCACATGAAGCTCCGCGGGAGGTCAAAACTCAGCTCAGTACTGGTGTACGAGGACCTCCATGCACGTATTAGCATGGAGCTGTCGAGATCCCTCCTTAGGGTCCTACGGAACTTCCACCGTGACGCAACAACATGGATGAATCGAAGGGCCCACCCTAATGGGATGTCCGAGGACGTTCATTGGCCAAAGCCTCGACTAAAGGTCTGAAGGCAGTCGAGAGGGAGACCGAGGGATCTATGCCAACTGAATGCAGATAACCCCCGCCTCCTCTAGACATGTGCCACTCCATTTGAGGCTCGCATCCCTATCATAGTAGGAGCTCCAGGCCAGGAGAATTCCAACTTCCAATAGAGCCCGAGATGGTACACTTGTTCAGTCGAAGGTCCGGAACTCCGGAGATCTGGAGCCAGGGACCTCCGTATTACCGAGGAGAAAGGAGCTCCATTACTTCAAATTCCCAGGCCTCCAACAAAGAGCCCGAAAAGCGAGCTGGCGCTATAACCACGCACTAAGCGAGCTGGCGCTATATCCACGCATTTAAGCGAGCGGGCGCTATAACCACGCATGTAAGCGAGCGGGCGCTATAACCACATATTTAAGCGAAGCTGGCGCTATAACCAGGGTAAACTAATGATGTCCCTAAGGAAATACCGCCTTGTCGGAATAAAATATTTTATTATACAATAAACGGTGCACCGTATAATATAACCGATGCCAAAGGTCGACGGACCTGCGGTGTACAGGACGCCAAAGATAATATATCTGCGGTGTGATTTGATGCCAAAGGTCGACGGACCTGCGGTGTACAGGACGTCAAAGATAATCTATCTGCGATGTGAATGATGCCCATAAGGGTGTACAAGATGCCGCCGCTGACGGGCTGCGGTGTACAGGACATCAAAGGCTCTCAGTAAGCCTGCGACGTGAATGGTACCGAAGCGAAGCTGGCGCTATAACCAGGGTAAACAAATGAATGGGGATCCCCGGAAATTAAATTTTATAGACCTAAGTGTCTAAACAAATACTGAAATCGCTAAGGACATAGAGAGCCTAGCGCAAAAGACACCTGAGGACAATGATGACGGTCATTGCAACCCAGGCGTGAATTCGTACTTGGCTTACGAATTACTAAGCGAGCTGGCGCTATAACCATGCATCTAAGCGAGCTGGCGCTATAACCATGCCACGATAATGATGTTCCCAGGAACATCCATCAGGTCCCGAAAGGATGCAAAAACATGAAATACAGGAGAAAGGGAAATCCGGGGAAACATGCGAACATGGGGAGTTAAGCTCCCCAAACCATTATGTCCCGAAAGGAAAAAATAACATTGTATTTTTTACAGGCTATGAACATGATGAAAAAGGAGAGGTCTATACAAATAGGGGGTCCTAGGAGCTAGGAGGAACGTGCAGTAGGACTTGGAGGTCTCCTTCAAAGTGCAAGGCTCGAAGAGGAGCTCCGCCATCAGGTCCCTGCAAGGTCCCTTCCAGATCCCAAAGACGGCAGATACAACATATGAAGCGTACATAGCACAGAGAAAAATCCCCCGATAGAGACAGGTGAACCTAGGGGAGTTAAGACCCCGTAAAATGTTGTTGGTCCTATGATGTCCGAAAACAAGAAAGACAAAGGTTAAAGAGAAGGAATCCAGAAGTTATGAGTCTCGGGAGCTCAAGGATCTTCTTCGAAGAATCACGCAAGTAGAAGGCTTTGACTCAGCTCCCTCAATGCCGAGCACGTCCCGTGTCCCACACCAACTTTGTGTCGCCACTACTTCGGATTCCGATCTACATGACCTCCAGGTCTGTGCCGACTCCTTTTCAGGTCCGCTCCAGGTTCCTTCCAAGTCCGTGCCGGGTCCGTGCCATGCACGTCCCAATGTGTCAAGCTGCCTCGGCTCAACTGGTCCACAGGGACTTGTCCGCTGAGGTCCCTATAGGTCCCAAGTAGCTCTGACTTCACCGTCGCCGGTCAGTCAAGCTCCGGTCAATTGAAAGATCTCTGACGAGGAACCTCACTCACACAAAACAAACAGCGGGAGAACTCCAAGGAGCTATCGACCATGCAATGTAAGGAGAAGTTGTTGTCGCCGCCGGCTATCCCTGACAGCACAGAGCTCGGTCCCTCCAAACTGCTTGATGTCCCTGACATGACGGACTACATCCCATCTCCGGGAATTCGGGGATGTAAGCCAGGCCAGCTGCTAGGAGCTCCTATATAAAGGGGACTTCGCCACTTCGACATTTCGGAGCTCCTCTTCGCGTTGTTTCACAAGCGCGGCACTTTCATCTTTCTTTCTTTAAGGAGCTCTGCATTTCTCCCTCGTGCTGCTCCACTAACTCAGTCTGGTTAGTTATCTTCAGGTCCTGAATATAAGACTTTGCAGATAGTTCGGAAGCTACGTGGCTCACCACTTGAGAAAAAGAAGTAAAACGTACAAAAGGAACCAAAAGACAAGCCAGAGAGTATAATAAGCCAATTGCTCTTGGCTTGTTCCCATAGACCCCCGGGAGATGGCCCTCTAATCATCTGGGAGCACTCAACAACTCAGCATGCTCACCTTCTCATCGCTGTTCAGATGGTCCACAGAAACAGGGAGCTCATCCACTGAGGTCCCTATAGGTCCCTTAAGAGCCTCAGCACCTACACCTCTGGGGAAGAAGGACATAACTTCTTTTTTGCTTTTCCTTCTAACCCTTTGAATGAAGTTATTTTCCTTCTAACACCAGGGACATGGGCCGTAATAGGAACTTCTTAAGCTCCCCTAACAGAGAAAGGAACCGCGAGATAATCCTTCGTCCCTTCAGAAGGATGAATCTCCTCGCCACCAGGACCTGACGGAGCAAGGGAGCTACAGGGGGTACGTTGAGGAACTTGGGAACTGCTTTCCTTCCTCCACATCAGCCAAACGTGTCTCTATAAAAGGTAATTACAGTAGGTCCCTAATAGGGAGGTAAGGCACATCCTACTATTTTACTCTAATTCACTTTTGTCCCAAAAGACAAATTAGAGTAGGGGAGTGGTTGATATGGACTAAATTAGATGGGCCAAAAAAGAAAATGATAAGAAAAGGCCTGTTAGGCCCATGAGAGAATGTTTAATATTTAAATAATGATAAATAATAGAGATAAGGACCTTCAGAGACCATCAGGGACCTTCGATAGGTAGTTGACGACCCCCAAGAAGGAAAAAGCTTCCTCAATAAGCTTCCAGGTGAAAAGACAGGTAAAAGCTGTTTCTGACAGGACTGCAAAAAGCTGCATGAAAGGCTGTCTCTGACAGACGGCCTGTCACACTGTGCATCACATTGTCCCAGGGGGTCGCGTCACTAGGAATCCGGGGACGTACCTCCGGGCAATAACCAGAAGCTCCTATAAAAGGAGGACTTCATCATTTTCGCACCCAATTCATCATCAACACAGGAAAAACACTTAGAATTCTCTCTTTTCACTGTGCTAAGCATTTTCTCTTCAGTCCTTAATATATTTGAGCGAAGGTGAGTTATTTGAGTGTGTAATCTTAAAAAATATAATGAAAAGGAGGTTTTAGAGCGCCGTGGACGTAGGATCTGCAAAGATCCGAACCACGTACATCTTGTGTCCTTTCTGTTACGTCCCTTTCACGTCCCAAGCAGGTCCCGAGCATGTCCCAACGTCCCTAATGTCACCAACGCCCCTTAACGTCCCAAAATGTCCCGATACGTCCTCAACACGTCCCAACGTCCCGATACGTCCCAACGTCCCGATATGTCCCAAACATGTCCTGACACGTTCCAAATATGTCCTAAACAAGTCCCAACGTCCCAGACATATCCCTTTTAGCTCCCTCACCAATAAGTACCTTACGCACGCCCCAAAACTTTGAGATATTAGACTTACCGGCTATATAAATTTTCCCGACCCACACATATAAATTCTTTTGATTGGGATAGCCCCATATCACCATCCAAGGAACGATCCATGTAAACCAACTTTCCCTCTTCAAAGGCAAACGTAGTACAGTTGGAACTTTCGATGATGATTCTCCTGATTGGTATTATTATTAGGAGCATCCACGAGGAAGTTTGCCTCTCGATACTTCGACGGTGCCTTGGAATCGTACCCCTTCCAAGGGAATGTCTTCCCAAATTCCTTTGAAATACGGTCTTCCAAAGTGATTAACGTCTTTGAGATCCCAGCCCTCGAACTCGGGGTAATTTCTGCCGTTAACACCGAAGAAGAGCATTTTATCCTTATCTCTGCACACGATGTCGCTGTATCTGTATGCGTCCCTATCCACTCGTTGCTGTTGCTGCTGTCTGGACATGTACGGCAGAATGCCAGGTTATTGTAGTCGCCGTAGATCATCAGAGCGCGGCAGTCGATGTCTTCCTCGGGATTGGGGCTGGAAATGATCACCTTAGTAACGCAGCTGATCGCTGACGATTCAGGTCGTCCTCTTTAAGAAACTGTAATTTGGTGGTGAGAGTTGGAAGTTTGAGGTGGCGATTGGAGAGGGGATTGTAGAGGAACAAGCCGGAGCCCAAGGTGTTTCTGAGAGCGAGCCACCCCATGAGAAGAGCCCACGCACTCCAAGTAGACGTCATCATCTTGGAATTCCGGCATATATCGACAATGGAGTTATAAAAATCTTACCTCTTCTTTTTTCGATGAAGCCCGTTTGGTATCTGCTGTGTAGTTTCAATGGACTGCACAAATTCGATACACGAATATTTTATTTATACGGAAATTGCGCCAGAGAAGAAAATAGGTCCGTAATACGTACAGGTGATTTTCTCTGCTTGAGGTGTTTTGGGATGGAATACGTGTAGCGATCTCACGAGCTCGCCAAAATCGAGCACCCCATCACGTTTCAGATCAAAAAGATCAAACATCTGATGTCAGAAGAACGGATGAAAAAGATTAGGATGATTCATTTATATGTCTGAATTAGCAAAATCTGCAGGAAAGGAGACTGACCCGATCTGCAGATAGGGACTTCCTCTTGCTATCCCCGAACAAGCCCAGGTTTGAACTCCTCCTGGGGAACAAGAAAGAAAAGAAAACCTCAATTAAGGATAATCTTTGCAAAGTTTAATAATACTCTGCTTATGAAACCATCCTCAATTATGGTGCTGCCCAGCTTACTGAATAGCTTATGCAGCTGCTTGACCTCTTTCACTAACTGAATCGTAAGAAAATGTGAAGAAAAAAGGTATCTTTTATAGAACTACGACAGCCTTAAACAGCGACAGCGTTACTAGGATATAAAGGTATTACTACATCTTGTCTGAGAAGCAAACTAATACTCATCTTCAGCTTCTTCCTCTTGTCTGCAACTGAAGGTGGCTCTTCGAGCATCCTCTCCATTCCGTTCCCTTGCGGGCCGATCAGCTCCTCGACAATCTCGCTCTGCATATCTCTATTCACGAGGTTCTGAATACTAAACATGAGATGCAAAGCCATGTTGTCGACCATTCTCTTCAGCACAATCTCCCAGTAAGCAACCATCCTTATCTTCAGGTCGAAAGCTTCTTGAACTTGGCCCTTCTTATTGCGTAGATGGTTAACGCTCACTTCACCTAACCCCTCAATAGTCAACATAGTAGTATCTACATTATTGTCATCGTCTATAAGAGTCATTAGTGCATCCCTTTGGGACATTAGCTTGTTCCAACAAGAAACATACTCTTGATCGCAGGTGTAGTTCGTGTACTTCTCCATGTACTTCTCCATTCAGTTGCAGCACCCTCATCATCTTTGTATCCAAGCTGTTCTAGTATTTCGAGTATGGCAGTTAAATCCATCTCAGGCATGCTTCACCAAGGGGCAATAGAGACATGGTATCTCCACCTCGAGGTATTCCCATCAACACATGAGACGGAACCTGCACATACAAAATGTAAGGAAAAAGAAAAAAAAAAGAAGAAACAAATCTCTGAATCAGATATATATAGGAACAAAAACAATAACCTCGGTCTCCTGAAGAGGAAACAAGGAAGCCACCAACGATTTCGTATTTGGCCTCTCACGAGGCTTGTACTGTAAACATCTCCAAGCAAGGCGTACTAACTCAGTGCCATCGTCTGTGGAAAACTGACCACCCTCCAAGCAAGAATTGATTAACGTTTGAAGGTTACGATCCTTTATCAATCCAGGGCCTGCACCAAAACAAATGTAAAAATCATTATTAGCTCAAATTCATGAATGATTTAGAGAACAATACAACCAGAAAAGCAATATCCCAAGAATACCTAATGTCACAAAATAAACTCAGACGACAACACAAACATAAACTTGGCTCGCCATGACCTTTGAGCTGCCCACAAGCAAACCACAAAGATTAGAACTTTCTCCGTCATGCAGCGATAGAACACAGAAAATATCGATTCTTTATGAAAACAACAAAGAAAATTTGGAATCTTGACACGAATTACCAGCTAATTATCTTAGGAGAAGAGGCTGTGATATGGGTTGTGCATAGAGATTTCTATTCGCTATATAGATTTGTCCACGTTGAGTATCCCACGTCTCAACTAGTTTAGGTGCCTCTAAACATTACATGTACGCACACATACAGCTTACCACGAGCCCCTATGGCTGGCAGCAAGAAAATAGGAAATGGAACTAGAAACGGATATTGCTTTATCATTCGTGGCGGGTAGGGCCGGGTTTTCCCCGATATGGAGCGGCCGCCCCATCCTACGAGATGTCTATGCCAATCATTAGTTCTAACAACCAATGAATGGTTCACCAGCTTAGATCTAACAACCATGCAACTTGAAGCACAACTCGTAAACACAACATAGATCTCAAGGTTGGACAACATAGTAAAACTAAGAGACGCATGTTCTTTTTCGACTTTAATCACAGCTTTAACCTCCTAACAAAAAACCCGAAAAGCCCTAAGCATCGAACCCGAAAAAGAAGCAGAAGGAAAAAAATGAAAGAATCGCTATCAATCAAGATTCGCGGGTTAGCAACTACTACATTTTGCACAATAATTGTAATAACGAACAAAGCGTCAATCATGATGATTTCGAACCTACAGTCCTATTTCCTTTGCACATGCAATCGGGCAAGAGAAACGAATATATGAATTTTTCGGATCACTATGTTCTCTCAGACTCAGCATTTGCCTCTTGAAGCTTTCCGACCTATTATTCCAAGATCCAGTCGATATTAGAAAAACCAAAGTTGAATTCAAGACAAGCTACAACAAACTTATTAAAAAGATACGGTAATAACAAAAACAATCACCCAAAGATTTGGATTATCAATCGGAAAATTTCCAAAACCCGCGCCATATACCTTTCTGAGTCGTATATTTTTCCAAACACCAAATATATGGACGTGCTTTTGACAAACCTACCTGGTCAACAGCTTTAGTTTATTAATCGACTTATTCATGTTAAACATACTCAAACCTACCTGCTCGGATATTTGATGAGCTTCGATCAGCATCATAACAGCCAATCAAATGAATTCCAACTACTCACTGAAAGCTTATGAGCTCAGATTTACCAAGAAAACAATAAAAATGTAAGATTGAATCTCTCATTATCTATAAAGTGAAACTAAGATATGCTTCACTCTACGTTTAGCTGATTCTCAACATTCTCAGCAGATACAACCATCTTGCAGAATGGAATAACCCCAATTATATTTATCACTGTTATCGACCAAATTTAGGTTAGCTCCAATTCAACTCAGTTCTAATAACCCATACAACCCAAATGAAATTAATGTTCAGAAAGTAAACTGATGAGAAAGTGACCAAATCAGAGGACGCAATAAAGAGAGAAGGATTCACTGATAACTCAGAAAAAATTCATAATACAGTCATGATATAACTGAACTCAGCTCATAAGCAGGATAGTTCTTACCAAGAACTGACGTGAATCGGGCCAAGCAGATCTGTTAAGGCGTTTAACAGCTATCCTCCTTTGATTCTCCAACTTCCCCTTATAAACCACATTTGGAGCTTTTTCTCCATGTTCAGACACAATATTTTCTACTGAAAATCCAGATGTGGCCATTCTGAGTTGTTCGATCGAAAATTCGCGAAATGCAAGTATATCGCGGAGTTCACCTTTCTCCTCATTTCCTGTAATAACGGAACACTCTTAAATTTCAAACCAAAGAACAATTTGATGATGAATGTAGAAGGAAGACATATAGTAAACCGCAGTATTGGATTCGCGAACCGGCCCATTATGCTCTGAGCTAAAACAACGCAAGGAAAACTTCGAACAACGACAACCCATCCCAATTTTTCAACTTCGGTGCAAACAAGAATCGGAGATTCAACCCCTGATTTATGGTACATTCGGTTGGTCCTCCCAATCGTCTTCTTCATCAGAGTTAGAATCCACCATCGATCCCACGATATTCTTATCACTTTATTTCCCATCACCGTTGCTCCAACTTTCTACCCCAGCATCGTATTCGTCTTCTTCATCAGAGTCGAACCCACCATCTATCCAGGATATTCTTCATCACTTTCTTTCCCATCATCGTTGGTCCAACCTTCTATCTTTGGGATAGATGGTGGGTTCGACTCTCATGCAGAAGACGAAGACGATGATGGGGTAGAAGGTTGGACCAACGGTGATGGGAAAGAAAGTGGTGAAGAATATCTTGGAATAGATGGTGGGTTCGACTCTGATGAAGAAGACAATTGGGAGGACAGAGCCAAGGTAAACAAGTCTCAATTAAAATTAAAAAAAAATGACTCATTTATTCTACACATCCCAACGTGGATGTGTAGAGTTTTCTATTTTTATTTATTTATTTTTTTTATTTTATGGAAAAATCATTTTGGCCTTTGAGGTTTCTAAATTCTCAATTTAGTCCCTCAATTTAAAATAATAAAATAATAAAATCTAATTTAATTATTTTAATTATAATTGAGCCCACTTAGTTAATTAATTAAGCACTTAAGACAATCTTAAGTCCTAATTATTTCCGTGACTGTCACTGGAATTTAACTAAATCATCGACACCTCGTATCAACTTTGCCACTACCTTAACGAATCTCATTCGTTAGGTTCCACAGAAAATCCCGCCGTTTTCGTTCAAGTTCATTACCATTTTTAAGCGCGACTCTCTAGGTCCGTCTCAACTGGCATGAGAGGAATCCACGAGTCCCGGTATTCGCCTAGCCAATCCCACGGTACCAGACAGATCCCAGTTGAGAACGAATTTTGATCTAATCGAAATTCGGGCGAACCGACTATAGTGTATACATTTAAATACTTCGTACGCCTTTCACTTGCGTCCCGGTTAGGTGAGAGCCATGCAAATGTAAACTCACTAACCTAACACTATGTTATAATCGAGACCGAACCGATTATTTAAACTCCGCTCTGTATCTAATACAAGCAAGTTTTCCAAGCTTCGGCCGAAGGCTTTATAATCGTCGCTCTCCGATTACCTCATAGGACATTAACCTATACGAATATAGGCAGTGAATCCCGATAGCAGTCAAAGCTCGGCAATCACCTCCGTAAAGTCGGTTGCGTTTCGTCACTGACTCGTGTCTCATTTATGAACACTTGCGAGCCTAGCCAACTTAGCGACAAATCGAAATCGCGAAAGCAAATCCGTCAATGACCCTATCGGTCTGAGGCTGTTATAGTCATTCGTTCAATCACTGACAACATCCTAGCCATGTGATTGAGACGAATACGAGCCGAATGTCCGGATACGCGATCTCTCCTATCACCGATATCTCCATCACGACCCACAACCTCTCAGGTAATCGGTGACACTATCGATACTATGTGGTCGTCAATGGATAAGTCATATTCGGATATCTAGTCACCCACTTAGAATCCTTAGACTTACAGACTTTTTATTTAATGTTGAGATTAAGGACCGTCCGATGTCTCCTCTCTCGTCCCACGAGAATCAGACGTCCAACTCAAACATTTGGGTGTTATCTATTTATCGCACTGCCGGATGCCAAGTAGACTTTAAATTCGATAAATAAATAATAATGCCTTTATTATAATGAAAATATATATTCATTAATTTATTTGACGGTATATTCAATAAACCTGTCTTACAACCTATACATCATCGTGCGCCCTATACTATTCCTAGTCCTCGTATGGCATTCCGAGGGCACACTTCCTAACAGCCTCCCACTTGCACTTGAATGCCATGCGATGCACCTAATGCCAGTCGCAATGGTATCGTAGCCCCATCTTGTCCAGATGCTGTTCCATAACTGCTTGGGAAAAGGGCTTCGTGAGCGGGTCCGCCACGTTGCGGTGGCGATTTTCTGCACGGCGACCATCCCTTTTTCAACGAACTCACGTAATACGTGATATTTTCTCTCAATATGTTTGGACTTGCTATGAGATCGTGGTTCCTTTGCTTGTGCGACTGCACCAAAGTGTAAGCGGTCTGTCAGCAACTGGTACCACAGTAAGTTCCTCCAAGAACTTTTTCATCCAAACAGCTTCTTTACTGCCTCTGAGGCTGCTATGTATTCTGCCTCGCACGTGGAATCGGCAGTTGTTCTTTGCTTGGAGCTTCTCCAAGACACTGCCCCACCGTTGAGCACGAATACAAAACCTGAAGTAGATTTTCGGTCATCCACGTCCGACTGGAAGTCCGAATCGGTATAACCAACTACTTCTAGTCCCGCTCCTCCATAAACCAGCGTTAAGTCTTTAGTTCGTCTAAGGTATTTAAAGATATTCTTAACAGCTGTCCAATGTTCTTCCCCTGGGTTTGCCTGAAACCGACTGACCACGCTCACAGCGTAGGCAATCGACTTAATATGCCTTTTATTTTTCTGCAGCATTTTCTCTCTTTGTGAAATTATGTCGACCACTTTAAATGTACTGCTCAAGGAGAATAGGTTGACTGGGCCAAACTATTCCGACTGGCTTCGCAATTTGAGGATTTTCCTTGAGCTTGAGAGCCTAGTTTATATCCTTGACTCCGAAATGCCACCGGCCCCAGGGGCAGGGGCATCCGAGCAGGCTCATGCCGCTTATGACAAGCGACTGCGTGACGAGAAGCTCGTAAAGGCTCATGTCCTCGGATCGATGAGTAACGCGCTGCAGCGTAGCCACGAAAGTATGGCTGATGCTCGGGTGATGGTTCAATATTTGAAAGAGCTTTACGGTGAGACGTCTAGGACAGCTCGCTATGCGACTTCGTCGCAACTCTTCCGATCGAGGATGTCTGAGGGTGAGAATGTTGGCGAGCATGTTACAAATATGATCACCATGATCGAGAGGTTGGAGACTCTCAATTTTCGATTTGATCGGGAATTACAAAATGATCTCATCTTGCAGTCCCTGCCTCCGTCCTTCAATGCGTTCATTGTGAAATATCATCTGAATGGTATGACGCTGTTGCTTCCTGAACTGATGAATCAGTTAGCAACAGCACAAGGTCAGATGAAGAGGGCAAAACAGACTGCACTTGTCGCCACTTCTTCTGGGAAAAAAGAAGAAGGGCAACAAGCTCAAGCCGACAGGGAAGGTTTCCAAGAAGAAAGGCAAAAAGAAGAAGGGCAACAAGCTCAAGCCGACAGGGAAGGTTTCCAAGAAGAAATTATCTCCTGGGAAATCGAAGCAAACCGGTGTAAAGCCGACGGATAGGTGTCTGCATTGCGGTGCGCTGGTCCACTGGAAGCGGGACTGTTCGAAGCTCAAGGGCGAGCAGGCTGTGTCAGATATGGAACTTAATGTTTTAGAAACAATTTGTTCTTCATCTGTATACTCTACTTCCTGGATATTGGATTCAGGGGCTAGTACTCACATTTGTGTTTCCACGCAGGGTCTGGGACCAAGTAGAGCGCTTGGGGAGCGTGAGATCGATGTCAGAGTGGGAAGCGGGGATAGTATCTCGGCAAGCCACGTCGGATCAAGATCTCTTGTATTATCTTCTGGGCATGTGTTGTGTTTGTACGATTGTCTTGTACTCCCGAGGGGATTTAAGAACATCGTCTCCGTACCTGTTTTGAGCAGGAATGGTTATGTATTTAGTTTTAATAATAATACATGCCACATTATGTATAGAAATAAAAATGTTGGCAGCGCGATAAGCCGATCGTATGGTTCGTTCGATCCCTGAACAAGCGAATACCTAGTATATACGTCGCTTCTGTAACGACCCTCACTTTCTAATAAATATTTTGGCGGATTTTCGCAACGTAAGCTGCAGAAGACTCGTCTAATTAAAACTTTTTATAAAAAAACATAATATATTACAAGCACACACACACGATTCACACACGTCCATTATTTTATTTTACATCGGCTATAAACTCGACACACGATAAAACCCTAAATATCGCTCCACAGGTCGCATCCATGTACAGCCTCGCCCTCAAAAGTCCGTGGAGCACCACCGTCAGACCGCCTCAGCCACGACGGGCACCAGCATCGGGCTCGGTACCTACAACACGTAAACTGAGCTCCTTGCCCAGTAGATGAAACATGCATGTATGCAACGTGCGCTCTATCCCAACTCATACATCTCACGACACACGCTCGACTCTCATCACGACCCAACTCACCTCACGACTCCCCGTGACTCAACACTATACACCCTCGGGTATCCCATTCAGGTCACTTTAGAATGGAGAGGCTTCTCAGGTCTCTTTAGAGTCGCCGATTTCCCCGAGTTGAGGTTCGCACTCGGTCGGCCCACTCAGATCTCTTTAGAGTGGCACGTACTAGAGTTTTCCCCTCCATACCTAACGTTCGGGCGACCAACTCAGATCGCCTTAGAGTGGTACACACCCAAACACCATCCTATCGCTCGGTCAGCCCACTCAGGTCTCTTTAGAGTGGTACGTACTAGAGCATGGGCAGCCTACTCAGGTCTCTTTAGAGCGGCATACACCGAGCTGCTACCCGACACAAAGACCAACATCACTCGTCGACTCCGCAAACGTTCCCGTTCCGCACGGTACTCCATTCCCTCACACTGACATGGAATGCAAGTGCAGTGTATATAACATAACACATGACATGCGAAAATATTTAAAACATATAAAATATGTAATCCATGAAATTCACATAAGCACATAATCATGTAAGCATATAAACACCACATAATAATACACATAATATTCCACATAGTGTTTACGTGCCGTAGGTGTATTTCACCTACCTGCCCTCCTGTTACAGTCAAATACGAAACCCGACGGAGTCCCTAACTGTCGATCATCTGAATAAATAAATATTATCAATATATATATTCCAATTTCTTGAACTGTAGTTGTAAAATAATTATATTTTAATACTGGTCTAAATTAAATCAGTACTCGACTGATACTTAATTTAAGATCGTTCGGTTTGTCTAATGGCTTAGTTTGGCCGAGTTCTTAGTTAATTGATCTCTTGTCCATATTTTCACCATAGTCTTACAGCATATGAATTAAAATTCGACAATTCCAAGATTCCTAATTGTTTTAAACTTCGAAAGTTTCCTAGAGTTCTTATATAGTCATATAGTAACATACTGATACCAGAAATAAGTTAACCACTTAAAGGGTTATACCTTACGTTGAGAACAACCACCTTCGAATTGTCAACCCTTGTGTTGTTAAATTTTCAGTTTTCGTTGGGAGCCTCTCTTTCTATTTCACGTTCTTTTTTCTCATCTTAGCGTTTACTTACTACATAACTATATGATACTAGAAGGCTTAGATGAGTACTTAAACCATAAAAATATATATAATGGAACAAGTTGTGATGACGTGAATTTCCCTCAATCTTAAGCAACTTTATTTTCCAAGATTAGAATAAGTTCTAGTTTCAATTGCATGCTGCCTTGCTTGATTCTATCACCCAATTTGCTCCTTTAATTTATCTTATTGATCAAAAGCTCCCATCTTATTCATTTTAAATCTACCTTCTTCTTTATATTTTTGATTTCTTACTTTCTAATCTTCCTACTACAAATTTAAACTCCTATACTAGCATAATTTATACTTAAAACCCTAGAATCAATAACTAACATACAATTCATAATTCTCTTTGGAAATTATCCCAAACCCTAAAAATAATAATACACCCTAATCTTTCCTTTCTACTCCTAAACTTCGTTCTACATTAAATAATAAACTTATAATCGAGTTATGAGTTATAAGAATAAATAGAGTTCTCACCTTCCCAAGTTGGAGTTCTCGTTTTTGGTTTTAAGCTCTTCTTCCTTTCGTAGCTTTCGTTTAAATTGTTTTGTAATTAGAATGGGAGAATATCTTTCCACTTAGTTGCTATTATAATTACGGAAAGTATAACTAAAATCCTATCTTGAGTTTGGGTCGTACAGTAGAAAGCAATAAAGGAAATGATGACATGTATTACCTTAAGATTAGGTAATGTTTCTATTAGTCATAGTTAACCTACTTCATTTGGCTACTACATGCACATGGCTTTATACTATTATTTAATATATATTATATATTTATTTAATGATTACTTTTTCTTATATCAAAAGAATAAAAAGAGATGATAAGATTTTAACGTGTATCATTCTTGTCATTAAGTAGAGTCACTTCTTCCTTTCTTTTTCTATTTCTTCCCTTTATGTTTAATAATGATTATCTTATATAAAGTTAGCAAGAAGGTGACGGAAAACCTTACGTGATTGGTCTAAACCTTATTCTCAAGAGTTGTCTAAATTCATACTTGCAATTGGTCGATTTTACCTTGATAGATACTATTGGTACATGTATCGGTTGCATCTCTATACTATATGCAATAATCGGCCGATCCTAGTTAGTTAGGGAACAAAATCGCTCGATTCTATCTACACAATTACTATTGCCCTATTTCTTATGGTTTACTCGGCGATTATATATCCTATAAATATAGTAATTAATCGATTATTCTCTAGAGCTTCCATGCATACATATGAATGTCATATTAAATTTTCTAACTCGTACATTCATCACACAAGTCATAATTCATAACATCTATTCTTTAGTAAATTATAAATCACGTATCATGAAATCATATAGACGCATAAATCCCTTAAAGCAATGAAAACATGAAAATATCATATCACTCTTCGAGCTCAGAATACTCATTTAACATTTTCATTCAAAATCCTAGCATGTTATTTAATTAATCCGACAAAATCCCTAATTAAATATATTCACCGGTAGTTTTATTATAAATCCCTTAATCTAAATTTTACGGATATTACAGCTTCTCCCAGGTCTTTCATGGAGAATTCGGTTGAAAGCCATGCTTTCACCGATGAGAGCATCCCAATGTCGTTTCCTATCAAAAGGATATCATCCACGTACAATACAAGGAACGACACTCCCACTGCTCTTTCTGTAGACACATGGCTCATCTACGTTTTTCACGAATCCAAAGTTCCGAACTGCTTCACCAAAACGTAGATTCCAGCTGCGAGAGGCCTGTTTCAGTCCGTAAATTGACCGATTCAGTTTGCACACTTTGTGAGCATCTGCATGCGACTCAAAACATTTTGGCTGCTCCATATAGATCTCCTCCTTGAGGAATCCATTAAGGAACGCCGTTTTGACGTCCATTTGCCAAATCTCATAATCATAGTGCGCAGCTATCGCGAGTATTATTCGGATGGACTTGATCATGGCTACAGGTGAGAAAGTCTCCTCATAGTCAGCTCCCTCTTTTTGGTTATAGCCCTTGGCAACCAACCTGGCCTTGTACGTCTCAACTTGTCCATCAGATCCAATCTTCCTCTTGTAAATCCATTTACAACCGATTGGTCTAAAACCACTCGGTAGGTCTACAAGAGTCCAGACTTTGTTGTACATTGAGTCCATCTTAGCTCGCATAGCCTCAATCCATCTCGCTGAGTCAACATCGGATATAGCTTGATCGAAAGTAGCGGGATCTTCTCTTAGAAGTCCCCTAGTCGCAACATAACCTTGTTCGACATGTGACATGCCATACCGCTGTGGTTGGTGAGGCACCCTTTCAGATCGTTGCATGACTGGTTCGCTCGGACCATCCGAATCCTGTGTGGGCGTTTCGGTCGACTGCTCCTCGAGAGTGACTCACGGCCAATGCCAAAATCTCGAATGAACTCTTCTTCGAGAAAATGTGCATGTAGGCCAACAACGATCCTTTGATCATCGTGAAAATAGAATAGGTACCCCATAGAGTCTTCGGGGTAACCTATGAAACGTCCTTTTACTAACCTAGACTCCAATTTATTGGTTTTCAGCTTTTTCACGTAGGCAGGGCAACCCCAAATCCGAATATGTAATAAGCTTGGTAAACGACCAGTCCATCTCATACGGAATGCCGTTAACAGACTTCGAGGGACACCGGTTAATGGTATACGTTGCTGTCAAAAGCGTGTATCCCCACAATGACATTGGTAAATCTGTATAGCTTAACATAGAACGAACCATATCTAATAAAGTTCGGTTTCTATGTTCGGCCACGCCATTCAACTGTGGCGTGCCGGGCGGAGTCCTCTGTGATATCATACCATTCTCCTTCAAGAACTGGTCAAACTCGACACTCATATACTCGCCACCTCGATCCGATCGAATGAATTTAATGAATTTCGAAGTTTGGTTTTCCACCAACGCCTTATACTCCTTGAACCTTTCAAGAGCATCACTAGTCCGTAACGACTGTGATCATCCGTAAAGGTAATAAAATAGTGGAAGTCACCTCGAGCTTTCACATTGAATGGCCCGCAAACGTCTTTGTGAATTAAACCGAGAATTTCCGTGGCTCTATTAAAAGTCCCGGCGAAGGGTGATCGGGTCATTTTACCTTTGAGGCATGACTCACAAGTCGGATAGGGATCCGATCCCAACGGTATCAATATCCCGTTTTTTTCCAACTGGTGGATCTTGCGTTCTCCAGCATGACCTAATCGAAGATGCCACAAGTATGTCGCAATTATTCCCGACTTTCATTTATTTGTGACAGTATTTATAGATATATTGTTCTGGGTATTTAAATAGTACAAACCATTAAATAGTGTCGCGCTGCCAACATTTTTATTTCTATACATAATGTGGCATGTATTATTATTAAAACTAAATACATAACCATTCCTGCTCAAAACAGGAACGAAGACGATGTTCTTAAATCCCCTCGGGAGTACAAGACAATCGTACAAACGCAACACATGCCTAGAAGATAATACAAGAGATCTTGATCCGACGTGGCTTGTCGAGATACTATCCCCGCTTCCCACTCTGACCTCGATCTCACGCTCCCCAAGCGCTCTACTTGGTCCCAGACCCGGCGTGGAAACACAAATGTGAGTACTAGCCCCCGAATCCAATATCCAGGATAGAGTATACAGATGAAGAACAAACTGTTTCTAAAAAATTAAGTTCCATACCTGACGCAGCCTGCTCACCTTTGAGCTTCGGACAGTCCCGCTTCCAGTGGCCCAACGCACCGCAATGCAGACATCTATCCGTCGGCTTTACACCGATTCGCTTCGATTTCCCAGGAGATAATTTCTTCTTGGAAATCTTTCCTGTCGGCTTGAGCTTGTTGCCCTTCTTCTTTTTGCCTTTCTGGGGCTTCGAAGAAGTGGCGACAAGTGCAGTCTGTTTTGCCCTCTTCATCTGACCTTGTGCTGTTGCTAACTGATTCATCAGTTCAGGAAGCAACAGCGTCATACCATTCAGATGATAGTTCACAATGAACGCATTGAAGGACGGAGGCAGGGACTGCAAGATGAGATCATTTTGTAATTCCCGATCAAATCGAAAATTGAGTCTCCAACCTCTCGATCATGGTGATCATGTTCGTAACATGCTCGCCAACATTCTCACCCTCAGAGATCCCCGATCGGAAGAGTTGCGACGAAGTCGCATAGCGAGCTGTCCTAGACGTCTCACCGTAAAGCTCTTTCAAATGTTGAACCATCACCCGAGCATCAGCCATACTTTCGTGGCTACGCTGCAGTGCGTTACTCATCGATCCGAGGACATGAGCCTTTACGAGCTTCTCGTCACGCAGTCGCTTGTCATAAGCGGCATGAGCCTGCTCGGATGCCCGTGCCCCTGGGGCCGGTGGCATTTCGGAGTCAAGGATATAAACTAGGCTTTCAATCTCAAGGAAAATCCTCAAATTGCGAAGCCAGTCTGAATAGTTTGGCCCAGTCAACTTATTCTCCTTGAGCAGTACATTTAAAGCGGTCGACATAATTTCACAAAGAGAGAAAATGCTGCAGAAAAATAAAAGGCATATTAAGTCGATTGCCTACGCTGTGAGCGTGGTCAGTCGGTTTCTGGCAAACCCAGGGGAAGAACATTGGACAGCTGTTAAGAATATCTTTAAATACCTTAGACGGACTAAAGACTTAACGCTGGTTTATGGAGGAGCGGGACTAGAAGTAGTTGGTTATACCGATTCGGACTTCCAGTCGGACGTGGATGACCGAAAATCTACTTCAGGTTTTGTATTCGTGCTCAACGGTGGGGCAGTGTCTTGGAGAAGCTCCAAGCAAAGCACAACTGCCGATTCCACGTGCGAGGCAGAATACATAGCAGCCTCAGAGGCAGCTAAAGAAGCTGTTTGGATGAAAAAGTTCTTGGAGCAACTTACTGTGGTACCAGTTGCTGACAGACCGCTTACACTTTGGTGCGATAATAGCGGTGCAGTCGCACAAGCAAAGGAACCACGATCTCATAGCAAGTCCCAACATATTGAGAGAAAATATCACGTATTACGTGAGTTCGTTGAAAACGGGATGGTCGCCGTGCAGAAAATCGCCACCGCAGAAAACGTGGCGGACCCGCTCACGAAGCCCTTGTCCCAAGCAGTTATGGAACAGCATTTGGACAAGATGGGGCTACGATACCATTGCGACTGGCATTAGGTGGGGACAAGATGGGGACAAGATGGGGCTACGATACCATTGCGACTGGCATTAGGTGCATCGCATGGCATTCGAGTGCAAGTGGGAGGCTGTTAGGGAGTGTGCCCTCGGAATGCCATACGAGGACTAGGATAGTATAGGGCGCACGATGATGTATAGGTTGTAAGACAGGTTTATTGAATATACCGTCAAATAAATTAATGCATATATATTTTCATTATAATAAAGGCACTATTATTTATTTATCGAATTTAAAGTCTACTTGGCATCCGGCAGTGCGATAAATAGATAACAACCAAATGTTTGAGTTGGACGTCTGATTCTCGTGGGACGAGAGAGGAGACACCGGACGGTCCTTAATCTCAACATTAAATAAAAAGTCCGTAAGTCTAATGATTCTAGGTGGGTGACTAGATATCCGAATATGACTTATCCATTGACGACACATAGTATCGGTAGTGTCACCGATTACCTGAGAGGTTGTGGGTCGTGATGGAGATATCGGTGATAGGAGAGATCGCGTATCCGGACATTCGGCTCGTATTCGTCTCAATCACATGGCTAGGATGTTGTCAATGATTGAACGAATGACTATAACAGCCTCAGACCGATAGGGTCATTGACGGATTTGCTTTCGCGATTTCGGTTTGTCGCTAAGTTGGCTAGGCTCGCAAGTGTTCATAAATGAGATACGGGTCAGCGACGAAACGCAACCGACTTTACGGAGGTGATTGCCGGGCTTTGACTGCTATCGAGATTCATTGCCTATATTCGTATAGGTTAATGTCCTATGAGGTAATCGGAGAGCGACGATTATAAAGCCTTTGGCCGAAGCTTGGAAAACTTGCTTGTATTAGATACAGAGCGGAGTTTAAATTATCGGTTGGGTCTCGATTATAACATAGTGTTAGGTTAGTGAGTTTGACATTTGCATGGCTCTCACCTAACCGGGACGCAAGTGAAAGGCGTACAAAGTATTTAAATGTATACACTATAGTCGGTTCGCCCGAATTTCGATTAGATCAAAATTCGTTCTCAACTAGGATTTGTCCGGTACCGTGGGATTGGCTAGGCGAATACCGGGACTAGTGGATTCCTCCCATGCCAGTTGAGACGGACCTAGAGAGTCGCGCTTAAAAATGGTAATGAACTTGAACGAAAACGGCGGGATTTTCTGTGGAACCTAACGAATGAGATTCATTGAGGTAGTGGCAAAAGATGATACGAGGTGTCGATGACTTAATTAAATTCCAGTGACAGTCACGAAAATAATTAGGACTTAAGATTGTCTTAACTGCTTAATTAATTAACTAAGTGGGCTCAATTATAATTAAAATAATTAAATCTAATTTAATTATTTTATTATTTTAAATTGAGGAACTAAATTGAGAATTTAGAAACCTCAAGGGCAAAAATGAAATTACCATAAAAAAATAAAAAAATAAAAATAAAAATAGAAAACTCTACACATCCACGTTGGGATGTGTTGAATAACTGAGTCATTTTTTTTATTATTTAATATGACACTTGTTATAACAAATGTCTCAATTAAAAAAAATAAAAATAAATAAATAAATAAATATTAATCATGCATAAAGCAACGTGAGTTGCTTAAGGCCTGAAGGGGACTTGATAGTTTTTTTTTTTTAAGAGAGAAAGATTGAAAAAGGCTGAAACCATTTTTCCTTAAGCCACATAAAACCGACGGATTCGTTTGACGAGTCCCGACGCCCGAACCGAGCTGTATCTAGCCATCAGGAGCAGTCTCGGAGGTTTGTTTAAGGTCATACCGGTGTGACGATCTAGCCCGGAGGCCCCGGGATCCAGACGAGGTGTAGCCACGTCCATCTTAGGCGACAGCAGAAGAAATCTCGTTCACCGAAGGTATACCTTGAACCCTAATGATTTGATTTACGAAAAATATCAAACGATATCGGAATAATTCGCAAGACCCCTTGTTGGAAACGACGGGAAGTGTAGAATTATTCTGGAAAATTTGGTATCGATCGGAAATTGTTTCGGTCGTCAAATAGTCAAAAGACGGCAGACTGCTGCTTTACTCGAATTAATAATTTCGAACCACAGATTTGATTTTGAGAAAAATACCAAACGATATCGGAATAATTCGAAAGACCTATCATTGCGAACTTTGGGAAGTGTAAAATTATTCTGGAAAATTTGGTATTGATCAAAAATCATTTCGGTCTCCAAATAATCGAAAAACGTCTGGTTGCCGCCTTGTTCGATTAATTTGGATGTAAATTATTAATTGGAAATAAATTCGAATTTTGATAATTCGAATTAACCACGATCTCCCGGGGCTTAGGACAATATCTTAGACCCTCAGGAGAAGCCGAATGGCGTAAGGTTGAATTTAGATATTAAAAATTGAAAATTCGCCACCCTACGCCGCTCGGTACAAACCGTGCTTCCGCTATAGCCACGTTGCGCTATTCGGGAGCCGCGTCGATTAATCGGGCCCACTCCAACAGTGGTATTGTCCTCCGAAGTGCCCAAATTCAGAAAGTTTGGAAAGAAAGCAAGCTGATATTTCGAAGAACGTAGACATGGGGAAGGCTAAGCAACAGAGACAGAAGATGAATGACGACTACTTGGAATATTGAAGACGGATGAAATGGGCTTTGGTTTTTTTACGTGTTTTTGTTGGGATTTTAGCTTTTTGATGTCGTTTGGTCATATCTAGCTTTTGGGTGTTTTTTGAACTAGTTCCGTGTGGTCTTGAACTAGTTTTTGGGGTTGTCATTGTTTTTGAACATGTAGATTTTCAGGTGTTTCTTGAATTAGCTTCATCAACGACACAACGACATCAAAAAGCTAAAGTCCCGACAAAAACACGTAAAAAAAAACCAAAGCCCATTTCATCCGTCTTCAATATTCCAAGTAGTCGTCATTCATCTTCTGTCTATGTGGATTAGTCTTCCTCCTGTCTACGTTCTTCGAAATATCAGCTTGTTTTCTTTCCAAATTTCCCGGATTTGGGCGCTTCGGAGGACTATTTTTTACCTTGGCTCTGTCCTCCCAATAGTCTTCTTCATCAGAGTCGAACACACCATCTATCCCATGATATTCATCACTTTCGTTCCCATCATCGTTGGTCCAACCTTCTATCCTGTGATAGATGGTGGGTTCGACTCTGATGAAGAAGACGAAGATGATGCTGGGGTAGGATAGATGGTGGGTTCGACTCTGATGAAGAAGACGAAGACGATGATGTGGTAGAAGGTTGGACCAACGGTGATGGGAATGGAAGTGATGAAGAAATCCTGGATAGAAGATTGGACCAACGGTGATGGGAAAGAAAGTGATGAAGAATATCCTGGATAGATGGTGGGTTCGACTATAATGAAGAAGACAAAGACGATGTTGGGGTAGAAGGTTGGACCAACGGTGATGGAAAAGAAAGTGATGAAGAATATCTTGGGATAGATGGTGGGTTCGACACTGATGAAGAAGACGATTGGGAGGACAGAGCCAAGGTCAAAAATCGTCCTCCGAAGCTCCCAAATCCGGAAAGTTTGGAAAGAAAGCAAGCTGATATTTCAAAGAACGTAAACAGGAGGAAGGCTAAGCAACAGAGACAGAAGATGAAGGACGACTACTTGGGATACTGAAGACGGATGAAATGGGCTTTGGTTTTTTTTTTTTTACGTGTTTTTGTTGGGACTTTAGCTTTTTGATGTCGTTTGGTCATATCTAGCTTTTGGGTGTTTTTTGAACTAGTTTTGTGTGGTCTTGAACTAGTTTTTGGGGTAGTCATTGTTTTTGACCAAGTAGATTTTCGGGTGTTTCTTGAACTAGCTTCATCAACGACACAACGACATCAAAAAGCTGAAGTCCCAACAAAAACACGTAAAAGAAAAACCAAAGCCCATTTCATCCATCTTGAATATTCCAAGTAGTCGTCCTTCATCTTCTGTCTTTGTTGCTTAGCCTTCCTCCTGTCTACGTTCTTCAAATATCAGCTTGCTTTCTTTCCAAACTTTCCGGATTTGGGCGCTTCGGAGGACGATTTTTTACCTTGGCTCTGTCCTCCCAATCGTCTTCTTCATCAAAGTCGAACCCACCATCTATCCCACGATATTCTTCATCACTTTATATCCCATCACCGTTGGTCCAACCTTCTACCGCAGCATCATCTTCATCTTCTTCATCAGAGTCGAACCCACCATCTATCCCAGGATTTGGGCCCAAATTTCCGATTCTTCAATATTTCCAGTACTCGTCCTTCATCTTCTGTCTCTGTTACTTATTTTTCCTCCTGCGTACAGTCTGCGTAATATCAGCTTGCTTTTCTTTCATTTCCGAATTTGGGCGCTTCAGAGGATGATTTTTGAGCTTGGGTCTGTCCTCCCAATCTTCATCAGAGTCGGACCAACCAAGATAATCTTCAGCACCACCCTTTGCACCATCCTCAGCACCATATTCAGCACCATCCTCAGCACCATCCTCAGCACCATCTTCAGCACCATCATGAGCCCTTAAAGGTAAAGATAATATGAGAGGTATTTTGGAGCATTCAAACCCATAACTAAGTGTAACGTGATTTGTGTAACTTGAGAGGTATTTTGGAGACGTATATTTTCTGGGAAATGCAGCCATGATTTGTGTATACTTTCTAAGTGTAACGTGAGAACTGAGAAATGAAGAAGCCATGGTGATGTTTTCAGACGACGCACTGTGTAACAGACGTATATTTTGATGAATACACAATGTAATAAAGGGTGGTGGAAGGATGGAGATAATGAAGAAATGTACAATCAATAATTTTTATCGGGCTTGAATTGAATTATAACGGGCTTAAAGGGGCCGAACTTGAAGAAGCCTACTAAGAAATTGTTCAGACTAGGGCTGAAACCGAGCCGAGCCGAGCCCGAGCATGGCCCAGCTCGAGCTCGGCTCGATTATGTATAAGTGGGCTCGAGCTCGGCTCGACAAACCATCGAATTGCTCGAGCTCGGCTCGAAAAGCTCGGTTCGTCTTAAAAAATATATATAATATATTATATTTAATAATAATAATAATAAAACATACAAATATATAAAAAAAATAAAAATAAAAAAATTGGGCTCGATAAGCTTGTCGAGCTATCGAGCCCCATACAAAAAACTTGAGCTCGGCTCGATTGTGAAAACTCGAGGTTCGAGATAATGAATGCAAATAATGAATGCAAATAATAGTGAGGGCCGCATTATGGTACTAAAAATAACCTTTAAAGCCACTTTCAAACGGTGGCCTGCATCACGTTTCCAAAATTAGTTCAACACCTTCTCGAAGGCAGAGATACATTACACAAATGAACTCAAATAATGCCCCCAAACACGTCCCAAACAGATCCCCAATGTCCAAACAGGTCCCAAACACGTCTCGACTTCCCCAATACGACATCACAAAGCTAAAGTCCCAACAAAAACATGTTAAAAAAAACCAAAGCCCATTTTATCCGTCTTCAATATTCCAAGTAGTCGTCATTCATCTTCTGTTTCTGTTGCTTAGCCTTCCTCCTGTCTACGTTCTTCAAAATACATCTTGTTTTCTTTCCAAATTTTTCGGATTTGGGCGCTTCGGAGGACGATTTTTGACCTTGGCTCTGTTCTCCCAATCGTCTTCTTCATCAGAGTCGAACCCACCATCTATCCCAGGATATTCTTCATCACTTTCTTTCCCATCACCGTTGGTCCAACCTTCTATCCTATTCAGGATATTCTTCATCACTTTCTTTCCCATTACCGTTGGTCCAACCGTCTATCCTGGGATGGATGGTAGGTTCGACGCTGATGAAGAAGACGAAGACGATGATGGGGTAGAAGGTTGGACCAACGGTGATGGGAAATAAAGTGATGAAGAATATCCTGGATAGATGGTGGGTTCGACTATGATGAAGTAGACAAAGACGATGCTGGGATAGAAGGTTGGACCAATTGTGATGGAAAAGAAAATGGTGAAGAATATCCTGGGATAGATGGTGGGTTCGACATTGATGAAGAAGAAAATTGGGAGGACAGAGCCAAGGGCAAAAATCGTCCTCCGAAGTGCCCTAATCCGGAAAGTTTGGAAAGAAAGCAAGCTGATATTTCGAAGAACGTAGACAGGGGGGAGGCTAAGCAACAGAGACAGAAGATAAAGGACGACTACTTGGAATATAGAAGACGGATGAAATGGGCTTTGGTTTTTCTTTTTACGTGTTTTTGTTGGGACTTTAGCTTTTTGATGTCGTTTGGTCATATCTAGCATTTGGGTGTTTTTTGAACTAGTTTTGTGTGGTCTTGAACTAGTTTTTGGGGTTGTCATTGTTTTTGACCAAGTAAATTTTCGGGTGTTTCTTGAACTAGCTTCATCAATGAAACAACGACATCTACGACATCAAAAAGCTAAAGTCCCAACAAAAACACGTTAAAAAAAAAACCAAAGCCCATTTCATCCATCTTCAATATTCCAAGTAGTCGTCACTCATCTTCTGTCTCTGTTGCTTAGTTTTCCTCATGTCTACATTCTTCGAAATATGAGCTTGCTTTCTTTCCAAATTTTCCGGATTTGGGCGCTTCGGAGGGCGATTTTTGACCTTTGCTCTGTCCTCCCAATCATCTTCTTCATCAGAGTCGAACCCACCATCTATCCCACGATATTCTTCATCACTTTCTTTCCCATCACCGTTGGTCCAACCTTCTACCCCCAGCATCGTCTTCGTCTTCTTCATCAGAGCTGAACCCACCATCTAACCAGGATAACCATTTTTTGAGACCTGCTACATGGGATGAGAGGTGCAGGTGATGGCCTTGAAAACCCCAACCCATAGGTCGTAGATGACCCCGAAAACCCAACCGATCATTCCCAGCTCTTTTCCCAGCTTGAGGCCTGAAAGATAATGATAACATGAGACCTGTTGAGACTGCAAACCCATAACTCAACAGTGGTGGTCTTGAAGACGTTTTGCAAATCAGAATGGAACGCGATGGCTGAGACATGCGACGTCCCTTTTTCTGAAAACCTTACGACGTCCCTTTTTTTTCGGGGAAAACCTTACGACGTCCCTTCTTTATCCTATTAATTTTTCTTTGAAATACCTTAGCTCTAGATCGAATCTACCTCTTCCTGCGGTTTAGGTTTTTCAGATCTTTGCTATCCTTATACCAATCTTTAGAGCGTAAGCGAGTTAGACCACATTTCTCCACTTTGTTGGCTCTATGTTTAATCTTTTTCCGCCAGTACTCTTCTTCGTCAGAGAAACTAATTTCGTCGAGGTTACCACCTTGGCTAATCACATCGTCTTCCTCGCCAGCGCTTATGTCATCAGAAAAAGATGGATGTATGATAGGTGGTATTACAATCACCTTTTTTCGGAGCTGCTATATAGGATGAGAGACGCATGTGATGACCTTCAAAATACCCCAACCATAGGTCGTAGATGACGTCAAAAACCCCAACCGATCATTGCTCTATTCCCAGCTTGAGGCCTTAAAGATAATGACAACATGAGACCTGTTGAGACAGCAAACCCATAACTCAACAGTGGTGGTCTTGAAGACGTTAAATCAGAACGGAACGCGATGGCTGAGACATGCAACGTCCCTTCTTCATCACTTTCTTTCCCATCACCGTTGGTCCAACCTTCTATCCTATCTAGGATATTCTTCATCACTTTCTTTCCCATCACCGTTGGTCCAGCCTTCTATCCTGGGATAGATGGTGGGTTCGACTCTGATGAAGAAGACGAAGATGATGCTGGGGTAGAAGGTTGGACCAACGGTGATGGGGAAGAAAGTGATGAAGAATATCCTGGATAGATGGTGGGTTCGACTCAGATGAAGAAGACAAACACGATGATGGGGTAGAAGGTTGGACCAACGGTGATGGGAAAGAAAGTGATGAAGAATATCCTGGGATAGATGGTGGGTTCGACACTGATGAAGAAGACGATTGGGAGGACAGAGCCAAGGTCAATAATCGTCCTTTCGAAGCGCCCTAATCCGGAAAGTTTGGAAAGAAAGCAAGCTGATATTTCGAAGAACGCAGACAGGAGGAAGGCTAAGCAACAGAGACAGATAATGAAGGACGACTACTTGGAATATAGAAGACGGATGAAATGGGCTTTGGTTTTTTTTACGTGTTTTTGTTGGGACTTTAGCTTTTTGATGTCGTAGATGTCGTTGTTTCGTTGATGAAGCTAGATCAAGAAACACCCGAAAATTTACTTGGTCAAAAACAATGACAACCCCAAAAACTAGTTCAAGACCACACAAAACTAGTTCAAAAAACACCCAAATGCTAGATATGACCAAACGACATCAAAAAGCTAAAGTCCCAACAAAAACACGTAAAAAGAAAAACCAAAGCCCATTTCATCCGTCTTCTATATTCCAAGTAGTTGTCTTTCATCTTCTGTCTCTGTTGCTTAGCCTTCCCCCTATCTACGTTCTTCGAAATATCAGCTTGCTTTCTTTCCAAACTTTCTGGATTAGGGCGCTTCGGAGGACGATTTTTGCCATTGGCTCTATCCTCCCAATCGTCTTCTTCATCAGTGTCGAACCCACCATCTATCCCAGGATATTCTTCCACTTTCTTTCCCATCACCGTTGCTCCAACCTTCTACCCCATCATCGTGTTTGTCTTCTTCATCAGAGTCGACTCACCATCTATCCAGGACATACTTCATCACTTTCTTTCCCATAACCATTGGTCCAACCTTCTATCCTATCCAGGATACTCTTCATCACTTTCTTTCCCATCACCGTTGGTCCAACCAATCCTGGGATAGATGGTGGGTTCGACTCTGATGAAGAAGACGAAGACGTAGATGGTTGGACCAACGGTGATGGGAAAGAAAGTGATGAAGAATATCCTAGGATAGATGGTGGGTTCGACTCTGATGAAGAAGACGATTTGGAGGACAGACCAAGGTCAAAAATCGTCCTCCGAAGCGCCCAAATCTGAAAAGTTTGGAAAGAAAGCAAACTGATATTTCGAAGAACGTAGACAGGAGGAAGGATAAGCAGGAGAGACAGAAGATGAAGGACGACTACTTGGAATATTGAAGACGGACGAAATGGGCTACAGTTTTTTTTTTACGTGTTTTTGTTGGAACTTTAGCTTTTTGATGTCGTTTGGCCATATCTTGCTTGGGTGTTTTTTCAACTAGTTTCGTGTGGTCGTGAACTAGTTTTTGGGGTTGTCATTTATTTTGACCAAGTAGATTTTCGGGTGTTTCTTGAACTAGCTTCATCAACGACATCACAAAGCTAAAGTCCCAACAAAAACATGTTAAAAAAACCAAAGCCCATTTCATCCGTCTTCAATATTCCAAGTAGTCGTCATTCATCTTCTGTTTCTGTTGCTTAGCCTTCCTCCTGGCTACATTGTTCGAAATATCATCTTGCTTTCTTCCCAAATTTTCCGGATTTGGGCGCTTTTTCGAGGACGATTTTTGACCTTGGCTCTGTCCTCCCAATCGTCTTCTTCATCAGAGTCGAACCCACCATCTATCCCATGATATTCTTCATCACTTTCTTTCCCATCACAGTTGGTCCAACCTTCTTTCCATGGATGTAAAAATTGAGGAGTAAGTAGAATTATTATAGTAATAATTACAACATTGATAAAAGAAAAAAGTTTATTATGATTATATAAAGTTTCGTTTCATGATGTTACTTTGATGGGAGGAAGCATCGGCGACGAATCAGAAGCAGCTTGATTGCCGAACAAAAGAATCAACTTGACCTGATGAGATTGAAACCGTTGGATCATTCTTGTTACGATCGAAGGTCCACAGGTAAAGGCACGTATCGGTAAGAGTGGGATATTAGCCAGTTGGTATGGGGTGGGCATCGGGTCGGGTAGTCGGGTATCGCGTAATTCGGATTCGGGTAGTCCGGCTTCGGGTTAAGATTTTCACTACCCGAACCCGACCCGATCTGCGTCGGGCACCCGCTTTTTGGATATATCGGGTTCGGTACCCAACGTCGGGTACCCGATTTTTGAATTGAAAAAATATGACTAAAAATATTATAACATATCAAATTATCCATGTTATATATTAACTGTCACTTATAATATCTTGGATGTTTTATTTTCATAAATATAAATGCTGTTAGGGAGTGTGCCCTCGGAATGTCATACGAGGACTAGGAATAGTATAGGGCGCACGATGATGTATAGGTTGAAAGACAGGTTTATTGTATATACCGTCAAATAAATTAATGAATATTTATTTTCATTATAATAAAGGCATTATTATTTATTTATCGAATTTAAAGTCTACTTGGCATCCGGTAGTGCGATAAATAAATAACACCCAAATGTTTGAGTTGGACGTCTGATTCTCGTGGGACGAGAGAGGAGACACCGGACGGTCCTTAATCTCAACATTAAATAAAAAGTCCGTAAGTCTAAGGATTCTAGGTGGGTGACTAGATATCCGAATATGACTTATCCATTGACGACCACATAGTATCGGTAGTGTCACCGATTACCTGAGAGGTTGTGGGTCGTGATGGAGATATTGGTGATCGGAGAGATTGTGTATTCGGACATTCGGCTCGTATTCGTCTCAATCACATGGCTAGGATGTTGTCAATGATTGAACGAATGACTATAGCAGCCTCTGACCGATAGGGTCATTGACGGATTTGCTTTCGCGGTTGCGTTTCGTCGCTGACCCGTGTCTCATTTATGAACACTTGCGAGCCTAGCCAACTAGCGACAAACCGAAATCGCGAAAGCAAATCCGTCAATGACCCTATCGGTCAGAGGCTGCTATAGTCATTCGTTCAATCATTGACAACATCCTAGCCATGTGATTGAGACGAATACGAGCCGAATGTCCGAATACACAATCTCTCCGATCACCAATATCTCCATCACGACCCACAACCTCTCAGGTAATCGGTGACACTACCGATACTATGTGGTCGTCAATGGATAAGTCATATTCGGATATCTAGTCACCCACCTAGAATCCTTAGACTTACGGACTTTTTATTTAATGTTGAGATTAAGGACCGTCCGGTGTCTCCTCTCTCGTCCCACGAGAATCAGACGTCCAACTCAAACATTTGGGTGTTATTTATTTATCGCACTACCGGATGCCAAGTAGACTTTAAATTCGATAAATAAATAATAATGCCTTTATTATAATGAAAATAAATATTCATTAATTTATTTGACGGTATATACAATAAACCTGTCTTTCAACCTATACATCATCGTGCGCCCTATACTATTCCTAGTCCTCGTATGACATTCCGAGGGCACACTCCCTAACAGCCTCCCACTTGCACTCGAATGCCATGCGATGCACCTAATGCCAGTCGCAATGGTATCGTAGCCCCATCTTGTCCAGATGCTGTTCCATAACTGCTTGGGACAAGGGCTTCGTGAGCGGGTCCGCCACGTTTTCTGCGGTGGCGATTTTCTGCACGGCGACCATCCCGTTTTCAACGAACTCACGTAATACGTGATATTTTCTCTCAATATGTTTGGACTTGCTATGAGATCGTGGTTCCTTTGCTTGCGCGACTGCACCGCTATTATCGCACCAAAGTGTAAGCGGTCTGTCAGCAACTGGTACCACAGTAAGTTCCTCCAAGAACTTTTTCATCCAAACAGCTTCTTTAGCTGCCTCTGAGGCTGCTATGTATTCTGCCTCGCACGTGGAATCGGCAGTTGTGCTTTGCTTGGAGCTTCTCCAAGACACTGCCCCACCGTTGAGCACGAATACAAAACCTGAAGTAGATTTTCGGTCATCCACGTCTGACTGGAAGTCCGAATCGGTATAACCAACTACTTCTAGTCCCGCTCCTCCATAAACCAGTGTTAAGTCTTTAGTCCGTCTAAGGTATTTAAAGATATTCTTAACAGCTGTCCAATGTTCTTCCCCTGGGTTTGCCTGAAACCGACTGACCACGCTCACAGCATAGGCAATGTCCGGCCGTGTACACAACATCGCGTACATCAGACTACCCACTGCAGATGCATACGGTTTCCCACTCATCCGTCGTCTGTCTTCCTCACTTTGAGGTGACATTGACTTTGACAAATGGATCCCATGTCGCATTGGTAAGAATCCTCTCTTAGAGTCATCCATTCTGAATTTCTTCAGGATTTTCTCTAAGTAAAGGGCCTGAGATAAGCCGATCGTATGGTTCGCTCGATCCCTGAACAAGCGAATACCTAGTATATACGTCGCTTCTCCCAGGTCTTTCATGGAGAATTCGGTTGAAAGCCATGCTTTCACCGATGAGAGCATCCCAATGTCGTTTCCTATCAAAAGGATATCATCCACGTACAATACAAGGAACGACACCATACTCCCACTGCTCTTTCTGTAGACACATGGCTCATCTACGTTTTTCACGAATCCATAGTTCCGAACTGCTTCATCAAAACGTAGATTCCAGCTACGAGAGGCCTGTTTCAGTCCGTAAATCGACCGATTCAGTTTGCACACTTTGTGAGCATCTGCGTGCGACTCAAAACCTTTGGGCTGCTCCATATAGATCTCCTCCTTGAGGAATCCATTAAGAAACGCCGTTTTGACGTCCATCTGCCAAATCTCATAATCATAATGCGCAGCTATCGCGAGCATTATCCGGATGGACTTGATCATGGCTACAGGTGAGAAAGTCTCCTCATAGTCAACTCCCTCTTTTTGGTTATAGCCCTTGGCAACCAACCTGGCCTTGTACGTCTCAACTTGTCCGTCAGATCCAATCTTTCTCTTGTAAATCCATTTACAACCGATTGGTCTAAAACCACTCGGTAGGTCTACAAGAGTCCAGACTTTGTTGGAGTACATTGAGTCCATCTCAGCTCGCATAGCCTCAATCCATCTCGCTGAGTCAACATCGGATATAGCTTGATCGAAAGTAGCGGGATCTTCTCTTAGAAATTCCCTAGTCGCAACATAACCTTGTTCGACATGTGACATGCCATACCGCTGTGGTTGGCGAGGCACCCTTTCAGATCGCCGCATGACTGGTTCGCTCGGACCATCCGAATCCTGTGTGGGCGTTTCGGTCGACTGCTCCTCGAGAGTGACCTCACGGCCAATGCCAAAATCTCGAATGAACTCTTCCTCGAGAAAATGTGCATGTAGGCCAACAACGATCCTTTGATCATCGTGAAAATAGAATAGGTACCCCATAGAGTCTTCGGGGTAACCTATGAAACGTCCTTTTATAGATCTAGACTCCAATTTGTCTGTCTTCAGCTTTTTCACATAGGCGGGGCAACCCCAAATCCTAATATGTGACAAGCTGGGTAAACGACCAGTCCATATCTCATACGGAATGCCGTTAACAGACTTTGAGGGACACCGGTTAATGGTATATGCCGCTGTCAAAAGCGCGTATCCCCACAATGACATCGGTAAATCTGTATAGCCCAACATAGAACGAACCATATCTAATAAAGTTCGGTTTCTACGTTCGGCCACGCCATTCAACTGTGGCGTGCCGGGCGGAGTCATCTGCGATATTATACCATTTTCCTTCAAGAACTGGTCAAACTCGACACTCATATACTCGCCACCTCGATCCGATCGAATGGCTTTAATGAGCTTCGAAGTTTGGTTTTCCACCAAGGCCTTATACTCCTTGAACCTTTCAAGAGCATCAGCTTTATACCTCATCAGATACGCTAGTCCGTAACGACTGTGATCATCCGTAAAGGTAATAAAATAGTGGAAGTCACCTCGAGCTTTCACATTGAATGGCCCGCAAACGTCCGTGTGAATTAAACCGAGAATTTCCGTGGCTCTATTAAAAGTCCCGGTGAAGGGTGATCGGGTCATTTTACCTTTGAGGCATGACTCACAAGTCGGATAGGGATCTGATCCCAACGGTGTCAATATCCCGTTTTTCTCCAACTCGTGGATCTTACGTTCTCCAGCATGACCTAATCGAAGATGCCACAAGTATCGCGCATTTATTCCCGACTTTCGTTTATTTGTGACAGTATTCACAGATACATCGTTCTGGGTATTTAAATAGTACAAACCATTAAATAGTGTCGCGTTGCCAACATTTTTATTTCTATACATAATGTGGCATGTATTATTATTAAAACTAAATACATAACCACTCCTGCTCAAAACAGGAATGGAGACGATGTTCTTAAATCCCCTCGGGAGTACAAGACAATCGTACAAACGCAACACATGCCCAGAAGATAATAGAAGAGATCTTGATCCGACGTGGCTTGCCGAGATACTATCCCCGCTTCCCACTCTGACCTCGATCTCACGCTCCCCAAGCGCTCTACTTGGTCCCAGACCCTGCGTGGAAACACAAATGTGAGTACTAGCCCCCGAATCCAATATCCAGGAAGTAGAGTATACAGATGAAGAACAAACTGTTTCTAAAACATTAAGTTCCATACCTGACGCAGCCTGCTCACCCTTGAGCTTCGGACAGTCACGCTTCCAGTGGCCCAGCGCACCGCAATGCAGACACCTATCCGTCGGCTTTACACCGGTTTGTTTTGATTTCCCAGAAGATAGTTTCTTCTTGGAAACCTTCCCTGTCGGCTTGAGCTTGTTGCCCTTCTTCTTTTTGCCTTTCTGGGGCTTTGAAGAAGTGGTGACAAGTGCAGTCTGCTTTGCCCTCTTCATCTGACCTTGCGCCGTTGCTAACTGATTCATCAGATCAGGAAGCAATAGCGTCATGCCGTTCAGATGGTAGTTCACAATGAACGCATTGAAGGACGGAGGCAGGGACTGCAAGATGAGATCATTTTGTAATTCCCGATCAAATCGAAAATTGAGAGTCTCCAACCTCTCGATCATGGTGATCATGTTCATAACATGCTCGCCAACATTCTCACCCTCAGACATCCTCGATCGGAAGAGCTGCGACGAAGTCGCATAGCGAGCTGTCCTAGACGTCTCACCGTAAAGCTCTTTCAAATGTTGAACCATCACCCGAGCATCAGCCATATTTTCATGGCTACGCTGCAGTGCGTTACTCATCGATCCGAGGACATGAGCCTTTACGAGCTTCTCGTCACGCAGTCGCTTGTCATAAGCGGCACGAGCCTGCTCGGATGCCCGCGCCCCTGGGGCTGGCGGCATTTCGGAGTCAAGGATATAAACTAGGTTCTCAATCTCGAGGAAAATCCTCAAGTTGCGAAGCCAGTCAGAATAGTTTGGCCCAGTCAACCTATTCTCCTTGAGCAGTACATTTAAAGCGGTCGACATAATTTCACAAAGAGAGAAAATGCTGCAGAAAATAAAAGGCATATTAAGTCGATTGTATAGGTTATCAAACGCGAACAAGGACTTTTTATTCCGTTTGACTCCCACTATCTTTTCATAAACTCCATTCTCCCTACGGATGTTTTGGAAGTTTCATTGATAACTTCGATAGTGGAGTTGATGTCCCCGTGGACGGGTGCAAACCTCAACCTCTGTCGTTTTATTGGTTTGCAGCGGCCCACGAAGTCGTGCTCCGCACGAATCCGACCTTGTCGAATGTCTCAACTATCTTTGTCTCAGTCAGGGACCCCCGCCGGCAAACCCGAAACAAGGCGGTATGACTGTCTAAGTGTGACCTATCAACGTTGCTCAAAACCGCACACTTGAACCGTACGTTTTACCGCACAGTGTGGTCTTGGCGAGCGGCACAAATGCACCCGAGCAAGCCGAAACAAAAGCAAATGCAAGGCGCCGGCATACCCGAAACCAAACCTTGCATTTAGGTTTTGTAACAACTAGGCCCGAGCTTGATAGAAGACAGGCATCCAATCCCTTTACTCACTTAGTATTCGTACGGGAGATTTTTATAACTCATAGCATATTAAAATTAAGCACGAGCACGTAAATGCGATAAATAAATTCCTAACCCTAGGAAAGAAATTTAAATGGACAAATATGCGGGCTACTTCTAGACTGGTCCTATTACATGGGTCGTAAAACGACCGGGGTCTTCGATCTTCCAACGTCGAGTCATCGTTACGATGGTTGTCGAATCCTCCAATCTCGCCTAGCGTCGAACGGCCGTCATTTTATCTAACCTAACTAATAAAGCAATAAAAAACATCACGGGGGGAATTATTTCCCAAACAACCCGTAATCCATGTACATACCGGGGGGCGGCAAACGGCCCTTAAACAAATAACCCGGTTGAACCTAAGCCCGCGTAAATGTCCCACATAAACATGCAACACAGAATTTTAACGTCGGGTGTCCAACCGACGTCACGAGCGACGATAGTCTCCAAACTACGTCGACCGTTCGTTCGCCACATCGGCTTTCGAGGCCTTCGGTCGAAACATTCATGAGCCTTGGCTCTGATACCACTGTTGGGGTGGGCCCGATTAATCGACGCCGGCCCCCGAACAGCGCAACGTGGCTATAGCGGAAGCGTGGTTTGTACCGAGCAGCGTAGGGTGGCAAATTTTCGATTTTTAATATCTAAATTTAACCATACGCCATTCGGCTTCTCCCGAGGGTCTGAGATGCTGCCCTAAGCCTCGGGAGATCGTGGTTAATTCGAATTATCAAAATTCGAATTTATTTCCAATTTATTTGAATTAATAATTTAGATCCAAATTAATCGAACAAAGCGGCAACCAGAAGTTTTTCGATTATTTGGAGACCGAAATGACTTTTGATCAATACCAAACTTTCCAGAATAATTCTACACTTCCTAACGTTCGCAACGATAGGTCTCTCGAATTATTCCGACATCGTTTGATATTTTTCCCAAAATCAAATCTGTGGTTCGAAATTATTAATTCGAGTAAAACGGCAGTCTGCCGTCTTTTGACTATTTGACGACCGAAATGATTTCCGATCGATACCAAATTTTCCAGAATAATTCTACACTTCCCGACGTTTCCAACGAGGGGTCTTTCGAATTATTCCGATACCATTTGGTATGTTTTGTAAATCAAATCGTTAAGGTTCGAGGTATACCTTCGGTGAACGGGATTTCTTCTGTCGTCGCCTCGGATGAACGTGGCTGCACCTCGTCTGGATCCCGGGGCTTCCGGGCTAGATCGTCACGCCGGTATGACCTTGAACAAACCTCCAAGACTGCTCCCGATGGCTAGACGCAGTTTGGTTCGGGCGTCGGGATTCGTCGAACGATCCGTCGATTTTATGTGGCTTGAGAAGTTCAAAACTTCATCTTACTCTTAGGTCTATCTTGTTATACTTAGAAAAAAAATCAAGTACCTCTCTCAAGCAACAAACGTTGCTTTTATGATTTATGTAAATTTTTTTTTTTTTTTTTTTTTATAATTGAGACACTTGTCAAAATAAATAAAAATAAAACATGACTCATAGTTTCTACACATCCCAACGTGGATGTGTAGAATTTTCATTTTTTTTTTTTTTTTTTTTATTTTTATTTTTATTTTGATAATTTCCTTTTGGCCCTTGAGGTTTCTAAATTCTCAATTTAGTCCCTCCATTTTAAATAATAAGATAATTAAATCCAATCTAATTATTTTAATTATAATTGAGCCTCACTTAGTTAATTAATTAATCACTTAAGACAATCTTAAGTCCTAATTATTTCCGTGACTGTCACTGGAATTTAACTAAGTCGTCGACACCTCGTATCAACTTTGCCACTACCTCAACGAATCTCATTCGTTAGGTTCCACATAAAAGCCCGCCGTTTTCGTTCAAGTTCATTACCATTTTTAAGCGCGACTCTCTAGGTCCGTCTCAACTGGCATGGGAGGAATCCACGAGCCCCGGTATTCGCCTAGCCAATCCCACGGTACCGGACAGATCCCAGTTGAGAACGAATTTTGATCTAATCGAAATTCGGGCGAACCGACTATAGTGTATACATTTAAATACTTCTTACGCCTTTCACTTGCGTCCCGGTTAGGTGAGAGCCATGCAAATGTCAAACTCACTAACCTAACACTATGTTATAATCGAGACCGAACCGATTATTTAAACTCCGCTCCGTATCTAATACAAGCAAGTTTTCCAAGCTTCGGCCGAAGGCTTTATAATCGTCGCTCTCCGATTACCTCATAGGACATTAACCTATACGAATATAGGCAGTGAATCCCGATAGTAGTCAAAGCCCGGCAATCACCTCCGTAAAATCGGTTGCGTTTCATATTTTTATATGTATATTTATAAAATTATGAGAATATATTTTCAATTTTCATAATGACTTATGCATTATAATAAAATATCACTTGTTAATTATGCAGTAAAATAAAAATTAATCGAAATATTATTTAAATTTAACACAACTCACGTTAGATATTGATTTCTAGATATGTAATTATTTTTTTGTAATGTTTATGTAAAAAAACTAATATTTTTTTTAAAATAATTTATCGGGTACCCGAATAACCCGATCAGGTAATATATTACTACCCGATACCCGACCCGAAATCCCGATACCCGACAAATAACCCGAATTACCCGACCCGAACTACCCGAACCCGATCGAATTCGGGTAAAACCTGAATACCCGAACCCGGACGCTCATCCCTAGTATGGGTAAAAAATCAATTTCATTCAAAATATCACCTACAGTACAACAATTGCAATCAAAAAAAAAAAAATTCTTTCTTAGTGTATTCTCTCCACCACAAGGTCAAAGGGTGCCAGAATAGCCCAACAGTTGCAAATCGCGTATCACCAGCGACCGCGCCGACGTATCCGTATCGCTAGTCCGCATCGACGTCCGCATCCGCAATGGCGAACCATGCTTATAAGGAGTCTTGTGATTCTTGTTATTACCTGAACCGTTGAATAAAAATAATTGATTCGTTGGTTTATATTTCCCTTAAAACTACCTATATTTCTATCTCCCTCCAATGGTGTCGTACGAGGAAAGGGATAAAAAGAGTTTTACTTCATGTCACATTGTCACGATCATTACATTACATTACAAGCGAGCATTGAGACCATGGATGTAAAATTGAAGAGTAGGTAGAATTATTATAGTAATAATTACAACATTGATAAAAGACAAAATTTTATTGGCTTGCATTGAGACCATGGATGTAAAATTGAAGAGTAGGTAGAATTATTATAGTAATAATTACAACATTGATAAAAGACAAAAGTTTATTGGCTTTTTAATTAAAATAGGGCTATTTGAAGCCATATTCAATAAAATAGGGCAAATGTGACGGAAATTATTAAAATCGAGCGAAAAGCGCTTATTAGTAGCGACGTCGCGCCTATTAGACGCAACGGATGACGTGGCTCGGTAACACTCGTGAAAATCCAGCTGGGCCCGGGTGGGCCCGCGTCGCGGTTAATAGACGCGACGATGCATTTAATGCACGCGACGCGTTGACCCAGACCCACTAAGCCCACTAAACCCACTAAAGACGGCCACTAAACCCACTAAAGTCTGGGCCACTATCGTCGCGCTTAATGGATGGGACGTCGCGGCCATTGCCTGCGACGTCGCGCTCAATACATACAGCGAATTTCCCTATCTAAGCCGCTCGAATTTCGATTATTAATTCATAAAATTTCATACATATCCAATATGGTGTAAAAAAATTCAAATAGTTGTTTATTATGGCGGTGAAATCATACACGAATAAAAAACCATACAATATAGTCTTCAACCCATCGGTTATCGACGAATTCGTCGCGATACCAATTTCAATCAATTTCTTAGTATGCTGTACGACATGACTTCCGTCGACAGTACTGCTTTCATTCGTTTACGTGAAGAACGAATACTATCAATACTCACGACTGTATCATAATCTCCTACTAATGTCTAGTGATGCCGACCTCGCATACTTTTTGGATCCCGACAACGAGCTCGATTACATTGAGGTCTATGTCGAGGCAACTGAGAACGCAGTTCGATCGCAACGTAGATGCTCCCAACGAGTACACGAATCCCGCGCCGATGGATTCGTTTCCTGAGATTACTTCAGTTACTGAAGAATTGAAGAATATTTCGTTTGCCCCTCACGAAGATATACCTTCGAGTAGCCGTTGCGTTCCTATTAGTTCGACGGTGGCGCAGCCTGAGATCGTTCATGATGCCGTCCAAGATAGTGACGTCAGTGACTCCGAAGCTGACGACGAGGGTGGGGCACTAGACGATTTGCCAGATCCCGCAGATGACGATGATGATAATAACGACGAACCAATGCCAAGTGAATTCCATCTTCGACGGTGGCCATCATCCGCAGCATGTGGCGGCATGGACAACTGAATTCCATCTTCGATGGTGGGCATCATCCGCACTCGAGGACGGATAATAATGGGCTA
Source organism: Craterostigma plantagineum (assembly GCA_027422505.1). Classification (NCBI taxonomy): domain Eukaryota; kingdom Viridiplantae; phylum Streptophyta; class Magnoliopsida; order Lamiales; family Linderniaceae; genus Craterostigma; species Craterostigma plantagineum. Next base: position 2,580,383 of record JAPQWV010000048.1, read on the forward strand.
CACAGGTAATATATGAATCCATGCCCATACCTACACAAAATTTAAATTACTGTGTATACACCTCAAGAAAATTCAGTTACACAAAAGAACGCACCTGAAGCAACCGCAGAGCTCCACCGATGTTCATCTTCTGACGCTGGCACGAAGTACATAGCTCTCTGTATAAGAAAGCCAGAACGGCACTGCCCCAACTGTAAGTGTGCACGGCGTCTTTGTCTTCGAGCAGCGGGAGAAAAGTCATGGACGTCGAGCTTCCGCTGGAGTTGGGGAACATCACCGAGCCCATGAGCAACAACACATATGCACGTGCGCGCTGATCGACCTCAAAATCTGGGCTGTCATCATCGATCTCGTTGGCTTCTAGCCAGTCTGCAAACTTCCTCAACGACACCTTCGTCCCGATGTAAGCACCCACAGCAGGTCTGTACCTAGTCAGCTCCTCCAAGTAATCGATCCACTGATCCTGCGTCATGCTGTGGATCACACCACTGACTGAATGACCATCGACAGGGAGTCCCCACAGCACACCAACGTCCTCAAGTGTGACGGTCGCCTCACCCACAGGTAAATGGAACGTGTGCGTCTCCTTCCTCCACCTCTCTACAAGAGTTGTGATCAAGTGTGGATCTAACTTCTGAGATCCACAACTATAGACGTTGTAGAAGGACATTGTATCTAACTTTTCCAAAATACGACCGTGCAACCGCACCGGTCGTGAAAGCTTACCCCATACAACACTCTCCAAACCCCTAACGGTCAAAGGCGTGTCGATGGCACCATCAGAATTGGATAGTATATCGTTACAACGATGACTATCCTGTAATATCAACAGGGAGCGATCTATCGGACCGTAAACGTATCCATCCTAATTTCAACATTTACAGTCAATATCGCCGCAAAAATCAGGTATCGAAAAATAGAATCAGTCAAGCTAAAACCCCTAATTTCAAAATAAGGTTTCCAAATTAGGAAAATTCCTAAATCGAATCAATTATCCAAAATAATGTCTTATATCAATCTAGTAAGGAACCCACAATATCTAATGCACATATTACAACAAGAACATGAATTTAAACTCACGGATTCGACGAAATTTAACGAAACTATCAAAATCAAGATTTAAAGAAATAAGGAGATTCATACCCAAACGAAGCTAAATCGACGAAGAAGAGCGACAAGGATTAGGTCACGGTGGCACGCAGTTTCAGATCGCCGGTGCTGTGGCCGAAATCGAGGAGGAAATCGGATGAGAAATGACGAAGAAGAAGAGCGTGGCGCGGGTTTATTAAACCAGTCGTCGCGTCTATTCAACGCGACGTCGCGGTGGGCCTAATGTTGGCCCGAACGATTTTCTAAAAATCAGCCCGTTTCAGCCCGCTCCATGTTTGCCATGCCAGCGTCGCGGCTAATAGATGCAACGACGCATCTAATTGATGCGATTCGCCCTATTTTATTAATTTCTTCTCCTTTAACCCTATTTTATTGAATTTGGGTTTAAATAACCCTATTTCAAAAAAAAAAGCCAAGTTTGTTATGATTATATAAAGTTTCATTTTCATGATGTTAATATGATGGGAGGAAGCATCGACGACGAATCACAAGCAGCTTGATTGCCGAACAAAAGAATCAAATTGACCTGATGAGATTGAAACCGTTGGATCATTCTTGTTACAATCGACGGTCCACATGAGAGGTAAAAGACACGTGTCGTAAGAGTGGGATATTAACCATGGGTATGGGGATATTAGCCAGTCGGTATGGGTGGGCATCGGGTCAGGTAGTCGGGTATCGCGTAATTCGGGTTCGGGTAGTCCGGTTCGAGTTAAGATTTTCACTACCCGAACACGATCCGATCCACGTCGGGTACGCGCTTTTCGGGTATATATCGGGTTCGGGTACCCGACGTCGTGTACCCTTTGAAAAAATATAACTAAAAATACTATAACGTATCAAAATATTCATGTTATATATTAAATGTCACTTATAATATTTTGGATGTTTTATTTTCAATAAATATAATATAAACATATTTTTATATGTATATTTATAAATTTTGAGAATATTTTTTCAATTTTCATACTGATTTATCCATTGATAATAACATATCACTTGTTAATTATGCAAATAAAATAAAAACTTAATCGCAATATTATTTAAACTTTAACACAACTCACGTTCGATATTGATATCTAGATATGTAATTATATTTTTTTAATGTTTATGTATAAAAACTAATTTTTTTTAAAAAAAAAAGTTGTCGGTACCCTAATAACGCGATCGGGTAGTAAATTACTACCCGATACCCGACCCGATGAATAATTATCGGATATCGGATAACCCGATACCCGACAAAGAATCCGAATTATCCGACCCGAACTACCCGAACCCGATCGAATTCGGGTAAAACTTGAATACCCGAACCCGAACGCCCACCCCTAGTATTGGGTGAAAATCAATTTCATTCAAAATATCACCTACAGTACAACAGTTGCAATCGAAAAAAATATTCTTTCTTAGCGTAGTCTCTCCACCAAAATCCTCGTTGAATCCATCCAATTGCCTTCTATTATTCCCCGTTTTGGCATTTTTTCTTTCTTTCTAATAATTCATTTAAGGGGAAAATATAATTTGTAAAATATTAAAGACACCTCCACTTATAATAAAAGTAATACTATTATGAATATACATTAACGTGGATGTCTATTCAAGACAGTTATTTACTTCAACCAATGATCCATAGCAAGAAGTTAATAGATGTAGGCCATAATCATTATTGTAACATGACGTATGCAATGAGCAATACTCTATTGTATTTTTGTGCATTAATTTGCCTATATAAAGGCTTGTATGTTCATTTGTAAAGAGGGCATAAGAAGAGTAATACAAGCATTCATACGTTTACATCCTCTCATAAATATTGTGATAATAATAAAAACTACATACGTTATAATTAAAGATTTATAACACGTTATCAGCACGAGACTCTACCTATCTGAAGACTATCAGGAACACAATCCGGAGGTATAAATTATTTATTTATATACATATAAATTGTCTATCATATTTACACACACACATATATATATATATATATATATATATATATTATATGCACATGCGTTTGGTTCATATACATATAACTACATACATAAGTTATATATATACATATATCTACATAAATGTGTGTGTTGTGTTTATATACATTATATATATATATACACATTAACAGTGTAACAAAGCGTCATAGCGCGAGTGGTTTCGCGGAATATCGTCACTAAAAGTGGTGAGAGGTCCAGATTTCGAATCCCCATCGTGGCAAGTGAAGACATTTTTAATGACTTACGAATATATTAACATATTTTTTTATTTATATTTCGTTAAATTGATATATTAATTTATATGACTTTAATTTTTATAGAATAATGTCGTTTTATTTACGGTGATCGTTACCACTATGTGGATAATATTTTTACGGAAGTTTCCAAAATATTATTATTAATTGTAATGTTTTATTAATATTACTAACATATTGTATTTTGAAGGATGTTGTCCGATCTGATCGTCGGACATTTGCTTATGAGTATTATTATTACGTGGGCACTTCTTTTGACGTTGGCAGTGTTTTTCATAAGAATTTTTTCAAAGGAAGATACCGAAGAAGATACTGACAACGATACTAAAGAAGATTAGTTATGCGTATAATATTTTGTTATATTATCATTGTTAAAATTTTGTTTTGTATTTTGTAGTAATATGACGAATTTGGCGAGCCTTGAGTTTGTTCCACTCGATATCACTGACCGAAATTATTTATCTTGGGCACTAGATGTAACATCCCGTCCCATACCGGGTGTCACTGTAGCATCCGTCCCTACCGAGACCTGTGGGGTTGGACCCACCACACTCCGACTGATAGTCTGGCCCCACTGTATCACCACTTAACCTTCCAGCGTGCTTTGTCCTCACTCACACGCACCCCGGGCAAACTTCTCAGGGGGTCACCCATCCTAAGATTGCTTCAAGTCAAGCACGCTTAACTTCGAAGTTCTTTCGGATGGACTCCCGAAAAGGTAGGTCGACCTTGGTGATATGAGTAGTACTATCAATTCTCCAATATGATTCTTAGCCTGACACGCCCATACATTGTCAGTCTCAGGATCCCCTCTCATTCGGGTGTCGGATCGGTTCGTTCATGTACCCCTTCGCCTAGAAGCCTGCCAGGAGCCGCTCCTTGTCCGTGCACTTCTCTGGCACCGGCGATCACTCCCCGCCCTCATCGGCCCCGGGTGTCACATGCCCACCAGCTTCCGCCTGGTTCGTCCCCGAACCAGCACTGTACTGCGAGAGGTTGTGCTCTGATACCACCTGTAACATTCCGTCCTATACCGGGTGTCACTGTAGCATCCGTCCCTACCGAGACCTGTGGGGTTGGGCCCACCACACTCCGGCTGATAGTCTGGCCCCACTGTATCACCACTTAACCTTCCAGCGTGCTTTGTCCTCACTCACACGCACCCCGGGCAAACTTCCCAGGGGGTCACCCATCCTAAGATTGCTTCAAGTCAAGCACGCTTAACTTCGAAGTTCTTTCGGATGGACTCCCGAAAAGGTAGGTCGACCTTGGTGATATGAGTAGTACTATCAATTCTCTAATACGATTCTTAGCCTGACACGCCCATACATTATCAGTCTCAGGATCCCCTCTCATTCGGGTGTCGGATCGGTTCGTTCATGTACCCCTTCGCCTAGAAGCCTGCCAGGAGCCGCTCCTTGTCCGTGCACTTCTCTGGCACCGGCGATCACTCCCCGCCCTCATCGGCCCCGGGTGTCACACTAGATGTCGAGATTCATTTGAAAGCGAAAGGCCTGGGCGATACCATCAAACCGACCAATACGACATCCGAGCAAGACAAGGCGAAGGCAATGATTTTTCTTCGCCACCACATTCATGAAAGTCTGAAAATTGAATACTTAACGGTGAAAGACCCGAAAGACTTGTGGAAAAATTTGGAAGATCGATATAACCACCTTAAAACTGTTATTCTCCCAAATGCAAGGTATGAATGAGTGAATTTACGCTTGCAAGATTTTAAATCGGTAAGCGAATATAATTCTGTTGTCTATAGAATTACTTCTACACTGTAATTATGTGGAGAAACTACTATCGATGCAATTATGTTGGAGAAAACGTTCACCACGTTTCATCCGTCAAATGTTATTCTACAACAGCAATATCGAGAGAGAAAATTAGAAAAGTAATCAGATCTCATTTCTTGTTTACTGTTGGCTGAGCAAAACAATGAGTTGCTAATGAAAAATCATGAGTCCCGACCGACTGGTGCTGCTGCAATCCCTGAAGCGAATGCAGTCAATGCTAATAATGATAATAGTCGATAATGGTCGTGGACGTGGTCGTGGTGGATATCACGGTCGTGGACGTGGCCGTGGTCAAGGTCGTAGTCATGGCCGAAGCTATCATGGTAGTGGTTACCACTATTTCCGTGGTGATTATCATAATTATCGTGGTGGTCCTCAAAATCTCCAGAAGAAGAAAGATAGTAAAATGAGAAGAAGCAAACTGAACAAAAAGTGAACGACGAAAAATGTTATCGATGCGGTGGTTTAGGCCATTGGTCCCGCAGTTGCCGTACGCCTAAATACCTTGTTGAGCTATATCAAGAATCAAAGGGCAAAGGAAAGAAAATTGAAATGAACTTCGTTCAGGGAGAAATTGCTTCAGCTTTTGGTGTTAATAATGAAGGTGTTAATTTCGATGTCGACGATTTTTTGAACCTCTCAAATGAGGAAGTTTGACCTGCTATCGTTTTAAATTATATGCATAATTATTGTGTGCTTTGGTGTGTATCATTTGAATGTGTTGCTTTAATTATTATCGTGTGAATGTGATTCTTATGCTTGTTATGCACTGTTTGTTTTCAACAATATGTATTAATAATTATATGTTTGTTTATAAAGGATTTTATATGATGGACATGAGCACGTGCAATGGAGAATTATGTCTTGAAGACTGTGCAACCACTAATACAATTATGAAAAATAAGAAATATTTCGAGCATATTGATATGAAAGAAGCCAGTGTCATAACTATATCGGGGAGCACAAATATAATTGAAGGCTCCGGAAGAGCTAATATATTGTTGCCCAAAGGAACAAGGCTGATTATTAAAAATGCCTTAATTCCCCTAAGTCTCAAAGGAATTTATTAAGTTTTAAAGCGATTCGAAATAACGGATATCATGTTGAGACTGCACAAAAGGGAGATACTGAATATTTGCACATTACAAAGTGATTTTGAATAAAATGATAATTTTGGAAATATTACCGTCTTTTGATTCTGGGCTATATTACACATATCTTAGAACAAGTGAATCATATGCTATCTAAAAGTTTAACAATGACAGTACATTTAATGTTTGGCATGACCAGTTGGGCCATCCCGGTACAATTATGATGCGAAAAATAATAGAAAATTCACGCGGACATTTATTGAGGAACCAGAAGATTCTTCAATCAAATGAATTAGCATGCGTTGCTTGCTCTAAAGGGAAGTTAATTGTTCGATCATCACAAATGAAAGTAAAGACTGAATCTATTTATTTTCGGAGCGTATACATGGCGATATTTGTGGACCAATACATCCATCATGTGGACCATTTAAATATTTCATGGTATTAATTGATGCATCAAGTAAATGGTCCCATGTATGTTTATTATCTACGAGAAACGTGGCATTTGCAAGATTACTTGCTCAGCTGATTAGATTAAGAGCACACTTCCCAGATTATCCGATAAAGAAAATACGCCTTGATAATGCTGGTGAATTTACTTCCAAGGCATTTAATGATTATTGTATGTCTATTGGTATCGATATCGAGCACCCTGTGCCACATGTTCATACGCAAAACGGTCTTGCAGAATCATTGATTAAACGTCTGCAATTGCAAGGCCATTATTGATGAAGTCGAAACTTCCATCGTGTTGTTGGGGACATGCTATATTACATGCAGCGGCATTAATTCGCATCAGGCCAACAAGTTATCACGATATCTTCTCGTTGCAAATGGTTTATGGTCAGGAACCAGATATTTCCCATCTAAGAATTTTTGGATGTGCGGTATATGTTCCAATTGCGCCACCACAACACACAAAGATGGGACCTCCGAGGATGTTAGGAATGATTTGAATCTCCATCAATTATAAAATATTTAGAACCCTTAAGATCGATTACGGCCAGATTTGCCGACTGTCACTTCGATGAAACAAATTTTCCGACATTAGGGGGAGAAAAGAGACAGCTAGAAACAAATATTAGTTGGAATGAATTATCGCTAAATCATTATGATCCTCGAACTAAAGAATGTGAACTGGAAGTTCAGAAAATAATTCATCTACAAAGCTTAGCGAACCAATTGCCAGATAGTTTTGCTGACCCAAAAAGAGTGACAAAGTCACATATTCCAGTTGTTAATGCTCCTGTTAGAATTGATGTTCCTGTAGAACAAACAAAGAATAGTATTGAGCCTAAACCACAGCTGAAGCATGGTAGGCCCTCGGGTTCCAAAAATAAAAATCCTCGAAAAAGACAAGGAGCAAATAAAAAAATTGATCCAATCGAGGATTTATCGACTAAAGAAGAGTCGACGGGCATAAATGATGATAAGAATGAAGTCAGGTACCTGAACAAACTGAAAATAATGATAATGAAGAGATCTCGATCAATTACGCTCAAAATGGAATTAGATGGAACCGAGATGAAGTCAACATTGACGATAAGTTCTCATTTAACGTAGCGCTACATGAAAGTCAAGTGAATTAGATGGAACTGTGAACGAATGCAGGCAAAGAAATGATTGGCCAAAATGGAAAGATGCAATCGAGGCAGAATTAAAATCACTTGAGAAGCGAAAAGTTTTCGGACCTGTAATCCGCATACCAGAAAATGTAAAGTCGGATGGATATAAATGGGTTTTCATCAGAAAGAAAAAAGAAAACGGTGAAATTATGAGATATAAAGCACGGCTTGTTGCACAAGGTTTCTCGCAGAGACCTGGTATTGATTATGAGGAGACGTATTCTCTCGTGGTGGACGCAACGACTTTTCGTTACATAATTAGTCTGGCAGTACGTGAAGGACTCGATATGCATCTAATGGATGTTGTCACTGCTTATTTATATGGCTCGCTTGACGGTGACATTTATATGAAGCTTCCAGAGGGCTTTCGACTACCTGAAAATTCAGGGCTGCGAGATGAAGTACGCAATTAAATTAAATAAATCGCTTTATGGATTAAAGCAATCCGGACGTATGTGGTATAATCGACTAACTGAATACTTATTGAAAGAGGGGTATAAAAATGATCAAATTTGCCCCTGCATATTTACGAGAAGATTTAAAAATGAGTTTGTTATCATTGCAGTATATGTTGATGATATCAATATAATCGGAACTCCTGAAGAGTTATCAAAAGCCATTGTTTGTTTGAAAAGAGAATTCGAAATGAAGGATCTCGGTAAAACTAAATTTTGTCTCGGACTGCAAATAGAATATTTAAAGAATGGAATATTTGTACATCAGGAAACTTATACAAAAAGAGTACTGAAAAGATTTTATATGGATGAAGCTCATCCGTTGGATCTCCAATGATTGTCCGATCTTTAGACGTGAATAAAGACCCATTTAGACCATGTGAATATAACGAAGAAGTACTTGGTCCTGAAGTACCATATCTGGGTGCTATTGGAGCACTAATGTATCTTACGGGTCATACTCGACCAGATATAGCATTTGCTGTAAATTTATTGGCAAGATACAGTTCTTCGCCGACTCATAGACATTGGAATGGAGTTAAACGAATATTTCGATACCTTCCGGGATCAACTGATATGGGATTATTCTATTTTAATGAGATGAAAGAAGACTTAATTGGTTATGCAGATGCCGGATGTTTATCCGATCCACATAACGCTCGATCACAAATCGGTTGTTTATTTACATATGGTGGAACTGCCATTTCATAGCGATCAGTTAAGCAAAGTTTAACAGCTACGTCATCTAATCATCCAGAAATTCTAGCTATTCATGAAGCTAGCCGAGAATGTGTTTGGTTGAGATCGGTGATTCAGCATATACAACAAACTTGCGGTTTATTATCGGAGAAACTACCTCCGACAATATTATACGAAGATAATGCGCCATGCATCGCCCAATTAAAGGACGGATATATCAAAGGAGATAGAACAAAACATATTTCACCATACGCACGATTTAGAGAAAAATGATGATATTGATGTACAACAAGTGCGCTCTAGCGAGAATTTCGCAGATTTACTTACGAAAGCGCTTCCTCCTATAATATTTAGAAAATTGGTACATTCAATTGGAGTTCGAAGACTTCGAGATTGAAGTAATGCTATCATCAGGGGAAGAAATACACGTTGCACTCTTTTTTCCTTCACTATGGTTTTTCCCATGTGGTTTTCCCAGTAAGGTTTTTAATGAGGCAACTATACCATCAAATTCTGAATGACCTATCATTAAATAGACATCCAATGGGGAGTATTATGAATATACATTAACGTGGATGTCCATTCAAGCAGTTCTTTACTTCAACCAATAGTCCATAGCAAGAAGTTAATAGATGTAGGCCATAATCATTGTAATATGACGTATGCAATGAGCAATACTCTATTATATTTTTGTGCATTAATTTGCATATATAAAGGCTTGTATGTGCATTTGTAAAGAGGGCATAATAAGAGTAATACAAGCATTCATACGTTTACATCCTCTCATAAATATTGTGATAATAATAAAAACTATATAAGTTATAATTAAAAATTTATAACAAATTAAATAGAGTAACGTAGACATGCCCAAAGTCAACCGTAACCGGCGGTTGAACCGCCCAACCGCCGGTTACGGAACCGCCGGTTACGGTTACAAACCGTAACCGGCAGCAACCGTAACCGGCAACCGCACACGGCCGGTTACGGGGCGGTTGGTTGTTTAGACCAACCGCAAACCGCCGGTTGTAACCGCCGGTTAGGCGGTCAACCGGCGGTTAGTGAATTCAAAAAAAAAAAAATTTAAAATTCAAATTTTAAATTTACCGCCCCAATTCAAATTTAAAAAAAAAAAAAAATTATATCCGTTGTAACCGGCGGTTTAACCGGATAACCGGCGGTTAACCGGACAAACCGCCGGTTACAACGGTAAGAAAAAAAAATTATTATATATGATTATCATCTCTCTCCCTCCCTCTCACTCTCTCTCTCTCGCTCTCTCTCACTCTCTCTCTCAATCTCACGCTCTCTCTCACTCTCTCACAGTCTCACTCTCGCTCTCTCCTCTCTCTCTCTCAATCTCTCGCTCGCTCTCTCCTCTCTCTCTCTCGCGTGTCGCCTCTCTTCCACGGCTCCGCCGCCGCCGACCACCTCGGCTCCGCCACCGACCACCTCGGCTCCGCCGCCGACCACCTCGCCCGCCACCACCTTCCGCCGACCGCCCCGCCTGCCCCGACCACCGCCGACCGCCCCGCCTGCCCCAGCTAGGCGATTGGACTTGTTGAAGTCTTTCTCGTACAAAGCGACTTCAAATTTGCGTAGATGTATTGTATTGTATTGTAAATTTGTAATTTGTTATTTAAAATTTTGTCTACATATTGTGTTGTACAAGTACAAGTTCGTTATAAAATGTTGTAGATTTTTTTAATTGTCTTACAAATTATATAGTAGATTACAGGATTTCGATACATAATTCGATCAAATAATATACTAAACCTAACTTTATTAAAACATTAAATAAAAAAAATAAAAATAAAATAAAAAAATCGGCGGTTGGAACCGCCGGTTAACCTTAACCGGCGGTTAACCAACCGCCGGTTACTCTAACCGTCAACCGGGGGCGGCTAACCGGCAACCGCCCCCGGCCGGTTAGACGGCGGTTAGTCCTAAGGACTAACCGCCAACCGCCGGTTCCCAACCGCCGGTTACGGTTAACCGGCGGTTGGGCATGTCTAGAGTAACGTCCAAGAACACGACCTTTTCTGCCAAAGAAAAAGGAAAATTTTTCGAGAGCCAATAATTTAACAAAGGCCCAATACGGCCCATAGAGATAAGCCATCTCTTATTTCCTAAGCCCACATCACAAAAGGCCACGCGACCGCCGCCATGAGCGCCGCATGTGGCCGTCCACCGACGGCAGCGGCCGTCGAGAACGTAGGTGTTAAGGGTGGACTTGGCGTGGAAGAGGTTTAATTAGTTCATTCTTGGCGATGGCCAATCGATGAGTTTCATAGCTGTTTTCTGAGATTTGTCGGGATGTTGATTTCAAAGAGACAAACAACTCAGATTTGGTATTTAGCAGACAAAATCATCGTATCGTTTGATAGCTTTTAAGAACAAAGATGGGCTTAAAGCTTGGAAACTGATGAGATGATGTTCCTAAGCTCCCTTCTGAGTAATTTCCCAGATGGTGATCTTGGTATTGAGCTGCAAAAGTAAACCTTTCTCAACTTCTTGTAAGGTGCAACCTGAAGATTTCACATACGTGCGTAAGCAATATATATACAATCATGTAATAATAAACATGCATGAAAATTGAAGTTAAGAGAGAAAGAACAAAAAGACCTGATTAGCTACAAACTTCATGATTGCAGCCTCAGCCACTGTACTCTTATCCTTCCTAACTACGAATGCCACTGGAATATCTCCAGCTTCTTCATCTTTCTCGCTGTTTCGATTTCACATTCGATGAACTCTAACTTTTTGATTGCACATTCGATATTGTTTTCCATGCAGAATTTTACCTCGTTACTGCAGCGTCGAGAACCTCGGGATGACTAACAAGCACTGCGTCTAAATCGGCTGGCGAAATCTACAAAGATGGAAGAATTTACGCCTTTTTGTTCGACAAAGAATCTCGTAAAGAACAACGTATTTCGAACTAGTAAGTACCTGAAAGCCCTTGTACTTGATCACCTCTTTCAGGCGATCGATTACGTACAAGTATCCATCTTTATCGAATTTGACAATGTCCCCTGTGTGAAGCCACCCTTCCTTGTCTATTGCAGCCATAGTTGCCTCGGTATCGTTCAAGTATCCTATTTTCGTAAATATTCAAAGCTACATATGAATTTCCAAGGGAAAAATCGAATCTTGGATGCAGCACTTTGATAATACCTTTCATATTGCCAGGCGTTCGCAGCCACAGCTCACCCTTAGAGCACGGAGGCATACATAATCCCTTGATAGGGTCTACCACTTTGGCCTGAACGTTCGGCGAGAGGAGTCCCACCGACGCATACTTGCGAAATTTTGCAGTATTGTATCCTCGAGCTGCTATTGCAGTCGATTCTGTCATCCCATAACCCTGAACAAAAGCAGCCTTCTTTTATCGATTCTGTGGTGTTTATGCAGATCAAGAAAGATGACAGATGATAGCAAGAGTGCCCACCTGAATGAGGTCGACGTGCTGGAAAGAATCGACGAAGTCTTTTATGCAGCTCTCCCTCAGAGGAGCAGCCCCGCAAGAAACCTGCTTCAGGCTTTTAAAGCAACCGAGGCCAGCGAATTCCTTGGCTTTCCTCGTCAAGGCCATCACTATAGGCGGCACGGCTGGTATGTGAGTGACTCCATACGTATCGATAGCTCTCGCCATCTCATCAGCATGGAATCTCTTCATCGCCACGACAGTGCTGCCCAGAGATAGCAGTCCCATGACGAATAGGGAGAGGCCGTAGACATGAAACATAGGCACGGCGGCTAAGTATACGTTCTCCGTGCTTGGGTAGTCGTAAAGGGATGCTTCGAATCTGACGAAGAGCTCCACCATGGCTATGAAGTTCCCGTGTGTGAGCATGACTCCTTTGGACTTCCCAGTGGTGCCCGACGAATACAGTATCGCTGCTGTGTCTTCTTGGGCGATTTTAGGGCTCGGTGCAAAACTGGGATTGCTAGAAATGAGCCTATCGATGTTGTTAGAATCGTTGCTGGGCGCTGAATTGAATTCCTCGGGCACGCAGATTATACGACAACCTCCCAAGGCACTGGCCAAGTCATTGACTCTATCACAGCTAGCAAAGACAAGGCTTGCTTTTGTGTCGAGAAACTGTTTTTTTATCTCCACGAAACTGCTCAGAGGATTCATGGGAGTAACTACTGCACCAACGCTTAGAGCGCCCAAGAAAACTATTGGGAAGTATATCGAATTACGCAGCAGGATCAGTATCACGTCGCCTCGCCTCACGCCTCTGAGGTGAAGGCCAGCGGCCATGGATTTGACCAAGGTGAATAGCTGAGAGTGCGTAATCGAAGACCCAGTCGAAGCATCGACTAGAGCGTTATTAAGCCCATCGTGATTCTTGGAGAAAACAAACGAAACGACGTCGAGGAAACGGTCGCAAGGAAGGTCGATTTTGGGGTATTTGCTGTGGTATATTCCTGTTTCAGGAGAGTACCAAGGCATGGTTTCTCCTTGAGTTGATTCTGTTTCAGAGTCTTTCAGAACTGCATGGCCTTTCAAGAAAGCGTCCATGGCTATCTCATCTACAGAGAAGGTTGGCTTGGCTGGTGAGGTGAAAGGAACTAATAGCGAACTGAACTGAACAGATGGTTAGTTGCAGAGCAGAGCACCCTTACCATGCAGAGTAAACAAAACATTGCCCTTAAATGCGTATTGGTTAACTTTCCACCATCCGAGGAAGAACAGCTTTTAATGAGGAAAGACGACAGAAGCTCATCAATGTCGGAAGAACCATAAGACTTTTGAAAGCAGGGCCCTTTTCTCCCTCCACGTGTCTGAAAACAGCAGGCTACCTACAATCGACGAGGGAAATGGGGAAAGAAGATGTGATTGGAAATTCACGGCATAATATCCACACAAAGCCAACCTATCTGAATTCTGACGGCGCGCTGTAATAACCCAAAAAACAAAAACCCAGCTAAAATCGCTGACCACTGCTCATCAATCTTGAGCGGGCAGCATCAGGTAAGCTGCAGGCGGTGAAATTAATTGGTTCCCTTCCCACGAAAAATGATGATAAAGTAAGGAAAAGGATAAAGTTTATAATATTTGGTGTTGGGTACTTTACCACAAAGAAAAAGTTCCAAACTCTTTTAACTTGGAAAATGCATCGTCGTAATCTTGACTATTGGTGCAAGACAAAGATATAGATAGATAAATACATTTGTCGTCCATGTTTAGTATGTATTACAACATATTTCCCCTGCTGAGACCTCAAACAATTAAAACACGGACACACGAAAAAGTGAAAGAAGAATAAGCCATCTTTTTTTCTTTCTTAAATTTTCAGGCCTTTGCAGCTTCCAAGGAAGCACCAGCTCTGCTCGCGACGATCTGCTCGTAAAGGTCTCTTATCTTGAGACCAACGATGGTCTGAAACAGACCAGTTCCATTGTTGCTACCTGGGAAATCTGCATGCTTCAACATCTGCTGCGTAACTTCCCCGTAGAACTTGGTCGAAAGGCTGCTCAAATGGCTCTCCACGTAAATAAGCTCGTCTAATCTATCAAACTGCCCATCCATTTCCACCACTGACACCTACATGCAAAATTATCTGTCATTCCATTCTTTGATGTATATATATATTTGTCATGAAGTATATAGTCTATTGTTCTTTTAGGTGGTGATGCGAGCCTTACCTCGTGGTCATAATATGTGTCGGGACCATAGGCGAACTTGATGCCAGGGTAAGAACAAGTCAGTTTCCTTCCACATGGTATCCATGAGATGGTCGAGCCTTCGTCGAATAAGTAAACTGGGCTGAAATGCTTGACGCCTTCTTTCATGATCAACCTCACTCTCAGAACCTTCCCTTCGTTGTCGTCTGGTATGAGCTGTGTAGGCAAGACTTCGATCACCGCATCTGCGTATTGCTTCTGAGGATCTGATGTAATAACAGAGGAAGCATTTTTTTTTTCTCAGACGCTAATGGTTAATGTACTTTCAAGACATGAATTATCAGTGAAAGGTGACATTTTTTTTACCAATGTAAGCATCGAAATCTGGTTTCCGAGCCTCGATACTCGCTTTGATGCTCTCAAGGCTGTGACCTCTTTCAGCCATGTCTCTCTAATACAATACACCATGAAACAAGAAAAAAAGACAATCAGATAATAAATTCAGATATTTATGATATACTAATAGAATAGCTGCTAACCAAACCTGGATTTTCCATGCGAACTTGACTTCATTGCTGATGTCAAGGTAGATACTGAAATCCAAGAGATCTCTAACACGTTCGTCGTACCTTAGTCAACGTTATGCAAGAAAAAGATTACGAGTAAGCAGCAGAAGAGAGATAGAGAGACGACATTAAGGACTGCATGGGCCCATACGCAACGCGACCATACATTTAAAAAAAGCTCATCTTTTCATACTTACATCGGATGCAACCCTTCAATGACAAGAATCTTCGGCGGCTTAATCAGCTCCGGCGGGTCGAGCAAGCCAGTGACATGGTTATAAATAGGCTTATCCACGGCTTTCCCTTCCTTGAGCGCCTTCACCTGCTCATACATAAGGTCGAAATCGTTGGCCCTTGGGTCGAGGGCAGTGACGCCCTTCTCTTTCCTCCCAGTCCTATCCAAGGAATGGTAGTCGTCCAAGCATATCACAGTAGTCATGTCGCTTATCAAGGTGTTCGAGTCGGGGTTTCCTCCCTTGGGCGGCTCGGCGGCTCCGCCGAAGACGCTGGTCAGCCTCCTCATGAAGGTGCTCTTTCCACAGCCCGAGTCGGCGGCCAGGCCTATGACCACAGTTTTGGTGCCGTCGGCCGAGCAACTGATGTGGGCCGCCGAGTGCTTCCTGGCTGCTGCTGCTGCTGTGGTTTTTCTGAAGAAGACGAGCTTGTTGTTTTGGTTGAATCCTAAAGATGGAGTGGAGGTTGAGCTTAGGGATTGGACTGTGTAGACTGTTGAAATTGAGACTGCCATTTCTCTGTCTTTCACTCTCTCTTACACTCTTTGGGTTAGAGGAAGAAGAAGAGTGTGGGGAGTGGTGGGTGGTGTTCTTACTTCTTACAGGGAAAATGGATTTTCTTGCTCAATTTTCTGTTATTTTAGTTTACTGTTATTTACATGAACGAGAAGAATGCTGATGAGATGATGTTTGTGATGGATAGAAGCATGGGAAAATTCCTGGTGCTCAATTGCTGAAGTTTGGATATTTGAATGACACGTGGCATTCATAGGAGGCTTGTCAAGAGATTAGGGATATGAGGAGCAGAGCAGAGCAGAGTTGAGCACAGAGTGAGCGACTCAAACAAAGAGAGTATCGATTTGAATGATATTGAAACTTAACAAGACAACAATGGAGCCGTTCAATGATCGATTAACTAATGAATGATATATTATTATTTAACTTACAAGATGAGAATAGAGAACCTAAGCCACTCCTTCCTCTCGCAATATCCGAGACAAGGCTGCAATAACAGCCCAAGCGAAGCAGCAACAGCACTAATGCCCAAAACTTTAAGGGACGAAAAAGCCAGCACGCCGCACAACGTCACCGTCGGCGGCACGCACATCAAGACGGCGCCGGCCGTCCCCACCGGCACCCTATAAGGCCGAGGAGCGTCGGGCTCCTTCACCCTCAGCCTCACGAAAGCAGCAAACTCGAGCACCATCCCGAAACAGTACATGAAGTTCTCGGCGGCCACGATTTCCTGGAAGCTCAGCCACGACAGCACCAAAACCCCCGAGGCGGAAAACAGTATTCCGACGAGGGGCGTTCCGTACTCCGACCTCCTAGCGAAGATCTCGGGAATCATTCCCCTCTCTGCCATTCCCAGGAGCTGGAAAGAATCTCCGCTCATCTCGGCCAAGAACATGCCCATGTTGGACACGGCGGCGGCTCCTTGGACCCACGTCCTCAGCCACACGCCGCCTGAGATCTTGGCTAGGTCGGAGAAGTAGCCGTCGGTCCAAGACGCACGGTCCAAGGGGGTCGAACCCGTGCCGGCGAGCAAGGGGAAGAAGTACCCGAGAACGACGAGGAACAGAGCGTAGAAGAGGGCCTTGGGTAGGGTTTTCTTAGGGTTTTCTACCTCGCCGGCGAGCGTGCTTATGGAGTCCCAGTAATTGAGGTTCCAGAAAAGGGTGTTGAGGTACAGGCTCCAGTCTATGCTGCGTGCGTCGGCGACCAGCCACCGTCTGGGCCTTATCTTGGGGATGGAGATGAATCCCATCACCAGGAAAGGAAGGATGGAGAAGACGCCGAGGAACACCGACGCCCAGCCCACGACGGTCAGACCTCTGTAGTTCAAGAAAGTCAAAGCGACGGTCAACGCCAGCACGGCCGCGATACGCGGCGCACCGCCGCCTAATGAAGGCACGGTCGATTTCAGGTAATCGAGGAAGAGAACAGGGTAAAGGGCATTGTCGACGACCCCGCCGAGCCACTTGGTCCAGCCGAGGAGGAATCCCCAAGACGGGCCGAGAGCAGAAGAAACCCAAACAACGTAGCCGCCGTTTTCTGGGAACATCGTGCTCAGTTCTGCCGTGATTAGAGCTTCTGGGACGCTCCACAGCAATGGGAATAGCAGAAAGCCGGCGAGGGCGAACAGTGGGCCGGCGGCTCTGACGCTGTCTTCGATGCCAAACGGTCCCCCAGAGACTTCGTAGTATATGAGGAAGATGAGGGGTAGGAATGATATTTTCTTACCGCTGTTTCTTGATGTAGTAGGTGATTCAGCTTCGCTGACGACTGCTGTGTACTGAGAAGGGCTGAGGACTCCCATTGAAATAGAAGCTTGCTTGTTGCAGCTCGTTGATGATTCTCGGAGCCTCTGCATTTTGATTTCACAGCAGCAATCGATTCAACTATGGATGGATCGGTTCATTGTTAATGGAATCAGATAAATGAGGATTTTAATCAATGTGCAGTACAAAAGAAGTAAGAAAGAAGAGCTTATGGAGTCAACCAACTTCTTTTATTACCCGGGAAAAAAGTAAATAACAAAGAAAGAAAAGTTGAGGAAAATGTAAAAAGTTACCGGCACCGCTAAGGCCAGCCCACGTATATATTCCATTATGGGCCTTCTAGGAGTTGGATTGAGATATTTGGGCGTACTGATATTGGGCTTACCATATATAAGCCCGTCGTCTGGCTAATTTTACACGACCAACAGAATATATTGTTAAATTAATATGGCTAAATAAAATCAGGGAGCCAATCAAGAAAACTATTATGTTAGGATAGGAGCCATATTACCAATTTCTGTATGAAAAATAATAGTATAAAATACATAAATATAATTCTTCCAAGTTGTGGACGAAGGAGAATGATATACGCTACTCCTCCATTACACTATCTCTACAAGCTTAACCTAATCTTGTAATTAGATGCTTGCTTCATTGCAGACCACATCAACGCCTTGACCAGAAGCATTATTAATTGTTCACAATTTAGTGACTCATGTTGCAGGAATATATATATATATATATATAATTTATATATATATATATGTATGTATATATATATTTACAAACTAACACAAGAAGAAAATGATGAATGTTTAATATACCTCCTCGACTTGTTCATCAGTCTCTCGCCTTTCTTCGGCTTTTGCTGTGGGAGTTGAGCTCAAATTACTCAATTCGCTGGATATCATCTCCATGGAGGATGATGAGGGTTGTATTTCTGACTTACTCATGTTAGTCTTGTTCTTGTTACCAAAATTTTTAGCAACTTAGTAATTTAGTTTAGGCAACACAAGAGAGAGAGAGAGAGAGAGAGAGAGAGAGAGAGATTGTGTTGTCGATGATGCATACATAGATATATACAATAACACAAGATCAAGTTGTTAAATAGGTTTTATTATGATATGATAATATATGGGTGGGGTCATAACTCGTTGTAGTACATATGTTGTATGGGGGTTTGACTTGAGTGGGTTTTTGGCTTTTGGGAAGTTGTGATATTTAATTGCACTTGTATGTTGTAAGCAGAGTAGTATAGTGTAGTACCCTTTGAATTTCGTTCTTTCTTACTCTTGAGTTCAGTTCGAATCGAACATTTTTCTTTCCATGTATTAAAGTCGGGTAAATTCTAATTCCAAAGAAAAATAAGGCCATAAATGCAAAAAAGAGACGCATGTATTATGAAACTCCCGATCAATTTAGAAACCTAAAGCTAAGACGCAAACACCACTGTAACGTGAGCCATCGCCGCCAGTCCTCCTCCGCCGTCATCGGAGATTCCATAGCAGGTATTTAGGCGGCTCTTCGAATCAGAGTAAATCGGCGTTGACGATCGTATTTCTTTTACCTCGCTTTTTCTAATTATCGTTCTTCTTCCGTTGGTTTCGATTCGTGCGTGGTAGGTATGAGTCGATCGGTAAAAGGCCCAGGCATTAAACGGAAAAGACCCGATTCAGATCCATCGGGTCTGAACGACGCGGAGCGCAAAGTGCTCAACGCCATTAAGAGCAGAGGAGATTCAGGCATATGGTTGCGAGACATCAGGGCGGAGACGGAGCTGCTCGACCCTTTGATGCAGAAGTCACTCAAGTCGTTGACTTCTAAGAATCTAATCAAAGAAGTCGTCAACGTCAAGAACAAGGGCAAGAAGCACTACATGGCCGCCGAGTTCGAACCTTGTACGGAATTAACGGGAGGAGATTGGTACTCCAATGGAGAACTAGACGAACCGTTCATTAATTCGATTAAAATGCTGAGCTTGCAGTATATAAGGAAAGGCAAGGTGGCTACAGCAGAAGGCATTCGCAACTGGCTCAATAGGTCGGGGGCCTTGCCTAATGACTTGACCAGCCGACAGACCAGTGAGATACTCAATTGTATGATTTTGGACAACGACATCGTTGAGGCGAGGAGCACGGGTTCGGGAGATTACCGTTCGATTCCCGTCGGGGCGGTCTGCTATAGCGTTGCAAAGGCCGCCAGGGCAGGTGCGTTTGCTTCGATACCTTGCGGTGCTTGTCCTAGGATTAGCATGTGTGCGCCTGATGGGATCATCTCTCCAAGCACTTGTGTTTATTACAAGAAATGGTTGGGCCTTGACTTTTGAAGTTCCATAGCATTGCTCAGCTTTAACCCTTTCTTGGCTGTCTTAATAATTGTCTACTTCTTGTTTCTGGCTCTGGAATTTACATGGTTTGAAGACATGGAAAGTTATAATATAAACATCGTTCCATACATATGTTACAGTGATTTTCAAGTTTCGATTCATATGCACGATTTGCACACACACACACACGCACACACATAATCGCAATCTTTCTAGCGAGTCTCTGAATGTGTCTGTAAAGATAGCAACTTTTTTCGAATATGCGTCTGTTTTTTATTCAGGAACTATTTGGACTTCGATCTCTGATGCTTCTCTCTTCTTCGCCTTTTCTTTCTCGAGCAAGTAGATTCTGTCAGCTTCAGGCATCGCAGACATGATGGTCTGAAGCTTGGAGTTCAACTCTTCAATCTTCTCCATCAATCTGTCGTTGGTGAACATTCCAAGTAGGACATCTTGGATTGTCTCCCAGCTTTCGTATAACGGTAAAGCTATGATAACAGCTGAACCAACCGTACCCCATGCAATTGCTATTGCAGCCCAGAATGTGAAGTATCCCTTGCTAAATTGCCCTGCACCAGCCCAGAAAAAAAGCATTCAACGAAACCAAAAATCATAACAACAGCTTTTCATCACTACTACTTCATTTAGTCACCTGCGGGGAGTGTGAGAATAGGCCATAACACCACAATTAGGAGAGTAAATCCAACGCCCCATTTAATTATCCATCTCCTCGCATTTTTCAGCTTTTCCTCTTTGTACTCCTCCGCCGAAACGTCGCTCTGTTCTTTCTCGACCACTGTGATCTGCCTAGTTGTCTCCCAATCGTAGTTCTGAGGCCACTTAAAGCTGCATATAGCATGTACGGCCCCACCAACTAGGATCGAAACTAGGTTTCCCGCCAGCATAGGTGCGTTTCGGCCCGTGGTGTCTAAATCGACCCGCCCATACTCGACCTTAGTTACGGTCAGCCACGTTATGATCCCCAAGACACAACCCATGACTGTCCCGAGAATTGCCCCCATGGAATTGGCTTTCTTCCACAGAAGCATGAAAGCTATTGGAAGAACAGCTGAGCCAATGAAGACTCCCATGGCTAAGTACATCCAACCTAGTGAAACCCCAGCCTTGTTTAGGATCACTGCTAAGATCCCCATGAAGCATCCAAACCCTAGAACAACGCTCCTCGACACTTTTAGGATCTGTTTTCCCGTGGCTTGTGGGTTGATATATGTTCGGTAGATGTCGTATGTGCACAGAGATGAAACTGCTATTAGCTCTGAGGAGCCTGCTGATGTCACAGCCCTGATACATTCATGTTTTCATCAGATCTTTATCAGATTTTCTGATAAAAGAAGTTAAAAGAAATGGTGTGTATATATGGCTCGAGGCTGGCTTACATGAAAAGCATTGTAAGGAGGAGAACTGAACCTCCTTTTCCCATCAAAGCTATAGCTGTAGCTGGCGGGACGAGTCCATGGCTCGCCTCGCTCGCTGTGATAGGCAAATCGAGGGCTAAAGCTCCTAAGCCGAGGGACGTGGCCAAAGAAAACGGCACGGCGAACCAAACTAATCCTCCGAGTAAATACCCCTTGTGTGTTGATGAGGGCCTTGCAGCTATAGCACTCATCCAATATCCCTACGTTGGAATTAAACTCTTTAACAAGATAAAATCGATCCTAATAGGGATAAATCTGTTTGCGTCGTTGGTACTTACGTTATCGACGAAAACTGTCCCAAAATTACCAACGATGTTGATGATGCCAAAGATAAGACCGCCCGAGCTCAGCATCGTTATGTAAGACCCTTTGTAATTGCCACTCACAGGTCCACAAGATTGCCCCGTATGAGAAATGGGATCTTGGCAAGTCCTCGTTTTGCTGGCAACTTCCAACAAATGTCTGTAAACTACGCTTGGGCTCCCCAATTTGCTGCTAGCCACATAGACCAAGAACACGAAAATGACTAGCGCCACGTGTACTGCAGCGAAGAACAGCAGTCGTTAACTTTTTTCTGTCGTAAGAAAATCAATAGCTTCGATCTTTTACCAGTTTCTATTAAGTAAGTTTTGAACTCACTGACCTATTGCCGAATGAATGTAGCTAGCTAGGAAAGTGGCTTTGAGTCCGCCTGCTAATGTGTAGACTATGACGCCGAGGGGTATGAGAAAGCTCGCGGCGTAAATGTTCACTCCAGTCAGTGCATTTACCACAGCAGATCCTCCGAGGAGCAGCATAGCAGTCACGATAATGTTCGTCATGAAGCAGAAAATGAGAAAAACGATATGGGCTGGCGTACCCCACCTGGGTAAAACGAAAAAAGGACTCGGTTCTTCTGCAGATATTTCGAGAAAGACGAACGTAGTTTCAAGAATTATGAATCGTATCGATGGCATGCCTTGCTTTCACGATTTCGCAGAGGGTGTGAGCGTGGGGGGCTTTTCTTTTGATCTCGATGGCCATGACGCCAAACAGTAGCACCTGTTCATCACAGCTTAACTCAGAAACTTGTTAACAGCAAACGATGTTATGAGATTCGAGTCGATGTAAGAGGAGAACATGCCTGTATCGTAGCTCCACTTGCGTACCAGAAAGGGCCGCTGATTCCATATTCCCAGGCTACGTTAGAACTTTGCAAGATGGTCGCAGCCCAAGTCCACTGTTCAGTTTACTTGCAACGGTTATGATTCGTAAGAGCTAAATCAAGAAACAGATGATCTTGAACGATCGAACCTGCGAAACGATAACGCTGGCGATCAGCCCTGTTTTCACGTTTCGACCCGCAGTGTTGAACCATTCTGAAGTGTGGCGAGAGCCCACGTATCTCTTTTCGAGCCAAACCTGTAACAGAAAAAGCCCGCCGAAGACCATTCAAGGCAGTGAGGAAAAAAAAGAAAACTGAAGCTTTTACAACGGATGAGCAAATTCAAATTTTCACCAGAAAAGAAGTGAACACAGCAAAAAACGCCCCAAACCCAAGAATCACGGAGTACCCAACTCCTTGGTTGAGCACTGGTTTGCCACCGAAGAAACTGCTCTGTCTCACGCAAGTTTCGCCATCTCCATGGTTATAATACTTGGCTGAGAACTCAAATGGCGGGCAGCTTGTCAGAGAAGAGGCCATTGGTGTTATCCTTCCCTTCTGCAAAAACTGTTAATAATTTGTGGGAATTTATAGTAAGGGGGGAGCTTTCTTGGACGGAATATACTAAAAATGTGAATCACAAAGTCAGACTATGCACAGCTCTTCTCAAGCTCATTAGACGATTATAATAATGGATGCATCTCTTTCTTAGATGGTGGTGGTGATTAATGATTTTGATTTAATCATGTATTATTGCTGCGTAGACCTTTTGGAGTTTGGAATTTGTCTAACCAATCAAACAGCGTTTGGCTCATCCTTTGACTTTAGTATATTCGAAGTCGCCCTTCTGTAGAGCTTCGAGGATACCATCATCACGCTAAGATTCAGTAATCGAGATATTTTTTTATGTAATTTATTACATCAATCTGTCTTATTCCATAACATGTTGCCCCATCCCACCACGAATTCACAACCAAGTTGAAGATAATAAAACTCTCGAATGACTTCACACATGACATCACTGCCCAGAATTGTCAGAATATGGGAAGAAATGATATTGCAGTCTTATTCTACTTCAAGTACTTGGCTTGATAGAGCTTGTTCCATCTTTTATTATTTTTTTTTTGTTTGATTGAGCTTCTAATTTAGGAAACTTCAACTCGTTGAAACTTGAAGATGGCGAAATGAGTTTTCTTTTATTGCAACTGTGTAGTAGTTGAGTTGATCTATGCAAACATATAAGGCAAGCAAGCAAGAGGGAATATAATAGATTTAACCATAGTTTGACTTTGATGCCAATCTTACTATTAACAGCCACATAGAGAAAGACTTGCTTTCACATACAATCAATCTCATGGATGCTTTGTGCCTAACGAAAGTCATAACATAATGAACCTCTCCATTGCCATGTATAGATGTACTTTTGTAACAAAAACGTAAGACATGAATCGTTTTCTACCATTAGTCCACGATCTTCGTTAAGGAGTTCGTAGAGCTTGATAAAATCTGTCCTAGCTGGTGGTAAGGAATGTTGCTTATCGGAGAATCAATACTGATGAACGGCTCAGATGACCGAGTGGTCGAGGCTTGCTTCTCTCTATGTGATGCCCAAGTTACCAGATAAAGCCCAGCTATAATGAGAAGTCCTCCCAAAACACTGTTTCGAATTTCACATAATATTGATCTGAAGTCGGTACAAAGCATTACATGGAATGTGTAATAAGAGAACAGAGATTTAACCTTCCAAGGTATATGGGGCTTCCAAGGAAAGCTCTCGATAGAAAAGCCGAAGCAGCAGGTTGGAGTGGATTGTATAAAGCAACCAAGGAAGGCCCGAGAATCTTATTCGACCATGTAAGAAGCCCAAGTTTAGTGCAGATGCTACAATGCCCTAGAAAAGGAACAGAATCAGTGAATTTTCAGACATTTACATCTCAACATATGAGATTTAAGGAAAGAAAACTGAGAGTGAAGTGAAAGCGTCTTACAGCATATAATACAGCGAAAGCCTCAGATTGCGTGAGATTCCAATCTGTAGATTCATTTGTCATGAAAAACGCAGCTATAAGCATACAAGAAGCGCCAAATGAGTACGAATACGCCGTCACTGATATGCTCGCTGGATATTTAGCTAAAATTGGAGCCTGAAATACGCATAGAATTACTTCAAAACACTCATGCATGAAAACTATACATAAAAAACGATATTATCTGTTGCGTATTGTACCTGAATGGCGAGATACGTCGCCATGCACATGCAATTTCCGACGAGGCATAAGATTCCCAAATGCCAATTATCGAGTCCCAAGTCGAAAAAAGCAGAGGTCAGCCAGCCAACGGGCCCGGGCTGGCCCGTGCCGCTTATCTCATTATGGTCTGCAAAATCTGATTCCTTGGAACCTAATATAGATGGACCACGGAACGTTGCCATCAGAATGGCACCTGAAACACAAACAAAAGTACCTCATATCTTTGTTTGGCCTTCTGTTTTTCTTAGATTCACTGTTTCTGTGCTGCAAAAAAGAAACACATATATATATATTGAAGTTCAAATGCTTGTGTTTGTGTGTTTGTGTGTGTGGGGGAGAGAGAGAGAGAGAGAGAGAGAGAGAGAGAGAGAGAGAGAGAGAGAGAGAGAGAGATGACCCCATTAGTAGAGCCAGTATGAAAGTGAAGACTGGAATAGCAGGTTGTATAGCAGCAGCATAAGTTGGACTTGTGTAGCCGAGGCCGAGCAGAAACAAAAGCTGGTTGCCAAAATTCTGAGTAAACCGATTATTAGGTTGAGAAAATTGAGAAATAAACTCTGGCTAAAAGAAATCAAAACACAATTACCCTGTTAAACCAAGAAAGAAGAACCCTATTACCAACTGTCGCTTCAACGGCACTCTTGCCCTTCTGTGAAAATTGAGAGCGAATCGATAGATAGGTACAAAAACGTGAGATTGTAACGCAATTAAAACAACGTAAGGTTCATTGCACTGTTTCGAGCAATCTTCATTAGCTTCCATAACTACATGAAACTATGCTGTTATGTTCCTTAACGAAGGTATCATTCGAAGAACATCAAATGCCTCACTCTGCATACAAAATCCAAGATTATCTGTCACTGGAAAGTCTACGAACATTAGGATCATCGTACACTAATCGGACAAGTTCATCTCCATCTTTTTCTATTGAAAGAAAAGATTATTACTTTGCTTGCCAATCAAATCCCTGTTTGTCATAAAGATCCAACGATTTCACGTCACGGGACTTTGAGATCTAACCAAAGCGCTCGACCTCCATGGCAGGTATCAAAACAGACATATAAACTGGGACACAAGTGAGTGAGCTTGAGAACATCACTGTTATGTTGAGGATAGAGCTGCTTTGTGAAGTAAAGTATCGAAGATAAGTGAAGAATGGAAGAGTTGCCATTTTACTTATAAAGTCGCATTTCCACTTAAGAGGCAACGGATACATGTTGAAGACGTAGGTGTCAGCAACGTTTTTAATACCTTGGCCGTTGGTTCGTTATTTAACCAATTTTCAATCGTCTTCTTCAGTGTGTAATCTTAGCAAACACATACAGTGTGTGTCTCTGTAATCTCTTGCGTTTAATAAAAAAGAAATTAGCTTGGCACCGTGGACGTAGGGTTCATCTAGAATCCGAACCACGTTAAATCGTCGTCTTCTTCAATTCTTTATGGTATCAGAGCGAAAAATTCTTGAACAGCTTGAATCGCTGCGCGGATTGTGATCTATCTGTCACTCCTTTTGAGTTGCTATGGAAGGAATTGTGCCACCGACGAACACAGACGCCGTTGTGCCGCCGATCAACACCAGTGTCACCATGAATTCAAATCCGAACATCGTCATCTCAGATCCTTATTTTCTTAACAATAATGATAACTCGGGACAGGTGCTTGTGCATGACCCACTGAATGGGGAGAATTACTCGACGTGGAGCAGGGCAATGATGATTGCCCTGATCGGAAGAAACAAGGATGGGTTCGTTAATGGCGATCTTCAGCCGCCAGCAGCCACGGATCAAAATCAGCTCAAGGCGTGGAAAAGAAACAACAATGTTGTCATTTCTTGGATACTAAATTCAGTATCGAAAGAGATTTCTGCGAGCATCCTTTATAGCTCGTCTGCAAGGGAGATCTGGCAAGATTTGCAAGAAAGGTTCGGCCAGACAAACAAACCGCGAGTTTTCCAACTGAAGAGAGATCTTATGAATCTGACGCAAGGAAACAGCAGTGTGGCAGATTATTATACCAAGCTGAAAACTGTTTGGGATGAGTTGTCTTATTTCAGGCCATTCAGCACTTGCACCTGCGAAGCAAAGAAGGAGATGAAGATGTATTTGGATGAGGAATATGTGCTCACCTTCTTGATGGGATTAAACGAGTCCTTTTCGCAGATTAGAGGCCAAATCTTGCTCATGGATCCCACACCTTCCATTAACAAAGCCTTCTCTCTATTGGTGCAGGAGGAGAAGCAGATATCAATGCAGGTTTCGGCAATTAGGGTTGGTGAAGATCAAACTGGCAGCATGGCCCTGATGATGAGCAAGTCTGATCAAGAACACGGCAAGAAGGCATCATATAACCAGAAAAGGGAATTTGGCAAGCCAATATGTGTTCATTGTAACAAAAGGGGTCATACCATTGAAACTTGTTATCAAGTTCATGGTTTTCCACCGGGTTTCAGGCAAAATCAGAAGTATAAAGGAGCCAAGATCAACCTGGCCTCAGTAGACCAGACTAACAAAACAGTTGGACAGATGCAGTTTCTGAATCAAGGACCTAGCACAACGGGAGATGCAATGGTACACTTGCAGCTGACTCCTTTTCAGCTCCAAAGTTTGAGGACACTAGTTAATCAACCCATGGTGAGAGGACATGGAGATAATGGAGACATCCCACAGCAAACCGAAAGGGGAGTTGGTATGTGTCTCTCTTTTAACTTGCCTCATTATTTAGGAACAGAATTATGGGTAGTCGATTCTGGAGCAACAAGACATGTGAGTGGCAGTAGAAATTGCTTGACTAATCTGCATAAAATACCTGAATCAAGCGTTATACTGCCAGATAATACACGGATCAGGGTGAATCAGGCAGGTTCCTATATGATTAATGACTTTATCACATTGACTGATGTCTTGTATGTTCCCACTTTTCAGTTCAACTTGATCTCTGTTAGTTATTTAGCAGAAAACATAAACTGTAAGTTTTGTTTTGGAGTTGATGAGGTTGTGGTGCAGGACCATTTGGACCAAATGATTGGGAAGGGTAACAAGGTAGCAGGTTTATACATACTCAAGGCTCGGCCTGCTGACAGAATAGCTAACAACAGTTCTACAGTTTTTCTTAATAAAGTGTCCATAGACATTTGGCATAATAGACTTGGGCATCCGTCTAGTAGAGTATTAGATGTACTTAGACCTTCCCTAAGGCATGATAATCACACTGATAGCACGTATTGCAAAATCTGCCCCGTAGCTAAGCAGAAAAGAATCTCTTTTCCCCATAACAGCAAAGTGAGTTGTGCAGCCTTTGATTTAGTTCACTGTGATGTATGGGGACCCTTTCACCTTCCCTCTCATTTAGGACATCGATATTTCCTTACTATAGTTGATGATTACTCAAGGTATACGTGGATTTCCATGCTAAGACACAAGTCTGAGGTTAAGACTGCAATAACATGTTATCTTGCTTTAGTTGAAACTCAATTTAGATGTAAGGTAAAAACAGTAAGATCTGATAATGGAAAGGAATTTTACTTGTCTGATTTACTTAGAGAAAAAGGGATCCTTCACCACTTGACATGCGTAGAAACTCCACAACAAAACTCCGTAGTAGAGAGAAAACATCAACACCTTTTGAACGTAGCTCGATCCCTCTATTTTCAGTCTAACATACCTCTTGAATATTGGTCCGAGTGCATCTTGACTGCAGCCTTCCTAATAAATAGGACACCATCTGTGCATCTTGGTAACAAGTCACCTTATGAACTATTATATCAAAGGCCTTTAGACTATAGCATGTTGCGTGTGTTTGGTTCGCTTTGTTTTTGCTCAACAATCACAGCAGGTAGGAAGAAATTCGATCCCCGCGCAAGAGAATGTGTATTTGTTGGCTACCCGAATGGAGTGAAAGGATATAAAGTGATGGATGTGCAAACTCGGGAGATTTTCATATCAAGGGATGTGAGGTTTAAAGAGGATGAGTTTCCATTCAGAAAACTCACCTCTCATTCACCACAATCTGCAGATTTCTTTTCTGCCCAGGTGCTTCCAAAACCTTTTGGAAATTACTCCTTATCTGAGGAAAGTCAGGCACTACTGGATCAAGATGGTATTGCATCTGAACAGGGGAGCCCGCCTCATAATGAGCCCCAAAACATGCCTCCTCATGCTGATCCACCAGTGCTGCCTCAAACTAGTCCATCCTCAGAGCAGAGTGCTCCACATAATCTGTATCAAGAGGCCGCAACCTCAGGGAAGGGGAACATTCATTTTGGTCATCAATCTGCAGAATCAACAGCATTGCCAGCAAACAGCTCTCAGACACATCTTGGTCTTAGAAGGTCAAGTAGGGAACAGAGGAGACCAGCCTACCTGGAGGATTTCCATTGTAACAAGGTCACTGATAAGAAGACATTGTACCTGTTACTCAGGTCCTGTCCTATGAAAAATTTTCAGATAAGTACAGGGACTACATCTGCAGCCTGAACACAACAGTGGAACCAAGAAATTACAATCAAGCCTCGAGTTCTGAGAAGTGGATGGCAGCCATGGAAGATGAGATAAGAGCCTTGGAAGATAATGATACATGGACCATAATGAGCCTACCAGCCGGCAAGAAGACCATTGGCAGCCGTTGGGTGTACAAGTTAAAATACAACACAGATGGCCAAGTGGAAAAACATAAGGCTAGATTGGTAGCGAAGGGGTATGATCAGCGAGAAGGAGTAGATTACATCGATACCTTCGCCCCGGTAGCAAAGCCCAATACAATCAAGATCATCCTAGCCCTTGCAGCGAAGCTCAACTGGAATCTAGTACAGCTTGATGTTAATAATGCATTCTTGAACGGAGATTTGGTCGAGGAAGTTTACATGGAGCTACCTCAAGGCTTCTATGGTCATTACGCGAGAACTGGACAGGACAAGATGGTCTGCAAACTCAATAAATCCTTGTATGGTTTAAAGCAGGCTTCGAGGCAATGGAACCAAAAATTCACTAATGCAGTCAAAGATTTTGGTTTCTCGCAAACCCATTCTGACCATACGCTTTTTGTCAAGGGGAAGGGCAGCAGCTTGGTAATCCTGTTGGTGTATGTTGATGATATAATCCTTGCTAGCCCCTCGACAGACTCACTGCAACAGGTCAAGGTTTTCCTACAGAATTCGTTCAAGATCAAAGACCTTGGTGACTTGAGGTACTTCTTAGGCATCGAAGTGGCCCGGAGTGAATCTGGTATCTACATTAACCAAAGGCAGTATACTCTTCAGTTGTTGGAAGACGCGGGTTACTTGGAATCCAAACCGTTGACTACGCCCATGAACCCTAGCGACAAACTGACAGAGGACGCCGGAGAACTGATGGGAGATCCGTTTAAGTACCGCAGGCTCAGTGGTAGGCTGTTGTACCTTACATTTACGAGACCGGATATCTCATTTGCTGTCCACAGATTAAGCCAGTTTATCTCTGCTCCGCGAGTGGGACACATGGTAGCAGCACATCACTTACTAAGGTACCTGAAATCTTCACCGGGCCAAGGAGTTCTGTTTCGAGCTGATTCTGGTCTGGAGCTGACAGGGTTCTCCGACGCGGATTGGGGCTCATGTAAGGACACTAGAAAGTCCGTCACCGGGTATTGTACCTTCATGGGAGGGTCACTTATCACATGGAAAGCGAAGAAGCAGGCTACGGTTTCCAAGTCATCCACGGAGGCCGAATACCGAGCCTTGGGATCTGTTGTCTCTGAGATCCTTTGGATAAAACAGTTGCTGAAGGAATTGAGTATTGAGGTCAGCCCCGTGCCACGAGTATATTGTGATAACACCAATCTGCCTTGAAGCTAGCCTCTAATCCAAAGTTCCACGAGAGATCGAAACATATAGAGATCGATTGCCACTTCGTTCGACACCATGTTACGAATGGATCCATCAAACTCCTTCCCATTCGGTCTCAATTCCAACTCGCAGATGTCTTTACCAAGCCCCTTACTGGTCCTATGCTGCAGCAGTTATTAGTCAAGATGTCAGTACTTAACTTGTACGTTCCATCTTGCGGGGGCGTATCAAAACAGACATATAAACTGGGACACAAGTGAGTGAGCTTGAGAACATCACTGTTATGTTGAGGATAGAGCTGCTTTGTGAAGTAAAGTATCGAAGATAAGTGAAGAATGGAAGAGTTGCCATTTTACTTATAAAGTCGCATTTCCACTTAAGAGGCAACGGATACATGTTGAAGACGTAGGTGTCAGCAACGTTTTTAATACCTTGGCCGTTGGTTCGTTATTTAACCAATTTTCAATCGTCTTCTTCAGTGTGTAATCTTAGCAAACACATACAGTGTGTGTCTCTGTAATCTCTTGCGTTTAATAAAAAAGAAATTAGCTTGGCACCGTGGACGTAGGGTTCATCTGGAATCCGAACCACGTTAAATCGTCGTCTTCTTCAATTCTTTAGCAGGACCAGACATTTCACACATACATACATTTGACCCCAAATCAGCTCAACATGAGCCATAAGCCAAAATCAAGACCTTCGCTCAACGCACATATTCATTCATCGAGAGGATCGATAGCGCGAGAAGATCACGAAACACACAGAAGACGAGCTGATTGACGCCAACGTTGAGTGCCACCTTGGTGATGACGTGGTATCCGCCGTTGAGCACCTGTACGGCCACCAATGCCACGTGGGCCTTGGACGGTTCAGCGCCGTTAGCCATTGCAGACGAAACTCAGCTCATGGGCTCATTGAAAATTGTTGGGAATAAAGCCCAAGTGTCTCCCGAGGAGAAGCCTCCCGAGCGAGTAGAGCATCCCGAGAAGGAAATCTCCCGACTAGGTTACATCCCGAGCAAGAGCAAGGCAGAAGGGAAACTGTCCGAGAAGGAAGAATCTGTCGAGCAGAAGGCCGAGCAGAGAGGAATGACCCGAGGAGAAGTTGCTGGGAAGAACTGGAAAGAGCAGATCGTGGGAGAACTGCTGAAGTAGTGGACAGCAGTTGAGGAGCGAAAAATACTCCTCACGTCTGTAGTGGAGGAAACTGACTTAGTAGTATAAATAAGTAGTTTTGCAGTCTAAGTAGATGTATGATTATTAGCGTCCAAGTCGAATTCTGCATTTTGTGTCGTTAATTTTATAAGTAAGAAAAGTGCTTCTCCGTCACTCTCAGTAAATTCCCAGAATTCCCTTTCAAATTGCTTCCGAAAACAGTTTACCAATCCCACACGCAATCCGCTAAAACCAACAAATTGGTATCGGAGCCTATGGTAACGATGGCGACGATGGGAGTTAACGGCGGCCAAATTCCCATACCAAAACTCACCAAGTCCAATTACGAGAATTGGAGCATCAAAGTGAAAGCGCTGCTCGGGTCTCAAGATGCGTGGGAGGTCGTCGAAACCGGTCATGTCGAGCCAGAAAGCACGGGTGGTTACACGGCAGCACAAATGAAGGCATTGAGGGAATCCCGAAAACAAGACAAAACAGCACTTTACATCATCTATCAATCCGTAGATGAAGCCGGCTTTGAGAAGATAGCCGAGGCTACGACTTCAAAGGAAGCGTGGGACACATTGGAAGCAGCCTACAAAGGTGCTGACCGTGTCAAGCAGGTTCGACTGCAAACCCTTCGAGGAGAACTCGAAATGACGAAGATGAAAGAAGGCGAAAGTATCTCCGAGTACATCACTCGGATTCAAACGATTGCGAATCAACTAAAGAGAAACGGAGAAGCCTTGACGGATGCCCGAATCGTTGAGAAGATCCTGAGATCTCTAATGAACGACTTCGAGAACGTTGTGTGCGCGATAGAAGAATCCAAGGATCTCGAGAAGATGACGGTTGACGAACTCTCGGGCTCACTGGAAGCGCACGAGCAACGTAAGAGAAAGAAGAAGCAGGACTCCCTCGAAGAAGCCCTGCAAGTAAAATTGTCTGTAAAAGAAGACAAGGCATTGGGAAGTCAGAATCGAGGCAGAGGACGCGGCCGTGGCGGAAAAGGTTCCGGACGCGGCGGAGGACGCGGAAGGGGAAACCAAAATGATGGAGAAGGACCTGCAAACCAACAAAGTTGGAGAGGTCGAGGCCGAGGAAGAGGCCGAGGCGGACGTTCGAATCGACCGAACGTCGAATGCTACAACTGCGGAAAGCAGGGCCACTATGCTAGAGACTGCTGGGGAGAAAAGAAAGTGGAAGAAAATGCAAACCTTGTCGCGGAAGAAGAGCCGAAGAACGAAGGAGTTCTTCTTATGACGTTCGAGGACAAATACCCGACCAACGAGAAGGTGTGGTACCTCGACACCGGCGCCAGCAATCACATGAGTGGTCAGAAGCATCTCTTCAAGGAACTAAAAGAAGTAAAAGAAGGGTACGTTTCTTTTGGAGACGACTCAAAAGTTAAAGTAGAAGGACGAGGGAAGGTATGCTTCTCTCGAGCAAATGGAAGAGAAGGAATGGTCGAGGATGTTTACTACGTTCCCGACATGAAAACCAACATTCTTAGCATGGGACAACTCTTGGAAAGAGGATGTTCAGTCGCTATGAAGGATCGGGCGATGCAGTTGCGAAGCAAAAGCGGACGACTGATCGCGCATGTTGAGATGGCGAAGAACCGAATGTTGAAGCTCAACATTGATACCATCCAAGAAGAATGCTTGCAAGTTGACGTGGAAGACAAAGATCACTTGTGGCATCTTCGTTTCGGACATCTAAGCTACGGAAGCTTGAAAGAGATGGCGAACAAAGGAATGGTGCAAGGACTTCCAAAGATGGTTGAAAGCCAGAAGATCTGTGAGGGCTGTGCTCTCGGGAAATTACCGAGGACGTCATTTCAGAAGAAAGCGGAATTCCGAGCAGAGAATCCACTGGAGCTAGTTCACACCGACATATGTGGACCATTGACACCCAACTCTTTTAGCGGAAAGAGGTACTTTATTACGTTCATAGATGACTTCTCGAGGAAAACTTGGGTGTACTTTCTAAAGGAGAAATCAGAGGCCTTCGAGACATTTAAGAAATTCAAGACGATGGTCGAAAAGGCAACAAAAACGAACATCACAGCTGTTCGGTCAGATAGAGGAGGTGAATTCATATCCGGAGAATTCACAAAATTCTGTGAAGAGCACGGAATAAGGAGATTCCTGACGGCACCATACACGCCACAACAGAATGGAGTGGCCGAACGAAAGAATCGAACCATTCTCGACATGGTTCGATCAATGCTGAAAAGCAAGAGGATGCCGAAGGAGTTCTGGGCAGAAGCCGTACAATGTGCTATCTACATTCAGAATAGGTGCCTCCATAGTAAGCTCGGCGCCCGAACACCACAAGAAGTCTGGAATGGAAAGAAGCCAAGCGTCTCACATTTGAAAGTGTTTGGAAGTGTGGCATATGCTCATGTGCCAGACCAGAGGAGGACGAAGCTTGAAGACAAAAGCAAGAAGCTTGTATTCCTTGGATATGACGAGAAGGCGAAGGCATACAAACTGTATGACCCTCTTGAAAAGAAGGTCATAGTTAGCAGAGACGTCCGAGTAGACGAAGGGAGTTCCTGGAATTGGAAAGAAGAAGGATCGGAGGAGCAAGAAGAACCCGCTAGTCCCCTATCTACTCATGGGAAGACTCCACTCGAGGAAATGTCCGATACTGAAGAACCCAGACAACCAAAGATGCGAACCTTACAAGACTTATATGATTCAACGGAAGAGGTCCATCTTGTTTGCCTCATTGCTGACTCCGAAGATATTACCTTTGAGGAAGCTCTCCGTAACAAAAAGTGGAAGGCAGCGATGGACGAAGAAATCAAGTCCATCGAGAAGAACAGAACCTGGGAGTTGAAGGAACTCCCGAACGGCCATAGACCCATCGGGGTAAAATGGGTCTTTAAGAGAAAGACAAATACCGAAGGACTCGTCGAGCGCTATAAAGCGAGGCTAGTCGCGAAAGGCTACAAGCAACGTGCCGGGATCGATTACGACGAAGTCTTCGCTCCCGTTGCAAGAATGGAAACCATCAGACTCCTGTTAGCACAAGCTGCCCAATTCGGATGGACTATCTTTCAAATGGATGTTAAATCAGCCTTCTTGAACGGAGAACTCGAGGAAGAAGTCTATATAGAACAACCTCCTGGCTACTCAAGAAGAGGAGAAGAAGAGAAAGTGTTGAAGCTGAGAAAGGCGCTCTATGGCCTGAAGCAGGCGCCTCGGGCATGGAATACTCGAATCGATGGGTACTTCAAGAAGAATAAATTCCATCAATGCCCGTATGAGCACGCCCTCTACATCAAGAAGGAAGAAAGAGGTATGATCATAGTCGCGCTCTATGTTGACGATCTCATCTTCATGGGAAGTAGCGAGGAAATGAGCAAAGAGTTCAAGAAGGAGATGACCGAAGAATTTGAAATGACCGACCTTGGAAAGATGAAGTATTTCTTGGGTTTAGAAGTCGAGCAACTGAGGACAGGAATTTTCGTCTCGCAAACAAAGTATGCGGGAGAGATACTTGAGAAAGGAAAGATGAAGGAGTGCAAGCCAATAGCAACCCCGAACGAGCTTGGTGCAAAGCTTTCAAAATTTGAGGGAGGAGAAAGAGTAAGTGCAACAGAGTACCGAAGCTTGGTGGGAAGCCTAAGGTACCTGACATGCACGAGGCCGGATATCACATACGCTGTCGGGGTCGTGAGCCGCTTCATGGAAGAACCACGGCAATCGCACTTCAAAGCGATCAAGAGAATACTCCGATACGTTCAAGGAACGAAATCGCTCGGGCTCTTCTACCCGAGGACAGATGACGCAAAATTGGTCGGCTACTCAGACAGTGATTGGTGCGGAGACGTTGATGACAGAAGAAGTACGAGCGGATATGTCTTCTACCTAGGAAGCTCAGCATTCACTTGGCTCTCGAAGAAGCAGCCAATTGTAACTCTGTCAACATGCGAAGCCGAGTATGTTGCAGCCTCATTGTGCGTCATGCACGCAATATGGCTGAGGAACCTGCTTCTCGAGCTAAACATCGAACATAAAGAGCCAACCGAAATCCGTGTGGATAACAAGTCGGCAATCGAGCTAGCCAAGAATCCGGTGCATCATGAAAGAAGCAAACACATCGATGCCCGATTCCATTTCATCCGAGAGCAGGTGAAGAAAGAAAACGTGAAGATGATTCACGTTCCAAGTCTGGACCAGGTCGCAGACATTTTCACGAAGCCGTTGCCGATACCCATATTCGAGAACCTGAAGAATGCGCTAGGGATGAAAGATCGGAAGACCTTGAGCTTAAGGGAGGAATTTGTTGGGAATAAAGCCCAAGTGTCTCCCGAGGAGAAGCCTCCCGAGCGAGTAGAGCATCCCGAGAAGGAAATCTCCCGACTAGGTTACATCCCGAGCAAGAGCAAGGCAGAAGGGAAACTGTCCGAGAAGGAAGAATCTGTCGAGCAGAAGGCCGAGCAGAGAGGAATGACCCGAGGAGAAGTTGCTGGGAAGAACTGGAAAGAGCAGATCGTGGGAGAACTGCTGAAGTAGTGGACAGCAGTTGAGGAGCGAAAAATACTCCTCACGTCTGTAGTGGAGGAAACTGACTTAGTAGTATAAATAAGTAGTTTTGCCGTCTAAGAAGATGTATGATTATTAGCGTCCAAGTCGAATTCTGCATTTTGTGTCGTTAATTTTATAAGTAAGAAAAGTGCTTCTCCGTCACTCTCAGTAAATTCCCAGAATTCCCTTTCAAATTGCTTCCGAAAACAGTTTACCAATCCCACACGCAATCCGCTAAAACCAACAAAAATCACCAACTAATGTCTCTTTTGAAGCGTGGGATGGTGATGCGTCGATGGGGACAGAGGGTTGATGTCGTGTGAGCTAAGCGAGGCAATTGAGGAAATTGGGTAAAAGGGTTTGACTCAAAAAAAGGCTTTCTTTTTACCTTTTCTTTCCTCCCCTGTAATGGTTACTTGGGATCTTGTCGGAGTTACTGCAGTCAATTGGTAAAGAAAAAGGTGACGGCCGGCGATTTGGTTAATTCGCCATTAATGTTTGATTAGAATTCATTAATAGCTTAATTAAAACGAGTTCAATTAAAGTAGTTCGTAGTTTGAAAAGATGTGAAGCATCATCCATGGACGGTCTCATTAACATGTTGTCCGTACTCGTAAACCCATCAATCTGAAAGTGGATTCGTCAAGATCATTGTCGCCATTAAAGCTTTGAAACATTTGATTATTTGCTTTGGAGAGAATGCTAATAGTGCCAAAGAAGAGGACTTAGGATGTCCAACTATAAAAGCAAAGCACAGTGTAGAAATATACAAAAATCTAAACTGTCATTATACCAAGAAAGAACATCGCCACGAGATATATAGCTAGGGGTGGTTCGATACGGTATACCGTATCAAAACTGTGATATCGTATACCGTATTGAAATTTCGGTATCGAAAAAAATCATACCAATACCATATCAAAATTTCGGTATATACCTTAAATTTCGATACGGTATCATACCGAAGTTTCAGTATGGTATCTATATAATACCTTCTATACTATTCACACGGAGGGTTTTTTACCATGCGTATATCGTCACTCGTTAATTCGTTGTTTCGAATTGCTTAGTCAGTTCAGACTCCTTAGGCCCCGATAAGATGGATTATTAGTACTAAATTTTTCAAAATAAAAAGATTTTTAATCCATAAAATAACCTTAAATAAACATGTATTTCGTATTTCCTTTTGTGTTTTTTTTTAATGTAAGTAAAATAGGGTGGGCCACAATAATCTTAGAAATTTGGTAATAGTTAATAATTTATGGGCTAAATAAATTTATGAAGATCCCTATAATATTTTATCCATTTTATATTTTTTTGTAACAATATAATATATGTAGGTGTGTATAGATAGATATATAAAATATTAAAAATTTTAGTATTCGGTATTTCAGTATAATCGGTATACCTAAGTTTTAAAATTTTCATACCATTACCGTACCTAAAATTTTCAGTACGGTATCATACCTTACCAAAAACTTCGGTATACCAAAATTTTCGATATTTTCGGTACGTTTCGATACGATAAGGACGGTATATCGGTATTTCGGTACATTTTCTCAGCCCTATATATAGCCATTATTCATTTCATATACATGATCATCTTCAATAATAGGGTAACCACAATGGTGGTTTATATGTGTGTCATATGTGCTTATTTGGCACTTTATATGACACACCACCATTGTGATGTGTCAGAACATGACATTGTCTCATATTTATGACACTATGTTATAGGAATATTATATTATTATGGAGGAGAGAGAATGAGGAGAAAAAAAGAAATTATTTATTTATAGTTGTGGCTCCGTGTTATAGTAGTGTTATTATCGTGGGAAAAGTAAAATAAAAGTATTATAGAATAAAATATAGGAAAATATAGTGAAAAGCCGATGTGGCAGTATTATTGGTTTGTTGTGGACATCCTAGAACTCAAAAAGTTTCAACATAATAGTTTGAGCCCGTCAGTTTCATTTGCTTTCCATTTGATGTGTAATTGAGTGGTGATTTTGTGTGCGCGTGCTTTATATCATATCTGAAGCATATAAAAAATAAGAGGATACTCTTATTATTTTTTTCCCGGACACAGAATCGTGCCTATGCCACTCACTACAACCTACGAGCAGGAATTAGAATTTCTAGCTGCATAAATTAGTAATGCAACGTATAATAATTTAATTGTTGTAATGAATAAATATATAACCTTTCAAACCAAAAATTCTTGCCTGGATGGAGATTTCTTTGTAAATGGTGTATTACGCATGCATGGAGCAAAATAAATCAATACTGAATGAGGAAGCATTCCACTTTGATATTACATGCTCATTTATAGGGAATTTGATCGAACGCAATTCCAAAAGAATTAGTCTATTTGATCCATCTTACTGTTTTGTTTAGCTAACCAATGGGATTAATTAATATATACGTATATACAGTTATGTACATGATAACTTCACGCCCTAGGCAATGCAAAGCAAAACGCATTGCTTCTTCAAAGCAAAGAAGGCTTAATAAATCGACACGGTTCCCATTGATATTATTAAAGGGAAAATGATTAAAGAGTTTGATGTAACTTAGGTCATTGACAACGATGATTCTAAATCGCTTTTTTCAAGGCAGTTGAAGATCTTCGAAAATTACGCTAGGATCGCACAATGTTGTAGTGGAGTAGTGAAGATCATTCAATCGCTTCAACGCACATAATATAGAGTCTGCAATGTCACCACCACCATATATATAGAGTCGATTATTATTTTTTTTTTTTTTTTTGTGGTTTTTAACATGTAAATAAATAAGTATCATGTCGTGTCTCCCGCAAGCCATGCATTTCATGCACGAACGTCTATCGTACGCCGTATAGATCGAATTTCCTTATGTCACATCAAATTTTCTTGTAATATATTCAAACCAAACAATAAATGAATGTTTTGATATTTAGCTGAGATTGACGGGAAAAAGAAAATTTATAAAACAATAGTTTCAATTAGCACGATGACATTAAAGCTCCCAAGCCAAGTTTGTGTCAAAATCATATTGCTTATAATCTTATACGTATTTTAAAAGGTGTCGCATTATAAAAAAAAATGGGCATTTTCATTTCAGGTCCCCGCGTAACTATCATTTAGGATTCAGACCCTCTTGCCAAAAAATTTAGTTTTAAGGATCAATTTTCTCCAGTACCACTTCATTGCTTTTTCATACCAGTATCTTCAAATTTTGTAACACAAAGCCATAATTCAGTACCAGTTTATGATCATCTGATACCAATTTATTTTATGCAGTATCACTTCATTGCTCTGACATACCAGTATGTTGAAAGTTTGTAACACAAAACAATCATTCTATACCAGTTCAAATATCTTTCATACCACTTTTCTACACCACACAAAATGAGTCATTTAACCTAAAAAATTCTCAAACAGGTCCTGAATTCAAAATCAAACCCTTAATGGGGCTTGATTTCGAATTGACCCAAAAAAAAAAAATAAAAGGAGTCGCAATAATATGGTCGTTAAGCGTCACTCTGATGAAAGAGAATAGATTAATGAAGAGGAAAAAAAACAGATTGTAGTAAAACGAGTCTTCAAGTCCCATCTGTTGAATTATTAAACGAGTGAGTAGGGACACCCCACAATCTCCATGAAAAAGTGAGGTTTCTGCGTGTTGTAATAACTAATAACTACAATAACATAGCATTACATGAAAAAGCTCATAGATTAGTCGGTAAATAACATATTTAAATTTGAGTGCTTACAACGTGGCTGTTTCCGAACTGCATTACTTAAAACTCAAAACGACAACATACCGTCATAACTATTTGTTAGCTAAGTCATTAACCAAACAATAATATAATAGTGAAACCTAACATTTGTGGTTAAGCATCCACTTCCGACTTAAAACTACAGTAAAACCTCTATAAATTAATAATATTGGAACCATGAAATTTTATTAATTTAGAGAGATATTAATATATCGATAAATTAATAATTTATTAATTAAAAGAGAGACTCTTTAAATTTTTAACAAAGTTAGAATGTATTGACAATAAATGAATTCAAATATTTTCATTAATTAACTC
This sequence comes from Craterostigma plantagineum, assembly GCA_027422505.1. Lineage (NCBI taxonomy): Eukaryota > Viridiplantae > Streptophyta > Magnoliopsida > Lamiales > Linderniaceae > Craterostigma > Craterostigma plantagineum. Next base: position 2,620,871 of record JAPQWV010000048.1, read on the forward strand.
ATGTACTCAAAACGATATACAAGTGTGAATTAATGACATGTCGTTTGAAAATTAGTCATGGTACAATATCAAATGCTTTCAGGATATCATTGGATTATCGTTCAGCCAACTTTCAGAAGGGTGGGGATATTAAGCGACACAAAATGGTGACAACAACTCTTCACTTTTTTCTGTTGCAGCTAGAAACTCGACATCAGAACTATTGATTGCAATTAAAAAAGTTATGGATGAAATCCAATTAGATTAAAATTTAAGAAAATATAGTAACAAATAGATTCTTATTTTAGCAAATTACCATAGTTTATCATTGTAATTTTTATGAATTATTAATTTAGAGTTTTAATGGGACCTAATATTTGTAAAGGGATTTTCCAACAAATTATTATCTTATTATCTTATCGAATTTAATGATTTTTTACAAAGGCCCAAGTCGGGACCGGAAGATTTTATTATTTTAGAGAGGTTATTAATTTATAGAGTATTAATTTATAGAGTATTAATTTATAGAGGTTTTACTGTATAATCTCATAACCTAAGTAAAAGCTTTTTTTTTTATTATAACAACTTCCAATACTTATGGTTAAGTTATATTTGTCTAGAATCAATTTAATGATTAGCTAACCATCAACAGACTAAGTTATAAGGTAGGTTTAGTGGAGCGGCTGAAGATATGTAGCACGAGGTTACAAAATATAATAAATACAGGGATATAGTTTGTGTGTGTGTGTGGACATGTATAACAAAAGCTTTTAAGCTAATATATGATTAGATATGTAAAAGTGCTGAAATTTAATATTCTGCAAGTGGAGGGAAAAGGTTATATGAATTAATAAATCATGTTGGTATTACGAGGATTTGCAAAAGAAAAAGAGTTTAGATTCAAAGTGCTAATAGTTGAGTAGCATCATCATCACATTGATAATGCGATTCCATTGCCAAGCTATATATAGTATAAATATATATAAAATATTTATGATATCAATAGTAGTAGTAATATAATCCGAATTGAATATGCTCAATCTGATGTGAAACGAGATAATTGGAAAAAATTTCATAATTAGATATAACAATTGATAATCACTTTACTTTACCTTTAAAAAGAACAAATATTAGACAATATCTCGTTGCATGCAATCATGCAAGGTCAGATCTAATCTCTAGCGATACGAATTCATAAAATCAAAGGAGGCATCTTACTTGACTTTGAAAACAAAAGGAACCATTAACTTTAAATATTATTTTTTAATACGATGTTCTTCCGTCTTTGTATTTGCTTTTGGTTTATGATCTCTTAAATATGTGCTTTTATGCTACTTTTTCTACTTTGTTTAGAATCTTGATTAGTAGCACGAGGTATTCATCGAAGAGGAAAAAAAAGCATAAATACTCGCAGAAATTTCTTCTTTTCTTAATGCAAGATGTTATTTTCTCTTTTAGTTACGATCGATGCTTTGCTTGTTAAGTTTTCCGTACAATAAATCATCGTTTAAAAAACATACCATTTTGATTCAAGTTTTAGTTGGGAAACACATCGTTACCAACGTGAAGAAAAATTGTAATGATTAATCAGCTCTCACATCTCACAATCCATCAATAGTTTCAAACTCTTACCATCCATCAAATAGTTTCAAAATCTTACCATCCATCATCAGTCTTATTTGTTACTTCTACCTTTTACTACCATACATACAATCAATGTGCACTAAAAATCAAACATAAGACATCAAGCTGTTTCATTTCATAGAACCCGTGCGGTACTTTAATCCCTTTTCCTTTGCCAAATCACCACATTTATTTTGAGTGGCCCTCCCAATTTCCCACTTGCACACACACACACACACACACACACACACACACACACACACAGAGAGAGAGAGAGAGAGAGAGAGAGAGAGAGAGAGAGAGAGAGAGAGAGAGAGAGAGAGAGAGTAATAAAAGACTAATCTTGATCTTAGTTTGAGATTATTACAAAGGTTGAGATATCCCACTAAGAGAGGCAAAGACGACATCATGGAGAACTTTATAGTATGGTGTGAGAAATCTTTGCACTTCCTTCTTGCTTATAAATATTGCAATACCAAAGATCACTTTAAACCATCGCTGAGAAAAAAAAAAAGGAAAGAACGAAAGAAAGCACAACTTAAACTTCCCAGCCACAAACTCTATAACCGAACGAACATACCTCGGCCATGCCTTTCTGCTCTGTAGCGCCCAAGCCCGACAACGAAGGCACGGAGATGCCGAATACGTCTTCGGATTCCCAGCCATATCTGCAAAGGGTTTTGCATCCCATCACTATAAAGGTTCACTTCACTCTCTCTGTTTCCATGAAAAATATCAAAGGTTACTTAACGATCATATGATTCTAATCTTACGTATGTTGTCTTTTGTTTCAGTTCGAAGAAATAGTCTACAAAGTAAGCTGCAGCGCAGAGACATCATCAAACTCTCAAGAAAAGACCATACTCAACGGTATAACAGGCATGGTCTGCCCAGGCGAAATAGTAGCCATGTTGGGCCCGTCGGGCAGCGGAAAAACCACCCTACTCACTGCCCTAGGAGGCCGTCTTTTCGGTAAACTATCGGGAAAGATCACTTATAACGGCCAGCCGTTCTCGGGAACCATCAAACGAAAAACTGGGTTCGTAGCCCAAGAAGACGTTCTATATCCCCATCTCACCGTGTTCGAAACTCTCTTATTCACAGCTCTGCTTAGGCTCCCCAAGACACTGACTGGAGAGGAAAAGGCCAACCACGTCGAAAATGTCATGGCAGAGCTGGGGCTGAATAGGGTTCGCAGCAGTATGATCGGCGGTCCACTCTTCAGAGGGATCTCAGGCGGGGAGAAGAAAAGGGTCAGCATTGGTCAAGAAATGCTCGTAAATCCTAGCCTGCTTCTGTTAGACGAGCCCACCTCGGGGCTCGATTCGACTACAGCTCAGAGGATCTTGACCACGGTTAAGAGGCTGGCCAGTGGTGGTCGAACGGTCATTACAACGATACACCAGCCTTCTAGCAGGCTTTACCATATGTTCGATAAGGTCGTTCTGCTCTCCGAAGGTTGTCCCGTCTATTACGGTCTTGGAACGACGGCTTTGGAGTACTTCTCTTCCATTGGATTTTCCACTTCTCTTACCGTGAATCCTGCCGATCTGTTACTTGATCTGGCTAACGGTAAGTTGAAAAAAAAAAAAGGAACGAAAAATTAACCTTTTCTTCTTGCACAGGGATTTCACTGGGCATTGCTTGTACTAAGTGATGGTCATCATCACAATGTTAATGGAGTTTGCATTGCTTTTGCATGACCCCACCTCCCTTATTGCTCTGCACTTATCCATAAGATCATCACCATTCCCAGCTGATATCCATACCATGGCTTAACGCAATTGTAAACATATTTTGCAGGGATTAGACCAGATTTCCTCCATGATACTGACAATAGCAACGATCCTCAACAAAATCCAGAATCTGTAAGAGAATTTCTCATCTCTTGCTATGACAAGAACATCTCGACGAAGCTAAAAGCTGAGCTGTACAGCTCAGAAGCTAACAGCTATAATCACGCAAAGGAAACCTCTGCCAGTAAGTACATCTTATAACAATCACGGTAATCTCCCAGTCGCAAACGTAAAGGTTTCTTTTTTCTGTCTCCCAATGATGGCAGGAAACAACCCTACAACAGAGCAATGGTGCACGACTTGGTGGTATCAGTTTAAGATCCTACTCATAAGGGGCCTTCGCGAGCGTAGATTCGAAGCCTTTAACAAGTTGAGAATTTTCCAGGTCATAAGCGTAGCTTTTCTTGGCGGGCTCTTATGGTGGCACACTCCAGCATCCCACATTGACGACAGAGTAAGTAACTTTTCTAGCCATTTCATTCCAAAGGTTTACCAATAGAAACAAACTACAAGATGCACTTGACTAAGTCTTTCAAGTTCAAATGCAGACCGCCATGCTGTTCTTTTTCTCGGTTTTCTGGGGATTCTACCCGCTATACAACGCGGTTTTCACGTTTCCCCAGGAGAGGCGAATGCTGATCAAGGAGAGATCTTCGGGCATGTACCGTCTATCCTCGTACTTCCTTGCAAGAATGGTCGGCGATCTTCCCCTAGAACTAGCGCTGCCCACCGCATTCACGTTCATCTTTTATTGGATGGGCGGGCTCAAATCAGACCCCATCGCATTTATTTTCTCCCTTCTCATCGTTCTCCTAAGCGTCCTCGTTTCGCAAGGGCTTGGAATGGCATTCGGAGCGATACTGATGGACGTCAAACAAGCTGCTACCTTAGCCTCGGTCACTACCATGGTCTTCCTTATTGCAGGAGGATACTATGTCAGGCACATCCCACCTTTCATCGCATGGATGAAGTATCTGAGCTATAGCTACTACTGCTACAAACTTCTTCTCGGAGTACAATACAGCGAAAATGACTTGTATGAGTGCGGGGAAAGAGTCTACTGCAAAGTCGTAGACTACACACCGATTAAGTCCGTGGGATTAAGAGATCTGTGGATGGACATGTTGGCCATGATGCTGATGCTTGTGGCATACCGTTTTATCGCATATTTAGCTCTACGTAGGGTTCGGTAAAGACGTAAGATGTTTCGTAAACGAGCAATAAGGTAAAATGGGCACGTGTTCTACTGTTAAATAAGCAATGGATATATATGGAGAACTTGTGCAATTTTCAAAGGATCGAAAAGACCTTAGTTCTCAAAGCAAATAGCTTTATGCAGAAGGATAAGTACGCATGTGATCGAGTGGGACACCATTGAAACGTAGCATCACCTCCATATAAAGCAATCCTGCCTGCCTGAAAATGCGCCTACAAAGAGCCATGAAAACGAATGATCGAAAGTTGCACAACAATGACGCAGAGTACAAGCAATCAATTCAGTTCTTGAAATCACGAGTAAATCCACTCTTAATGCACAATTAATCATTGACAAAACCAATCTTAAAGATCAAACCTTTTTCAGTCCTAAAGCTCGGAGATTCTCAGGGTCAACGTAAAACAAAAGAGAAGTAACAAAGCAAAACTAAAAAGACCAGCTCCCTCACCTCACCTGCAATATTCAAGAATCAAGATACTATTACCAACCACTGTAGGCATGAAAGGGAGATAACATCCGCGAAAATCCTTGTCACTTTCCTACTTGCAATGATGGTGCATCCACGATTGGGACACTTTCGATCAAGAATAAACAGAAAGCGACAGGCGCGTGGTAAACGATGTCTCTATCGCCTTTCGGTTTTACGCATAGGAAACAGATGTAGTAAAGAAAAATTGGCTGCTACTGTTTGGATGGATGGATGTATCTTTGTCTTGATGGGGACGAGCAGTAACACAAACGGATTATGAGGTGGACGATTCACCATTCTTTTCTTCACACCGCTGTCTGAATTGAGTGAAACAGTTGTCAGTAGTGCACACAAACGTGACAACTCAAGAGAAGTGAAGTACTTTGAGTAAAATTCGATCATCGATCAACGCTAAAACAGTGAAATCCGAGAAACAGAGCTTTCGAGCAATAGGCCACCGTGCAAAGGAAATTAAACGATATACCCGAGCTTGAATGGAAGTGTCTCCCCCTTCGGGTTCTTTTAACAAAAGGGAGCGTTTCCTATTTTAATTAAACAAAAGGGAACGGACCGAAAGTTACTGAAATACCCCAACTTAAGTAGCATTTATTCGAGTAATTAAAAAATTCGAATTAATTCGAATAATTTTTTTTTAATTCGAATTTATTCGAATTAATCAATTCGAGTAAAAAAAAACTCGAATTGAAAAATATTAATTCGAATTTTTAATTCGAATTTTTTTTTACTCGAATAAGTGTTATTTTTCTATTCGAATTCACTCGAATAGTTCGAATAAAATATTCGAATAAATCGTTTTTTACTCGAAAACGTCGATTTCAAGCTCAAAAACACGAAAATTCACCAAGATTTGGGGTTAATACATGTAAGAATCACGAACCCATCGATTAAAATCTCATTTCGACATGAATTTCAGTCGAGCGGATCAAAATGATAATCAAACACTTCGATTTTTTTTTTAAACACCCAATCCCTTTTTTTTAATTAGAAAACCTAGAATCCTCTTTTTTAATTTCACACAAAAGTAATCCTATTTAACAAAAAAATCCCCTTCAACACAGTGAAAAGAAAGACGGGGGAGGTAAAAAGTTTTTGATTGTATAGTTTGGGCTCAATGCCTATAATTTCATTTAAGGTGGGCTTTTTTGCAATATCAACTAAAAATGGTAGCCCAATCGGGTTGGATATTTTTGCTTCATTTTCGGATCAATCGGCCCGATATTCGCGTCCTTACGGAGCATCTTTGGCCCGACCCGGAAGCAAACTGGGGCCCGTCTCCGAGAATTATTCTCATCTCTGCCATCTTCTTCTCGTCTTCCGCAAATAAATCAACGGCTCAGATTCACCGACGTCCTCCAGATTAAATCGCCGTCGATTGGAGCTCTTCTGGTACCGTACATCATCGATAGTTGGACGTATGCTGTATGATTGTTTGATTAACCTTTAGTTTTACTTTTTCATATTTTCGGAGTTTTTAGGTGAAATATGGCTTCCGATGATGAAGATGAACAGCTTGCGCAATTCCTCGAATCGGAGGTCCTCGCCGAAGACGACAAACAGGTATATGCGTTTTCCTGAAAATTCTTTTTTTTTTTTTCTGTGTGCGTGTGTTTTAGCTTCTTTTTTTTTGCCGAGCGGCATGTTTGTTTCTTAAATCATCTGAAGCTGCGAGCTTGAGCAATCATCGGTTTAAGATCATTATCTATGTTATCCTCCTGATTCTTCTTTTCTAATTGTTGTTACTCAAAATTAACAGATGTCTATTTTCTCTTACTTGATAGTAGTTATATGTGAATCCTTCCTGATAATGGTCTCTTTCAGGACGATGAGGAGGAGAAACTGGAAGTTTTGGGAAGCGAAGAGGCCGGGAAGAAAGCTGGTGGGAAGAGATCACATGTTGATGACGGTGAGCTAAGCGACCTTGATGAAAAGGGACAACAACAACAACATGAAGCTAAGAAAATTCGAACTGATGATGATTGGCCAAGGGCTGTTAAATCTATTGCAACCTCTTCACCCATGCCAGTTCTTGAAGCTGAAGTAGAAGTTGAGAAAAGCGAGGTTGTCGCGTGCAACAATAATGACAAAGGGAAACATATTGTTGGAAGTAGGCCGATGCCTAGGAGGATTGAGACAGGGGCTTTCAGTCAGATCCCTCCTGAACTGTTGTTTCACATTCTGAAATTTCTCTCTTCTGAGGTGTGAAGAATTCGCCATTTTGTCCTTAGTGTTGTTTCAAATTGCTTTTTTATTTTGTTTGGTTGTGATTTTATTAACGCTAGACGTTTTTATTGTTTCTGGTACTGCAGGATCTAACTTCGTGCTCGGCGGTATGTCGATTCCTGAGTTTTGCTGCATCAGATGAATCATTGTGGCGCCGCCTGTTAGTACCTCTTTCATCTTTGTCTTCTAACACCAAGCCCCCCACCTAAAGGAAAACAGAGCCTTGTCCTTGGTGGGACTTGGTAATCAAATTTTTTATTATTTAATACACGTGACTGATCACTCTTGACATCTGCTTGTTGCGGTCTAAATGTTCTTTGAATACTTGTATTTAGATATGCAAGCCTTAATAGTTTAATTGGTGAAACAGTTCCATCTTGTTGCTGTACTGTATATATGATAGTTATCTGTAATGATTCTTCTAGATATTGTATGCGCTGGGGCCTGGTGTCTCCTAAGAAGCCACGAGAATGTGCTTGGAAGAAGCTCTATATTCAGGTGATTTAATAGTTACATAATTACTATTTTGGTATGAAATGGCAATGTCATCACTCATCACCAATTCAGGTGTTGCCTGTTATTCACGTATGTTTTTCTCGTAATTACATCTTTCCTTGTGTAAATTTCTTGAAAGTTTACTTATCTATCTTAGCGTGACGAAGAAGATATGGCGGAGTTTGTGCGCAACTGCCCTCGAGAATTTAAAGAGTATTACATCCAAATGCAGGTTGCAAAGAGAAGCCAAGCACCTATTCCTTCTCAGGTTATCATTTAGGATGCTGTACTGATTACTAGGTAACAAGTTAAAATGGTGATGGTAATGTTTCTAAAATATGTTTTTTTATATACGGTGCTTAGGTGAATGATGATAGCATAATTCTTGACAAGACATTGGCTGATCAAGTCTCCATATGGAAGAGTAGCAGAGGCCTTTCTGATACAATGGTGATCAATCACGCCTGTTCTGGAGAAAGCTGCACTTATTATCAAATCGGTGACGTTTTCGTTTGTGAAAACACTGGGAATGTTCACGGTAAGCATCACACTTTTCTTTTCTTGGCTTGCAAGATCGTAATTGATACTAAAAATGAGAACCCCAACGTTATGCAGTGTGTGACGACACATGTAAAGAAGTCATAATGGATCCTGCAAACGAACTCTTGGTCTGCACCATATCAGGGCGATGTTTCGATAGGTTGCTCTCACCCTCTGAAGAAGCTGATGCTGTAAGAACTTTTTTTTATCCTTCATCTCTTTGTCCTCTACTTCTATCGTTTTGTCTAAAAATGTTCCTTTTTTTCTTTTTAAATCGAAGATCCAAGAACAGCAAGGTGGTGCTACCGATGAACCAGAGCCTTTCATGGGATCTGGACGTTTTGGTAAGAACTACTTTTTCGTCTCGTTTGCAGTAAAGTGCATACGTACTTCAAAGTGTAATAATCTTGTTTGTGTAACAACAGCTAGAGCGTATCTACTTGGATATAATTGCGAAGATGAGAAGGAGCTTGAAGCCGCTTTAAGGTTCTGCTAGGCTGGCAAGTTTCAATACTTTCTTCCAAATATTGAACCATCCAAGCCAGCCTTTGATCTTAAAATAGTAGTTTATGTAGCTAAGGTTACGTTCATCTTTGATAATATGATTAGATATCATACTCTTCTGTACTACTATACTATTGTATCATCGAATCGATAAGAAGAATATGAAGAGGTGAATCCAATTCCAGATATAAAGTAATGTCGCAGCTTAAAGTCAATTTCCCACCATTGTTAAGACAGAATATATTCATTCTCACGAGATAACTAACTTATCTTTCCCAAGAGTATTCTTTCTGTCTCATCTTGCGTGTTTTAGTTCCTAATGTATGCCAAAAGCTTGCTGTACAAAAAAAAAGTACAAAGATGCGCCCGAGCAACGCGTCGAATCTAAGATGGTCGAAACTAACGGACGAGATAATATATGGGGAAAGTACCACGTAAAAGACGACGGCTGCCCAACAAAGCTATATAAGCGTCGGCTCCTTCGATATATTCACCAAAGCTACACAAGCTCTTGTTTCATCTTTGAGGCAGTTAACTTTATCAGGGCAAGGTAATCCACATACACTAATCTGAGAAAAAAGATGGGAGGTGGTAAGGAAAAAGACACACATCAAGAGAAAGGCTTTGGCTACTATGGAGGTGGATATCCTCCTCCTTATCAGGGACAATATTATCCTCCGCCGCCCACCGGCGATTACAACCACCACCAGCCTCCTTACGGTGGATATCCACCCGCCGGAACATACCCCCAGCACGGATACCCTCCCTCGGGATATCCAGGCTCAGCTGGCATGCACCACGCAGGTATGCGTAGCACTGAACCCTCCTTTCTATCTCTTTCGTTATTATTTCGTTTGAATTTATGTTGAAATAATCAACATCTGTTCGTTTTTTAAACTCCGAAGGAGTTTCTGGCTTAGGAGCCATGCTGGGCGGTGCAGCTGCTGGCTATGGTGCGTCCCATTTGGCTCACGGCGGTGCACACTATGGCCATGGCCATGGCTATGGTGGTGCTGGTATGGGCCATTACGGCCATGGTAAGCACGGCAAGTTTGGGAAGCATAAGGGCCATGGAATGTATGGTTATGGTGGAGGCAAGTTTAAGAAGTGGAAGTGAATACATATTAAGATCACAGTAATGAACGACTATGGTTATTGCTGGATTGTTACTATATCTATTACCATAGCTGACCGATCTATTATAAGTATAACCAATGTGGTTGTTATGCGTCTGTTTACGTGAATGTATGAGAGTGGTTTGAACATTCAGAAACTGCTACACATGAAATAAGTACCTTTATCTGAAGCCAACGTCGAGAAAACTATAACCAGCTTGTTTCCTCATCTGCTTCTCCTCAATCGCACTTCTCAGCTCCACGGCCTCCTCCCATCTCTCGGCAGCGACGTACATGTTGAACAAACAGACGTAGTAGCTGACGTTTTCGGGTTCTAACCGAAACAGAATTCCCGCGACTCTTCTTCCCAACTCGAGATCTGCGTGGTAACCGCAAGAACTCAACAGCGCGCCCCATACCTCCGCTTCGTTTCTACAGGGAAGTTTGAGGATGAATTCGTAAGCATTTGCTAACTTTCCCGACCTTCCAAGCATGTCCACGATGCAGACTCGATGCTCCAAGCTTGGCTGAGTGTGAAATTTCTCGGAAATGTCGTTGTAATGACTGAGTCCTTCCTCGACCATCCCCGTGTGGCTGCAAGCTTGGAGAAGGCTAGTGAAGGACCCGTTCGTAGGGCTGATTCCATATTCGATCATCTCTTGGAACGTCTTCACAGCTTTCTGACCTAAGTTATGGAAGCCGTACGCTGATATTAAGGAATTCCAAGAAGTGACCGTCTTGGCTTGGGATGTAATGAAAACTCGTTCTGAAATGTCTAAGCTTCCACAGTGGCTGTACAAATCGATTAGAGCTGCTGATATGAAAGGGTTTTTGCGTAAATGGAGCCTGAAGATGCGGCCATGGATTTGTTTCCCATAGCTCATAGCCCCGAGTTGTGTACAAGCTGTGAGAATCGTGGAAATGGTGACCTCGTTGGGTTCGAACTCAAGCGAGCGAAAAAGCTCCAAAGCTCGTTTAGCATCTTCGTTCTGAGACATTGCAGATATAACGCAGTTCCATGAGCATAGATTGTGATCTTCGTTGAGTTCGAATGCCAAGCTAGCACTCTTGGCATCGCCTGACCTTCCGTACATTGTTACTATAGAATTCTGTACTTGTAAATTCGTAGCTGTCCCGTTTTTCAGAGCTAGGCTGTGAAGTACCTTTCCCTGCAAATGCAAGCCGAGATTCCCACAAGCCGATATAACGCTGGTTGTGGTAATGGGGTTACAGAAGACTTTGGATGATTTCCTCATTGAGTCGAAATACTGTAACGTTTCTGCAAAATGACCTTTCTGCGTGCATCCATTGATGAGAGTGTTCCAAGAAGTGACATCAGCCCTACTAGTGGAGATAGCACCAAACAATCGAAAGGCGTCGAGCAGAGCTTCACAGTTCATATACATGTGAATCAGTGCGTTCGAAGCGTATATATGGCACGAGAAACCCAGTTTGATGCCCAAGCCATGAATCGATTTTCCAAACTGAAGTGACTCTGGGGAATCAGAAGACTGCGCAATAGCCAAAAGTGTCGATAAGCTCCATGACGAGAAACAGCCCATCATCTTCTTGAATAGTGATTGAGCTTCCCATGATAGCCCATTCTGAGAATATCCAGCTATCATAGTATTCCATGCAACCAAATCTTTGTTTCGAAAGCTAAAGAATAAACGTTCAGCTGTATCAACCTTACCGCATTTTAAATACATGTTAAGGAGGCTGCTGGTAACTGATAATTCTGATGACATCTCTCTCCTAATCGTAAAACCATGAGCAGCTTTTCCTTCACGCAGCAGCGTTAGCTCAGCACAGAATGGGATCAGAGTAACTAAAGTGGCAATATCGGGCTCGATTTTATGCGCATACTGCATATCGCGGAGGAGACGAAATGCCTGCACTGTTTCTCCGTTTAAGAGAAGACCCTTAATCATGGCATTCCAAGAAATCACATTCTTGGAAAACATATCTGCAAAGACACATTCGGCAGCAAAAGTATCATGGGATTGAGAATATAACGAAATAAGAGAGTTGTCAACGCATGCATAGCTGCTCTCCGCGTAACCTAGTTTGATTCCTTGGCCATGAATTGCAAAACCGAGATCAAACTCTTGCAAAGTACTACAAGCTGATATTGCGCAAGAGATGCTCACATGGTCAACCTTATTTTCGCTGCAAGGCAATCGTTTGAAGTAACTCAGCGACTTCTCTGGATACCCATTATAGAAACAGCAAGTGATTATAGAATTCCAAGAAATGATATCTTTGCATTCTAACTCCGAAAATATACTATCTGATGAGTTCAAATCACCACATTTGGCATACATATCAATCAAAGCATTACCCAACATGGCGTCTCTAACAATCCCCGCCCTTACACTCAATCCATGAACACACCGACCTACGCAGACACTCTTAGAATTTGATGACGCCGAAACCATGATTACAAGGCTGATGGCGTCGAATTCATTACCTTCAAAAACCATTCTTTTAAACAAAACAATCGCTTCCCCGAAACTCTTATGCTCAACGCAGGCACTCAGCGTTGCGTTCCAAAACACGACGTCTCTATCGAGGACTTCATCAAACAGCGCCATCGAAGATTCAAACTCGCCAGCCCTCGAGTAAAGAGTGAGTAGCAAACTCGCCGTATGTAAATCAGTTAGAGCCCCACTTTTAACTGCCAAAGCGTGCACCATCCCTGTATTTCTCGAGTTCGATATAGGCACAAGAGATCGTACGGCCTTGAACACATCGCACAAAAGAATGTGGCGAGGCCTGCTCTGTTTTTTAAGCCTCTGAGGCATTTCAGCGAGTAACTGGGATGCATGAGGATGTTTTGCATGGTTTCTTGATATGAACGGCAACCTTTGTATAGATAAAACGGAGGGAAGATTCCAATCATAAAGAGAGGCCGTCGTCCATGTCGAGCGGCAAGCGAGATAGAGCTGATAGCTTTTGCTTGAAGAAGAGAGATGGAATAGCTTTTCGAAAACAATGGAGGCGCGTGATGATCGAATTGTTTCTGCGAATTTTGTCTGCTGATACTTACCACTAAACATAGCCTACTGCTAAGCTTACGTTAGCAAACAAGATTTGTACTCTACATTATTACTGCAAGCGATCATACGGTAAGGAAAATGCTATTACCATTGCCAGCCATCCCACATGTAAAATATAATTATAAGATCATCTCCGACGGGTACTTTATTTTTGTGTAAAACACAAAGATAAAGTATGTATTTACTCCAACGGAACTCTATGTCTAACACAAATATTGTGTTGATTAACAAAGATACTATAGTGTAGAGTACACACAATATCCAACACAAAAATTGTGTTGTGCTTTCTATTTATTTTATTTATTTAATAAAAATATTTTCATTATATTTAAATATTTGATATTCTTATAATAATAAAAGTAAAAATAATGTTAATTTTCTTTAGTTATTTATATTTTCGTTCTAATTTAATAAAATTATAATTAAATAGTATGCTAAGTTTATAAGTTATAGTTTTATTGACTTTTTAATTATTATAATATAAAGTTTAATATAGAAATTTGATTTTTAGAGTAGAAAATAGAGTTAATGGATTGAAGTGAAAATTAGTGCAAAAAATAAAGTTTATGAGTTGGAGTAAAAGTACTGTAGCAGCTGCAATAATGAGCAGAATTGACTATAGTTTTGCGCTGCGGGTTGGAGATCGTCTAAAAAGAAAAAAATATATATATAAAAATGCAAATTAGAAGAAAAGCGGGTAGGTGATGGATACAAATGTTTGTGGGCTTAAAAGCGCCTTCATAATTTCTTGTTGAGCTGTTTAGGTCCATTAAGGTGGTGTTTGGAGAAATTTTTAAATACATATATATATATATATTCCGAAAAAGAAGTTGGTAATAAAAAATTCCATTTTAACCCAGTTTCAGATTAAATTTAGGGGTCTTTACACATGTAAAAAAACTTATTACATATGTAGGTACCTAACAGAATAAATTTTTGCAGTTAGGTACCCTATCGGCCACAGTACGCCATCATATTCCGATACCCTATATCAACACATTTGGGTACCCTACATAATATAAAATGGTAAGCCCTATAAGCGGTTTAGGTACGCCCTACTTAAAACATATAGGTATCCTATATCAACTGTTATGGTACGCCATACACAGAGGTACGGCATGGCTGAAGAAACTGGTAAAAATTAAATCGGGTACCTATCTGTAAAATTTTTTGACATGGGTACCTATGTGTAAAAAATTTATTCAATTATGTATTTATGTGTAGATGTCCGTTAAATTTATGACAGACTCTAAATATGTGACTTAAGTATTTGGAAATAATTAATTATTCTGAGTCCTCCTAAATAATGATTAGTAGTAGCTTATACACGCTCAAATGCGTGTGTTATTTACATAAATATTTTTTTATAAAATTTATTTTAGTGTGAAATATTTCATAGAAATCATAATTTAAATTTAGTTTGAATGTTTTAAATATGTAAAAAGGAAAAATTAATGTATTGTAATTGTAAAGTAGGATAGTAATTAACTAAATATTGTTATTAACTAAATATAAGTAGTTAGTAATTTTTTAATTAATTAATTTTTTCAATCTCAATTGACATGCCATTGACGGTTTATACTAATTCCTTAATATAATAGAATAGATAATACCAAATTAAATCAAATTTTATGTATAGAAGTTTGATATGGTGTCCACCTACCGTGAGCGTGAGCACCATAAGCAAATCTCTCAACTTTTTGCTTTATTTTGATTCCCAACGCCGACAACTCTTCCGTAGATCCTTTCATATCCACTGCTAAACTAAATCGCCATCAACAATACATTAATTTATAAGAAAATCATCACATCAGTACGTCGTCCACATGTGAATAATAAATAGTGAATTTTCTTAAAATTTAACGTGTTGTTGATGGCGATTATGTGTTGGCGGCGTTGAGAATCAAAATAAAGCAAGAAATTGATAGATTTGCTTATGGTGCTCACGGTAGGTGGGCACCATAGCAAATCTCTCTCTCTATCGATAGAGATTTGCTACGCTGCCCACCTACTGTGAGCAACCACCGTGAGCACCATAAGCAAATCTCTCATTTTCTTGCGTTTTTTCGATTCTCAATGCCGCCCACACCTCCGTAGACCATCTCATATCCATTGGTAACTTAAGTCACCATCTCCAACACGTTAATTTTTAAGAAATCATCACATCGGTATGTCGTCCACATGTGAAGAATAAATATTGAATTTTCTTAAAAATTAACGTGTTGGAGAGGGTGATCTAGGTTGGCAATTGATATGAGATTGTCTACGGAGGTGTTGGCGGCAGTGAGAATCGAGAAAACGCAAGAAAATGAGAGAGGTTTGCTATGGTGCCCACCTACCATGAGCAACCACCGTGAGCATCATAAGTAAATCTCTTAATTGTTCGATTTTTATCGATTCTCAACAACGCCAACACCTCCGTAGACCCTTTCATATCCATTGCTAACCTAAATCGCTATCTCAAACACGCTAATTTTTAAGAAAATTCATTATTTCTTATTCACTATGGACGACGTAACGAGGTGATGATTTTCTAAAAAATTAACGTGTTTGAGATGGCAATTTAGGTTAGCAATGGATATGAGAGGGTCTACGGAGGTGTTGGCATCGTTGAGAATCGATAAAAATCAAACAATTGAGAGATTTGCTTATGGCGCTCACGGTGGTTGTTCACGGTATGTGGGCACCATAGCAAACCTATATATATATATATATATATATATCGAGATCTGGTTCAACTCCTTTACTAATAATAGTATCGTATTGATATCGACGTGGATATGTGTTATGTATTAGTATTGGTTCTTTCTTAATTGATAATTGATATTTCATTTACGTTTTGTCGACTTGATTCAAAGCATCAGTCCCGTAGTTAGAGACTAAAGTGTTATCATAAGTGTACATAAAAATTTAATTTGCGCATGCATGTCTATTTACGCATGTTCCATCCAAGCAAAGCAATCTTTTGTTTTCCGTAAAGTTGAATTTACTTTTGCCTTGTGGAGAACAATAAGTTACGTAATAGACATGAACATGCATTTATTATTTTTTATTACTAGTAATATTTATCATCATCATCAATAAAATTACTTGGGGAAAACGCCCCTATTTTGGAATTGAAATTTGGATGTGAAAATTGGGAAAGACGGCGAGTTAAATTATTAAATAGCGAGATTTTTTTACTTTTGGAAAAAGGAAAATAGTACTAAAAGAATACAATAATGTCAATAATAAATTAACTAATTTAGCCAACTGGGTTTTGATTAGGTTGACTTTGGAAGCAATAAATACTATTTTTGCCATCCGTTGGGGTCTAAATAAGACAACTGGCTAGCCTTAAATAATTGTTTTTACTTTAGGTTCCTTCCATGAAAGCCCCATGCCAGAAGCTAATACGTATTATTTTTCACTTAATCTCTCTAAAAAATATGTATTTATTTAGTTATCATAGATATAATATATATTCGTACATGGACATGTCACATGTACGTACAAATCAGTGCCCCTGTGGCTGGTGAAATTGCATCTGCGCTGACATTCCAAGTTTTAAAATCTAAAATACGAATATTTATTTAAATAAATTTCAGATTAATTACTTAATGACGCTACTGAATATAGTTCCAAACTTCTATACGAGAGAGCATGCACGTGTCTGCATTTGCATGTCTACCATCATTAATATTTATTTAATAAACGTACTTTATTATTTACTTCAATTAACGAAATATTTAAATCAGACTAGGTGTATTGAGTTAAGGTAGGTAAGCGAGAGTTGCCATATGATATGATACGGGAATGGGATATTACATTAACAGCCAAATGTCATATCTGTAAAGTTGAATATAATGAATTGGAGGATAGAAGTTAAAGTAGTGGACTCCCTTACCTTAATCAGATGGAATGAAAAACAAAAAGCCAATTAAGATAATAAATCAAAACCCTTCGATCTAAAGACATATATGTAGCACTTTCAAATCCAACATATTATGACCAAATTATAGCAATGGTAATATATTTGTCAGAAAGCACTAACAACACTAAATGGAATATCAGTTTGATTTAGAATTATTTTAACTAAATATACAAATGGGATTAGATAGCTCTTGCGAGCAACCTACGGCCAAGGTCTAACTCAATCATATATATATTATAT
Source organism: Craterostigma plantagineum (assembly GCA_027422505.1). Lineage (NCBI taxonomy): Eukaryota > Viridiplantae > Streptophyta > Magnoliopsida > Lamiales > Linderniaceae > Craterostigma > Craterostigma plantagineum. The sequence goes on from JAPQWV010000048.1 coordinate 2,638,061, forward strand.
TCATGATGCATTGGATTTGATAGCATTATTAGGGGAAAAAGTTTAATTTTTACACATGATCATCAGTGGTTTCCAGCGCGCAACTTGGACAGCCTAAAAATAATTAAATAAATAAATAATAAAGTTTAGGATATATTCATACACTGATATTTGCAGACATAATAAAATAGGCACAGTGTGCACTATAAGGCAAAAAGAGGTGAAATGATGTAATATGTCCTCTGATGTGGGCTTTTTAAATAAAATAATGTCATTTCAATCAAAATTCAATAAAATGGGATTATTTTACCCGAAATTAATAAAATAGGGCAAAACGTGCCCAATAAGTGCGACGTCGCGCTTATTAGGTGCGATGATGACGTGGCACGAAAAAGGAAGTTTTTTTTTATTTTTATATGCGTCGCACCCATTAGGTGCGATGTTAGTTTTTTTTTTATTTTTTTATTTTAGTTTGTTTTATATTTATTATTTATAAAATCCACAAAATCATAAAATCATCGTTATTTCATCTGATTTACAAAATAAAAATTTATAAAAGCATCTAATTTAGTTTTTATTTCGCGACGATCAAAATGATATGCATATCTTATATTTTTCGATAATCAAAAATATTTTTTTATTTTAATAAATTAAAAAATATCTTATTTTATAAATAAAAAATATTTTTGATTATTGAAAAGTATAAGATATGCATATCATTTTAATCGTCGCAAAATAAACAGTAAATTAGATGCGTTTATATATTTTTGTTTTGTAAATCATGTGAAATAATGATAATTTTATGATTTTGTGGATTTTATAAATAATAAATATAAAACAAACTAAAATAAAAAAAATAAAAAAGTTATCATCGCACCTAATGGGTGCGATGCATATAACAAAATAAAAAAAACTTCCTTTTTCGTGCCACGTCATCGTCGACGTCGCACTTATTGGGCGCGTTGTGCCCTATTTTATTAATTTCGGGCAAAATAATCCTATTTTATTGAATTTCGATTGAAATGGCATTATTTTATTTAAAAAGCGTCTGATGTGCGTGGCGTTTTCATATTCCATCTTTTTCCCTGTGCCGTTACAATCATCTATTTATTTCTTATTTCTAAATAAAAAATAAGTGTCCTGATTAGAGGGAGAAATATCTTGGTTTTCTTATTGCAACAATTTATATTTTCTTTTTCGAAATCGATTTAAATTTAATAATATAGAGAAACTGGTTTTCATAAACAGCTGACTTTGAAGGTCTCTGGTTTGGGAGCACATGGTATTGACTTAGTGGTAAAATTTTATTATAATTTTTTACAAAAGTCGTGCACGATATTAATTAGTCGTACGTCAGACATATAATCTCAATAGGTTTAATATGTGACCAATTGTTAATATTATTTGACTAATACTACTAATATAATAATAATAAAAAGCAACAAGTTGGTGACATATATTTATTTTTATCATAATACTAGGGACGCAGGTTTTTCATATTTACTTACCAATCTTACTGGATAGCCATAAAAGTCATATCTGATTTCAGATATAATTGTGCATTTATCAAAGTATTACAAAGCTTTCGGCAACAAAAAAAAGTTGCGAATTTATAGCCTCACATCTCGTATATAATCTAAATATATATAATATTATTGCGAGCCCGTCTCACAAAAAAAGGACAAGTGGTCGTTTGTGGCCTCAGTACGTAACTTAATGCCAATCAAATCTCAGTTTCATGCTTGTAGTAATATGTATATCAAATCTAATAGCTGTAAACACGTTCCTATTATAAAGTTATATCAGGTAAATAATATCAATAGAAAAACTAGAACAGCAAAAGCCGTTTTCCTATTCATGTGTGCTTTATAGACATTTTATGTCAAAAAAAGTCAAGATTATAAAGAAAAAGGGTATATTAAGCCTCATGCCCCAAAAATATTTTAAAATAGGATTAAGACCCTTTTTGAAAAAATATTAGTTTAAAGGATCCAAAATTTAGAGATAAAGACCTAAAATATGAAATGTTATCAGACAATCGTTTTGTGTTATACGGAACAATGATATGTTATTTCAGAACAATGAAGTGAAGTGTTACTGAACAAATCAGATCCTTAAAACTAATTTTTTTCCTGATAGGGTCTGGACCAAATTTGCCCCAAAAAAAGTGGCTCTAATTTATGAGAAGTTTACAAGTTTCCGTGATGAGGCATCGAGTTCGAGATATACTTTTATATAGGTTTGATATATAAAGTTCCACGTTTGGATATCATGTTATTACTTCTAATTTAATAAGCATTCGTTCTTATGTATGATACAGAAGAATAATACAAGTAGTCATAATGTCATATATCGTAACATTCATTAACGCGTCTGATTGATTTTCTATTCACAATTAATCCTAAAAAGGTAACGTTTGTGTTTTTGTAAAGAAAAGGACAATGATGCCATTAATACATGATTCAGATATGTTCAAGTTCATACAATAATAATCTATTACAAACGTCCTTAACGTTCTATACATATATTTATAAAATGCTTCGACACTTAATAATGCATCTGTATTATTAGCACTTGGACCATATGTTTAGATATTGTCGCTTTAATGACGAGAAGAAATATGTGATTAGATTCAATGCTTCAAAAAGCTATCATTAATTGCATAAGGACCAACACAGTTGTTTTCGAAAGACGACATCCCTAAACATAAACATCATTTATTTGTCTTAGCAACCGATATATGTCCTAATTATTCTGTGTCCAAACCGTGTATATATATGTTGTTTATATTGTTGTTACTATTAGCTCAGTTTGTTGTGTTGGTGCCTCAAATTATATTATCAAACTGTATCCTCCCTCTACGTGTATAATATATGTCGATTATATGACATGACTTTAGTCGATGGACTTAATAAATGCAATCATTATTAACTGAATTGATTTTGCGAACTAGAAATGTTGTGTCTGAAGCGCGGGAAGTTAATGAAACGTGACTCAGTAAAGAGATATGTATTAGTTAGTGTCCTCTCCTTCTCTATTATCTAACTTAGCTACCAACGGACCTACGTTCATTAATATGTAAAGTTGCTCAATCATAGATGCTTTGACAGATATAATAAATACAAAAAAAATTTATGTTCTTTTTCTGTTTTGTTTCTCAGTGTTCACAAAACATAATTTTTTGTTCGTATAAAGATAACACTATATTGTTTATGGCCAAAATATAATTTTAGGTCACTAAGTTCACATATTTTCGTTTTTGGGTCACTATGTTTGATAATTGCAAAAATAGGTCATTAACTATGTATGTTAAAACAAATTCGGGTCATCCTCTCATTTTTGGTCACTAAGTATACGTGTTTTCAATTTTGCGTCACTAAGTATATGTGTTTTAAGTTTTTGGATCGCTGTATTAAATTCATTTTCGCATTCATAAAAACATAGTGACCCAAAATCGAAAACATTTATACTTAGTGACCCAAAAATGAGAGGGTGACCCAAATTTGTTTTGACATATATAGGTAGTGACCTACTTTTACAATTATCAAACATAGTGATCCAAAAACGAAAACATGTATAGTTAGTGACCTAAAATAATAATTTGGCCATTGTTATTTATTTACTTTACGATTGAAATCGACATAAACAAACATGGCTCACGATCATGAAAGCTTCACCTCGAAGTTCCCTTTTGTCCGATGATGTAATTTAATGTTAATTTAAAAGTACGACCCTTTTCAGTAATCTATACATATAGATCGATGATGTGCAGAAACTCGTAAAAGATGAAATTGCACGTACTCGTTCTATATATAGGTAATTGATTTATAACGTTGCGAGTGTAATATTGAGATTGTAATCTTGAAAATACAAGCACAAAGGCCTTTTTTCCCATTAAAATTAAATGCTTCTTACCTATAATATCAACGGTGCGTGCGAATCTTTCCTACGCTTAAATAGTTTGAATACGTCATTAGGTGTAATAGACTAAACTTTTGTGCAGAAATATGGGATATCAATAAAATAATATATTTTCTAAATTTAGTTAAAAACATGAAATCGGTCCATCCTATTCAACAGAGCATGTTCCTGGTAACTGATGTGTAGCATAGCAAGTACTGAGAGCATTTGTCGTCCCGTTACTATAATTAAAGAAAATGACATACTTTAAATTTTTCTACATGATATGTCAGGATAAACAAATATAGATATTACTATTATTATTCATGTTACTAATATTATTCTATTTTTTTAAATACTAATAATAGCGAAATGGCGAGAATTATGGTCACTCAGACTCAACTTGGCCATTGTTAGTCAACCTAAAGACTCCCCCCACACGCCCTCTTACATTATTATCTTCAGACAAAACACACACACACAGATATTATATTCATAAACTAATAATGACATTAATTAATATTGATTAAGACTCTCTCTCTCTCTCTCTCTCTCTCAAGTAGATGAGATGAGCTGTAGGAAGATTCGTTGTACATCATCATCCTCAAGTTGTAAATGAGGAGGGCCATGCCCATTATCTTGCACCTATAAATACCCCTTTCAAACTTCGATTTCCTACACCAGCAAATCGTCACTCAAAAGATCAAGAAAACAAAAAAGAAACAATGGAGTTCATCTCTTTCTGCATCTTCTTGCTCACCTTAATCTCTTCGATCGTATCTGTAAAAATCATCTTCAAGCTCATCTCCTCAGGCCAAGTGAAGCTTCCGCTGCCGCCGGGCACCATGGGCTGGCCTTACGTCGGAGAAACCTTCCAACTATATTCTCAGAACCCAAACACTTTCTTCGCTTCCAAAGTCAAGAAGTAAGCAAAGCTCTGTTCCAAGTCAAGCAACCTCCCCTGTTTTTATTTTTTCTTTTTCTCTAGCTGTATAGCTGAGCTAAAGAAGTGTTGCTTTTTTCTCCACCGTAGGTATGGTTCTATCTTCAAGAGTCACATACTGGGATGTCCCTGTGTGATGATCGCTAGCCCAGAAGCTGCTAAGGCCGTGCTAGTGTCCAAAGCACACCTCTTTAAGCCCACTTATCCAGCGAGCAAAGAGAGAATGCTGGGAAAGCAGGCCATATTCTTCCACCAAGGAGAATACCACGCCAAGCTAAGGAAGCTTGTGCTGCGAGCTTTCATGCCCGAAGCAATCAAGAACATCGTGTCGGACGTCGAGTCGGTGGCCCTCGGCTCGATCCAATCTTGGGAGGGGAAAACGATCACTGCTTTTCAAGAAATGAAAACGGTACGTTGGGCTTGTTATTAGAAAAAACAGAGCAAAAAAAAAACAGAGCACCCTGTTTTTCCACTCGAAACTGATAAACTCTGCCCTCCTCGACGCAGTACGCCTTCAACGTGGCATTGCTCTCCATATTCGGAAAAGAAGAAGTTCTGTACAGAGAAGATCTGAAGAGGTGCTACTACGTCCTCGAAAAAGGATACAACTCCATGCCCATTAATTTGCCGGGAACCCTTTTCCACAAGGCGATGAAGGCTAGGAAAGAGTTGGGGCAGATCTTGGCCGAGATTCTTTCTCTTCGGAGACAGACAAAGCAGAACCACAGTGATTTGCTGGGATCTTTCATGGGCGATTCCGAGGGATTAACAGACGAACAAATTGCAGACAACATCATTGGTGTGATCTTCGCTGCCCGTGATACTACAGCTAGTATCATGACATGGATTCTCAAGTACCTAGCAGAAAATCCAAGCGTTTTACAAGCTGTCACTGTAAGAACCTAACTTGCTTTTAAATTCCCGACAGAATAATAACTCAGCAGGCGAACAAATAACGATAATCCCTTTCTTTTTAATGGAATTTTCCAGGAAGAGCAAGAGGCTATACTGAAGTCTAAAGAAGACTGCGTTGGTAATGAGGGAAAGGGTCTGAACTGGGCTGATACGAAGAATATGCCAATTACCACAAGGGTTATTCAAGAAACGCTCAGAGTTGCATCCATCTTGTCCTTCACCTTCAGAGAAGCTGTTGAAGATGTCGAATTCAATGGTAAGTTTCGGGGAAAATGACTCGAATGAAAGAAGTATAAGGTTAAAAGATCGGATTTTTATTCCTTCTTTTCTTATTTTGCTTTCAACAGGATATTTAATTCCTAAAGGATGGAAGGTGTTGCCCCTCTTCAGAAACATTCACCACAGCCCAGAGAATTTCTCAGATCCCCAGAGATTCGATCCTTCAAGATTTGAGGTGAACACTTGCGCCATGCAACAATCAATCATTCCCACTGTAGATATTTTTTTGTTGATTTATCTTAAAAAAAAAACGAAATCTTGAAACCGACAGGTCGCCCCAAAGCCCAACACGTTCATCCCATTTGGCAATGGGACACACGCATGTCCTGGGAATGAGCTGGCTAAGTTAGAGATATTGGTGCTGCTCCACCATTTAACCACCAAATGCAAATGGTCTTTGATGGGTCCACACAGTTCTTCAATTCAATACGCGCCTTTCCCACTTCCCCACAATGGTTTGCCCATCAACGTCGCTCTCAGACACGCAGCAAAATAGAGTATTGCCGTGGTTGTTCGTCAAGAAAGAAACCAGCTTTCTGTCCTGAAGAAGACAGATTATTTCCAAGAAAACGCTTGAGAAATCGAAGAGCTGCTTCGGCACAAAAGAAACCCAGAATAGTGAAGACTTCTGGTGAGAGAGGAAAGGCCAATTTGGTAATGTAAAGAGTCTATAAACGAAAGGAGGCAGAGAGTTCAAGTCCAAGAACAGGGGAGGGGAGTACGTGGATGAAATTAGGCAATTCTTTTTATTTATTATTTATTTTTTGCATATTGTTTTTTCTTATGTAAAGTCCGCAAGGCAAAATCTAACGGAAGTACCTTCGTTCAGTTTTGATCGTTAAAATCTAAGGGACATGTGAAGTACTTTAGTTTCGGACAATCTGCACATGGTGCTTGAATGAGTGTAGACAGTGACCGTTGCCCATGAGATCTTTCGTACAGAGGTACATTAGATAGAGTTCCTAAGCAGTTAGGTTTTGGTAATGCAACAAGCTTTTAGCTCCCATATGATTAAAATGAATCTAATTTCACATCTGTCAAATGTTGGATGGCTAAGAATAATAAATAACAACAGTTGGTCAATGCTAAGGTACATGATGAAGTTGATTAAAACCAACCACAGTAGTAGAGTCAGTTGAGCCACTTGAAAATATATCAATGAACAGAACTCTTACATACCTCACTCTGCTACCGCTACGTAAAGTGGAAATTTTCGTTCAGTCCCCTGTCAGGTTCTGAAATTTTTGTTCTATGTCAGAAAAAAAATAGTTTTAAGGACCCGATTATTCAATAATAATTTATTGGTCTGCAGTAACAATTCATTGTTCCCACAATAACAGTTCATTGTTATGAAAATAACAGAAAATGGTCATTCGATAACAATTCATACACACTTTATAACAGTTGGTCCTTATGTTTAAATTTTACGAAAAGTTGATTCTTTAAACTAAAATTTTTTCTTAAAGGTCCTGGAAACTATTTAATTACTTTTGGGGCCTGAATGATAATTTACCCTATACAAAAACGCTCAAGTAAAAGCTGTCAGAACTCATAAGAAGGTTCAATGTATAGTCTCTGTTCAATATTCTAATGGCTGGAATAAAACTAGTAGTTGATATTCATCCCAAGTTTCGAACTAATAATTAAGGTATCAATGAGATCAGACGCTAAAAGACAGGTCAAATGATGCTCTTTAAGACGGCAACTAACTAACAAAAAAATGTTTTTTTTTTCTCAGAGTCAGAAGCTGTGTTAACACGTGGCGATTAACAGAGGAAATTGGAATTAGGTGTACCACATTGATGGATGTTGCTTTGATTAGGTTCAGGGCGTAGATTCAATGGACTTAGAAAATAATAACAAAGTCAAATAGTTTTATTTAGGACAAGCTCCATCTAACCAAATCGTTGACATAGCATATATATTAAACAAGCATGAGACTTTTTTTTGTCAACTGCTTTCCAAATATCAAATAGACTCCCAAGTCCAACCTATTTACCTCCATATGTCCCCCTTTTTTATTGCCCCATATAACTTGGACCCAACTTCTCTGTGGACTGGAGAATTTCATGGCTTAATTACTTGATCTAACTAATCACTCATTGGATACAGTTGAAATTAACCACTCATGCAAGAATTAACGTAACATTATAAAAAATGTTCGGACCAATATATCGTCGTAAGAGAAAATGCCGGCTGATCGTTCGGACATAGAAAGGCTACCTATTATATACATATATATACATATATATATATATATGTTTGTCTGCACACAAGGATCACCCCCCGAAATAAAGAACTCCCAAATCCTTGGCGTGGTTCAGAAAATATATATATATATTCTGGTGATAAAATTATTGTTTGTTCAATTATTAACAATATAGTTTTACCTCATCGTTTAAATATTTGTTAACGCAGGCCATGGCTGATCGTCATCAACACTATTGTTACTACGCATGCCCTTATTCAAGGGTTTGTTTATTTATCGTTGCCATTTTCTTCCTCGTCAACGCCGAAGCCCTAAGAGAGGAAAAGGTAAATATTACACTTCTTCACGAGAAAGCCGCCTCCGAAGGAGCAGGTATATATATATATATATATTTTTTGGCACAGAGAATAATATATATATATATATATCAACATGCATGCGCCAAAAACATAATCATCGTATGACCAAATTATGAAAAATTAATTATTTTATTGATTTGGAATTGCAGTTTGCTTGGATGGGAGCCCAGGAGGTTATTTTCATGCCAAGGGATTTGGAGAGGGTGCAAACAACTGGATGGTTTATTTATGGGTATATATATAATTATTTTCGATTTAATTCCTCCCAATCTTATTTTGATTATTTAATAATTCGATATAATATGTCCATAGGGTGGTGGATGGTGTACATCACCGAAGAAGTGCCAAGAAAGATTCAATACGATAGTTGGCAGCACTGTCAACTACACGTCACAGAATTTTAATGGGATTCAACTCAATGACCAAACCGTAAATCCTGGTAAATTTTATCATTATATTGATTATTATGTTATGCTATGCCATATTCTTCGTAACCCCATAATGCTTATACGTTATATGTATATGTATATATATATATATATATAATATCAGATTTTTACAACTGGAATATAGTCACGATTCCATACTGCGACGGTGGATCGTTTCTGGGAGACGTCGAAGAAGTCGATCCTGTAAGAACAAAAACAAATTTTATTAATTGGCACGCAAAAAAAAATATATTTTTGATTTGCATTCTTGTTTTTTTTTCCTCTCTTTTTAGACGACAAAGATATATTACAGAGGTGCAAGGATTTTCAAGGCCGTCATCGAGGACTTGCTAGCTAAAGGAATGAAGAATGCAGAAAATGTAATATTCCTCATATTTATGGCAATCGATAGATACCCAACTATTTCCGTTTCTTTCAATAATATTATATATATATATATAATATATATATATATATTATATATATACATATTAATATACAGGCGATGCTCGCCGGGAATTCAGCAGGTGGTGTAGCAACGATAATGCACTGTGATCGTTTTCGAGATTACTTACCAAACGCTAAGAGAGTCAAATGCGTATCAGATTCTGGTTTCTTTCTTTGGGGGTACTTAGTTATTTATTTAATGTGTAATGTCCGTGTGTATATATACATATATAATATTAACTCTTTTTCATTGATAATACAGAAAAGACCTTCCTGGAGTTGAGTTCAGACAAGACTATAATGCCAAATTGATTTCCTTGCACGTACTAATTTATTAACAAATATTATCAACTCTTCAAGTCATTATTAAGAATCATTGTGGTATATTTATTGATCATAAGATTGCACATGCCTATGGAATTATGTTGCAGGGAATGGCCAAGAATCTGCCAAAATCATGCACGTCGAAAATGGATCCTAAGTTGGTAATGTCAATAAACTAAAATCCATACGTTTTATATAAGAAAAAAAAGGGGCAATCTTAGCTAAATACCCAACGTATAATTTCTTTTCAGTGCTTCTTCCCAGAAAACGTCGTCGGCGACATGAAAACGCCGCTATTTATTCACCATGCCGCGTTTGATGAATATCAGGTACGAATTCTTGCCCATTAATCGCAACTGAAATTTTGAACAAGGTTTCGAAACCTTGACTATAATTTTGATGTCGTTGTTATTTCAGCTAAGAGCAAATTTCAAGCCTCAAGAAGCTGACTCCCATTGGGTAAACTGCACTCGTAATCTGAATATGTGCGAACCCAACAGTATTCAGAGAATGCAAGGTGTATATATATATATATATACAAATTTAGAATAAACGAATAATATTCATGTGACCAAAAATCAACACTTGATCGATTTGTTTAATTTGATGATGGTTCAGGTTTTCGAAGTGCACTAATAGAAACGTTGAAAGCACTTGGTGGGGACTGTTCATCGAGGGGAGAGTTCATCAACTCTTGCTACGGCCATGATTTCATTTACTGGAATCAATTATATAATTGGAAGGGATCACCTACTCTGAAAAAATTTGGTATATATCTATTCTTTTATTTTCAAATGAAAATTTTCATTTATAAAAATATTTTCTTCTTCTTTGCAGACGATTGCTCAGGCCATTGGCGATTGGTACTTTGATCGGTGCGCTGTCCATTTGATAGATACTGTCAATGACTGTCCGTTGAATTGTACTGCAGCAATATAGCGTTCGAATGTATGACAAAAATGATATATATAATATATACTTTCTGTCTGTCTATATTCTCCTCTTTCACGGACGAATTGTCATGGCGTTGATCAAGGTCTTACACTACATCGTCAGTCGAATACTATATAAAACATATATTGTTGAATAATTGAATGACACAAGTAATAATTATGATAAACTATGTTTTATAACTATTGCACCACTCAATTATTATGATAGACACCTCACGTATACAATCACTCAAAGTCACCCTTATTTTTATTATAATCACACTCATAGGGACTTTGATAGACACTAGATGACAACACAAGACCCACACACTTTGTTTTTAATATATACACACACGCACATGCACTCACAAGCACTCAATATTCTTTATATCTTCACACACTTTCATAAGGTTACATACATAACATATATATAGTATTCCTATGTCGGTTTAATCATTCTAGATAGTGCTACGTGTCAAAGATTGCTTAGATTATTTATTTACAACACATATGACTAGTAACGTGGAATGAAGACTCATGCTTCTAGAGATTAAGTCGGTTGATCAGTAGTCGGTGATGATTCTTCATACATTGCAATAAAAAGATGGAAATGGCATAAAGAAAAAAAAGAGCGAGACCCACTATATTATTTCATATATTTTATTTTTCAGTGCTAACGCAAAATACCTCGTCATCGCCCTCGAACTATAGATAAAAAAGGAAAGAAAATAATTTTTTTTAGTTAGAGTTGGAATGAGATACACAAATTTACAATATGAAGTACTTCTCATTGTACCTTAAACTTGTAGATGATGAACGATTTAAAAGAAAAATATAAAAAATAATGGTCACTCATTGTTCAACAACTATTCTTAACATAAAACGCATTAACAGAAAATATATATACATAAACAACCATCTTTAGATGATCGATCAATTTTCCCTCCCATGACAAAAGAATAACCACCGCAAAAGATGTGCCATAATACATATCATCTATATCACATGTGTATTTCTGTGCTAATAACCACCAAGAGGATGCTTTGTCAAACACTACATGGCGAGACGTATAACACCGTCCGGTAGTTGGATCCCAACATCTTCACCCTTTCCTTCGGCTGTCGTACCCCACAAATATACACTTGATTGCCTCCTGGTCAAATTTGGTTCATAAATGACTTGGTACGAAAACATAGCAGACGCATCCGAAAACCCTGAAGTGGCCAACGGTTGGTTTGATTTTCCACAGCTTCTCGAACGGTGATATGAATCCCAACTTTGCTTGTGCTAGCCTATTTATTACGTGCGCGGCTGTCTTCATATATTCAACCCAAAATCTTGGTGGTACATTCTTCGCATGTATCATACTTTGACATGTTTCAGCCAAATGTCGATTTTTCCTCTCTGCCAAACCATTCTACTGAGGTGTAGTTTGGACACGTCAATTGATGATGTATATTGTGTTCCTTCAGAAATTTGGAGAATTCCCTTGAAGTGTATTCTCCCCCGTTATGTTGGAAAATGGCCACCCTTAGATAGAGCTTGTATGCTAATGTCTTGAGTCGATCAGAGCAATCGGAACTCAATCGCACCCAAAATCAGCAAACACACACACACTTTGTAAAGACAGATTTAACGTGGTTCGACCGAACTTTGGCCTACGTCCACAGATCACCGAGCGGCCCTTTCGTATTAATCACAACCAATGTTTTAAAACGCGTGTTGCGCACTGCGTCGCGTTTTTGTTCCAACAGCGCGTAGCGTAAATAGCGTAGCGTATTGCGTGAGTATTTCGAGCAAGCGAATTTTAATAAAAAAGATACCAACTATACTATTTATGATCTCATATTTCACAATTTATATTATATATTTATAAAATTAAAGACAGAAATGTTTACATATACTATTTATATAGTGTTATCCTCCCATTTATTAATTAAAATAATTTAAATATAAAAATATATAAGATATATATGTATTTTGATCGTCATAAAACAATAAATAAATTAGATGGGGTTATTTACTACATAATTCAGATATAGTAAGGATTTTTCCTAATTTAATGGTAATATGTAATAAAACTTAAAAGTAAATGGAAAAGAGAAAGAAAGTTTTATCAATTTTTGTCGCGTGGCCACTTAAAACTTTTTTCTTTTGTCTCGAAATTCGCATTGGACCATTGCAGTTACGTTTTTTTATGTCACATCACCTCTTTTATTGAAACAAATAGAAAATGAAAAGGGAAAAGAAAAACTCACGCTTTTTTTTTTTACGCATTGAAGCGTTTTGTTGGGAAAACACGCGAAAACGCGCGTCGGAGCGCGCGATACGGCGCTTTTTAAAACACTGATCACAACACAAGAATTGTACACTGCCGTGCCGGCTACAACTTTTGTGTTTAGCACTCACCGTGATTCTCACTCTACGTAATGCTAAGAGCTCACAAAAATGCTAAGTCGAAATAGAGAATATGATATTTATAAGCTTCAGGTCATGTGTAGTGTGTTTCGCGATCCATCTTAGCCTTCCATTCGATCTGATCCAACGCTCCACTCTTCGCCACGTAGACAGTGCTAAACGCGTGACCTAGTGAGAAACGTGTGACGTTTCTTTACGTGAAATGTCACTTTTAACGTGAGCCCTTAGATCTTGATCTCGCGGCCGAGATTCATTATCCGCCTCATCACACTTCATCTAATCCTATCCGTCGATCTCGTTCGCGCGTCATCCATCGGCCCATATTAAATCGTCCGACTTTAAACTTGAGCCACCCGATTGCGCTCCAGTCTTGATCCGACGGCTCCTGAACGTCACGGCTTCTCTTCAGTAAATATCATCTTCAGCTTCAGTTCTTCCACTCAGTTCGTCTTGCCATCTTCTCCAGCCTATTCCAGCGGTCTCTGGCAATCTCAGGCTCGCCGTTCCCAACAACCTCCACCTCGAGACTGCAGACTCGCAATCCCAACTCCTGGAATTGTCATCGCAGCCCAAACTCGCCCTCTACAGCCGCCCAAAGTTCACCAAAAAACAGCTTCACCTCTGTTTTCTGTTGCTGAGAATCACGTTGTCAAGCTTCGAAACCCCATCAAAGCTCCACCTCGATCAATACGCTCTTGCTCGGTTGATCAACAAGCTCCCCTAGGAGCTGCGAGCCTCAAGAGTGAACTTGCCGACCCCAAGTAGGATTGAAATTTCCCACTTGGTATCGACTCGAACACTTTTGCTCATTTCCTTCGTTCGGCTCGAAGATCCTTCCATCCTAGCCACTTAAGCCACCTCACAGACTCTTCCTTGGCTAGAAAACACTTTCTTCTTGCCCTTCCTCGCATCCAAACCGGCACTTGCACTAGAATCTTGCTAAGGCCATGATTTCATTTACTGGAATCAATTATATAATTGGAAGGGATCACCTACCGTGAAAAATTTGGTATATATCTATTCTTTTATTTTCTAATGAAAATTTTCATTTATAAAAATATTTTCTTCTTATTTGCAGACGATTGCTCAGGCCATTGGGGATTGGTACTGTGATCGGTGCGCTATCCCTTTCATAGATATTGCCAATGACTGTCCGTTGAATTGTGGTGTAGCAACGGAGCGTTCAAATGTATGACAAAAATGATATATATAATATATAATTTCTGTCTGTCTATATTCTCCTCTTTCACGGACGAATTGTCATTGCGTTGATCAAGGTCTTACACTACAACGTCAGTCGAATACTATATAAAACATATATTGTTGAATAATTGAATGGCACATGAATAATTGAATGTCACAAGTAATAATTATAATAAACTATTTTTATAACTATTGCACCACTCAATTATTATGATAGACACCTCGCGTATACAATCACTCAAACTCACCCTCTGTTTTATTATAATCACACTCACAAGGATTTTGATGGACGCTAGATGACAACACAAGACCCACACATATTATTTTTAATATATACACACACGCACATGCACTCACAAGCACTCAATATTCTTTATATCTTCACACGCATTCATAAGGTTACATACATCACACATATATAGTATTCTTATGTCGGTTTAATTATATTCTAGATAGTGCTACGTGTAAAAGATTGCTTAGATTATTTATTTACAGCACATATGGCTAGTAACGTGGAATGATGACTCATGCTTATAGAGATTAAGTCGGTTGATCAATAGTCGGTGATGATTCTTAAATTCTCCCATTCAGCACCGACATCTCTCTGATTTTATCTTCTGTTTAAACCATTCCAAGACGTGTTCGACATTCCTCGAATTTTGTGACAGTGAGTCCTTTGGTGAACACGTCGGCTACTTGATCTTCCGTACTAATGTACTTGATAAACGCATTTCAATGCGTTTATCGTAATATTTATTCGGGGTATAATAAAGCGTTAGCAATCAATTTATGCATTTATTCGATATATTTACACTTGTTTTATTGTTGAAGGAGCTTAGGACGAGTTTCGGGCGAAAAGGAGCGAAAACGGAGCAAAACGGAGCAAAAAGGACGAAAACTGCTACAGGTCACGGCCGTGACACCTAGAGCATCTGACCGTGACCTGTGACAGAACGCGAGCTCAAAGACACTGCCAAGCGTCACGGCCGTGACGTCCAGTGCTCCAAGCCGTGACGCCCGACAGAAAGTGATGGTTGACCACTGCCCCTGGTCACGGCCGTGACAGGGCATGCACTTAAACGTGACCGATGGCAGGCCACTGATGATGGTCACGGCCGTGACCATCGATGCACTTGGCCGTGACGCATTGTTTCGATATTCTCGCGGAGTCGGTGATGGTCACGGCCGTGACGGCCCATGTCCCAGGCCGTGACCAGTGCGAAATTTCTCATAAAAGGCCAAATTCGACTCAGAAAGAGGGGACTTCGACCAGAGACAAATCCTAAACCCTCTAGAGACGAAAAATAGCACGAGAGAACGCAGAATCACGCCCCGGAGCGCAAGAGACGGAGTTCTACGCAAACGTGAACGAAGAACAAAGATCTACCCGAGCTTTCAACGATTATGAGTTCTTTTCTCTTAATTTCTATTTTCTTAGTTGTTTTTCCTTCCATTATGCGTAGCTAATTCCCTTTGTGTTTGGGATTAGATGAACGCTAGGATATTTCGTAGTTAAGACTTGTAATTATCGTGACTATGTGTTTTTGATTATTTATCGTTCTATGAAACTATTTCGTTGCTTTAATATGTCTATGTGTTAAAGTAATTGTTTGAAAAATCGTTTAGGGCGACAGCTAAATAACGATTAGGCCGTTCATAGAAGATAGGATTCGAGTATAGGGCGACAGCAAATACTCGATCCTCGCCGTTAGTAATTAATGAATTTTAGATCCCCGCGAGCGTTTAGGGCGACAGCAAACTCGCGAGCGGGCAGGAAAATTACTGCGATCTAGTCAGAATCACGTAGGAGCGATAGTTCATTGTCTTAGCCAATAATACCTAGCGGGATTCGAATCCCGAGCACTTTTCATTATCTAAGAGCTTCGTAATAGTTTAACGTGTTCTTTGAATTTCTAGTCGATTTAGGGGTAAGTGTCAGGTTAAATCATCAAAAATCTGCGTGTTTTATTTAGGCTAAATATCAAGTCGATAGGTAATTACTAGTACTTGATTTATTCCTCGTGTTCGATACTCGTCTACTCACTTTACTGCACTACAAACGATAGGTTCACTGCCTATCGCACGTCGGTGATAGTAATTAGGTATTCGTTTTAATTATTACTTGTCACACATTTTCATTCACACACCACGTGTCGATCAGTACTTCAGCTCAATCTCCCCCTTGAGCACCTTTTCACGTACGAAGAGATAATGTACTTCAACATGTATTGTTCTCGCATGACATACTGGATTCTCTGCTATGCGTATATCAGACTGATTGTCGCAAAATATCAGCACTTCACTGCTGATTGGCTGATGTAAGTCATTCAATAACTGCACTAACCAAGTGCTTTCTTGAGCTGCCATCGCTGCTGCTCGATATTCAGCTTATGCGGTTTACAGGGATACCGTAGGCTGTCTCTTGCTACACCATATTGCAGCTGATCCAAACTTGAATACATAACCAGCAGTAGACCTTCTTGCATCACGATATCCAGCGTAGTCCGCGTCTCAATAGCCAATAACTTTGGCAACTTTATTCTTTTCAAACAATATTTCATAATTTATTGTTCCTTTTATGTATCTCAGTATATGCCGAGCTAGGTCATGATGTGACTTCTTTGGCTTCTCCATAAATCGACTAGCAATCCCCACTCCATATGAAATATCTAGACGAGTCAGCACTAAATAAATTAGACTCCCAACAAGCTGCCTGGGTTGCGTTTTCCAAGTCTTTGCAATCTTCCGCACATAACTTGACGTTTGCTTCAATTGGGGTCGATATTGGCTTGCAGTCAATCATGCCGAATTTTATGAGCAGATCTTTTGCATATTTTAACTGGTACAGTAAAAATGATATATATAATATATAATTTCTGTCTGTCTATATTCTCCTCTTTCATGGACGAATTGTCATTGCGTTGATCAAGGTCTTACACTACAACGTCACTCGAATACTATATAAAACATATATTGTTGAATAATTGAATGGCACATGAATAATTGAATGGCACGAGTAACAATTATAATAAACTATTTTTATAACTATTGCACCACTCAATTATTATGATAGACACCTCGCGTATACAATCACTCAAACTCACCCTCTGTTTTATTATAATCACACTCACAATGATTTTGATGGACACTAGATGACAACACAAGACCCACACATTATTTTTAATATATACACACACGCACATGCACTCACAAGCACTCAATATTCTTTATATCTTCACACGCATTCATAAGGTTACATACATCACACATATATAGTATTCCTATGTCGGTTTAATTATTCTAGATAGTGCTACGTGTAAAAGATTGCTTAGATTATTTATTTACAGCACATATGGCTAGTAACGTGGAATGATGACTCATGCTTATAGAGATTAAGTCGGTTGATCAATAGTCGGTGATGATTCTTAAATTCTCCCATTCAGCACCGACATTCTCTCTGATTTTATCTTCTGTTTAAACCATTCCTAGACGTGTTCGACATTCCTCGAATTTTGTGACAGTGAGTCCTTTGGTGAACACGTCGGCTACTTGATCTTCCGTACTAATGTACTTCAGCTCAATCTCCCCCTTGAGCACCTTTTCACGTACGAAGAGATAATGTACTTCAACATGTATTGTTCTCGCATGACATACTGGATTCTCTGCTATGCGTATAGCAGACTGATTGTCGCAAAATATCAGCACTTCACTGCTGATTGGCTGATGTAAGTCATTCAATAACTGCACTAACCAAGTGCTTTCTTGAGCTGCCATCGCTGCTGCTCGATATTCAGCTTATGCGGTTTACAGGGATACCGTAGGCTGTCTCTTGCTACACCATATTGCAGCTGATCCAAACTTGAATACATAACCAGCATTAGACCTTCTTGCATCACGACATCCAGCGTAGTCCGCGTCTCAATAGCCAATAACTTTGGCAACTTTATTCTTTTCATACAATATTTCATAATTTATTGTTCCTTTTATGTATCTCAGTATATGCCGAGCTAGGTCATGATGTGACTTCTTTGGCTTCTCCATAAATCGACTAGCAATCCCCACTCCATATGAAATATCTAGACGAGTCAGCACTAAATAAATTAGACTCCCAACAAGCTGCCTGGGTTGCGTTTTCCAAGTCTTTGCAATCTTCCGCACATATCTTGACGTTTGCTTCAATTGGGGTCGATATTGGCTTGCAGTCAATCATGCCGAATTTTATGAGCAGATCTTCTGCATATTTTAACTGGTACAGTAAAAATGATATATATATAATATATAATTTCTGTCTGTCTATATTCTCCTCTTTCACGGACGAATTGTCATTGCGTTGATCAAGGTCTTACACTACAACGTATACTATATAAAACATATATTGTTGAATAATTGAATGGCACATGAATAATTGAATGGCACAAGCAATAATTATAATAAACTATTTTTATGACTATTGCACCACTCAATTATTATGATAGACACCTCGCGTATACAATCACTCAAACTCACCCTCTGTTTTATTATAATCACACTCACAAGGATTTTGATGGACACTAGATGACAACACAAGACCCACACATATTATTTTTAATATATACACACACGCACATGCACTCACAAGCACTCAATATTCTTTATATCTTCACACGCATTCATAAGGTTACATACATCACACATATATAGTATTCCTATGTCGGTTTAATTATTCTAGATAGTGCTACGTGTAAAAGATTGCTTAGATTATTTATTTACAGCACATATGGCTAGTAACGTGGAATGATGACTCATGCTTATAGAGATTAAGTCGGTTGATCAATAGTCGGTGATGATTCTTAAATTCTCCCATTCAGCACCGACATTCTCTCTGATTTTATCTTCTGTTTAAACCATTCCTAGACGTGTTCGACATTCCTCGAATTTTGTGACAGTGAGTCCTTTGGTGAACACGTCGGCTACTTGATCTTCCGTACTAATGTACTTCAGCTCAATCTTCCCCTTGAGCACCTTTTCACGTACGAAGAGATAATGTACTTCAACATGTTTTGTTCTCGCATGACATACTGGATTCTCTGCTATGCGTACAGCAGACTGATTGTCGCAAAATATCAGCACTTCACTGCTGATTGGCTGATGTAAGTCGTTCAATAACTGCACTAACCAAGTGCTTTCTTGAGCTACCATCGCTGCTGCTCGATATTCAGCTTATGCGGTTTACAGGGATACCGTAGGCTTTCTCTTGCTACACCATATTGCAGCTGATCCAAACTTGAATACATAACCAGCAGTAGACCTTCTTGCATCACGACATCCAGCGTAGTCCGCGTCGCAATAGCCAATAACTTTGGCAACTTTATTCTTTTCATACAATATTTCATAATTTATTGTTCCTTTTATGTATCTCAGTATATGCCGAGCTAGGTCATGATGTGACTTCTTTGGCTTCTCCATAAATCGACTAGCAATCCCCACTCCGTATGAAATATCTAGACGAGTCAGCACTAAATAAATTAGACTCCCAACAAGCTGCCTGAGTTGCGTTTTCCAAGTCTTTGCAATCTTCCGCGCATATCTTGACATTTGCTTCAATTGGGGTCGATATTGGCTTGCAGTCAATCATGCCGAATTTTATGAGCATGTCTTTTGCATATTTTAACTGGTACAGTAATAATCCATCACCTGTCTCTTTGAGCTCGAGCCCTAGAAAATGTTTTAAGTTCTCCAAGTTCTTTCATTTGGAATCTCACTGATAAATTCCTCCTTGTTTGATGAATATATTCTTCGTCGTCTCCAGTTATAATAATATCATCGACGTATATTAGCACTATTGCTAGTTTTCCTCCTGTTGCCTTGACGAAGAGACTCGAGTCCGCTGGTGCTACCGAGTATTCTCATTGTACTAAGAATTCGGCTATCTTACCGTATCTTGGCGTGCCTGCTTTAACCCGTATAAGGCTTTCTTTAATTTGCACACGTAGGTTGGATTATTCTTATCTTCGAATGCTGCAGGTTGGGTCATGTATATTTCTTTTTCGAGCTCTCCATGCAAAAATACATTCTTCACGACCATTTGCCACAACTTCGAAGACTTGCTAGGTGCTAGTGCGATTAGTAATCGAACAGTAGTAATTTTTGCCACTGGACGAAACGTCTCATCGTAGTCCAGCCCATACTGCTGTGAAAATCCTCGTGCTACTAGTCGAGCCTTATATCATTCAATAGATCCATCAGGCTGCCTTTTAATTTTATAAACCCATTTACAAGATATGGGTTTAATTCCATCTGGTTTAGGTACTAAATCCCATGTCTCATTTTGTTTTAGTGCCATAATTTTCTCGCTCATTGCTTTTCTCCATTCAGTATATTTAACTGCTTCTTCAAATAATTCTGGTTCTTTTGTATTTTCTTCTTCTAAGGCAATATTGGCGTACCTGGGATTTGGCCTTATTTGCCTAGAGGATCTTCGTAGTTACGGTGGACTTGGTGATACTTCATCATGTTCCTCCCCTGTTGGCTCGGTCTCTTCAAGCTGACTTGGCCTCAAAACTTATGGAGTTGTTTGGTGCACACCCATTCGCCAGGGACTTTGAGGTGTTCTCGGAGATTCTACGTCCTCTTCTGGCTCTCGCGTAGTCTGATTTTCATCCGGAAGTTTGACAAATTTATCGTACTAATCCTAAGTTCTTTTGAATCAGGTAGCTCCGATTTTTGTGGTGTCCACCAGGAGGATGCTTCGTTAAATACTACATGGCGAGACGTATAACATCGTCCGATTGTTGGATCACAACATCTCCACCCTTTCCTTTGGCTATCGTACCCCACAAATATACACTTGATTGCCTTCCAGTTAAATTTGGTTCGTAAATGACTTGGTACGAAAACATAACAGATGCATCCTAAAACCCTGAAGTGACCAACGGTTGGTTTGAGTTTCCACAACTTCTCGAATGGTGATATGAATCCCAGCTTTGCTTGTGCTAGCCTATTTATCACGTGCGCTGCTGTCTTCATACATTCAGCAAATCTTGGTGGTACATTCTTCGCATGTATCATACTTCGACATGTTTCAGTCAAATGTCGATTTTTCCTCTCTGCCACACCATTCTACTGAGGTGTATTTGGACACGTCAATTGATGAGGTATTTTGTGTTCCTTCAGAAATTTGGAGAATTTATTTGAAGTGTATTCTCCCCCGTTATGTTGGGAAATGGCCACCCTTATATAGAGCTTTTAATGTATTTCAATGTATGCTAATGTCTTGAGTTGATCAGAGCAATCGGAAGCTCAATCGCACCGAAAATCAGCAAACACACATACACTTTGTAAAGAAAGATTTAACGTGGTTCGGCCGAACTTTGGCCTATGTCCACGGATCAACCGAGCCCCCTTTCGTATTAATCACAACACAAGAATTGTACACTGTCGTGCCCTCTACAACTTCTGTGTTTAACACTCACCGTGATTCTCACTCTACGAAATGCTACGAGCTCTCAAAGATGCTAAGTCGAAATACAGAATCTGATATTTATAAACTTCAGATAATGTGTAAAGTGTGTTTTGCGATCCATCTCAGGCTTCCATCCGATCTGATCCAACGCTCCATACTTTCCCACGTAGACAGTGTTAAACGCGTGACCCAGTGAGAAACGTGTGACGTTTCCTTAAGTGAAATGTCACTTTTAACGTGAGCCGTTAGATCTTGATCTCGCGGCCGAGGTTCTTTATCCGCCTCATCACACTTCATCCCTATCCGTCGACTCGTTCGCGCGTCATCCATCGGCCCATATTAGATTGTCCGACTCACCCGATTGCGCGCCAGTCTTGATCCGACGGCTCCTGAAAGTCACAGCTTCTCTTCAGTAAATATCATCTTCAGCTTCAATTCTTCCACTCAGTTCGTCTTCTACTCAGGCTCGCCATTCTCAACAACCTCCACCTCGAGACTGCAGACTCACAATCCCAACTCCTGGAATCGTCATCGCAGCCCAAACTCGCCCTATACAGTCGCCCAAAGTTCACCAAAAATGCTTCACCTCTGTTTTCTGTTGCTGAGAATCACGTTGTCAAGCTTCGAAACCCCATCGAAGCTCCATCTCGATCAATACGCTCTTGCTCGGTTGATCAACCAGCTCCCCTAGGAGCTGCGAGCCTCAAGCGTGAAATTGCCGACCCCAAGTAGGATTGAAATTTCCCACTTGGAATCGACTCGAACACTTGAGCTCATTTCCTTCGTTCGGCTCGAAGATCCTTCCATCCTAGCCACTTGAGCCACCTCAAAGACCCTTCCTTAGCTAGAAAACACTTTCTTCTTGCCCTTCCTCGCATCGAAACCGGCACTTGCACTAGAATCTTGCTATGGCCATGATTTCATTTACTGGAATCAATTGTATAATTGGAAGGGATCACCTACTCTGAAAAATTTGGTATATATCTATTCTTTTATTTCCAAATGAAAATTTTCATTTATAAAATATTTTCTTCTTCTTTGCAGACAATTAATCAGGCCATTGGCGATTGGTACTGTGATCGGTGCGCTGTCCATTTGATCGATATTGTCAATGACTGTCCGTTGAATTGTACTGCAGCAATATAGCGTTCGAATGTATGACAAAAATGATATATATAATATATACTTTCTGTCTGTCTATATTCTCCTCTTTCACGGACGAATTGTCATGGCGTTGATCAAGGTCTTACACTACATCGTCAGTCGAATACTATATAAAACATATATTGTTGAATAATTGAATGACACAAGTAATAATTATGATAAACGATGTTTTATAACTATTGCACCACTCAATTATTATGATAGACACCTCACGTATACAATCACTCAAACTCATCCTTTGTTTTATTATAATCACACTCACAAGGACTTTGATGGACACTAGATGACAACACAAGACCCACACACTTTGTTTTTAATATATACACACACGCACATGCACTCACAAGCACTCAATATTCTTTATATCTTCACACACATTCATAAGGTTACATACATCACATATATATAGTATTCCTATGTGAGTTTAATCATTCTAGATAGTGCTACGTGTAAAAGATTGCTTAGATTATTTATTTACAACACATATGGCTAGTAACGTGGAATGAAGACTCATGCTTCTAGAGATTAAGTCGGTTGATCAGTAGTCGGTGATGATTCTTCATACATTGCAATAAAAAGATGGAAATGGCATAAAGAAAAGAAAAAAAAAAGAGCGAGACCCACTATATTATTTCATATATTTTATTTTTCAGTGCAAACGCAAAATACCTCGTCATCGCCCCCGAACTATATTTTAAGATAAAAAAGGAAAGAAAAATAATTTTTTTTAGTTAGAGTTGGAATGAGATGCACAAATTTACAATATGAAGTACTTCTCATTGTACCTCAAACTTGTAGATGATAAACGATTTAAAAGAAAAATATAAAAAATAATGGTCACTCATTTTTCAACAACTAACATAAAACGCATTAACAGAAAATATATATACATAAACTACCATCTTTAGATGATCTATCAATTTTCCCTCCCTGACAAAAGAATAACCAGCGCAAAAGATCATCAATATCACATGTGTATTTGTGTGCTAATATTATTGTATCGATGAAGTCACATGCCTGCGTGCTACTGACATGAACAGTAAACGTCATGTCAAAGTCACGAGAGTAAAGCAATAAGGCAATCTTTGATAAATCACTTAAATTTAGAATTCTACATAGGTGACAAAGACAATTTTCCACTAACGACAATTCTTGAAGGACGATGTGAATGTTACTATTTAATTTTTTTTTAATGCATTATCGATATCTTCAATTCTTAAAAAATCAGGGGCCATTCATATTATCTAGGGAAAGTAATCATGTACCTATATAATAGTTCCAATGAGGAAATGTAGGCCATATGATTCACTGCCTTTCCTCGTCAGAAAATGGCGGAGAGCCATAGGATGATTTCATATATAGTTCCGTAATAAGCTTCATGACAAAAACAAGAAGCCATTAACTCATCACAACCGATCTTACATAGTCAATATTATATATAAAAACATATTTTCTTGGGGAAGGGGAGATATTATCTTCTTATCGCAACAAGGTAATCTATTCACAGCTATCTCGTTTTCTTCTCTTCGTGTATATCTATATTCCGATCAAATTCCGAAAAACGATACCCTTTTCTCTTCATTCTTTTTATGTTAAACAAGATATATTTTTTAAATTTATCATACATTTTAAAAAAAAAAATACGCAGGAAAAACGCATACAGCCATGGCGGCCGATTATCCCAGCAGCAAATCTTTGAGGTGGCTTCTCTTTGTGGTCGTAATTAATGTCCTTCTTCTCTTAGTGAAAACTCAACAAGCCCAATGCACAAGCAATGGAACAACTATAACGACGACGACGTTGGCCAATCTAACAGTTCTTCATAGTGCCGTTTCTGAAGGCGCAGGTACATATATATACATATGTGTATAAGTATATGAACATTATAACAATATTTCATATATTTATTTATATTTTGTATAATAATAATGTCTATGATCTTCAGTTTGCCTGGACGGTACACCTCCGGGATATCACTTCACTGAGGGATTTGGAGATGGTGCCAAGAATTGGATCGTTTATCTATGGGTGTGAATTTGTATTATTTGGGATAACTAATATAATCCCCGAGATTGATTATAATAATTTTATTTTTTTGGGTGGGGAAATTATAATATATTAGGGTGGTGGATGGTGTCGCTCAAAGTCAGATTGCCTTTCAAGATCCAAAGATTTTTATGGGACCATCAATCGGATTAATACAACTATTATATTCGGAGGACTACTAAGCCAAGACCAACAAATTAACCCAGGTTGTTATATTTAATATAACTAAAGAATTAAGACTATATTACTTAATGTTTCTCTAAGTATAAATTTATGCGTTATTTTCAGATTTCTACAATTGGAATAAAGCTGCTGTTGTTTACTGCGACGGTGGATCGTTTACGGGTGACGTCGAAGAAGTCGATCCAGTAAATTCTCCGAATAATAAATACTAGTGCATGAATTGTGCCGAGTATAGCTAATTACATGGAATAACGTATGGCATTATTATTATTACATGACCCCATTTTTAAACATATAAATTCAGGAAACAAATCTACACTACAGAGGTGCGAGGATTTTCAAGGCCGTTGTACAAGACCTGCTGTCCAAAGGAATGGAGCATGCCGAGAATGTAATAAATATATGAATTTTTTACACTTGCTACTACCACAGATTCTATTAAATTATTTGGTGAAACTGATAATATATATATATATATATATATGTATGTATTATATATATAGGCCATGCTCTCGGGTACATCAGCTGGTGGATTGGCGACAATTTTGAACTGCGATCGCTTTCGAGGATTCTTACCCAATGCTAAGGTAGTCAAGTGCGTCTCTGATTCAGGCTTCTTCATTCATGGGTAAGAAGATATATATAAAAATTATGTGGCATTTTTATAAATAGAAAAAAAATTAAATCTTGCTTGCAATACGTCGGTGAGATTTTTTTTTTACCAGGCAAAACCGCCCAGGAGCTAAGGACAGAGAATACCATTACTCACAAGTTGTGTCATTGCATGTAATATATATATCAGATTTTGTGAATTCTTTAATATATGTAATCTAGATAAACATAATTATATATATATTTTTTTTATCTGTTTCAGGGAATAGCAAAGAATCTGCCAGCTTCATGCACGTCCAAGATGGATCCTGGTTTGGTAATAAACAAAATTATTTTTTAATAACGAATCATCTCTTCGATCAAAATATTTACTGCATGTAATTCTTTTGTAGTGCTTCTTCCCCGAGTATCTTGTTAATGATGTCAAAACACCGATGTTTCTCCTAAACACTGCGTTCGATACTTATCAGGTATATATATATATAAAATTTAAAATGCAATATTATGATCCATCGCCTATAATCTTATATATAATGTTGTCGATAAATTTTCAGATTACATATCCCTTTAAGCCTCGTGGCGAATCCCCCGACGTAGTCAACTGGAAAAATTGCACCGATCACTTGACAGAGTGCACGGACAGTCAAATTCAATTAATGAAAGGTATAATATATCTATCTACGTTATAAGTTATATATTTGACCGTCGTCTAAATAATATAAATATGTTTGGCAGATTTTCATGCAACGTTTATGGAAACATTTCAAGGGCTTGGGAAACCTCCTCCATCAAGAGGAGTGTTCATCAACGGTTGCTACCTTCATGATTACCTTTACAACACTAAAAGATTCAACGTGGATGATTCTCCCAGAGTGGATAATAAGGTTATAAGACTATTATTATTATATTAACAATATTACACACTATTGATGTTGTTATTTAATTTAGATTAACTAGGTGTTATTTCTCATTTGCAGACTGTTTCCGAGGCAATTGGTGATTGGTACTTTGATCGGAAAGTCGTCCATTTAGTGGACACTGTAATAGATCACCCAGTGAATTGTAGTCTCACTTTGGGCTCTTAAGTGAATGTGTATCGATGATATAAGAAATGCAAGTTTATGGTGGGGCAAACCTATAAAATATTTCTCTCGATCAATACATACATATAGTTGCATGTCATCATCTTATTTAAAAACCATTCTATTATATAGTGGCAATTGTTATAACAACTAGTATGGCTAGCACAGCAATGTGGGTGCAAACAATGTGGGTGCAAACATGCTAAATTTTCTTATATATCGATAATTTAAACAATGAAATTTTAATTAGGGATAATTTTGTAATAAATGAAAATATCAAGGATGAAATTGTAATTTAACAATTAAGGGTAAAATTTTAAATAATCATTATTAAATTGACTGACCAAATTGGACAGTTTATACCCACCATAGGCTCTTTATATAATTAGATAGTATATATATAAAATAGGAAATATGATAATTGCTGAAATTTGAACCCATGACTTGAGGAGTTCTTCTAACTCTACTTTTTCGCGCGCTCCACGTGTGTGCAATGATTTAATATTTTATGTTGCTCTTAATTTTTAGATTTATTATTTATTGTGGAATTGATGAAATATAATTTATAACTATATAAAGAAAAATAATGTTTAGGGGTGTAAACATGGTTTTGAAGACCGGACCGGACCAGCCGGTTTTGGCCGGTTCCGATTGGACCAGTCAAAATTCCGGTCCGATCCCGGTCCGGTTTTCTTTATTTTTTTTTAAAAAATACATAATATCAATTAACTATCGCAAAACAGAATAATACTATGGAAAAGTTGGGTTGGTATAATGGTGAGGCATTCAATTTATTACTAGATGGGGCTGGGTTCAAATTCTGTAAGTCACGAATTTTTTAATTTATAATTAATTATCAGCCCAATATTTTCCTTCTATTTAAGTTTGACCCCCAAATTGATAGGTTTAATACTTCACATCCCATGTACAATTAAATTTTAATCCCCAATACATTTTACTTTTAATTTTGCCCCTTAAAATTTTAAAACTAGAATTTAGAAAAAGTCCATAAAACATGTATATTTTCTATTTAATTTGATTGCTTTATTCATAAATATGCATTTTTAAAATCTAAAGATACTAGTTTAACACCGGTTTGATTCCGGTTCTATATAGGTTAAACCAATAAACCTTAAACCACTAAAATTTCTGATCCGATTCGAAAACCTGGTTTCAGAACCTTGGTGTAAGTATAATAAATAAAATATATGAAAGTAACATGAAAATTCTTTAAGAAATTAACTAAAAAATTAGACGGACTAAATTGTAAATAAATACTTTTTTTTTTGTCCGACCGTCCGACCAAAAAAATATTGGGCCGCTGTTTCGGGGATTTTTAAGTAAATGGCCTTTGACGTGGTCAACGTTAAAAAAATAGCCTCCAAATGTAAAATGACTTTAACGCCCTTACTAATCGGCTCCCAGAAAAATGCGGGGTCCCTTATTACAAAGCATGGGTCCCCTAAGCAGGGGGCACGCCCCTGCTGTGCAACAAATGGCGGGACCTCTGCTAGCATGGGCGGGTCCCCTGCTATATAGCACGGGTCCCCTGCCCAGCATGGGCGGGGTCCCGTGCTGCAGTAGGCACAACACAGCACGGGACCCCGCCCATGCTGGGCAGGTGACCCGTGCTATATAGCAGGGGACCCGCCCATGCTAGCAGAGGTCCCGCCCAATGCATTTGGGCAGCGGCCGGGACCTCTGCTAGCATGGGCGGGGCCCCTGCTATATAGCACGGGTCCCCTGCCCAGCATGGGCGGGGTCCCGTGCTGTGTTGTGCCTACTGCAGCACGGGACCCCGCCCATGCTGGGCAGGGGACCCGTGCTATATAGCAGGGGCCCCGCCCATGCTAGCAGAGGTCCCGGCCGCTGCCCAAATGCATTTGGGCAGCCATATATATATATAAAATATGTGTTGGAGATTTGAACCCACGACCTACTACTTGAACGTCTGACTACACAACCACTGGAGGCTATTTTTCAAAAGATTGAAGGCTATTTTTCAAAAGATAGAATCGACGGGCTATTTTTTTTAAAGTTGACCGAGTCAAAGACTATTTTTTAAAAAGACCCCGCTGTTTCGTATCTCCAAACGGCGCCGTTTGGATGCTTCCGTCCTTTTCTTTTTTACCGGCGAGCTAGCACTGCTTGCTGCATAATATTCTCTTGCAGGTCTGCAGATCCAAGTGGCACCTTCGATCGTAGATTATTCTCCTCCGATTATCACCGTAAGATGCCTGTTATCGCATTCTTAATCGAATTTTTTTTTTATCTCCGTTGGATTTGTGGGAATCTTCTTTTGACGATCGATCTTCGTATGGCTCGAGTCAGTCCCGATTTTGTCAATCGATGATTTTTTTAATTGTTTTTTTGTTAAATTTCGTCGTACATGCTAATGTGAGTGTCCTCATCGCTGTATGAATTTTTCACTGATAGAACGGGCAATTAGAAAGAATTAGGGAGTTGGTGATAGTGCTAAAGATTTCTCATTTCCTGCATATCTTGATTGATCGATTGTATTTCCGTTGGTGTGTATGCATTAGACCAATCTCAGTTTCATTTCTTCTTTTTTGGGGTGCCATGTTTTACCTTCTCAGATGATAGATGATCAGGACTTGGGCTTCTTCGCCAATTTTCTCGGCATCTTTACATTCTTTCTCGTGATTGCTTATCATTTTGTGACGGCGGATCCGAAATATGAAGGAAACTGATGAACTGCTCTGTTAGAGGATGCATTTTGAGACTGTTCTATTTCTATCTATATGAATGAATGTGGATATATCTTACTCTATAGGTTTGTTTATTCCGAGAAACGATGCTGTGAAAGAAATAAAATCGTATAAGACGATGACACTACTATCCCAGAAAACAACAGTTCGATGGAGAAGAAAGTATACGAAGATTTTAACCATAACAGGAACATAACCTAAAACTTGGCTAAATTCTCATCAACATCGAGATCCAAATCGTCTTCTTCGATTCCAGAAACATCGAACCGAGCCGAAGCTTGCTTAGCCCACCTGACAATCTTCTCAGCCTCTTTGCAAATCTCTTCCTCTTCTTTCATAGCCTTCTTCATCATCTTCATATGGTTCTTGGACGAGAAATTGCTCAGATCGGACAAAAACCCATCATTATTTCCCATATCAACACCTAAATCAAAACCCAGCTTGTTCTGTTTACCCTTCTTTCTAGAAGCATTCTTCGGCGAGCACAGAAAACAACCGCTCTTCGCCGGCGGCGAAACTGACCTACTTGACAGATCATCCCAAGGGTATTTCTCACATTTCTTGCGCGGCGAAAGTATGCTCCTCCCTCTGTCAGCTGACTTTAACGGAGATTGGCACTTAGTGGGCAACTGTGGGCATTTCTCGAACGTTTCAGAATCGGCTGATTTCTTTTGCCGTTCTTCGGCAGGCGAAGGTTTTTCTTCGGGGCTTCCTTTGGAGAAGGAAGAAGCGTTCTTCGCAGCTGAAGTTGGTAAAGATTTGAGCTTTTGAAAGCGTCGCTCGACGTGAGATGGGAGGACTGCTTCTTCCAAGCCGGCAACGTTAATCGCTGCAACTTGTTCGAGGACGATCATGTCTTTGGCCTGAGACAGAATTTCTTCCACCGCTTTATCATCGTCGCTGTCCGTGAAGAAATCAGCCATTTTATTTATTCTCTTCTCTTGAAGGTGGGGTTTTTTTGGGAGAAATTGAGGGCTTATTTATTTTGTCGTCTTCTTCAAAGATCGTCTCTGTACACTCCCACTGAGGAGAGGTTAGTGGAGACGGTCATCTTTGGACTTCCAACGGCTAACTCATGAAGTCGGCGCTTGCCCATTATTTCATGACACAAAAACGTCAAATTTGGGGGACCCACCTCCTGCTTGGGTGGGCCCCATTATATGTGCTGGGCTCCTGGAAAATGGGCCGGGTTTTACGGGTTGATTTGATTCGTTAATATACAACAATATCCGCAAAACAATTGCATACAGAGAAGAAACAATTACAAGCTCGTCAAACTAAAGAATCTTTCCCATCGGCGCTTATAATAGCAGCTCTAGCAGATGCCCGTGGATACTGTTTAAGTTCGTCGAGTATCGATTCGCCGCCGTCGCTGAAACGACCGGCGTGAGGCGCAATCTCCATTTCTTCGAGGGCGACGGCGGATGCTAACAAGTACTTCACAAACTCCATTTCGGGTTCGATCCCAGAAAACAGCTGCATCGTAACTGTTCTGAGGTGGGCTAAAGATCCCGAGGATGATTGCGATCTTAGGAAATCTGCTACTGAGTCCACTACGTCCAAGGTGAAGGCCTGAGTTGAAGATTTGAGTTGATTAATAACGATTCTTGATTAGAAAATGTCCATCCATGTATGTGGGGAGAAGAACTTACTGTGATCTTAAGCCTCTGCAGATTGGGACAGCTTCTGATTAAGGAAATGGCACATGAAGCCTCCTCGATCTTCTCAAAGTACATGTCCGAAAGATGGAGGTGTTTGAGCGTGTTCAAAGAGATGGGTAGTTGGTTAGGTGCGCCATGTTCAACATGGTCCTGCAAAAAAAAAAAAAAAAAAAAAATCAATGAAGTGCGTTGAATTCCGTAGTAATACTGTCTTCAACTTTTACCTCCAAGGCGTAGGCTTGCAACTGCAACTCCTCGAGCGAGGGAAGAGAGCTTAGGGAACTAATAAGATCGAAGGAAAATCTGCTTCCGCCCTTAAAATCCATGGAGGAGAATGTTAGCTTCACATCTTTCAGAAACGGGCAGCACACGAAAGAAACTGATTTGAATACGCCATGGAACTCGAAACACTTCAGTTTCAGACCACTGATTTCGAGACAATCAAAGCTCGTACAATGAATCAACCTCAGTCTTTCCAAAGAAGGGCAACGAGCAATAAACTCTGCGAGAAATTCGCAGCCGAGGGAGACGTTTTGGAGATCGAGGTTTACAAGTTTGCTGAAACCATTGAACCCCTGGGCACTGTCCAACGAACAGTTGTAAAGCTTCATGTTTCTAAGTTGCTGAAGAGCGAAGAGATGAGAAGTTAGCTTGTGAATCTCTCCCCTCGAAACGTGAAGAGTCAAATCTTGCAATGTGTTTTTCGGTAGCATTTGAACCCACAGATCGATCTCAGGGCTGCTTTTGACGTCGGGGACCTGAACGGCAAGCTTAAGCAAAGGTCCCTTGTGGAGTTTCAAGATTTGGCGAACGAGCGGCTCCAATTTGTGTTCTCCGAGAAACATTCGATCGAACCAGAAATCGAATATGAGTTCTGGGCAAGACCACCATTTGTACCTCCATTCTCTCGACAGAATGCTTGTTCGAATGGTGTCTCGAAGGGGTAAGCATCCGAGGATGTTGTCTATGATGTTGTTTGGCAGATTGGTGATATAATCGGCATCAGATCTCATACAAAACTCCATCTTTAAGTACACGAAAGAAAACCATAAAGAACAGTTTCAGGCAATAAATAGAGAACCTACAACATATCAGATGTTTCCAAGTTTGATGAAGAAGACTATTAGGTAGGACCTCAAGAAACAAAGAAAACTCATACCAATACTTCGGCTGCAAAATAAAAAATTCCACCTACCGAGAAGAAGATCTCAAAGATGCTCATAAAACTTACTCTTACCAGTTTTTTTTTTTTTTTTGCTCACGTTTCTTGATTTTTCATTTCCAAGAGGAAGTATAGCGTTAATACACATATTAGGAAATAATGGCGACGTCAAAGTCTCAACTAACTCTTACAAGTATACATCGAAGTAGCCCACTTCGACAATCAATTAGAGGTACAACCCAGAAATAAAAATTCTTGAAAGAATAGATTAATAATGACAGTTAAACGTTAGATGATTTGCACGGCTCGGAAAAGACCACAGAATAGAAAAGGGCAGACAAAGAATTCACACGTGCTTACTGCTCACCCACACACTTCCAAGAAAATTACCTTATGGACGATTTCTACTTTTATAGAACTCAGAGAAAAAATGGAAACAAGGGTTTTGAATATTGTAATAATGTATTGGATGTGTTTTTCGATACATAGAATTGTCTTACAATACTCATATTTAGCATAAGAAACTAATTAATGAGCTTTAATGTAATTGATTCCACGAAATCAACTAAAGATGTCCCATGATTGCAAATGATTGCCCATAGAATCCGTAGACGATTTAGTCAATGCAATCTTCTTTGTTGGTATTACAATCTTGAGCGGAAGTTATTGCACATTGAAATCCGTCATCAGCCAAAATATCTCCACTGATTGAGCTGTTCGTGTGAGTAGATCCATCCTTATCACTCCATGATTTACGCAATTCCTTATCACTCCAATTACTCACACACGATATTATTGGTACAGCTTCTATTTCCGTTAATAGAGAGATGTCAAGAAATCACGGGAATTTTATCGAACAGTTCGAAAGCATTTCCTGCTAAGTTGGTGGAAGATAACTTCTTGGTCAGAAGATCAGCTGATGAATCATTGACCTAAAAAAATTGCCACGAAGATCAATATTTCAGACACGAAAATTCGATCATTTTGTGTTCGAGGAATTATACAAAGAAAAATCTGTGCATCGCATAATTGCAGGTGTTACCCCCGGATTCTCCGGGTCAAGGCAAAATACTTAAAAGTTAGTTATAACAAACCGAACCCGGGAAATTATCCAACTTGAGGGACGTCATCACGAGGA
Source organism: Craterostigma plantagineum (assembly GCA_027422505.1). NCBI lineage: Eukaryota > Viridiplantae > Streptophyta > Magnoliopsida > Lamiales > Linderniaceae > Craterostigma > Craterostigma plantagineum. The sequence goes on from JAPQWV010000048.1 coordinate 2,671,615, forward strand.
TCCGCAAGACCCGACCCTTTAAACCACGAAAGCAGTTCGTCAGGGATGTCCTCGAGAATGTTTCTCGAGGAGCATAGGACTCCGACCCCTCTGGATAATTTCCCCAGGGACCATCGACCACGAGTATCCACGTTAGGAGGGCAAACAGAAAATACGTCCTTGGCAAAATACCCTGAGCAGAAATGTGAGCTGATCTTTCAAGAGCCCGATCATCATGCCGTGAGAATAGTCGCGAGGGGTCCTCAGAAAATACCCCGAGGAGCTGCCTACTCCGACCTCGCGCACCGTCAGGGCAGCCGCGAAGATGTCCTCGGGAAGTATATCCCGAGGAGCTGCATACCCCGACCTCGCGCGCCGTGAGGACAGCCACGAGAATGTCCTCGGAAAAATACTCCGAGGACCGTATACCCGAAGTCCTCGCAACGCGAGAGCTCCTCGGGCTAAGAAGCCCGAGGAGCAAAGAAGTCCGAGGAGCAAGGTCCAAGGTATACTGCTACAGCTAGCGAGAATTAAGGAATCGTGGCCACACACAACCCCCACGTATGCATAACCGGCCGAGTGAGAAGAAACCACCTGAGATCGTGGCCATGCACGAGCCCCATATACGCGTAACCGGCCGAAGGTGGGAGAAACTGCCGGAGATCAGGTACGCTTTAGGAAGCTATAAATATCGTTAGACACCTCTAGGGTGCGCCATCCGTCGACACCGTCACTCTACCATTTTTACTACATACTTAGCCATTTTTATCACTTCATATCACTTTTTACGTTGCTCTTTATACCTTGAATCGGAAACACCCTCTTGACTAAGGCAAGAGGGCAAACGACCCCCCCAAATCAACCCTGTTTCGACAGTTTTCAGCCAAGAGGCGTGGCGAATTTAAGGCGGGAAGAAGCTCGTCAGACCACGTTCGCGGTAGGTCATTTTTCGACGGCATCAGCAGGTAAACCAGATCATAATAATAAACACAAGAACAGACAAAATATGCATAAATGATGCTTACCAAGACTGAATCTTTTAGCTGATTTGAACTCAATCTTACACTCTTCCAAGGAAGAAAAGCAGAAATTAGAACTTGGCTTTGCCATCTGGATATTTCACCTATAGATACACAGCAAAAAGAGGGACCCATTCGTTTTTGTCTGTCAACGGAGACGAGTGGATTGTGAGATTAAGAACGAACTGTATATCTTAATTTTACTTGTTAAATGTACTCTTTAAAAGAAAAGTCAAATCCAATACTCTTTTGTTTTGTGAATTATTCTCGAGCTGCGCCAAAACGTGGTAGACAATCAGCGGAGTATTAGTATTTCTTTAATATTTAAATTTAATTTATCATATATCCCATCCATATTGCCCCTTTGGCCATATACCATGTATATGTCCTTTAATTATTAGTTTCCTTAATTATATAGTTTCACAATACGTCGGACATGCCATGAACCTATTGCAATTTTTTAAATAATTGAGAAAGACAATACAGTATAAAAATATAGTCAACGGCCTATAAACTCACCAATATAGTATATTCATTGGGCCCAATTGGGTTTTCATCTTTAGTTATTATGAACGGTTAGTGCAATGTTAATGGGGGCTTTCAAGCCCAATATTATCAGCCCATTAAGAGTAACTCGGTAACACATGGCACGTGCCACATCCAGCTTGACACGAACTGTAAAGAAAAGACAACCTTTTTGACCCTTTTTTTTTTCTAATTATCATCAATGGATTCTCTCAACGTTGATTCATCATCGTTGAAGTGAATTGTGGGCTGGCTATGGCTTAGTTTAATTTTCCTTTCTTACCTATCGTGCCTCACTATCACCGACACATCACCGCTTCCTTTCTGCGAGTCCAGAACTTTTTACAATATTCCAAATCACCAATTACAAACGGCCCACTGGCCACTAATATTCAATTATTTGACTCGTCCAAGTATTTTTTTTCGATTTCTTCTTCTCTCTAGCTAAGTTATCAATGGAAGCTTGATTTTTGTGTTTCGTGGCTGGCATATATGGAGGCCATAAAGAAGCAGGCGAGCAAACTGAGGGAACAAGTAGCGAGACAGCAGCAGGTGGGAGTTTTTTCCTCTGTTTTTGCTCGAAGTTTATTGTTGTTGATCTTTTGAACTTGGAATCTGAGCTGCAAAAGCTGCGATCTTGTCTATCACTCGCGCCTTTTTAATGGAGATGATTGGTTATTGGAAAAGAGGGTGTGCAGTCCAGCTATACTATTTGATCATGTTGTCAATAAAAATTGGTTCTTTCCAAAAGGGTCGATGGCTCGATGTTGTTTGGCTCGTGTCTCTATCTTTGTGAGGTGTTGTATGAAACTCTATGTAGGGTTTCTACGCCGTGATTTTGAACTGTTTCTCACTTAAGTACATTGTTCTTGCAGGCCATTCTCAGGCACCTGGGACAATTGGGCCATGATGGGATTATGTTTGAGGAATCTGACGTACAACGCCACGAACACCTACAAAACTTATACAAATCTACGAAATCTGCAAAGGTATGATTCTTGAAGGCACCTATAATGTACTTCACCATCCTCTCCGAGTTCGTTTCTGAATCTGATGAGTATTGTTTCATCACAACTTCAGCTGTCACATTTAAGGAGGTTTTTGTTGCACAGCATTTCCAGAGGGATATCGTTCGTGGGTTGGAAGGATTCGTTTCGACCAGCAGAAAACAAATGGAGATCGGTGGGCATGATTCATCTTGTGGTTTTCTTTATTTTGAAGACCTATTTGTGTTCAAAGAGAGGAAAGACATATCTTTTCCTCTTTTTTTTTCTGCTTTAATAGTTCGGAGATTGGCTGAAGATTGTTGCAAGTATGGCATTGAAAATCAAGATTCTGCGACACCCCTCGCAAAGGCGGCCTCAGATTTTGGAACCTCACATGCCTCGATGGAGGATCAGAGAGAGACTTTGCTTGGAATCTTAGGATTTCAGGTGAATTAGTTAGTTCTTTTCGTATATTATCTCTTTGTTACGTTCTTATGGCTGAATATTATAAGTTACTATTGCCATTTTAGGTCTATTATCATGGTTTTATAACTATTTATGAAGCAAACGTACCCTCAAGACATTGTTGTTTCATGAGCTAACCAAACCGCCTCGACTTATTTCTTGGTCTCTTAAGGTCTCGGAGCCACTTCGTGCGATGATCAACGGTGCTCCTCTAGAAGATGCTCGACATCTGACCCATCGCTATGATAGAGCTCGTCAAGAGTTTGAATCTCAGGTTTAGCATATCCCTTCATGTTTTTGGGCGAAATCTCAATGATGGGAGTTCAATGAATTTGGTCATCCTAAGATGTCCGAACCTATTTATATTTCAATAGGCAGCTGAAGTGATACGAAGACAATCGAAGGCAAGAGATGCATCAGGTGAAAGCGCCTTGAAGCTTAAGAACGCCGAAAAGAGGTTGTCTGAACTCAAGTCTTCAATGGTGGCCCTTGGAAGAGAAGCGACTTCGGCGATGTCCTCCGTACAGGACCAGCAACAAGAAGCGACCTTACAGAGGCTTATTACCATGGTGAAGCACCAAAGATTGCTTTTTTTTTTTTTCGATTTTCTTTCGCTATATGCTTAGGAGATTTAACTGTGGAGCGCTTGCTCTGTTTTTTTGCAGGTAGATGCAGAGAGATCTTATCATCGGACTGTAGTTGCTATCCTGGAAAACCTACATTCGGAGGTTTGTAAAAAACACACGCACACACACACACACACACACACAGCTAAGTTTCCAGCGTATTTATTTTTCGTATATCTATGTGACGATTATTTTACTGTTTAGATGATGCTGGAGGAGCAGAAGGACGAACCTAGACCTCCGCAATCGCAAGCGTTGCCAACGGAAGAGAACATCCCGACGGTTAGTAACGAAACTGTTGCTAGTAGATCCAACGGTCAAGGCGATGGCAATAGAAGTGATAACTACTTCATTGCGAGGGTAACACTTCCTCTCTGTTAGTTTAGGTTTTGCGTTGGCACGACGTTTACGTCTAATGTTTTTTGACCATTTGTTTGGTTCTTTCAGGTCGTTCATTCGTTCGATGCTCAAGCAGATGGCGAGCTTGGTCTTCAAGTCGACGATTACGTTGTTGTTCGACAGGTACCTAAGTTCTGCTCTCTCTCTCTCTCTCTCTCTCTCAGGCTAAAGTTTGCGTTTTTCTATCTAGCAATTTTGTCAGCCATGGTTAGAACTTTCCATTTCGCGGAATTTTACACAACTTCTACATGATTTAATCTCACATCTCCTGAATCTGCACAACATAACGCTTTACCACGGTTCTAACTCGTTTGTATTCATCGTTAAGGAATCTTCGAGTGGATGGTCTGAAGGAGAATGCAAAGGCAAGTGCGGTTGGTTTCCTTCGGCGTATGTAGAAAAACAAGAAGCAGTTCCAGCAGAAAATATTTCCCGAGAAGCTAATTAATTTCATAGTGAATTAATGCTAAAGTTCCTCTTCTTCTTTCGGTTTGTTCCTTCTGTTATTGAATATTTTGTCAATTAGTGTGGTATCACTGTATATGAATGCATGAACGAACGAGTTCTGTACCATTATCGTTAAGAGAGAGGTATTTTTGTTTGTGTGGAAGCACAAATGGAGGCGACGTTGTTATTTCAAGAAAGATAAATGCAATGTTGACTATATAATCTTGTAAGAACATTTTCAAGAAAGTAAAAAAACCAGATCTTTGCTACTTTAGTATGAAGTGAAATGGAGAGCATGTTTTGAGGAAGAGCAAAACTTTAGATAAAATGCAATGTTGCCTATATAATCTTGTGAGAACATCTCAAGAAAGTAAATCAGATCTTTTATGTTCTGCTAATACTTCACTTCGGTATCTATTCTATTTTTATTAATGGTAACTGGTAAGTGCTTTGGTTAAAGTGCCACTAATTCAATTAATTCGGTCTGTCTACTGATCAATCGTGCCACTAATTCAATTAATTCGGTCTGTCTACTGATCAATCGTATTTCAATTACAAATTAGTAATTTTATTTTTTAAAACATAAGCCACGTTTACAACTTACCAAACACTATAATTTTGAATTACGAAAAACACATCGATGTGTGTGCAATTATAATTTTGGTGTGTCAGTTTCTAGATTAATTGTAATTAAAAGAGATTATCAACTCAAACCACGTTCTAAGAGAGACAAATCACGTTCTATTTTTTCATCTCAAATAAAAATAGACCTTCACCAAAATAATAGGGACGTTCACATATAATAAATGAATTGCAATTCCATATTAATTATGACTTTCCCATTATTGAATTAAATTAAAAATTCTTTTTTAACTATTATATTTGTTGGAGTGGCAGGGGACCGGTCGAATAATATTGCGGCTAATATTTGAGCAATTAAAGATAAAATGTGGATACCGAGATTTAACGTGGAAAACCCCCAAACAAATCGGGGTAAAAACCACGGGCAAGGAAGAAGAATTCACTATAGGGAAATATAGGAGTTACAACCTCTCGTACTACAAAGAAGAAAACCCTCAATATCTCTCTTTATAGTCGGAGAAAATACTCGACAAACTCTCTATTATTTTCCCTCTATTTTTTCTCTCTTCACCGATCCCTTTGGGTTTCTTCTGTGGGATACCATTTGCACTGCATCGACCCTCATATTTATAGGCAAATACCACGCATGTGAATAGATAGAAAAGCTTCAGCAGACAAAAGCGAATGCGGCGCCATTCATCTTCATTTGGCATTTTTTTGACTATTCAAACGGGATTTTTAAGTAAATGGCCTTTGACGTGGTCAACGTTAAAAAAATAGCCTCCAAATGTAAAATGACTTTAACGCCCTTACTAATCGGCTCCCAGAAAAATGCGGGGTCCCTTATCACAAAGCATGGGTCCCCTAAGCAGGGGGCACGCCCCTGCTGTGCAACAAATGGCGGGACCTCTGCTAGCATGGGCGGGTCCCCTGCTATATAGCACGGGTCCCCTGCCCAGCATGGGCGGGGTCCCGTGCTGCAGTAGGCACAACACAGCACGGGACCCCGCCCATGCTGGGCAGGGGACCCGTGCTATATAGCAGGGGCCCCGCCCATGCTAGCAGAGGTCCCGGCCAATGCATTTGGGCAACCATATATATATATATATAAAATATGTGTTGGGGATTTGAACCCACGACCTACTACTTGAACGTCTGACTACACAACCACTGGACTACACCACACCCACCCACCCTAGTGCGGCCCCGATTTAACATAATGGTTTTTACAGACACTGCTAGCATGGGCGGGGCCCCTGCTATATAGCACGGGTCCCCTGCCCAGCATGGGCGGGGTCCCGTGCTGTGTTGTGCCTACTGCAGCACGGGACCCCGCCCATGCTGGGCAGGGGACCCGTGCTATATAGCAGGGGACCCGCCCATGCTAGCAGAGGTCCCGTCCAATGCATTTGGCCAGCCATATATATATATATAAAATATGTGTTGAGGATTTGAACCCACGACCTACTACTTGAACGTCTGACTACACAACCACTGGACTACACCACACCCGCCCACCCTAGTGCGGCCCCGATTTAACATAATGGTTTTTACAGACACTGTAAAAAGACGAAAATACCCTTAAATTGAAGGCTATTTTTCAAAAGGTAGAATCGACGGGCTATTTTTTTTAAAGTTGACCGAGTCAAATGCTATTTTTTAAAAAGACCCCCTATTCAAAGTGACATGTGCCTTTTTATTATTATATTATGTCGACAATATTGAACATGACACCACAAATTAAAATATTATTTATTATTAAAAATAAAATATGAAAAAATTTATATTATATTTTTATAACAGTATGGAATGTTCCTAAATTACTTTTTTTTTTTTTAAAGAAAATGTTCCTAAATTACTAGAGAGCATATTTTGAGGAAATGTGAATTTTTAGATTAAAATCGCAAGCGACTTTGCTTTGAATTCTATTCTAACACGAGTAAGCGTACCGGGGAATAATAGATAAGGCATCATCCGATCTCTTCTTTCTCCTCCTTCTAGGGTTTTCTCCGATCCCATTCAATCTCCAGAGAGGCAGAGATATACAAGTCAACAGAGATCACATATGCCGCCACCATTAGATCTCTGAACCTTTTCTTTTCTGATTTCGACTTTTTGGATTAGTTTCATGATCAGGGCTTTAATTATGGTTATATTCATCAATCTCCGATCCTCATATGTGAAACTCAACAATCTTCGTGCTTTCGGTCCCGGTTTGAATCCCTTCTCTCCCTACAACATGGCCAATCATTCATCTCGGTAGATTTATTTTCGATTGTTTTTTTATTGTTGAATTCCTGAGCATGTAAAAGAGTTTCTTTGCTGAAGAAGAAATTCCGGGGAAAGTCTTTTCTTTTATGCCCAGAAACGTTTCTCCTTTGTTGTGAAAAAGAAGATAATTACTTTCGTAATCTGTCTTGCGGTATTGCTGGTACACGCGCTTCGGATATTCTTGGAGAATTTATGTCAGTTTGTGTTAAAAAAAAAAGCTGTTGAATAACGGAAGTCTTTGATTTGGGAAATTGGTTAGCCGCAATAGCCCTCGATCGAAAAAACTTCAGATTTCTGTTGAAAGAACTGAAAAATTAATTTGTTGCACTATGCTGGAGGTTGATGTGGATTGGACTAGGAGTAGTCGGAGGCTTCGCAGGTCTGGAGGGGATAGGGATGACCGTGGCTGGACTCTGCTTCATATATTTGCCCGGAAAGGTGACCTCAAAGAGGTACTGGTCTTATTGTTTTGGTATTGATTATATTGGTAGTGTATATCTGTTGTTTATGGTTTGGTTCTTTTTTGATCGGCGCTTACATATCTGCTGTAGATGGTTCTTACTCACTGGTTCTCATCTCACGGTTCAGCCCTTAACACTGCTTTGCTAATCCCACAATGGGTGAATTGTTTAATTTGTCCATTTTATCACCCTTTTACACAATTTTGCAGGTCAGACGTCTTCTTGATGAGGGCATGGATGTTAACATTACTGCATGGGGACCTAAATCGCACGGTGTGACCCCCCTCCATCTCGCTGCTAAAGAAGGCCATCTTAAAGTAATGGATGAATTACTGGAGCGCGGCGCAAACATTGATGCCCGAACCAAAGGCGCATGTGGCTGTACGTATAAAGTCTTTCAACGCAAATTGTTCCTATTTTGAGACCAGAATAGAAGCATTATTTCTATCTCCTTTTTTTCCCGCTAAAATCCTATTTTATCCTTTTTTTTTTCTGGATTCAGGGACCCCTCTTCACACAGCTGCGAAGGAGAGGAACAAGAAGGCGATAAAGTTCTTGGTGGAAAATGGTGCTTTTTTGCCGGACAACATTAATGATACAAGGTTCAATCCACCCGTTCACTACTGTCATGGACTCGAATGGGCTTATGAAGAGATGAAACGTCTGCAAATCGAGTCCACTTCCTCTGCTGAAACTTCTTGCAGCTCTGATAATTGATTGAGGTTTTGTGGTCTTCCACACCCTCTCATATTATCCAATGGAGAATAAGTCAGAAGGTTATTTGCCTTGTGGGCATCACCCATCAGCCCTCCCTGCCCAAGTGTGCTGCTCAGTGTTTCTCTTTGTTGCTTCATCGTCTGTGTTTTGTTCTGTACTTCACTATGTGCGTTTATTGTGGTACGGTGCTTTCTGCGATGAATATTATACATCTTGAATGATGTTTTCTATTTTATCTGTCTCGTCTATTTGTGGTTCATGCTATTAATTAAGTTTTTCTAGGATTTGGTAGAGGATGAAGGACTGAAGATAAGAGGGAGAACTATGTCCAGTCCAAAAACTCATTTTCAAAGAAAAGAGGGAGACTCTTTAAGAACTATCTCCAATTCAAAAACTCATTTTCAAACTTAAAACGCAATTCTTCTCCAACATACGGATCAATTCTCAAACTCAAAAGACTACTATTGTAATATTCTCTTCTACCTCATATTTTAATATTATCCATTTAATTTACAACTTTACAAATTAAACCTCATTGTTCAATTAGAAAAATAATCACAAAATTAATAGTAAACTCAATATTTTTTCTCAAAAAAATAATTAATAACAACACGAGTCCTTTTACATAATTTTTATTTATTATTTATTTTTTATATGGGTACTTTAATAATTAAAATAAAAATAGGGTATACATTTTAATTTTTAAAACATCAAACGCATCTTATGGGATACAAACGCATATATGTGTTTAGAATAGAAGAGCGAAGACAAAAACCCATATATGCAGTTAGAGAACTTTTAGTATTATTTTGAGTTTTAGGATATCGATTGGAAATGCTCTAAGACCATCTCCAATTGAAAAACCCATTCTCAAACTCAAACGCATTCTCAAACTCAAATGTAGAAAAAATTTTCCTACAGACAGACCAATTCTCAAATTCAAAAGACCATTATTATAATATTCTCTTCTATCTTATATTTTACTATTACCCATTTATTTGCAACTTCACAAATCAAACCACAATATTATTTTCATTCGATTAGAAAAAATAATATCACAAAATCAATAGTAAACTCAGTATTTTTCATATATAAAGACATAGAAAAAAATAATTAATAATAACAGGAGTCCTTTTATATACTTTTATTTATTTTCTATTTTTTTATGGTACTTTAATAATTAAAATAAATATAGGATATATATTGTAATTTTTGAAACATCAACGCATCTTTTGGGATATCACATTCTCAAATGCATATAGGCTTGTCAGTGGGGCGGGGATTCCTCGTCCCCGCGGGGATCCGCCCCGAACGGGCGGGGATGGGAATTTTTTGTCCTCGTAGGCGGGGACGGGGCGAGGATGGGGATCATAGTCCCCGCCCCGTTTCCCGCCATTAATATTATTTAAATAAAATATGTTATAACTTAAATTAATAACTAAATAATATTTTTTAGACATAGTTTATATTATTATAGTTTAAAAATTATATTATTTACAAATTTTTTAATATTATAATATAAATTAAATTTAATATATAATATAAATAATGTATTCAATTTATATTATAAATTTTTTTAGAAAAATTCGTGGGGACGGGGAATGGGGACGATTTTTTCCCCGTTTAGTTCGTGGGGACGGGGACGGGGATTCCCCGTCGACATGGGGACAGGGATGGGGACCTAATCCACGCCTCCGCCCCGCCCCGTTGACATCCCTAAATGCATATATGCGTTTAAAATAGGAGAGATAAGACGAAAATTCATTTTGAATTTGCGTTTTGGTGTAGATTGGAGAACTTTTTAGTATAGATTTGAGTTTTTGGGCATATGTTGGAGACGCTCTAAATACACGCATAATATCGCATAATTCCAGGTCCAAAACTCAAAGTATATAAAAACAATCGATTCAGATTCTCTCTCTTATTTTCCCTCTCTTCTCACTAAAAAACCCTACCTCCACCGCCCGCCACCACCAAAACCTTCGGTCTCCTTCCCCTCCTCCATTAATGGAGGTAGGGGGAGCTCTCTTCTCTTCTCTTCTTTTTTATTGTTTTATTTTCTTTTTCTTTTTACATATTTAAAAAAATACGTGCCGCCACCATCGCCCACCACCGCTGCCACCATCGCCCACAGCCGCTGCCACCGTCGCCAACCGACCACCACGCCCACTGTCTGCATCCACAGCACGCTTCCACCACCGCCTTCACATGTCCCCGTCGTCGTTGTTGCCCCTCACCTGTCGCCCATGGCCAGCCGGCGCTGCCAAGGGAAGCTGCCATCTACCTAGCTCACGCCGCCCGCCCGTCGTCAGGACTCGCCGGCCGGCGCCCGCCCTCCCATCGCTGTCTAGAGTCTCCCAGTTTGTGGGACCTTGTCTCTCCCGATCCAAGGATCGGGAGCCTTTTCTCCCTGTGGAGCCTCCAGTCCAATGTTGACAAACCCAGAAGTCGAAAACCAAGTTAAAATGAAGAATATCGTGGATTTAGCTTAATAGCTTTTTCTGTTATAGGTTCTTTAGTTCTTGGTCGTAGATAATGGGTCTAGTTTTCTGTTGGTTTTTTGTCCCTGTGGACCTTTTTTTTTCCAGTTGTTTGTACCCCATTGTGGGTTGTGTTGTGCTCCCTTGTGAGCCTTTGTTCTCCCGATTTTCGATGCACCGGTGAGATCCCTTGAGCTATTTAACCCTGTATCCTTGTTATTAATACAAGCTATTTAACCCTGTATCTTTGTTATTAATAAAAAAAAAATATCGCATAATTAGGGCTAAAAATCGATACCTAGGGCTAGTCATTTTTCCCCAATATTCTTCCTCCTCAAGCGAGCACAGTCAATCATCACGATGGCGGCTTCGAACAGTGGCGTTCAGCGAGGTGGTCGCTCGATGGATTTAGACGACTCTAAGCTCGTGTTCGAGACATCTAAAGGCGTCGAGCCTATATTGAGTTTCGATGAGATGGGAATCAAGGACGATCTCTTGAGGGGCATTTACAATTACGGTTTTGAGAAGCCTTCAGCGATTCAACAGCGTGCCGTTCTTCCGATTATTTCCGGACGCGATGTGATTGCCCAGGCGCAGAGCGGGACGGGGAAAACGTCGATGATTGCACTCGCTGTGTGCCAGATTGTGGATACGAAATCTTCAGAGTTAGTCGTTGTTTCCGTTTTCTTTCTGGGATTTTTGTGTAATGGTTGTTGAATGCTGCTCTGTTTAGTGGTGTTGGTTTTCCCTGTGTTTGCTTTTGTAGTTGTTATTTAATAACAACAGGGTGGCTTCTTGATTCGAAAATTATTGTTTTATTTGTTACAAAACATCAGAGTCCAAGCCTTGATTTTGTCGCCCACAAGGGAGCTGGCTGCCCAGACCGAGAAGGTAATACTGGCGATTGGTGACTTCATCAACGTACAGGCGCACGCTTGCATTGGAGGGAAAAGTGTGGGTGAAGATATAAGGAAACTAGAACATGGAGTCCATGTGGTGTCTGGCACTCCTGGTAGAGTTTGTGATATGATTAAGAGGAGAACTTTACGAACTAGAGCAATCAAGTTGCTAATTCTGGTCAGTTTTACATCTCTATTTTCACTGCTGTAGCTTTATTTTGGCTCATACGCTTCTGCTTCTTGAACATTTTCTCTTCTCTTCTATAATAGGATGAATCTGATGAAATGCTGAGCAGAGGGTTTAAGGACCAGATTTATGATGTTTACAGATACCTTCCGCCAGAGCTTCAGGTACACTCTTTCTACTAGTTTTGCGGACTTTTTTTTTGTGCTGATAGCCTAACATCATACTTCATATATGAAAATGTGATTCTAGGTTGTGTTGATATCTGCTACCCTTCCAAATGAAATATTGGAGATGACTAGCAAATTCATGACGGATCCTGTTCGGATTCTAGTCAAGCGCGATGAGTTGACCCTTGAGGTAGGTGTCCACTTAGTCTTGTCTTCCTAGGTTTGGTTGATCTCTTTTATCTAGGTGCATAGAGAAAATATTAACGAGAACTTACTAGTCAAAATCACATATAAACTGTGTCTTCATTGATGCCATATTTCTTTATTTACTTTTTGGGACTTCCCGTCACAACTTGAAGCATCTTATTTTGGCGTAGACTCTCTAATGATTTGGCTCGGTATTTTCTTATGTTGACAGGGCATCAAACAGTTCTTTGTTGCTGTTGAAAGAGAGGAATGGAAATTCGATACTCTGTGTGATTTATATGATACCCTCACAATTACCCAGGCTGTTATTTTCTGTAATACGAAAAGAAAGGTAAATATACCGAAAACAAATATAGTTTCTCCACCGCCCAATTGCTGCTTCGTGCAAGCTTTGTTTTTTTCTCGATCATTCAACTCTCTTAACATTTAATATGCCATCCGTTAATCTTATTGGCAAATTATCAGTGTCCAAAGCAATAGGAACCTCTATGCTAATATGGCACCTATGTGATTTTCCATTGAATGTTTCAGGTCGATTGGCTAACTGCAAAAATGAGAGAAAATAACTTTACTGTCTCATCTATGCATGGAGATATGCCTCAGAAGGAACGAGATGCTATTATGGCAGAATTCCGGTCAGGCCAGACCCGTGTTCTTATCACAACTGATGTCTGGGCTAGAGGATTGGATGTCCAGCAGGTATTTCAGCTTATATCTTATCCCATTGCATCACTAAGTTGGTTAGCTAGTCTCCTGTTTATAACTTATTTCATTCTTTTTCATTCGTCCTTCACCTGAACACCTTTTATTGCGGTTTATACATTTACAATGGCGTATGTAGTCACTGTCTTAATTAATCTTATAGGTTTCGCTGGTGATCAATTATGATCTACCCAACAACCGAGAACTTTACATCCATCGCATCGGACGTTCTGGCCGCTTTGGGAGGAAGGTAATGTACACCTTTTACGTCTTACGTTGTTCTCTTTGCTACTCGTTCTTCTTCTGTTTATAATTATGGTAAGAGTGGTCGACACTGTGTAATGTTTCCTTGTGTGATGATTCCCAGGGTGTTGCCATAAATTTCGTGAAAAGTGACGACATCAAAATCCTTCGAGATATCGAACAGTATTATAGTACACAGATCGATGAGATGCCAATGAATGTGGCCGATTTGATTTAACTTCCATGCAAGCTTGGTCGACTTTTGATCTTCCTCATCGTACTGCAATCTGTGGGGCTTTCTTTGTAGGGATGATTTCGTTTGTGAATTTTTCCCCATCCAAATACAAAAAAAAAAAAAAGAGATTGTTGGTTTTATCTTGCTGTCCTTGGTCTTGGTGTGAGTTTGGTTAGTGTAGTGTATTATTATTACAACTTCAAATGTTACTTCCCCTATTATTAGAGCATCTCTAATGGATATTGCATTTTGGTGTATAACATAAAATAGAGTACGTTTTTACTCCAATGGAACTCTACGTCTAACACAAAAAATTGTGTTGATGAGCAGTGGTACTCTAGATCTAGAGTACAAACAATTTTTTAAAAAAATTTAGAGTTGCAGTTTTTATTCATTTACATTATAAATAATAGAAAATATTTTAATATTTAAATATTTGATATTAGTATAATAATAGAAGTAAAAATAATATTAATTTTGTTTATTTATTGATATTTTTCTTTTTATTTAATACAATTATAATTAAATAATATACCTATTTATAATTTATTAATATTTTGAATATTAATTATTATATAATCATTATAATGTAAGGTTTAATAAGTCAATTATGATAGTAATAAATATGATTTAATTTTTTGTGTAAAAAATAAAGTTAATGGATTTTGGAGTAAAAATTAGTGTAGAAAATAGAGTTAATAGGTTGGAGTAAAATCACCGTATCAACTGTATTATTCTGTATTATTGATTGTGTTTTTATGTCATGGGTTGGGGATAGCTCGTTGTGCGAAACCTTTTTAGGGCTTTTTCACGCACGTAGACCCTCATTTATATTCGGGCAAAAACCATTTTTGGTCCCCGATGTTTAGCCTATGGGCGCTTTTGGTCCCCGATGTTTCGACTTGCCACATTTAGTCCTCGATGTTTCTTGATTTGAACCAATTTGGTCCCTCCGTCAATTTAGACGGAATTGCAAAATTAGCGACGGAATTTGCGACGGAATTTCCGTCGCTAAAGGAAAAAATTAAAAAAAATGATAATTAAACATAAAAATGAGAAAAATTCCAAAAAAAAGAAAAAAAATCAAAAAAATAGGTTAAAAATTTGAAAAAAAGAGAATATAACTAATAAATTAAATAAAAATATAAATAATAAAAATAATATTAAAGATAATTTTTAGTTCCTTAATTTTTGTTCCTTTTTATTTAATTTTCAATAAATAAATATATTTTTAATTTTACTTTTTAAAATCTTAAATTTATATTTATCATTTTTTAGTTTATTATTTTATTTTTATTATTATTTATTTTTTATTATTATTTATATTTTTATTTAATTTATTAGTAATATTCTCTTTTTTTGAATTTTTACCTATTTTTTGAATTTTTTTCTTTTTTTGGAATTTTTTCTCATTTTATGTTTAATCATCATTTTTTAGTTTATTTTATTTTTATTATTATTATTTTTATTATTATTTATATTTTAATTTAATTTATTAATAATGTTCTCTTTTTTTCAATTTTTTACCTATTTTTTGAATTTTTTCTTATTTTTATGTTTAATTATCATTTTTTTTAATTTTTTCCTTTAGCGACGGAAATTCCGTCGCAAATTCCGTCGCTAATTTGCAATTCCGTCTAAATTGACGGAGGGATCAAATTGGTTCAAATCAAGAAACATCGGGGACTAAATGTGGCAAGTGGAAACATCGGGGACCAAAAGCGCCCATAGGGTAAACATCGGGGACCAAAAATGGTTTTGTCCCTTTATATTCTCTAGTTTAGCTAATAAAGCAAATAATTTAGCAAAAGTGGGCCCGTAGTTAACAACTCAATGGGCTTTGGTTAAAATTTTAATTTCTCGAAACAGGCCAAAGCCCAATTACCTCGCTTGTAATTCGTTCCCTTAACAGCTTCCTCATTGATCGATCTCTTCTTCGACGATCCCCAAAACAAAATCCAGACACAGGGGCCTTCCTTCTTCATTTGCAGAGCGAGCTTCCATCGTCAGCCAAAATTTCGGACGAAGTATCGACCTTTAGCCTTACGCGTAGCTAAATCCCCCGTTCCCTCATTGGCTCAGATGTGACATATGGCTCAACAGTCATCTCGACTTCAGCGGCTTCTCACTTTGTTGGACTGTATCCTTATCATTTTGATTTCCTTTGCTATGCGATGAAAAAAATGCTTCCGCGTGATGTTCTTTTTTCTGTACGATTTCCTAATTTACCTCTTTCGAATTGCATTTATGTTGCATTTTCTGTTATCTCTTTAACAAATGCTAAGCTGGTTCAACCCAAGGGACGCGATTTTCTGCTGCTAGGCAGATAGGCGAAATTTCCAAATCCCACCCGCAGGACCTGAATGCTCTTTTAAATAAGGTGTGTTTAAGCTTTTTAGCTCGTAAACCACTAGGCCCTTCGTATCATCGTTGTATTGTTGAGTTTAATTTGTCACTGCAACCACTTTGTGTTGGAGATGCAGAATTATTTAATAATGTATAAGCTAATATGTCAGAAGTAAATTGAGTGATTTATAGTCTCTGTATAATTGTTTTACATTTATCTTGTGTGTGTTTGATTTCTATATATTTTTTGCAATATTTATTCAAGGCCCAGTTTTCATCTTCATACCTGTGTTGGGTGACTCGTGTCGCCACTATCTGGATATTGCTTCTTTTTGGTTTCCTACTAATTTCTACACCTTACATTGTTTCCAACCTGGTGTTGTAGCATGGATAATTCTGTCTGGTTTGCATATTTGTCTAGGTAGCACAATATCTACACAGCAAAAAGTGGGATACACGGGTTGCTGCAGCTCATGCTGTGGGAGCTATTGCGGAGAATTTGAAACATATATCTGTGAATGAACTTTCTAGTTCTGTTAAGATTAAGTTGTTGGAACATCAGACATCTGTTGCCTCTGATGATGTTCTATCTTTGCTCAACTTCGCTGGTAATGAGTCAGACACGTCATTTCGAAGGTTCTCTTTCTCTTTACTTCTAAATGTGTTCTAATATGTCATTAGAGTTTGTAATGCGTTACGTATCTGATCCTGTACCTTATCAAATACTTTATGTAGCTTGTGTTTTGTTCTTGTAATAAAAGCTTTCCACATCGCAGTTTTGATCTAAACAAGGTTTTGGAATTTGGGGCGCTGGTGGCATCTTGGGGCCAGGTACTACTCCCTTATTATCCATTTGTAGGTGCAAAATATCAAATTTGGCCAGCTTAAGGTCATATGGGGAGCATTATTTGGTTGTTTGCAAATTGTATATATGTCATGTCTCTTCTTTTTTATGATGTCATCTGTAAGTTTTGTCAGAATTGGAATAGCTATGCTGTCAATCAGGGGGAAGCAGTGATTATGATATGCATATAGGCTTCATCTTGTGATTCTAGAGATCATTTTACTCAGTTAGAGATAACATGTAGTATTGATCAGTTTAAGTAGAAAATAAAGTTGTTTCTTTGTTGATTCGTTTCTGTTAAACTCAGTTGCAATAGTTTTATCTTAAGTTGTCAGAATAGTGGTATAAATAGCCATTGTATTACAGTCCAAATACTTTTATCTATATATTTACGGGTAAGATAGTCGTCGAATTTTGTTGAATAAATTTCAGGAATATGATATTACAATTGATAATTGTAAGAATCCCAAGGAACGGTTGGCCCGCCAGAAGCAAAATCTAAAGCGTCGTTTAGGTCAGTGCTACCACAATGTTGATGTTGATTTTCATTATTGTTGTTATTGTTGTTCTTATTTACCCGTGCTTCCACCCTTCTCTGTTTCGTCTTGAAAAATTGTCTCATTAGTATTGCTATATGATTCCAATAGTTTTATGGCCAATTCCCTTGGTCAGTGACTTTGTATGGTTGTTATTGTCGTAACACGAGACACTGTTTGTTTACCCCTGTTGCTGTACTTCTCTTTTTGTCGTGTTGTCTGATTAGTATCGTTATTCTATTGCCATAGTCTTATGGCCAATTCCCTTCGTCAATGACTTCTAATGGTCCAAATGGACATTTATTGCTAAATTGTTGTACCTACTCTTGATTCAGGTTTGGATGTATGTGAGCAGTTCATGGATGTTAATGAAGTGATACGAGATGAGGACCTTATGATGCCAAGATCTCATTTTCCTGGAAATGGAGTTGGATCTCAGTATTTTCCAGTTCAACCTTCACATAATATACAGCAGTTTGTAACAAGGATGGTGCCAAATTCCAGATCTAGGAGGCCCAGTGCTAGAGAACTAAATCTCTTGAAGCGGAAGGCAAAAAATAATTCAAAAGACCAACACAAAGTTTGGGCTAAAGATGGTGAAAATGAAGTGGCTAAGCAATCACATGATATTGTTTCAGTGAAAAACAGTTCTGCAGAGTCATCAAATTCATACAAGGTTAGTATGATATAGATGTAGAAATAAACTGGCCCAAGCTAAGTGCTAGATAGAACATAATTTTATTTTGATAGAGTCAAGTGGTATTATTTAACTGATTCCTTCCAGCTGATATAGTTCTGAACCGATATCTATGTTCTACTGGAAACCATCCGTTTTTGTGGGGTAATTGGATTTTTTTTTTCTAGTTTATTTTTGTCTTTATGGTTCAAATTTTAATTTATGAATTTCCCATTTTTGTACGTACTTTTGTCTTTTATTCAGTATTATCTTTTTCCCCTCAATTCGTTTGTCACATATCCTCTCAGTCCATGTCAATTGTAATATTACCACTGGTTTCCAAATGCAGCAAATCGTAGATACAATTTCCGACGATGAGAGTCCTGAAAATGATGGAGATGGTGGGTGGCCCTTCCAGGGCTTTGTTGATCAACTCCTAGTCGACATGTTTGATCCTGGTAATTGACTTTATTAGGCCCAACATTTTGAGTTTTTTGCTAGCATATGTAACAATCATACGATTTGCCATGTGTTAGTTTGGGAGGTTCGTCATGGAAGTATCATGGCTCTCAGAGAGATATTAACCTATCAAGGAGCTTGCGCTGGGGTCTTTATGCCGGATATTGGTAAACATGGCGCATCAACTTCTCATTTGAAAGAAGAAGATGAATCCATCATGAATAGAGAGAGGAAAATTGATTTGAATACGGATTTTTCGCCTGTTGAACGTGAGCCACTTCTGAAAAGGCAAAAGGTTGAACTGGAAGCATATCCAGGTATTGGCTCAAGTGATGGTGATCAACAATTATCCATACAAGCTGAAAATGATGAAGGCACTGTTCTTCCAATGTGTGCAAACGGAGCAGGTGATGCTAGTCATGTGCAAATGGAACCTCGTTTACCTGATTCTTCCGCAGAAGTAAAGGACGAAGTCAAGGAGTCAGTGGAGAAGTTGGATGCACTTAAAAGTGATTCTCTACAGCCCGAACTGGAGACCTTGATCAAAGATGCAAGGACATCTTGGCTGAGGAATTGTGAATTTTTGCAAGATTGCGCAATTCGCTTCTTGTGTGTTTTGGCGCTGGATCGGTACTGTTTATTAATTCTTACCACTCATACATAGTAGGAAATAGGACTATGTTTGAAACTAAAATGATGTTTCATTTTGAATAAGTTCTTTCGGTTTCTCTTCTTTGATTGCACGATCTATCTTATTGCAGTCATCTGGAAGTTGTCATCCTATAATACTTCCAGCTACATTTCGCATTATGGTGTATTGCTTCTTTCAAGATCATGCATTTTATATTTCTCTTATCAGGTTTGGAGATTATGTCTCAGATCAAGTTGTTGCACCAGTGAGAGAAACTTGTGCTCAAGCTTTAGGTGCTGTGCTCAAGTACATGCATCCAACTTCAGTCCGAGGGACCTTGCACATTTTGTTACAGATGCAGGTAAAAAACTGAGGGTTAGAGTTCTTTTACTTTTTTAACTTTATGCGACCTTGTCGTTGTTGGTCTAACTCATTGTTATTTATCTGCGATATTCGTTTTCTAATTATCCTTTCATCTCTTTCAGCGTAGATCAGAATGGGAGATTCGACATGGCAGTCTTTTGGGCATTAAGTATCTAGTTGCTGTGCGGCAGGTATCTTCCTGTGCCATTGATGAGTTTTTCCTATGGACTTTGCAATTTTGCTACCTTGGTTTTGGCCATGCCTTCATGATATTGGTGGGAAGTTAGATGCAGTGATTAGTCTTCGTTGATTGTTATCTCTTCATCTTTATCATTTGATAGACGTTTAAATAATAATTATAATATCTTGTCTGTTAAGAAATGTGGCTTGCCCCGTGCCCCCGTAGGCCGTACGTTAGCTTCCTATTCGAAATCTGAAATCTGGTTTCATTTGTTGGCCTATGTCCATGTATCGCCTTATAAAGCTAACAAAATGTTGCGGATGCATATCTAATTTTCTTACATAACTTGATGTGGTAGGGTCTGTTTGTGATAAGTATATTAATAAGCCAGTACGCATCCATGGAGTTAGACCATGCAATTCTGCCTTGGTTCTTTTGACTGTTTCTTTGCTTTTGAGTTTGTTTATCATCTGTAATTTAGCTTTGTTTAAGATTCTCACATAAGCACAACTCCAGGATATGCTCCATAACATACTTGGTTATGTCCTTCCCGCTTGCAAAGGTGGGCTTGAGGATCCCGATGACGATGTAAGAGCAGTTGCTGCGGAGGCTCTCATACCAACATCAACTGCCATAGTTTCTCTAAAAAGTCCAATGTTGCATAGTGTTATTATGCTTCTGTGGGACATCTTGCTTGACCTGGACGATTTGAGTCCCTCAACCAGCAGGTGCTATCTCGAATCTCCGAATCTCGGTCATGTTATTTTCGCTCATTGGCTCTTTTTATTTTATGCTTTTTCAGTTTAAAGTTAGTTTTTCCTTTTCAACGAAGTGTATTGTTAAATTCGTAAATTTCCAAGTAAACTATTTCCCATGCTATATGATACTCTATTTTGTTCAAGTAACCGGCACAGTTCGACCTGCGATCACTAGGCTTATCTCTACATCCCAGCTCTGTTTTTTCAGTCATCACGATGTAAACTTCTGTCTGTCCCGTATTTTGTTTTGCCCTTCATTTCTTTTCATCACGTTGTACCTTGAGGCTTGACCCTAAAGCCATTCATTCTATCTATATAATCTTTGGCTCCTCGACCAGCTCGAACCTGTTTTGTCACATGTAATAATTTGTCTATCATTTGCTTCTAATTTCAGTATCTTACCATACATGATTTTCGATTCCACTGCACTCTGTAATTTGTAGTGATTTTGTCTTCTCTGTCCTTTCAAATGATCTATTGTTCCATTGCCAACTTGCGTATGTCATTTTTCGCGACCCTTTTTTTAATTTCATACGAAGCATATGAATTCTATGTTATAACTTGATTCATGATAGTTTACTGGTCCAAAAAACTTGTTACGCAATGGCTCTATGTTGCAATACCATTATTGGCCTTGAGTTAATCCCGTTTTTGGCCTAAATGATGGGAGGACGAAAAATATTATTACTACACTTTGAAAGTCGCAAGATTGTAGTCCGTTAATCAACAAATATGAAGTTATGTGAATCTATTTTTTTTTTGTTCTTTTTTCGTTTCAAAACATTGCCTGGTAAGTTTTTCATCCTTAACTGCAAAGCTTGTATTAGAAGTTTCGTATTTTTATTTTTCCTTGCAAAGCTAAATGTTGTAACATTCTATAGGTTTTTAATTTTTCTTGATATTTGTGTGCTGTTAATGCAGTGTAATGAATCTACTAGCAGAAATTTATTCCCAGGAGGAGATGATTCCTAAGACTTTTGGAATTATGGGCTCCACAGTAAAGGAGGACCTTGACCTTAATGACACTGGTCCGACAGATGACATTGATGGAGGAGTTGGTTCTTTCGAGAACCCCTATATGCTATCAACTCTTGCACCGAGACTGTGGCCTTTTATGAGGCATAGCATTACTTCAGTTCGGTTGTCAGCAATTCGCACCTTGGTATTGCATTTTTCTTTTGTATACATCGCATTTTAGTATCGTTCTAATTCCACTTTGTTAACTGAATAAGCTACTTAATTTGCTCACCGTTATCTGAGAATGATTGAATTTTACTTACTTGCTGTGTGTGACATGTATGTAGGAACGACTGCTTGAAGCTGGTTATAGGAGGAGTGTTACTGATGAATCTACTTCACTATGGCCTTCTTTCATTATTGGTGACACCTTACGAATTGTTTTCCAGAATTTGCTTCTTGAGTCAAATGAGGAGATTTTGCAGTGTTCAGAGAGGGTTTGGGTTCTATTACTCAAAGTAAGTTTTCTGTTGGTTTCCTCCTGATTTCGTTATCTTTTTCGGCGACATGTTTATTATAGGATGGTAGTTGAAATTGAAACTCTCTGGACTATTTCCGTGTGGTTTGATCTGTTAGATTATTTATTGATATTATATTGGTCGCAGAGATAGAACTTGTTCTTTATTTCCTTCTTTATCCTGATTGATCATTTCATATTCCTAGTGTCGAGTAGAAGACTTAGAAAGTGCTGCAAAATCATACTTCTCTTCGTGGATTGAGCTTGCAACCACTCCATATGGCTCTTCATTGGATTCTGCTAAAATGTTTTGGCCTGTTACCGTACCACGTAAAAGTCACTTCAAAGCTGCTGCAAAAATGAGAGCAGTTAAAGTTGAAAGTGAAACTCACATAAGCATGTCCTCAGAATCTGCAGAAAATGCTTCAGTAGAGCAGAATGGCTATGCATCTGCAAGCTCCGGTAAGATTGTTGTTGGTGTCGATCTTGATATCTCAGTAACTTGTACAAGAGTAGTTACAGCAACAGCTCTTGGTGTCCTTGCTTCGAAGTTGTCTGGTCCATCCTTGCAGTTTGTGGTTGGTCCGTTATGGAAGGGATTGACTTCTGTATCTGGAGTTCAGCGGCAGGTAATCCTATCTGACATAAAATATTCTGATCCTTAAATATTGTCTTAGTTTATATGCAAGTTCAATTTGTTTTTCATTGATTACATCAGGTGGTTGCTATGGTTCTTATAGCTTGGTTTAAAGAACTGAAAGACACTTCAAAGTCTGATGAAGTTATTACTGGCATTTCAAGCAACTTTAGGACGTGTTTGCTAGAGTTGCTCGCTTGCAGTAATCCGGCATTTCCTACAAAAGATTCTCTTCTACCTTATTCGGAACTATCGAGAACCTATGGTAAGATGCGCAATGAGGCCAGTCAGTTGATTAATGCAACATCAGAGTTGGGCTTGCACAGCGATCTGTTGTCATCAGTTAACATTGATATTGAGAATCTTACAGCAGACGATGCCGTGAATTTCGCATCACAGTTTGTGTATATGGGTATTGTGAGTAATCCAGGGGAGGAATCCGAAGAGGTGCATTCATTTGAGGATTTGGAGTCATTAAAGCAAAAGCTTCTGGCTACTGCTGGATATCTGAAATGTGTTCAGGTATGCTTTTTTGTCAGCTATAAATTCCATTATAGTAGACATATTGCTGCTTGCATCTGTTTTTAGGGTAATTATATGCACCAATTTTGGACGTGTATAAAAATATTAATAAAAAGTTTAAATTAGGTTGGGCCCACATGTTTGTACATGTGTCAAACCCAACGGATCTGTTGCTACTTAACCTATTTTGTATCAATATGTGGAGATTATTGAGGTCCATGGCTTTAAGTCAACAATGGAGCCATGTGGAGAAGTTTAAGAGACAGTTTGACGACATTTACCTCTCTGTTATATTTCAGAACAATATGCATATCACCGTCTTGGCTTTACTAGCTGCTTCAGTGGTTTGGATGTCGGAGCTTCCTGCGAAGCTTAACCCGGTTATCTTGCCGCTCATGGCATCCATTAGAAAAGAACAGGTATCGAGTCTTTTTTCACAGTTTCCCATTTTTTTTAAAATTTTTCCCTGTTCACTCCTGAAATGTTTTTTGTACTTGGCGTAGGAGGAGATACTGCAAAATAAGGCAGCTGAATCTCTTGCAGAGCTCATCAAACATTGTATTGAACGAAAACCTTGTCCCAATGACAAGTTGATCAAGAATCTTTTTTCTTTAGTATGCATGGATCCTCGTGAAACTCCACAGGCTGGAGACATAAACTCCATTGAAATAGTTGAAGATCAATATCTTCTATCCTTTGGAAGCACTGGTGGCCGACAAAAATCGAAAGTTCATATGTATTCTGGCGAAGATCGATCAAAGCTTGAAGGATTCATTAGCAGGCGTGGAGCAGAACTTGCATTGAAATTTTTATGCTTGCAATTTGGGGGTTCATTGTTTGATAAGCTCCCCAGGATCTGGCAATGTCTCATAGAGATCCTTAAGCCCTGTAATCTTGAAGCCTTAACCCCAGACGAGGAGAAGTTCATTGATCACACTATTAATAGTATCAATGATCCTCAAGTTTTAATCAACAATATCCAAGTAAGTATTCTAGTTTATGAAAATATCTTCACATTCTCATGCAATAGTAGTATCTGTTGAACAATAGATTTGTGGTTCGATCTTGTTCCTTTCTGTCTGCTACCTCGATATTGAAGATGAATTAGGGCTATCTGTTGCATCATGATTTTCTTTTTTAATGGCATGGACTCATTAGCATGATGGGATATATTGCGTGGCTATGGAGACGTACTTACAAATTCTTTACCATAAACATACATATTGCACAGCAGAACTTTTCAAACACAAATTTTACGATATCTCATTTGTTATATTACCATTTGCTTGTTACAGATGGTGCGTTCTGTTGCCCCCTCTCTGGATGAATCGCTTCGACAGAAGCTGCTCACTCTTTTACCATGTATCTTCAGATGCGTGCGACATCCTCATATTGCTGTGAGATTGTCTGCATCAAGATGTATCACAGCGATGGCAAAATCAATGACCTTGGATGTTATGGGTGCGGTTATAGAAAATGTCGTCCCGATGCTGGGTGATTCATCATCTGTACACGCTAGACAAGGAGCTGGCATGCTTGTTAGTTTGCTTGTACAGGGACTGGGCTTGGAACTTGTCCCTTATGCTCCTTTGTTGGTTGTTCCTCTTTTGAGGTGCATGAGCGACTGTGACCCTTCTGTGAGACAGAGTGTCACACACAGCTTCGCCACACTTGTACCCCTTCTTCCACTAGCACGTGGGGTCTCTCCGCCTATTGGCTTGACTGAGCGCTTGTCTAGAAGCAAAGAAGATGCACAGTTCCTGGAGCAACTAGTTGACAATTCCCATATAGAGGATTACAAGCTCCCATTTGAACTAAATGTAACACTGAGGAGGTAATAGTTAAAACACTGTACAATCTGAATCATCGTCGTTGACAACCCTTTCATTTGCCAACCAAACTCATTTTATGTCACACTTGACTAACTTATTTTCATTAATCTAGAGTTTTTTGTATCAACTCGCTGTTCTGTTTTACCATTTTCTATTTCTTGTACTCTCTTGCCATGCGACAGCGACTGTAAATTCTCTTTCAATGTGGTTGCTTGACTGATTTTGTCTTCCACTTTTTCGTGTTATTATGTTTGTCTGGTCATTGATCTTTTACTTTCTCCTCCCACTTTCAGGTATCAACAGGAAGGCATAAACTGGCTCGCGTTTTTAAAGCGGTTTAATCTTCATGGCATTTTATGTGATGATATGGGTCTTGGTAAGACACTTCAAGCATCGGCAATTGTGGCATCTGATATAGTAGAACACATGGGTGCGGACAATGATAAGGACTTACCCCCCTCGTTAATCATTTGTCCCTCAACCCTTGTTGGGCATTGGGTGTATGAGATAGAGAAGTTTATAGATCCTTCTCTATTATCACCCCTTCAATACATTGGATCTGCGCAAGAGCGCTCGTCTTTGAGGCTGCAATTTGGCCAGCATAATGCAATCGTAACATCATATGATGTTGTCCGCAAGGATATAGATTATTTGAGTCAGTTTTTCTGGAATTACTGCATCCTTGATGAGGGACATATCATAAAGAACTCGAAGTCCAAAGTTACTGTTGCAGTGAAACAACTTAAAGCGCAGCACCGTCTCATATTGAGTGGGACGCCAATACAGGTATTTTGATTTATTTAGTTCAAGTTTCACTTGCAAGCATTTTCATAGTTTATTAGCCAACTCTACTTCTGATTGCAGAACAACGTGTTGGATCTTTGGTCACTTTTTGACTTCCTCATGCCAGGATTTCTTGGAACAGACAGACAAGTACGCCATCCATTCATCGAAATATTCTAGATTTTTATTTCGCTTATCATGGCGTTTTATGCTTCGAAGATGTTCTAATTTAATGGGGTCTCGTGTTATAAACTCAATTTTATGGTCCTTTTATGAACATAGTTCGTCTGTCACATCAAGATGCTGACAGCTGTTCCTTGGCGATTTTACAGTTTCAAGCCTCTTATGGAAAACCTTTGATAGCAGCCCGCGACCCAAAATGCTCAGCGAAAGAGGCAGAAGCAGGTGTACTTGCCATGGAAGCATTGCACAAACAGGTTAGTTCTTGTACAAATCTTCAATGTGGAAGCAGAGGCTTAACATTTTCTTTCAGTGTCTCGCCTATAAATAGCTGTCAAATGCTCTTTTTAACAGGTTATGCCTTTCCTTTTACGCCGGACAAAAGATGAAGTTTTGTCCGATCTGCCCGAGAAGATTATTCAGGATAGATACTGTGACTTAAGCCCCGTACAGATGAAGTTATACGAACGGTTTTCAGGTTCGCATGTAAGGGATGAAATCTCAAACATTGTGAAGAAGAGTGATGATACAGGAGGCATGCCCAAAGCATCTTCTCATGTTTTCCAGGTAACCCAAAAATGTTTATGGTTGTAAAAACAAATGAAGGTGGAATCCAGTATTAGTGAACAAGATGCATAGCCATACACATATAGAAATTTAAATTTAACAATGGAGAATGGACTATGGTATTTAATTTATGAGACATACATAAACCTCCTAACAACTCTAACCTGAATCCCATATATCCAAGCGTATGATATAGTTAACATAATTTTGTGGTACTTTGTTTTGCATTTCAGGCTCTTCAATACTTATTGAAGCTTTGTAGCCATCCTTTACTTGTTCTTGGCCAAAGGATCCCGGATACCCTCGTACCTGTATTATCCGAACTTGTTGGAGAGGGTTCTGACCTTATTTCGGAGCTACACAAGTTACACCACTCGCCAAAACTTATTGCCCTTCAGGAAATAATGGAGGAGTGCGGGATTGGCGTGGATGCTTCAAATGCCGAAGGTGGTGGTATTAGTTTTGGGCAGCACCGACTTCTGATATTTGCTCAACATAAAGTAATGGCATTGTGATTTCTAATCACTGAAAATAATTTTCTTTTTTTGTTTGCTATATGCTATTGGTTTTTACCGTGAATGCCTGTGCAGGCCTTATTAGACATTATCGAGAAGGACCTGTTCCAAACTCATATGAAAAAGTATGTGCGGTGCTTTCATTTAGTGCAGTGTTACATATCTTGGAAGCATGCATTTATGGTGGCACTTTCTGAGAAGGACAAATGACTTGTTTTTCAATTCACACTTGTTTTAATGCAGTGTTACATATTTGCGGTTGGATGGATCAGTCGAATCAGAAAAACGCTTTGACATTGTCAAAGCTTTCAATTCGGACCCGACAATCGATGTTTTGTTGCTTACGACGCATGGTACTACTCGTTTATTTTGACAAATGGTTGTCTCGCCAAATGAAATAACCGTTTCATGCCTTAAACTAAACTTGTTGGCCACTTGTAGTTGGTGGGCTTGGTTTGAATTTGACATCAGCTGACACCCTTGTTTTTATGGAGCATGACTGGAATCCCATGAGAGATCATCAGGTATTCATTCTTGATGCTCAATTGAGATTTTGAGTTGTTCCCTATGCAGAACAGAAAAACGTTTATGACCCTTTCGAGGATGAAATAGTCGCCTCACTGATATCGTTTCTTCGCATAATTTTTCTACCACTCGACTTACAGGCCATGGATAGAGCACACAGATTGGGTCAGCGCAAAGTAGTCAATGTCCATCGTCTTATCATGAGAGGCACCTTGGAAGAGAAAGTGATGAGTCTCCAAAAGTTCAAAGTCTCAGTAGCTAATGCTGTTATCAATGCTGATAATTCCAGCATGAATACGATGAACACAGACCAGTTACTCGATCTTTTTACTCCTGCACAAGACAAAAAGGTACGACATGGCATACCATCACTTCATATTGAGCCTAAGGCTAATGCACCGACTGAAGATAAATGTAATAATTTTGATGTTTGCATGTGATAATATTATAGGGTGGTAGGATGTCAAAATCTTCATCAGATCCCGAAAAGGGACAAAGCAGGGGAAAGGGTCTAAAATCGATTCTTGGGGGACTAGAGGAGCTATGGGACCAGTCACAATACACCGAAGAATACAATCTAAATCAATTCCTGTCGAAGCTGAATGGCTAACTCAAGAACAACGCTACAGTCAAGCCATTGTGATGCTGCTCGTAAAAAAGCATTTGTGGATATTCTTCAAGTTGCAGCTCCATTTTTGGTGGCACTTCACTGAGTAATTAATTCTGTGTTTTTTTTATTATTATTTAACTATTTTGATCTTTTCCTCCTCCTATGTCTCAATTTCTTCTGTTAGGGTGTTGCATTTTGGTGCTTGACAGATGCTGCATAGCATATGGCATAGGGGTTTTACAAGCCAATGCAAAATATAGATAGCTCTTTAGGAAAGAGAGGAGAGAATACTGAAACTATGTAAATTGCGCTCGCAAATATTCTTTATTTACAGTCACGGAATCGTCAAAGTTAAAGTTTGATGCATTCCAAACCAAGTCATAGAAACAATTATTAAAGAGAAACATTATATACGCATTGCAAGCGTAGTCTTCACACATCCTACTACTCAATCAAGCAGTGGCCCTAAAATTTGAATCAGAACCTTGTGCAATTTTATCACCAGATTGGTCCAAGTAATCGCGACGAGCATTGTCTGCTAGCATCAGCGCGACAAGCCAAAAGAGGCAAGAATCGAGCGATAGAAATGCCCCGCCACCTAAGAGACCAGTCTTGGCCGTAGGGCAGTTAGCATCGAGATTGTGATGAACGTTGTTGGATCTGTGCTGTTGTTCTTGGATCGTAGGCCACAGAAGCATCGCTGCTGCTAAACCAGTCGTGAACCTACATTTTTCACAATCTTGACTATGTTAAATCATAAACCAACCAAGATAGCTGTGTGTAAGCATATACTCACACTGCAATATTGAAGAAGGCAAGAAACGCTTTGCTTCGGAATAGAGCCGCCTTAGGAACGGATATTCCCTTGTAAGGATAGAACAAGGAGAAGTAGCCTGCAACTGTGGAGATTGCAAGAAACACAAACGACAAGCATCCCAAAGCAACCGTTGGATCATATGGATACTTGCAAATTACAACGCCTTTACCAGTTATGGTGGTTCCAAATTGAGGCTGTATAAGTAAATCATCAAAGAAAGATGCATTGTTCAGACTCCAATGATTCCGGTTATTCCCATACGTCTAAAATCAGCTAAGCTTTACCCGAAACTTGCAAGCAATGATGGGGTAATAGTATACCTTTTTGTTCTCAGCAATAACTCCGAATATGAAGGATAGAACACCAAGAGATCCCACAATCAGAGACGTGTGCTTCATATTCAATGCCATCTCTTTTAGAATTAGCCTGGAAACAGCTTTTCATAAGAAACGAAAGAGAAGAAGCCCAAATTCAAAATTCAAAAAAAAAAACCAACAAGATCGAATCTTCTTGCTGACAGTGTAATTCGTAAACAAGCCCACTTCGCAGAACCCTAAAACGCAGACAAATCCCTAAAAAATCATACCTTTTTCAGCAAAAACAAACCCCAGTAAGCTAAGATTAACAGCGGAAGAGTGCTTTTTTATACCGTAAGCCAAAAGATTAGGCGATGATCAGATGTCACACTCGTATCTCGAAGATAATGACGCTTAGTTAAAGAAGCGCAGCGACTGTGAAAAAGGAGATTATATTTTACCAAATCTGGCGCGAGAATTGTGGACCATAGGATGCGGCTTGTCACTCAAATAACAAGAAATTGCCTTTTATTGTATGGTAATCTTGATTATCAAAATATGCGTGAAATTAGTTAATGGATATATTCATGGATATAGATTTGTCGATAGTGATTCCATTTTGATTTTCAAATACTCATTAACTCATCACTAATTTGCAGCGGCCACAACAGCACGGATTTCGGGCCTAACAAATCAGCATTTTCCCTTGAACCATGATAAATTAATAAATAGGTTGTACTTAATTATTAATAGTCCGGTGTGGTAGCTCATGCAATCAATTGATTAACAATTGTAGAGCCATAGGAAGTAGGAGTGTTCGTTCGGTTATAACCGTACCAAATCGAACTTGGGTACCGAAAGTTCGGTTCGAAAATTTCATTAACCGAAAACCGAAACGAAACATTTCTTTTCGGTTTCGGTTTTACCGATTTTTTTTTTCGGTTCGGATCGGTTAACCGACCAAAAAAACGACTTTTAATAAAATGATATAAATTATAAATATATATTATTATATATTATTTGCATAAAATTTTTATTTACCTCATATTTTCCATATTTTATTAAATATATTAATTTGAATATATTATAAAATCTCATATATATATATATGTATAAAATTTCAATTTACCTAGTATTTTCCATATTTTATTAAATATAGTGGATATATTATTAAATACGAAATTTAAAAGTATATCATTATATATATTTTATATAATAATATTTGTATATAAAAATATAAAGAAATAGTAATTCGTCGGTTCGGTTCGGTTTACCGAAGTAATAAACCAAAACCGAACCGACTTATTTTCGGTTATCAAAATAAAAACCGAAAACCGAACCGAAATTATTCGATTCGGTATTCGGTACGAACCGAAACTTCGGTTTCGGTTTGGTTCGGTCGGTTAACCAACATTTAAACACCCCTATCCGTAAGGCCTCGAGGATTTGAAAACGTCATCATATTTACTTCATGCAAAGTCTATTCTATTTTCTTCCCAACTCTCTATATAGTCAAAGATCACATGGATATTATAACAATTTTGACAAAATAAAAACATTAGTAATTCCACACCACTCCCTATGTTGTGGTTGTAGCACTTCCACATGATTTTCCATAAAAAATGACAAATATTTGACTAGTGAATCTTTTTAATGGAGAACCTGGAATAAAATGCAATCTAACAAGAACGATTATTTATTTAATAAAATATGGGAGGACAAATCAAATCAAAACGTCGACCGTAAGCAAAAAGTCCTAAAGAGGGACAAATCTTCACATCTAGAACAACGACACCGTGTTATTGAGGCCACCACCGATCATATCGACATAGATAGATAGATAAGAGGACAGATTCATTTTTTCGTTTAACGCTCCCTTCTTTCTCCCTCAGCTCAGGGCTCAGTCGCAGCTTATCGTGCCTTTTTCCTGAGGGTGAGTTGGTGGAAAGTAGAACATCTCTCGTGATATAGGTGCAGCCGATCATATGATTGTGCTAAGTTTTGTTTTTAGCTAGCTATATCGTGTTCTAATATGCATGGATTCTTTTTAATGGTAAATGGAATTCGTCCTCTTCTTCTCTATTTGGGTGATCTCGTGTTGAATTTTTTGAAATGATTATAGTGGGTTCTTCTTGATATTAATTTCTGAAGCTTACCCTTTGGTTTTCTCAGTGAAGGTTATATATATTTCTGTAGTAAAAATTATAGGAACAATTAGTGCCTTGCCTAAGTGATTGGTGAACGGATATAGATTGTGGTATTGTCTTACGATACTTAATTCCATGCTTTTGCGATTGTGAGTATTGACTCCCACCACCCCAAGCAAAATCATGATCAGAAATCAGAGCGATGACGATAGCTTTTATAAGGCATTTGGTATATTTGTAAGCTATGAAACCTCTGATTGTCTTGATTTAGTCTCCGACTATCTATGTTAGAGTTTATTCCGAGTAACTCCAGGAGCTTGCCGCATAATAATTGAAGTTTTTTTGGCAGTTTCTTGACTCAAATTGAAAAAAGCTGCTTTTCAATGGGATGGGGAAGCATCTACAAGCGTCGGGTTAAAGTTTTCACATTGGCTTTGGTGATCTACTTGGATTATAAGGTGCGTGTCACTTCGGCCTTGAAGTGTTCCCTTTTGTTCTTGCAATGCAATGCTTGACTGTTTTCAAATTTGTGGAATATGTTACTCATTTTTCTACGTGTTACATACAGACTCTGCAACAGAGAGAGAAATGGACGAAGAAGACAAAAAGGGATGAGCTTTGGGAAAAAGCTCATGAACGCAATGCGAGACGTGTTCTAAATTTAGTAGTCGAGCTTGAAGGTTTATGGGTGAAACTCGGGCAATACCTTTCTACACGTGCTGATGTGCTTCCTCCAGCCTATATACGCCTTCTTCAGCAGCTGCAGGATTCTCTTCCTCCACGACCTTTGAAGGAGGTAACTTACTATATATAACATCCAAATATTCAAAACCCACAAACTTTTTCTGGTTTTATTTTAATTTTAGAATTAATTGTTTTTCTTCTGGTCTCAAGTTTCATAGCTGAACAGCAATGAAAATATTAGCTACTATCATGAATATTTTTGTTAGAAATGTAACCCCCCCCCCCAGGTTTGTTCGACTATCAAAAGAGAGTTGCTAAAATCCATGGATGATCTCTTCTTGAATTTTGACAATGTGCCTCTTGCTACAGCATCGGTAAAATCCTTTCACTAAGAATCCTTTTGATACCAGTGGTGTATGTTTTCCTCTTTTAACTTCTTTGTGATGGGGTTCAGATTGCTCAAGTTCATCGGGCAACTCTCCGTGATGGTCAGGAAGTTGTTGTAAAAGTTCAACATGAGGGCATAAAGGAGATTATATTGGAGGTTATTGTTGGATTCCGTGTCGGAGCCATTGTCATATAGTTTTGGATGAAATCCATATGCATATATCATTATTCTGGGTTCTTTTTGCAGGACCTGAAAAATGCCAAGTCTATAGTTGATTGGATAGCTTGGGCAGAGCCTCAATACGATTTCAACCCGATGATAGATGAATGGTGTAAAGAAGCACCCAAGGAGCTTGACTTCAATACTGAGGCTGGTATGCTTTTGACAATTTCATAGGTTGGTTTATCATTTCAATTGTCTTTGTTATTTACCTCTAAACAGACTTCTCTTGGTCTATTTAGAAAATACTCGGAAAGTCTCTAGGAATCTGGGCTGCAAAAACACACATGATGATAACAACATAAATCGCGTCGACGTGTTAATCCCAGAAGTAATTATGGTATGATTCTTTCCTAGCTCCTAAGTTTTCACCTTATGATTTCTTGCATTTTTTCTTTCTTTCCAAATTCCATCAATAGCTGTATTGTTGTGCAGTCGACTGAGAAAGTGCTCTTGTTGGAGTACATGGATGGAGTACGCCTAAATGACTCCAAAGCTCTTGAAGAACTGGGTGTTGATAGACAAAAACTTGTTGAGGAAATAACACGTTCATATGCTCACCAAATTTATGTTGATGGATTCTTCAATGGGGACCCTCACCCTGGTACCATCTTGTTGTTTCTCTATTGTTTCTATTGCATGTATATATATATGTGTGCCTTCTTGTATGATCTATATCTTGTTTGTTTGTTTGTTTCATTGCTTGCTCTGTTTGACAATATCTAAATATATTCCGCAGATTATTTAATAGTTCTTTTTTTGGTTCTGCTTTCTCTAGGAAATTTCCTTGTGAGCAGAGCCCCTCCACATCGTCCTGTTTTACTTGATTTTGGGCTCACAAAGGAGCTGTCACCTTCTCTGAAACAAGCTTTAGCGAAAATGTTTTTAGCATCTGCAGAGGTTTGTGCTGTAATGCCAATGATCTGTACACAGTTGTTGAATCATAAATGATTTATGTGCTCATATTCATAGATTTTGGAGGAATCTTATATCACTGTTATATACAGGGTGATCATGTGGCACTTCTATCGTCCTTCACTGAAATGGGACTTAAGCTCCGATTAGACATTCCAGATCAGGTTATGGAGATATCAAATGTCTTCTTTAGGACTTCAACTCCAGCAAATGAAGCTCTTGTAAGTATGTATTTCGTTTCGTTTATAATGGCAATGCTTTCATCTGTGCATGTACTGATATTGTCTGGTGAAGCAAAATATGAAATCCTTGGCCGAGCAAAGGAATAAAAACATGAAGGTTCTCAAAGAGAAGATGAAGCTAAATGACAAAGAAGTAAAACGTTTCAATCCTGTAAGTTCAGATGCTTGTGCCTTGTAGATTTGCTTTGCTTGACGTAAAAGGATAATGCGATTTTGTTTCTTCAGGTTGATGCTTTTCCCGGTGATATAATTATATTTAGCAGGGTTATTAATCTATTAAGAGGTATCCAATGACACTCAAAATACCCATTTCTTTACGCTGTTGTAGTATTTTGCTTGGATTTTTATTATGACATTGATCTCAGGTCTATCATCAACGATGAATGTTCGCATCGTTTATGTGGATATAATGAGGCCATTTGCTGAATATGTGTTACAAAGGTGAGCTTAACCTTTTCCCTCACTTACAGTTAGTTATGCTCACCTCACTTGTTCTCTCAAACTTTTTCCAGCAATGTGAACACAGGACCATCATACAATCCACACTGGATCTTCGACTCTCCTCCATTGTCCAATGTTGAAGATAAGCTCCGGCACCTTTTGATTGATCTGGGGAACGCTGATAAAGTACTCGGCATTCAGGTACAAAATTCAAGCATTATTTTTACTAAATTTCGTGTTGTTTGATGGAAGGTTAACATCTTAAAACCATACTTTGAATTAATGTTGACAGTATTTTTTCTTACCATGTAATATTCCTTGCTAAAATTGCAGGTGTGTGCGTATAAAGATGGAGAGGTAATTATTGACACTGCAGCAGGGGTACTTGGACGATATGATCCCAGACCCGTTCAGCCAGATAGTTTGTTCCCTGTGTTCTCCGTCTCAAAAGGAATTACTGCAGGAATGGTTCATTGGCTTGTCGATAAAGGGTATGAAAACACAAAACCTAACTTTTGATTAGCTACTATTGAATTGTGATGTAAGACAAACTTTATTTTCATGCATCAGGAAACTGAAGCTTGAGGACAAAGTTGAAGATATTTGGCCGGGATTTGGATCCAATGGGAAAGATAAAATAAGGGTAAGAGATTGAGCCTCTAAGTCTTTTAGATTTGGCTATTAGGTTACATTACTTTTTTTCAGAAGCTAATACTATACTTCTCTCATTCAAATATATCGAATTGAAAAACATGATTAACTCCCCAATGGTTTCGATTGATTCATCTGTCTCAGGTTCATCATGTGCTTAACCACACATCTGGTCTGCACAATGCATTGGCCAGTCTTGCGCGTGAAAATCCTCTACTAATGACTGATTGGGAAGAATGTTTGAATTGCATTGCCGATGCTGAGCCTGAGACTGAACCTGGTCAACAGCAGTTGTACCACTATATGTCTTTTGGCTGGTTATGCGGTGGCATTATTGAGGTACCAACTGTCTTCATGTTTAGTCGAAATGAAATAAATGGATTTCATCATGGCAATGCCATGATTTCATTAGAAAAATGTTAGTGGTTCCTCAACTTTGGAGATCACATTTTCAAGTAGCAAACTAGTAGAAACTAAACTCGAAAAAGTTCATTTGGTTTTAAGAGATTCTTTGTGAGTCACAATACTTCTCATTCTCATGTACAGCATGCATCGAAGAAGAAGTTTCAAGAGATCCTTGAAGAAGCATTTATTCGTCCTCTTAATATCGGTGGCGAGCTCTACATTGGAATTCCTCCAGGCACGTTTTGACCGTGACCAACATAATTATCCCTAGGGATACTTTCCTTTTTTAATATCATTTAGAAGTGCTCGATTTTCTTCATTTTTCAACCTAATTCAGTTTTTGATAATATCATCTCAGGGGTCGAAGCTCGACTTGCCACACTCACATCTGATCTTGATGACATCAAAAAATTCTCAGAGGTCACAAAACGCCCAGAATTGCCTTCGAGCTTCCAATCACAGTTACAAGACGTTACTCAAATGGCTTCTACTCTCCCAGCTATGTTCAACGCGCTCTTCACACGTCGTGCCATAATACCTGCGGCCAATTTACACTGCTCTGCTCGTGCTTTAGCAAGGTACTACGCTTCTTTAGTGGATCACGGTACAATCCCCCCAAAGCACAGTTCTTCGATCCAACCACAGTTGGGAAGCCATGTACACATTCCCAAGTTTCCCGATCCAAAAACATCCAAGAAAAAGAAGGGTTCGAAGAAAACAGATGAAATCGGTGGTAACAGCGTTGAGAACACAAAGGACGATAAGGGTAAGAAATACGTGAAACTGCAGATTGATGAAGATGGTGGAATCGCTAACGAGCAGAACACTTCGAAGAAACTCTTCTCTAACAGCAGAATCCACGATGCTTTCATGGGAATTGGAGAATACGAGGATCTAACGGTTCGAGGGGGGCAGTTTGGTCTTGGTTTTAAGCGATCGTATTCTGGCGATGGGAGGCTTATCGGGTTTGGCCATTCGGGTATGGGCGGGTCGACGGGTTACTGTGATGTAGAAAACAGATTCGCCATTGCTGTGACTCTTAACAAGATGAACTTTGGCGGTGTGACTGCTAAGGTTATCGAGTTAGTTTGCTCGGAGCTCAACATTCCTCTGCCGGCAGATTTTTACAGGTTTACGGAGAGGTTAACTGATGACGGGATGAGCGTAGGCGCGCCGCCTTTGATTAACTGATGGATGCCAACTTCGGAATTTCTGTTTCTTTATAGAACATACCAATTTGATTATTTAGTTACCATACACCTCCATGAATTTCCTGTATGTTAACTATTAGATGAATAAGAAAAACACCTTTTACGGCAGATACTGGTCGAAGTAGAGTATTATATCCAATCTCGAATATTCCGATTAATTTCTACGTGACAATGCTGTATAATTGGTAGTTCGTTAAAAGAAGATTGTTATATCTTCGGAGTTCGAACAAGGCATGAAATATAGATCGAACGAAACAAGTCTTTGAAACAATCGTGAATTCACCAGCTATAGCCTACGAACATTCCTTTGCTGCGCCCGAATCAGCTTGTTCTACCTACTAGCTTTTTCTTGATCGTCTCCTCAATTCTTGTCATCTTTAGCCTTAATTTCTGAACCATCATCATCTTCAGCATCATCACTCTCTAGGATACTTTAATAATCTATCAGCTAATTGGAGGTTCATCCTAGTGGGTCGTGGCTCACCTAGTCCTAACGCTTAAACATAGAATATGTCATAAGATTAATACTAGCGCCTAGGTCAGCTAACGCACGCTCAATCACTAAATCTCCTATAAGACGGAGGATAGTAAAACTCCCTGAGTTCTTAAGCTTCTTCGGCTTTGGAGTATCGCTAAACAGTCTCCTTGCAGGCATACGGTGGAGACGTGTTCGAGCTTCCTTCTGTTCGTCAGTAGGTCCTTCAGGAACTTGGCGAAGCTGGGCATCTGCGTAATAGCTTCAACAAACGGTAAGTTAATATGTAATTCCTTTTACATAGCCATGAATTTACCGAACTGCGCCTCGTGCTTGTCCTTCTTCAGTCGAACCGGGTAAGAAATCTTTGGCTGGTATGACTTCACCGGTGGCCGCTCGATCTCCTTTGCCTTTCCCTTTTCGGGCTCGACCTTCTCCTTCTCAGCTTCGACCTTCTCGATATCGTCGCCTCTGAACTCCTCCACTTCGGGCTCATAGTGGCTCTCGAAGTTGGCGTTCTCCTTCGCCTTCTTCTTGGCGGGCAGTTCTTGCAATTCTCGTCCAGTCCTCAAAGTCACCGCCTTGCAGTACTCCTTTGGATTCGGCTCAGTGTAGCTTGGGAGCGATCCCTGAGTACACCCCACCAATTGTTTCGCCATCTGGCCCACATGTTGCTCCAGCTTCTTGAGCGAGGCGTCCGTGTTCTGGGCACGCACGTCGTCGCCTCCATGTACTCCTCCATCTTCGTCATTCGGCTCTCGTGGGCTACGGTGGTGCTGCTGAAGTTCGTGAGGAGCGCCTTCATCATATCCTTCATCTCCCTCATGTCGTCAGATCCTCCTGCGGGTGCGTTCTGGTACTGGCGTGGCGCCCCGTTTTGGAAATCGGACGGCCTAGGCTGAAATCCAGGCGATCCTTGCCCCTGGTGGTTCTGATTCCCATACGCCAAGTTGGGGTGCGCTCGGGGTTGGAAGCTTCGCTGACCTTGGAAATTGCCCATATAATCTACGTGCTCCAGCGGCTGCCCAAGTTGGCATTCTGAGGTCTCGTGGGCTGCGCCACAAATCCCGCATAGTGGTACGTATGGGTATGCTGCGTCGATGCGGTGTCGTCACGGCATCACGGGCTGAGTCTGCCCAGATTTCGGGAGTAGTGCGTCGATGACTGTCTGTAACTGAGAGTTCGTCACAACGATTTGTTGCTGAAGCGCCTCGAATTGCGCATTCGTGGCCATCTTCTCGCTTACTTCGAATACGCCTGGTGTCTTCATCCCGTATTGCCCCTCATGAAGCTGTTCCTCGAGTAGTCCTCAATCAGATTCCAAGCTTCGATCGCGCTGAGCTTCACGAGTCCTCCTCCTGCGGCTCCATCAAGCATGTGCACGGTCTGGTCATTGAGCCTCTCGTGGAATCGATTGATCTGGGCTGCCTTCGACATCCCATCTTGCGGGTACCTCTTCAGTAACGCCTTGTATCGCTCCCACACCTCGTAGAGGTTTTCTGAGTCCTTCTGATGAAAAAGAGAGATCCCCGTCTTCAACCTTAGCACCTTAGATAGTGGAAAATAATGATTGATGAATGCGGCTCGCATCTCCTCCCGAGTAGTCATCGATCTGGACGGCAACATATCCAACCAATCCTCGCCCTGAACTAAAGCGAGAACGGGAACAACATCAACTTAATCGCATCGCCCGTGACCCCGTTGATCTTGATGGCGTCAGTCACCATCAAGAAAGCCTTCAGATGGGAGTCGGGATCGTCGTCGGGGTTGCCCTAAAACTGGGCCATCTGGAAAATCATTTGAAGCCAAGAGTACTTCAGCTCAAAGTTGTTGTTCTCGATCGGTGGGATGACAATCGCCGACTCAGTGCGCCCAGCGCGGCATTCTTGAGGAGATCTTGTAGTGATGGCTCCTCCTCGTGGACGAGCACTTTGTGGTCTGCCATTTCTACTTATGTGTAAGGACTATCTACGGCTGCCTCTACACGTGA
Source organism: Craterostigma plantagineum (assembly GCA_027422505.1). Lineage (NCBI taxonomy): Eukaryota > Viridiplantae > Streptophyta > Magnoliopsida > Lamiales > Linderniaceae > Craterostigma > Craterostigma plantagineum. Next base: position 2,710,532 of record JAPQWV010000048.1, read on the forward strand.
GTTTTGAGTCGATTCCTGTGAACTGTCATCTGAATAGCAGACTAAAGGATCCTGAGAGCTAGTGGAAGCTCCTTCGGTGACGTACTTGAGTTTCCTTCGTAACTTCCGCTCGAAATATGGGCCTGCGTTAACGATGGGACCTGATGGATGGCTTCGGGTCATTCACCGCTGAATCGTACCTTCAGGAAGCAAATTAGCGAAGAAATAAATAACTACGTCGAAGAGATAACGATACTAATAATGATGTAGGAAAACAAATAACGCAAATAACGACAAGTAAGAAAAACGTCAAATAAAGTGGCTAAAGTACCGAACTACGGTGTTCCTACTATCAATCTATTCCCCGGCGACTGCGCCAAAAACTTGATCGACCCGTGGTGTGCTAATATGATTTGCAAGTGCGACAAGTGATATTTTAAAATGAATACCTAATTACTATCACCAACGTGCAATAGGCAGTTGACCTATTGTGTGTAGTGCAGGAAAGTGAGTAAACGAGTATCGAACACGAGAAACAAACTGAGTCCTATTAGTGACCTATCGACTCGATATCTAGCCTAAATAAGATACGCTGATTGTTTTACGAATTAACCTAACAGACCAAACCTAAAGCAACTAGAGATTCAAAGAACACGGCTAACTGGTACGAGAGTTTTCAGATGATAAAGATGTGTTCGGAATTCGACTGCCGCAAGGTCCTATCGGCTAAGACAATAAAATCGCTCCTACGTGATTAAGACTAAATCGCAGTAATTTCCTACCCGCTCGCGAGTTTGCTGTCGCCCTAAACGCTCGTAGGAATCTAAGATTCAATAATTACTAATGGCGAGGATCGAGTATTTGGTTTCGCCCTATACTCAAATCCTATCTTCTACAAACGGCCTAATCGTTATTTAGCTGTCGCCCTAAACGATTTTCCACACGATCACTTTAACACATAGACATATTAAAGCAAAGAAACAACTTCATAGAATGATAAATTGTCAAACACAGAGTCGTGATAATTATATGTCTGAACTACGAAATAACCTAGTGTTTATCTACTCTCAAACACATAGGGAAATTAGGTACTCATAATTGAAGGAAAAAAACAACGAAATAAATAAGAAATAAAGGCGAAGAACTCATGATCTTTCCTACTGATGGATTTGAGATGGTGTCGTGGAAGGATCTTCGTTCTTCGTTCAATTCTACGTGAAATTCGTCGTTAATCCGTCTCTTGCGCTCCGGGACATGTTTCCCTGTTCTTTCCTGCTCTTTTTCGTCTCCTGAGGGTTTAGGGTTAGTATCTGATAAGTGTACTCTCTTTATGAGCCGAATTTGGGCTTTAATACTGATTTTCTTAACGATCACGACCTGGGACATGGGCCCTCACGGCCGTTACCATCATCGCCTCCCGTCTCATTACTTTCTACCATGTGTCACGGCCAAGTGCATGACACGTCACGATCGTGACTACTTTCGTTTCAACTCTCTGCCCTATGTCACGGCCTCTTGCATTGCTCGTCACGGCCGTGACATTGTCCTGTTTTGTCGGCCTCGCTCACTGCCCTACGTCACGGCCTAGTGCACTATGTGTCACGGCCTTGACCGTTCTCTAAGGATGCATCTGCCTCAGTCACGGCCTGGTGCATAATCTGTCACGACCGTGACCATGCGCAGTGTCCTCAATTTCGGCCTCTGTCCAGCGTCACGGTCTGGTGCGCTATGTGTCACGGCCATGACGTTGCACTGCTTTCTGCATATTTGCTCCGTTTTGCCTTGTTTTCGCTCATTCGCCCGAAAGTCGTCCTAAAATAAGTGTAAATATGGTGAATAGATGCATAAAATGATTACTAGAGCTCTATTATAACCCAATTAAATACTACGATAAACGCATTAAAAATACGTTTATCACGGCCTTTGACGTTCTGCCTTGATCTGTTGACAGGTCAGACATCGGCTTACGAAAGAAGCAACATCCTCTTCATTCCTGGCCACCAATAATTCATTCGCAAATCCCGATACATCTTCGTTGCACCTGGACGCACCGAGTAGACTGTCATATGCGCCTCCATCATTAAGGTTCGGCGGATTTCTTCATCTTTAGCCACATATAAGTGACCTCTGAATTGTAAGCTTCCATCTTCTCAAACTTACTCTGATGAGACATCTCCTTCTCGTTCATTTTGAATCTTCAAATACAACTGATCTTCTTTTTGAGCTTCAGGAAATGGATCTAACAGTGTCGGCTTAAGTGTCAGCGCTGCCAATTTTGCTTCAATCTCCCCAAAATTGATTACCTCAAATCCGAGCTGACCAATTCAACATTTACGGCTTTTCGGCTCAAAGCGTCTGCGACGACGTTAGCTTTCCCTGGGTGATAATTTGTCACGCATTCGTAGTCCTTTACTAGTTCGAGCCATCTTCTTTGCCTTCAACTCCTTCTCCGTAGAGATAGTGTCGCCAGATTTTGAGGGCAAACACCACTGCACTGAGTTCCAGATCATGGGTGAGGTAATTCTTCTTGTACGGTTTCAACTGTCGGGAGGCATAGGCGATTACTTCCCGTTTTGCATTAACGCGCATACCAAACCATTCTTCGGGACATCACTATACACCGAAAATCCTCCAGTACTCGAAGGTATCGCTAGAACTGGAGCACTCGCCACTCGTTTCTTTAGCTCCGAAAACTCCGATCACATTCTTCTGTCATTTGAATGGGACATTTTTCTTCGTCAAATTGGTAAGCGATCGCGTGCGTGTACGCTAATATATTAAAGGTTCATGCAAGTACGTTAAGTAATAATTAAAACGAATATATTATAACTAGAACCATGCGCGATAGGCAGTGTACCTATCATTTGTAATATAGCTATAGCGAATATCCGAGTATCGAACACGAGGAATAAATTGAGTACTAGTATTGACCTATCGACTCGATATTTAGCCTAAATAAAATAGCATGATTTGTTTATGCTACGGACAAATTTAGCAGAGCAACCTAAAGGATTGGAAGACTAAGGAAGCACAACTAGAAATAATACGAGTGACTTAAGATGACAAATATGTGTTCGAGGTTCGAATCTCGCTGGATGTTGTCGGCTAAAGCTACGGAATATCTTTCCTACGTGAATATCGACTAAATTGCGGTAACTTTCTACCCACTCACGGATTTGCTGTCGTCCTATACGTTCGTGGAAATCTAAGATCATTAATTACCAGACGACGAGGATCGAGTATTTACTTTCGCCCTATACTCGAATCCTAACGTCTATGAACGGCCTAATCGGTATTTAACTGTCGCCCTAAACGATGTACCACATATTCATGTCAACACATAGACATATTGAGGCAAAGAAGCATTATCATAGAACAGTAAATAGTCAAATACACGTGTTCACGATTATCCTACGCCTTAACTACGACAAAACCAACATTCATCTATTCCCAAACACACAAGAGATTTATCTATTCATATTAGGCAAAACAACAACGAGATTCAAAGGAAACGTGGATAGAGGACTCATAAAATCTTACCTAATAAGTGAGTATGGTGGTTCTGAGGTGAAGCTCTCGTTCCTCGATCGAATGAGCGTGACTGCGTTGTTGGATCGTCCCTTGAACTTCTCCGAATCAAGGGGCTGCTTCTAGTGTTCTTCCTCTTTTCTCTAGGTTTTCGGCTCTATGGGGTTCGGGTTGAGTTCTGAGAAGAATTCCCCTTTTATGCTTCGAATTTGGGCCTTAACCCTGAAATTTGGCACGTTCACGGCCACTTAACGGGCCTTCACGGCCGTGAACGATGCAACTAGGCTCACTTTTCGCCTTTCTTAAACCCTGCACGGCCACTTGCATAAGGAGTCATGGCCGTGACGGCGGCTTAAACCCTAAAACTTGACTTTCTGAAACGAGTCACGACCTCTTGCGTAATGAGTCACGACCGTGACAATGGGCAGTGTTGCGTAGCTTTGTTTCTGTCGAGAGTCACAGCCAATTGCATGTCGCTCACGGCCGTGACACTTAACGTCTTTTCCATCTTCGCTCTCTGTCCAGGTTCACAGCTTCTTGCATAAAGGTTCACGGCCGTGACATTAGTTAGTGTCGATATTGCCTCTTTCTGCCGCGAGTCACGGCCTAGTGCACGATCACTCACGACCGTGACTCTTCAAGACTGCGCATTCTTCAAGCTTCTGTCGTCGTTCACGGCCTATTGCATGGACGTTCATGGCCGTGAATGATTCCTGGTAGGTTCATACTTTATTCCTTTTGCGTTGCTTTGGCCTCGTTTTCATTCCTCTTCGCCCGATAACCGTTCTATAATATTTCAATGAGTGTAAATAGAGCCAAGAAATGCAAGGAATGACCAAAAAACTCTATTATAAACCCAATAAATACAACAATAAACGTATTAAAATACGTTTATCAGTAAGCGTCGAGGCTATGCTGGAAAATCCGTAATGAACTCCCCAAATATCCAGCAAGCCCGAGAAAACTTCTAACCTTAGTGGGAGTGGTCGGTCGTGGCCAATTTTCTATTGCTTCAATCTTGCTGGGATCCACCGATATTTCGCTTCCCGAAATGATATGACCCAGAAAAGCCACTTGTTCCAACCAAAATTCGCATTTCTTGAACTTGGCAAACAGCTGTTTCTCCCGAAGAATTCCAAGAACCGTTCCCAGGTGCTCCTCGTATTCCTCCTTCGTCTTAGAATATACGAGGATATCGTCTATAAAGACGATAACAAAGCGGTCCAAAAATCCTTAAACACTCAGTTCATCAGATCCTTGAAAGCAGCTGGGCGTTCGTTAGCCCGTAACGCATGACCAAGAATTCGTAGTGGCCCTACCTCGTGCTGAATGCGGTTTTGGGAACATCTTTCTCACGGACCTTCAACTGATGATAACTGGAACGTAGGTCAATTTCGAGAACAGTGTCGCCCCTTGTAGTTGGTCAAACAAATCATCAATTCTCGGCAACAGGTACTTGTTCTTAATCGTGATTTTATTGAGCTCACGATAATCAATGCAGAGTCCATCGACCCGTCTTTCTTCTTCACGAATAATACCGGGGCTCCCAAAGGCGAGAAACTTGGTTGAATAAAGCCCTTCTGCAACAATTCTTCCAATTGCCCGATAAATCTAATTCAAAATCGCTCGATTCCTTTAAAACCCTAACAATGAATTTCATGCATTAAGATCATCTTCAAAATTTATTTCTACCGCAGAATATGGTACACCTTAATACATCGATTCCTTAGGGAATATATTATATCTCCGAAATAATCAAAGCTCCTATTTGTAGAACACTTAAATTTTCACACTTAAAAAAAAGACAACTTAGATTAAGGAAACCCTAACGTACTAAAGATATTAATTTTACCGAAAACTTAAGTCACACCCTATGATTGCCGAAAACTTATCACATCCAGAAATCCACATTATTGAAAGCTTTCGAGAGTCATAATTGCTTTGAGCACCCATAATTATCCCTGTTATCTAAAACATGTGGTTACCAAAATCATTTCTATAGTTAACACTGGCACATATCGAAGACTTTTCACAACGCACAGACCCGACCAAAACAAGATTTGAACATCTGAATCTCTAGCTATAAAAGTCACGAAGATTATACATAATTCACACACAACAATATTCTCTCAATACTCGTATAATTTCATGGAAATATCATATAATCCACCATAAACTCAATTATAAGATTACGCAGTCCATATGAACATAAAATCTATGGCCCTAATAAACATAATATATTCAAAGTAATAGATGAAATATCCTAACCTCCGTAGCTTTCAAATATAGTTCCTAACGTTAAATGCTTCATTGTGTTGTCGAGCGACCCTCTCCTCCTTGGCTATATGTTCGTTGTGTTTTTGTTTCAAGTCATGAATATAATAGTTCATATAAGTGTGTACGTGTTGTTGTATATATCTAAATGTTATACATGTTACCTTAAAGTTAAGAAACCTAGTCACACTTAACATATTCTTAATGTCTTCCACGTGTAACTTATTTGATATTATTAGTTTAGTTGTATATGCTTATATGTGTATATGCGAAACTTTGAACTTCCTGTTACGAATACTTCCTAGTTCTTTGGGTTTAGCATTATCATATAATATGTATAGTTTATATACCTACAGTGTGTATTGATACATATTTAATTCTACTTGTATTTAGCTTACCACGAAAGCTTTAGTCATTGAGAAATTTCTTTCTAGTTTTATCTCATACAAGACTTCTCCTTAGTCATACTTAGTGCTGATTCCTATGATCACCACGTGTACCGTTTCAAATACTTTGGTAGGTTATTATAATTATAACTACATAGTTGTAATTGTATATCTATATGTCTCTATCGAAAATTTCTTTTTTTTTTTCGGAGGTAGAAAATTTCTTCAATAATAGACTCTAACTCGAAAAAAACTTTAGTCTTTACTTAGGAATTGATTTTTCTATCTGGTATCTTTAAACTTGTCTAAAAATTATTTATACTTCGAAACCTCATATATTCTTCATCAACATTCCTAAGTTGTGTAATTATTCCGCTAACTATATCGTAACCCCGTATTAAATTTTTACGGGTATTAAAATTATTCATCAGACGACGGTGCCATATTCACCTCAATCAAATGGTGTTACTGAACGCAAAAATAGAACTCTAAGAAGATGATGAATGCGATGCTAATCAGTTCAGGGCTACTCCAGAATTTGTGGGGGAAGTCATACTGTCATCAAATTTTATTCTAAATATGTTGCCACACACGAAACGGGATAAAACACCGTACGAATTGTGGAAAGGTAGACAACCTTCCTAAGGATATCGTGGGAGTGCCTAGCAAAGGTCGAAGTACCTGAACCGAACAAGTCAAGATAGGAACGAAAACGGTTGACTGCATTTTCATTGGATAGCGGAAAATAGTAATGTATACAAATTTCTGGTGCATAAGTCATAAATTCCCAACATGAACTTTGAGATGATTATTGAATCGAGATACGCTGTATTCTTCGAGAACATCTTTCCAATGAAGGAAAGAAATGAAATAAGTTGTGGAAAGAGAACTTATGAAGCTGTTGAAGTTTCACCTCCAGAAGTTGAGGAACCACGGCAAAGTAAACGGAAAAAAGTGGCCAAATCGTTTGGGCCTGATTTCCTAACATAGATGTTAGATGTCAAACCTCGAACAGTGCAAGAAGCTCTGTCGAGTCCAAAAGCTCCGTTCTAGAAAGAAGCTCTAAACAGCGAAATTGAGTCCTTAATGCAAAACACACTTGGGAGTTGGTAGATCTCCCAAAAAGGTGTAAACCTCTAGGATGCAAGTGGGTCCTTAAAAGGAAATATAAAACTGATGGATCAATTGAGAAATATAAGGCTCGTTTAGTAGCCAAGGGATATTCCCAAAAAGAAGGGTATATTTATTCGATACCTATTCACCCGTAACGAGAATTATGTCAATACGGATTCGATTTGCTGTAGCAATATTGTATGACCTCGAGGTACACCAAATGTATGTAAAAACGGTATTCCTTAATCGATGTAACGACCCTCGCTTTCTAATAAATATTCTGGCGGATTTTCGCAAAGTAAGTCACGGAAGACCCATCTAATAAATTTTTTTCTTAAAAACGTAATATATTACATCACGCACATCTCGCAAAGTCATATCTTAAAATATACACACCACTCACACACGTCTTATCATACAAAGACCCTAGCCCTTATTTTTATTCTACAAAGACTATTGGCCCAAAACACAACAATATCCTAACGTCGCATCCATGTACCGCCCCGCCCTCAAAAGTCCCTGGAGCCACCGCCACAGCCCGCCTCAGTCGCGACGATGTCGTCGGACTCGAGCGTACCTACAACACGTAAACTGAGCTCCTTGCCCAGTAGGTGAAACATGCATGAATGCAGAGTGCGCTCACTCCAAACCCGGGGACCTACACTCGACTTTTCCCACTCTTCCCAATCCTATCATAACCCAACACCACATGGCCCTAGGATAGACTAGGCACCTCGCGCAACCCATTGAAAGAAGGAGTCAAGAGATCGCCTCTCGGGCAGCCCCCGGCTCTCTCTCGAGACGTCTACCTGTCCCGGCGATGCCTACGCTAGTTGCATTCTCCCTGAGCTAGCACTACCAGGTCGTCTCTTCTGCCAAAAAGACTCTCTTAAGAGAGGTCTCGATAGTATAATTGTCAGGTGCACTAGACTATTCTCAAACTCTACCACGAGTGCCAATATCGGCACAACTTACCCCACTCAATGACACCGTAAGGTACCACTATCTTACCACAATCAATCCTCTCACTATGCGAACGTGAAATGCAAATGACAGTGTATGCACAACCCACATATAAAAATAATTAAAATTTCACGTAAAGCATATAGTCATCAAATCACATAATTACGTAAGTATCACATAATAATTCACAAAACGTTCACGTGCCGTAGGTGGATTTCACCTACACATCATATCACATAAAATTCACAAAATGTTATGTGCCGTAGGTGAGTTTCACCTACCTGTCGTCCTTAATTTTGCAAGCGATAATTCTTTTATGTTCTGGACCTTTGGACCTTTTAGACGTAAAAATATAATCATATAAGTATATCTACAAGGTCAAGTCAATTTGAATACGAACCCTAATAATTGAAAACCCTAAAAATACCGTAAACCTTAGAAATATCGAAAACTTAGTAAACCCACATTTCTAAATTATTTCGAGTTAAAACCTATACATGGCGAAACATTCAACATCAATCACTGTTCTCCTACACACTCACAAAACACCACACATTAAAATATTAACAAGTTCACATGTTTATGAAACCCTCTAAGATAGTTACAAATTGTAAACTTCTAGGTGTTTCAAACTATAGTTCTAATAAATATCAATTGCTAAATCACATAAGCACAAAACATTCTCACATGGTTCCAAACCTGAAATCTAATCCCAAAAATCATCCTCCATCGCCTTACATGTTTCAAAATGAATCTAATACCTAAATTCTTTATAATACTAATATACCCTTAACATCGCTATTTCGAATTCTAGAATTTAACCCTAACACACAAGTCATGAAAATATCACATAATACACCGAAAACATAATAATTTCTCAAGCAAGTCATGTAATACATACAAATATATTATTCTATCGAACAAAATGTCTATAACTAAATCCCAAAAACCTTAGATAAAAGCCTAAATCTTTTATGAGTTATGTAATACTTTTATAAAGTACCCAAATAACACAACTACAAATTTTTAGACAATTCAAGCATTGACAAACCCTAATTCCAAGAAACTTGAGCTTAACGATTGTTTTGACATTCTCATACACTAAAACAATTCAAATTTCGAAATTCTCTTAATTCAACACAAACATTTCGAAAATCTTATCTAACCCTATTTTCGAAAATCCTAACCATCAAAATAAGTTCCTTGATCAAGAACTTCCACACCCTTCATAATCATTAACTCTCGAAAATTAAAAATTGTGAAAACCCTAATCTTTCGAAAATCAACCCTATAAAATCATGGCTTTCGAAAATCATATCAAAATTAGGGGTGTTCATTCGGTTAAACCGAACGGAACCATACCGAAGATTCGGTTAACCGAATATTTCGGTTCAATGATTTTATTAACCGAAAACCGAACCGAATATTTTTGGTTCGGTTCGGTTTTAACCAAAATAATTCCGGTTATTTTCGGTTAACCATTTGGTTAACCGAAATACCCAATCCAATAAGCAAATAATCATGTTCTTTCCCTAATCGATGCACTAACCTCTTATTTCAGCACCTGAGCCACACAAATAATAATTTCAACACATATATTAACAAGACACCACACCTGAGAGCTAATAAACCCCACATGAGTTCATCCCCGCAGCGGCAGTGCGGCACAGCCACAACCAAGCTAATTTGTATATACTCACATAGTTAGTTTGTGTTAGATGAAAAATATCTTAACCTAGATTTAGCAAGAGACAGAGCAAGGACATGAATTAGAACCCTTGAAAGTTGAACCAGTGAGAAGTGCGAACTGCTGCAGCAAGAGGTAAAAATGTTTGTGTTATCCCCGTATTTTATCGGTCAAATATTCGAGTTTGACTGAAACAGGGCGGGAAACATCTCCCGCGAGAAACACCCTCCCGAGGCAATACCCCTGCAAGAGTATCTCCCGAGACGACAAATGCCCGAGGAGCACTCCCGAGGAACGACGCCTTGCTCGAGACCACGCCGAGGACATCATGTGACCGAAGGGATTTATTCTAACATTATATGTCTTATCTTGAACTATGGCAGGAGCAGTTATAGAAGGTCATCACTTAGCTATGCCTCGTCAGTTTTGCAACTGTGTGTAGACTAAGTCATTAGTATATGGGACATGAGTCATGAGTGGGTGGTTGTGGTACCCCACTTTCTCATACTTTCTCAATCATGCGATGCTATAATTAGTACAAGGTCAAAGGTGCTGGAAGGAATGAAAAGGTACGCTCTGATAATCGATCATCTCAACTACTATATTCTCCTCTAATATAACTAATCTCTGCACCTAAAATTACAACGACTCGATGAGTCCCAACACCTCGCGTGAATCGCCTCTCATAACAGCCCAACGTCGCTTCATTTTATACTCTCTTTATTTATTGATTTTCTTTTACGCTTTAACGCCGACGAATAATTATCTGACTTGAGCGTCGGAGGGGCGTCGCCGAAACGGCGCCCTTTAGGCCGCTTTTTCGTGACGTTTCAGTGATCCGCCGAAGACGAAGACGACGGGCTCGAAGCGGCAACGGACCGACAACTTCGAGCGAAAAACACCACCCGAGGTAGCCGAAGGAACTCCACCCGAGGGGTGACGCCTCGCTCGAGCAATTTCCCGAGGACGCCACTTAGCCACTAACCCACTAACATTCCCCTACACATAACTAACCCCCATTAACCCCACATGGCTTACCCACTACCACCATGCTTGGGACCAAGTAAATGGGAGGTTACCACCACGGGGTTCAACCTATAAATACGCGACGGTTCATTCTCAAGCGGGTACGTTCTTCTCGTCCCAACGACTCATTTTCATCTTACTACAGTGCATCTCACTCTCTCGGATGACTCACTTCGCCTATACACTCGACCCTTACAACACATCTCGAAGGATTCAAGAAACACTATCTCATAGCGGACGTCTCGTCGATTTTATCTAATACTGCTTTCGTTTATTTTCCTTTACACTTTAACGTCGACGAATAATTATCTGACTTGAGCGTCGGAGGGGCGTCACCGAAACGGCGCCTCCCTAGCTCGTTTGTTTTGATGTTTCAGGATTCTACAACGGCGACGGGGGCCAACACGGAGAGACGATTTTTCGGGACGCATCAGTTTGCTTTGTTCGATTGGGGTCTGAAGTGACGATATGTCTGTTTCTATCCTTTTCATTTTTTTAAATATGAATTATTAATTAGTGTAAAAATCATAAATCTTGGGCCGTGATTGATTGGGCTTTATTTAAAAGAATGTTTAGGCCTAAGTGCAAAAAGACAATCCAATAGTATATATATAATATTGTTCGGTTATTCGGTTAAACAGGTTTACCGAACACGATAACCATAACCGAACTGGTTAACCGAAAAAATAAAAATCGAGAACCGGTTACCGAACATCGGTTCGTACCGAAAAATCGGTTTTCGGTATGGTTCGTCGGTTAACCATCTTTTGAACACCCCTAATCAAAATGACGTAAAAACGTTTGAAAGTCTTAATCAAGATAATTCTTAACTCTCAAAAATTGGAACTTAGATAGAACATGATTATATGTAACTCTCTAAACACCATAATATACTAAATCATGCATAAACATAAAGATTACGTTAAACGTTCTCACCCTTGCAAACCCTAGTTCGATCCTTGTCCCACTTTTCTCCCCACTCTCTCTAGCGTCGTTCTAATTATTCTTTCTTTCTTTGAGTTTGTGTATGTGTTCTTATAACATGATTAATTGCTATGTAGACATATACTTTTATATAAATTATTAGGCAATGTTGTGAGATAGCAAGTAAATAGAAACCACTAATGTGGCTTTTTTTCTTGCTTAATTGTCTCACTCACATTGTATTTTTGTTCTTGTAATGATTCTACTTAATAATGCATTAGTTATATATATTAAAGTGGTGATAGCTATGTGCCAAAGTGATGATAAGTATGAGGCAAGTGAATGTAACGAGATTTCCACATTGGATTAGGTAATAAAGTCATTTTCTTATATTAATTTATTTTGTTAATCATCGCAATAATCATTAATAATATAAATATATATATATATATATATATATATCTAGATAACGTTATATTAATATCCATATTTATTTATTATTTTATTCTTTCTCCTTAAAATCATTTATTAATACTTATTGGGTCATAGTATTTATTCAAACCATTTGTTTCTACCTATTTAATTTGGGCTTTCAAGTATTAATTGATAATTGTCTTTTCAGTCTTGAGTTGGGCCTTAGTTATGTGATTGAATCCATTAAACGTTTAATTGGACTCCAAATGTTATTAGGCTCTTACCCGGAGTTCCTTATGAATTATTTGTCTTTAATATATATTTTTTTTTTCAGTAACTATCTAAAATTCTTGTCATAATCCCGCTTTAAAATATACGGGTATTACAGTGGAGACCTCGAAAAGAAATCTACATGCATCAGCCTGAAGGGTTTGTAATACCTAGGCAGGAAAACAAAGTGTGCCGACTCGTGAAGTCGCTTTAGGGGCTTAAACAAACATCGAAACAATGGCACCAAAAATTCGATATGACTATGATATCAAATGGGTTAAAAAACAATGAGTGTGACAAATGTGTTTACATTAAGGGCACACATGACGAATTCGTAATTATCTGTCTTTATGTAGATGACATGTTAATCAAGGGAAGCAATAAGAAATGATTGTAAACATGAAGATTATGCTGAAAAATCATTTCAGTATGAAGGAACGGATTTGGCTAATGTCATACTAGGGATAAACGTCTTAAGACGTCCGAAGGAATTATGCTGACACAATCTCATTATATTGAGAAAGTGTTTAAGAAATTTAATGCCTTCGACTATCCTCCGGCTAAGACATCTGTAGATCTAAATCTACACCTGGCCAAAAACATAGGGAACCTGTATCACGGCAAGAATATGCTCAAGTGATTGGCAGCTTAATGTACCTAACTAACTGCACTCGACCTGATATAGCATATTCAATCAGTAAACTCAGCAGGTTTACGAGTAATCCTGCGAGTAATCATTGGTTAGCCTTGAGAAGGGTGGTGAGATATCTGAAGCACACTATTAATCATGGCATACTCTACAAGAGATATCCAGCAGTTTTTGAAGGACACTGTGATGCCAACTGGGTATCTGACAGCAAAGACTCCAAGTCCATGAGTGGTTATGTATTTACCATCGTGGTGGAGCAATTTCTTGGAATCCTCCAAGCAAACGTGCATAGCTCGATCTACGATGGAATCGAAGTTTATTGCACTAGACAAAGCCGGCAAGAAGCTGAATGGCTTCGAAATATTTGGAGGACATTCCTTGTTGGAATAAGCCTGTCCTATTATGATACATTGCGACAGTATGGCCCCAATTGGTAGGGCACAGAATAGTATGTATAACGGTAAGTCTCGACGTATACGTTGAAGACATAATACCGTACGACAATTGATCTCTAGTGGAATAATCGCTATTGACTATGTGAAGTATAAAGAGACTATAGCAGATCCTTTGATGAAAGGCATTGCTAGAGATCAACATTATAACGCAACGCAGTAAGGGGAATGGGGCTTAAAAACCATACACCCAAGAACGAGCTCGGTGGTAACTCAACCATGATGAGTGGAGATCCCACAAACTTGGTTCAATGAGAAAATTAAGCTGAGTGCATTTCAACAGTTTACTTTGAATTTTCGAAGAAGCTCATTCTCACAAGCTGCCAAGTAATTACCCGATGACGTGTGGTAAAGGGTAAGCAATTTTGCTTTTAATGATGGCTATAACTGATGGTTCGGGATACTCCAGGATTAAAGCCCTAATAGTCGACATGGTCCAAGGCCGAAATGAACACAACGTGGGAATCGAAAGAAATTAGATTCGTCACTTGTTGTCTTAATTTACACAAAAGCTGTCAGTTCAAGACATCATGTTCACGGAACAACGAGTAAATTCGATTGCGTTTCACTAGGGAAGGTTCAAAGTCACAAGCTACCTATCCCGATGTGGTGACGCGTCGTCGAGTTTTTCTTGTAAGAGTCAGCATGCATAGCATTTTCATTTCCATTCATATGGGGGATTGTTGGGTTTTAGGGATTTTAATCCCAAATGGGTTTTGTTCCCGATTATGGGTAATAACCCATTTAATAAATCAGTCCGAATTTAATTAAATCGGGAAGCCATCTAATGTCAAAAAAAGAAACCGTTAAAAGATTACGAATCTATATTTCACGGGGATTCTAAACGAATATTAATACACTCAAAATCGAGTTCGGTGGATGAGAAGTTAATTTTCGAAGTTGGTCCAATAACCATTAAAATGGTTGATAGTGTTTAAGTGGGGAACTAAGTGTCCCGTTGGTTAGATACTAAGAAAATCTTCACTATAAATATAGAAACCCATGTGGGATTATTCAAAAGGGTTTGTCATGTTTATGGACTTAAATAGGCTTAATGAGCTAAGGCTTAGTGGGCTTGAGAAGCTTAATTGAGTCTTGGCCCAAATAAAATAATAGCCCGGGTACACCGATGAGCACCGAGCACCGTGGTCGTGCCCGAGCCGTGCCGTCAGAAAGTGCGCAATGGGTGCTTTGAGGTGCACACTTTGCACTTCGCACGCCGCACAGAGCGAGGAGCATTGAGGAGCTTAAAATTTTCCTCCGGTGAATGGCGACTGCGACGGTGCTGGTGACATGGCAGTTGAGGTGGAAGTGGCGGCGCTGCGTAAGCGCTGAGATGAGGTGGCATGATCCATTGGATCAATGGGCCGCAGTGGGCTATTGGACAGATCCGGCCCAACTCGAGGAGCTGTTGGTCGGCCCAAAGGGCGTATCGGTCAGCCGCCCCGTGCCGTTGATCGGAGAACCGGGCCGCCGCCGTTGGGACATGCCGAAGATCGGGGCTGTCGGCCCGAGAGTCGGGCCTGTCGCGGGCTGGTAAATTTATCGACAGTCCAGAAGTTTGAAATATCTCTATCAGACCCCTGAAAAATGGCAGAAGTAGCCCATCAAGTTTGGGAATTTGCAATTAAGTCCCTGTGAGATAAAAAATCTATAAATAGACCCCCAATGAGATGGAAAAATTCATTCTTTTTTCAATCCACGCGAAATTGCATTTTCCACTCCTACGCTCCACAAAGTCTCGAAGCAAGAAACTCGAATTTCCAGTACGATTCGCTAGAAAACTTTAGTCGTTGTGCTGTGATTGTGATTTAATAAAAGGTCGTTGTATCTTGGGGACGATCACCGCTAACCAAAAGTACTGTATTTTGGAGCGATTTCGTCTTACGGACAATGTGTCCAACACCCGCCTCGACAGATCCTACGACGTTCACAGTCATGGATAATATGGACAATTTCAACAGATTGTGGAATGAGCTGTTCATCCTCCACTGCTTACTCATGGTCGTTCTAGACGTGCTCGTGTATTGGATCCTCAACCATTGTACCTGAGTCTGAAGATAACACTCCATCTTCTAACTACGTTCAAGACATCTTCTACTACAAGATCAAACAGCCTACGTTCCATCTGCCGCCGACCATAATGTAACCGAAGAAACAACAAATTGAACCGACAAAATGTGGACTCATTGTTGGATTTAGGCTTAGTGGGCCTATAGGGCCCAAAAGCCAAATCTGATGGGTTTTAATTAAACGAGATGACATTGTCCATCGAAACCTGAAACTGATGAAAGATTAGTAAAGAGCGATTCGAGGGGGAATCTAACGAATAATAATTTGCTAAAAAAATGATGTCGGGTGAATGAGAAATTATTTTTTGTATTTAGCCTAATTAAAGGTCTTTTAATATGGCAATGTAGGAATCCATTGTCCCACATCTGCTAGACCAAATAGAAGTCATCACTTAATAAAAGAAACCCAATTTAATATGTAAAATGGATTTTGCCTAAAGGATGGGCTGAGGCGGGCTATGTTATTTTGGCCCAAATGATAACTCGGGTGCGAGGAGGTGCCTTGCACGGATAGTGTATAGATGGGCTATGCAAGCATTCTTTGCACTTCACATCCTCATTAAGAACAAAAATTTATGCTCCATGACGTGGTTGCTTAGATGATGTGGCCTGGCGTGCGTGACGAGTGTATAGGTAAGGATGAGGTGGCGCTGCTTAAGCGCTAACTGGGCAGCTGAGGTGGCATGACACGTAGGGTCAATGGGACGCACCGGATCGTGAAAAGATCGCAATCCTGAGGGCTGGACTGAATCAACTCGACCCAAGGATACGAACCAGTGGATCGAGAAGCTTCCAATTGGCGGGACAATGTATTCTAGCCCAAAAAACGGTCAAAAGCCCAAAAGATGCAGTAATTCAGATTCAGTCCCGCTATAAATACGTACCCCGAGTTGGAAATTCGTTCATTGCAACACACGCATTACAGGTTCACACACTCCTAGACCCCCTAGAAAGCAAGAAACTTGAAGTTAAAGTAGAGTAGCCAGAAACTCGAACCGTTGTGCTGCGATAACGTGTCCAGAAGAAGTCATTGTGTCTTGGGGACAATCGAAAACACTTGGGGCGATATTGTCTTACCGATAGTGTTTTAAATACACGCATCGACTTATCATTCCAACTGTAGTTCTGACATCCTACATCCAGCAACCATACCGACATCCAAAAACCAACAATGATATCTCACACATAACACATTTATTGCAGAAATATTTTAGTTTTACATAAGATCAAATTGACTAACTTTAAATCACGTTGGAAAAGGGTGTTGCCGTGTTGGCTACGGAGGTAGGATCATGGTTCTGAAACTGGGTTTTCGAAACGGACCGGAAATTTTAGTGTTTAAGGTATAGTGGTTTAACCGTTATAAAATCGGAATCAAACCGGTATAAAACAGGTACCTCTATATTAATAAATATATAGTTTACGAATGAATTAATCAAACATCGAAACATAAATGTTATTATTAATTGTTTTTCAAATTAGAATTAATAAAAATAAGAATCATAGTTGAATAAAAATAAATTGTGTTGGTAGTTAAAAACAAATTTCGTTAGAGGATGTAAAAAATTAGATTTATAAATTTAGGGGTCAAACTAACAATAATAAAATGTTGAGCTCATAATGTAACAATAAAATAAAAAACTAAAAAGGGTTGGGAGCAAGGTTCTGAAACCAGGTTTTCAAACCGGGACGAAAATTTTAGTGGTTTAACCGGTTTAGAACCGGAATCAAACTGGATTAAAATCGGTATCTTAAATATAATAACTATATTTGATAAATGATTCACTCAAATAATATAGAAAACATACATATTTTTTTATGAATTTACTTAAATTATAATTTATACAATTAAAAAGGGAACAATGAAATAAAGTTAATTGTGCTGGTGATTAAATTAATTATACCATGGGCTGTAAAAGTATTAAATCCATCAATTTAGGATCAAAATTGGATAGAAATAGAATATTGGGTAATAAGTTAATTATAAAATAAAACTTAAAAGGGTGTATAGAATTCGAACCCAAACCCAACAAACTATAATTCAACATCTTCACCATTGGACCAACCATTAATTTATTAAATTGATTCTTTTTGTTTAAGTTACTCGACTTTGAGTTTTTTTCATTTTTTTAAACAAAGATCGGACCGGAACCGAACCGGATTTTCGGCCGGTTCACGGTTTTCCGACCCGAACCGGGCGGTCCGGTCCCATCTCAAAACCCTGTCCGGTCCCATCTCAAAACCCTGTATAGGATACCTTACGGAGAGTGTAGAAATTATTTTATACAGTCGCGATGATAGGATGTAATTTTGTGAGGTATGTACTTATACAAAAATGTAAGTAATAAATAGATATTGAGCTTTTCTTTATTCTTTATTTGAAATATTAGTGTCGTTGTTTCATTGCACGGCAATCGATGTTCAAATCAAACGTGTCTGACTCTGGGCGCTTCTTTTAACAAAGAAGCTCAAGATTTCTGTACAACACCTCTCGATAAACAAAGGGAAAGTTCCACAAGTGAGAACCCAAAATCAAAGCTTCGTTTTTTCTTCAGTGAAATGTTCAACTTTTCAGTTCACGTGATCGCTTTTGCTTCTGCAGTGCAGAGCTTTGGCGATTATCGAAAATCTCTCTTCTGATTTTATGTCAATGAAGCAAACTCATCCAAACCGCAATTCCGTACGAGACGTTTGGAAGATAAAGTCAGTAGCTGAAACGAAAGTAAACAATTGGTTTGTTCTGATTTCTGAAGCTTAATTTCCTTCTCATGGATTGTATTTGTGTTTTCGATTTCTCTTTAAATTTGATGGTTGTGTTTTATCGTCACAGATTTTTGGCCAATGTGCTCCAACGGTGAGGTTGTGAATCGCAGGGGGGAAATAAGCATGGCAGAGACTCGGCGAGCACAGAATGATGTGGTCATCGGTATTTCTGAGGAGGACGGCGACGACGGCGCTGATCATATAGGTTCAAAAATTCGAAACCCAAATGTTTTACAAGTCCGAAACACGAAAACATTAGCTGAGTCGCCTCACCGATTGTCAAACGGCTCAACATTTGGCGTTCAAAATCCAATTTCCTCGCCTGAGATTGTGGGTAGGTTTATTCCAAGCAGTCCCAATAGTAAGCCACCGAGAATCCCCGAAGATAAGACACTAACTCGAAGGAAGTCTCTTTCTAGGTCAGTCTACTCTAAGCCAAAATCAAGATTTGGTGAACAATCAGTTCCCTTGGAGAGTAAAATGTTTGAAGGAGAAAGCTGTGGATTTGTTGATGATTACTTGGCATCTAATAGAAGTTCGCCTAAAATTATTAGCCGAAACGTGTCTATCACGCAGAAAACACCATTGATGGCGTCTCCTGGAGGTCTAGGTGGAGTTGATGACGGTGAAGAAATATACAACAAAGTGAACAGTAGGAAAAAGCTTAAGCATAGGAAAGTGAAGGTAAAGATTTTGATCGAATGGCTGCTACTTCTGTGCATTCTTGGCTCTTTCATCTCAAGCTTGACCGTTCATAAGCTGCAGAACACGAAGCTCTGGGGGTTGATGATTTGGAAATGGCTTCTTCTCATTTTGGTTACATTTAGTGGGCTTATGGTGACGAATTGGCTGGTGCAGTTTCTCGTTTTGCTTATCGAACTGAACTACGTCTTGAAAAAGAAGGTGTTGTATTTCCTCTACGGTCTTAAGAAGAGTTTTCGAGTTTGTATATGGTTAGGCCTGGTTTTGATCACATGGATTTTGCTATTTAAAGATGGGGTCGATTATGATGGATCGAAAGTAGGCGCTAAGATTTTAGAACTCATCACTTGGACCATTGCTTCTTTGCTCCTAGGCTCATTCTTTTGGCTTTTGAAGACTCTGCTTATAAAGATTTTGGCTTCGAAGTTCCACGTCGACACATTCTTCGACAGGATTCAAGAATCGATCTTTCATCAATATATACTTTTCACGCTCTCTGGGCCCCCAATTATGGAGTTGGAGCAGAGGGCGGGCAAGACAAATGGTAACGTAAGGCAGCTTAGTTTTCGTGTTGGTAAGAAGGGAAAGGATGATAAAAAGAAGGATAAGAAAGAGGTTATCGATATTAATAAGCTCCATCAAATGAAGCAAGATAAGGTGTCTGCTTGGACCATGAAAATGCTGGTGGATGTTATTTCCAGTTCTGGGATTACGACTCTTTCAAATACTATAGATGAGAGCGTCTATGGAGGCGGTAATGAACAGACCGATAAGGAGATTACAAACGAGGAGGAAGCTATCGCAGCTGCTTTTAACATTTTCAGAAACGTTTCTCAACCTGGTAGCGAGTAATTAACTTGATCTCTGAACATATTAACCTTAACTAATTGCTCACTTTTTTATGTTGATGTTATTACTAACATTCACATGCTGTTTTGACAAGTTATATTGATGAGTTGGATCTAAGAAGGTTCATGATTAAAGAAGAGGTTGACGTCGTACTTCCTATGATTGATGCTGCGGAGACTGGGCAGATTGATAGAAAATCTTTAACGGATTGGGTGGTACGTATCCTTATTCATTTCCTCTACTATGTGTGCTCAAATTATTGCTTTACTAACACGATTAGTTGAACACTTGAACACTAAAAGAGCAACCAACTACGTTGGCATTGAACAAGACATCAATAATCTGTAGTTTTGTGCACTAAAGAATAAAGATGACTACCCTGCGTGCAAATGATATGTTATATGTGTTGTTTACTGCACAATTTGTCGAGGTCATTGGTTATAAATGGGATATATGTGTATTTTTCGTTTCTACAATCTTATTCAATTATATGTTCGGACATTTCTTCTGAAATCCCACTAGAAATGAAATGATTCTATTTAGTGTCTTATGCTGACATTCTTATTTCTTTAAACAACAAATAGGTGAAAGTTTACAAAGGTCGAAAAGCACTTGGTCATGCTCTGAATGACACCAAAACAGCCGTTGAAGAGCTGAACAAAGTCGTCACCGTGATTTTGGTCATCATCATGATAATAGTGTGGCTTCTCTTGACAGGCATAGCAACTACAAAAATACTCGTTTTCCTCTCATCACAACTCGTTTTGGCTGCTTTTATGTTTGGAAACACATGCAAGACCATATTCGAAGCTATCGTGTTCGTATTCGTTATGCATCCCTTCGACGTTGGTGACCGATGCGTCGTCGATGGTGTTCAGGTGATAATCGTTAACTTGCCCGCTAGTTGTTAACTGTTATTTACTTATCAACCTAAAAGCTTGAGCATATGGAAAAGGGAATGTATTAATTTATTTTATTTTATATCATTTATTTCCGAGGGCTCTTTCACTTTTAGACTTGTTTATTTGCTTATAGGCTATCAACTTGTTTCCTCTCAATGGTAATTGACCTCTTGACTTCTTTGATACAATAGTAAACTTACATCTGACCTAAGCTTATAGAGGCCGTAAGCATATTACTACCTCCGTCCCATTAATTTTATCACGTTTTGCTATTTCGGTCGTCCCACTAATTTTATCACATTTCCTTATTTAGTAAAAAATTATCACAAATAATCAATAAAATAATATTAAATATTCTTAAAAGACGTGTCAAAATACCCACTTTATCATCTTTTCATTATACTATATTAATATAATAATACCACCTTAATATCCGTGCCCACCAATACATGTGATAAAATTAACGGGACGGAGGTAGTATATTTTTGTTTCGAATCTTTTAATATTTCCAATATGATCTCGAACTTTTTGGCTGATTTTTTTTTCTTAAACATGCGGGTGGTGATGAGGATTCGTACACGACCTCTTGGTTTGTGCTTTGATAGCATATTAAATTACGTTTCACCTAAATGCTTAAGCTTTTAGGAGTTGCAACATATTTTAATTTTATGTATTTTATGTCAACATCTATAGGGGCAGTGTCGTATATCCCTGGGGATTATGTTTAGATGTGTTAGTGGTGATGAGGATTCATGCATGACCTATTATCTTGAGCTATGATATCATATTGAATTACATCTGACCTGAGCTGAGACTGTCGCATATTTTATATTTTATTTCGAAGTTGTTTAATGTTTTGAAATTTGCTGTCATCTTTTATGCTCCAATTGAAATTTATTATCCTAAAATTGCAACCCTTTAGTATAACTAGTTTATAGAGGTACTATCCCTAATACACAAGATTAAAAATTTAACCAAGGTTTTATCAGGGCGTTGTTGTATTTACGTGGGGATTGTTCTTATTTTTTTTAACAGATGATCGTCGAGGAGATGAATATCTTAACGACGGTGTTTTTGAAGTTTGACAACACAAAGATTTATTATCCTAATTCCGTTCTGGCAACAAAACCCATAAGCAACTTCTACAGGAGCCCAGACATGAGCGACTCCATCGAGTTTTCGATCGACTTCAAGACTCCTATGGAGAAAATCGGAGCTTTGAAGGAGAGAATAAAAAAGTACGCTACTCGAAGATTATGTTATTTCTATATAAATAATTTACGACGGGTTATTTTTAAATTTATATATTTTGAATTGCGTTTAAAAAAAGGTACGTGGAGACGAATCCACAGCACTGGCATCCCAACCACAACGTGTTGGTGAAGGAGATTGAGGACGTGAATAAGATTAAGATGGCTGTGATCGTCAACCACACGATGAACTTTCAGGACTTTGGGGAGAGGAACCGAAGAAGGTCTAACGCCGTCCTCGAACTGAAAAGGATTTTCGAGGAGTTGAGTATTCGATATGATCTCCTTCCTCAGCAAGTAATGATGCTACCCACCTAATCAGTGAACGAATGGTGAAAAGAAAAAATGGTTTTTGTAGTGCCGGTATGTGAATTTATGATGAGTGTTTCTGTCACCGTTGTACATTAGAGAGTTAATTTTGTTTCAGCCCCACTTAAGCAACTTTCATTTGGATTTCGCCCCAAAATTGCTTTAAATTTCAGTTTAAAACATCCATCTCAAGTTTGCCTTAGAGTTAAGGAATCAATTGTGCTAAAAAGATCCATTTGCCCTCAACTGTTGCGAAAATTTACAAAGTTATGCCATCATTCCTCTCGTACAATTTTTGTAAATTTGTGATTCTTACAACATTCAAATGCCTTGAAATCACCGAAATTTTCGATGTTAATGAGCGGAAAGGGTAAAATCGAGCTCAATTTCTCATGCGTTCTCGTAACAGAGGAAAATTTTGATGTTATGTTGGAATAATGCTTCAAACACAATTCGAAAATTTTGGTAACAAACACGAGTGGAATCTTGACGTTTGTGCTCGAATAATGTGGATTCACACCAATTCGGATGTGGGTCTTAGTAATCGACACGAAATTACAACGAATCTTGCTGCGACCTAAGATCCAAACGTTTTCAATTTCAGTAACAAATCACTTTACGTTGGTACCACTTTCTGCTCGTACGAAAACACTAAAATAAAAAATTATACCATATTCTTAACATTGACGAATAAATGTTGCCTCAATAATAACAAATAATTCTTTGAAAAAAAAGTAATAACAAATATTAGAAAACAATAACTGTCACGAGAAAGATAAAAAATTCCAATAACACATCACGTCATCGTGGTACCACTTGCGTCTGTTTCGGAAACAACATCCTCAAAAATAATAACAGATGACTAGCACTGAGGAACAAATGTTGCATTATGTATAACAAAAAATGAGAAAACAAAAACGGTTTATTTCTAATAATAATTACATGCAACTAGTACGGAATAAGATGTCAAGAGGAAGATCAAAAATTCGTACGAAACCCAAAACGCCCTGAAATCTCATACATCTTCGACGTTATTGAGCGAAAAAAGGTAAAATCAAGCTCAATTTCTCATGGGTCCTCGTAACAAACGAAAATTTTCGATGTTATGTTGGAATAATGCTTCAAACTCAATTCAAACATTTTGGTACAACACGATCTTGACGTTTGTGCTTGAAAAATGTGGATTCACACCAATTCGGATGTCAGTAATGGCACGAAATTGCAATGAATCTTGTCGCGACCTAAGATCCAAACATTTTCAATTTCAGTAATAAATCACCTGATTTGGGTACCACTTTATGCTCGTATGGAAACACTACCATAAAAAACTATACCAGATTCTTAACATTGACGAATAAATGTTGCCTCACTAATAACAAACCAGTTCAGTTAACACGTCACTTTATCTAGGTATCACTTTTTACCCAAAAATCCCCGAAATTGAAGAAATCTTCAACGTTAGTAATCGACAAAGGTGAAACCGATCTCAATTTTTCATGGGTCCTCATAAACAAGGAAAATTTCCGATGTTATGTTGGAATAATGTTTCACACCCAATTCAAAAATTTGATAAAAAAAACTAGTGAATCTCGACTTTTATGCTCGAATAATGTGGATTCACACCAATTCATGTGTGGGTCTTAGTAATCGACAATCGACGCTAGTCGTGGAATAACGGCGAATTTTAATGTGACCTAAGATCGAACATTTTCGATAAGATCGTTCTACTTTACTTGGAAATATTGGAACGTATGTCAATTAAAAAACTTGTTGGTAACACTTCACTCATTCAAGGTAACACATCACTAAGAACATTCTAGAAGGTTCTAGATTGTCAGAGATATTAATAGTACAATGACTTAATATTACCACATTGCCTGCAAATAGTACCACATGGCTGATAAAAAATAACAATATAAACAAAGGTTATAACACATTTGTAGCTACAAGAACCACAAAATAGCTAATAAGTACCACATTACTATTTCGATTAATTTCATTCATAAATTCATTTCGTTGGGATGTATAAGATTGACATCCATGGAAATAGATGATATGATGAAGCTAAATCACAAAATTTCATTAAAAGTCACGTTTTGTGAATATTGATATCAATATGTGAAAGTTGATATCAAAAGTCATGTAAACACATAGCTCTTCTTTCACAAAATATACTAGTATCTCTTTTGATGAGACATAACGTTATGAATTCCATCACAAACGTATTCAAAGTTCAATAAACCGCGAACAACATTTAATAGACCATAAACTCAACGTTCGAGACCCCAAACCCTAAACAATTGAAAAAATGGATTTGTGAGTGAAATAAATGAAATTTGGAATGTGTACTGTTCTTTTATATCGGATATTCGGTATTATTGGCAAGTAATATGGAAATATTCCTTGACAATATAAAAATTCCGGAATATTCTTAATGAAATGTTTTCTTTTATATATACATGTGTCATTTTTTTTGCAGAATGTGGTGCTCAGCTTAAAAACGTTTCAATTTCGAGAAAAAAGCCGCATTGTCTTCCAAACACGAACATTGAGGTTAGTAGTCCAATGTTGATATCACTAGTATTGTAATCAAGATCACCTCCATTGGAATGTATATACTACACCCTATCCTTATGTTGTTAATCAAGGTTCATGGTACGTTTCACATTAAGATGTTAATAATATCAACATATCATCCGAGAAATATCTAGGAGCCATTGACGTTAAAACCCTAAAACTGAACCCGTAAGTTTAAAGCATAATTTGAAATGAGTGATTTGGAACCAAATAAGCCATTTTTTATACCACTTAACTAGAGGGATGTACCACATTATTTGACAAGCTTCCTTGTCGCCAAATTTTGCAATTCCCGCCTAAATTACTGAGATCCCGCCTAAATTACTGAAATCCCGCCTAAATTGGATAACACAAGTTACACTTGGATCCGAGGAAGCTTCAACTGCATCAGCAGAACTGCAGCTAATCTCAAATGGCGACAGATTTCCCTGTGGTATGACTCTTGCTCGCTATAATCAACCTCTGTTTCTTGTTGGTCAGATTCTCTTCTTTTCCCATATCCTCATCTTCAGTTCCCAGATCAAGAAGATCCTCGAATGATTTCGAATGCCCATTGTAATGGCTCGAAAGTCCCCTCCTACGTAAGAAAGGTGTTGCTAAAAAGACAGACAAGAAAGAAGGTACCCAAATCAAGAACTACGCATTACACTCACTTGGTAGGAAGACTTGACTCCAGCGAAGAAGCTAAAGAACTGAGAGTATCTTTGCTCTCAGCTTTATCGCCCCCATCATCTTCTTCGCTGCTACTAGTGTTCACACTCACGAAAGGAGAAGAATCTTCTGAAAGATTTCGCTTCTCCGTCGAATCGGCGGGCTTCTTGCCCTTGTCTTCTCCGCCAAGATCCATTGAATCTTCAATCTTCTAGCCTTTCTTTTTTCGTGTGGATTCTGTGAAAAGTGATGCTTTTCTTCTCCTATGAGAGTTGGGGACTGTTGTATATAAACGAAGCGGTTGGTTAGTGAAGGGAAAATGCGGGAAATTGAGCGTTTCGAACGAATATTAACGATTTTTCATTTTGGGCCTGAAACTTTTCAGAAAAGCACCTCCTTTCCTTTTATCTACGTACAATGACACGGAATTCCACGACTATTATAGTTTACTCCTAGCCGAGCAATCACCACCTAGTTACTCAATCACCAATTTGTCCCTGTACTCCTGAAAATTTACAAAACCAGCCCATTTTCTTTTTCAATCCGATCCTACTTTGAAGACTGATGAATTACAGGCAAATAGACACTTGTTTTGCTTTCACTTGGGCTCAAAACAGAGCAGTGTGCTTATGCTCGCCGGCGTATGTCACAATCAACATAGATGGATCATGGGTTGCTCGCTCCACGTGTTTCCTCGCCGGGCACCTTCGAACCGTGCTGCACCCTGTAATAACCCCTGAAAATGGGACCCGAGATGTAATTATTGTCTGATGACATTTTTATGAGCTAGAGCTTTGTAGAGTTACTTGTAAACAGCACAACAGTATCTATTTACCGAGGAAATGGTGAGCTCTTGATTGAGGTATATCAGCCACTTTTGAACTGATTGCTGGGACTCTACTTGATTTCCTGCTGTAAATTTACAGATAATTAAAGTCGCTGATTACTTGGTAACGAATGACAAGAAAGAGACTGAAAAAAGCTTTTAGTAAGATACAAACTTTACTTCTTGTTACGGATAAATATATTGGAGCAACTGTGTTTCAGTTCCGACGTGAAGTTTTGTGCATGATTTACTACCCGGGTCGAATTTCTTGTGCCTTGGTACCCTGAGAGATGTATGAAAATTCACTTCCAAACATATTTTTCTTACGAGGAATTGAATCCTAAGTTTCTTTTCGATTTGGGACCTATGCATTATTATCCTTTTTGACATATTCTTGTCGAGATTGTGATTTCACTCTCGGGAAAATAAAGATTATTCTCTTTCGCCGGAACTGATCATTTCTAGCATGCAGGGCCGTAGCTGAGAAAGCATGGCCTGAACCGAAACTTAAATTTGGGGCCCGCGATCAGTTATTGTTTTTCCAAATACAGTATGATACGTATAATATAGTGTAACTTTTAACGGTAAATGTAACTAAAATAAATAAATAAAAAATAAATAATTGTATAGTGGAATGTTCGAAAATACTTAATCCGATATCCGAACCGTTTTAATTTGGTTCGGTTCGATATTTATAATTCGGCTTGATTTTTTCGCTTTACGGTTAGGAACAAAGAAGATTTATGGAACGTGACATGTAGCAAAAACAATTCAAAGGTCCAAAAAAAACATGAAAATGAAATAAATCTAACATAAATATAAAAACATTGTGTGTCGAGAGAGAAAAGAATTAAATTGCGGCTGCAGCCAAACCAAAATGTCGGGTGTCGGCCTACGCAGCACATGCCGCCACATGTCACAGCCGAAATTGTGTTACGGCCGTGCCTTGTGGCGGCCGAAATTACTGTTCGGCTGTGCCAAGCGCCGGCCGAAATTTTGGTTTGGTCGGGACTTTTTTCAAACTATTTCCATTCGTTTTCGCTAATACATCTACGTACGAATGATTTTTACGACAATATCGATCGATCGGTCCGAAAATATCGATCGATCGATCATAAAATGTTAAATCAATTTTTTTCCGTATCGATCGATCGTTCGAATTTATTTGTGTATGTAGTTTTCAGTATTTCGTACCGAAATTATATATTTAGTTTGTTTTTTCTTTTTAAATTAATTTAAATATCATAAGGGCACAAACATCTTTTTATAGCCGTTTAGGGGGCCGGTGACTAGGAAAAAGGGTGTGTGAATAGCAATCCAATTAAGCAAATTGATACTATCTAAAGGGCTTATCGTGCAATTAATTCCACCAAACAACGACAAGAGGGCCCGAGACAGTACGACGACGTCGGAGGGTGAGAAGTAACATAAATGGCCGAGAAGAACGCCGGCAATAGCGATAATAGCAAGACCTCGTTCGTTATTAAGATACCGTCCTACGAAGAAGTCGCCGGCGGATCCCAATCGACGCCGCCGCAGCAGAAACTCTTCAACCCTTCGTCCTCATTTTCGGAGGCGTCAATTTCATAAAGAACTCCGAGTTCTACACAATTCCTCCGACTTCAAACACTTCTGCACGATCATCTGCCAGTCCCGCACCTTCAGTGCGCCAATTCGGAAGTAATATGCTTATTCTGTTTTATGTTTGGGGTGAATTGCTGTGTGGGTTTGCCTTGATCGTAGTAGGGTTTTTCATTGATGGAATATATTGTCAACTACAACTATTTTACAGGCCGATTGGACAGCAAATATAAATATACCTCATGCATTTGCTTCCTATACTCGCCTTGTTTCTTTGCTGACTTGCAGCTTAATGACTTCGTTTTGCAGATTTTCAATGCAGGAGTATAAGCGATTTCGTATACCCATCAGGGAAGCCGCTTTAGCACTTGCAGAAAATGGAAAGATTGGGGCCTTAAACCTCTTGTTTAAGCGTCATCCTTGTTCTTTGATTCATTGCATGTTCGAAGTTTTAGATGCTATACCGGAGACTATACCCGTTCAAACTTACGAACAGTTGCTTCCTGCAGTTTCTGCCCCCTCGGGTATTGTACTCAGGGATGAAGATTGGGTGGAATGTGAAAGGATGCTACTATTTCTCAACAATTCCTATGGGGATCGTCAAAGCAGTATTGAGCTCATGACGGAACCAAGTATAATGAATCACATGGAATTTGAATGGCCATCTGCGTCTGAGCTTTCTTCTTGGTATAAGAAACGAGCCACAGATATTGATTCCTTTACTGGTCAGCTAGATAACTCAATGTGTTTGATTGACTTGGCTGTTCGTAAGGGAATCCGTGAGTTGCAGGGATTCCAAGAGGACATATTTTACCTGCACCAGCTCGTATATTCTGATGTCAGTGAAGTTGATATCAATTTTTCAATGAGCCTTGCTTCTTGGACACAGCTTCCAGATTATGAAAAGTTCAAGTTGATAATGATGGACGTGATGGATTATAATGTGATCCCGAGATTACAGAAATTTGCTGTCCCGTTTATGCAGAAACGGCTTCATGCATCATGTAGCGATGAAATCGCATTGGCCTATCCAAGAACAGATAAGAATATTGACTCATTTCTGGTCAGGTGGATGAAAGAAATTGCTTCTCAGAATAGATTAGACTTGTGCATGATTATTGTTGATGAAGGGTGTAGGAACTTGGGTAATCAGTTCTTCAAAAATGAAATTGAACTTATGGATTGTGGTCTCCAATGTATATATCTTTGCACTGATGTTGATAGCTGGAGCACAATGTCTACTATTTTGTCTAAACTTCAGCAGTTACAAGGTAAATTTTCTCATGATGGTTGCCCTATATCATATCTCGAAAACTGTTGGCTGGCCCTTGAACTTATTTTTGGATTCATGAAATTTGGCAGAACCTGAAGCCGATGATATCAAACAGAGACTCAAACTTGCAGAAGGCCACGTTGAAGCTGGGAGTCTTTTATCGCATTATCAAGTAAGCTTGATACCTGTTAAGAAAAAGAATCTTTAGTTTACGCTGAGTACGTCTGCTAGTTCTAAGATATCTATATGATTGTATTGTTTTGGTCAGGTGCCAAAGCCCATTAGTTTCATCATGGATGCACATGCTGATGAAAAGGGTGTAAAGCATATAATTCGTCTTTGTCTCTCGAAATTTATTCGAAGCAAAGCAGGTCGTACAGATCACGATTGGGCAAACATGTGGCGTGACTTGCAGTCTCTTCGAGAAAAGGCATTTCCTTTTCTGGAGTTGGAGTTCTTGTTACTTGAGTACTGCCGAGGTCTTCTCAAGGCTGGAAAATGCTCTCTTGCAAGAAATTATCTGAAATGTACGAGTTCAATAACTCTGGCAACAAATAAGGCTGAAAATCTTGTCATTCAGGCTGCGAGAGAGTATTTTTACTCGGCACCAAGTCTAGCTTGCCCAGAGGTACTTTTAACTTCTGTATTTTCTTTAGTATAATACATGGTATAGAAAGAATTATCTGTTATTTTTCAATAAAATGTATATTTTGATATTAGTTTTGTGCAACGTAAAAGATGGAAGTTGTCTTGGGTTTTTGAAACTGAAATAAATATCAGAGTTTTACCCCCATGACTGTGAAATCAACTTAAAGGCATGCCTTCTTGACTATGAATGCTGATGCCTTAGTGTTGGGATGTTCAGCATTATATCAAAATTTTTATGTGCACATGCTTAATAGTTGATCGATATATCGGATTTTCATCCAGATCTGGAAAGCGAAGGAGTGTTTAGATATACTTCCCAGCAGCAGAATTGTCCGGGCAGAGGCTGACGTAATTGATGCTGTTACAGTTAGACTTCCCAATCTTGGAGTCAATCTTCTTCCGATGGAATTTAGACAAGTCAAAGAACCGATGGAGATAGTTAAATTGGCTATTACAAGTCAAACTGGATCATATCTAAAGGTCGATGAGATCATTGAAATTGCTAAGCTTCTTGGTTTAAGCTCAAAAGAAGATATAGCGACTGTTCAAGAAGCTGTTGCAAGAGAAGCTGCATTTGCCGGTGATGTACAATTTGCATTTGATTTATGCCTTGTGTTGGCCAAAAAGGGCCATGGCTCTGTTTGGGACTTGTGTGCTGCACTTGCCAGAAGCCAAGCCCTTGAGAACTTGGATCCAACATCCCAAAAATTGCTTTTAGGTTTTGCGCTGAGTCATTGTGATGAAGAGTCGATGGTTGAGCTGCTTCAGGAATGGAAAGATCTTGACATAAAGGACCACTGTATTACTATATCTCTACTGACTGGAAGTGAACCTTCGGGGTTATCAGACCAGCACCTCTCCAACACTGGACACTTTTCTGAAAGGGCTGATTCAAATACTGACGATCATGAAACGCAAATTGCCAAGATAAAATTGTTACTTTCTCGTACTGTCCAATGTCTGCCCTCCGAAAATGGTTATAATTGGGAAACCCTTCTTCAGCAGAACTCGAAATTTTTTTCTTTTGCTGCTTCACAACTCCCATGGTTGCTCGAATTGAGTGAAGATTTGGGTATTGGGAAGAGACATACGGGTTCAGTGTTGGGTATCCGGCACTTCAGTGTTAGAATCAGAGCAGTGATGACCGCGCTGGCATGGTTGACCCAAAATGGTTTCTGCCCAAGCGATGATGTGATCGCCTCCTTGGCTAGGTCAATCATGGAACCCCCGGTTTCTGATGAAGAAGATGTTGTAGGTTGTTCAGTTCTCTTAAATCTAACAGATGCATTTCACGGAGCGGAAATAATTGAAGCTCAACTGAAAATGAGGGGTGATTACCGTGAGTTTTCAAGCCTCATGAATGCTGGGATGATATATAGTTTGTTGCACAGTCATGACATTGGTTGTGGCAATCCTGCTCAAAGGAGGGAGCTTCTGCAAACTAAATTCAAGGAGAAACACAGGATCCTAAGTTCAGGTTATATATTACTGCTCTATTATATCAGGACTGTTGGTTCTTTTGAAACTATGGTGTGTGCTTACTGTGAAACTTACTGGCTCATTTTTTTTTTTCGAAACAGACGAATACAATAAAGTACAAGAGTCGCAATCATCTTTTTGGAGCGAGTGGAAATTCAAATTAGAACAACAGAAGCATGTTGCAGACAAGTCAAGAGTCTTGGAGAAGCTGATTCCTGGAGTGCAAACTTCTCGGTTTATATCCAAAGATATGGAGTACATAGAGACTGTTGTGCACTCTCTTATTGAATCAGTCAAAATGGAGAAGAAGCGAATCTTGAAGGATGTCGTCACTCTTGCACAAACATATGGCTTGGAACGCACCAGGGTCTGCATTTTTGCTTCATCATGAGCGTATTGGCTTTACCCAATTCGGCATATTGATAATATATTTTTTCTGTCTCCATTTTCTTAGGTGCTTCTGCATTATCTGAGTGTCGTACTTGTATCTGAGGCTTGGAGTGTTGAGGATATCATGGATGAAATACCAAAGAAGGAAATTCTTTCTTGTGCTCAAGAAGCTATAAAGTGCCTTACTACTTCTGTTTACCCCGCAATTGATGGACATGATAAACAGAGGCTTGCATTTTTTTATAATCTACTTTCTGAATGCTACATGCAGCTTGAAGGATCTAAAGAATCATCGCAGTTGATTGATGAGCTTCTAGATGAGAAACCTCCCTCTAGGCTTGCCGAGATTTGTAAACTTGTCGGATCGGAATGCAGTAGGGTTTCCTTTATAAGAGACCTTGACTTTAAAAACATTGCCAGATTACAAGATTTGAACTTTGATTGCTTCAACAGTGAAATTTGTGCTCGTATTGATGAAACTAGTGTTGAGGCACTGGCGGAAATGGTTCAGAACCTTGCCCTAGTAAATGGTGGTTTGCTACCCAAGAGTATATTGTCGTCGAAGGATGTCTACACGCATTACATGTTAGACTCTATGGCAATTCTAGTAAGTAAAGCTGAGAGTGGAACTATTTTCCAAAGCTCTGAAGATTTACTCTCTTTCATCGGTGAGGTTGAGCAGATGTATGATACTTGCAAGAAGTACATCAGACTCATGGAACCTACAGGTCTCTCGGGCATACTCATGCGTTTCTTCTCTATCATCTTACCTGTCAATAGGTCATTGAAGCACGCTCACTTGGACTCTGCTGGGAAAGAGTGCCCACTGAAACTTATAAGAATCTGGATCAGACTGATGAATGATATGGAGGAGCTGGTTAGACTGCATATTTTAGAAGAAAGGTTCTCTTCCAAATGTTCGGTGTTGTGTCTTCAGGCTCTATGTGATTTGCTCAGTAAGGGAACACTATCACCTAACCAAGGTTGGAACACACTTGTTAAATATGTGGAGTGTGGTATGAAATATAGTAGCGTCACTGAGACCCTTAATTTCATTACAGCGATGGTATTTGGTGGTTGTGGGTTTGAGGCTATAGATTATGTTTTCTCGAAAGTCTCATCTATCTTCCCTGCCGAATCAGAGTTCGTTCAGGACACTAATCAGTCTTCTGTTGATATCCATGATATTCAGAACCTATATTTAAGTATGCTAGAACCTATCCTCCAAGAAATAGCTCATGGGTCGCCTCAACACCAGAGTTTACACTACATTTTGTCTTCTTTGAGCAAACTTGAGGGAAACCTTGATGATCTAAAAGAAGTGAGACTTTCGGTCTGGAACAGAATGTCGAAGTTTTCCAACGATTTGGCTCTTCCAAATCAGACCCGTGTTTACATCTTAGAGCTTATGCAATTTATCTCCGGCGAGCGGATGAATTTGGAGAAATTTACATCTGAGGAACATCTCCATCTTCTGCCTTGGGACGGATGGAAATATACTCGTGACGAAACCGCAAATCGTGATAATTTAGCTAATGACTCGGTTACCAAACACTCTTCGAGTAACTTTACAAATACACTGGTGGCCCTTAAGTCTTCTCAGTTTGTTATGTCCATTTCGCCAAGCCTCGAAATTACCCCAGATGATATCCTCACTGTGGATTCAGCCACTTCATGCTTTATAAGAGTATCAGAAATGGCCAACTCTGATTCGCACATAGACATTCTGATTGCCTTGCTGGCTGAATGGGCGGGTCTCTTTTTAAATAGTAATGTAGACAACGCATCAGCTAAGGAAGAGTTACTTGATACTGAGAACAACTGGAACAGTGATGATTGGGATGAAGGATGGGAAAGCTTTCAAGAAGAATCAAATGAGAAAGAAGAGACGAATAAAACTGCAGCCACCGCATCTCTACATCCTCTCCATAGTTGTTGGACGGTGATTATCAGGAAACTTATAGCATTTTCACGAATTGACGACGTGCTTAAACTTCTTGATTCAAACTCAGTGAGCAGACATGGAGTTCTTATGGATGAAGAGGATACTCTTACGCTCATACAAGAATCCAATTGTCTTCTAGCTCTTAAGGTTACATTGTTGCTTCCTTACGAGGCAATACAGTTGCAGTGCTTGGATGCCTTCGAAAACAAGTTGAAGGTAAGTGGCGTAACAGATGATATTGCCAACGACCATCTGCTATTTGTTCTCCTTTTATCGTCTGGAATTTTATCAACCATCATCACAAAAGACTCTTATGGTATGGCATTTTCTTACATCTGCCTTTTGGTTGGTAACTTCTGTCGTCGGCTCCAAGCGTCAACGAGTAAGAATGTCAGCTCTGACGAAAACGATCGAAACCTGGATTTGCTCTTTGTGAAGATTCTTTTCCCTTGCTTCATAGCTGAGCTTGTGAAGGCACACCAGCACGTCCTTGCTGGATTTATGGTCACAAAATTAATGCATGCAAACATTTCGATTGGCTTGATCAATATCGCAGAGGCCAGCCTTCGGAGGTTTCTAGAAACACGATTACAAGACGTGAAACAAAGGGGGTCGAGGGACGTGACTAGCTTTTGCGAAACTTTGTCGAATGCTCTTACTAGTTTGTGGGATGATCTCCCAGATTTGATTCAGTCTGCTATCTCCGTGCTTCCGACCACTGTGAGATGACGTTGGTTTAATCTTCATGTCTGAGTGTGTTGTAATGCATATACTCTTGTGAGTCTCTTGATAATTAATGGAATTTCTTTCTATTATGTTTTGGTTATTTTTACGTCAGGGTAAGCATTTCCTAAGGTCTGCCAAAATTATTATTATTATTATTATTATTAGGAGAAATTTCACTTAAATCCCTATCAGCTAAATTATTTATATTATGATTATTATTATTATTACTTAGCGAACTTTTTAAATACCAAAAGGTATGAGAAATGTCTGATAAGTATCTTGTTAGCATTATTTTATATGATGTATCCGGTAAAACAAAATTTACACATGGGTATTAGCTTGTACATAATATAAGTACGTTTGTGTATCATAGAAAAATGTACGTGATACATAAGCATTGAAAAAAAGTATAGGTATCGGCTTGTACATAATATAAGTAGTTTGTGTACCATAGAAAAACGTATCGTGGTACATAAACATTGAAAAAAAGTACTTTATGCTTATAGAGATACCATAATAAAATATTTAGGAAGTAGGCACCACACAAACACGTGACATAATATGTAATATGCATATATATAAAAAAGAATATGTAAACAATATAAAATCATACCCTCACCAACGGGTAGCTATGTGTAAAAACTTTATTCCGCTAGGTACTTATATATATAATTTACCTGATATGAGAGTGAAATGGTAATTTTTTTATACTTTTGGGTATTTAAGTATAGATACACCTTATGTGTAGTATTATTATTATTACTATGATTAATATTATTATTATTATTATTATTATTATTATTATAATGATGATGACGACGAGGAGGCGGTGGTACATCCCTAGTCAAATATGTATTGAGATAGTTACGTCAAGTATCCTAGTTTAGATATTTATTTATTTTTACGATATAAATCACATTAAATGATGCTGATTTTATGGTTTGGTGAATAAGTAATTAATAAGAAAAAAACATCAAAAAATCAAAAGAATTTTTTTTAGCCAAAGGATTTAAAACATGTCTAGTATTTGGAGAATGAAACAAATATTGGAACATTATTGTCGAATGACGGATTCCAACTGCGTCACACACCTCGAACTCTCTCACGTTTTAATATTTTGCTTTGAGAAATGTAGGGATTTTTTCGACCCAATTCTAGCCCCAAGCCCAAGCCTGTATAAGCTTATGAGATTCCACTCTAAAACCAATTGGCAATAGAGGGAGTGAACCCACAAGCTTATAAACCACTCCTAATTTTCCTTGCTTGACCGATGTGGGATGAGGTTTGACGCCCAACAATCGTCCCCTCAAACTCAAGACCACACAATGGGTCTCCTTTTCAACGATAATCATCTTGTACCACCGTTCCTCTTCAACGGGACCCGCCGCCTGACCACCGTCAAGGTCTGGAAGACTTTCGACACAAGGCACCAATCATTTTACAAGGGCCGGGGACACACCATCCACACCGTATCTGGGCTAGAATTCTCTCTATCTGAAGGCACCCTCGAGTGTTCGTCCAGCCTCACCGCACCATGTAAGGATTTTATTGGACCCAATTCCAAACCAAGCCCAAACCATATAAGTTTGTGGGGTTCCTCTCTAAAACCAATTGACAATAGAGGGAGTTAGCCCGCAAGCTTATAAGCCAATTATATTCCTTTTATTTAATCGATGTGGGACATTGAGTTTGCACCCAGCAATCCTCCCCTCAAACTCAAGACCACCCAACATGCCTCCCTTTCGGCGATTCTGCACCAAGCGCTTCCACCGCAATCATCTGCACCAAGCGCTATTTCATCGCAGTTCACCAATCATCTTACAAGGGTCGGGGACACACCACCCACATCGTATCTGGGCTAGAATTTCTCTCATCTGAAGGTCTCCCTCACGTGTTCGGTCCACGCTCACCGCACCATGTAGGGATTTTTTCGATCCAATTCTAGCCCCAAGCCCGTATAAGCTTGTGGGGTTCCACTCTAAAACCAATTGGCAATAGGGGGAGTGAACCCACAAGCTTATAAACCACTCCTAATTTTCTTTGCTTGACCGATGTGGGATGAGGTCTGACTCCCAACAATCCTCCCCTCAAACTCAAGACCACACAACAGGTCTCCCTTTCGACGATAATCATCTTGTACCGCCGCTCCTCTTCAACGGGACGCGCCGCCTGACAACCGTCAAGGTCAGGAAGACTTTCGACACAAGGCACCCACACCGTATCTAGGCTAGAATTCTCTCTACATGAAGGCACCCTCACGTGTTCGTCCATGCTCACCGCATCATGTAGGGATTTTATTGGACCCAATTCCAACCCAAGCTCAAGCCGTATAAGTTTGTGGGGTTCCTCTCTAAAACCAATTGACAATAGAGGGAGTTAGCCCACAAGCTTATAAGCCACTTATTCCCTTTACTTAATCGATGTGGGACATTGAGTTTGCACCCAACAAGAAAGAAAGGATGATGAATGTAGCTTTGCTTTGGTAGCCATCCTTAGGGAGCAAGGATTTATAGATATACCGAGTGATCTAGTTCAAGCCCAACTAAGGTAAATATCGCTTAAACGAGGGAAAGGTGAACGCTAACCACATCACACGTTAACAATTATTATTTGCTTAGGGTTGTTTGATCATCCCGTTATATTTACAATGTGTTGGTTTACTATTCAAGTTTCTAGTCCGAGCTAACGTGAGAAAAGGAAATTACCTAAAATTTTATGTTCTGAGAACAAAGGTAGTTTCCCAACACGGTATCAGAGCTATTATGCAATCATGAAATTTTATTTAACGTGCCCATATTTGTTCCTTAATTGTTAATGGGCATTACGATTTGGGCTAAAAAGGCCCAATCGCTTATGATGAGGGTACAATTGTCAGAGTACTCACGATACACACACACATATACAAACGGTGATATCCTTCACTACAGGTCAAAGGCAAATCTGCGGAAGGAGGATATGAATGAAAAATCCATCTTAGTATCAGTCACCACCGCATTCATCACTGATCAACTTTTACATAGTCTTTCTATTACTCGTAGTCGTGCCCCTCGTGCTGCTTTTTTTTTCTACAAGGGGTTTCTTTTAGTTTATGATTTGACCATTTCAACGAACTTTCGATCTTCAATGAAAGAGCATGCTATCAATTCCTCCTTGCTGCAACATGTCATAAATTTATAGCCCCCTTTTCACCATCCTTTATAATAAATATCCTTATGTCATCACTGTATTTGTATTCTGTTTTAGGAAAAGATGCAACGAATGACTTTGACGATATCGGACATAGTGACTCGGCCAGGGAAATGATGGACACATACTACATTGGGGAAATAGACGCCTCGACCATTCCCCTGAAAAGATCCAAAGTTAATATTGAGGCTCGACAAGCCCAGCAGAATACGGACAAGCCTATCGAGTTTGTCATCAAGATTTTGCAGCTCCTTGTCCTTCTTCTCATCTTGGTCTTGGCATTTGCTGTCCGACACTACACAAAGACAATAAGTAGTCGCACGCATCCCAGGTGAGGGACGAGTATTAAGTTGATTTGCACTATCATTGCTTGCTTGTTCTCTTAATTTAAACAATGTCCGACTGTTATTTTATTGATGAAGCTCTACCAAATATGTTAGTGCATGATTCCTATGTAAGGCTTGATTCGTTTCATATTTCGGTGCTACATTTTTACTGTGGTTCGGCTTCCCGAAAAAAAATATACAAAATGGATCTCAAAGTACGTTATAGTTACAAAAGAAATATAGAATGTGAATTACGAACAATTATGAGTAGTTATAGGTGAAAGATAGGTGGCTCGTTTGGGTTCGACTTTTCTGCGACCGATCAAAAGAAAACTTGTCGTGAGCTTTTTATTATCCGTTGTTTTTTTTTTTTTGAATCTGCATTTATGAATTTTGAAAGCTTATCTCGCTAGGAAAGATGTGGTAAACATAAACAATGAGAGAGAGAGAGAGCGTGGCCGGCGCGGTTCATGGCGGACTCGACTTTCTTGGAGTCTGAGACGGCGAAGTTTTGTGCAGTCAAAGTTGATGGTGGCTATGCTATTTGCTATATTGTTTTGGTGAGAGATGACGGAATTTATGAAAGGTAAAAGCGAACGAGATCCTCTGTCCCAATGGGTGTCTCATTGTGTGTACCCACTTAAAAATAAAATGTTAGAGAGATGAGAGATTAACGAAAGAGACAAAAGTATTTGTGGACTCCATTTGCATGTAACGGACGTCCACAATATATCTCATTCTACGTTTTTTAAAATATATGAAATAAAATTATACTTAGGAATATCGCAAAATATAAGATATTGGATATCAATATGATCGTAATAAATTAGATATGTTTATTTGATTATATCATATAAATCTAGTGAATAAATGATGATTTTAGAATATGATGGAATATGTAATTAGAGAATTATAAATTAAAATAAAACCAAAAGGTGTAGTCTTAACCCTTGATTGGACACTTGTCACGTATCCTTGGTTTGAAATACAGTTTTTTTCTCTCTCTTTATACACATTAATCTCTCCTCGCTCACATTTCTTTTATTTTAACTAGAAAATGTTAGAATTTCCATGTCAGCAATTTAATGAGACACCCAGTGGGACAGAAGATCTTGTTCGAGGTAAAGTGGGGGATTATGACAATTTAGGCAAAGTTTGGGGCTATCTTATTTGGTTGTGATTTGGAATTTGATAAAGAATATATAGGACAAGGGGTATATGTAATTCGCCAAGAAAGGCTGATTCAAGGTGGGACACATCGCATGGAAGTGTTTGTGGGAGTGTTTGTTCCCCTGTGGGATTGTTCGGTGCTCCTATGTGAGCCTTTGTTCTCCCGATTTGCGATGTACCGGTGAGACCTATCGGGCTATTTAGCCCTGTATATTTGTTATTAATACAAGCTGTCCTTTGGAAAGAAAAAAAAAAACATCGCATGGAAAATGGTTGGCCAAGCTCCGAAAGCCTTACCTCGCTCGTGAGCCGTAGGATCAAACAAGATCATATCGACGGCTCGGGTTCTTTTAAACCATCGGACCATTGACTTTATGTAATTGGAAATCTTACTAGATTTTATCTTTCAATGAACAAATCAATAAAAGGCACGTTATGATATAATTAGTGGTGACCAAATATTTAGTATTAGTACTAAACCACATCTATATACAGTAGAATCTCTATAAACTAATACACTTAGGACCAGCCAAATTTATTAATTAAAAGAGTTATTAATTAATCGATAAATTAATATTTTATTGATAAATTAATATTTTATTAATTTATAGTGTATATTACCTTTCAACTTTTGAAATATCAAATAACCTTCAATATCCCATGTCTTTAATGAACGTCAAATTACGAATCAAAACTTCAATCCCACAAGTCTATCATAAGTCGTATGGTATTAATATACATTCAGGTAACATTAATAAATATATCTATAGAATAAATTATGAAAATGTTTTTATGGAATTTTTAATTTATAATTTATACGGGACCTATAGAAATTATCAAAAGTCTATTATCTTATACTTTTAGAGAATTATTAATTTAGTACGTTATCCCCGAGTCGGGACCGACCAGAAATATTATATTATAGAGTTTCTACTGTACTATAAAAGTAGGATATGGACCCTATTGTGATGACACGTGGCAACAAATATCTGTAATTTTTTTTTACAATAGAAAATTGGTAGATATTCAGTGAATATGGTCTTTTATGCGATGACCCTATTAAATAACCTTGCATTTATCTGATTCGTTGTGCTGATTTAATAGGCAGCTGAACGGTCTGACAAAAAACTATTCAATTAAGAAAGTTGAACGGTCTTGCTAAAATGCTTTCTATTCAAGATTGTTGGCCTTTCTTTCTTTCTATTCGGTTTTTGCTAATTTTTTCTGGGATTGTTAGTGATGGCCTGATGGGTATTGTTCCCCGTCGATGAGGGAGCTCATGGGACTGTTGGTAATAATATTATTCCAAGGGCTCACTGGCTTGGGGTTAAGTTCTCTCAGTCTTCTTCCGGGCCGTACGGCGGCTTCCTGGGGAGGGCGTCGGCGGCGGATTCAGCGGTGCAGCCGCTGAAGAAGAGCCGCCATGGGCCGAGGTCAAGGAGCTCACATTATAGGGGCGTTACTTTCTATAGAAGAACTGGTCGTTGGGAGTCGCATATATTGTAACCACCAAAGAATGAATCTTTATATTGCACTTGCAATTACATGCAATTGAAGCACTTTTTCCTGCTTAAATGATATAGGGATTGCGGAAAACAAGTCTATTTGGGTTCGTTTCGTCTTCCCTTATTTTAATTCTCAAAGATTTTTTTTTTTCTTATTTCCTTCAATTCAAGAATCATGGTTTGAGGATTGGTTCCTTTTTTTTTCCTTTCTTGTGTTTAGGTGGATTTGACACGGCTCATGCTGCAGCTCGGAAGGCTTCTTCTATCATTATTTAAGAAATTACGAAATTCAGTTGCAGAAAGTGTAATGATCTAGCTGGTTTTATTGTAATTTTTTGACGAATGTTCCGGCGATATCATTGTCGATTTTTAAGCCAGCGTTTGGATGATTGAAACATTTATCTTCCTGTGAATATGTTGTTTCTGTTTTGATTGTTGTCTTCGATTGTATTAGGATCAAATTTACCTTTGATTTTTCTTTGACCAAAGTAGATTTTCTTTGTCCCTCTCTTTAGTCTTAAAGAAAAAGGGAAAGAATAATAGAGAAAGGTGTGTCCGTACAGAGGTTGTGCAATTGGGGGCTCAAGTATGGGATGACTGAGGCGGGAGGTTCAGCAACAGTAATGGTGGGCCCCGAGGAATCTGAGCAACATGGGTCGGCGGGTAGATTGTTCGATAACATGGAAGCCAAGATAGTCGACCCCGAGATTGGAGATTCATTAC
The DNA here is from genome assembly GCA_027422505.1 of Craterostigma plantagineum. Classification (NCBI taxonomy): domain Eukaryota; kingdom Viridiplantae; phylum Streptophyta; class Magnoliopsida; order Lamiales; family Linderniaceae; genus Craterostigma; species Craterostigma plantagineum. Next base: position 2,752,050 of record JAPQWV010000048.1, read on the forward strand.
CACCTGGGAAACGAGGGCGAGCTATGGCTGAGAGGACCATGTGGTCATGAATGGTGAACGTTCTAATGAAAATTAAATCCCAAATTTTCTCTTCTTTTTTTCTTCAAGTCTTTTTTACCGTCTACGTTTACGTTAGGTACGCTAGGGATGACGAAGCGACGAGGACGACAATAGATTCAGAAAGATGGCTGAAGACAGCCGACCTCTGTTATTTCGGCTCAGATGGGTTCCCCTTCGTTGTTGATGGGTTGAAAGAGCTGATAAAATACAAGGCTTATCAAGTGAGACGGGAAGAAACATCTATATTGGCAGATCCTCAGTACTTGGAAACATATATGAATGGGCACTGGCAAATCTGATTGTGAGATAGCTCATAAACAAACGCTCATACTCTTTATATGTAAGTATATTTTGTTTTCTTTATTCGTGCGAATGTGATCTACGACAGAGGCTTTATTGGAAAAGGTGATCAAGTAAAACCACGTATTGATGTTGATTTCTTCCGCTGAGGTCTCTTCAAGAATCAGATGAGAAGTTCAACGGTTCGAATGTTCCTCTGCTTCGTCCCAAGGACCTGAGGTTAGTTAGTTATGAGTTTGTTGGCCATTTTAAGTTCTCCACCTAAACTTTCGCAAATTTAAATTTAATTTCAGGCTTGCGATGATGGCTTCTGAGAGGTTATTAATCTTACAGCCTCATAACTGGTCTTTGAGGAGAGATTATGGCATGATGTTGTATTATAACAAGTAAGAAAAGGTTAACTGTTTTTGCTTCATTTTAATTGCTATGGTTATTATTTCTGTTTTCGTGACGAATGTGAATAAAAACGCACGGAATACGAACCAGCCGTTCAAGAACTGAGCATCTGCATGGCTTTTGCGCCCGAAGAAGAGGCTCAAGTGTTGGAACATTTCGTGGAGAAACTGCATTTAATGATGCTCGAACTGTTGTGGAAATTGCGGGGGCAAAAGGGGTCCATTGACGGCTATGTGAAAATGTTATTACCACTGCTGCAAAATCTATCTGCTTTTGATTTTCTTTTGCGGGTTTTGTTAACTGTTTTAGCTATTCGTTATATCTGAGTTAAAAAGGATTGTGGTGTTTTGCTTATGCTGTGTGTTAGTAGCTTCGTTGTATGTTGTATAGTTCTCGGTAACAGAGTATAATCGATACTCTTCCTTTTCATTTTGTTGAATGGAAATTTAAGAAGTTGAGCGCTCGGAAAGGGATGGGTTGTTTTCTTGCATAAGGTCTTCACAAGATATGTTCATTGGTCATGTTAATATAAAATCTTTAATGTTGCTTTTCTCTTTACATGTAAGTATATTTCGTTTTTTTATACAATTTTTTCATCCCAAGAAGCGTTTTCACTCCGTGCATCGCATGTGAATGAAATCTTCTCTTGGCATAATTGGCTTAATTAGAGTGTTTTATTGTCACGCTGTGAAAAGATTGTGGCATTCAGAAGGGACCCAACAGGTGGAGCTTGCTACTTATAAAAACAGTCGGCACCTTCCATGTTCGAACGGGTACGATGTGCCTGCCCTTATGATGACGATAAATTATATGTTTGTAAAAAGAAATAGGCATGTTTTGCGGCCTTTTGTTCAAAGGAACACGCATGTGCCTCAAACATATCTGGAACCATACACAAGAAGAGTTATAGTCGTAAAAGGGTGCTCACAAGTTGTAGACTTTTCTTATGCCCGAATCAATGGGATCCAATTTGATCTTCCTTTCAGAACCACGTAACTTTATGTAATTCAATGACAAAAAGTTTATAAAACATGTGCATGGCATATTTCCTCAAGGTGATGGATACAAATATGCCATTATATTTGTCCACTCCCTTTATTTATTCTATTTGTTCATTTTACTTGGCGATTTCATGAGTCCATAAAGTAATGTTCCTTGGCATGAAAATCAAAGGTATTATCGCTAAGTTATTTGGATAACTATTCCCGTTTGTGATATTTTTTCTGCTCAGATTTTGGAGTGGGAACTACCAAGTGAAGGGTTTAGACGGAAGTCGAACAAGTTGGTCACTTATTAGTTTTCGAAGTGATGTGTTATTAATTTTTCTCATCGTATGATCTCTTAACGATGTTAATGGAAGCACATAATATTTTAGTCTGAAATCCTCTTCTATCGTTGCAGATTTCTGGCCTGTCCTTCGAAACTTTCCCGTGATGTTCCATCAAAAACGTCGTCACCCATACAAGGCCTACAAGAATGCAAAAGGAAGAATGGTTCGACTGAATCTCATCTCATATCATCTCCGAGCTTGGGCTCCCTTACATGCCTCAAAGACCAGGTTAGAAGTTATCGGTATATAATCAAAGAGTGGGTGTAATGAATTGATCCATGGGGCATTCAAGATGATGAAAGATCATCAGATTTGTGGGCTACACTTTTGAAGGACGGACCTGAAATCGAGCGAAGCGAAGCATTGTACATATTAACATTGCCAAAAAATATGATTGCGTGCTGTATGAATGCAGATAACGTCGCCTAACTTGTAATTAATGGCAACATCTGTAAAATTAATATAGATAGGCTTTTGGGCTGACTGTGCAACAAATATATGATTACATGGAAAATGTTAAACTCCCGAGTCGCATCGAATCTCCTTAAGGTAAGATCTGTCCTCGGCCAGTGGAGAGTTCCATCTAAAAATAAACTTTCTGGCAAAATCAAACTGCAGAACGAATGACTGTGGGAAGGCTATTCAATTATGCCGATGAAAGACTGCAGTGAATTTCGTGAAGTGTGAACACTTCGCAGGTGTAAGACTGCACTCAGGAATATAGGAATACGACTTCTGTGACTTTAGGAGCTTCATTCAGGTATGAATTACATGGTGTATGACAGTTCCCTGTGTATCAATTATGACTGCATACATGAATGGAAGAATGTGGGGTGTATGACTACAGGTAAATTTGGGCAATTAAGAAGGTAAAGCAACGGGTTTACAGAGGTGTAAGGCTGCAGTGAATTTCGTAATGTATGAAGTCTTCCACAAGTGTCAGAACTCAGAAATTACGACTTCCGTGACTTACGACCTTCATTCACGTATGAATTATGTGGTGTATGACAGTTCCCTATGTATCACTTATGACTGCAAACAGGAATGCGCCTATAAATGTCTGAGTTCGAGTTTCATGAGGGCACAAATACAACAACAATGAGCCCCAACATGTAACATTCTGGGGTGAATCACTGCAGGTAAAATCGTTGTTAAACCGACATGATCAATGTTGTCGTCTAAATCCTAATTGACGAGTCTTTTGCAATATCAATATTAGAACACCGCATGGTAAAAGCATCAGAACCCTCTATAGTCTATAGACTAATTGTCAACTGTGAGACTGAAAGTCTGAACGACTGTAACAGCACTGAAATGTATCAATTTCGGTATTTATGATATTTTGACTTTGGGGATAAAACATTTAATAAGATTTGTCATTTATGTAGAGTTTGTGTTGTCCTGTAATTTATTAAAAAAAAGTATTATATTTAAATGCATTTGAGGGGTCGGCTATGAAAAGACCACATTATTGTCTTCCCAATAGTTGGTCATTAACTGCATTCCAGAAATCCGAGTGCTCATTCTATCGTGATAAAGAGTAACAAGATGTAGCAGTCATACACTATCTATTTAAATAGACAGGACATTAGTTGTTGTATGACACAAATGTGCTTTAAACAGATAAGACATCAATTGTTGTATGGCAGAAATGTGTTAATGCTGTTTTGTGATCTATGTGTCTTATTCTGTAGCTGAATGGACTATTTTGCTGGATGGATGCGATGTGCTTCGACAGATTTAGAAAATTTAAGAGATGTATGACTGTTAAAATGTTAAAATGCTTAGGATGTAAGACAGGTAAAGAAATTGTTTGGCCATAGATATTTGTCGAATATGTGTCGTTTCTATCATGCGTATAAATCAACGTACCACAAAACTTGTATGTATATCAGGCAGCGTACAATTCTTCATGACAAAAATAATGCTTCTAATTTTTTCTTTCATTCATACAGATATTCCATGAATATTTTGCATCATCTCTCATAAATTGAAAGCAAATATTTGTATAAGAGAAGGTACAGTTTGAATAACGAACAACATCAATTTGTTTGGTAACTTTTGAATTACTCCGAATATGTCAATCCAATTGATTATGCTCTTGTGGTTAATAATAATGATAGTATACGGCAAGTTCTATGTGTTCATGAATGTCATTTATTTTGGACATCAAATACCAAATGTAAAGGTTAGTTGTAATCGAAGGTATGCGGTACGCGACTAAAAATAAGTAAATTGTCTTATAATATTCCAGTATGTTGTACTTATATAGTGCATATGCCTTGCATGAGATTTTCATCTCTGCCCGGATAAAGTAATGATAGTTGGTAGATGTATGACTGGTAGTGCAAGGCAGTCTGAGTAACATGTGAAATACAGTTTATTATGTTTGTCACCAAAAAAGAGCCGTCTACGCAATGACTATACATTATCACTATCACACTTATTGACATTAATTAAGTTGCCAGCAATAATTAATGACAAACTCATCGATACTTCGTTTTTTACAAATATTGTAAGAGTTGTCAGGTTGAAAGCTCGCTTATAAATTATTGCATATCAGTTTTGATAGATTTTGCATATTTAGGGGATGTATGTCTTTTAAGGTTGTAAGACTTATGTATGTCTTTTAAAGTTGTAAGACTGCTCAAGATGAAAGATTGATAATAAATTGCACGACTGTTGATATTCGACAAATCTGCGCCATTTATATCATGCATTAAATTAGCATGCACGCAAAATTGTATGCGTATCAATAGGCGTACAATTTTTCACGAAGAAAGAAATGCTAGAATAATTTTTTTTTCATTCATACAGTTTTCCCATGAATATATGCACTTTTTTTCTTCTATTACATTAAAGTTAGTTGTATTGTTCCGTAGAAGTTCGAATTAATCAAGTTACTTACATATAATATATATTTCATCACAGAATTTGTTTCATAGAATCAGGTGTCACAGTATTAGTCTTTCCCACATGTCTTTGTGTTATTATTATATTTGGAATAAAAGTTAATTATGCAGCTGTAATTATATGTATAGTAAGTATTGAGCATGAAAAACGATTTAACTTAATCTGTTTCATAATAGTCTTACGAGTCTTACAATAGTATATGATATATTGGTTCAAGCTTTCTGCAGTCATACAAATGTCAGCTTCAAACACTCTTACAAATATCCATCAACCGGCGCACATTCATCCTCCATGATTACATATTTAGGGTTATTTATTGACTTTCCAGTTTCATTCATGTGAACTACGGTGCAACATAATAATATGTAGAGTTCCAACAATATTAACTGAATTAAAATAGAGTACATTAATTGCATGGTTGCCAATCGTCGGATGATAACAAAGTTGTGCATTGTTTTCACGTTACTCAAAATACAGAAACATTGGATGGATATTAATGTTGTTTGTAATGCCAGTTTTTATGGAAGCATGTATACAATTCACCACAGACGATTCAGTAATGTATATTTTCAATTTCGTAAATGTGCCTAATAATAACACAGATATACATATATATCTTCATCATATTATTTTTGGAAGCATTCAACCAATATTGCATTGTTAGGGTACCGTATGGCTACTGACCGACCTACGGTTTTGAACCAGTGTCTGGACAATCTTCGCGCTTCAATAGCAAACATAATTGCTGGCATAGATGGAGAAGTCAATTCTTACATCCAGAGTCACCAAATCGAATTGAACACCACACATGATAGACTCCACTCAATAACAAACACCATTGCCCCGTACAACTATTGTAGACAACCATTGCTTGGAGGTTCGCAACAGACTTCTTCGCATCATGAACAAGCTTGGTACAACTATTCCAGACAACCATTGCTTGAAGAATTGCTCGACGAGCCACACTCTGAGGAGGAAGAGGAGGAGAAAGACAATCTACGTAGTACGTAGTGCCCGTGCATCGCACGGGGCTACATCTAGTATTATGTAATACGATTCCTCACGAGAGTTGTAAAAATGCCACGTACTTCAAATAACGCCATTTTTGACAATACGAAGTCAAACATTTCAAGTTTCATTCAATAATGGCCACTTGATGATGAAGCCGAAAGTCGTCTCCTTTTTAATCACCTATAAAATAACTCAAAGTCAACTGCTTTATTATGTGTTTGCTTGAGGACGTTCGTTTAGATCATTATTAATGGGCTAGCAATAAGTGCCATATTCAGCGCATGATCAACTTTGAATTGAAACAACAATCTTTATTCCTTACATACAATCCATGATGTAAGGAGATAAAAATTCATGAAAGTTTAGCAACAAACTCATGAATGTTTGCTTGAGAGCTACCTCCATCCTTCATAGCTCCTATCATAAAATCTCCCATTCTCCTCGCATTTTCCCTCATCTCCTCACCTCTCTCTTCCTCCATAACACACTCCACACATCTCAAAATCTCTTCCCTCATCACAACGTTAGTCTTCGAATCGACGCAAGCCCTAATCCCAAATCTCCAAACGTCCTCCACGAACTTTGCGTTCATGAATTGATCGCTCCACCAAGGCATTGCAATAATGAGAACGCCGAAACAGGAAGCTTCCAAGGTCGAATTCCACCCACAGTGTGTGACGAAACACCCTATTGCACCGTGCGCTAGAACTTCTAACTGAGGAGACCAAGAGACTATGAGCCCTTTGTCTGAAGAGAAATCCTTGGGTAGTTTTGGTTCTTCAGAAGATCGAACGACCCATAGGAAGGGTCTTTTCGTAATCTTTAGGGCTTCTGCGATTTCGATTATTTGACTTGTTTCGAGCTCTGCCATGCTACCGAAGGAAGCATATATTACAGATTTGTTTCCATGGAGCTTGAGCCATTCCATGCATGCGTTGACGGGGTTGAAGAGGCTTAGCTCGTATTCTTTGTCGTGTGTTAGGGTTTTGTCCAAGTACATGGATGGTATGGTTGGCCCTATTGTCTTGATTGTCATATGCCTTGACATCGCATCCGTAACCTAGTATATTGAACTATTATTTCGGAATCTGCAAGAGAGCTTCGCAAAAAAGGGATGTTAATTTCTAACTTCCTAAAAATATTAATAAAGCGCTCGAAGTGCTTATCCGGTTTTCCCCTTCGTAACGCCGCGGGATATGGAGGTCGAATCTTGACTGGTGGGAGTGGGTCGACCTTCTTTTCCACCGCGAGAGGATCCGGCTCGTCCTCGACCTCTTCGGCCTGCACGACCTTTTCATCGTCGTGAACCTCAGTGTTTGTGGTCGTGAGGTTGCTTTCAACGTTGTTTTCTGTCGCTTTTGCTTCTTCTCCAACCCTGATCTCCTTGGTCAATTCAAGCTTCTTCCCATTTCTCAGCTGAATGGCCTTAACGTACTCTCGAGGGTTCTTTTCAGTGTCGCTTGGGAGTGTGCCTGGCTTGCGCTCGGACATTGAACTTGTTAGATGCTCCATTGTAGTCGCCAAACTTTGTATTGTGTCTTCTATCTTGTTGAATCGTTCGTCTATCTTACGACTTTGATCGCCTTGATAGCCCGCCAATTTCTCAAATGCTACCTCCCAATCGGCTTTTTGTTTTGTTGGTGGCCCACTCTGTTGATTTTGAGCTTCTGAAGGCTTTAAGTAGTGCGAGTTTCCGTAGGACAGATTCGGATGGCCTCGCCAGCTTGGGTCGTATGTGTTGGAGTACGCATTCTTTTGCCTATTGTGGATGTAGTTCACCGCTTCAGGGTCCTTTGATTGTATATGGTCTAACCTTTTATGTATGGCTTCGAATTGCGCCTCCAACGAGCTACTTATCTCATGTACTCCAGCCATCCGTCGGTCCAAATCATGCTCAGTATATCTTGCTGGGTAGGCTGCAATTCGCTCGATGGCCTGGAGTGCTTCCTCGTCGCCTAACTCCATAAAGTTTTGTGTGCATCCGCCGTCGACGATCCTTTTATTTGGTGTGCTCAGCCCTAAGAAAAATGACTGCATCTGGACGCTCAGGGGTATGCTATGGTTCGGGCATTGTCGCGGAAGGCTCTTGTATCTACTCCATGCATCGCTCAGAGATTCGCCACCTTCTTGTTTGAAGTTTACTAGCTGGCTCCTAATTTCGCTGGTCCTTGACAGTGGGTAATATTTGCCCAGAAAGCACTCCACTAGTTGCTCCCAACTAGTGATAGATGCATGTGGCAATGATGAGAACCATTCAGACGCCTTACCTGTCAAAGAAAAGGGAAAAAATGTCAGTTTTATCACTTCCGTAGAGACGCCTGGATACTTAATAGTTCTGCAGATTTGAGTAAATTTTAAAATATGTGAATTTGCGTCCTCGTTTGTAAGCCCATGAAACTGTGCTGAACCCGTCACCATCTGTATAGTAACGGGTTTAATCTCAAAATGATTATTTGGTCCCGGAGGTATGGCAATCGGGTCGCTGTCATCGAAAATTCCTGGAAGCGCTCGACTTAGTAAAGTGGGCCGTGGAGGAACCATCTGTTCTTCCTCGTGTTCTTGATTGTCCATTCTTAGTCTACGATTTCGATTGTTACGCCGACACGTCGCTTCGATTTCTGCGTCAAATAGCAATGGTACGTTTCTCGAGCTTCGTGTCATGCACTAATAGGAATTGTCTGCAAAAGATGAAAAACCAAAGTAAGCGAATTGGCAAAAATAGTAATAAAAAATAATAAAATAATCGAGAAATAAAACGTCTAAACTAAAACTCAGAATAAATCCTAAAATTAATAGTATAGCTATCCCCGGCCACAGCGCCAAAAACTTGACACGCTCAAGTACTAGCAAGTGTACTAGGTCGTGCAAGTAGTAAAACGGACGAAGTCCGAGTATCGATCCACGAAGACAGCTTGATTAATTCTAAGAAAATAAACCTAATTCTAATTTAGACTAAGAGAATTTTTATAGTTTTGATGATTTAATTAAACGAGATAAAAGCACAAATAATAAAATAGACGCAAATAAAATAGACGAGATAAAGATCAATTAACGACGAGTGACCAAGGCACATGTTCAGCACAAATAATTCTCACGTCTTCATAAAATCTATCCTATCTAACCATCATGAATCTCAGTCAAGGTAAAATTTTCTAAGACAATCGCTACTCGTTTGTCCCGCAATAGCGATCCTATGCGATAGAGAACCAACCCGTATATGTCTATAGGATTGTAGTTTCTACGCATGCATTAAATCTCTATGAAATTCCCCGAGCTTAAACGCTTTCGGCGCTTAAGGATTCGGAAACCACACATACGAAACCGAACTCCATCCCTGGTCAGTTTTACGTAGTGATGTTCGATGTTTATTGTTCTAACCGGTCTAATCACTTTGTCCGTCTCATAAACCAATCAAATAAACATGCATATGTTGATCAGTCATACACAAGCATTAAGCGCAAACAAGGAACACGTGACTCGATTCACACGATCAAATAGGATAAGAAAAATATTAATACGTAATCATTATTCGGCCTACCATGGCCCTAATCACAAAATAATCTAAGCTATCATATTAATAAAATAGAAGCACAAAGTATTCAAAGACATAATAGAGAAATAATAAAAACTTCGCTTTTGCGGATGGAATTAATCGCGTCTGCTTCTTTTTTTATTCCGTCATCAAGCTCCTCCGCTGCTTTATTTTCAGCCGCCAGTTCTCTCTGTTATTCGCTGCTTTGCTTTATGCCCTCGCTTAAAATCGCTTGTATATTTGTAGGTGTGGTAGCCGACTCAAATCCCCAAAATATTGGAATCTTCTATTGAATATTTGACCAATTCTATATTGTTTGAATCTTTGCCATAAGTTGTACGTGATCCTCTCCTAAATAAGTAATCTCTCCTTCAATTGCTCTCCACGTCATAGCTGCCAAAGAAATAAAAAATATCAGGTAAATTGCAATGTTGCCCCAACTAATGTAAAAGTTTGCAAGAAGATCCCCAAGATTCAAATTGCTCCAAAAGTGCCCTTATTTTTCCTTTTTCGTTCTCGTTTGCTCGGTCATCTATCAAACAATAAATCTAAACCTAAACATAGGATATTCGAGGCAATTTTAGGAAAATTAAGATAGAAAATGTACTTTTATGGGGTACAAACATAATATAATTTCCTAACTTATCAATGAAATTTCGAAAATTTCTCTCCGAGCGCGTTTAGCTATGATACTAATTGTTGGTCCGTTTATATCCAACTAAAGCATATTTCAAGCAATTATACCACGAAATAAATGAAAGAATTCACTTAGCGTGGGGTGTGTGCGTGCGTTGTTGAGGAGGGGTTGGTGGCTCTTTCTAAAAAAAAATTCTCTTTGTATTAAATTATCACGCACAAGACACATAACTATGTGTTACGATTTTAGTATTTATACCACATGTTGGTATATAATACTTGGGCCATTGCAAGCCCATTACAATTAAGCTCACTGAGCTTTACAAATAAAGCCCAACTCACTTAAATAAAATTACAAAGCTAAGATAAAATAATTAATTGAACACAATAAATATTTCATGACACTACCAGCGCATGAACTTTGAATTTGAAACAACAATCTTTATTCCTTACATACAATCCATGATGTAAGGTGATAAATAATTCATACAAGTTTAGCAACAAACTCATCAATGTTTGCTTGAGAACTACCTCCATCCTTCATGGCTCCTATCACAAAATCTCCCATTCTCCTCGCATTTTCCCTCATTTCCTCACCTCTTTCTCCCTCCATAACACAGTCCACACATCTCAAAATCTCTTCCCTCATCACAACATTGGTCTTCGAATCGACGCAAGCCCTAATCCCAAATCTCCAAACGTCCTCCACGAACTTTGCGTTCATGAATTGATCGCTCCACCAAGGCATTGCAATGATGGGAACGCCGAAACACGAAGCTTCTAAGATCGAATTCCACCCGCAGTGTGTGACGAAACACCCTATTGCACCGTGCGCTAGAACTTCTAATTGAGGAGACCATGAGACTATGAGCCCTTTGTCTGAAGAGAAATCCTTGGGTAGTTTTGGTTCTTCGGAAGATCGAACGACCCAAAGGAAGGCTCTTTTGGTAATCTTTAGGGCTTCTGCGATTTCAATCATTTGACTCGCTTCGAGCTTTGCCATGCTACCGAAGGAAGCGTATATTACAGATTTGTTTGCATGGAGTTTGAGCCATTCCATGCATGCGTTGACGGGGTTGAAGAGGCTTAGCTCGTATTCTTTGTCTTGTGTTAGGGTTTTGTCCAAGTGCATGGATGGTATGGTTGGCCCTATTGTCTTGATTGGTATATGCCTTGACATCGCATCCGTAACCTAGTAAATTGAAATTATTATTACATAGGAAATCATAAGATCCAACAGCAGAAATTCCTATACAGAATCAAATTATACCTGATGCTTCTAAACCCTAAAGTGATGCGAGTTATAGGCAATTCGGACTAGGCGCCGGCTAGACGCTAGTCGGGACCCTACCGTGGCGAATATAGCCTAAACGGCCCATTAATCGGAGAAGATACTAAACGGACGATTACTCAGCCTAATCGACCAATTAATTGGACTAGTCGGCCGATTCATCGGCCTTTTAGTATAAAAGTCCACCAACCCCACGAAAAATGTATACTATAAAGCCCATTTCGAGCCCACTAAGGGGCAAGGCCGTAGATAATTAAGCTAAGGCATGCATATATTTATAACAAATACTACAGCTTCTTTTCTGTTAGCTAACTGGTGTGGGACAACGATAAGTCTGATCAATAGCTCCTTTGGAAATTAAAAAGAAAAAGGATAGATTATTATTGAACAGTTATTAACTATCTAACAAAGGAAACTATATCTATTAAAATTTAAATCATATAAATCTTTTTTATTTAACTAAGAGAGCTTACTATATGTGGCTAAAATATTAAATAAATACATATAAACTAAAAAAATTAGGAAAACTTACTCCCACATCAATTTTAAGACATATTTTGTATTAATATTATGTGGTTGCATTGTGTGAATAGTTATTAAAATGTCTAGATAAATTTGATACAATGTTTGCATATTTGATGTATAGAAAATAAATAATAAAAAATATATATACCGTATAATTTCCGCCTAGAAACCGCCTAGGCCCCATGCGACGGCCTAGGCGCTAGGCCCCCTTCGGGCGCCTAGCGCTTTTTACAACCTTGGTTATAGCTTAATTCGATATTTGAATTACTACATCTCTTATGTTACCTCATTTTCCAACTCATATATGGAGTTGACCAACACGAAATCAGCACTTTCAATGTTCTGAAACTGGCTCAGATGCAGCTCCAAAGCTCCAGGGTGAGATTCTTGATCGACTACAAAAGAAGGCAAGTCCGAGGATATGAGTTCAGGCAAACCTGGGACAGAGATCCTATCTTTGTCTATGGGAAATTCCAGCCACCCTTTGTAGAGATGATAGTAGACACAATTCACAGCAGTAGTCTGAGTGAAGAAAGCAGCCCCAAGTATCCCAAACTTCTTAGCAACGTCGAGGCTCCAAGGCAAGAAAGGATCGTATATCAAGCAATCAATAGGAGAGTTCGAGCTCTGAAGCTTCTCCAAGAGTTCGGTCAACGTGTGGGTCCCAATTTCTCGAAACTTGTCTATGTAAGGCACTAAAGCTACTGATCCTCGTCCATCGTCGAAGCCATCGGAGTATGCTTCGAGACAGATTGAATCTGGGATGTTTTGGGTTGTCTTGAGGACGTACTTACTCGCAGCGAAGGTGATGTCGATGCCCTTATGTAATAACCTTTTGGAGAACTGAAGCATGGGATTTATGTGTCCTTGAACTGGGAATGGAAGGATTAAGCAGTGCTTCCTAGTCTTTTTAGCTCCTTGTGTGCTATCCATTCCCTCTTTATTTTATTTTTTTCTTTCCTTCTTGTTTTGATGATATTTTGTCAATAGTGTGCGCAAGTTGGAAGCAACGAGATATAGATACGTACATAGCCGAATTCCTGCGTGTGAAAATTCTGTTTTTTTTCCCTCTTAAGAGATATTATGATTGGGTATGTTGGTTTCCAGCCACTTGCATAGCCCACCAACGAAGACAAAAATATATAAAATAATATTATTAATATTATATTATAATATTATTTTATATATATAATAAAATAATGAATGTTTATATTGAACGGCGACGTGATTTCTGGCCACCCGTTTCGAGCGGACCAGAAGAGCTGCAGACATCTATTAGGCTGAGGATTCTTCAGTTATTATCATCACAAGTTCATTCGAGTTGTACTATATAGAGAGAAGTAATTCGAGTGAATTGTGAGGTCATCAGTTCAGGTACAAACTGATAGGGCTCCACATCCATAGAGAGGTGTGAGGTAAACACGAGTGGTAAAATTGAGATAGTAAAAATTCGAGGTTTGCAATTTTTACTATAGTGAAGATTTTCCCGACTCAGCCGTGGTTTTACCCTCTTCGTTAACAGATGGTTTTCCACGTTAAAATTCTGGTGTTCTTTCTTACCTTACGATAATTTTATTTTTACTGTGGTAGTTACTGTGCGGATCCCACCAAATTTACCTTGTGGGTCCCACTTCTCCCGATCGTCGTATCTAGCCAAACCGGGACATGTTCCGCTGCAGGACCCATGACCACCGCAGGGGCCCACCACCATTCCCAACATATATTCACCATGCACGACGACAAAGTGTTTTCTTTTTCAGTTAGTTTAATCCGTCGTTATAGGACTAAAGATGCAACTACTCCATATGTATAATAGATTGTAAGAACACAGGACAAAGTGATGAGGTGTTTGATAATAAAATCCAGACGTACATATTATACGACAAGGGTTGTAATTGGCTAGCTTATTTCTTAATTTGAGCAATGTCACTACTATATAAATATATAATTATATATATATATATATATATATTCTTTAACTAAGGTAATAGATTTATGGGCTTGGGCTATTGCTTTTTCCTCTGCCTTTATTGGGCCTAGGTGATGGTTCAAAAGGCCCAGAAACGTACAAGCAAAAGTTCATGTTGCGCCCAGTTCGTACAATAAATGGAAAAAGTAATTAAAAAAACAAATTCCTTCATATCTTACTTACCAACTATAAGGCCAAAATTCAAATATAGAAAATAGTAGAATGTCACTAAGCAAAAAGTTGCATCTAATGGGGCTAAGCACCCCTTGTTTCAGGCCCTATATGTCTAAGCAAAATGCACAAGGCAACCTTCCTTAGCCGCCTAAAGTTGGAAGTTATTAATAGTGGGACTTTTAATGTTTCAATATATATCTAAAATACCCCCAATTTTCCTCTATTCTGCATCGGGAAAACAAAATATAAATATATAGATAGTGTTGCGTGCAACTATACATATGATTGAGATATATCCATCTAACAGTTTTAAGTTTTTTAAATGAATATTGGAATGAAGATTGGTGGGGCGCAAACAAGAATTTCCGGAGTGGTGTTGCATGCAAAGCCTCGACTTTGGCATTAATGGGAAATATCGCTTTCAAGTACCAATTCAATGTGATATATATGACATCTATATTATAATGCGCTAGCAAGTAATGAGACAGTCTTCGTATAAACAACATTAACATATATATATCCTTCATAACTACTCTATCCTAGCAAGAATATATGCTTGAACAAAGATTTTCACTACTATACTATCACATCATCATGAATAAGGTTGTCTCCGTCCGTCCTTAGTTTATGTTTTTGATGTTTTTATTATGCGTTTAATAGAGAGTACGATCAAAAGAGATTTACTCATTGTCATTGCGCTCTTAAGTGGAAATTACTTAAATTTTAACTCTTAAATATGGTACTGGTTAATCGAAGATAATCAGTTAATCAACTTTCCCCGTCTTGTTTTTTTTTTTTTTAACCGAGTATTAAGGATTTTGTCGGATCCCACTCTTCACTCGTTATTGTCTCCTTGGCAATCTTTTATTACATCTTGCAATGTTTCTCTTCTTTTTATTAATTTTCATTCGATTTTAAACAACTGATCGTAATTACGGCTCTTCGAAATGAAACGGCCATATTCTAGAATGCGACAGTTAAATTCTTTTCTTTAAACTTTCCTAGTTTAAGATTTTAATAATCATATACTACAGAAGGGATCAAGGAACCATCATCGCCATATTTTAATACCAATAATCGATGATTGACAATAATATAGTAATTAGCAATAAATATACACACTACGCAATCGTGTTACTCATGCAAAAAGACAAATCATATTAATTATTCTAATTATATATTTGTTATTCTTAAAAAGAAATTGAATTAGGATATAATATGTGAAAACCCGCTGTCATCTTTCGCAAAACAAAATAGGCAAGATACATGGATACTTTTTTTTTTTCTATATAAGATTTCTTAATCAATAACTAGTAATGGATCCAATCATAACCATCTTACATGTTATGCACTAGCCATCGGATTTATTTTTCCATATTATCTTTATTATACGTCGTGTATATGAACTTTAGATATTAAATAGATAAATGGAAATGGATGGGGCATATGGAACACCAAACTTCTTTATATATTACCTTGGTTTCTTTCTTCCAAGTTGACATGTGAAATTGATCTAAGATTTATAAAAAAAAAAAAACTAGCTTAAGCCACTACTGTTATAATACACTAAAATGAAACCTTTTGTACACATAATTGATTAAATAAAAATTTCCCCTACAAGGTAGTTGTTCTATAATCAAAGGTTTATGCAATGATATGTCACATGGGGCGACGACGTTATGCCAAAGAGGCCGAATAGAAGCGACACAGAATATAGCTTAGTTAGTTATTATACATCCATTTTTTGTTAATAAATAAAATAAAATTTTCTTATTACTTCCTACATTGCAGACCATGAAATAATCACGTAACGATCGTAACACCTTGCGATCCAACGACCTACGTCGATATCATTTAATTAAAGAGCATGAAATTCCGTGCATATACACGTAGAATACTTCGGATCGACACAAATAAATATGTATAGCAAATACATGGCTCATACGTTTAACAGAACTAATGATAATAATATTTATTATTATAATAGGAAACGATCAAGAAATGGACGGCGACAGACATGGATATATATTTAATTTATATGCTGTCAATAATTATAGCATTTTCCGTATATATATATTTTTGACAACTCAATATAATAGCTCCGAAGACATGCTGGGTTTTTATCTTTTAACCTTTTTTTTTTCTAGGTTTAGGTTTAGGTTTATAGTATACATATATATAATTATCTATGTATGAAGTAGAAAGGAGTATATAAAGACTCAACGCTCGGCCATGCGCGTCTCCATCACGCGCATCCCGTCTCCTCCTCAAAGCCTATACGTCAACCTCGTAAAGCGGGGAGCAGATTATGGGAAAATTATTTAATTAAATATTAGCCTTCTTTCAGTTTTTCACACAGTTACACGCACATTGTGATCGATGTACACAGAGCTTCTCCTTCATATCTCCTCTCTCACACACACACATATATATATACATACATACATGAATATATTAAATTGCGGAGATGCAATGCATACAGCAGTGCGGTGAATCCAACCAAGAACACACAGAAACACACAGTGAACACGTTGAACTATGGAAAAATACTATAAAAGAAAGCCATTTACTTGTAATATTTTTTGTTTCCTCAACCAGCACATGCACACCTCTCTCACCCCTAGCTTATATTCTCTCTCTCTCTCTCTCTCTCCATCTCCCTCAAACTAATAGTTTTTTTTTTTTTATGTTTCTGCACTCACAAAGAGATTCCATCAGATCTACAGTGAAAAGCTGAAAGCGATCCGATGAACTATAGGCTCTAGCCTTGTTGGAAGAGCAGAGATTGCACCTGCCACGTGTTCTCGGACTCGTCAACTTCAGGTCGTCAGCTCTTTGTTTGATTGGTTCGTCTTGATTTCATAGTAACTATCTTAGTTTGATTTGTATTGCATGTCTATGTATATAAGTGGAATGAAACTCTGATTGATGATAAACGTCCTCTTAATTTCCAATCCATGGAAGCTGTTTGATTAAATGACATTGACGACAACTCATCGTATTCTTCTTTTCCTGGTTTCTATCGCTGATGTTTTATAATCCAATGTTTCACAGACAATCTTAATTACTGCGAGAAAAACTCACTCGAAACCCAAATCATTTAGGCTTTGCAACGAACCCGAGATGCTGATTTAGTCCTCGCCTGGGACGAGTTTTATAAATAACAAGCCATTGATTGGACGCAAACATGGGTTGCGAGGTTCAAATCGACCCGCCCGAAGACATGGATATAGTCCTGTCTTCAATGTGGCCCGAAGACATAAACGAGGCTGGCCGACAGTTCAACATCGAAAACCCGCCAACCGCCGATCAAGACATGTTGGAAGACGTTGTTGAAATCAAGAAAGAACCCAACGTCGTCGATTTCAAGCGCCTAATGGAGCTCACAAACCACAGCGAAAAGGGCAACTGGCAACTGGCTAACCTGGTAAAGAATTGGGAGTACAAGCAGGCGAACGCGGTTCGTCTCCTCAGGGAAGAGCTCGACAACCTCAGCAAACAGCAGAGGGAAGTCGAGCTCAAGAAGCTCGAGATATTGGAGGAGCATAGGTTTGAGAAGGACGGTTGTGCGGGAGATAAGCGTCCCGTTTCGATCCTCGATGAGAACATGAAGTATCTGTATGAGGACGCTCCGAGGAGGAAGAGGGACGTTGTATGTCGGGGCGAGAGGGTGGCAATGGACGGGGAATACGATAGCCTTTTGTATTGGAAGAAGAGAGCTATGGATATGGAGAAGCTTTTAGAGGTGAGCATGCAGAGGGAAGAGGTTCTCCTGGCGAAATTGCAGGAGAGTATAGAGAATCTTGAGAAGCAGTCTTCGCCCGTCGAGGAATTATCGCAGGTCTTGAAGAGGGCCGATAATTTCTTGCATTTCGTACTGCAAAATGCGCCTGTTGTCATAGGCCATCAGGTACTTCGAGTTCGATATATGTGTGTGTGAATTGTATCATGATGATAGGGAATGATTCGATTCTTACGAGTGCAAGCTTTTATCTTCATTTGCAGGATAAAGAGCTGAGATATAGGTTCATCTTTAACCATTTCCCGAGCCTGAGGGAAGAGGTACGCTAACGCGTAGAGATTTTATCTTGTTGTATTGTGATAATTTGTTTGCATGGATAGAGTTTTTGAAAGGAATGATTTTTTTTTTTTTTTTTTTTTTGCTTTGCAGGATATTATTGGCAAAACGGACGTCGAGATCTTTACTGGTGCGGGCGTGAAAGAATCCCAAGATTTCAAAAGAGAAGTCCTCGAAAAAGGACGACCAGCAAAGAGAGAAATCACATTCGAAACGGAGCTTTTTGGCGCGAAGACGTTCTTGATATACGTGGAGCCCGTTTTCAGCAAAGCGGGAGAGACTATCGGTGTCAATTACATGGGCATGGAAGTAACCGATCAGGTAAAAAATATCATTTTTTTTCTGAATTCTGATTACTCTTTAAGATCATCTTGATTGCCTCTTAAGACTGGAGATGTTTTCGATGGAATCTGTAGGTGAGGAAAAGAGAGAAGATGGCGAGGATTAGAGAGGAAATGGCTGTGCAAAAAGCTAAAGAAACAGAGCTGAACAAGACGATCCACATCACAGGTATAGATTACTTTGACAGTTCATCGCAGGTTTATAAATTGTATTTTCTTCTCCTTCTTACGAAGTATTTGTTCTAACAGAGGAATCGATGCGTGCAAAGCAAATGCTGGCGACTATGTCTCACGAGATAAGATCTCCTTTGTCTGGTGTTGTAAGTATGGCTGAGATACTCTCGACGACTAAGCTCGATAAAGAGCAACGCCAACTGCTGAGTGTGATGCTATCTTCTGGAGATTTGGTCCTTCAACTGATAAACGACATCCTCGATCTTTCCAAAGTTGAATCAGGTAATACTTATTTTCTTCATTCACTTCTATATTATAAATCTGTAGATTGAGTTTTGAATCGTGATAATCTCCGTAGGAGTTATGAGATTGGAAGCTGCTAAATTTAGACCGAGAGAGGTAGTAAAACATGTGCTTCAGACAGCTGCTGCATCCCTACAGAAATCACTGATCTTGGAAGGAAATATAGGCGACGATGTTCCCATAGAGGTAATTACTAATTCTCATCGAAATTTGGCAAAGGCCCGTAATTTCATACGTGAAAAAACGAATCTTCATGTTTTAGGTTGTCGGAGATGTATTGAGGATTCGACAAATACTCACAAACTTAGTCAGGTACATCTTAAGCTTTTTCATTACACAAAATCTGTCTGATGATCTATATTCCTTGCACATGAATGAGTGAGTATAAATATGAAGATGTTTTTTCGTTAACAGCAATGCTATCAAGTTTACTCACGAGGGGAAGGTTGGAATTAAACTCCATGTTGTCCCTAAGCCACCCGAATCTTCAATAGAAGCAGACCAACAGAATGGCAATAATTCTGAAGAGCAAGTTGTGTGGATGCGTTGTGATGTTTATGACACAGGAATTGGAATACCAGGTATTTTTTTAATACTTGTGTGTGTGTGTGTATGTACATACATATATATATATATATATATATATATATATATTGTCATTAAATACATGATTCTCATGCAACAGAAAATGCAATTCCTACTCTGTTCAAGAAGTACATGCAAGCTGCTGCTGATACGGCTCGAAAGTACGGTGGCACAGGCCTCGGCTTAGCAATATGCAAACAATTGGTAATGATTATGCGTACAGAAAAAAATTGATAGCACAAGCATCGTTTCTTACACCGTTTATCTGATGGTTTATCAACTCATAGGTTGAACTAATGGGAGGTCATTTAACAGTATCAAGCTTAGAGCAGAAAGGGTCTACCTTTACGTTTGTGTTGCCTTACAAGATCTCGTCCATCGACGATACATCAGATGATTCCGAGGAACTATCTGATATGGAAAACCATGAATCAGTTGACGACGAGAAAGAAGAGGATCTCCGTTCTGGCGTTTTTACGTTCCATCCACGTGCTTTGATTTCGCCTCAAGTTAGTCAAGGAAGAATTCAGAAGATGTCTCCATCAGAATTTGAGTTTAATATGATGGATGAATCTCCATCTTCGTCTAGTATCGTTACGCACAAAGAGTTCGATTCAGAAGAAGATGGCTCTTCATCCAGCAAACAAATGGATCCTCTCAGTCACAGCTTGAGTTCAGTTGATCAGTATACGAATGATCAGAGCACAAGTTCAAGTTCTAGGATTTCAAATGGAGCTTCAGAAACTAGTGTTTGCCCAGAAAAACATGCACAAGACGACAGAACCTTGGAGTCTTCTTCTTCTAGTAATAGTCCAGAAACTTCTAAAGCCCGAGAAGAAGCAGCAAAGCCGAAGATTCTTCTTGTGGAAGATAACAAGATCAACATAGTGGTCGCAAAGTCAATGATGAAGCAGCTAGGGCACAGCGTAGACGTCGTTATGAATGGAGCCGAAGCTGTAAGCGCCGTCCAGGGCAATAGCTACGACCTTGTTTTCATGGTACTCATATACCACATCTAGAAAGCTTCAGGGCTTTATTTCTCTTTAATTGTTTGTCATACTCTGTTTCCTTAGAAAAATGACAACTATTCTTAATTTTTTCGCTGGTAGGACGTGTGCATGCCTGTGATGGACGGTCTTCAAGCCACGAGATTAATTCGATCGTTCGAAGAAACGGGTTCGTGGGCCGAGGCGATAGAAGCAGGCGTCGAGTTGCAGCTCTCGCCTCCTCAAAATCCATCTTCAAATATGCGAAAAAGGATACCCATCATAGCTGTAAGTTATCGTTTCGACTGTAGTAGATACCAGTCAATTACAACTGGTTATTTTCCGTAATAATTCTCTTTTACATGCATTATGCAGATGACAGCCAACGCATTGTCGGAGAGTGCCGAGGATTGTTATGCGAATGGGATGGACTCGTTTGTGTCTAAACCCGTTACTTTTCAGAACCTGAAACATTGCCTACAGCAGTTTTTGCCACAGTAGTAGCACATAAGCTCTGTATATACAGATGATAAATCGTGATCTAGATAAAAAAAAGGTTTTGATAGTATACACGTCTATCTATGTATGTGTATATTACCGGTGCTTTCGTATGCGTCTATCTCGAACTCGTCTCTTAGCCTAACCTACCATCTGTTCGAGGGACCGTTATTCATTCAGGCAAGCGAGCGAGCGAGCGAGCGAAGCTTCTTCTCCTTGTCGATGATCAATGGATTTTATTTCTTGCTGTGTTATGGCATTCGATGCATTATAATCTTCTTGCACGTCTATTATTTGGTCAGGGCTCGAGAAAGCTGACCTCGGCGAACTATCGACAGTTCGAAGAGCCGTTGTAGGTGTATTAGTAGCCGACGAAGAAGGGTTAGGATTTTTATCGAAAAGGGCTCTTATTACGACGGCTCTCCTCATGCAATCGCAGCAATAATAATAATAATAATCTCCGTCGTCGTTTTGCTTCTTCGGACCTCTGTCGACGAACCTTTGGAGCATCTCCCTTCCGTGCGACCTTACGTTCCAATTTTGACGTAAAAACCTAATCGCATCAAATGCGACGGCTAGAAAAGCAGCAATTGCAACGATGACGAAAATGCCCCAGAAACTCTCCAGGCCGAGACTATTATCGGACGGCATAAGTTCGCCGTTAGAATTCGGACATGCATCATTGTTATTATTACCGAGCCATTTTCTCTCGATTTGCGTCATCTCTTTGCCTTGTGTCACGTTTAGTATCGCCCTCGAAACGTCCGCCACGAGCGGAGACCCTATAGGGAACGCCTGCAATATATACGTCGACCAGCTGGTAAAAGAGAAACATACAAATAAAGACTAGGGATGGCAACGTGGCGGGTCTGAACCGGGTCCGCCCGGACCCGGGACCCGCCCCGTTTATTTTTCAAAGGACCCGAGACCCGAATTAGCCGGGTCTGGCGGGTCTGACCCGCGAGACCCGGTTGCTTTATTTATTTAATTAATTTTTAAGTTTTAGTTTGATATATATTTATATATTTATATTATTTATAAACATATTTCTATTTATAAATATATAAATATGTTTATAAATTAAAAAATATATGTAAAAAAATATTTGTAAAAATATGTTTCTACATAAATTTATATCATTATATATAAATAATATATATATATATATATATATTTACATAAAATATCAACCGGGTCGGGTCTCGGGGCGAGTCTAACTGGACCCGAGACCCGCCCCGGACCCGGCCGGGTTGAATCCTTTAAGACCCGAGACCCGGCCCGTTACCCGAATATTGAAAAAAACCCGCCCCATTAAGGCCGGGTTTTGGCGAGTCCGGGTTTAGACCCGCCCCATTGCCATGCCTAATAAAGACGCATAAATATAGAGAAATCTTATGGTGCTCACTGAGCACCTTTGATGTGATGAGGTGAGCACCTTTGATGTGACAGACATTGATGGATGTCGCATCAACATGCCAAGTCAACATAGAAAGTGATGTAGTATTAATTAGCACTTTTCACGTGGAACTAATTGACACCTCATATGCTGATTTGGCATGTTGATGTGGCACCAATCAATGCCACAGTGCTCAGATAATGTGATCATACATATATATGTATATATATATATATATATATATATATATATATAGAGAGAGAGAGAGAGAGACGTACGAAGCCAAATCCGTCGGTCTTATAAATTGGATCCACGGCGGTGTACTTGGAGCAGTGCTTGGCGATGAAGATCTTCATGTACGGGATTTCGTCGAACGCTGCAGCTATGGTGCCTTTTGAGAAGAGTTCATGAAGCATCTCTGGCGATTCGAAGGCCACGAGCCTCGACTCTGAGAAGCCCATGTTGGTTAGTAGCCCAAAAACGAACGAGCCAGTTTCGTAGGCCACGTATCGGTCGTTCTTCAGAAGGTCGTCTATGCTCGTGATGGTGGGCCGTAGCTTCTGAATCGTTAGCATCGAGGTGAGGCTTGCCGTATAGCTCTGCGTCAGTATTAGGACAAGCAAGAACCATACGATGAGCACGAATCTCGCCGAGTTGCTTATTACCTTCTCCTCTGCAGAAAAAGATCGGCCAACGAGGATTATATAAATATTCGGCGTATGTCAAGGAGGGTAATATGGTATTACTTACTGTGGGCGAAGACCATGGTCGAGAAGGCGAACCAGAATATTATGCCCACTTGATGCCAAATCGAACCCCTAAACTCGTCGTTGATTCTATGCTCGAGAACCCAAACCGCAACTCCGATCAAGACGAACGAACTGAAGCTCGTCAACCAAAGCTGCCAAGTCAGCGGCTTCAGAAACGCCCAAGCGTTACGGCTGTTATCGTCCTTTATCGGCACAACCATGCAGACACCAGACTCGGCGTAGGGAAGGGTGAAGTCCACGTACTTCGATCTATTTGCCACGATGGTTATATCCGCCACTGCCGCATCAAAATTCTGCTCAAAAAAAAAAATGGGATTTTAGGTCGAGACGTAACCGAGCGCTTCAAATGATTTTGTTTTTAATTCATAGCGCTTATTACGCCGAGGTACACTTGATAAACCAAGTCGTTGTAGCTTGTCGTGACGTGGCTGGCGTTAGCGAATGGAACGTACTCGTACTCCACGCCGTACGGCAATTTTCTCATAACGGCGTCGAAGACGTCTACGCTGTATCCCTCGACGTGCGTAGAATTGTCGCGGTTCCAAGTGATGTTTAGAAACTCGGTGAATCCCGACTTCAATGGCACGCCTATTCTTAGCTTCTTCCCGTTCGTGGGGATCACCCAACCCCTCGGAGGAACCGTCGTGTCCCCGGGCCATATAACGGACCCAAGCCCGGACCTCCTCGAGTCGGGGCCCGCCGCCACGTCATCATCCTTCGTCGGGTTTAAATCCCTTGCGATGCCGTTTTCCTGAGTCCAATACCCAACCACTCGAGCGCCCGGGCCCACCAAGTTGATTATCTCGAAAGGAGGCGGTTGCAGCTGACCGTTCGCTAAGCTGAATTTTCCCGCTAGCCCATCGAACGACGTACTCCGTAAAGCCCTAACCACCTCCGCTCCGGCCATGGAGACGCCGAAGTCTTCGAGGTACGTCGATTTTTTCGACGCGTTCGAAGCTGCAAAAGTGAATGCTAGCGAAGGATTCGCTAACGCTGCGCTTTCCACGGCCAAGGCCAGCGCGGTGGCTACGTCGTAAGCCCACAAACCAAAAATGCTGAGATCTGAACCGTTCTTCCTCCTTCGAATCGTCGAATCGTATCGAGCGGTAAAATTTTTCAGCGCCTGCGAATAGGGAACGTAAGGCCTTACGCCTACGACTCCCAACATGGACTCGACGACAGTGCGGTCGAGGAAGCTCAGCTCATTCGCCAATCCATCCGTTACTATCCACACGTAACCTCGGCCCATCATTCCAATCTCTTCGGCCACCGTAAACAGTCGAGCGGCGAGGTCCCTCAGCATGTGGACGACGAAAACCCTCGTCCTCATCGTCATCAACTTGTAGAGCTCCTCTGCGATCTCATCCTTATCGGCGGACGGCGAAATGACGCTCCTGTAAGGCACGTCGGCGTTGACTCTTTCCAATGCGTCGTTTAGGTATGGAATGATCCCTTCGCCGAATTCGTTGTCTACGTAGATTGGGACGACTTCTCTCCATCCAAAGGCCTCGACGATGGAGCTTATGGCGCGAACTTGGGACGAGTCGTTTAGAGTGGCTCGTATGAAATGCGGGCTTCGAATCGACGAGAGAAAAGGGCTCGTGGCTGAGAAGGTGATGATTGGGACACGAGCTTTGTCGCCGAGGCTGATGAGGAAATTTGCCTGCGATGAGAATATGGGGCCCATGATGGCGTGGACTTGGACATTCTTGAACAGGTCCAAGGCTGTACATATGTTCGAAAAGAAGGGCTTCAATCAAATTCAAGAATCGTTCGTTGCTATAATATATATCACAGTTCTACTAAGTAAAGTAGTACTTACTTGCGGAAGCTGCGCCGACGACGTCTCCTTTTGAGTCCCTTGCGTGGATGACGAGGCGAGTTTTGTATTGATTATGCATGGCGTAGAAATCGGACAGCGCCATGTCTATGCAGTTCGAAGCCATTTGACTGCCATGATTATCCATGTCGAGGACGAGCCCGACATTTACTGGGATGATGGTCGGAATATTCTGCGCTAATAATAATCCAATGTTCTTGAAGAGGAGGAATGCTATTGTGACGGCAAGAAGATGAGAGGGTTTCTTCTTCTCCATCGCCGTTGTTACTACGTCTCTGTTGATTCGCCCTTGGACAAGTCAGTAATCATATGTTGCTTTATAGTAGTAGTATGTCATCACGATGGGGGAGAAGTTAAACTATGGATGTAGGACCCGGCCCGGCCCGAACCGAGCTAGCCGTTAAGATTGCTTGTCGCTCTGTGGGAATCTATGTAAGCAACAAACTTGACTTTGAAGGTTTCCAATTTTTTTCAAGAGATATTTATTGTGTGTTGTATTATTACACATGCTTTTACTCGGTCTTGCTCCGAAGATGCACTCTAATTTCATCGCTCAACAGTTGAATATTCTCAACCACGCAAATAGGTTCTTAACTTCTTACATAAATTACAGTTAAGATATTCCAGTCAAATTCGTGCTGTCATCAATGAATATTAAAAATAACGATTTACTTTGGTGAAACACAATATTTATGTATGTAAGGAAATATAAATATGTTTGTTATTTATTACATGGTTTGTGCCTTAGAGAAGATTTTTTTTTTTCGGAGGAAGCGTTAGAGAAGATTTAAAGTCAAACGACGGGGAATTTCTAGGAAACTGCTGTCGCATCTCATTATTGTCAAAATGGAATGCTCTCTTATTCACTCAGAAGTTAGTGTTGACCAATAATTTGTTTAATAACGTCGAATACTAAATTTAAGTGGTCAAGCATGAAAAACCATATGATATTGCAACATCAATTATGGAATTGAGGATAAAATTTTAGTAGTGGAAAGAAAAAAATATCTTCCCACGCAATTCTTATTTAATGACCCATTAACTTACTTTGGGCCACCCAAATTTATACGGACCGAACATTGGTTGGGTCTTGCCTAATAATCGCATTGATTGACTTGTAAACTTCTCTTTTTGAGCACCTTGTAAACGAAATAAAAAGTACATAAATATATATATATATATATATACAATATAGTTCGATGAATTTTATGGTGGTCACCTTATGTGAGCACCTTATGCGGCACCTGTTGATGTGACATCGATTCGTGCCATGTCAACATCCCACATTGCCATCTAAGGTTATGTCATCTTAATTAACACCTTTTAGGTGTCATTAATCGGTATTTTGGATGCTGATGTAGCATGTTGACGCCTTACATAACATTTCACGTGTCAGTGAAATATATCGTGTCAACATACTACATCAGCCTTCATATTGTCGATTAATGACACTTAGAAGGTGTTAATTAAGATGACACAACCTTAGATGACGATGTGGGGCGTTGACATGGCACGAATCGTTGCCACATCAATAGGTGCCCAGTTAATGTACTCACATAGAGTGAGCACCATAAAATTCCTTTATAAGTAAATAGATAACTAACACTAACAAAAGTTAACTAATAACTATATTTGATCAAACCTGCGTTGATTGGAACCTTATAATCTAGTGGTGGGTGGGTGCCCATGGTTTTGTAGTTAGGTGCTTTCTTATCCGCTTAACATTGCTTTATGTCATTTAATAACCCTCCTTTGGGAACAAATGCACCCATGTTATCTTTTACTTCATTATATATATATATATATATATATATATATATATATATATATATATATAATGAAGTAGAATAATGTATTGTTATTTTAATGTGTTTAACCTTGCCCGACCCGAGTGCTCTCGGCACTAAGTATATTTTAATGTGTAAAATGATATGATCGTTTTTTTCTCTTGACTTTATGATACGTTCTTCATTATATGTCTGTTGATGCATCTCAAGAGCTAACTAACAGTGCCGCTAATAATTCTTGATATAGTGTCCATAAAATTTAATTATTATCTGTCGAATACATAGTTTGTCACACAAACTAATATCGAAAGACTTGGACAGTAACAAACATGCATGATGTTTGTCCGAAAGTCTGATTCGGAAGTGTATTTGTTCGATATCCGAACCCGACCCAAACGTATACCCGCTATGTGGATTTGCTCATTGCTTTAATTTTATCCGCAATTATTTCGTTATACGTTCATATATAGAATAATGATGATTATGGTGTCTTTAATGATGGACACATCTTATCCATCTAATCATACTAAAATGTATATATGTATATTTAGTGCGTTTCCACTGTAGATGGTTCTAGTGCTATTTATTTATTTTCCTTTCACAACAATGCACATCTCTATCCAATGCTTACAGCATATCTCTTTGAAATATGTTGGTTGCACAAGCAACTTTTAAATGGGAATATTTATTTTATTGATGATCTCATTAGAAAACCCTGAAAAAAATTACAGATGACACGAAAGAGATCTATTTGTGTGTGTGAGAGAAAACATTTTTAGGGTTCTGTTCTGTCTATAAAATCACAACTTCCTCTCTTCGATCTCAAACTCGAAACCAACCCATAAAAAAAAAAAAAGAAGGCAACATAACATTTGCATATCGAAGTACTACACTTCTTTTCCCCAGAAAGTGACTGAGAAAGAAATGAGACCACTGATCTCCTCCAATAAGTCGTCTTCATCGATGAAAGCCACGGCGGCCGAAGCCATAACCACAGCAAAGGCCACCTTCAGTATTCGGCCACCGTCGTCCACAGCAGTCGTCCAACGCTCTCCATGGCACTCGCCAGTTCCTTACCTCTTCGGTGGGCTCGCCGCCATGCTTGGGCTCATTGCCTTTTCTCTGCTCATCCTCGCCTGCTCCTACTGGAAATTCTCGGGAGCGATCGGAGAAGAAGTGGGCGGCGGTCGATCAGAAGCGTCGGAGGTCAAAGGCGAGGATTGTTCGGAGGAGAAGGTGCCTGCGATTTTCGAGAGAGGTATCTCGTCATCATGGCGGGAGAGGTGAATCCCACTTTCCTGGCAACGCCTTCTTCGAACAATAATTTCAAGGGAAGCTGTAAGATTAATGACGATGAATATCGTCGTGACGAAGTCGTAGAAGCTTGTAATAAGGAGGAAGTGACGATTGAAGTGAGAGTGATGGATAATGGTGATGATCGTCGAGAGCAAGTTTCGAGTGAAGACGGCGGCGGAGAGCCGCGCCAAGAACGCATGTTAGCCAGCCATCTATAAGAAGGCAGTTTATGTATAAATATAAATATCTCATCTAAATATAGTACAATACTGAACAAATTAAAAACTGAGTTTTCTCTGAAAGTCTATCTATGTACACAATTTTGTGATCTTGGAATGCGTAAGAGATGATTTTTTTTTTTCTTCGGTTTACGTCAAAACACACACATACATATATACATACACATGCATATACATGATTCAAATTCGGGTTTAATGGGATGTAAAACAAAAGCAAGGATAGCTTCAAGGGAGAGAAAGAAGTGGGGCATAAAATGAATAATCTCACAAGAAAAGGCACGTCTTAAGTACTGTTTTTGGAAGTCATTACTTACTTTCTTTGCTTTTGAGCTGTAAAGACACAATGCGTTCACGACATACATACATACATACATACATACCCATGCAGCAGGGCTCACATGGTTTTTCTTTTCTTTTGATGAAGAAATTGACTAAAAAAATATTACGACGACCTCTCCTTCTGCTTAATATATACTAATGAAAATAGTCCTAGCTGATCCTTTAGCACATTAGTGGTAGTAATATATATATTATATATATAATACATATATATATATATATATATATATACACTTGTGAAGGTGGCCACGCTAAACCGTGTGGCCTGTGGGTGTGGGATGTGAATAATATCTGTACATGTTATGTGTTTAAATGCTAACAGACAATGCAAACAAACGGACATTTTGAAGATGATGACGTAGAATTGAGCAACTCATTACGAACTAATAAAGATCCATCTCAAGTCAAGTTGGTAAGTGATTTTTATTTAGATCCACAGAAATGGAGTAGAGAGAGTACAACAACAATCTTAATGTTTATTCTATGTATGATCATCGTTCTTGTGTGAGCTGCTTGGAGCTTCAGACGCATCATCGTCATCGTCGGTAATAATAAAACGGATGATAACAATGGTGGTATTATCAGCAGTTCCTCTCTGCTGCGCTTCTTGCAAGAGCCTCTTCGCTGCTTCTTCGGGATCTTTGATTGGTTTCACCATCGACACAGCTTCCTAATGATAATACGCGTCCATCATCGTAACCAAAAAGAAAAGAAAAAATCTCTCATATAAATACGCCGATGAAAATCTCTGTCTACTTCTTACCTCGTTCGTCACCACATCCCATAGCCCATCGCTTGCCAGGATAAGAAACTCCAGGCTATCGTCCACTTTTTCCTCCTGCAAATTTCAATAATTAGCCTCTCGTGAGAAAATACTTTTTCATATTGGAGTTTCTTCGGATAGTGATTCACCTGGATTTCAGGGTCAGCCACGACGTATTGCTTAAGCAATCTGTCGCCAAAAGCACGTGATACAGCAAGCACGCCCCCGACCCTCCAAGTCCCTTTTTTGCAAGAACCAAAGAATTAAAGCATTTTTTTTTTCATTTTGATCGTTAAGTACCGTCGATTAAAGCATTGGAAGTATACCAGCCCACATCACGAAGCCGCCAGCATCTTCGATTCGTTGCCTTTCGTCGGTTTGATCGGGTTTGTGATCTCGAGAAACAGCAATAGCTGGAAAAAAAAAAACAAAAGAAGAGTACGAAAGTTGAAGCAATTTGAAGGTTTGCAAATTAACTCCTTTACGAAAATTGTTGAGACCTACCATTGCCACCCCTGCAGATAACAGCTCTCGAATCCCCAACATTTGCCACGATCAAGCGATCGCCGACGAGTATAGCAGTAGATGCAGTTGAACCAGCGTCTCTAT
The DNA here is from genome assembly GCA_027422505.1 of Craterostigma plantagineum. Taxonomy (NCBI): domain Eukaryota; kingdom Viridiplantae; phylum Streptophyta; class Magnoliopsida; order Lamiales; family Linderniaceae; genus Craterostigma; species Craterostigma plantagineum. The sequence goes on from JAPQWV010000048.1 coordinate 2,782,191, forward strand.
TTTGGTTATTCTCAGATTTAAGAAATTCAGAGTCTGTGTGGCTGTACGCATCAGCTGACGAAAAGAAAATACATAAAATGAATCTTTTAAGAGATGCGTAGAACGTAAAAAAAAAAAAACGTGGCGTTTATAACGGGGATATACCTATAGCAGATTTTGTGTCGGAAATGAACTTTGGATGCTTCATCAGATTGCTGAAGAGATTCTTCTTTACGTACTCTGCAGCTCGAGCTCCTCCATGACCTGATAGAAAGAAGATTAAACGTTGAAATATCACGTATGATAGATAGATATATATACGTATCCATATATATATATATATATATATATATATAGAGAGAGAGAGAGAGAGAGAGAGAGAGAGAGAGACCATCGAAGACGCCAAAGAGACCGACTATTTCACCATCTACACCGTCGACTCTTGTTTCATAGAAATCTTCCATTGAAGATCTTTTACCCAGGGAACTCGCATATCCATAACTGAACTTTCCATTGTGACTGTAATATGCACAAGAAGCTATATAATATCTCGATGACAAAGATGCGGTCAAATTCGAACAAACAAATCCCATTTCTTTTCTTCACAGGAAGTACGATGCACCGTATACGACAAAAAACGCCGCCATTTACACGCCATCAGAAGCATCAAATGGAAATTCTTACAACTCTGTCGAGTTTCGTGACATATAGTTTGGCAAATATAGCATTCGAGAAAGAGGAAAACTGCAGACTACGATCAATGGCTTCAACGAACAAAGAATTTAACCGCTGATCAGCAAACTGAGAAAGAACGTGCGACATTATGGCGAATGATTACACATAAGAGAGAACATTTGTTCACATCGATAATTCCTCAAAATTAACAATTGACAAAAGAATATTTCAAACACAGCCGTCAAGAAAGGAAATCAATCGTTTTGTTAGAAATCACCTGAGTCCACCGCCGCTGACCGGAGCATTATCGACGCGGGATTGACTTGTTTCAGACAATACAGAGTCTAAATAACCCATGAAACCAATCACTTTTGACCCTTTTTTCTTATCAAATTCTAAATTCCTAAAATATTCCTAAAGGTAAGAAATAAATCAGAAGACCTAAAATTTTCGAAATTAGCATTTCCTGCTACATAACCTAAGAGGAACCCGACACAGCATTCGTAATCCAACCTGCAAAAGCAAAATAAATATGGTAAGAGAATAAACTTTACCTACCAACAACATATTATTGTTCGAGCATAGATCTGATAGGGACGAACATCCAATTGCTATCATAAATACTACGAGTTTAAAAAATCCCATTAATCAGACAACAAAATATGGCAAGAAGAATCTACAACAGCTCTTTGAAATAATCAAGAAACACGATCCAATTAGAGCTCCGTCCTCCTGGATTTAAAAAGATCCGATCTTGAACTGACCAGATAAAGGGACTCCTTCGAAAGATCTATCATGCATCAAGTAATTTTTTATGGGAAAAACGAATGATACGAGCTGAATATCATTGTAAAAAAATTATTACCTTTTTTTCTCAAACACAATATTTTACACGTACGAAAAAGAAAAGAGGGGGGAAGGGGCAAGAAGAACCTGAAGACCGAACTACGAAAATGAGAAAGATAGTCAAGGTGAGGTGAGGGAATAGGAAAGAAGAGAAATAAAGACGAAGAAATTGGAAGTTGGGAAGCTCGCAATATTGATTAATAATAAATTAAAAAATAGTAAAAAGACTAAAAGTCAAGCTAGGCAAGTAAGTAATGATCAGGAAAAAATAGGAAGTTCTTATTTAGGACTATGCGTTGAATTGAGGTGGAATGCTTCAAGGTTCTAAATGCTTCGTCGTACTGTAAGTTAATTTGTGCTGAGGATAGCATTTCGTGGAGCATTTTACATCAATCTTACGAACAATAATTATATACAATCTTGACAACAGCTTACGTTACAATGCCATTCACTATCTTTACCCTTGCCTGCAGTCAAGTAGTTTCCGTACCATAATAGTACATACATTCTTGGTAAGCCATTACAATATATGTGGCAATCGGGTTTGGGATCATAAAAAGACATTGTATCTTCTATTTACGGCAATAAACGCTCAACAGAAGTGTTCGATCTGCAAGTGTCTGTCTGTAATAAACTGAACCACAAAACTTTGAACTATCATCAATGATTGGTTTGCTTTTAAGGGTCCCGACTATAGCTTTAAATGCTTTGATTTAACCAATATCCATACACACTAATCAACTTCTGGTATTGAACAAAAAAAGTACTTTATTTAAGACGAAAAATTACTGATAATAACATCATCTTACGATTACACACATTAGACATGGAATCATATGAGTGCATCACATTATACAATATATAGGAACGAACAGCCATAGATCGAAAACGAACGATAATTATTTCAAATCAAACTACGTGATAATAATTCAAAGATCCGATTAGGGTTTTCGTACGGGGATAGCCATGAGAGGAACTCTTTTCTTCAGCGCAAGCTTCACAATCTCCGTAGTGTCCAAATCCTCGGGCTTCATCCCGGGCTCGAGCTTCCAGTCGAAGTTTCGGACGAGAGTCGCGGCCATCAAATGCATTAAACGGTTAGCGAAAGGCAACCCGGGGCAGATCCTCCTGCCCGAACCGAAAGGCAGAAGCTCGAAGTCCTGTCCCTTGAAGTCCACGTCGCTCTTGCGACCCATGAACCTTTCCGGGTCGAAGGTCTCCGGGTCGGTCCATGCCCGGGGGTCTCTGTTGACCGAGTAGATGTTGACCATGACCTGCGAGCCCTTGGGTACCGTATAGCCGCCGATCTCCAAGTCGATTTGGGAAGTACGAGGAAGTAAGAAAATCCCAGGTGGATGGTACCTCAGGGATTCTTTGATGAATGCTCTCAAGTATGGGAGCTTCGGTATGTCCGATTCTTGAACTTGGTTGTCCTCGCCGACCGCCGCCTCGATCTCTTCTCGGATCCTCGACATCATTTTGGGGTGTCGTAATAACTCCGTGAGGATCCATTCTATCGTCGACGACGTTGACTCCGTGCCAGCAACGTACAACGCCTGTCAGTTATTATTTCAAGAAAATAAATCAACGCACAAGTAATAATAATTCAGACATGTATATATATAAGGGTTTAACCAACCACAAGCAAATGCTTGATTTCGTCGACGGTGAGCTCCTCCTCGCCGCCTTTCTCCATGGCGTCAACGAGTGCTTCGAGCATGTCAGACTTCTTATTACGAGCAAAATCTGGGCTGTTCTTCTTGCCAGACCTTCTTTCCTCTAATCTTCAATCGATCATATCGTCGAACATATCGAGCAGCTTGCCGAAGTTCATCTCAGCAGCCTTCTTAATGCCCTGAGGATCGAAAGGTTTGAGGATGGGGAAAAGGTCCGCAATGTTAGGCGCGCTTACGGAGTTCGTCACCCCATCGATAATCCGTCTGAATTCCTGCAGTTCCCCAGACTCGTAGTCCGTCACGACGGCTGAAAAGAGGGTGGCCGACGTCAGATTTAGAGTGGTGACGTAAGCAGCTTCCCCGACGTTGATCGCGCGGCCGGCGGCGGCGCGCTCTCCGACGTACTCGCAGAGCTTCTTCAGCATCTCTCGCCTGAGCCCTTCGCCGGAATCGAGGCAGTGAGTGGAGAACATGTGTTCTTTGCATATCTTGCGCAGCTTTCTCCACCGACCGTTCGCCGGTAAGAATCCGATGCTGTACTTATCGTGGTCGTGGACTTGCATGGCTGCGGGTACGAACCGACCCGTGAAATCGCGGTCGTGGGTTCTGACCACTTCCTTGGCGGCCTCCGGCGAGGAGACGACGACGGCCAGCGTGTTGCCGAAGTAGACGGACATTATGGGACCGTAGGTTTGGGATAGCTTGTGCAGCGAACGGTGGGCTTGTGCGCCGATCTGGTGAATGTTTCCGATGATCGGAAAAGGCCTCGGCCCAGGCGGAAGGAGCTTGTGATTTGCAGGTTTTTTCGAGATTCGAACTGATATCGTCAGCACGAGGAGGAGAAGAAGAAGAATCAGAGCGATGGCATCCATGGCTGTAGTTAGAGAGATGATGAAAGTATACGTGGTTTCTTTCTTCTCGCGTGCTTGATATCTATAATCAATCGTATATCCGCAATTACGCCGATAAAAGCAATCATTTGTAGCAGTTTTTATTCGGTGCTGATGATTCGCCGGGTTCATTAAATGGTATATTGATTACTTAAACGTTTTCCCTCTCGTAACGTTTGACTTTTTTTTCTTTTCACGAGCTCACGTGTCGTGTAGTTAGTGATAGCATTTGCGTATATATCTTTCTTTTTTCTATTAAGTAGGAGAGGCTTGTAGAAACTGCTAATTAGAAATTTGGTGTGTCAATTTCGAGATTAGTTATAATAAAAAAAAAAAAAAATAAAACGCAAACCACGTTCTAAGAAACCCAAATCACGTAATATTTTTTTTTTCTCAAATAAAGATTAACAGAAGACAAAAAAAATAGAGACGTTCACCTCTAAATGAATAAAGTAATACTCACGTTCACCTCTAATGTCATTTAACTGCAATTTCATATTAATTATAATTTTGCCATTATTGAATAAAATTAAAAATAACATTTAAATACTATTATATTAAATATGACACCACAAAGTCATCTTATGCTGTTAAAATACTAAACAAAATTATAATTATTACTATTTAAATCAAATATTCAAAAATTTATTCAATATTTTTATGATGGCAGCACGTGCGTCGAATGTGCATAAATTACTAGTATGTATTACGTAACATAATATTTATAAACCCTCTACAATTGAATGTTTCCAACTTGTTGGTACCGAAAAAAAAAAATTCGAAGCTATTGAAACAATGAGATGTTCAACAATTAGTTTGAAGTTGAATTTTTTATTTATTTTTCTTGATGAAGTTTTTATCTTCATATCTCCGCGGAGATCATCGGCCGGGATGTCAGCTGAGTAAAGGGTGAAGAATCTTTCTCTTCCTTTCCGTAAATATAGGTTGCCATCATCATATGAGGAAGATCATTCACTATTACAAGCAAAGTATAGGACCATGCGCTTAAATATATTATCTCCAAAATAATATAGCTTATAATATTGGCAAGAACTCGTGCGTCTATATTGGACCTACGCTACGAGAAAGCGCCGTGGGAAAGATATGTTTTCTTTTGATATCGTCTTTAACCCTAAGAAGACGTCACTTTAAGTTGTCCTAATAAATTCAGCCATGCAATCGATCACTTCAAATAGTAGTATGTATGTATATCGGATTGCTCATTGTTACCATAAGACTTTTTTTTTTTACTATCCCTCCTTAGGACGAGGGTCGAAATGTTGAGTTTAAACTTCGGAGCTAATTGAAGTTCAAGCTCATGCGATTTTGAGACACTTTTAAAAAAATCAATATTCAATAATTGTTTTCTTTGTAGAGTTATATACTTATTATTTTTTACAGCAATAGCCAATAGTGCAGCTACAAGCATTTGAACGCATAATTTATACCGAAACATGTAACGAACATCCAACATAAAATTTCCAATGGATGAAACTTAACTACCTTTTGTCTAAATAATTTTCCAGATCTTGGGAATGATCTATCCAAACCAAACCCACTTGAGCTTTCAGACCTTTGTTTGACTATGTAAAATCCTAGATCCCAGCGTGTTTCGTTCGCCTCTTAAGTTGACTTTTCTTGTCAACAACCTTCATAAAATCTCTTCGCTGACATTCTAGATTTCAGCTGCAAAGAATAGGCGATACTCGCTATGGGCGAAGAAGACAAACTCCCAATCCACGGCGACGATGCAGTACAAGAAGCTCCCCGCAAAGAGATCCGAGGCTGGGTTCGGGCGCCGCTACGGTGGTTCAAAATGCTCGCCGATGAATTGCATTGGAGTTTTGTGTTTGGGGTTATGATAGTCTACGGCGTGAGTCAAGGTCTTGGTGGAGCCCTTGCAAGAGTTGGGACGGAGTATTACATGAAGGATGTCCAAAGAGTTCAGCCCTCCGAGGCTCAGGTTTATTCTGGGATCACTTCGATTCCTTGGATTGTAAAGCCACTTTGGGGTCTTCTCACAGATGTTGTCCCTCTTATGGGGTATCAACGGAGGCCTTATTTCCTTTTTGCAGGTAAAAAAGCTTCTTCTTCCTTTTTTTTTCTCATATAAAGCTGGGATCTTTTTCATGTTATGCTGATGTTCTCCTAGCTACATGAGATGTTTCATCCTTTCCTCTTGAGGCATAGATATATGCGAACACTCAGAAAGAAAGTTTCATGTAGTGGGATTAGTCGGATGGCTATAACGAATTTAAAAAGCTTTGCTTTAAATTCCTTTTCCCAATTTGAGGGCAATTGGATTAAAGGTTTGCCCTCTTGGTGGACACTTGGCAAGCACTAGATATTGGAATGATAAGCTTAGCAATGGTGGTACTGAGGAATCTGAATAGCTTCTCTATGCCTGTTGAATTTGTTCCCCTCCTAAATCTGTGCTATTTCTTGGAACTTGCCACTGTCCGGAACTTCAATTGAGCATAAACTTTTTTCCTTTTTTCCAGGTGTGCTTGGAATTGTATCCATGATGTTCTTATCTCTGCACCCAAACCTGCATATAGTCTTCGCATTGCTTTCGCTGACAGCAGCTAGTGCGAGCGTTGCAATCGCTGATGTCACCGTAGATGCATGTGTTGCGCAGAACAGCGGCAATCATCCTTCTTTAGCGCCCGATATGCAAACCCTCTGCAGCTTGAGCTCTTCAATCGGTGCACTCGTGGGATTCTCTGTGAGCGGTATCTTTGTGCATTTAATTGGTCCCCAGGTTAGCCCTGAAACCTATTATTTGGCTGGACACGTTATGAACAATCAAGAATTCTGGGACTAGTTTTCACACGACATCCTTTTCTTGGATAATAGGGAGTATATGGCTTGTTGACACTACCAGCCTTGCTTGTGTTTTCCGTCGGTATTTTGCTCAAGGAATCACGATCGTCTGCTATTGCTTACGAACAGGTAACGGAGCGCTTTCTCCATAGTGGATTCATGAGACAAACTCTTATACTTCACAAACATTTGCTGCAATAAACAGATCAACCAGAGATTTGTCAGTGCTGGTAAAGCTATGTGGAAGACATTGAAAAGCCCATATGTTTGGAGACCGTGTTTGTACATGTACATATCCTTTTCCCTGAGTCTAAACATATCCGAAGGGTTGTTCTACTGGGTAACTGATTCAGAGGCCGGTCCTTCGTTTTCTAAGGTAAAAAGAAAAGATTTCACGCATTAATTTCATCACAGCTGGGACTTTTTTTCTTGGATTTCTTATCTTGATGTCATTTCGTGTTCTAAACAGCAAATGATTGGCTACGTTATGGCCATTGGATCGGTTGGCTCTCTGCTCGGCACGATACTATACCAATACGGATTCAAAAACTACCCTTTTCGTGACATACTTTTCTGGGTTCAGATACTGTCTTTCCTCTCTGGCATGTTAGACCTGGCTTTAGTTCTTCGTTGGAACCTAAGACTAGGAATCCCAGATTATCTATTTGTTGTAGTTGATGCCAGTGTTTCCCAATTGATCGGACGCCTCAAATGGATGCCACTCCTCGTCCTCAGTTCGAAGCTGTGCCCGCCGGGCATCGAAGGCACTTTCTTCGCCCTGCTCATGTCTATTGACAACGCTGGGCTTCTCACTTCGTCTTGGTTAGGAGGGTTATTGCTGCATCTGCTTAACGTTACGAGGACAACCTTTGACAACATGTGGCTGGCTGTTTTGATAAGGAATGTCCTCAGATTAACGCCACTTTTTCTGCTGTTCTTGATTCCGAAGACTGACCCCACGTCTTCGATTCTTACCGAAGAGGTTTCTCAGGGTGATTCGAAAGAGGCAAGCGAAACTCGAGGTCTGGATAATATCGAGCTTGTTGCGCTTGTTGACAGCGTTGACGACAGTATAGACAGATAAAGAAGTCAGTTTGATGTAATACCACAGCATTCTTTTTCCCCATAGCAGAGTTCATGACTTGAAACTAATGTTCCACTCGATGGATGTATTGTACTAACACTTATAGATTGTTTCCTTATATCAGACGAGTAAGGAATGGTATACAGCACATGTATTTTCTTACACTTTACAGCAACCAATCTATGCATTGTAGAAACATGGATTGGAAAAGCTTTGTTTAGTTTGGAAGTTGGGCGAATGTAGCAGTATTAGGACTACAACCACCGATCATCATCTCTTCATAAACTGCGTAAGCATCCTCTGATTTCCCAGATATCCTATAAGCTCTGATCAGAGCATTATAGGTCGATACGTCTGGTTTAAGACCCATAACTCGAAGCTCCTTGAACAGATTCTCAGCTTCTTCGCACATTCCAGATTTTCCAAGATTAAAGATTAGCGAATTGAAAGTGTAGAGATTGGGGCACATTCCTCTGCACTTCATCTCATCAAGAAGCGCGAGAGCTTCCACGACTTTCCCTGACCTTCCAAGTCCATTTATCATGATGTTATAACATATCAAATCTGGGTCAAGCCCAGCCGATTTAATCTCTTCGAAATAGAGAAGGGCATCTTCAACTTTACCCACCAAGCAAAAGCAATCCACTAAAATGCTGTAAGATTTTAGATCAGGTCTTATTCCCTCCTCGATCATTCTGTTGAACAATCCTCGAGCTGTTTCAACATCACCAGCTTTACCTAGCCCATTAATGAGAATGTTGTAGACAGCACAATTAGGTTTGCATCCATAACCTATCATCTCATCAAATAAACTCTTTGCCTCATCTAACTTTTTAAGCTTCAAAAGACCATCGATAAGAGGACCATATGTGCAGGGAGTTGGAGAAAAGCCTTCACTCACCAGATCATAGTACAAGTCCAATGCATTCTCCAACCTGTTGGACTTCACAAGACCAGAAATTAGTACATTGTGAGTTATTGTGTCAGGTTTACATCCCCTAGCAAGCATCTCGTTATAAAGGCCAAACAGTTCATCAATCTTTCCAGACTTTCCGTGATCATCAAGCAACAAATTGTAGGTGCGTACATCGACGGGCCAGCTAGTGTTCTTCATGTCCTCATAAGTATCCCATGCCAGTTCTGTGAGATGGATATCTAGAAGCCCACTTATCAAATGATAGTATGCTTCTGAAGTTGGAACAACCCCGAAATATTTCGTGAATTTTTTGAATAACTTGTGTGCATCGAGGGATTTCTTTTGCTTGCACATAGTCAGTATAAGAGGTTCCATGATCGAGCCGTTCTTGCAAAGGCCAACAGATACTAATGTTTCAGCAAAATGAACAGCATGGTTCAGTTCAGCCTCCTTCAGAACTCCACCCATTAGATTATCCCAGAAAGATGATTTGTTTAAGGCGCATATATCACGGTTGTGACAGTCTTGAACAACCTTAACCGCATCCTTGATCGAACCAGTTTTGACAACGCCAGGAAGCAGAGTGTAGAGCGTTACACGGTCAGGATGCACTGACTTTTTCATCTGATGGAAAAGCCAAAAGGCTTCTTTAATTCTATTATCCTTCACCAAACCGTAGATAACCGTGTTATAGGTAAAATGGTCGGGAACACAATCCATTTCCGTCATCGAGTAGAGCATCTTTAAGGCTACATCGACCTCATCATTCTTACAGAGACAATCCATAAGCGTATTAAAAGTTATAGTGTTTGGAGGGCAGCCATATTCGGTAACCATGCTGTCAAATAGCTGATAGGCTTCTTGCACTTTACCTTCCTTTCCCAGTCCCGACAATAGCGTGTTGTAAGTCACCACGGTAGGGACAAGCTTCAACTCCTTGATCTTTCTGTACATTTCCCATGCCTCGGTCGAACGATCAGCCTTATATAGCGAGTCGATCAAAGAATTGAAAACAATAACATCAGGGCAAGACGCATTATCTACCATTTCATTGAGTAATTGAACAGCTTCGTCTATTTTCCCTGCTTTGCTATAGCACTTCATCATCATATTATAGGTGATAGAATCAGGCAAAAGCCCACTCTGTTTTATCCCATCGAAGATCCTTTTTGCCTCTCCAAGCCTTCCAACTTCAGCCAGGCTATACAGTGATGCATTGCACGCAACAATATTTGGTGCAATGCCACGAGCTTTCATCTTCTCAAAGCTTTCTATAGCTTTGTCGGCTTCACCCAATTTTCCATAGTAGTCGATAAACATGATGTACGTGTAGACATTTTGCTGAACACCAAGAGACTCCATGTCATTGCACAGCTGCAATGCTTCGTCCAACCTTTGCTGGCGCAAAAGCCCAGAAATCAAAGTATTGTAAGTATGAAGGTTTGGCAAGACACTTTTCTCCTTCATTTCGTCTAAGACCAGAAATGCTTCTTCAACTTTCCCTACTTTGCAAAAAGCATTGACGAGTATGGTAAAAGTAACTACATCTGCGCAATAACCATCAGCCTCCATCATATCTGCAAACTCCATTACAGAGTCCAAATCTCCACAATCACTCAGCTTATCCAACATGGTGATATAAGTCACCCGATCAGGTTTGTGACTGCCGCCTTTCATCTTCTTGAAAACTTGTTTTGCAGCATCGAGCTTCCCTGCATTGCAAAGCGCATCGATTAGGACGGTATACGTAACTACATCAGGGGCACATCCTTCATCGTCCATTCTCTTCAGCAAATCGTGAGCCTCTTTAATCTTTCCCGCTCGCCCAAGAACCCTAATGCAAATGGTGAAAGTATACACATTTGGCCTCAATCCCAAACCTTCCATCTCCTCTAACAAGCTCATTACAGTCTCAATGTCTCTTCTCTTTCCATTTGCTACCATTAGTGCAGAGTAAGTCTTAAGACTAGGTTTCAGATCTTCCGATACCATTCTTTTATAAATCAGCAACGCCTCCGTACAAAACCCTGCCTGGAGAAGCAAATGAATCAACCCATTGTATGAATAGGCATTCAACCTAAACCCAAACCTCCTCATTCTTTCAAGTGCAAACGCAGCCTGCCGTATACCTCCCCGAACACTCAAACCCTTAAATATGATCAAATAAGTGTCTGAATTCCGATAAATAATCTGTTTCTGCATTGTTTCAAACACCAAAAGCATGCCATCTAACCTTTCGTGCACCCTCAAACGCTCAAGCATATAATTACAAGTTTCCGTGGTGTGCACCACGTAAGGTGCCTGGGCGAGACTTCTAAAGAACAACAAAGAGTCATCCAAGTCAGTAATCGACTTCAAGTGTCCAATTATTTCCTCAGGTGACCAGTCTTTCTTCGATTTACTGCCATCTAACAAAACAGCTTCATCATCCGAGCTTCTCATGACGAACCCACAAAATTTCACATCTTTCTTCTTGTGTCTCTTCCATTCCAAAGGCGACCTGTACGGTAAGACACTTGAAAATTCAACCTTTCTCCTTTTCGCAGATGCGACGCCGTAATTCCCCACGCAGGCCGTACTGCCGTCATTCTTCAGAGAAGTGCCAGCGAAGCTGCAGTAGCACGAATGAGGAGAACTCAGCATCATCGCAAACGTGCATTAGCAACAAGTATCACAACTCCGCATGAATATTGCTTGAGAAAAGGTGGAACCTTTAAGCTTGCGAGTGAGTGATGCAGATCAAACAACTGAGCTAGACGAAAGGGTACAATGACTGTTATCAACCCAAGATATTATTATATGGATATTTCCCAAATGAGAAGAGCTCAATAGATAGATTTGTTTGCCTGTGACCTCTCATCTAAAGTCGCTATTGCTGTAACAAAAATCGCTTGTCTTTAATTGCACAAAGCCCCAACTAAAGCTTGATATTTTCACTTTGAGCCCCACATCGATTCGTCAAGCCCTCGAATTCAGCTGTTGTGTTCATCACACAGCCCAAAGTGTAAACCCTCCCAGTCTTATTCCGCGACAAGCCGCCTAATTTATTCAGTCTAAACTCTTCACTGAGCTAATCGTGGTGACCAAAACTCTTGAGAAAACTGAAACTCAGTACTGTGGTTGAGAAGAAAAAGCGATGGAAAGCGGTAGTGCTAGTAGCAGTACAGTGGTACCCAAATCAATTATGGAGGCATTAAAGAGGACATGCAACAACATTGATGAAGTTCAAACCAATTTAAGAGAGTTCTTGGCCCATTGTGATGCGGAGACCCTCTCGGAAATGGAACCTATCAATAGGGCTCAGGCGCTGTGCTTGATTGCGCAGGCCTCGACTACTCTCTTTGCATGTATGTATTATATTTGGAGGTTTCTTCGATGTTTGGGAATTACCCAAGTTTAAAAATGCAGTCTTGATTGAACACGCATACACGGATATACGTATTTCCTTTTTACCTATGTTTCCTTTTGTTACTTGCTACTTGTGATTCTTTAAACTGGGTTTGGAATTTTGGGTATTTTAAGTTGTGGCGAATTTTTGAAAGTTTTATTTATTGAGTTTTTTACACCATTTTGTTATTGATGACTAATTCTGGGCTTTGTATGTTTCCCAAACCTCTAGTATTCCTTGTACGTATTCAGATAATCGTGTTTCGAAGTGCTTGCTTGAAATCCGTTTGCTTGTCGTATTTTGTGTCCCCCTTCTGTGATACTTATCCATAACATAGGTCTTGAAATTCTGCTTTTGATATTTGTTATGTTGTGTTTTGTATGGTTCTGCAGTGAGGCTGCGATGCAGGGGTATTAACCCAGATGAACATCCTGTTAGTAAGGAGCTTGTAAGTTTTTCATTAATTCCTTTTGGTCTTTTTGAAAATTATGTTTAGAAAGTCTTTGTCCGCTCATTGCTTTTAACATCCAAATGTTATTAGCTCAAGTTGCTTTCCAGATATTAATGTTCGTTAACCAAACTTTTTCTTGCTCGTTTATATTCATGGACATATTCTTTGTGTGTCGACTAGACTCGGCGGCGGCATATGATATGCCATCAGTGAATCTTTCTTGGCTATCTTATTATTGTAGTGATTAATAAAGGATAATAAGGTTGAGATATTTTGTTGGTGCAGGAGAGATTGAGGTTGTACCAAGAGAAACTGCAGCATTCCCTAGATTTGAACAGAGGTGGCTACCTTTTGGTTCATTGTTGATGAGAATTTTCTATCAGATTAAGGAGTAAAACATCATCTTGTTAGTATATCAAGCTATGATATCGCTGAGTCCCTAAGAGATAGCTTATTGTAATTTGCAGCTCCACTACGACCTTCAGCAACCATAAATTCCCCGGCAGCAGCACGTTTCATCGACCATTCTCTCCCTGATCTTTCCAAAGGTGCAAATGCTTTGTCCTAACTTTCTTCTTATTTCCCTGTTTAGTGTATCCCTTTGCGAAATCCTGGATCTGCAGAACAGAAGCAAAGGTTGCGAAAAATCGGCCAGGGAGAGACGCACAGGCTTAAATACATCGAAAGCAATATGAGTAAGAAGAGGAAACAACACCATTCGTTGGAGAACAAACCCGTCCGTGTCGCTGCTCAGGAATTTCTCGAGAAAGCAGCTTCTGAGTTACTCGGTGGTAGTACTAGTGGTGTGAAAGGGCCTCTTAGACACGCCGAATCAGATGATGGTGTCATCATTCTCGACTGATTCTTCTGGTAGAGTTCAATGCTTCAGTTTCTTTCTGTGTTTCGAACTTCCTTCTTTTCTTTCTCTTTTTTTTTTTTGTGGGCGAATGCGGTGCAAATTTATCTGAAGTTTACAATCAATAAATTCAGCTCATAGTTGGATTCCATGCAGATCTTGCTTCTCATTGGTTGTGGATCACTTGGATATCAAGATTTCATCATGCCCTTTCCTTGTCACCATGGAACTACTACTACATGTTCTCTTGCCTTTCCCACCATTCTCTGTTGGAATAATGTTAAAATCAGCAGCTTTTTGAAATTATTGAAACTACTACAACATGTTCTCTTGCTTCTAGTGAGTTGTGTATGTTAACTGCTTTTTTTTTTTTTTTCCTTTTTAGAGAAAGGAAATCGTTGGATTGGATTGGAGATTTGTTAAGTTTATCATGTATTTTTTCCGCATCGTTTTCGAAATGGATCAATAAATGTTAATCGTCAATCAATAAATCACTTACAGAGGGCCACAAATCAGTCCAGGTAATATGATCCTAACCCCAAAAGAAAGAACAAACAAACATATGTGAAGGCATCATAACAACCAAGAACAGAGGAGAGCCACCAGCACCACCCCCCCACCTGAGGCTCCACCCGTCAGCATCCAGCCGCCACTCGCCGGCGCCGGAGCCTCCACTACCGGCGCCGGCGCCGGAGACACGTAGCTCCGGCGGTGCTTCTCCGACATGACCACCACAATCAGCCTCTGACCTTCGGCGCAGTGCCCATTGGCCCCACTAATGTAGTAGTAAGGGCCTGAGTTTTCCAGCTTCACCTTTGTCCGCCCGCCCGTGTAAGTCTCGATGGGACTCGAAGTGTTGCACGTTACGTAATCTCTTTTGCTCACTTGAAGCACAGAGTCTTGGGAAGCATCGTATTCCCACACTGCGAACAGTACAGTTTTTCAGGAGAAAAAAAAATTAAGGGAAGCTCCGTAAAGAAGAAGACTGCAAATTATTACCTAGAGAATCTCCTATTTGAAAGCGAGATTTCTCAGCCCAGTGATTTAGAGTGCGTGATTCTGATGAAGGGATTTTCCAGGCGTTTGGTTTGCCGCCGACCAAGTATTCTCTGGCCTCGGCCAAGCTACTAACCAACAACAAGGAACCGAGTAATAACACCGTAGCTTCTGCTGTTCTTGCCATTTTTCTTTGAACAAGCAGAAAATTTTTTGGCTAAATCAAAATATATAGAGCTAGATAATCACACACAGCTGAGGCAGAGCGAAATTGAGGCTATTGAGGCTTATGTTGGTGAATGATGAGACAAGACAGCGTATGTTGTATATATAGGACTCAGGGTAGAAAAGTAGCCGTTGGATTGGCAGTGCAACGGTAAAATGCAATGAAAATTAGTCTTTAATTTACATTTTAACTGCTCGCTAGCTGCTGAGGCTTCAATTTTCATTACTTCAATTTTACAGGATTCTTGTATTCCATTCAACGAGTCTACTAATAATAAATATAATAACATTCAATCGGCTCTCAAAATGGAATTACTAAGAGAGAGTATTATTACAACATCGTTTATTTCAAACGCTAGTACACACACCAATCACTCCATGCTCACAGCGGATAATAACAAGGTAAAAAAAAAAAAAAAAGACAGTTTCAAGACACGAACTTGGGAGGAGGAGACGCAAAACACAATAGATATAAAAGAACAACACATATTGATAACTGAGATCTCAAGCTGACTTATCGTATGGTGTAGCCACCAAGAACAAGTTGGTCTTCCTCGTAGCAGACAGCCCAGGACTTTCAGTCATGTCCAATTCCTCACCCCTCACGCCGTCCGGCAATTTCCAGTTGAAGTTATACAGCAACAGAGCCAAAGGAAGCTCAAGGCTCGCCATGCCAAAAGATATCCCCGGGCATATTCTCCGCCCAGAACCAAAGGGCAAGTACTGAAAATCACCGCCGACAAAATCCATGGCGTTGTCCTCAAATCTCTCGGGCAAGAAACTCTCTGGGTCCTTCCAATACTTGGGATCTCTCTGTATAGCCCAGTTGTTGATCAAAACCTTAACGTTCGCCGGTACAGTGTATCCATTCACCACGCGTTCTTCCCTAGATGCTCTCGGCAGGATGGGAACTGGCGGGTGTAGTCTGAGCGATTCCTTGAGAACTAACTTGAGGTACTTGAGCTTTTGCAGGTCTGCTTCTTCGACGTCTTCCACGGTTCCATTTTTGAGCACTCGGCGTACTTCGGCTTGTGCCTTGGCCATCACATGGGGGTGTCTGATGAGTTCTGTCACTGTCCAGTCTAGGGATGTCGATGATGTCTCTGTCCCAGCGGCAAACATGTCCTACACAATTGCAGAATTTTCTTCATTAGTCTTAATCAACTGTAATAAGATAGAATAGAGAAGAATTCAAGAACGGAAAGAAAAGCCCACTTACAAAGATGACAGCTTTGATGTTGTCGTTGAGTATGGGAAACTCCATCTCACCAGTAGCTTGAAGCCTCAAGAAGACGTCTACTAAATCCTCTTCGCCAGAATCACCGTTTCCCCTCTTCGTCGTCTTCCCTCCATCTTCAGGAACCTTAGCCAGGTTGACTCTGTGTTCTTCGATCATCTGATCCAAAGGACGTCGGCCTTGCGCCTCATCACCATCAGCTTCCTCTTGTTCTTGCTGAAGAAATTGAGGAACTTTGAGGAAGGAAATAGGTCGCCGACCTCAAACCCTCCCGCCATTTTGTTGACCTCTTTCATGAGCTTGATCATCATGTCTTGCCTTTCTCTCTCGACGTTACCGAACATAGTCCTGCAAGCCACCGAGCTCATCACGGTGAATATCAGGTCGGTCATGTTCAGGACTCTCCCGGCGTCGGAGTTGATCGACTCGATGAGGTGGCCCACTTCGTTCTTGCGAATGGAGCCGAAGGAACGGACGTTCTTCGCGCTCAAAAGCTCGACGACGCAGATTTTGCGCATCTGTCGCCAGAAGTCGCCGTACGGGCTGAAGGCGAGGTCGCTGTAGTTGTACCACAAGATCTTTATGGCGACGGACTGAGGTCTGTCTGCGAAACTTGGGTCGTGGTCTTTTAGGACGAGCTTTGCGACTTCTGGCGAGGAAACTACGATGGTCGTTGCTTCCCCGAGCTTCAAGTACATGAGTGGGCCGTACTGTTTGGACAAGTCTCGGAAAGTACGGAAGGGAAGTATGCTCATGCGGTGCAGATCGCCGATCATGGGTAGTTTCTTTGGGCCGGGCGGTAAGTTGATTGATCGTTTGTTGGGGTTGTTTGGTTTGATCCATTTCTTGAATATGAAGAGGGCTAAAGGCAGTAGAAGGGCGAGGGTTGTGAAGTTGAGTGAAAACCCTAATTCCATGGTTTCTCTTTTGGGGGAAAGGGAATTGAAGAATATATTAGAGGAAAAGAGATGATGCTTCAAAGGCTATATATTGCTGTGTATCTCTCGAGTGTTTTTCGCTCTTTCGTTTTTGTTTTCTGTGTTTCCTTGCATGGGTTGGCTTATATAGACGACCTTGGACGTGGAAAGTCAAATTTGTGCTGTATGTAATAAGAATTACATGTGCCATAGTTGGTCTATGAAAGAAAATTGATCACCTGGATAATAGCAAGCTTGTTAGATGATATAATATATATGATATAATACGCTCAAATCAAATATTCGAGAGTAGAATTATTTAATTTATATATATTGAGTCGGTTGAGATGACCTTCGATAAAAACGTAAATTCGACACTTTCTCAGCAACAAAGTCGAACGTGAAGAAAGGAGTCGTCTCTATTCTAGTACAAAGGTAATATTGGTATTAAATGAGTAGTCTATGTAAACGCATATATTCATCACGGTTAAACTGTGATAATTTATTGCAAATGATTACGTGACTGAACAATCAAGTTTCACGTTCATTAATTGAATAGTTGACATCAGGTTTAATAAACAATAATAGGAACAACGTAATGTTGCATAATTGCATTTTATATGACTGTTCAAAATTGACTGTGAATATAGTAGATATGATTTGTAATGTTGATTGGACGATTGAGTCAATGGAATGTACGTGTTTGCAACTATTATTGGCTTTTGGTGTTCAGATTCACACTGATTATTAAGCTATCTATATTGACCGTAAAAAATGACAAGAATACATCTACAAGTATATGATTCATCAACCTGCCGAAAAAAAAACAAATATATCGACCGTCCGTAACGACTCGCTTTGACTTTGTCGGATTATTCATAGTCTACTCTCAAATAGATTTCAAATAAATTGTCAATTCGAAATCAGGCCGTTTAAGGATTTGATTTCGAATTCATGCTTTGTTTAAGAAATTTTAGATTAAAGACCCATGTTTGGTGGTATAAAAAAGTGATATAAAAGACATATGAACTGGTATAGAATTATCATTTTGTGTTACAAACTTTCAACATATTGGTATGTTAGAGCAATGAAGTGGTAATGCTGAAAAAACGGTAGCAAATGATCATAAACTGGTACCAGATCATGTTTTTGTGTTAACTGGTATGTCAGAGCAATGAATTGGTACTGCAGAAAATGGGTCCTTAAAACTAATTTTTTTGCTAAGAGGACCTTAATCCTAATTGATAGTTATGTGCGGGCCTGAAATGAAAATACCCTAAAAAAAATCTGGAAAATGTCTACTTCGAGGAAAAAAGGGAATATATTCCATCTATTACTACTATCATGATCATCATTTTGATTTATACTAAACTAATGTTGAGAGGGCATGACTATTAGATTAATTTAATGGAGCTGTTAGCTTAGTCTATATCGCTATTGTCAAATATTCTCACTTGTTTGTCGTGAAATTATGGTTTTCTTGCTTCCATACTACGGCTGGAGACGATCAATTCTCAATAGTTGCTTAATTCATTTGCTGAGGAATTTTATCTGAGAGCACCTTATGTGGACATCTGATGATGTGGCACCGATTCGTGTCATTTCAACATCTCACATCGACATCTAAGTTTATGCCGTCTTAATTAATGCCTTATAGGTGCCATTAATGGACATTTTGGATGCTGATGTGACAAAGTAATGCGATATATTTCATTGACACGTAAAATGTTATGTAATGCGTAAATATGTCACATCACCATCCCATATGTCGATTCATGGCACTTATAAGGTGTTAATTAAGACGGCATAATCTTAGATCTCGATGTGGAAAGTTGAAATGGCACAAATCGTGCGACATCAAACATGTGTCCACATAAGGTGCTCAACCATAAAATTCCTCTTCATTTGCTCGAGTATTATATAATAATCATACCGTACAACTTGTTATAAAATATGTATTCGAGTTCAGTCATGAATTATAAGCTATTTCCTTCCTTCACATTTGGCGCAAACTACCGATATGCATAGGTTGGCCAATGGTCAAATATACTGTTTAATTCTGCATTTAATTCGATAGTTATTAGTGGTGAAGTGATGGCTCATTACAGTATATATATATATATATATATCTACGTATAAATATAGTTACGCCGTTGTATAGCTCTTAATTTCGTACTATATTTCTCTACTGAAAATCGTTGAACCACGGCGGAGCTTGTGGCTGCAAAGGAGGCGGAGCCGCCCATCATTGGAGGGTTTGATAAGATTGAAGAACATACAAAAACCATTGGACTCACTCAGAGAAACTACACACATTGATGATGATGACGATGATGACGACGACCGTACAATAGAGAACCAAGGAACAACACAACATAATATATTACAACGAAAAGGCAAAAGCATCAAGGATAGACCCATACTAACCTGCCAACATAAACACACAGATGAGAAGAAAAAAAAGCTTCTGAATAAGGAGGGTTTTGTAGTGTGATTTTTTTCTTCTTTTCTTCATCTCCTTTGGAAGTTAAACGTCTTGATTGCGTAGGCAAAATTGAAGGTGAAATCGGCGATGAAAATGACGAGCACGGCGGCTACTACGCCAAGCATGTCGTGCCTGAACCCAAAATAGCTCTTCAAGAACTCTTCTACGGTCCGATCTCTATCCGTCATTACATCCTTAATCTCCCCAAAGTGGTATCAGAAGGCGTGTTAGGATAATACGAGCGACTTTTTAACCTGGAAAACCCAAAACGGGAAAAACCACGGGATCGCTCTCCCGATCCAAGGAAATAATCCACTATATCACAGAGTTCACCGAATACAATGACAACGCCTCTCGAGAACGTCTCGAGGTAATAACAGCCCAACAACACACCGAATGATACTACGCCGACAAGAGAGTTCAATACGTCGAGTTACAAACTCGGTACACCAACAAACGTCTAGCTACAAGCTCGAATATACGAAGAAGAAGTTGAAGCGTATTACCACCCAAACGTGAGAAACCGAACGATCTGAAACGGTGGATACGTAGAGCACGTCGAGGTGACTATCCTCCCGAAGTTTCGACAAAAACGGGGCAACGGATCGTCCGGATCTGAATTTTTCTTCTCCCTCTTTTTCTTTCTTCTTCTTTCTCTTTCTCTCCTTTTTCTCCTCTCTTCCTCGCGTCCGTGTCGTGTGTGTGAGTTCTATTTTTTTTTACATAATATTAACTATATACATATATATGGGCCGGACCCAATAAACTCCCCCTCCGGCTCATACGGTGGGCTCAAGCAAGCCCGCTTTCCGCCGACATGCCTTGAGCTTCTCCTTCGGCAAAGCTTCGTCAACATATCTGATCCATTTTCGCTCGTATGTACCTTCGCTAAATATAACTGATTCGACTCGAGCACATCTCGAACCCAATAATATCTCACATCGATATGCTTGGATCTCGAATGGAATGACGAGTTCTTGGAGAGGTGGATGGCACTCTGACTGTCGCTGTAAACAACGTACTTGTCTTGCCGTAGACCAAGTTATTCGAGAAACTTCTTCATCCACAAAGCTTCCTTGCAACCGTCCGTGATTGCAATGTACTCAGCTTCTGTGGTGGATAGCGCAATGCACTTCTGCAGCTTCAACTGCCATGACACAGTTCCCCCTGCAAAAGTCATCAAAAAAACCTGAAATAGATTTTTCTGGAGTCAATATCACCTGCCATATCTGAATCAGTATATCCAACTAGCATAGGCTCTCCGCTGCCAAAACACAAAAACGTCTTGGAAGTGCCTCTTAGATATCTCAATATCCACTTTACGGCTTCCCAATGCTCTTTTCCCTGATTAGAGAGAAAACGGCTAACGACACCAACGACATGGGCAATATCGGGTCAAGTACAAACCATGGCGTACATCAAACTACTGACCGCAGACTGATAAGGAAATCTGCTCATGTCGGCCTTCTCTTTCTCACTTTTCGGGCATTTCTCAGATGACAATTTGAAATGACCTGCTAGTGGAGAACAAACCGTCTTGGCTTTACTCATGTGAAATCTCTCGAGAACTTTCTCAATGTAGTCTTCTTGAGATAACCATAGCTTCCGTTTTTTCCTGTCACGAGAAATCTTCATGTCGAGAATTTTCTTCGCCGCTCCCAAGTCCTTCATCGCAAAAGACTTGCTCAAATCTCTATTCAACGCCGCAATTTTGCTAGTATCATGGCCGATGATCAACAAGTCGTCAACGTACAAGAGAAGAATAATAAAGTCATCATCGGAGTACATCTTGACAAATACACAATGATCCGAAGAGGTTCTCGTGTACTCGTGACTGGTCATAAAAGAATCGAACTTCTTATACCACTATCGTGGAGCTTGCTTCAAGCCATACAAACTCTTCTTCAACTTGCAAACAAGCTGCTCTTTTCCCTTGACTTTGAATCCCTCTGACTGCTCCATGTAAATGTCTTCTTCAAGACCACCATGAAGAAATGCGATCTTCACGTCAAGTTGCTCATTCTCCAAGTTCAAGCGCGCCGCCAAATCAAGAGCAACCGGATTGAGGACATCTTCACCACCGAGAATATATCATCAAAGTCAATCCCTTTCTTTTGACCGAAACCTTTCACGACCAACCGAGCTTTGTACCTTGGTCGAGAATTATTTTCTTCAATTTTCAGCCGATAAACCCATCGATTCTTGAGAACTTTCTTTCCTCGAGGTAGCTCTATCAAATCATAAGTGTGGTTATCATGGAGAGATCGCATCTATTCCACCATAGCTTTCATCCACTCATTCTTCTCGTCAACAGAAATTGCGTCTTGGTAATCCTCAGGTTCTCCTCCATCTGTTAGCATCACGTACTTATCAGAAGGATATCTCGTGGATGAACGATGCTCCCTAGCAGATCTTCTCAACTGAGGTTCAACCGAAGGTTCTTCAACAGCTTCATCAATAGGTTCCGCTGGCTCAACATCAACATCGCCTATAGGATTTTCGTCGTTGCCGACACCGCTAGATTCTGGAACATCTCCCCCTTGATCAGGATATGCTACACGTACATGAGGTGGATCTAAATTAGGTAGATCACCGATGGACTTCTTAGTTGACTTCTCTGACTGAATGTCTCGTATACACTGGTCTTCGACAAACATAGCATCGCGGCTTCTGATAAGCTTCTGCGCGGGATCATAGAACCTGTATTCGAACTCATCAAGTCCACCGATGAACATACACGGTATGGTCTTTACATCAAGCTTCGATCGCTCGTCTTTCGGTATGTGAACAAAGGCTTTACACCCAAACACGTGCAGGTGATCGTACGAGACTTTCTTTCCCGACCATGATCGTTTGTCCCTACATGAACCTGATATTGTGTAAATAGGTCACTTGAATTTTTCTCTATATGCTTTCATATGCATGTTGTAAATCCTACCATCGTATCTAGGGGGAGTCTCATAAAAATTTATGCACGGATCTAGGGGGAGTCTCGAAAAATTATGCACTAATCTAGGGGAGTCATTGAACACTTTGCACAAATTAAGGGGGAGTTTTTATGATCTTTCATCAAATTTATTTTCAAATCGAATTATGGGGTAAACTTATGATATAATCATTTCTATAACCTTAAGACAAAATTTTTCTCGGCGAAACTCAAAATTTGATCGAAACTGGAATATACAAATATTTAAAATCTTTTCTCGGCGAAACTGAATATCGCCCGAAACTCAGTTTAAATTCGATCGAAACTGAATGTTCAAGTATTTTAAATCTTTCCTCGGTGAAACTATGTATTGCCCGAAACTCCTTTCAATTGAATTGACAATCGCCCGAAACACGTTTCGATCGAAACTGATAATGTTCTTAAATACTTTTATAATTTTACACGGCAAAACAGAGCATCGCCCGAAACTGAATCAAATCGATCAAAACTAAAAATTAATCCCTCTGTAATTTTTTCTCGGCGAAATTGAGATTCGCCCGAAATCAGTTTTGATCGAAACTCTGCTTATATATATAGCGTTTCGCCCGAAACACGGTCTTTCTTCATCGATTCCCAAATTCACTTTCAAACTCTTTTCTGCAATCGCACACGACTCATCACCATCACTCACGAACTCTGTTTTTCCGATTATTAGAGCTCCAAATCCATTATTGGTAAGGAAAAACATACAATCTGCAGCTTTTAACTGATATCATTCTCGTTTTTGCAGGATTCACAGAATTAGGGTTTAAGCGATTTCGCTCAAATCGCTCTTTAATAACGTTTCGGTTCAGTTTTTCATTCGCCCGAAACTCATTCCAGATTCAATTTCACATTTCAATCGGCCGATCCTGTCAATTTTAATTATCATGTGTTTTTGTTCAAAAATCGCACGATTCACTACTTTCGGCCGAAACTGGCTATTACAATTTTACTATGATTTCAATCGTTTAACTTAGGACTTTCGGCCGAAACTTTCTCTTACTCACACCATGTTATTAAATTCCTCTATTCTGTAGTTTCGATCGAAACTGAAGTATAACCAAACTTTTGGGCTGGTTTCTTCTAACGTTTTTTTTCTTTTCGAACAGTTCCTGAATAAATAATATATTGTTGTCGAATCTTAACAACCCCGTGATCATCAGCTTCTTATCGCTGGTATAATAAATATTTTTCTTTTCCTTTTTCATCCTCGTGACGTAGCCCGTCAGCAGGCTCGTCGTCTCATCGCCAGCATCGGGCGTGTCGAACCCTTCGTACTCCTTAACAGGCTTCTTCTCATTGATGACCTTCACGGGAACAATTTTGTTTTGCTCCACCTCGTTTCTCGCGAATACATCAATATTATTGACGATGTCCTCCGCGACTTCTTTGCGGTTTTCGTCGATCTCTTTTCCTTTCATACTTTGGTTATCGTATATCAGCTTGGGGGCTTCCTTGGTCGTCGTCGCGATATCGTCCGCCTCTAATTTTCCGATGAGCTTGTACTTCTCGTTACTTCGATTTTTCAAGTTGTTCATGTAGGCCTCAAGGCTGTCTCTCGCCATGATCCACTGCTTCACCTCCTTATCTTTCTCACGGGCATTTTCCTCGTGAGCGTGGTCTTTGTTGGTAGGACTGGCCTTGATAGGTTCTCCAGTCATTTGTTTAGCGACTTTTCGATTAACATGTCGCAGGACCTTCGTCGTGGCTGCGCCGGTCGTCTCTTTCACGCCGCGCTCCTGGTTCTTTCTTCGCATGGTTTTTTCAGCCCATTGGGGTATTTCTTCAACAGCCTCACCGCCGTGTGTCTCTATAGATTTTACGTTCGCCTTATTGGTATTATCTTCAGCTTCGTCGCACGACGTGTGCATGGCGTCGTCGACCTTGTTCTTCATCTCTTCGGCATTTTCCGATGTCTTTGCGTCGATCTCCACGACTTTCTCGAGTGGTTGTCGTGGCGGCGTTTCTTCGACCGCCTCTTCTTTCTCGAGCTCTCCTTCGTTTGGAACTCCTTTTTTATTTTCTTCTTCCACGGGCTCCTCGGCCTTTGGATATATTTCCTCCTCTCCATCGCCATCGGCTTTCAAATTTGATGATTCGCCTTCTTCTTTTCCCATACGGATTTTTGTGGTGGTTCATCAATTTTCTTTTCATCCACCGGTTTAGGCTCATCAGCATCGTCTCTGTCACTCTTTCTCTCTACGCCGCGAGGTACGTCTTCTCGTACGGGTTCGCCCTCGACGTTCTTGTCGTCCTCCTTCGCCGTCTCAAGTTCGCCTTGTTTTTGTGGCTGAACTTGGTTGCTGCAAGCGTCTTTATACACTTTCTCCAACAGATCCCAGGCTTCCTTGACTTTTCTCGTTGCGCCTTTGCTCCGAAACCGGTAAAATCTAACGCCTCGTAGATGACAAGAAGCGCGAGGCCATTTTCTTTTACGGTGGCTCCCAACGTCTTCCGTCGCGACCTTGTATACCCCGTCGTATCGGGTGAATATTCATCTTCGACTATTTCCCATAAGCCTTGCAATTTGAATAGAGCTTTCATTTCGACGCTCCACCTTGCGTAATTATTCTCGGTGAGTTGCCGGATTAACATGTGGGTAAATAATATCCGCTTCGACACCATTGGCACCATCGGCTCTGGCGACATCATCGACTCTGTCGGCTCTAACGGCTCCGTTGACACCATCGGCTTTGATACCATTTTGTTATTTTATTTTTTATATGTGTGGTCGAATGAGGAGAAACTATCTTTTTTCTTTTCTGTGGAGGTGCAACCTCTTTTCTTTTCTTCCAATATGTAATACATGCACACACGTTTTTTCACTCACATGGCACTGTGCCTTTTTCTTTTTCTCCACTCACCACACATACATCTATCTGCTCACTCCCACTTTTTTTTTTAAACACAGTACATTTGCCACACTATATATTGATATATGATAGAGAAGACAAACTAAATGCACACAATCTATCCAAAATCATGTGTGTATCTTGCTATAGATATCTTTGACTTTCATATTTTCTTTCTTGGTTGCTACGGTAATTCTTTCTTGGCTGCTATATCATTTTATTTTGTTTTTGTTTTCTTTTCTTGTGGACCTCACATTGGATTTGAGATTATCCAACAAAATCTAATGAAAATATGTTAAGTGGGCAAGAAATCGAATTACCTCTTATTTCAAACGTTAGTACACACCAATCATTCCATGCTGAGAGCGGATAATAACAAGGTAAAAGAGAAGACAGTTTCTAAGACACGAACTTGGGAGGAGACGCAAAACACAAGTATTAGATATAAAAAAACAACACATATTGATAACTGAGATCTCAAGCTGACTTATCGTATGGTGTAGCCACCAAGAACAAGTTGGTCTTCCTCGTAGCAGACAGCCCAGGACTTTCAGTCATGTCCAATTCCTCACCCCTCACGCCGTCCGGCAATTTCCAGTTGAAGTTATACAGCAACAGAGCCAAAGGAAGCTCAAGGCTCGCCATGCCAAAAGATATCCCCGGGCATATTCTCCGCCCAGAACCAAAGGGCAAGTACTGAAAATCACCGCCGACAAAATCCATGGCGTTGTCCTCAAATCTCTCGGGCAAGAAACTCTCTGGGTCCTTCCAATACTTGGGATCTCTCTGTATAGCCCAGTTGTTGATCAAAACCTTAACGTTCGCCGGTACAGTGTATCCATTCACCACGCGTTCTTCCCTAGATGCTCTCGGCAGGATGGGAACTGGCGGGTGTAGTCTGAGCGATTCCTTGAGAACTAACTTGAGGTACTTGAGCTTTTGCAGGTCTGCTTCTTCGACGTCTTCCACGGTTCCATTTTTGAGCACTCGGCGTACTTCGGCTTGTGCCTTGGCCATCACATGGGGGTGTCTGATGAGTTCTGTCACTGTCCAGTCTAGGGATGTCGATGATGTCTCTGTCCCAGCGGCAAACATGTCCTACACAATTGCAGAATTTTCTTCATTAGTCTTAATCAACTGTAATAAGATAGAATAGAGAAGAATTCAAGAACGGAAAGAAAAGCCCACTTACAAAGATGACAGCTTTGATGTTGTCGTTGAGTATGGGAAACTCCATCTCACCAGTAGCTTGAAGCCTCAAGAAGACGTCTACTAAATCCTCTTCGCCAGAATCACCGTTTCCCCTCTTCGTCGTCTTCCCTCCATCTTCAGGAACCTTAGCCAGGTTGACTCTGTGTTCTTCGATCATCTGATCCAAAAGGACGTCGGCCTTGCGCCTCATCACCATCAGCTTCCTCTTGTTCTTGCTGAAGAAATTGAGGAACTTTGAGGAAGGAAATAGGTCGCCGACCTCAAACCCTCCCGCCATTTTGTTGACCTCTTTCATGAGCTTGATCATCATGTCTTGCCTTTCTCTCTCGACGTTACCGAACATGGTCCTGCAAGCCACCGAGCTCATCACGGTGAATATCAGGTCGGTCATGTTCAGGGCTCTCCCGGCGTCGGAGTTGATCGACTCGATGAGGTGGCCCACTTCGTTCTTGCGAATGGAGCCGAAGGAACGGACGTTCTTCGCGCTCAAGAGCTCGACGACGCAGATTTTGCGCATCTGTCGCCAGAAATCGCCGTACGGGCTGAAGGCGAGGTCGCTGTAGTTGTACCATAAGATCTTGATGGCGACGGATTGAGGTCTATCTGCGAAACTTGGGTCGTGGTCTTTTAGGACGAGCTTTGCGACTTCTGGCGAGGAAACTACGATGGTCGTTGCTTCCCCGAGCTTCAAGTACATGAGCGGGCCGTACTGTTTGGACAAGTCTCGGAAAGTACGGAAGGGAAGTATGCTCATGCGGTGCAAATCGCCGATCACGGGCAGCTTCTTTGGGCCGGGCGGTAAGTTGATCGATCGTTTGTTAGGGTTTGGTTTGATCCATTTCTTGATTATGAAGAGGGCTAGAGGCAGTAGAAGGGCGAGGGTTGTGAAGTTGAGTGAAAACCCTAATTCCATGGTTTTTCTTTTGGGGGAAAGGGAATTGAAGAATATATTACAGGAAAAGAGATGATGCTTCAAAGGCTATATATTGCTGTGTATCTCTTGAGTGTTTTTCGCTCTTTCGTTTTTGTTTTCTGAGTGTTTCCTTGCATGGGTTGGTTTATATAGACGACCTTGGACGTGGAAAGTCAAATTTGTGCTGTATGTAATAAGAATTACATGTGCCATAGTTGGTCTATGAAAGAAAATTGATCACCTGGATAATAGCAAGCTTGTTAGATGATATAATATATATATGATATAATACGCTCAAATCAAATATTCGAGAGTACAATTATTTAATTTTATATATTGAGTCCGGTTGAGATGACCTTCGATAAAAACGTAAAATCGACACTTTCTCAGCAACAAAGTCGAACGTGAAGAAAGGAGTCGTCTCTATTCTAGTACAAAGGTAATATTGGTATTAAATGAGTAGTCTATGTAAACGCATATATTCATCACGGTTAACCTGTGATAATTTATTGCAAATGATTACGTGACTGAACAATCAAGTTTCACGTTCATTAATTGAATAGTTGACATCAGGTTTAATAAACAATAATAGGAACAACGTAATGTTGCATAATTGCATTTTATATGACTGTTCAAAATTGACTGTGAATATAGTAGATATGATTTGTAATGTTGATTGGACGATTGAGTCAATGGAATGTACGTGTTTACAACTATTATTGGCTTTTGGTGTTCAGATTCATACTGATTATTAAGCTATCTATATTGACCGTACAAAATTGACAAGAATACATCTACAGTAAATATTATAATAATAATAATATTTCTTTATTATTATTGATTCATCAACCTACCGAAAAAAAAAAACAAATATATCGACCGTCCGTAACGACTCGCTTGACTTTGTCGGGTTATTGATAGTCTAAGACTCTAATCTCAAATAGATATCCAAAAAAAAAATGGTCAATTCGAGATGAGGCCCGTTAAGGATTTGATTTCGAATTCATGATTTGTCTGCGAATTTTTTAGGTTAAAGGACCATTTTGTGTGGTGTAAAAAAGTGATATAAAATGCATATGAACTGATATAGAATTTTCGTTTTGTGTTACAAACTTTCAACATATTGGTATGTCATAGCAATGAAGCGGTACTGCAGAAAATAAACTGGTAGCAAATGATCATAAACTGGTACAGGGTCATGTTTTGTTACAAAATTTCAAATACTGGTATGTCAGAGCAATAAGTGGTACTGCAGAAAATGGGTCCTTAAAACTAATTTTTTGCCAAGAGGACCTGAATCCTAACTGCTAGTTATGTGAGTGGCAACCAATCAACGGAACAACGGAAACAAAAAATAACGCGAGCGACTTTTAACGTGGAAAACCCAAAACGGGAAAAACCACGAGATCGCACTCCCGATCCAAGGAAATAATCCACTATATCACGGAGTTCACCGAATACAATGACAACGCCTCCCGATAACGTCTCGAGGTAATAACAACCCAACAACACACCGAAAAATACTACGCCGACAAGAGAGCTCAACACGACGAGTTACAAACTCGGTACACCAACAAACGTCGAGCTACAAGCTCGGATATACGAAGATGAAGTTGAAGCGTATTACCACCCAAACGTGAGAAACCGAACGATATGAAGTGGTGGATATGTAGAGCAAGTCGAGGCGACTCTCCTCCCGAAGTTTCGACAAAAACGGGGCAACGGATCATCCGGAGCTGAATTTTTCTTCTCCCTCTTTTTCTTTCTTCTTCTTTCTCTTTTCTCTCCTTTTTCTCCTCTCTTCCTAGCGTCCGTGTCGTGTGTGTGAGTTCTATTATTTTTTTACATAATATTAACTATATACATATATATGGGCCACCCAAATGGGCCGGACCCAATAAACTCCCCCTCCGGCTCATACGGTGGGCTCAAGCTAGCCCCATTTCCGCCGTCAGGACTTGTGCTTCTCCATCGGCAAAATCTTCATCAGCATATCTGATCCGTTTTCGCTCGTATGTACCTTCGCCTAATATAACTGCTTCGACTCGAGCACATCTCGAACCCAATGGTATCTCACATCGATAAGATTGGATCTCGAATGGAATGACGAGTTCTTGGAGAGGTGGATGACACTCTGACTGCTGTAAACAACGTACTTGTCTTGCCGTAGACCAAGTTCTTCGAGAAACTTCTTCATCCACAAAGCTTCCTTGCAACCCTCCGTGATTGCAATGTACTCAGCTTCTGTGGTGGATAGCGCAACGCACTTCTGCAGCTTCGACTGCCATGACACAGCCCCCCTGCAAAAGTCATCAAAAAACCTGAAATAGATTTTCTGCAGTGAATATCACATGCCATGTCTGAATCAGTATATCCAACTAGCATACGCTCTCCGTTGCCAAGACACAAACACGTCTTGGAAGTGCCTCTTAGATATCTCAATATCCACTTTACGGCTTCCCAATGCTCTTTTCCCGGATTAGAGAGATAACGACTAACGACACCAACAGCATGGGCAATATCGCGTCGAGTACAAACCATGGCGTATATCAAACTACCGACCGCAGACTGATAAGGAAATCTGCTCATGTCGGCCTTCTCTTTCTCACTTTTCGGGCATTTCTCAGATGACAATTTGAAATGACCTGCTAGTGGAGAACAAACCGTCTTGGCTTTACTCATGTAAAATCTCTCGAGAACTTTCTCAGTAGTCTTCTTGAGATAACCATAGCTTCCGATTTTTCCTGTCATGAGAAATCTTCATGCGAGAATTTTCTTCACCGCTCCCAAGTCCTTCATCGCAAAAGACTTGCTCAAATCTCTCTCCAACGCCGCAATCTTGCTAGTATCATGGCCGATGATCAACATGTCGTCAACGTACAAGAGAAGAATAATAAAGTCATCATCGGAGTACATCTTGACAAATACACAATGATCCGAAGAGGTTCTCGTGTACTCGTGACTGGTCATAAAAGAATCGAACTTCTTATACCACTGTCGTGGAGCTTGCTTCAAGCCATACAAACTCTTCTTCAACTTGCAAACAAGCTGTTCTTTTCCCTTGACTTTGAATCCCTCTGACTGCTCTATGTAAATGTCTTCTTCAAGATCAGCATGAAGAAATGCAGTCTTCACGTCAAGTTGCTCAATCTCCAAGTTCAAGCTTGCCGCCAAATCAAGAGCAACCGGATCAAGGACATCTTCACCACCGAGAATATATCATCAAAGTCAATCCATTTCTTTTGACCGAAACCTTTCACGACCAACCGAGCTTTGTACCTTGGTCGAGAATTATTTTCTTCAATTTTCAGCCGATAAACCCATCGATTCTTGAGAGCTTTATTTCCTCGAGGTAGCTCTATCAAATCATAAGTGTGGTTATCATGGAGAGATCGCATCTCTTCCACCATAGCTTTCATCCACTCATTCTTGTCCTCAGGTTCTCCCCCATCTGTTAGCATCACGTACTCATCTGAAGGATACCTCGTGGATGAATGATGCTCCCTAGCAGATCTTCTCAACTGATGTTCAACCGAAGGTTCTTCAACAGCTTCATCAATAGGTTCCGCTGGCTCAACATCAACATCACCTATAGGATTTTCGTCGTTGCCGACACCGCTAGATTCTGGAACATCTCCCCCTTGATCAGGATATGCTATACGTACATGATGTGGATCTAAATTAGGTAGATCACCGATGGACTTCTTAGTCGACTTCTCTGACTGAATGTCTCGTATACACTGGTCTTCGACAAACACAGCATCGCGGCTTCTGATAAGCTTCTTCTGCGCGGGATCATAGAACCTGTATCCGAACTCATCAAGTCCACCGATGAACATACACGGTATGGTCTTCACATCAAGCTTCGATCGCTCGTCTTTCGGTATGTGAACAAAGGCTTTGCACCCAAACACGTGCAGGTGATCGTACGAGACCTTCTTTCCCGACCATGATCGATTGTCCCTACATGAACTTGATATTGTGTAAATAGGTCACTTGAATTTTTCTCTATATGCTTTCATATGCATGTTGTAAATCCTACCATCGTATCTAGGGGGAGTCTCATAAAAATTTATGCACGTATCTAGGGGAGTCTCGGAAAATTAGGTACTAATCTATGGGGAGTCATTGAACACTTTGCACAAATTAAGGGGGAGTTTTTATGATCTTTCATCAAATTTATTTTCAAATCGAATTATGGGGTAAACTTATGAGATAATCATTTCTATAACCTTAAGACAAAATTTTTCTCGGCAAAACTCAAAATTTGATCGAAACTGGAATATACAAATATTTGAAATCTTTTCTCGACGAAACTGAATATCGCCCGAAACTCAGTTTAAATTCGATCGAAACTGAATGTTCAAGTATTTTAAATCTTTTCTCGGCGAAACTATGTATTGCCCGAAACTCCTTTCAATTGAATTGACAATCGCCCGAAACACATTTCGATCGAAATTGAAAATGTTCTTAAATACTTCTATAATTTTACACGGCGAAACAGAGCATCGCCCGAAACTGAATCAAATCGATCGAAACTAAAAATTAATCCCTCTGTAATTTTTTCTCGGCGAAATTGAGATTCGCCCGAAATCAGTTTTGATCGAAACTCTGCTTATATATTATAGCGTTTCGCCCGAAACACAGTCTTTCTTCATCGATTCCCAAATTCACTTTCAAACTCTTTTCTGCAATCGCACACGAATCTCATCACCATCACTCACGAACTCTGTTTTTCCAATTATTACAGCTCCAAATCCATTATTGGTAAGGAAAAACATACAATCTGCATCTTTTAACTGATATCATTCTCGTTTTTGCAGGATTCGCAGAATTAGGGTTTAAGCGATTTCGCTCTAATCGCTCTTTAATAACGTTTCAGTTCAGTTTTTCATTCGCCCGAAACTCATTCCAGATTCAATTTCACATTTCAATCGGCCGATCCTGTCAATTTTAATTATCATGTGTTTTTGTTCAAAAATCGCGCGATTCACTACTTTCGGCCGAAACTGGCTATTACAATTTTACTATGATTTCAATCGTTTACCTTAGGACTTTCGGCCGAAACTTTCTCTTACTCACACCATGTTATTAAATTCCTCTATTCTGTAGTTTCGATCGAAACTGAAGTATAACCAAACTTTTATTTGGATCGATCGATTGAACTTCACTTTCGGACGAAACTGTATCTTCTAATTTCACTATGATTTAAATCGTACATTTAGGACTTTCGGCCGAAACTGTCTCTTAAATATAACATGATTTAAATCATAATCTTCCGCAGTTTCGATTGAAACCAACGTATAAAAGAACCCTGATTTGAAGCGATCGATTGGAATTCCCTTACTCGAAACTTACATAAAATTGTTCTCTCAATTCAAATCGACCAATTGAAAGCCCGTCAAATATTTTTAAATTTTATAAAGTTCTTTCGCATTGGCCGATTCAAGTTACACAATTTAAACTTAGGAAATGTTCTCTAAGTCCTAAAGTGTAACAACATTTCATCTTTCATAACTTTCAAATTGTATGCATTGCACGATAATCCACTAATCAATTAATCTTATGTTATAGAATTACCAACATGGTGCGACAGATTGATGAGATTTTCGCTTCAAAGGACTGGGCACAGAGAACACCAAACAACTTTCAACTTGACTTTGACAACACCTCGTGCCCAGATCCTATTATTCCCAAAATTCTATCAAACCTCCCTCTCAAAACAGCCCTAAATATCACCGAGGTTGTCCCAGATGTCTATGTCCAACAATTTTGGTCCACCCTTCAAAACCCAACAAATAACCCAAAAACAACCCGACTTTCCGCCAAAATTGACAACACCATAGTTGTCTTTACCCCAACCATTCTACGCTCCGTACTAAACCTACCATACTCACTACTATATGATCCCCATCCCTTTAACGATGACCTAATACGAGACTTCCTATGCATGGGCCACAAACCAAATGCCCAAAACACCATTCACCTCCCCGACTTCACAGCCAAAGACATCTCTGGACCTTGGAGGTCCCTATTTCTGATCGTAAACAAATGCCTCTCGCCGAAGCACGCAGGGTCCGACAAATGCAACCGCATTATTATGCTAATCTTCCATGGGATCGTCTTCAACAGGAATTATGATGTCGCCCAACTAATCTGGACGGACATCCTTGATCAATTACGAAGGCGAGGTCTCGGATCCATGAAACCGGTTCTTCCTTACCTACAGTGGCTCCCTGTCATCGTCCAACACTTCGTGGATCTTCATCCCGACATAGAGCGCCGACCCAGGGCCGAAGGTTATCAAGCTCCAAAGCTCACCAAAATTCAATACAAAAAACAAGATTGATCAGGAGGCCATGATCATACCTGATTCACTACTTCAACTCCTTGATCCCACAGAACCAGAGCTCCTCAGATACCTTCGAGCCAACAACCTCGATGATATCCCCATGGTTCAACACAACCCAATTGGACCTAACCCAGGGACAATCCAACCCTCACAGCCAAATATAGGTCTAGGAAGCTCTTCATCCCCAAAGCCAAAACAAAAGAGAAAATCCAAAGGGAATGACATAAACAGTCAACAGGAACGGCTTACAAAACAAAAACACGACCGTTCCACTAGGCCACAAATAAGCCAGACCGAGCCAATAGGTACAGGGGATGACTTTGTCTTCCCCGAGTAGAAGTTGGGACATCGGGTCCAATCGCACAAACTACCCTCCCTACCCTCCCTCGGAGTAGATGATTGTTTCACAAATACACGAGGTGCCACGTCATCCATCACCACCTCGCTCGGAGGGGGTTGATGTATCAAGCAGTCCTCAGCCTCAGACTGTACCTTCCTTGATCACGACTAGTCTAGTGCCCTCACATCCATAATTTTTCCATTTTCTAGGACACTTAGTCTAGTTTCTGCACCTCTAGATCTTAGTGATCTAGACAGAACGCTCCATGATGTTTCCGTACTAGAGTCTGGTACGGAACAGAGCGAAAGACCCAACGTAGCGAACATCACTGCAGCTACGACCTTGGGCCATCAATCTGAGTGTCTCAGCATTGATGTCAACGATGAGCCTACGTGGCCTCGGTCTTTCAAGTCCTGTGGAAACAGGTGGCACATCAGTACCCTCTACTGATGTTGTGACGACGGAACATCTTAGTGACTCCGTCCGGTTATTTTCCCCATTCGTGACGGAGGCGAGGCTGGATGATCGACTCGCTGAGCTCAGAAAATATCTCGAGGACACCATCATGACCCAAGTCTACAGCGCCATTGGGATATCCTCTCGAGATAAAGGCAAAGCCCCCGTCATCGAAGAAGTGCCTTCACAAGCCGATCCGTCTCCTGACGCTGACGGCGGGCCATGGAACGTTCCAATCACGGAACTCATCGAGGTCCTGCTGGCCAGACTCCGCACTGCACCAAAGCTAATCGAGTATGAAGCGGAGGTCCTCAGACGGCTCGAGCTTCCTTTCAAACCGACTAACCCAGGCGAGGCCCAGTCATCACATCAACCACGTGACGACCCTGACGGTGGGGGTCATCCCGGGGGGGAGAAGAGACGAGATACAGGGCCTCAACCTCAACAGCCACAGCCTAGAACCACCCAAACTGTTAGACCCATAAAAATAAAAATTTAATACGGGGTTTGACTTTATTAATTATGCAAATTTTGTAACTTGGAAATTTGATGAGAAATTTAAGAGTTCTAAAATGAAAATATAAACTGTGACAATTTCGAATTATTTTACAAACTCAAGAAAGGAATAAGCTGAAATTAGTAATAATAAAACACATTTAAATTGAGCCATAATTGATTTAGCTGAATTAATATTAAGGTCCAAACTCTCGAAAATAGGCCTTGTTAATATATTTGCTTAAGGCTGAAGTAAATAAGGGTAACCACCTTGTCATGTCCCTCACGAAACCCAAAGAAAGCCATGTATATCTTGAACTCCTTTAAGAGTAAGTTTGAGGGCTTTAGTACGAGAACAAGAAAGGGAGAAAAACCAAGTGGGAGTAAGTACAAAACTATACCAAGTACGAAAGAAAAATTCAGCAAAAACAAGGGAAAAGTCTCAGTAAGCTTAGGATCACAGCACAACTCGAAACCTAAACGGGAGGTATACTTACGTATTACAAATTGTATATTAGGGAAGAGTATTTTCGGTGTTTGTATGGTGTAGGTGATTTCTAGATGTGTCAAAAGTGAACTATGTGACATAACGTGATTTATGTGAGGTACTTGATTTATGTGAATATTATATGGCTGTTAGACATTATTTCGAGTGTTAGATGCGTTTGGAAACCCTATTTTTGAGCTTAAGTATATGCTAATATTTTATGCTAAGTGTTGTATGTTGGTTGAGAAGTTTTCGGCATCAGATTGATACTTGGAACATTAAAAGGTGGGTAGTATGTTAATAGTTAGGGTTCGAACTATTTTAAGTATAGGAAATCTTTGGTAATTTAGGACTCTGTAAACTTGATGTTTTCGGCAGTTGTGTTATTTAAGGAATAAATTTGATAGTTATATTTTCACCATTGAAAGTTTTCGGGGCTTAATGTAGGTATCAGTTAACTACAGAGTATAAGAACGTTTTCGTGAAATCGTAAGTGCTTAGTATAAATATTATATAGAGTATTGTTTTCGATGCTGAGTTAGTATAGGAATCAATTTAGTTATTTCACTTAAAATATTTTCGTGAACTATATATATTAAGTGTTAAAGGATGAATGCTGAAATCATGTTTGTGTATTATGTGTGCTGATATGTGTCTTGAAAAGCTTTCGGTGTGTGATTTGATGTGGAAATAATTTCAATAATAACATGAGAAAGTCGATAGTTGCATGTTTGGATAAATGGAACAACTTTGGTACTTAAAGAACGTTTTCGACACTTGGAATTTGATTGGTTCGTAACCTATGTTTTAATATTAATAAGTTTTCGGCATATATACACTTATTTAAGAGTTTTTGGCTCTCACGAGAAATGTTTTCTGCATTTCAAAGGTTTTCATTATTTTATAAGTTTTCGGCACCGCTTGCAAGTTCTCGGCGTTCGTAGCGAAGTTTTCGATATTTTCACTTCACCAAAGTTTTCGGCATCACGTAGGGTTTTCGGCATTATCATACAGTTTCGATATTGCTATGAAGTGTCCCATTATTTTCATATGTTTTCACTATTTAGTTAGTTTTCGGTATTTTAGGGTTTTCGACATTTCTAGGGTTTTCGGGATTTTAGCGTTTTGATAATTAGAGTTCGGGAATTTGTAGACTTATGTGACTTAGCAATTTTACTGATAAGATTATATTTTAATATTCAGAGGTTCGAAATGTTAAGGATTCTTCGGAGTTCTTGATTGACCCAATCAGGAGGACAAGTAGGTGGAATATCCATCTACAACGCGTAAACACCAATGTATTATTTATATGATTTTATGTGCTTCGATGAATTATGTGTTTTACGCATTTTATGTGCATTTCATGTGGCATCAAGTTCCATGTATTATCACGTTAAATGCTTGCATGTGCATTACACGTCATTTCACGAATCGTACCGTGGTGGAACGGTGGTACTGTATTGTACCCATTGAGCGAGTAGCTGATATTGGCTGTCGACCCGTAGAGGAGTCATGTGAGTGTGGGCATCTGCTGTGAATCAGCGCCTGTGACGGTGACCATTGGCCCGTTGGACATTATGCGGCAGACTGCGGGCGACCTAGAAAGGAACGACTTGGGACATCCCCAAGTAGACTAGCTAGTGTAGGCCACGCTGTCGCATGCGGGAGGAGGCGACCTGGAGGGTGCGACCTGGGTACCCTTACGGGACCTGGTGTAGGCTACCAGCGTAGGCACCGCATTAGGCAGAAGAGGCGACCTGAGAGTGTGACCTGATATGGCTCAGGGAGGCTGCTCGGTGTAAGCCACTGCCGGAGGGTTGTGATCGTGTTGTGGTAGTGTTCGTGATCGTGGTAGTAATTTCGCGTGATGGTGCACAGTATGGAGCCCAGGGCCCGTTGTGAGGTGGTGAGTGTATCCCGGTTGTGCTGAGCGATAGTGAGTGGCATTGCATTGGTGAGAATTGGGGGTGAGTGAACGTGAGCGAGTCACACGTGCATGCATTATTTCACCTACTAGGCAATAGCTCAGTGTTTGCGTGTTGTAGGTAATCGACGATCGAGGCTGGCTATCGGAGCTTCCATGGGCTTTTGAGGGCGGGGCTGTACATGGATGACGAGCTGTGGGTGAGTGATAGGGTGATTTGGGCCAATGGCCCGTTTGTATAAACAACTGCTTTTGTAAAATGGGTTCTCCGCGGCTTTCGCTGCTAAACCCGACGTGATTTCTCACTAATTAGCAATTAGTAGGTGGGGGTCGTCACACAAACACCCACTAGAACAAAATCACCTGCACCCATACAAATAGAAAAATATACCCGAACTACCACCAAAACAACCCAACAGCCCTCCTCACCAGTTATAAGCCTTTCACCTCCTCTTCCCACAAGCCAAAACAGCCCTTCGATATATCCATCATCTCCCATTCTATCCCTACAGACCGATCCAATTCCTCAAACCGAAGAACTGTACAATCCACACGGCGCCGTGGAAAATTACATCTTCAACGAGGATTGGATAACCAAACCGATGGACCCAGACTGGCTAGAGGCTTGATGGAAAATGCCAGATACTTCTTGATGAAGGCGAATGTTAGCTTGGCCCTAATCGACGACGCTGAACTCGAGGAAGGTGAATACTACGAAGCAGATATTCCAGAACTTCCCGAGCTACTCCGACACACCGTCATCGATGAGGAATGCGCACCAATGAAGACGAAGACAAAAGAAGTAGTGGAATTGCCGTGGGAAAACGTCAAAGTAACCGCCCCTTATCAAGAAGAAATTCGACGGAGAATCTGGAGGAAGGAGGATAGAATCGCGATGCTCGACGAGCTTGATCTTAGAGGACTGAGCCATCTCTCAAGACCTAAAGCAGACTAATATTTGCTGTCTCTTCGTTGAATATTGATGTTCAGAGGACAAGGGGTGATGTAGACACTCTCAGAAGAGAAGAGGCGAAGAACCCCAGAATTGGAGGAATCCTGGGAGTTCACAAAGTGAGATTTGCAGACATGGAGATGCCCATTTACATAGTACGTCGAGAAAATGAAGAATACGTAGAATTGAATGAAGCCGACCTCGCCTACATCAGAGGTGAAGATGTTGAACAGATAGCGAGGGACTAGAGAACACTTTGAGCACTCAAGACGCCAGAACTCAGACTTGGCTACTACGCACTGAAAAGATTCATTCTACGCCAACTCAAATCTCCAAATGGAGGTTGAGAGCAACATGAAGAAGGTGAATCTGACGAAGCCCTCCTTCGAGGTCCCAGATTGATGAAGGGCACATTATAAATGAAGACGACGATCCATCAATCGTCTACATCAACTTCAAAGGAGAGAAGAGGCTTATGAAGACGTCAGAGATTCACAAGTTCAGCGACAGAACCTTACTGATCATCAGGAACAAGCTTAGAAGAATACTCGAGCAGTTAAAAGAAGAAGAATACGATGTTCAAGAGAAATACTCAAGGCTGATCGAGACCATCTCTGCGAAGATATCTTTTCGAAGAAGGTTACGTTCATTCGAGCACTTCTTAGGGCTCAGGAAGTCTCCCTACCATGTGCAGAAACCCAAGAAGAAGAAGACTCAAAGGACGCCAAAGCGAAAAGGATGCTAAGGGGGAGATTGTTATGAATATTTTGTAGCATCCTTTAATTTATGTAATCTTGGGTTAATATGTGCTTATTTAGTGGGTTGTAGTAGTTTGAGGTGACATATGCTAATATGTAGGAGTTTTGTATTGGGCTTTGATATACCAAATACTTGTGGTATACAAAGCCCCACTACCCTAATTAGGGTTTTATCAAAAGAATTCAAAAGGTAAGCCACCTTGTACTTTCTATAGAAAAACATATACTAACACGCACTCAAGGTGTTCTTCACGTTTTACACATTAAATCCTTTCTTTTGATCATTGTTTGGTAATAAAAGGGCCAACAATTTTCTATTACGACTTCATTTTCAGGCCCGTTCACCTGGAACGACGAATGATGGAGGCAACTCGGTGGCGCTACGCAATCTACGGGCTATGGGTCACTACAATTTCAACATACTGGCTCCAATTTTGTTTTCCAAAACGAGAGTCGATTCACAATTTTCTCCCCAAATTTAGGTCGACGGAATGCAAAAAATTTGAACGATTAATCGAAACAGTTAACGGCGCACGCGTAACAGGAAATTCGGAGATTGTACGTTTTCTTTTGAAGTTTAAAACAAGTTCATACTGGTAACGTGACGTTATATGTGCTTCGTATCACTTTTGCTTAGATTTAACGTTTGTGATACTACATGTGAATGTATCGTCTCTACCTTGGCATCTTCCGTTATTCTTTGGATCTTATACTATCTAGTTACAAATATACCTCCAGAATCAATGAAGTGTTTCTTTTAGCATATGTTCAGTTATCACGTTGTGTCCAAATTTATAGTACTGCGTGTATGAATTGTCTCTGATCGGGCTTCTTGTGGTTTTCCACGAAGCACATGCGTTATCGTTGTTTTTCAAATTTACCTTCAAAATGAATTAACTGTTTCGGGTACCATGTGTTGTGTTATTGGTTACGTTCTATCAAACATTTCTTATTTGAAGTTCCAATTGACGCATTTTCCTGTGTTTATTCAGTAGTTTAAGGATGATCATCAATACCCAGGGTTAGATCGGCTAAATCGGCACCTTTCGGACATTAACGTCGTGATTGAACTCGATCTGGAGATAGATTTTTTTTTATTTCCGCCAGTTTCCATCATTGATTTTCACTGACTATCGTTGATAATTATCAAAATTGAAGATTTCAGGTACTTTTTAACCATTATCGTCCAGATTTTGTCAAAACTGGAATATGATTTTTCGATCTATCGCGTGGGAACGACGATGGGAGTTGCGTTGTGAAAGGAATGGCATTTCAATGTAGTTTTCGCTCAATCGAAGGATAAAGAAGTCTTTTCCGCGCGATTAGGTCCTTAACTCTACATAAAACTTCATATGGGTCTGTATCTTTAACTTAAACCTATTTGGGGCCTGAAATCTGTTATTTTATTTTTTATATGTGTGTCGAATGAGGAGAAACTATCTTTTTCCTTTTCTGTGGAGAAGCAAAACTCTTTTCTTTTCTTCCAATATGTAATACATGCACACACGTTTTTTCAATCACATGGCACTTTGTGCCTTTTTCTTTTTCTCCACTCACCACACGTACATCTATCTGCTCACTCCCACTTTTTTTTAAACACGTACATTTGCCACACTATATATAGATATATGATAGGAGAAGACAAACTAAATGCACACAATCTATCCAAAATCATGCGTGTATCTTGCTATAGATATTCATATCTTTGACTTTCATTTTTTCTTTCTTGGCTACTACGGTAATTCTTTCTTGGCTGCTATATCATTTTATTTTGTTTTCTTTTCTTTTCTTGTGGACCTCACATTGGATTTGAGATTATCCAACAAATCCCCCCTTTAATCTCAAAGCCTTTTCAGTCTTTCGACACTCCTTAAATTTAACTCTTTTTCGTCTGTCGTACGTCGCGGCTCGCCACTTGCCGTCAAATTGCCTTCGTAATCCTCGCCATATTTGCCATCTCTTCGTACTCGTCTGTCACCACGCAGCACGGAGAGTCTACCACTAAATTTTCTTCTTGGACCAGCTTCGCCTTTTGGCTGGTTTCTTCTAACGTTTTTTTTCTTTTCGAACAGTTCCTGAATAAATAATATATTGTTGTCGAATCTTAACAACCCCGTGATCATCAGCTTCTTATCGCTGGTATAATAAATATTTTTCTTTTCCTTTTTCATCCTCGTGACGTAGCCCGTCAGCAGGCTCGTCGTCTCATCGCCAGCATCGGGCGTGTCGAACCCTTCGTACTCCTTAACAGGCTTCTTCTCATTGATGACCTTCACGGGAACAATTTTGTTTTGCTCCACCTCGTTTCTCGCGAATACATCAATATTATTGACGATGTCCTCCGCGACTTCTTTGCGGTTTTCGTCGATCTCTTTTCCTTTCATACTTTGGTTATCGTATATCAGCTTGGGGGCTTCCTTGGTCGTCGTCGCGATATCGTCCGCCTCTAATTTTCCGATGAGCTTGTACTTCTCGTTACTTCGATTTTTCAAGTTGTTCATGTAGGCCTCAAGGCTGTCTCTCGCCATGATCCACTGCTTCACCTCCTTATCTTTCTCACGGGCATTTTCCTCGTGAGCGTGGTCTTTGTTGGTAGGACTGGCCTTGATAGGTTCTCCAGTCATTTGTTTAGCGACTTTTCGATTAACATGTCGCAGGACCTTCGTCGTGGCTGCGCCGGTCGTCTCTTTCACGCCGCGCTCCTGGTTCTTTCTTCGCATGGTTTTTTCAGCCCATTGGGGTATTTCTTCAACAGCCTCACCGCCGTGTGTCTCTATAGATTTTACGTTCGCCTTATTGGTATTATCTTCAGCTTCGTCGCACGACGTGTGCATGGCGTCGTCGACCTTGTTCTTCATCTCTTCGGCATTTTCCGATGTCTTTGCGTCGATCTCCACGACTTTCTCGAGTGGTTGTCGTGGCGGCGTTTCTTCGACCGCCTCTTCTTTCTCGAGCTCTCCTTCGTTTGGAACTCCTTTTTTATTTTCTTCTTCCACGGGCTCCTCGGCCTTTGGATATATTTCCTCCTCTCCATCGCCATCGGCTTTCAAATTTGATGATTCGCCTTCTTCTTTTCCCATACGGATTTTTGTGGTGGTTCATCAATTTTCTTTTCATCCACCGGTTTAGGCTCATCAGCATCGTCTCTGTCACTCTTTCTCTCTACGCCGCGAGGTACGTCTTCTCGTACGGGTTCGCCCTCGACGTTCTTGTCGTCCTCCTTCGCCGTCTCAAGTTCGCCCTGTTTTTGTGGCTGAACTTGGTTGCTGCAAGCGTCTTTATACACTTTCTCCAACAGATCCCAGGCTTCCTTGGCTTTTCTCGTTGCGCCTTTGCTCCGAAACCGGTAAAATCTAATGCCTCGTAGATGACAAGAAGCGCGAGGCCATTTTCTTTTACGGTGGCTCCCAACGTCTTCCGTCGCGACCTTGTATACCCCGTCGTATCGGGTGAATATTCATCTTCGACTATTTCCCATAAACCTTGCAATTTGAATAGAGCTTTCATTTCGACGCTCCACCTTGCGTAATTATTCTCGGTGAGTTGCGGGATTAACATGTGGGTAAATAATATCCGCTTCGACACCATTGGCACCATCGGCTCTGGCGACATCATCGACTCTGTCGGCTCTAACGGCTCCGTTGACACCATCGGCTTTGACACCATTTTGTTATTTTATTTTTTATATGTGTGGTCGAATGAGGAGAAACTATCTTTTTCCTTTTCTGTGGAGGTGCAACCTCTTTTCTTTTCTTCCAATATGTAATACATAGGGGTGTTCAAAAGATGGTTAACCGACCGAACCATACCGAAAACCGATTTTTCGGTACGAACCGATAACCGAACCGAAAATTTCGGTTCGGTCATCGGTTATCGATTTTTATTTTTTCGGTTAATCGGTTCGGTTATGGTTATCGTGATCGGTAAACCGGTTTAACCGAATAACCGAACAATTATATATATACTATTGGATTGTCTTTTTGCACTTAGGCCTAAACATTCTTTTAAATAAGGCCCAATCAATCACGACCCAAGATTTATGATTTTTACACTAATTAATAATTCATATTTAAATAAATGAAAAGGATAGAAACAGACATATCGTCACTTCAGACCCAATCGAACAAAGCAAACATTTTTACCTC
This sequence comes from Craterostigma plantagineum, assembly GCA_027422505.1. NCBI lineage: Eukaryota > Viridiplantae > Streptophyta > Magnoliopsida > Lamiales > Linderniaceae > Craterostigma > Craterostigma plantagineum. Next base: position 2,825,489 of record JAPQWV010000048.1, read on the forward strand.
TTGCTGCAGCAGTTCGCACTTCTCACTGGTTCAACTTTCAAGGGTTCTAATTCATGTCCTTGATCTTTGTCTTGCTGGATATAGGTTAAGATATTTTTCATCTAACACAAACTAACTCTGTGAGTATATACAAATTAGCTCGGTTGTGGCTGTGTCGCACTGCCGCTGCGGGGATGAACTCGTGTGGGGTTTATTAGCTCTCAGGTGTGGTGTCTTGTTAATATATGTGTTGAAATTATTATTTGTGTGGCTCAGGTGTTGAAATAAGAGGTTAGTGCATCGATTAGGGAAAGAACGTTATTATTCGCTTATTGGATTGGGTATCTCGGTTAACCAAATGGTTAACCGAAAATAACCGGAATTATTTTGGTTAAAACCGAACTGAACCGAAAAATATTCGGTTCGGTTTTCGGTTAATAAAATCATTGAACCGAAACATTCGGTTAACCGAATTTTCGGTATGGTTCGGTTCGGTTTAACCGAATGAACACCCCTAGTAATACATGCACACACGTTTTTTCACTCACATGGCACTGTGCCTTTTTCTTTTTCTCCACTCACCACACATACATCTATCTACTCACTCCCATTTTTTTTTTTAAACACAGTACATTTGCCACACTATATATTGATATATGATAGAGAAGACAAACTAAATGCACACAATCTATCCAAAATCATGTGTGTATCTTGCTATAGATATCTTTGACTTTCATATTTTCTTTCTTGGTTGCTACGGTAATTCTTTCTTGGCTGCTATATCATTTTATTTTGTTTTTGTTTTCTTTTCTTGTGGACCTCACATTGGATTTGAGATTATCCAACAAAATCTAATGAAAATATGTTAAGTGGGCAAGAAATCGAATTACCTCTTATTTCAAACGTTAGTACACACCAATCATTCCATGCTGAGAGCGGATAATAACAAGGTAAAAGAGAAGACAGTTTCTAAGACACGAACTTGGGAGGAGACGCAAAACACAAGTATTAGATATAAAAAAACAACACATATTGATAACTGAGATCTCAAGCTGACTTATCGTATGGTGTAGCCACCAAGAACAAGTTGGTCTTCCTCGTAGCAGACAGCCCAGGACTTTCAGTCATGTCCAATTCCTCACCCCTCACGCCGTCCGGCAATTTCCAGTTGAAGTTATACAGCAACAGAGCCAAAGGAAGCTCAAGGCTCGCCATGCCAAAAGATATCCCCGGGCATATTCTCCGCCCAGAACCAAAGGGCAAGTACTGAAAATCACCGCCGACAAAATCCATGGCGTTGTCCTCAAATCTCTCGGGCAAGAAACTCTCTGGGTCCTTCCAATACTTGGGATCTCTCTGTATAGCCCAGTTGTTGATCAAAACCTTAACGTTCGCCGGTACAGTGTATCCATTCACCACGCGTTCTTCCCTAGATGCTCTCGGCAGGATGGGAACTGGCGGGTGTAGTCTGAGCGATTCCTTGAGAACTAACTTGAGGTACTTGAGCTTTTGCAGGTCTGCTTCTTCGACGTCTTCCACGGTTCCATTTTTGAGCACTCGGCGTACTTCGGCTTGTGCCTTGGCCATCACATGGGGGTGTCTGATGAGTTCTGTCACTGTCCAGTCTAGGGATGTCGATGATGTCTCTGTCCCAGCGGCAAACATGTCCTACACAATTGCAGAATTTTCTTCATTAGTCTTAATCAACTGTAATAAGATAGAATAGAGAAGAATTCAAGAACGGAAAGAAAAGCCCACTTACAAAGATGACAGCTTTGATGTTGTCGTTGAGTATGGGAAACTCCATCTCACCAGTAGCTTGAAGCCTCAAGAAGACGTCTACTAAATCCTCTTCGCCAGAATCACCGTTTCCCCTCTTCGTCGTCTTCCCTCCATCTTCAGGAACCTTAGCCAGGTTGACTCTGTGTTCTTCGATCATCTGATCCAAAAGGACGTCGGCCTTGCGCCTCATCACCATCAGCTTCCTCTTGTTCTTGCTGAAGAAATTGAGGAACTTTGAGGAAGGAAATAGGTCGCCGACCTCAAACCCTCCCGCCATTTTGTTGACCTCTTTCATGAGCTTGATCATCATGTCTTGCCTTTCTCTCTCGACGTTACCGAACATGGTCCTGCAAGCCACCGAGCTCATCACGGTGAATATCAGGTCGGTCATGTTCAGGGCTCTCCCGGCGTCGGAGTTGATCGACTCGATGAGGTGGCCCACTTCGTTCTTGCGAATGGAGCCGAAGGAACGGACGTTCTTCGCGCTCAAGAGCTCGACGACGCAGATTTTGCGCATCTGTCGCCAGAAATCGCCGTACGGGCTGAAGGCGAGGTCGCTGTAGTTGTACCATAAGATCTTGATGGCGACGGATTGAGGTCTATCTGCGAAACTTGGGTCGTGGTCTTTTAGGACGAGCTTTGCGACTTCTGGCGAGGAAACTACGATGGTCGTTGCTTCCCCGAGCTTCAAGTACATGAGCGGGCCGTACTGTTTGGACAAGTCTCGGAAAGTACGGAAGGGAAGTATGCTCATGCGGTGCAAATCGCCGATCACGGGCAGCTTCTTTGGGCCGGGCGGTAAGTTGATCGATCGTTTGTTAGGGTTTGGTTTGATCCATTTCTTGATTATGAAGAGGGCTAGAGGCAGTAGAAGGGCGAGGGTTGTGAAGTTGAGTGAAAACCCTAATTCCATGGTTTTTCTTTTGGGGGAAAGGGAATTGAAGAATATATTAGAGGAAAAGAGATGATGCTTCAAAGGCTATATATTGCTGTGTATCTCTCGAGTGTTTTTCGCTCTTTCGTTTTTGTTTTCTGTGTTTCCTTGCATGGGTTGGCTTATATAGACGACCTTGGACGTGGAAAGTCAAATTTGTGCTGTATGTAATAAGAATTACATGTGCCATAGTTGGTCTATGAAAGAAAATTGATCACCTGGATAATATTAAGATATATATATATATATATATACTTATATATTATATACAGGCACTCCTTGGAAAATATATCATACAAATAGTCGCCTAACTATTGATGAGGTGAAGGCTGCATGTAATTTATTAGTCGTCGTTATGTTTTTCAACAAATGGTTAAATGATATATATATATATATATGATATACTACGCTCAAATAAAATATTCGAGGGTACAATAATTTATTTATATATTGAGTCCCGTTGAGATGTCTTCGAGAAAAACCTAAATTTCACACTTTCTGAGCAACAAAGTCGGACGTGAAGAAAGGAGTCGTCTCTATTCTAGTACAAAGGTAATATTGGTATTAAAATGAGTAGTCTATGTAAACGCGTATATTCATAACGGTTAAATTTTGGTAATTTATTGCAAATGATTACGTGACTGAACAACCAAGTTTCACGTTCATTAATTGAATAGTTGACATTAGGTTTAATAAACAATAATAGGAACAACGTATAATTATTAAATTACGAATGGCGTGCTATACTTTGACCTGCCTAATCGCATTTTATACGACTGATCAAAATTGACTGTGAATATAGTAGATATGATTTGTAATGTTGATTGGACGATTGAGTCAATGGAATGTACGTGTTTTGCAACTATTATTAAGCTATCTCTATTGACCGTGACAAATATAATGACAAGAATACATCTAACAGTAAATATTATAATATTAATATTTCTTTATCATTATTGATTCACCAACCGGCCGAAAACAAATATATCGACAGTAACTACTCGCTTGATTTTGTCCGGTTATTCATAGTCTAATCTCAAATAGATATTCCAAAAAAAAAAAAGAAAATTGTGGAAGGACCTTGACAGGCACCATGTCTACTCGAGGAAAAAAAATTATATTCCATCTATTACTCTTATCATGATCATCATTTTGATTTATACTAATCTAATGTTGAGAGGCATGATTATTAGATTAATTTAATGGAGCTGTTAGCTTATTCTAAGTATATCGCTATTGTCAAATATTCTCACTCTTTGTCGTGAAATTAAGGTTTTTTGCTTCCATACTACGGCTGGAGACGATCAATTCTCAATAGTAGCTTAATTCATTTGCTCAAGTCAAGTATTATATAATAATCATACCGTATTATTTCCGTCAGTACAGAATAACAAATATGCTTACGTTTCAAATTCAATAGCAAGATACTTATGAAATAGCGTTAATTAGATTCGGGACCCATTTCAGTTTAAAATCGGATTCAGGCCCTGTCACAAAATTTTTACTTTTAAGGACCCGATTTCTGCAGTACCACTTCATTGTACTGCATTACCATTTCATTTTATGCAGTACCATTTTATTGTTCTTAGTACCACTTAATTGTTACGGCAGAAAAATGAAGCGGTACTGCAGAATAATGAAGTGGTACTGAAGAATAATAAAGTGATACTGCATAACAATGAGCAGAAAATGGTCTTTAAAATTAGAAATTTCTGAGAAGGGTCCCGAAACCTAAATGAAAATTATGTTTTGGCTGACATCAAATTGCCGCTGTAAAATATGTCGACTTCGGTCATGAATTTATAAGCTATTTCCTTCACATTTGACCCTACCAAACTACCGATATACATAGGTTGGCTTGGCCAATGGTCAAATATACTGTTTAATTCTGCATTTTAATTCGATATCGATAGTTATTAGTGGTGAAGTGATCACTCAATACAATATACATACATCTATATATTTCTCTACTGAAAGTATATTGTTGAACCACGGCGGAGCTTGTGGCGGCAAAGGAGGCGGAGCCGCCCATCATTGGAGGGTTTGAGAAGCATTGAAGAACATACAAAAACTATTGGACTCACTCAAAGAAACTACACACATTGATGATGATGATGATGATGACGACGACCGTACAATAGAGAACCAAGGAACAAACACAACATAATATATTACAAGGAAAAGGGAAAAAGCATCCAAGGATAGACCCATACGAACCTGCCAACATAAACACATATGAGAAGAAAAAAAAAAGCTTTTGAATAAGGAGGGTTTTGTAGGGTGATTTTTTTTTTTTTTCTTTTCTTCATCTCCTTTGGAAGTTAAACGTCTTGATTGCGTAGGCAAAAGTGAAGGTGAAAACGGCGATGAAAATGACGAGCACGGCAGCTACTACTCCAAGCATGTCGTGCCTGAACCCGAAATAGCTCTTCAAGAACTCTTCTACGGTCTGATCTCTATCCGTCATTACATCCTTAATCTCCCCAAACTGAGTCACTATGAATCCGTAAAGCGTATAAGACATCGGCGTCGCCCAGTAGTACCATCTCCACCAAACAGGGATTTGCTGTTTGTTATTAAAAAAAATGAAAAAAAGGAACCTTTCAGTTTGCTATATACTAGATTATTTTGCTGTTACATGCAATCGACAAAAAAAAAAAAAAAGAAACTTACGGGTCTTGGGATGATGAATCCCGAAAAAAGATTCCAAACTGCGTAGAAGAAGGACGAGATAATGGCCGCAACGTTGTGGTTGGGCGTCACGGCAACGGCCATCATACCATAGAGCACGAAGAACAGCAGAGAAAAGAATAGGAAGTATATGAACCAGAAAAATTTCTCTGCTGTCCAATCGAGGTTCATCATCGAGTATACGATCAAACCGTATACTATGGATTGGACGAACACGTAAGGGATTTCGATCAAGATCTGAAGCATGAGATCGACTAAGTTATTATTCGATTGATAAAAAGGGAACTCATTTTTTTTTGTAGGAAAGAGGAGAGAAACTCACCTGTGAGAATGCATATGGTAAAGCAGAGTACATCCCAGCTGCTCTTTCCCTGTAGAAAACCGTTCGTTCGACGGCTACCACGGGCTGAACCGTCGACCCGTATTGGAAACCCAAGAAGTTTATTGCGGCAAACATAGAACCCATGGCATTGAACAGATTTTGCTGAGTTTTCCTGCAAAATTTCAGTAGCATTATTAGCTTCTGAACTACTGTTTATCAGAGCATATGTAGTGTTATTCTTTTCATCTTTTTCCTGAAGTTTGCTTACCATTTCGAGCCCAGATCCCAGAACATTGTGCCGAAGATAAGCGCGATAAAAGTCGTAAACAAGAATCGCACGGCGGTGTAAGGAGGGTTTCGCCAGTAGGATAAGTTCTGCTTCCATAGGCATGCGATGCACTGCGTGAGGAACGACGTGGAGTATTGAGTAGGGAAATACAGGTCTTTCGTGCCTGGACGAGGAACACTTAGTTCCTTGATCAGCGCTTTGTTCCTCCTGCAAAAATAAGATTTTTATTCAGACGATCGAAGCGAAAGAATTCACATGCAAAGTTTTTCTCTCCAACTACTACTACTCACTGGTAAAGATCGGAGTTCTTGTAGAGCTGAGCAAAATCGACCCCCAAAAGCATTTCTTGCGCCGACGTAGTAATCTCCAACATCCATGTCGCTGGATTGTAACCATCTTTGATCTTCGAAACTCCTTCGATTGCTTCGAAATACTTGATCAAATGAGTCGAGTGTCGTCCCAATGGCCCGACGTATATCTCGTCGCCTCCTCTTTTCATCAAGAAAAGCTACAAAAAAAAGGGCCACTTTTTTTTTCGTCGAGTAACATGCAAATATGCGATAAAAATGCTTCTTTTGAGTAACATGCAAATGCTTCGAATTTATTACCTCGTCGAACGCTTCGAAGATATCGATACTAGGTTGATGGATGGTGCAGACCACGGTTCTCCCCGTGTTGACCGTGTTTCGAACCGTCCTCATAACAATGGCCGCTGCCCTGGCGTCCAAGCCCGAGGTGGGCTCGTCCATGAAGATGATCGAAGGGTTAGCAACTAACTCGACGGCTATGGTGAGCCTCTTTCTTTGTTCTGTCGATAAACCATTAACGCCAGGCAACCCTACTAACGCTCCCCTAATTGGGTTCAGTTCTACAAGTTCCATTACCTCCTCGATGAACGTCTGTAAAATTAACAACGAGCGAAAATATAAAAGGATCATATCATTTTATTTTGTCGATTCATTATTAGTTTAAATCAAGGATTGATTTTTACGAACCCTTCTCGTTTCTGCTTTGACTTCCCGAGGCAGACGCAGCCATGCGGAGTAAACGAGGGATTCGTAAACGGTGACGTTGGGCGAATGGATGTCGTTTTGCTCGCAGTATCCCGAGATTCTGGCGAAAGTCTCTTGGTTCTTCGGATAGCCCGAGATTGTAATACTTCCCTCGATGTAGCCGCCCGTCTTTCTTCCCGCCAAGACGTCCATTAACGTTGTCTTTCCAGCGCCACTTACGCCCATCAGAGCTGTAAGAACGCCCGGCCTGAAAGCTCCGCTGATACCTTTTAGTAGCTCAAGCTTGTCTTCCGTCGCACCTTGCGCCTTCATTTCCTGGCGTTTTATTTTAACAAAAGAAACGAATCAGCGGGAAAAGGGCCCATCGATATCGATCGTAAGATTTTTTACCGCGGGCATATCGACGGAGTATTTGATGTTGTCGAAGGTGATGGAGTGGGGTTCGAAGGGAAGAATCATTCCCCTCTTACGATTCTCGTCGGCTTCGATGGCGTCTGCTCTCATCGATCTTGAGGACGACGATTTGCTCCTTCTTCTGCTCGTATTGCCAGAAGTCGTAACGTATTCTCCGTTTTGCACATCGTCGTCCGCCGTCGGGGGCAAAACTGCCTGAGGCTTGTCGGCAGCTGCATAGCATTTTTTTTCATTAATGCGCTTTTTAAGACCGAAAACAAAACAAATCGAAAAAGGCGCCGAGCAGAAGACTTACGATCCAAGAACGTTAGGGCTAAGAGGTAGAGAATGTTGAACAGCCATACGAATCCAAAGCACGCCCCCACGCCGATCCAATACCAGTAAGCTTGAGGAAAGAATCCCCGAGATTTCGTTACGGTGTCTCCCAATCTTTCTCCGTTTACAATCTGTCTCGAAAAAAAAAAAAAAGGATCGAACCCGACGATAATATGAGTTAACTACGCAAATGCAAATCCGTAATAACGATTTTACGACCGAACGAATCGCGCTTACTCTGCTCCAACTGTGGCCTTGGAATTCGTTTACTAGAATTGCGTTCTGTGCATACATCAGTGGAGAGGACCAGTAGCCCCATAACCACCATTTCTTCACATCCTCTGCAATCACGATATAAAAGAAACGAGACGATGAATTGAGAACCATACAAGATACGAATTTTTCAGAAGAAAAAAGAAAACTGTTCTTCGCATCGCTGCTTACCTCTCGAAAGAACGAAGCCACCCAATGCGAAAAGCAAGAGCAGCGCAAACAAACCGTACGTATTCGCAATGACCATTGTCCTGCCAGCCGCTCCGATGAATCGAAACAACCCTCCGGCGAATTGGTGGACAAGCAAAAGCAGCATGTATTGCTTCATAAACCTGTAGTAACATAAGAATAATTAGTACGAGGAAGCGATGCCAAAGCAAAGTAAGCAGCAAAGTAATTAAGTACCTCCCGAAATTAGGATCGAATCCCATGACGTAATACGTTATGAACGTCCAAATGGCGACCTCTATGAAGGTGACGGGAATCTTCAGAACCCACGAAGGAATCGCATAAGCCCACGGCGGAAAGAAGAGCATATCCCTCTGCTTGTAGAAGACGGGGAGCTTGTATATAGTCATCGCCAGCTCGGACAAACCGTTGAACATGACCATTACGGTGCTGTAAAAGAGCGCGCCTATGTAAATTCCACCGTAGTAAAGATCGTCCTTCTTCATCTCCGTCCTGAAGAACACCGTCATGGCTATGAACGACATGACGACTATCTGGAATATCTTGAAGAAGTAGATGAACGAATTCCTCTTCATCAATAGGAGTTCCCTGTCCGAACACGCCTTGAGAAGCTCCTTACTGCTCAGGCCGTACTTTTCGGTCGTTAGTGCCGCCGGGTGGCTTTTCGTCTTATCGAAGGGCACGGCGAGCTCGTCCCCGACCCTTCGTCCGACGTGGTAGGACTCAAACGCCTCTGCGAATTCGCTCACCGTTATGAATCGGTACGGCTCGTCCCTACGAGCCCAGTATTGCTTCTGATCTTTCTTCGACGTCACCTTCATTCATTTATTTTTTTATTTTCGGTTAAAGACGAGCACGAATGAGAACTGAAAAGAAAGGCACACTTAGACCTCAGACCCTTTCGAAGATTTAATGAGTCTTTAACGGGTCGATTGTATATGCCCTAGTACGGGGAAGAGAAGAGAAGAGAGAGATGAAAGATTAATTACTTCTTGTAAGAAATCTGCTACGCCTTTTCTCTCGGGGCATCTGAAGCCCATGGAGGCGAAGAAGCCGAGGACATCTTCCCTTGGGCCTTGGTAGACGATTTGGCCGTCGGACAAGAGAACGATGTCGTCGAAGAGATCGTAGGTTTCGGGCGCGGGCTGTAACAGGGAGATGAAGGCCGTCCCCTTCATGATGTGGACGTACTGCTTCAGCATGTTGACGATTTGGAAAGTGGTGGAGCTGTCCAAACCAGTCGATATCTCGTCCATGAAGAGCGCTTTCGCCGGCCCCACGATCATTTCGCCTGTTTTTTTTTATTATTTTACGGATTTGATTAGCTCTCTATTTGGGTTCTCTCTTGTTTGATTATTTGATTCATTACCGGTCGTGACACGCTTCTTTTGTCCGCCGGAAATTCCTCTGATCATTTCATCGCCCACCAAAGTGTCGGCGCATACGTCGAGCCCAAGAACTTTGAGGACATAGTCCGTCACCACATTTGCTTCGTCTCCTTCCGTTGCAGCAGCCTAATAAATATAATATTGCATTTGCAACAATATCAGTTTAATTTCATCGTATCACTGTCACGTTATTTCATGTTAATCTCCAGGCCCAATGTTTCATTTCAAACATGAGTGAAAGTGACGATTGTTGACTTGTCACCTTGTCGCCTTTATTTTATTAGCAAATTAATTCCCCGCCTCATAATTTTCAAATAATCATCCTATTCTTGTCAAAATATTTATATATAGCCGTCGAAGAAGACTAGGGTGTCACAAAGGCATCTAGAAAGGTATAGCATAATATATATATTGGTAATACACTACTAACTAACACGATATAATACAAATACAAACAGCCGCCAGATAAGACTTGTAACAACGAAAGAAAAGCGTAGTTTAGTTTTGATCATGCGATGCGATGTTTATGTTAGTTAGTTACCTTCATGTAGATATCAATGTCTGGATCAGGTTTTATGTTAGCAGCTTTCTCTCTCCTGGACAGCTCCGCCAACATCTCTGTCGTCGAATGAAAGAAAGGAACACACAAACACAACTGATTAATCAAGTAAAAACACGGTACCACAATATTAATTTTAAGAAAGGATGAAAAATGGCCGAACGAACGAACCGTAGCGTGAGCCAACGCCTTGCATCCTCGCAGAGAAGGCGAGCGTCTCTCTAACGGTCATCTCTCCGATGTGAAGATCGTGTTGGCTGATGTACGCAGAGGTTCTCTTCGGCACGAATTCGTCGAGTGTGTGGCCGTTGTATGTTATCCTCCCACTCACCTGCAACAAAATAGAAGAATATATTTTCTTCTCTTGTTTGTTACTGGGAGCCGAAATTATAAATACTAAATATAGCAGAGGAATTACTTTTAGAGATGGATCAAGCTTCCCAGACAAAGCAAGGAGAAGAGAGGTTTTCCCAGAACTCGGTGGGCCCAAGAGAAGAGTCATCCTACATGGTTTGATGATCCCACTCACGTCTTTCAGTATAGTAAACGGCTTCTTTCTGCTTGGTAGTATGCGCAGAGTATTCAAATATCCCTGAAGCGAAGAAGAAGAAGAAGAAGACCGTATTCATTTTGACATCAACTTTTCATGCCTAATTGGTTATTACAGTGTAGTATACACACGTACCTCTACTATGTTGATCATGAAGTTGAGAAAAGTAGGAAGAGCACGGCTGGCGCTGTAAGCTTCTGCATCAATGTTGAGATGCTCATACCTCACTTCAATCGTCGGAATATCAATCCCAACCCTGAAAACACACACCAAGGTGGCATTTTTTTAGGAAGCCCAGAAAGAAAAATCGAATCTTTTTTTTCTTCAGGGGGAAACTGCTACAGTACAAACACACAGTATTACCTGTCGATTCTGTTTCTGAGCCTGGTCAAGAACCTTTCGTTGTCTTCTTCGACGGTGTTGACCAGCCTCTCGATTAAGTTCTTCTTGTCTTCGAACCCAAGGTTGTTAATGTCCACTTCGCTCGCGCCCTGAGATCCGAACAGTATGCCCTTTCTGAGGCGATCGAAGGTAGGCAGCTTTTCTAGGGCAGCCCATTTTAGAGCTTCCTCGTCGTCTTCTTCCCTCGAAGAGCGCGAAAACACTTCCATGCCCGTGTTTCTCCATATGTTTGAGCTGTCGATTCTTCCGCTTCCGCCACGTGTGCTGCTTGCTCTTAAGCTGTTGTTCGCTCTTATCAAGTCGCCTGTCTCCATTTCTACTGCAGTGTAATCCCTTGAAGGGATGGGAGGTTTGGTGTAAGAGATTCAATGTCTTGCTGTTAGAAATGAAGAGAAAAAATATATAGTATAAGCGATAGTGTGAGGTGAGGTGACGTTTAATTTATTTATTTATTTATTTATACGAGGTGTATATATCGATATCACGTTACAGTATGATTTTTTTTAATTAATTTTTGTTTAATCTGTAATTTCATGTTAAGGTGCTTAGAGGCTCGGGTGTTAATTTGGCACATTGTTTGACCCTTCCATTGCGGACTTCCATGTGAAAACGCCAATATAATAATATCTCTATTCTTTTGGTCTTGTTGGGCAAGAAACAAATTAAATGATTTAAAACCCTCCGAAAAAAAAATGATTTAAATCATGGTGAATCTATACAAAAATAACCAATTATATAAGAAATTCGCACGCCAGTACCTCTCATAATTTTTTTTTATATAGGTACATTTGACTGTACGTACCATTTTTTCAGTCTTAACGTACTTTTTTATACGTGCATTACGTACTACGTCACGCGTTTATATGGTACCCATATACGTTTCTATATGGTACCTTATTGTGTTATATGATATATCATTTTCTCACGATATTATGTATCACAATACGTTGTGATATGGTACTTAAATGTGTTATATGACGTACCTTGCGGCGGATCAGGTAAGTTTATTCTAATGGGTACATATATATAAAAAAAACATTGACATGGTATTGACTTTCGCGTTTTTTAACAAATGAATATTTTTATGTAGATTCTCCTTAAATCATTAACAAGGGTTGTCTTCTTATTACAAAACCATTTCAAGCAGTCCATTGGGTGTCGTAAACGTTGTCCCAACTTTAGCTCTTTTATGATACTTATGTTCATAATAGAAAATGTAATGATTAATTATATCCATTTCATATAGAAGATTAGCTGTGGTATATAATACTTAAACTAACAATAGCCATTTGCGTAATTTATAAATGAAATATACATAGAAGTGCATGTATATATATTAAAAAAAAATATTCGTGTGAGGGATAGGCTGAAATCGAATCAATCGTATAGTTTGCATACAACTTAAACAATGGGGCCTCTCCTTGGGCGCACGAGTTTGACTCTATACATTTGGTAATTTTCACATTTAATTATCTTTCGTCCCTTATATTCAGATAACGGCAGTTGGAACTATTCATCGAGTTGGCGAGCAGAATACTTAGTCTCCTGAGATTAAAACTTGGATTTATTTATCAAATTGGTCAATATTAAATGTCACAGATGTGTATATACGTCACTAAGTAGTAGCTATCCAACTGTAATCAATCATCTAGAAGGTTATTGACTTTGGCGCAGCATGTAACTTTGGAAAAACAAATCGAACTTTATATATGAGGTCGTTGGTATAGGTTGTCTGAAAATCATTCCTTCATGAACGCACTTAAATCAATAATATTAGTTAATTGAATCATAATTTGGTTTCAATCATCGTACTATAGAAAATGAGACCGTCCCTAGTAATGGGATATAATTGAAGACCGACCTATCGCGTTTTCGTCCTCCTTTATGCGAACAAGGGTGTTCATATTGGGCTGAAAAACCCTTGCTTATTGAGTTATTGCAACGACGTTATTTTTTACCAAAAATTACCCTTTTGCTTGAATTCTTCATGTGAATACCCCATGATACATATATATATATATATATATATATATATATATATAGAGAGAGAGAGAGAGAGAGAGAGAGAGACATAAAAGCCATGCATCACATTTCATTATAAAAAATCTTGGCCTCAACTCAACATATCATTTCCAGCTAATTGTCGTTCTTTTATGTAGTCGTTTATGTGATTCTTTTCATTTTTCAATATGATAATGCGTAAATGTATATGGTCGTCACGTTCTTGGCATTACCTTAATTTCCATTATTACGATTATTATTCCCTTTTATCATGTTTGCTATAGAAAATTGCTTTATTTGTGTAGTGAATATTCAATATGATTGAATGCAAATTCTACCATATGAATTTTTATTATTGCGGACAAAGAAGGCAAATGAGTTTCTAACTATTTGAATTAGCTTGTCTAAAAGAAGACCGACTGTTAGCATGATTCGATAAAAGTCTTTTCGCTTATGTTTGTCCATATGCAATGTTCAATTATACCCGCGCCACAACCAAGAAGATATCGAAAGTCTTGTGTCACGTATATTTTTAGAGTCAAGCCGCTCGACAGTAATTAAATGGGTGGCCTAAAAACAATTGTTGACTAGTAAAGATAATCTAAACAAATGTAGTCAGTGTGCTAAAGATTTCCTGGAAGATTAAGGAAAATTAGTAGCCCTTCATTCTTACGACGGTAAACTTACGGAACCCCTAAAAAAATCTAATACAATATTACTTAAGCAAAAAAATCATATTTTTTTCGTGTGTAAATTTTGAGTCAGTCCCATCAATATTTTCATATAGAGATAAGTATCCATGTAAGTTTTATTTACATATAAGGACCCAATTTAATTTATTTAAAGAAAAGGACTCGTGACCATAGACCCATGAAATGTTATCACATACCCATGAAATGTTACCGCGGACCCATGAAAGTGTTACCGCGGACCTATGAAGTGTTACCACAGACCTATGAAGTGGTACCACAGACCCGTTAAGTGGTATTGGGGAACTATGAAGTGTTTCTGAAAAAATTGGATACTTAAAACTATTAATTTTCTGACAGGGGTCTGAACTCTAATTGAAACTTAAATAGGGTCTGAAACGTAAATGTCCCTTTTTTTCTTGATGGGGAGGACATTTAATACAGATAAGAAATGGCATGAAGTGCCTGACTTCTCAAAAGAGAGAGTCGTTCCATAGACGATTGACTTTTGTCTCGAGTGTAATGGTATTTTGTCAGTGTAAGCATCTAGAAGCTTGAGGTGACATTTGAGATTGCAATTGGAAAACAAAGATATTATAAATCATTTTAAATTCGGGTCTTTACACATTAATACCCATTCACTAAAAAAACTTGTAATTCAGTATCCTGTTAGGATTTTTTTATATGTAGGTACCTAACAGAATGAATCTTTGCAAATATGCACTCGATCCGCCGCAAGTGCGCCATACAACACATTCGGATACCCTATATCAACACATTTGTTACCATAGATAATAGAAAACGGTACGCTGTATTAGCACATTTAGGTACGCCCTATTTAAAACGTAGGGTACGCTGTACGAACACATTTGGGTACCCTATATCAACATGTTATGGTATATCATACACACACAGGAAGGTACGATATGACTTAAGAAACTGATAAAAATTAAATCGGGTAGCTATCTATAAAATTTTCTGACATGGGTACCTATGTGTAAAATTTTATTCAATTAGGTATCTATGTGTAGATGTCCGTTTAAATTCTACATACGTAGATTCTCAGGGCGTTTAATAATCCATTTGAACGAAGGAAAAAGTATCATCTTGTTTATTCATCAAGACAATATGATTAAATAAGTACTAAAAAATATTCCTCTAAGGAAAAGAAAAGTTTAAGGGTTCATTCCGTCTTACACTAGCAGACGGGCCGGGCCCATTACCCAACACAAAGCCGTAAATGACGATCAAAAGCACAAAAGTCCAATGGTCTTTTACTTGATCAACATTTTCATATCTCAGACAATCAAATTTTAATCTCCAAAACAATATATATATAACACATTCTCTTATATGTACACACACTTCGCAAAATCCCAAGACAAAAAAATCACAAAGGCTAATTACATTTACATACAAGTCATTGATATATCTGCTCTCCAATTTGTTGAAAGACAATATCCTTCTTAGTAAACGTGGTCTCCTCTGATCCTTGCCAAGTCCACACAACGTCCTTCAGCGCAGGCCTCACTTGTTCTTCCCTAAACTTAACATACTCCAAAGTATCCCCCGAAGACTTGGAAAGCTCAACCACCGTAACCTCTGGCGCAACCTTAAACACCTCCGCCGTGACCGAAAGCCTTCCCTTCCTCCCCTCGGTGGGGCCCAACATCTTCACCTTAAAATCCTTCCCCCTCGCAACCTTAAACCCTAATTTCTTCGCAACACCGTCGATCTTCCCCACGATAACCCTCGTCGAACACATAGACGTAAAAGTCGAGCGCCCAACTTCGCTCTTATCCTCGAACATGCTCGAAAGGTCTAACCCCGTCGACATGGAAGAGATGAGCTGAAACGCGTTCAAAAGCGCCGGCGAAGACGGGGATTTCCTAATCGAATTGTCGTGCAGCGCGAGTAATTTTTCTTCCTCGTCGAATTTTTCGAATAGGGTTTCTTGTGACGAGAACGCACGGGGCCTCCTAAGCCCTTTTCGAAACCATCCCACCCTCATTATCGCTTCGATCGACAAACGCTTGTTAGGGTTTGCCACGAGCAATTTCGAGACCAAGCGCTTCGCATCGCCCGAGAACCAGGGCGGGATTTCGTACTCGGCTTTGAAAATCTTTCGGTACATCGTCGGGAGATTCTCGTCTCGAAAGGGTAGAAAACCCGCCAAGAGTACGTATAGGATTACCCCGCACGACCATATATCAGCTTTAGCGCCATCGTATCCCCTTTTGCTCAGAACCTCGGGAGCTATATACGCTGGCGTCCCACATTGCGTGTGGAGGAGAAGAACGCGGCTGTTGTTATTGGGGCGCTCGTGCAACGCTGAGAGCCCAAAATCTGAGATTTTTAGGTCTTCGTTTTCGTCGAGGAGTAGGTTTTCGGGCTTTAGATCCCTGTGGTACACTCCACGGCTGTGGCAGAAATCGATGGCCGAGATCAGTTGCTGGAAATACTTGCGTGCAGATTCTTCCCTGAGCCTTCCTCGGGAAATTTTGGCGAATAACTCGCCGCCGCGAACGTATTCCATTACGAAGTAGATCTTCGATTTCGTCGCCATGACTTCTTTGAGCTCGGCGACGTTTGGGTGGCGAACTAAGCGCATGACTGAGATTTCGCGCTTGATCTGCTCCGTCATGGACTCGTTTCTTATGACTTCGTCCTTTTTGATTACTTTTATTGCCACTCCTTCGCCCGTGGTTAGGTTCCTTGCGTGGTAGACTTTGGCGAACTTTCCTTGGCCGAGGACGCGCCCCATTTCGTACTTGCCGAACAGTATTTTCTTGGTGGTTTTCTCCGACATGTTCGTCGCTGCTGCGAAGAGGGATAATGCCATTTTTTTTCTTCTTTGATCAAGAAAATTCAACAATATCAGAGTTTTTTTTTTTTCTGATATTGGAAAACAATCCCTCTAATGTATGATCAGTTGATATGCATAACGAATAGATGATGCATAATAACACGAAAATACATATAGTGGGAAAGGGACGATGACGATCTGCTTGAGAACGGATGTCTGGTAATGAGGGATTCTTGCAGGGATATATGTAGCTGTTGTTGGGCGAGAATTAATTAATGCGTAATCTTATCTGAAAATGGATATCGTTTTGAAATTTTATCACACGACTGATTAAAAGTATGATACTGAATTAGGTCATGTTGTTTCTGTTTTCTTGCGCTGACGAAATGAAACGCAACAGATGTCATGTCGTGCTTAGTGGGAAACCATATTATACGGATAACATTGTACTTACTGACGAGATCCATTTAGCTGTATGAATTTTAGATGTCTGGCAGTTAAATAATATTTTTGATAAGGATCAAAGTGATTCGACATTTTCGACTAATATTATTTTATTGCCATGCCGTAGATTGTTTCCTAGCAAGAATGACAAATCGCTGTCAGTTGCAAATTCACGATGACATCGATCTGAGTCACCAGATTGACTTTAGATCAATTCATTGTGTAGCAATTTCAACTGATACTATGTATGCTAATGGCGTGATGCCAAGTCACAACATTTACTTTCAGTTTTTTTCCAGCGAGTAACGATATGATTTAAGGTTTTAAAACAAATAGATCATAATATCATGTCATTAGTTTTATTTTAATATAATGTGACAAGTATTGCAGAGATATATCCACACGTGGAATTTAGTACCTCCACACACTTTCTTGATGAAATGTGAAATTGTGAATCAATGATGATTTATTAGCTCACCAACCTTCCATGATTGATGTTAGGGATGTAGAAGCATCAATTGATGTGATCGAGATCGTGAAGAAATTAGCATTTTTTTTTCGTTTCTTGCAGTATACATGTAATCTAGGACGCAAATTAATCTTGATCTTAAGATAGTACTATGGACTTCTTGACGTTAAGAGCCAACAGCCCATTAATTGTTGTCGATTCTTTTTTAGGCCCAGAATCTCCATGCTTTCTTCTTCTGCTCGTAGAAAGGAAGTCAAAGAGGAGAGAATTTCTATGCTACGTTCACTTTCGAGTATGGGATAAATTATTATTGGATTATTAATCATGATCGCTATCCAATTCATGTGTTTACTTTGCAAGATATGGATTTAGGTAACTTCATCACTATTTGTAGAATTCCTAAAGTACCATTTAATTCATCACTATCTAATTTGCAAAACAACTTATTTTTATGAATTTAAAATATATAAGATATGGATATCAATTTGATCGTCATGAAATAATGAATAAATTAGTGTTGTTTATTTATTTTTATCAAGTAAATCACATGACATAATGACGATTTTATGATTTGGTGGAATATGAATATTTTAATCTTTTTAAATAATGAGGATAGGATAATTTGTATAGGGGTCAGTCCATAGGATCAATTAACGCGGGCTAGCTTGATTATAAGATCGGGCCGATGTTTTATTGCAGACTTTAATACATGGACTTTATTTATACTGAACGGTATTACGTAGGATATCTCGGTCTTTATCCCACCTTATCCACCAAAGTAAACGCGGCCCTAGTGTTTTTCTTGTCCGAGAGATTTGACATTTTGACTACAATTTTACCAAAGCTGTTCTTTCTAGTGTTTTTTCATGTTTTCAGTACTTCTTGTCTAATCCAATTTTCTTTTTTTTTTCTTCTGTATTAAACTTAGTCTTTTCCAATTGAATAGGCGCTCTTCAGAAATTTGATGGATTTTGGATTTCAATACCAGATTCTGCAATATGTCGTGATGAACGAACACTTTTCTTTTGGTTTGTGAGCAATATGATAATTGGCACGTCCCCACTGAAAAACCTAATTCAAGAATAATACTACTTCTGCCACACATAGTCCTGGAAAATGGAATGTCGGCACTCAAAGTCAAACAGGTCCTCCACATTTTTCTGAGGCTTTTTTTGGGTAGAAAATACTCATTTTCTAACAGACATTTTATCTTCCGACAGATGGAGTTTGTGGAGATGATGAGAAAGCGCGTACGAAAACTTTCCTCTGCGCTTGTTTTCTTCTTTTACAACTTGTGTTCGACTTATTCTAAGTAGAAAAAAGAATATGCCAAACCCCTTGGTATATATGCCTATATATTAAGTTGATATGTGATAGGGAGAGACTCAGAACCTCATGTTCAAGTTGCTGGTAAGAGTTACTTATACTGTTGTTCTCTCTCCTATATTGTAATTTTTTTTCGTGCGCAGAGACAGCTGCATTTGGATCCAATGGCTGATCAAAATATGATGCAACTGCAAACTCATCATCAACATCATCATCCTCATGCAGAGGCTGAGGATCATAGTGCTGTTGTTGTTGCAGAAGAATATGAAGCACCAATGCCTTTTGCTTTCCGAGTTCAGCCAATGCCAATGCAACCTAGTATCCAAGAGCGTTTCTGATCACAAATCACTTGCTGCTCCGCGGCCTTTCTTTTCTTGAAAATGTATTACAACCTTCTAAATAAATTTGCTGTACCGATATGCTCCACGTTGTAGACTTGTCTATGTGGTTTTCTATGGTGTGCTAAATTGATAAACCTGGCTTTTATATGTGGAGTTAGTCTCCCTCCCCCTCTCTCTCTCAAAGCCTATTAAAGAACTAAACAGCTTCGAGTAGTGATTTCTTAGCCCGTTGAAGCCAACAGACATGATATCATATATAACAAGAAGAGATCTTATTAAAGAGAAGATCTTGGTGTTACTTGCCATGCCATGATTATGGCCTTTGTCTTTTCCATGTAATTAATCAAAAGCACATGGCCTAAACTGTTAACATCATTCCAAAAGCAGAGCCATCATTCAAAACACCAACTGTGCTAAACACAGTCAAAACACAAGCAGAGTCATAGTTCAATTCAATCACCATGATCTTATCAAACTTCAACTACAAACACAAAAATAGAAACATCATACCACCTCAAAACCATGACGAAGCAGTGAACTCCAATACTCCGGCCAATACTCGGGCCCTATACTTCTCGATATCCCCAGAACTGTTAACTTCCTTCCAAAATAATGCCTCATCACGATAGATGGCCTCCCCAATAATGCACACCCACACTCCACAATATGTGTCACTGCTAGCCTGTTGTCGACAAGAACCATCCACCACCTTCGAAGAGGGCAAAGTTGCAACACCCAAGTGTTGCATGTAGGTTCGAATGGCATTGGCCTAAGATTGGAGAACTAGTGAGATACACAACATAAAACATCAAGTAATGAATCACATATTTTTACTTACACATCGGACTGCGACTTTGGTTGCTCGCGGATCGGACATCGTATTATAATGGACGAATGAGTTACTTGAGAGGTCGAGTACAAGCAAATGCCAATGAAAGCAGTGGAATAATGGGAACACGATGTACTTTGAGGTCTGTAATATCGGACCACCTAACTTGTCCAGCTCCACCACCGTGGAGTTCGACAGTAATTGCTTAAACTCCGCAAAATCTTCCGGTGTACCTAACTTAAGTGGGCCACTCCTCGTCATGACACCTTCGATATTTTGCTGAGAATAATAACAAAAATTAAGGTGTTTAAACCACTCACTTGATACGTGCATATTATAAGTAAGAATTACGTGTACAACTCACCGCAACATGCATCGCAAAGAAGAGTGTCTCTGCATTAGGGACAAAACGTCCTTTATAAAGTGCCGAAGATAGGTATTGGAACCACATGTCGATTATATCTGACCTAGTAGGACTTTCTTTTACCATTGCGGCCAAATGAACACCCTTCAGCTCTACATTTCCTTCGTCCCAAATGACCTTGCTGCATTTACAACTACCATTAGGTAGTTGCAGATCATATTTAAAAATAATTAAAAATAACTTACGTGAATTGCCGCCGTTGATGTATCGGTCAATAAGTTCTCTTTCAGCAAGAGATAGAGAAACTTCCCCCGCAAACTCTTTGTCAATCCTCAGGGAACTATCGACACCGCCCTCGTCTGGAACGTCCGATCGACTGCCTACCGAATACGTGTCGACTACTTCAACTGTTGGTACTTTTTTGGGTGCGGCTTTTTTATTCCTTCGCTTCTTTTTAGGTGGTGTCGTGGTTCCGGGTGGCTAACGAAGTCCTCGTCCCTTTTTTCGGTTTCTGTGGGCCCTTGTCCTGACATTATGAGCTATCGAGCGATCATCCGCCTGCACCTTTATCTGTGGTGTGCAAACCACCTCTTTATTCTTGAAGCTACATATTGCTTGTACTCCGAATCCACCATCGAAACAGAAAACGACTTCAGTAAGTTGGAAATCATGTCGTCTGGATCAACCTTCTCACTCTCCTCAGCCTTGTCATCATCAGACTTCTCATCAGCCTCATCAGCCTTATCAACTCGCTTCTCATCATCATCCTCATCACCCTTCTCACTCTCATCAGCCCTAGCAATATCTTCTTTCTCATTCGCATCAACCACCTTCTCATTCTCATTGACCTGCTCATTAACCTTCTCAGTTTCGTTGACCTTCTCATCGAACTTCTCATTCTCATTCACCTGCTCATCGACCTTCTCATCATCCAACAACCCATCAGATGCATCAGCCACCTTCTCAGATGCATCGTCCACCTTCACATCAGCCGCCTTCTCAGATCCATCCTCTGCCTTATCAAGTTCCTCATCCATTGTCTTCTCATCAACATCAATTCCATCGACCCACGTTAGGTTTGCGGGCAAAGAGAGGTACATGTTAACCTCTTCCTTGAGAAGTAGAAGGGGGTGAGCAACTTCATTACGCTTCAACTTCTTGAGTTCCAAGAATTTTTCTTCACTGGGTCGACATGATGGGTTCACCCACCTAGTGAACCGAGGAACACCGTCCACCGACTGCCACTTACCTAACGAGGGTACATGCTCGTACACCCATACCTGAAAAGGGGCAAAGAAGTACTAAGCGATGAATATAAAAGAAACAGAATAGCATTACTGAAAAGCAGAGAAGAAGACAAGCCAAGTGTGCACCCTTTAATGTAAGCCGGCCTTTGCAGACGATCGTACAAGAAACGAATGAACCGCCGGCCCCATGCTAAATTATCAATCTCATCCAGACGCTCAGTGTAAGACCCAAGAAATTCAGGGAAAAAGTAGCTCTGTGTGGGAAACAAATACAAATACACACTAAGAGGATATACATCCGACTGAAATCCTCCAAACCGATCGTATCACACCGACCTTTTAATTCTATCATTTTCTTAATGACATCATCCCGAAATAATCGGCTAAAGACTCGATTGGAAAAACAACGCTTCACAAATCCTACTTCAATCCCAGATTTATGTGACAAATCAAAACAGCCCTTCCGCTCTAAGACCCATAAACACCGAAAACTCTTCTACAGAAAATGGGACCAAATTATCTTCTCCGAACCATAAAGTCGTGGCATCTCCACTTAGTCGATTAAGCATAGCTTTTAACCTACCGCCGGGGATTTCACATCGGTTTAGCCGCTGGAATGCCGCGAACGGCGTTCTCTCCACCGCCTGTAAATGGTCTTCGCTTGCTCCTTCCAGAATCTCTCTCATACTCTTCAGGAAGAACACGAGTTGGCATCGACTGCCTGCTGGACGCCGTTCACTCGATTCATCGACTTTCTTCTTCCCAACAACTTTCTTCTCCTTCTTCCGGCCACTAACTCGGCGATCGATGCCGTTCTTCTTCCCAGCAACTTTCTTCTTCCCAGCAACTTTTTTCTTCCCAGCAACCTCCGGTCACATTCTTGGCGATTGCGGGGTTCTTCTTCGGAGCATTGCAAGATTCGTCGGTGAAGTGTCGAAATTGGTCAGACTTCGTCAATTAAGGGTTCAAATCGGTAGAAAATTTGTGGATTTTTCTCGATGAAGGAGGGTTTGTGATACTGAAAATTGATTTTTTGTCTCAGTTCGTATCTTAATTGGTATATACCATAAAATTTACAGATCGTTTAATAATAACACTTCAATCTTAATAAATTACCAATAAAATAGATTTATATTCCACTTTATAACACGTGAAGATTGAGGTCTAAAACGTTTGATGTAATTTCCGATAAAAAGGGTAAAAGTGTTTTCTGTCTGAATGAGCCCTTATCCCTAACGTAAAATTATTTGGGTCCTTCTCCCTTTTTAAAATATATAAAGGGTCTGATTCCTACTTAAGCTTGTTAATAGGGCATGAAATCCAATAGGCCATTTTCTTTTGGTTTGTGAGCAATTGGATAATCGGTCCGTCTCCACCGAAAAATCTAATTCAAGAATATTACTACGCTGCAACAACCTAGTCCCGAAAAATGGAATGTCGGCACTCAAAGTCAAACAGCTCCTCCACATTTTTCTGAGGCTTTTTTTGGTAGAAAATACCCGACATTTTATCTTCCGACAGATAGAGTTTGTGGAGTTGATGAGAAAGCGCGTGCGAACAGTTTCCATCGTCTTGTTGGGGACATGCCATATTACATGCAGCAGCACTAATCCGCATCAGGCCAACAAGTTATCACGATATCTCCCCATTGCAAATGATTTATGGTCAGGAACCAGAAATTTCCCATCTAAGAATTTTTGGATGTGCGGTATATGTTTCAATTGCGCCACCACAACGCACAAAGATGGGACCTCAAAGGAGGTTGAGAATATATGTCGGATTTGAATCTCCATCAATTATAAAATATTTAGAACCATTGACTGGAGATCGATTTACGGCCAAATTTGCCGACTGTCACTTCGATGAAACAAATTTTCCGACATTAGGGGAGAAAGAGGACAGCTGGAAACAAATATTAGTTGGAATTATCACTAAATCATTACAATCCTCGAACTAAAGAATGTGAACTGGAAGTTCAGAAAATAATTCATCTACAAAGCTTAGCGAACCAATTGCCAGACAGTTTTGATGACCTAAAAAGAGTGACAAAGTCACATATTCCAGCTGTTAATGCTCCTGTTAGAATTGATATTCCTGTAGAACAAACAAAGAATAGTATTGAGCCTAAACCACAGCTGAAGCGTGGTAGGCCCTCGGGTTCCAAAAATAAAAATCCTCGGAAAAGAAAAGGAGCAAATAATAAAAATGGTCCAATCGAGAATTTATCGACTAAAGAAGAGTAGATGGGCATAAATGATGATGAGAAAGAAACTCAGGTACTTGAACAAACTGAAAATAATGATAATGAAGAGATCTCGATCAGTTACGCCCAAAATGGAATTAGATGGAACCGAGATGAAGTCAACGTTGACGATAAGTTCTCATTTAACGTAGCGCTACATGAAATGAATGAGATTAATGAGAATGAGGATCATGAACCAAAGTCTGTGAACGAATGCAGACAAAGTAATGATTGGCCAAAATGGAAAGATGCAATCGAGGCAGAATTAAAATCACTTGAGAAGCGAAAAGTTTTCGGACCTGTAGTCCGCATCCCAAAAATGTAAATCCGGTTGGATATAAATGGTTTTTCATCAGAAAGAAAAATGAAAACGATGAAATTATGAGATATAAAGCACGGCTTGTCGCACAAGGTTTCTCGCAGAGACCTGGTATTGATTATGAGGAGACGTATTCTCCCGTGGTGGACGCAAAAACTTTTCGTTACATAATTAGTCTGGCAGTACGTGAAGGACTCGATATGCGTCTAATGGATGTTGTCACTGCTTATTTATATAGCTCGCTTGATAGTGATATTTATATGAAGCTTCCAGAGGGTTTTCGACTACCTGAAAATTCAGGGCCGCGAGATGAGTACTCAATTAAACTAAATAAATCGCTTTATGGATTAAAGCAATCCGGACGTATATGGTATAATCGACTAAGTGAATACTTATTGAAAGAGGGGTATAAAAATGATCAAATTTGCCCCTGCATATTTACGAGAAGATATAAAAATGAGTTCGTTATCATTGCAGTATATGTTTATGATATCAATATAATTGGAACTTCTGAAGAGTTATCGAAAGCCGTTGGTTGCTTGAAAAGGGAATTCGAAATGAAGGATCTCGATAAAACTAAATTTTATCTCGGACTGCAGATAGAATATTTAAAGAATGGAATATTTGTACATCAGAAAACTTATACAAAAAGAGTATTGAAAAGATTTTATATGGATGACGCTCATCCGTTAGATACTCCAATGATTGTTCGATCTTTAGACGTGAATAAAGACCCGTTTAGACCATGCGAATATAATGAAGAGGTGCTTGGTCCTGAAGTACCATATCTCAGTGCTATTGGAGCACTAATGTTTCTTACGAGTCATACCCGACCAGATATAGCATTTGCCGTAAATTTATTGGCAAGATATAGTTCTTCGCCGACTCTAGACATTGGAATGGAGTTAAACGAATTTTTCGATACCTTCGGGGATCAACTGATATGGGATTATTTTATTCTAATGAGATGAAAGAAGACTTAATTGGTTATGCAGATGCTGGATATCTATCTGATCCACATAATGCTCGATCGCAAACCGGTTATTTATTTACATATGGTGGAACTGCCATTTCATGGCGATCAGTTAAGCAAAGTTTAACGGCTACGTCATCTAATCATGCCGAAATTCTAGCTATTCATGAAGCTAGCCGAGAATGTGTTTGGTTGCGGTGATTCAGCATATACAACAAACTTGCGGTTTATTATCGGAGAAGCTACCTCCGACAACATTATATGAAGATAATGCGGCATGTATTGTCCAATTGAAGGACGGATATATCAAAGGAGATAGAACAAAACAAATTTCACCAAAATTTTTCTTTACACAGGATTTAGAGAAAAATGGTGATATTGATGTACAACAAGTGCGATCTAGCGAAAATCTCGCAGATTTATATACTAAAGCACTGCCTCCTATAATTTTTAGAAAATTGGTATATGCAATTGGAGTTCGAAGACTTCGAGATTTGAAATAATGTTCATCAGGGGGAGTAAATATGGTTGCACTCTTTTTCCCTTCACTGTGGTTTTTCCCATGTGGTTTTCCCAGTAAGGTTTTTAATGAGACAGCTATAATACCATCAAAATTTTTTTAAGGAGCTATCATTAAATAGACATCCAAGGGGGGAGTATTATAATATTGTTAGTAGTTAGTTGTTAGTGGATGTCAATTAATGCATTAAATACGTTAGTTGTATGTGTGTTTCTATAAATAGCTATTACTTCATTGTAATGATGTGTGAATAAACTTAATAAAGGTTCTACGTACGTTTAATATCATATCTCTATTTCATACTATATAATAATAATAAAGCTTTATAAAGTAAATATTATATAACACTTTCCTTTTTCATCATTTCTTTTTCACACTAAATTGCCGACATTTTTGCTGTCACGTTTAGTTTCCGAAGTTTCATGTATTTGTGTGATAATTATTAGGGGGTTTAAATAGAATCAAGGGGGTCTATATAGAATTACCCTACTATTATCGTAGCGCTTTATGTGCTTTTCAGATTCTACGTCGCTTTGTCAAAAACATACTGCACTGCACGCTATATGATCGCAAAACGTCGGAAAGAAGCTTACTTTCATTTCGTGGTGTAAGCTTAAATTACTTCATTACGAAGAAAATACGTACACTTCAAAGGAAATATTTACCAAGATTTATGAGATACACATATCATAATTTATGACGCAAGCTGTGAACTTGTAATAATTCTATAGTCACTTGACAAATCATTTGTTCGGCCCAAACAGTTGCAATGGTCTGATATGGTTAGTTTGACCCACATAGGCCCAAATCCGTAAACGACTTGGATCAGCTCTTACAGTCAGCAATCAATTAATGGGCCAAAGCCCAATGTGATTACTTCAAGGACCAATAAAAACGAACACGTGTATTGAATATTGATTATCAACGGGCGAGCTATAGTAATAAAAGTAGCGTCAGACCTAAGCTAAGCTAAGCTACGCTAAGGTAGCGTTAAGAGTTTCTAGGGTTGCCCCTATATATACACTCGCTCACGCTCAATCGAGGATATCATCTTGAAGTTTCTCTCTTGGATCTGATATTTTCTCTCAGACAACAATCAAAGATCAGATGGTAATTATCTTTTATGCTTGTGTTTAGGCTTCTTTAGCAGGTGTTTTTATCTGTGTTTTGATTTGATAGACGCTTCTCGTCCTCTAGTTACGAGTGCAATTTATGATTTACTCTCTTTTTTCTCGGGGGGATTTTCAGGCTTTGCCGAATCAGCAGACTGTGGATTATCCGAGCTTCAAGCTTGTGATTGTTGGTGATGGCGGCACTGGTATGTCTTTTATTTTTTTTTATTTTTTTCTACTTATGTATAGCCCTATTGAAGCTGAGTCCTGGGTTTACTCCTTTATCGTTCTATGATTCCTCTAGATGTTTTCGTTAGTCATAATTTGATTGAGGTTTGCAATTAATAGTTAGTGGTGAGTAAAGATGATCCTTTTTTTTTCTGCAGGAAAAACCACTTTCGTCAAGAGGCATCTTACCGGTGAATTTGAGAAGAAATATGAGCGTGAGTACAATTTTTTTATTGTGATTTGTGATGATATCTACTCTACATACTGTAGAATCAGTTGATGGAATGGGATATTTCGTTTTACAGCTACTATTGGTGTTGAAGTTCATCCGCTGGATTTCTTCACCAACTGTGGAAAGATTAGATTTTATTGCTGGGACACTGCTGGTCAGGAAAAATTCGGTGGGCTTAGGGATGGATATTAGTAAGTGAATCTTAAATTATATATATCTCTGATGGTGGAACATGATTTGACAATGTGTTAAACGATTTCTTTGTGACTAACCAAACCATGCTATATACTAATTACGACATGTTTTAACTGATCATAATCTGGTGCAGCATACATGGGCAATGTGCAATCATTATGTTTGACGTAACAGCGCGGTTGACTTACAAGAATGTCCCCACGTGGCATCGCGATCTTTGCCGGTATATAATTGAAATGAGATCAGTCTAACTTTAAAAAACTTGGATTGCAAATCGTCAAAACAGTATGAAGTGTATTTCGTTCGACTGTGAATTTCAGGGTCTGTGAGAACATTCCAATTGTGCTCTGTGGTAACAAGGTTGATGTCAAGAACAGGCAGGTGAAGGCCAAGCAAGTTACCTTCCACAGGAAAAAGAATTTGCAGTACTATGAAATTTCTGCCAAGAGTAACTACAACTTTGAGAAGCCGTTCCTTTACCTTGCCAGAAAACTATCCGGGTATATATTGAAAAGATTCTATTCATACTTCACAATATATTAAGCTACTTTCTTAGCACTCACATTCCACATCACCTTTCTTCTTTGGCTTTAGGGATCCTAACCTACACTTCGTTGAGATGCCAGCCCTTGCCCCACCAGAAGTTCAGATTGACTTGGCCCAACAACAACAGTAAGCTTCCTTTTGAAATAGCTCTGCTTTAACGATGAAGGAGACTTCAATTCCTGCCCCGTTTCCATTCACAAGGGCATAAACAAATCGATGACTTAAGTTGTCTTGTTTATATTTGCAGGCATGAAGCTGAGTTGATGAATGCAGCTAATCAGCCTCTTCCCGATGATGATGATGAGTCTTTCGACTGAAGATTTGATTGATGGCTGTGCTGCGATCAGAAGTTCACTCGGCATGTATGGTTTCTTCCTTTTGTTTCCTTCCAATTCCAATGACTATGGTTTATGCTCTATCTCCTCTATGTAGTTGGTGTTTAAGAGGGGGTTTAAGATGCGATGGTATAATGAATTTGTGATTTGTTTCCGGTTATGGATTTGGTTTTTTTTTTACCCGATCTGATGCTTATTGCCAAATATGCTAAGTTGAAATTGAACCAAACACCTATAGTACATAGTATCTAAGGTCAGGTAATAGAAGGACAATACAATACAGTAGACTCGTAAGGTACAATATACAACAAGAAGACGCAGACACGACTTTTGAGTTTCTAGACACAATCTGCCTTCGTCGTCGTCCTTATTTGATTCACCAAGTAAATATTTGGTTCAAAGACATCCGTCAGCTCAGGGAATGGTGCGCTGATAAAGAGGCAATGCACCAAGTGCTTCACGTTCAGCTCTCTCCCTCTTAACCTGAAGTAGTACCGTAACATCAGAGATGAGCCCCCTATTATCAACTAGCTAGAAAACGTAGGAATTATGGTTCTTGTATGTAAAACACAGCAAAGAGATGAGCTTTAACATATATATTATGGTCCTATGGATCATCATCAATCATCATCATCATCACTAGCAATACCAAGGACCTTAATATGAATATGAGATACTTACAAGAGCCAACATATCCTGCAGATAGCTCCTAAACGGCGTCTGCATGGCCTGCGGTTGATTGAAAGAACAAATAAGTCTATGTGGAATAGTCTCAAATGGCAAAACAGTTTTGTTGCATAAATAAATGTACGACACATAGAGGTAACGCCAGCGTAAAAAAAGAAAAAGAAAATCAGTGAGATACCTGGAGATCTTCAGGAAGGTACTGGTGCTTGAGAGACAAATCCATGGCGCGCTTCAGTCGCTGATTCCTGGCATCCACGATCTCCCTCGGAAGCCGATTCAATGCCTCCTTCACATCCAAATCGTAATACGGGTCGTACAAATCATCGTATCGAAGCCCTAACATCAACATACTCCCCCAAGTCCTAATTCATAACAGGAAAAAGAAAAAAAAAATTAAATTTGCAACCTACCATACCATATTTTCCGAGTCGCTTAGATAGGGCTTTCATGTGCATCGCAGCTAAAGGATTGCGGTTCGGATCTACAATCCATTTCGTTAGGGCCGAAGCCATTCGCGAAACTGTTCCCTCTCCCAAGAGCTGCAGTAGAATTAGAATAGAATAGAATAGAGAGTGCTTATTTTATTTGAATGAGCTGAGCAGTTTGTCTTCTGACTTTTCAACCACCAATCGATTCGATTGGCGAGAAACAGCGACTTTTAGAAGCGCTAATGGCTGAATAAAAGGTGCTACATTAATTCCTATTCTTCAGCACACAAAACAGTGAAACTCTTCCAAGTGTAATTATTCTGCATCTAATATTAGTAGTCGCGTCATTTTTCTTCCCATTGTTTTCTCATGGCTGTTTGTTTGTGTTCATTGCAGGTGAACACACAAACAAACCACACTTGGCTTGGTGAAATCAACAAATCAAGCTTTTCGTTGATGGGTCAAGGATTTGATCATCATCATTGCAATAATAAATCGAGAATTAGTAGCATTATTATCATTAAAGGTTCATCGCCGATGAGATGAACAACAAGATGCAAGACATACAGCGTGAGATTCGTAGGATGTCATCTGAAAGAAGCAGTTCCTTCAACAACAACAATTCAATCTCACGCAACGTTCTTCCCTCCCTCGGAGCTCGCAGCAACCGTAGGATCAAACTACGTCGCTTCACCATCTTCCCCTTTGATCAACGCTATAGGTCGGTGCTTCATCTCGTTCGTTTCCATGGTCGCCAAAAGCGTTCTCACATATATATTTGATTATTTATTTATTTGATTGGCAGAGCTTGGGAGACGTTCTTGATAGTGCTCGTCTTCTACACGGCTTGGGTGTCCCCATTCGAGTTTGGCTTCCTGAAGGGACCAAAGGGATGCCTCGCGATAACGGACAATGTGGTGAACGCCTTCTTCGCAGTCGACATTGTGCTTACGTTCTTCGTCGCTTACGTGGACAAGCTGACGTATCTCGTCGTAGACGATAGGAAGCTGATCGCTCTGAGATATCTAAAGACGTGGTTTATCTTCGACGTCGTCTCTACGATACCCTCCGAGTTCGTGCACAAGGCATTGCCTTCTAACGTTGAGTCCTACGGTTACTTCAGCATGCTTCGACTGTGGCGTATCAGACGAGTCAGCTCCATGTTTAAGAGGTTCGAACGCTTACATACTATTCGACGATTTTCTCCTCATATTGTCTCTAGACATTAAGCAGATAAACTTAATAGGATGGAGAAGGAGAGGGAGTATAACTATTACCTCGTTCGAATCGCAAAGCTTGCTTGCGTAAGGGTCTTACCATATAAAACATCATTCTAGCTATAGTAATAGCACATGATCATTTTATTATTGTTCTTTTTATTGCTTGTGTTATTAGGTTACGGTGTTCTCGGTTCATTTGGCTGGTTGCTTCTTTTACCTTCTAGCCGATAGGTATAAGGACCCAAAGAAAACATGGATCGCTCTATCGTGGGAAAATTTCCACGAGCTCCCTTTATGGGATAGATACGTAATATCCATATATTGGGCCATGGTCACCGCTACAACCACGGGCTATGGAGATCTTCATCCAGTGAATACGGGGGAGATGATCTTCGACGTGTTCTATTTGCTGTTCAACCTCGCGCTTTCTTCTTACATCATTGGAAACATGACGAACCTCACAGTTCAGGCAACATTGAGGACTAGGAAATTCGTGAGTTGTTGAGATTACATAAGAATGTGTAGTGATCTGACGGTTCTATTCTATACTTACGCATTTGCGTTTCTACAGAGAGAAACCATTCAAGGGGCGACGAGTTTTTCGAAGAGGAACCGTTTGCCTCCACGCTTGGAAGATCAGATGCTATCCCACTTGAGTCTACGGTACAGGACGAAAGTAGAAGGGGTTCAGCATCAAGAGATCCTCGAGTCTCTCCCCAAAGCGATTCGTTCAAGCATTTCGCATTTCCTCTTCTACCAGCATATTGAGAATGCGTATCTCTTTAATGGGGTGTCCAAAGATCTCCTCTTTCAGCTGGTAATAACTCTCTTTGCTCCGGTCCACCGTTAGTTCACTCTTTCTTCTTCGCCAAGATCTGTGTATGGCCTTAACTTGGCAGGTTACGGAAATGAAGCCCGAGTACTTTCCTCCGAGGGAAGACATAATCTTACGAAACGAAGCGCCAACTGATTTCTACATACTCGTCACTGGGGCAGTGGTAATGGTAACCAACGACGATTTTTCATAGCTATGCTGTCTCTGATTTCTAATTTCACTATCGCAGGAAGTTATCTCGGAGACGAAAGGAAACATGGAGCAGGTACTTTTTAGATCTTTTTTCTCGTCTAGTCCTTTTTCAAGTTGTCTGATCATCTTATCCTTAGTAGGTCATTGAAGAGCTTACGACAGGCGACGTGTGCGGCGAAATAGGCGTACTCTGCTACCAACCTCAGCTCTTCACCGTTCGTACGAAGCGTTTGAGCCAGCTTCTTCGCATGAACCGCACGTCCCTTTTGAATCTCCTACAGACCAACGTTGGAGATGGTACGATAATCATGAACAATCTCCTCAAGGTAAAGAAAAAAAAAAAAAAAAAAGAACCGTTTTAAAACTTTCCTTCGCCGCACGCCTTATCGTTGCTTTTCACTGCAGCACCTTAACGAACAGAAAGATCCGAAGATGCACGAGATATTACTGTACACGGAGCACATGTTGGCTCAGGGGAGGATGGACATGCCCATGAGCTTGTGCTTTCCAGCCGCCAGAGGAGACGACGCCTTGTTGCACCATTTGCTCAGACGAGGTTTGAATCCCAACGAGTTGGACAGCAGCGGGCGTAACGCTTTGGTAAGAAAATTTTCTCGCCCGGTTTCCGTTCTACTTAAAAATGCACCGTTAGTAAACTTCCCGCGCCTCGCAAACAAACAGCACGTCGCGTCGGCGAACGGATCTTTGGAATGCGTTCTTCTGCTTTTGGACTTCGGCGCCGACCCCAACAGAAGAGGTAAAGAAAAACCCCAACTCAATTGACATATCGAATAAGCAACTTCAACTGTTCGCTAAATTGGTTTTACGATGGAACTCTCAATTTTTGTACGTTAAGGGTTTGGTTCTGAGGCGTAAATTTCTCTATCCCTCTCTTAGCACAGATTCAGACGGGAACGTGCCGCTGTGGTACGCCCTGACGGGGAAGCACGGCGCCGTAGTGAAGTTGCTGGCCGACAACGGCGCTTCCTTAGCGGCGGGCGACGCGGGGCAATTCGCGAGCTACGCCGCGGAGCAGAACGACGTAGAACTATTGAAGGAAATCGTGAGGTTGGGCGGAGACGTAACGCTGCTCGACTCGGCCGGGACGACGGCCCTGCACATGGCCATCTCCGAAGAGAACATAGAGATGGTGAGGTTCTTGATCGAACAAGGAGCCGACGTGGACAAGCCCGACGTCCACGGGTGGACCCCGCGGGCCGTGGCCGAATACCAAGGCCACGACGAGATAAGGGCCTTCATTGGGAGTATACTATTGAAGTCGGCGGCGGAGGCTGCTGACAACGCAAGGAGCGCCGGCGCGGACGGTTGTCAAGAAGGGGCGCCTTATCTTAAAAAGTACATGAGCGAGTCGGCCATGGCGCAGCTGATTATGAACCCCGAGGAAGTAACGTCATCTAGCTCGAGGCAGCAGTCGCTCAACTTTCAGAATTCGCTCGCCGGGATTCTTACGGCCAGGCGCGAGCATAACGAAGGTGAGAGAGGAGTTTTCAGTTTGGAATTTGCGTGCTTCTTTTCTTTTTTTCTAAGGTTTTGTGTCTTTTTTTTGCTCGTAGCGATGTTTTCGCCTAGGAGTAACTCGAGGGCGGTAAATCGTGCGAGGATCACGGTGAGCTGCCCGGAGAAAGGCGTGGAAGTGGGAAAACTAGTGCTGTTGCCCGATTCGTTGCAGGAGCTTTACGATTTGGGGTGTCGGAAGTTCGGTTTGCCTGCGCCGGCGATGATGATTCTGTGTAAGGATGGAGGAGCGTTGATCGAAGACTTGGCCGTGATAAGAGACGGTGATCATATCGTTTTCGCTAGTCAAGAAGGCGTCGGCGTCGGCGGCGGCGGCGCTTAGTTCTGTCGCCTATCTATTCGAGGTGAAGATTTGGAAGATGACACGTGTAGAGTGATGGGTGGATGGATGAGTAATAAGAGTTGATGGCTTTTTATCTCCACAATTAATACAGAGCGATCCATTTCTTAATTTACGTAAACTATTCTTTTTATGAATATAAAGAAGAAGAAGAACAATTTATTTGACCTCCATTAAAATCTTTTTCCTTGCATTTAATGTTTTACAACCTTTTATTCACTGTGGATTACAATACTATTATTGCAATAATAAAACAGACTTGATTTCTTTCTCTAAACACTAGGATCACATATCCTCAATACGATATATGTAATGTAACCTCGATAGTGGAGATATTTTAGTTCACCATCATCATCAGCCTAAATATTAGTTTTTCGACTCTCAGTTGCAGAACAAAGTTTCTCAGAACCTTCCTTTACCAAAATCTCCAGCAGGTAACTCTCGAAATCATAAACATATATTATCTTTTTCGACTTTTCCTTTTTTAATGCAGACGACATAGTTCCGTCAAAAGACGACTTTTTCACATGAAAGAAAAATAAAAGGATACATTATATAAATATTGGGCACGGGTACAGAAAAACCCACGGGTCAAATATCTATTTCCTTGCTGCTTATTTCCTAGGAAGGATAGGGCGATATGTTAAAGATCCAATCTCCCCTCTTATGCCTCGTGTCCCTTTCCATGTTGCTGCTACACCTTCAATTTACACTCGCAGATATAGGAACTGCGAGCCAATATCTTCCTCCATACATACGTAAGTGATCTCATTTTGCAATAAATTGTTATTACAAAGAAAAAAAAACTATTAACGTGTTTCATACACACACTTTTGTATAACAATAATAATAGCTACGGCGTGCTACGGGAGCAATCTATCCGAATTCCCGATAAGCAACATGTTTGCAGCTGCGGGCGAGAGCATATGGGACAACGGTGCTGCCTGCGGTCGCGAATATTTAGTGAGGTGCATAAGCGCGGAGGTGCCCAACATTTGCTTGCCCTCCCAAATTATTCGAGTGAAAATAGTCGACAGGGCGCAAACGTCTGTGTCTAGGCCGAGCAGAGGCGGGACAAGCCTCGTTTTGTCGAACACTGCGTTTCAGGCCATCGTCGTTAAGAACCCTGCCGTGAGCTTCGTCAGCGTCGAATTTCGAGAGTAATTAGTAACCCCTTTTTATTTCCTTTCTGTGTTTTCATACTAAATATGGTGGTTTAGGACTAGATATAGAATATAATATGATGCTGGGTGGGTCTGTCTATGATTAGGATCGATATACATATATAGATTATAGATATATCATGCATGTATAGGGTTTTCTCATCTGCAACATATCAACGTATAATGCTTCAGATCAATATATATTATATGCGTGTGTGTGTGTGTGTTTGTTTGCTTATGATTATTACCAAAATGGTACATTGCAGGGCTTGAATTTTTCATTTTCTCAAGGACGAGGGGATCGGAGGAGCAGCTAAACTTTAGGAGAAATTAATGGATTGTTATTCCTTGTAGAGCTGATATATCTACCATTTATTATGATAATGAATATCATATTTCATCTATATATATCATCTTCGTCGTGTCATTCTTTTGCAAATACATTGGCAAGTTCTACACAAATAAGAAATGCATTATTCTAGTACGATCGATGTATCAATCCCGCCGCGCAAACTGGAATAAAAAAAATGTATTTAATTTGCAATTATTGACCTTATTAAGAATATACATACCATGCATGGATTGTTAATGTAACAAACGGCGCATTTTACTCACTATTCTAATAAGAAAGTCAATGAGGAAAGAAAATTTTCTGATTTTGGGATTTGATTAAATTAGGAGCTCCACCTTTCACGCTTGCGGCTTTATTTGATAGTCGTCGTTGTCCTACTAGAAGATAGGAATATTGTGAAATAAAAGTGGTTGAACTTCGAGCGGCAACAACTGGTCGAACTATAAAACTAAACATAACATAAAAAAAAAATATATGTAACATACATACATATTCAAGTTCCAAACAAACATCATGATATTTGACTAGTCATTGCTAGTGGTTAGGACATCAAACCGCCGGATATTTATTGAAGTCTAGAAGTAATAATATCTCACTATTTCTCGAACATCATGCAACTAATACATCGTCGTCATTTGTCACGGCTCTTGAGTTTTACATTATCTAGAAGTTTTATTGTTTTTCTCAAGTACTTTTTGTCAAAGATAGCTGACGTTGAAACGTTTGCTTCTAAAATTAAACTTGAATTCGGTCCCTTTTCGGATGATGTTATACCGTTCGAAAACGTATATACAAAGCAAATGCCTCTTTATTAGTTTTGATATGTCGTAATAATTGGTTTTTCTTTTCTTCTCCCTCTGTCTAGAATATCAATTCTCAACGGAGAAGCTTCGACTTCTAGAAACGTATGTAATTTTAATTTTATTTTGCTTTATTTCACCGAAAAGCTTGTTGGGCCATTAAAGATACAAAACTCCCGTACCTATTGAGCCATAGATAGCCCATCTAACCCTATTCATAAGTCATAA
This sequence comes from Craterostigma plantagineum, assembly GCA_027422505.1. Classification (NCBI taxonomy): domain Eukaryota; kingdom Viridiplantae; phylum Streptophyta; class Magnoliopsida; order Lamiales; family Linderniaceae; genus Craterostigma; species Craterostigma plantagineum. The sequence goes on from JAPQWV010000048.1 coordinate 2,861,588, forward strand.
CCCCCTCACGGCACACACACACTAAGCTGTCAATTTGTCGGGCCGGGCCGGGGAGGTCCGGCCCACAACCCGTCAAAGCCCGCAGTTTGTTCACCAATCTACAAGTTATATCGAGTCGAGAATGGAAACGTCAACTAATAAATTATTCATTATTCGTAATTAAACTTATTATATATGATATGATAAACCTATGGATGATTTTCATTTAGGATCGTGACTCCGACCTAATGAACAGTGTCCTAACTCCTACTGAAACATCCTTGATGCATTTAGTTCCGGAGATACGATAGTATAAGATAAAATAATCTCTGGATTATTAATCATCGGAGTTATCTAAGCACTTGTTCACTTTGTAAGATACATGTTCGGCTACCGTCAGTATTATTTCGAAAAATTACAATAATAGCCTTTATTTTATCATACACAATTTACAAAAGAATTATTCATACGAAAATAAAAAAATATAAGATATGCATCTCATTTTGTTCATCATAAAACAAGAAATAAATTGGTGTTGTTTAATTATTTTTATCGTATAAATTACATAAAATAAAGATGTATTTATAAGATGGTGGAATAAGGATATTATAGTCTTTTTCACTTATATGGGCTGGTTAAAATAATCATGGTCTCACCCATTGGTTAATTTATCTTGAATATGTTGGCGAGGCAGCGGACCCGGTCGAGTAACACAGCGGCTAATATTTGAGCAATTAAAATAAAATGTGGACACCGAGATTTAACGTGGAAAACCCCCAAACAAATCGGGGTAAAAACCACGGGCAAGAAGGAGAATTCACTAGAGAAATATAGGAGTTACAACCTCTCGTACTACAAAGGAGAAAACCCTCAATATCTCTCTTTATAGTCGGAGAAAATACCCGACAAACTCTCTATTTTCCCTCTATTTTTCTCTCTTCACCGATCCCTTTGGATTTCTTCTGTGGGATGCATTTTCGTCTTCTGCTTTGAGCTCTATTTATAGGTGAAGCTTCGACGTGTTTATGCATGTGAACAAACAATAAAAAGTCTTCAGCACTCCATTAAACTCGGCGCCTCATTGCCCTTGTTCTGATTTTTTTTGACCAGTCAAATGCCCATGTGGCATTTTTATGTCGACAATCTCCCACTTGAAGATTTGATTGAGAATGAATCGGATCTTCATACCATTCTTTCTCCCTTGCCATTCATGTTGCTTACGTCTCCGCTAGGCCACTCGAGGAACGGCACAAAACGAACTTATCAGAGTCAACGTATCCTCTGAAAGTAAAGTCTGCTCCTCCATAACATAATGCAACATCTGAGGTTCCTTTGATATATCGTAGGATCCTCTTCACCGCGCTCCAATGCTCTTTGCCCGGATTCGCCATGTACCGACTTACTACTCCCACTACTTGTGCAATGTCTGGTCGTGTACAAATCATCGCGAAAATAAGACTTCCCATCGCTGATGCATACGGTACTCGAGACATCTCCATCCTCCCTTCTTCACTGCTAGGACTCATACTTGAGGATAATTTGAAATTAACAAGAAGTGGGGTAGAAATTGGCTTACCTTCTTGCATATCGTAGCGTTGCAAGACCTTCCTCAGATAGTTCTTCTGGGAGAGCCAAATCTTCTTATTATTTCTGTCTCGGTAAATTTGCATCCCTTGAATCTTGTTTGCTGGTCCCAAGTCCTTCATTTCAAATTTCCTAGCCAACTGTGCCTTGAGTTCTTCAACACGATCTTTGTTGGGGCCTGCTACCAACATGTCGTCAACATACAACAGTAATATGATAAAATCATTTTCACCAAACCTCTTGAAATATGCACAAGGGTCTGCATTTAATCTGTTGTATCCAAGGCTCATGATGAAGGAATCAAATCTCTTATACCAACACCTCGGCGCCTGTTTGAGACCGTATAGAGATTTGTTCAACCTGCAAACCAAGTTCCGTTTTTCTTTGTCTTCAAAACCTTCCGGCTGGAGCATATAAATCTCTTCTTCAAGATCTCCATGAAGAAAAGCCGTCTTCACATCTAGTTGCTCTAGATGTAGGTCGAATGTAGCACACATCGCTAGAAGTACCCGAACAGTTGTCAATCGAACCACAGGTGAGAATATCTCATTGAAGTCAATGCCTTCTTTCTGAGCGTAGCCTTTAACCACCAGTCGTGCACGAAATCGCTCTACTTGATCATCGCTGTTCCGCTTGATCTTAAAGACCCATTTATTGCCGATTGCCTTTCTGCCGTCCGGTAGTGGCACCAGCTCCCAAGTCTTATTTTTCTGTAGAGCTTCCATTTCTTCTTGCATTGCCGCCAACCACTGATCTGCATCTGAACTGTTCAGTGCTTCTTGAAGAGTTGATGGCTCTCCGTCATCAGTTAGAAGACAATATGCAACATTGCTGTCCATATCGTAATCTTCATGCCAGGATGGTGCGGCTCTTTTTCGTGTGCCCCTCCTAATTTCTGGCTCTGAAGATTCGCTTGGCCCTGCTCTTGCTCCGGTGCTGCTTCAGAAGAATCTTGTTCCCCCGACTTTCCTTTCACCTGAATCGTCGTAGTCTCTGGGCTTTCCTTTGTAGTGCTATCATTTCCTCCGATTAGTTTATCTTCCAAGAAGATAACTTCCTTGCTGATGACAACCTTGTGGGCAGTGGGATCCCACAGGCGATACCCCTTCACACCATCAGCATACCCCAAGAACAAACACTTCCTGGACTTCGGATCCAGCTTCGTAGTTTCTTGGGCGTTGTACATCACGTACACAGGACTTCCAAATACATGGAGTTTGGAATAGTCCGCTGGCTTTCCGGTCCACATCTCCATCGACGTCTTCTGATCAATTGTCGTTGACGACGATCGATTGATCACGTAGCAGGCGGTGTTGACTGCTTCTGTCCAGTATGATTTATCCGGACCTGCAGCTCCCAACATGGCTCTTGTCCTCTCCAACAGAGTCATGTTCATCCGCTCCGTCACTCCATTCTGTTGTGGAGTATACGCCGTGGTACAGTGCCTTTTGATGCCTTCTCTTTTACAAAAGCTGTCAAAATTTCGGCCAGTATATTCTCCTCCATTATTAGTCCTCAATTTTTTTTCCCGTCTGTCAGCGTCGCTGGTTTTCCATCGATAGCCTCCAGACAGCCGTCCTTCCTCAAGATCGCCCTTATCTTTAATTTCCACAGTGAGAAGTTTCTCCCGTTGAATTTTCGATATCAAACTTCGCCGCCATAATTTCTGCTCAGTCGTGAGCGATACCTCCGACGGGGTTGCAGCAGATAATTATTGAACTCGCACCGTCTTTTTCGTCACCATAACAAGGGCAGTATAATATTTATTATTTTCTGATGTGGAGGGTCCACGCTAGTGGCAACCACAGAGCATACGATAAATAGATATATAAAACCCAAGTTAGGCTCTGATACCAATTGTTGGCGAGGCAGCAGACCCGGTCGAGTAACACAGCGGCTAATATTTGAGCAATTAAAATAAAATGTGGACACCGAGATTTAACGTGGAAAACCCCCAAACAAATCGGGGTAAAAACCACGGGCAAGAAGGAGAATTCACTAGAGAAATATAGGAGTTACAACCTCTCGTACTACAAAGGAGAAAACCCTCAATATCTCTCTTTATAGTCGGAGAAAATACCCGACAAACTCTCTATTATTTTCCCTCTATTTTTCTCTCTTCACCGATCCCTTTGGATTTCTTCTGTGGGATGCATTTTCGTCTTCTGCTTTGAGCTCTATTTATAGGTGAAGCTTCGACGTGTTTATGCATGTGAACAAACAGTAAAAAGTCTTCAGCACTCCATTGAACTCGGCGCCTCATTGCCCTTGTCCTGATTTTTTTTTGACCAGTCAAATGCCCATGTGGCATTTTTATGTCAACAGAATATCCTAGATTATTACAGCGGGCCTTTTCCTTAGAACGGGCCTCCAAGAAAATATACATTGTCAACTAAACAACATTTAATAGGATAAATACCTCATATCTTGCTTTATCACCCCAACAGAACGCAGCCTTAGGAAGATATGTCGGTCCAAATTCAACTTAAAGTACCATAATTAATAGTATTTGATTTTAAGTTTCAATTTTAATAATCGATTCCTTTCCTCCCTCAGATTTATGTATCTTAGTTGTCGCAGTAGCCGTCCAAGTACGGTTGCTCATATCATAGAGAATCTCCATTTTCTCCTTGAAAGAATAGTTTCGTTTTTTAATTATTAAACTATACAAGGTTAACAATCCAATGTATTGATAGTCAAAACATTTATGTTGATATCTATTGTTGATACTTTCTATACCCACCAAGATATTCACTTACGGCCTTGAAACATATGCCAATATGTAAGTAGTAGTATTAGTTGTGTATAAGGTCTACGAACCAAGTTCAATGGTACAGAAAGAAGACGAATTAATCTGCTTTCGGCTCTATTTAGTGTTAAAAATTCATTTAATCTAGACTAACGACACTAGTTCCAACTGTACGATCAATAAGTAATTTGCGAATAGAAAAGGACAAATTCTTGTGCAGAATAGTAAGTCTTGGAGCGTATTGTCGTGTATTTTATTCATGCACTGAAAGAACCTATCGCAAAATTTGTGTCGTAGCATCTGAGAATAATAAAACGATGATGCTGTTTGTTTCTTAATCGTACCTTTCCCTCTATCCCAAACCTTTATGGACATTTGAGATTTGACACGGAAATTAAGAAACTGAATATTTTAATAATATAGTACAATTAAAAGGTAAAAAGTGTACATTTTTACGTCTTTTAAGAATATTTAATATTATTATATTGATTGTTTGTGATAGTTTTTTTGCTAAATAAATGTACAAAAGATGTGAGACGCCGATTTAGTAAAATGTATAAAATGGTTTGGGACGGAGCCGATATTATTATTCGTTTAGTGTTTTTTGGCTCCATAGCAAGTGAAACATAGCCCTTGCTTTTTGTACTGCAAAAAGATCCTATTTAGCTAACTGACAAGTTCTTGGCATCTCAAGCACGTAATTAAATTAATTAATCAATGGGTAGGTTTAGAAAGGGAGACATCACACGAAGTTATATAATCTATCCAGTGTGTAGTCCCCAAGAATTTCAGTTTAAATATTTCCATATTTAAACAACAACTATACTAAAACATTTATTCATAAACATTTATTCATTTTATAACAATACATCATAGTTCATACGGTTTCTTTTTTTTTATTATTATTATTCTTTTTAATTAGCATGTGAACTACAGCTATACTAAAGTTTTATGTGATCTTCAAGGCAGCAAGCGTATCCCTACTAATCCGATACTCCTCACATGTCTGAATACATATTTCCAAGAAACTAAGATATAGATTCTTACACGATTTTAGGACATTATTGTTCATGCTATTGTAACCGTTCGTTCAATTCTTTTACCCTCTCTGAATGAAATTACGTGTCCGCAATATCAAACCAATCTTTTACAGTGTTGAAGGAAGACGGAATCAAAGAAGCATAATATGTAATGGAAATAAATTGCTGGAAAAAGAATAACTAACTAACATCTTATGGGAGGAGATCATATAATTAGATAATGACCTCAACCCTTACATCACCCGTTTAAAATATCATTTTTAACAGTTGGGTTGACCTTTAAATCATGCATACTTATTGCATCATGGTTCCAGTAATCAACATATCCCTCAAACAAAAAAAAAAAGAATTTAATATTATTATTACAAAGTTGCTGCATTTAACTAATCTTCCTGGCTATAAAAAGAGAGCAATGGCATGAAATCAAGCGAATAGCCAGCCGTCGCAATACTTCGCCGCCCGCCCACGGTCGCCATGCTTTATTATTACATTCACATGATCTGAAAGAAAGAGTAGAATCCATGGAAGGTGGCGGCGTTTTCAGAGTCAGTAGCGCGAGACTAAGCAGTTCAAACATATGGAGAAGCACGGGCGTGGAAGCTTTCTCGAGATCCTCGAGGGAGATGGACGACGAAGAAGCTCTGAAATGGGCGGCGTTGGAGAAGCTGCCCACCAACCTTCGCATCAGAAGGGGCTTATATACCGAAGAAGAAGGTCGGTCGCGCGAAATCGATATCCAAAACCTCGGGCTCGTTGAGAGGAAGAACCTTCTCGATAGGCTGCTGAAGATTGCCGAGGAAGACAATGAGAAGTTTTTGTTGAAGCTCAAGGATCGCATACAGAGGTAGGCAGTGAAAGAAAAAAGCTCTTCTTTCTAATTAGTGGGTTGTCTGGATACGTATATATGACTAGGTTGTGTGTTTGAACTTGGAAAAAAAAAGGGTTGGCCTTGATCTTCCGACCATTGAAGTACGATTCGAGCATGTGAGCGTCGATGCTGAAGCTTACGTTGGTGGGAGAGCTCTGCCCACTATGTTCAACTTCACCGTTAATATACTTGAGGTGATTGATTATTATTCATTATTGTATACAGATCATGAAGTTAAAATTGTTGGCTAGCTTGAAATGTGCCTTGCCTTTGTACGTCGTTCGTTTTAGGATTTCTTGAGCAAGCTTCGTATTCTTCCGAGTAGAAAGAAGCCATTGCCGATTCTACATGATGTTAGTGGAATCATCAAACCTGGAAGGTGAGAGCTGCTGATCGGTAACTGTTCGATAAATAAACTCAGTTAGTTCGTTTTCTTGATGTAATTGAATCTGATTTCTCTGTTTTGGCAGAATGACTCTGCTTTTAGGGCCGCCGAGCTCTGGCAAAACAACGTTGCTGCTAGCTTTGGCGGGAAAACTCGATCAAAACTTGAAAGTAAGAACACCAAATACCACTGCAAAATGTTTGGTCTGAAAAACCAGTATGAAACTGCAATATTCGGTTTCTTTCAATGATTTTCTATGGGTTCGTAGGTATCGGGGAGAGTGGCTTACAATGGCCATGAGATGAGCGAATTTGTACCGCAGAGATCGTCTGCTTACATAAGCCAGCGCGACCTTCATATAGGAGAATTAACCGTTAGGGAGACGCTTGCCTTTTCAGCAAGATGTCAAGGAGTTGGGCCTCGTTACGGTGAGGACGAAGACAATATATCGTATCTTTACTTACAGTTATGCAAAATTAAAAAAATAAATAGATCTACGGAGTTCGATATGTTGCAGAAATGCTCGCGGAACTGTCGAGAAGGGAGAAAGAAGCTAATATTAAGCCTGACCCTGATCTTGATATATTCATGAAGGTGATGATGATGCTATTCAAGAAAATGAGAAAGTAACGTGAAAATCTGACAATTATGCTTAGTAATCTGCAATCATGTTTCTAACAGGCTGCATCGATCGAGGGCCAGGAAGCAAGCGTTGTGACGGATTATATCATCAAGGTAAGATCGAAATCTACGCCGATAATCTTGCAATATGCAAGAAAATTGGACTCAGTTAGCTTTTACTATCCATCGCAGATATTGGGGCTCGAACCATGTGCTGATACTTTGGTTGGCGACGAAATGATTCGAGGGATTTCAGGAGGACAAAGAAAGAGGCTAACAACTGGTAATGAAACAACACATACTAAGCAGTTTTTTAAGGATATTACGGGGAAGTCTTAACTAAGTTTTGATTGAGGTGATTCAGGCGAAATGCTGGTTGGACCAGCCCGAGCGCTTTTTATGGACGAAATATCGACGGGATTAGATAGTTCGACGACTTACCAGATAGTTAATTCGATAAAACAGTCCATCCACATTCTTCAAGGAACGGCCCTCGTCTCGCTATTGCAGCCCGCCCCAGAAACTTACGATTTGTTCGACGACATAATCCTGTTATCGGACGGACTGATCGTCTACCAAGGCCCCCGAGAAAACGTGCTCGAATTCTTCGAATTCATGGGCTTCAGATGTCCAGAGAGGAAAGGAGTAGCAGATTTCTTGCAAGAGGTAAACTTCATACTTTCTTATCCATTGCTTCGTATTAAAATTTTTTCTTCTCCTTCTCCTCCTCAAAGAGACGGTGGTATGTAATCTCAGGTTACTTCGAAGAAAGATCAAGAACAGTACTGGAAAGACAAAGACGAGCCTTACAACTACATATCCGTCAGAGAATTCTCCGAAGCTTTTCAATCTTTCCATATTGGACAAAGGCTCGGCGACGAACTCGCCGTACCCTTTGACAAGGAAAAGAGCCACCCCGCCGCATTAACCACTGAGAGATACGGCGTAAGCACGAAAGAACTCGTACGAGCTTGTGTGTCCAGAGAGTACTTGTTGATGAAGAGGAATTCATTTGTCTACGTCTTTAAGATGATCCAAGTAAGATATAGACAGACTTATCGATATGTATAATGATTCCGAATCCAACGACATTGTCTAACTTATCTATGTTCAGCTCATCTTCATGGCGTTCGTATCGGTTACTGTATTCCTTCGAACGAAGATGCACAAGGATAACGTAACAGATGGTGGAATCTACATGGGAGCTCTCTTCTTCGGCCTTGTCATGGTTATGTTCAACGGCTTCTCAGAACTTGCGCTCAGCATACTGAAGCTCCCCGTCTTTTACAAGCAGAGAGACCTTCTCTTTTTCCCACCGTGGGCGTATTCGTTGCCCACGTGGATCCTGAAAATCCCGATAACGCTGGTCGAAGTGCTCGTCTGGGAACTCATCACTTATTATGGGACGGGATACGATCCCAACGTAGGGAGATTTTTCAAGCAGTTTTTTCTGTTAGTTCTCCAAAACCAACTGGCTTCTGGGCTTTTCCGTTTAGTGGCTGCTTTAGGAAGAAACATAATCATCGCAAATACCTTCGGCTCATGCGCGCTGCTCGGGATTTTTGTCCTGGGAGGATTCATCATATCGAAAGGTAATGAATGAAACATCAAAACATTGTTATTCACATTCAAATACAGTGCAACAGATAATGGAATGTGATTGTATGATTTCTTTCTTCACACAGACGATATAAAGAAGTGGTGGATATGGGGATATTGGTTTTCGCCGTTGATGTACGGGCAGAACGCAATAACCGTGAATGAGTATCTCGGAAAGAGTTGGAGTCATGTAAGAAGAAATCTTCCCCTTGTTTTAGACTCAAGAGAAAGCTGAATTCGACCGAAAATTTTGATTATTACGACGCAGATTCCTCCAAACTCGACGGAATCGGTGGGTATACAGGTCTTAAAGTCGCGAGGCTTGTTTACAGAAGAGAAGTGGTATTGGATAGGCATAGGCGCAAGTACAGGATATCTTTTGCTATTCAATCTCTTGGTGATCTTGGCCCTAATGTACCTCAACCGTAAGTATTTTCATCGAACGAACTCAAACATTTTTCTTACCAACGAAAAATGACAGAAAACCGCTGAATGTACATACAGCGTTCGGCAAACCTCAAGCCATTCTATCGGAAGAAACACTAGAAGAGAGAAATGCGATCAAAACAGGCAAGCCCGTCGAACTTTCTCTCGTGGGACAGAAGAAGAACAACAACTCTGGTTAGTCGATAAAGAACCATTTCTCATCGTGTAGTCCGTCGAGAATTTAGGCTGACGAAGATCCTATTCTAACGCGTACAGAGAGACGAGAAAATGTCCGAAGAAGCATCTCATCAAGATCCATGTCTTCTTCAAGACGCATAACTGATCCCAACAGAAAGAGAGGAATGATCTTACCTTTCCAACCGCTTTCCATTACATTCGACGAGATCTGCTATGCAGTCGACATGCCACAGGTTCTTACCTAAAAACATGAAGAAGTAACATTCGATGTATCTATGTACGTACCTAAATCACTTGGATTATTCATGAAGGAAATGAAAAATCACGGCGTTCAAGAGGACAAACTAGAGCTGTTGAAAGGCGTGAGTGGTGCGTTTAGGCCTGGAGTATTGACAGCTTTGATGGGAGTTAGCGGGGCCGGAAAAACCACTCTAATGGACGTATTGGCCGGGCGTAAAACGGGCGGATACATCGATGGGACGATAACCATATCGGGGCATCCGAAGAAACAAGAAACTTTTGCGAGAATAGCAGGTTACTGCGAGCAAACAGACATTCACTCGCCTCATATCACGGTGTTCGAATCCTTACAATTCTCAGCATGGCTTCGTCTGCCTCCTGAGGTGGATGCTGCAACACAGAAGGTATATTTACTATCTCAGAACAACGTGAAAAGGGATACAAAAAAATTGGATTTTTCTGACATGAAGCTCAATAACTAGTACAGATGTTTGTGGAGGAAATTATGGAACTAGTAGAACTAACTCCGTTAAGAGAAGCGCTCGTGGGCTTGCCTGGCGTGAACGGTCTTTCCACCGAGCAACGAAAGAGGTTAACCATAGCAGTGGAACTCGTTGCCAATCCTTCGATTATATTCATGGATGAGCCAACGTCTGGCCTCGATGCTCGGGCAGCTGCAATCGTCATGAGAACAGTGAGAAACACGGTTGACACGGGTCGAACTGTGGTTTGCACCATTCATCAGCCAAGCATTGATATATTCGATGCGTTCGACGAGGTAAGCTTTCGAGCTCTGTTCCTCTATTCATCCTCTGCAGAAAATGAACTGTGTGATCGAAAACTTGACATTATAAACCACTGCAGCTTCTACTACTAAAGCGAGGAGGCGCGGAGATATACGTTGGGCCTTTGGGTCATAATTCTTGCGAGCTGATCAAATATTTCGAGGTTGAAAAAATATGCATCCCATAACTCCTTAAATTCTCGACTCTATCTACACATCGCATGCTGATATATACGTACAATTACTGAATCTTATATTACAGGGAATTCAAGGAGTCCCCAAGATCAAAGACGGGCACAATCCCGCCACATGGATGTTGGAGATAACTTCGACGAATCAAGAAGCAGTTCTTGGCGTCGATTTTGGTGAAATATACAAGAACTCAGAACTTCACAGGTGCGAGAATGAGATAAATCACGCTCAAACACACACACACAAATGTAGCTGAGCTGAGTTTTACCATTACACGGCGTAATATGCAGGAGAAACAAAGCACTGATCAAGGAACTGAGCGTACCTGCGCCGGGCTCAAAAGACCTATCTTTCCCGACACGTTACGCCCAACCTTTTTGGATGCAATGCATGGCTTGCCTATGGAAACAACACTGGTCGTATTGGAGAAACCCTCCGTACACAGCCGTGAGGTTGTTATTCACAATATTCATCGCTCTGCTCTTCGGAACTATTTTCTGGAATATTGGCTCGAAAAGGTCAGATAAAAAAAAACCCTGAACATTTCCTCTGTTTATCGAAAAGAAAAGCCAACCCTTAACAAACAGCTACCGTTATTAGGGGCAAGACGCAAGATATCTTCAACGCCATGGGATCGATGTACGCAGCTGTTCTGTTCCTCGGAGTACAAAACGCTTCCTCCGTGCAGCCAGTCGTCGCCGTCGAAAGAACCGTGTTCTACAGAGAAAGGGCAGCTGGGATGTACTCGTCTCTGCCCTACGCCTTCGGGCAGGTCGTTGTCGAGCTGCCCAACCTATTCATTCAGACGGTGATCTACGGGCTGATAGTCTACGCAATGATAGGGTTCGAGTGGACGGCGGTGAAGTTCTTCTGGTACATCTTCTTCATGTACTTCACCTTGCTCTACTTCACCTTCTATGGGATGATGACCGTAGCCGTGACGTCCAACCACAACATAGCTGCCATCGTTTCGTCTGCTTTCTACGCATTGTGGAATCTCTTCTCTGGGTTCATCGTTCCCAAAACGGTACGTAATTAAAAACGAATCCATGTATCATGTACGTATATATACCCTGCAAAAACACAGAGGATTGAAGTTGAAGTTTGGTTGTGGAAAAAAACAGAGGATTCCAGTTTGGTGGAGGTGGTACTATTACATATGCCCTGTTTCGTGGACATTGTACGGACTGGTGGCGTCTCAGTTTGGAGATATACAGAGCAAGATCGACGACGGTGACCAAACGGTGGAAGAGTTTGTGAGAAGTTACTTTGGATTCAGACATGATTTCTTGGGATACGTAGCTCTGATAATCGTGGGAACGCCTGTGCTCTTCGGCTTCATTTTTGGATTCTCTATCAGAGCATTCAACTTCCAAAAGAGATGAGTAAGATAGACAAACAAACCCACAGACATTCTACGTGGTTATGTAAAATTTTCCAGATACTAAATCATCTTTTAATATTTTTTTTTCCTTTTTGTCTGATATGAAGAAAGTCCATCTTGTGATCGTCTTGATATTCATTATTGTGATCGGAATAGAGGAAAAGTTGGCGTCTGAATCGTTTTATGTACTTAATTCTACATCAAATCATCAGCTCCTTCTACTGTCAAAGTAAAATTATAATGCATGTTCTGTTTATTATACTAGGTAATGCCCGTGCATCGACGCTGCATGATTGATGTTTAATTTTGTTATTGGTAAACATGTGTTGATTATAATTGTTATGCAGTTGTCAATGATGATTATTTTTACCTATTTGTGTTGAGTGAGTTAAAGATGGTTTTTAAGTATTGTTGTTTGAATGCTTGTTCTGTTGGTAGTTCATGGGTACAGTGAAAATGTAGTTAGAAATTAGTTCTTTCATTGTTCGTTTTTATGTGTATAAAATGGACCTTCTGCAAAGTACACCACTTAATTCATACGTGAAAGAAGCTCTTAACGTCGCGGAAGCCGTATTCTTATATTTGTGAGTTCTGACACTTGTGGAAGGCTTGATACATTTCAAAATTCACAGGATTCTTACAGCTCTAATGCTCCACGAAATTTCCTTTCCGAAATTAGGTTCTTTAATAGGGCCATCATCACAAGCAAGATATCCCATAATGTTTCATGACAGAAACATTCATCCTTCAAACCATTTCATTTAATGTTTCATGACAGAATAGGACCTGTTTTCTAGTAGCAGGTTTTTGCGTTGCAGTTATTCCGTAAGCACTGACCATCCATTATATATATGTATACAATATCATAATTTAGTAAATCATCGAAAGATAGTTTGATTTCTTGAAAATCAATGGTAGATATCGAGACGAATAAGCTGGCGAGATTTCCATGGCGTATGTTGTAAGAAATCCAGGGAGCAACATTTCTGCGTCTCAGATAATGGACTTCGTTGCAAAACAGGCATGCGATGATCGACTACCCTTAGCCGAGGTGGAGCGGCGGCGTTGTTCATGAGACCTACGCCCTCTGTCAAGGACTGGGGACACATAAATGGCCATTATCTGCTCATCCAATAGGCCCATTATCAAATTTATTATGACACGGATGATATATACTGTCGATTCAATTCAAAGGAGAATGAAATCGAATGGATGAAGATCAGTCGAGCGATCAACACAACAGAACACGTTAAAAAAGCAGACCGACTTCAAGCTGTTATTCATAAACATAAATACATATTCATTTTGTCTAAAAAGAGTCTTTATTCATCTATGTAATAATAGTTGTCGTTACATTGTCAGTAAGGCTAACATGACATTTGGCATGTCTATGAATTCGGCCAAGTCCAATAGGAGAGAAATACTGAGACCGTTAAGTAATGTCTGAAGTCATGCACCTGGCTTATGGTTAGTTCGAATGGATTGTCATCTGGGAACATCGTTGCAAAAGCATTTCGCAACATGTATATGCCGCAATCTCCCCTGAAATGGTCAGCAGTGTATTGTTGAATATTAATGTGACATATGCATGGGGTAAATAATAATAAGTTTATGAGGTTACCCGCCCGGCTGCTGTGGAAGTTCGAGATGCCTCTCAGCGATGATTGGTTTCTCTAAATTTCTGAGTCCCAAGTTTTGTTGCAAGAGTGTTACTACAGCCATCAGTTTTCCCACGACACCTTTTGTGAAGGTTAGGTCTAGATCACACCATATGTATGAATCCATGATGGTCATTTTCTGGGAATTAGTTTCGAGAACAACCAAAATCCAATGCGATTTTTTGATCGCTAATGGAAAGACAATTGCCTTTGCTGATCTCCATGAACACGAATGCCACCCTTTCGCTTTACCAAGCGCAAATTGCCTCAAGTATTTCATGGTAGAAGATCCTTTGTTAATATCATCGGATGAGGCAATTCTTGTGAACGATGTACTCATGAATGCAACATCTTTCATGGGTATCAGACATCACAACTGCATCTCGATAAAGCCTCGCAAGCATTCGTCAACATGCTGTCGTATACACATAACATTAAGCATAGTTATGGGCATAAACATATGATGAATGTTGTACTGAAAAATATTTTATCGGACATTCACAGGCGCTCACATCATTATTCAGTATGCTGTCTTTTGTCATGAGCGTGTGGAAGAACTCTTGCGTCAGATCTGATTTGTAAAGTCCTTTCACAACCTGGTTGTACTTCATGCATTGTATGTGCTCCACTGTTTTGGGGAACATTTCTAACTTATACAACATGTGCTTCTGAAGCTTTTTAAACCTGTATGGGGTTCTCTTGGCTGGTGAGTTGGTAGGAGCTTTATTGGCAGACCTCAGCCTCTTTGACATTGGATGTTGATTCATAGGAACCTCTGAAGGTGATTTCTTCCCCCGGTTACTGTTGATAGCACTGTCTATGTGAGGTTTTGTTTTACACGAACAGAGAAGTTACCGAAGTAGTTGTGAGGCTAAAGCAAAAGTGAAGGTTCTTTAGATGAGAAATAGAAACAATATACATACTCAGATTTGGATGCAGCCATGCGCCTCCTTAAATCATCTTCACGTTCTCCCGACATGCAAGTTTCTTTCGGATGTTCTTTGGTATCGGCTTGTCTCTGGTTCCAGATACTGGGCAGTACGTAGCTTATTTTCCGCATCAGAAACTGGTGCACTTTGGACAATCGTTGTCGACTTGTCAGAAATACGTGGACTTGCCATATGAGGGTTAGTAGGCATGTCAGCCGTCGCCTGAAATGCTAAAATCGGTTGCTTTGGAAGAATCCGCTGTTGCTTTTGCTGCTTAATGGCTGCGTTTGCGCTTGAGGCGGCGCTAATTCGATTCTCATTAATTACCAATTTTTTGCTGCTGCTGTTGAAAGCCGTATTTCAATCCCATGTTGTTGTCTATAGTTGCGTTGGGCGGGTCACCGGAGAGCCCCAAACCTGGAAATGAACTACCAATATGCTGCAACAGAGAAACACTGAAAAAGAAAATCGGTGCAATGTGGTTGACAGCTATTCTTATTGAGATGGTAATGTGTATAAATTAATAATGCTTGCCTTCTTATTAACATCGATTGTATGGGTCGTTGACGTGAATGAGTCTGCAATCTTGTTGCCGTTGGAAGGCGAAGCACTCTGTTTTTCCACAGATTTTTTCTTCTGTGAAGTTTGATTGATGACTTTTGCCTTGCCTTTGGGTGCATAATGTTTCTTTTTTTTTTTGTAAAATATGTTGTCGGAGGATTTTCAATTATGGGCTGCAAAATACTTCTTTCAACATGTGACGTCGACATTACATGAACGATAACATCCCATTTAGGGGATGCTTTCGTTTCCCAGTTGTTAGTGATCCATCGGCACATTCGTGGGAGTGTTACATCTGCTTCTTGTATGAGCGTTGCAAATTTCTCTGCGACATTAGGTATGCATTCATAGGCAAGTACCTGTAGCAAAGACAATAAGAAGTAATGTGTATAAATTAGGAACAGAATTGTATGAAACCTGCAAACATATACTGTATTGCAACATATAGGAAATTACCTGGAATGGATGCACAAATCCTCCCAATATTAAAGGACGATATTTTTTCTTCCCATTGTCTGCCATGTCACCCTTAAACGAAGTAAGATCCCTTTTCAACGATTTCAGCACGTGGTTGTATGCAACAGTTCCCCATGGGTGTTTGTTGAACTGTACGGAATCCTCAACCAAGTAGAATAATTTTGGATCAATCAATGCTGTGTTCCGTGTATTACGTTTGCAGAGGACGTCGGCAACAAATATAATGCTTGCCATTTTTAATTTTCCATCTTTGACGTTTGACGAATTTTGACTCCCCATCGCTGTCAATTTATCCCTAATGTCCTTTGTTTTAACCTTCACATTTCCTTGAAAGTGTCTTGAAATGAAGTCCTTATTCTCCAAGACAACATGCTCTTTCGAACATTTGAGGCCTGTCAAGATGCCGAATTCGTAATGGGAAAAACGTATTGGTTTGCCATTAACCAATGGCCACATCTCATCTCCATCAGCCAGCTTTGTCTGACATCGCATTAAGTACCCAATAAGCTGGCATGATAGGGAGAACTTGTCTACATGTGCAATCAAACTTCCAAACTGAGTTTTTTGACCATTTCTTCCATTTCATTGCTGTTCAGCATGCTTCGAATAAAACTACTTGTTTCCTTGAATTCTGAACATAGCGTTAATTTGTAAGGTTTAACTTTATCTTGCGGAACCTGATTCTCGAGTATTACCTGTGTATAAATTATTTAAGTAAACGTTAATTTTTTAATGAAAGGAGCGGCAGGTATACTGGTGAGCGAGTGTGTTCATGTTAGTGTCCTACAAATGTCCAAATTAACTCTTAAATACAGAACAGCTCAGACAAAACCATAAATCGACTAATCTGAACTACAAATTAAAGGTAAGCACTAAAATCTGTTTGATTTGATGGCCATTTTAACCGAGGCATCAACTCTACACTAATAGTACTATCCGCATACCAAAATTGAAGCTGAATATCATGCTCTGTTGTGTATGTCTTATATCATGTAGTAATTACCAACGAAGTAATCTATTACAACATAGAAAACATTGCAGACTTACCATGATGTCCGATTGCCGCGTTCCACCCCTCTGGTTTGGAATGTGACAGAATTGGCGTCCCTCTTTGGCGGCAACTGCAATGATCCAATTTTCCTCAATTTTGTAGGTTTTACTAATCGAGTTACATTTTAGTATTGTTTTACTACCCCTTATACTATCAATTATATCATTTTTACCCCTGTGGCTAATTAGTTAGTCCATTGTGGGACCCGTCTAGTTGATTTAGGATGCTCCTACGCAGGAAAGAAGAAATATATTAATTTTTACGCCTGAGTTGTTGAGTGTCTTCACTTTTTGTAGGATCGTGCTTTAAATTTTTTAGACATTAATGTTGTCATTCAAAAAATTGGAAGTTGTATGTCTGGCCAAAAAAATAATCCTTCTTTTGTTTTCATTCATACAGATGTACAATGAATATTATGCATCATTTCTGTGCCGGCACGTGTCAACCAAACGGCATTAATAATTCTTCCCATAATAATCCGCCTATTTTCACAAATTAACTTTTGTACAACTATTAACAGTCAAGAATTGTTTGATGGGAAATGTTCTTAGAAATTCTTAGGAGTTAATTTTGTATTTCAATAAACTTGAATAATACGTCACATAGTATTGCAGTATATTGAATTTATATAATTCAGGCGTTTTCGAGGAGATTCATGTCCGACTGTATTGATTTAAGTTATTTAAGTGTTGTATGACAGGTAATGTTGGCTGCTATGTGTTCTTGCTAGATGCATGATTGGTAATGCAAGGTAGTCTGACTACCATGTGAAATACGGTTTATTATGTTTGTTGCCAAAATAGCGCCGTCCACGCAATGGGTAAACGTCATCAGTATCACAACTACTGACGTAAATTAACTTTGCTGCAATAATTAATGTTAAATTAATTGGTACTTCGTGTTTGAATCAACGTACAAGCTAATTGTATGAATGACTGATTTTGTGAATACGTAAAAGTTGTTAAAGTTCTAGTACAACCACGCCTATGCATATCAATAGGCGGACGGTTCTTCATGATGAACTGAATGTTAGAATAATCTTGTCCTTCAGTCATACATTTTCTAATACATTAAAGAGAATACGTATAACAAAAGTGTCATAGGTGTTATCATATTACAAAAAAACAGGACAACATTCTATCATACTTACTGTCCGTAAGTTACGTTTCTTCCAATAAATAAATGTTACCTAATTGGTACTTTGTTTTTACAAATATTGTAAGAGTTGTTAGGTTGGGAGTTCGCTTATATATTAATGCAAATTAATTTTGTCATATTTTGCATATTTAAGCGTGTATGTCTTGTTAAAGTTGTAAGACTGATGTATGTATTTTAAACCTGTAAGACTGTTCAAGTTGTGAGATTGATAATGAAATTGTAGGAGTTTTGATAGTCGACAAATCTTTGCCGTTTATATCTCGCATATTAAGTAGTATGCACACACTATTATATGCATATCAATAGGCGGACGGTGCTTCACGATGAACTGAATGTTATAATAACTTTTTCCTTCAGTCATACATTGTCTAATAGATTAAGGAGAATACGTATAACAAAATTGTCATGGGTGTTATCATACTACAAAAAAACAGGACAACATTGGTTTGTTAGATAACTTTGAATTACTTGTAATACTTTCACACAATATAGTTTTCTTACATTTATTTTTTTTTAAAAGGTTATCTGCCACCACACAAGTTTCTTATGTGTTTAAAACACATTTGGGCCACAACAATTCATGTACTATATGTTTACATAGAGAGTGTATGACTCCTAGACAGAAAATATTTGCATATGAGCCAAGAATTATGGATTATTTTCTTATGTGGTGGCAATATTGGAAGAAAAAAAATTTTAAGTCATCTATAAAATAACAAAATATCGAGACAAAAAATGACATATTTATATTATTGATTATAATCTTCTCAATTTCATTCAGTCTTCCAGCTGCATCGTTCTTGATTTCATGAAAGACCAAATTCTTATATGCAATATCAATTCTTTATTTATTCTCGAATTTTGATTCTATTCTTAATTGCATACAGTATATTTTTGTTTGTTATGCGAATTATGTACCATAAATAGAGTTTAATCTTGCAATTTTTGGAAGGAAATACAAATTCTTATGACTGACGAAAATAAAGGATCAACATTTTTTGAAATAACAAATTAAATCCAGCTGTTAGTAAACAGCGAGACAGTTATGCACTTTCTGAATTCTTCGATTTGAGACGGTTGAATTTCGTATATGGAGTCGTCGGGGAACATCATCGAGAAGGCAGATCGTAGCATATAGACACCACAGTCCCCACTTTTTCTAGAAATGAAAAAGTAGTGGTCAATGAGTTAGATACTGAAAAAGGAAACAAATTATTTACCAGAAAAGTACCTGGAAATTTGTCGGGGAATCGCTGATCTCTATGGACATTGAAGTTAAGGTTTTTTTGCGTAATACCCAATTCTCGTAGTAGATATGGAATCGTTAGGCGAGTTTTTTCAAAAGCTTGATGGAAAAACCTCATGTTCATATCGCATGTTGGATCAGAGTCATGTACCGTGATGGTTTCATTGTTGACGTCAACTATGCAGAGGACCCAATGACATTCATTAATGTTTACCGGAATGACAATTAAATCTGATTGTTTCCATGGAATACATGGCCAGCCATCAACCTGTCCTTGCGTGTATGTGTGTAGTGATGCATAGTTAATTGCTCCCATACTCAAATATTCTGCAGTAACTACCTGGTTGAACGTTGTACCCATAAACGAAATTCTTGAATTTCCAAATGGAGCGCGTCGCTCTCAATAAATCCTCTCAGGCATCCATCCACATGCTGTAAGGAGAATTATATGTTGGGATGTAATGTCAGGAAAATTTTCGTATATTTTATTCACGCACCTCATCAGTCAGCCAAGTTCCCTTTTTCATCAATGAGCTAAAAAAATCCTGGCGTAGCTGGTTTCCCATAAGGTCTGTAACATAAGAATGGGTGTCCATTCTTTCTAATCAGTACGGAGACGGTGTTGAACATTGCTACTGCTCCACTTAAATGATAATGAAGCATGGCGTGAGTTGAAAATTTGTTCTGTAGTATTTGCACTGCAGCATGGGAAGACTTGTCTTGAAACCTGGGGCGTTTATTTCCAACTACAGATGTAGCGTCATCAGCCTGTTTCCTTTGCACACGTTTTAATACCGTATATTGTTTTTCAAGCATCAATGCGTCAACATTACGGGCCTCTTGTTGTTCTATACCTCGACGGTGCATGCATCCTGTAATTATTTATAAGCATGAGTTTTGTAAGGCTTTTTTTTTTCTCCTGGAAGATTCAGTCGAAATTTTTGTAAACAAAATTGTCATACCAAGTGTATTTTCAATCTCGGATAGTCTCTGCAGAATTTTCATGCACCTTGTGTTCAACTTCTCTGTGGATTGATTTACTAAATCAGCAATTGCATCACACCTTGCATGTAATTTGTCGAATTTCCGTCCTGTGTAGTCCGTGTGCAAATTTCTTTTGGTTGGTTGTTTGAACCACTTGGTTCATGGTATGCTGTATTGTTGTAAAACTCTCATTTAGCAAGGCACGCAACTGTTCCAGCATTTTGAATTATTGTAATTATTATAGGGATAATTGTGATATACGTTGCCTTTACATGTTATGTTGAGGGTAATATATAGTGCTTGAAATTTAATTGCATGAATATGGATAGTCAACATTCAATGATGTGGTGGAATACGAATAGTATCGCATTGGATGTCTCTCTCACAATTACGCAGATACAATGGATGTATACTAATGTGAAGGGCATGCGGTCTTGGTCCTATGAGGATGAACCTTTGAGTTGCTAAATGTTATTGTTAATTGGTGATTGTAGATACATTAAGGTAGTACCTGTTGTTTTATTATATAAGGCTTAATAAATATGGATGTCGTTGGGGTGATGGGTCGTCTCCTGCCAATGAATTACTTTTGTAACTTATCAATAATTATGAATGTATCAAGGCAATTAATTACGGTTCGTTTGCAATTTTATTTTTTCCCAAAGGGCATTAATAATTCGTCCCATAATAATCCGCCTATTTTCACAAATTAACTTTTGTACAACTATTAACAGTCAAGAATTGTTTGGTGGGAAATGTTCTTAGAAATTCTTAGGAGTTAATTTTGTATTTCAATAAACTTGATTAATACGTCACATAGTATTGCAGTATATTGAATTTATATAATTTAGGCGTTTTCGAGGAGATTCATGTCCGACTGTATTGATTTAAGTTATTTAAGTGTTGTATGACAGGTAATGTTGGCTGCTATGTGTTCTTGCTAGATGCATGATTGGTAATGCAAGGTAGTCTGACTACCATGTGAAATACAATTTATTATGTTTGTTGCCAAAATAGCGCCGTCCACGCAATGGGTAAACGTCATCAGTATCACAACTACTGACGTAAATTAACTTTGCTGCAATAATTAATGTTAAAATTAATTGGTACTTCGTGTTTGAATCAACTAGAAGCCAATTGTATGAATGACTGATTTTGTGAATACGTAAAAGTTGCTAAAGTTCTAGTACAACCACGCCTACAATAACATCCACAAATAGGTAAAACAAATCATCCTTGACATTTAATTGTCTACATATTGCATAAAAATAGTAATCACCACATGCTTACAAATATTGTAAGAGTTGTTAGGTTCAAAGCTCACTTATAAATTATTGCATATCATTTGATAGATTTTGCATATTTAGACGATATGACTTTTAAGGTTGCATGACTGTTGTACGTATTGTAAAGTTGTAAGACCGCTGAAGATGTAAGACTGAATGAAATTGCACGACCGATCGCTGTGCATTCAAACGGCGAAAGAGTGCTGTGAATTGCGTGCAGTGTGAATACTTCGCAGGTGTAAGAAATACGACTTCTATGACTTTAGGAGCTTCATCCAGGTATGAGTTATATGGTGTATGACAGTTGCAGTGTGACAGTCATACACTGTTTGTTCAAAAATTGAGAAGATTATAATCAATAATATAATATGCGATTTTTTGACTCGATATTTTGTTATTTTATGGACGACTTTAAAATTTTTTTCTTCCAATATTGCCACCACATAAGAAAATAATACATAATTCCTTGCTCATATGCAAATATTTTCTGTGTAGGAGTCATACACTGTCTTTGTAAACATATAGTACATGAATTGTTATATGGCACAAATGTGTTTTAAACAGATAAGACATCAATGTTGTATGGCAGAAATATGTTAATACTGTTATATGATATATGCGTCTTATTCTACAGAAGAATGGTCTATATGGATGTGATGTGGTATTTAATAGATGTATGACTGTTAAAAATATTAATATGCTTAGAATGTAAGACGGCTAAATAATTGTTTGGCCATAGGTATTTGACAAATATATGCCGTTCCTATCA
This sequence comes from Craterostigma plantagineum, assembly GCA_027422505.1. Taxonomy (NCBI): domain Eukaryota; kingdom Viridiplantae; phylum Streptophyta; class Magnoliopsida; order Lamiales; family Linderniaceae; genus Craterostigma; species Craterostigma plantagineum. Next base: position 2,883,756 of record JAPQWV010000048.1, read on the forward strand.
TGTGTATATTAAGTTTGACGCAAAAATAGTTATGTATATGCAAAGACTAAACATTTTCACTAAGAAAGAAAATTCACGACTCATCGATATGCATACAGTTCTTTCAATGTTTTTGTTTTACTTGGGAGTTCGTATCTTACAACATTTGTATCAGGCTGTTTATGTTTGAATTGATGAACTGACTTCATAATCTTTTAATGCATCAGATTAGTTGAGCAACAATGCTCAACCCTTCGCTACTCACTTCCGTTTGATTGAATTGATCGACTGACTACAATTTTTTCCTTTTTCATTCATACACTTGTCCCATGAAGATATGCACTGTTTTTTCTAGTGTTACATTAAACAAAATTTTATCTAGGACAAAAACGTCATGCAGTCTCAGTAACGTACAATGCTATTATATTGCTTCAGAAATGTTATTGCATCAAAATACTATTATCAGATAATATAGAATTATGACTGATCATTCGTTCCACGGAGTCCAATGCCAGTATCTGAAGAAAATGGACGCAACCAGATATTTTCTAAACTCTTCAATGTGTGATCTGTGCGCATCGTAGTAGTTATGGTCTTTAAACAATAATGAAAATGCAGTCCACAGAACATGTATTGCACAATCTCCGCTGTAAGTAAATAAGGCCATGTGAGTGTAGGCATTGATATTGGAAAAAATTATAACTAAAACAATTTTGTATAATACCTATTTTCCTGCTGCGGAATCTTCGTGTCACGCCTACAGAAAAATTGAAAATCCTCCCCTATCATTCTCAGATCTTTGAGCAAAAGTGTTATCACGGATGTGGCTTGTCCTAGAGCAGCCATTGTTTATCGTAGATCGTGGTCGGACGACATGTCCGGGTCCAGAATGGAGAGGTGTTTTTTTGCAGGAATCGCTGCACACAGTACCCAATGAGAATTTTTTACATTCAGTGGGAATAGAATAACCTGTGCTCTTGCCCAACTGCACGATGGCCACCCTTCAACTGAACCTATCGCAAATGGCTTGATGTCAGCCAAGTCTGCAATTCCACTATCAATTGTCCGATTTGCAATCATCTGAGTGAAAGCTGTGCTCATATATGCAATACGCTGTTGGGTAGTGTAGCACCTTTTTTACATTTCAATAATCCGTGCATGCATTCATCAATATGCTGCATGAATAACACAAGCAGTTTTCTTTTATGGTAACAAACAGAATAATGTGATCGATACATTTACAATACATGACAAAAACTTACAACATCTTGGAGGCGTCTGCTTGGCGTCATAAGGCATTCGTAGAAGTCACGCCGCAAGCGATTTCCTAAAAGTCCTGTGAAGTTTTCGGGCCTCTTTTTTTTTTGTAAACTGCTCGGCCTTTGGCCACATGCGCAACTTGTAAAGAACATGTTCATCGAGCTTTGTATTGCTGTATGGAACTCGAGTTTTATTGTCTTCTTTCCCCGTTGCTAAACCTATGATTGTAAATAATTTGTAAACAATTTCGTGGAATGTTGAATAAATTTGTAGACAGGGTTGTAATAATTGTACCAGATTCAACTCTTGCCATCTGGTCGAGTCTTGTCTTAATTAGATGTAGCTGGGATGCAGAGTACCTGACAACATCTTGCAGTGGTTTTATTTTCTGATCGAACCAATCTTGTTGAATAATAGTGCTGCCAGAAGCCTCAAGATTTGTTAGATGTTCATTCACATCTGCAAATCCTGTTTCAAGAGCAGTGTTCATACGAAACGTCCGCTCTGAATTAAACTCAACAATCGCTCCGAGCTTGCATATTTCTGCCCGTATGCCTGATACTTCCCTGTAAACGTTTGCCTTGTCTTGTTGAACGCCAGGTGGATTATCGTCTTCATTTGCAATACATGTGCATATCATACTTTGGGCATTTACCTCGTCCTCATTGATTTCGCGCATTTTCAGTTTCTGTGGGACACTTTCCAAAGAGGCAGATGGTAGAATACGCTCTTTACTTTTACTGCATGGTGTCCGAAACCATACCGCTTCTACATCTGGCATTATATCAATGTTATTGGTAATGTTGTCCTTTGATGTGTGTGTCGTATTTTGGAAGCGAATCATGGACGGGAGATGCTGTCTGCAAATTATGGATATCATCAGTATCAACTTCCTCATCCATGTACCCTTGCTTGTAAGTCGTTTCATTCGTTCCATCCAATAACACAGGTGATAGAAAGCTTTCTCCTTGGCTTTTTTTCATTCAAAATTTCGGTACTCACATTTTCTCCAACAAATTCTCGGCACGAAGATAATTGACATGGCTCCCAAGGTACGATTTCCAAACATGGCATTTGCTGTTCATATACCATGCAGGATATCTGCATATTGTCAATGGCTTCAACCTCACACGACAATTTAGATTTTTTCCTGCTATGCAGTTCGTCATCAGGATTCTTCGACGAGCGTGAATGCGACAATTGTGTTTTATTGATAACTGCAGTGTGTTCTTTGTCAGGTACTGTCATGCGTTCATCGCGAATGTTGTTGATGAGTTCCTGTAACGTCATAGAGGGGAACCAAGTATCCTACATGTTTTCTGTATATTCTTCAACCTGATTGGTGCCAATGTCGTTTGACGATTCTGCCGAATCATTGTATTTTTCTGCACACGTGTATTGCCCATTGTGGTAGCACATGTCAAAACAACATTGTCAGCGTTCAACTCAGTGGTTGTTGATGGAATGCATCGCACGGTGACGCATCTCAGCAACAATGACGTTATTTGTTGGAAAACATCAGCAGAATTTTCGTTGATGAAAGATCTAGTGGAATCACATGTCGGAAGTGGTTCTTCAACTGTAGACTGCAGCAAATGTTGGGAAACAGTGGACATTGCCACGGCCTGAATGATATCTTCCATCTTTGGGGATGCTTTCATTTTCCAGGGATTAGTTGTCGAGTGACACATACAGGGAAGCTTCCCATCTGCATTGTCTATGCGCTTTGCAAATGTCTGCGCAACGCCCGGCAAGCATTCATATGCAAAAACCTGAACCAATGCCATGATCAAGTATGAGGTAATGATTGAGATTCGTGTGTTAAAAAAACATACAAACGCATTAGTTGCTATTACTTGATATGCGTGGACAAATCCCCCCAAACTCAGTCCGGGCCTTTTTTTTCCCCTGTCTATTGCATCATTTTGAAACCGAGACACTGATGATGGTTGATAAGTTGCGATTATATGATATTTTACAACATATTAACGCGTGTTTTGGGTCGAAATTTACTCGAATATAGGTATATTTTTTTTATTCATATTTGGCAGGATATCGGAGTAAAATTAACCAAAATGGGAAAGATCCAAACGTGGAACGAATCCAAAGAATTCAAAGCACAACGTAGCGAATGGAACACCTCACTCATTCTCCACTGCCATGTCAATCATAAATGGGCTTCGAAAGATTGGTTACTGATCCAAGTTGAAAACAAATATCTATGTGGCCCAATTAGTCCAGTAGGGTTTTTCCTAATTACATGTGGACAAGAAAGGGATAGGAAACTCATCGAACGGCTGTGCAAAGAAAAATAAAAAGAAAGAGCCAAGCATCTTACGTCAAGCAATTAAAGTCGATGCACACAGGGCTCGAGGAAGGAAAAAAATGCAATCAACAAGATATATCGAAGACTTGGAGGATTAGCTTGATAGATCCGGATCCATATCTCCACCATGAAAAGAAAAGAACCGGTTCAGATTTTATTCTATAAAAGGAGAGCAGAGTTTGAGCGAGAGAGGGGGGAGATAACGCTGTTGCATACAAAAGCTTAGCAGAAATAAATTGAGAGCGAGACAGAGATATAGAGAGGTCTGTGAGAGATTAGTATTTCATCTTTATATTTTTCTTTGATATTGAGAGGCGTAACAGAGAGAGCAACGAACAAGGGCTGCTCAGATAAGTACTTTGATCTTTATATTTTATAGCTTACCAGAGAGTTGAACGAAAGATCAGAAGTTAAGCAGAGAGATCGAGTGTTACTATGCCATAGCTTATAAGGAATATGGGTTCTGTTAATTAATATTTTCCTTCGTCATTTGCTATTCCTATTTTATATTCAAGTCATTTCAGAAGATAATGATAGTCTAGTCATCATTTAGTAAAGTAACTACTCCCTTTTCACTTATTGTTTACGATAATTGCATCAAATCTGGTATATAAGTAGACCAGCCAATCACTCGATAACTTGTGACTTTGTGCGTTGTCAACAGAGATCAACAAATCAGGTGGAAACCGCGCGTTCGTAATTCTTTTTATTCAGTTCAGTATGCCGACTAATTTCATATATGCTGTGATTAATATGTTTAGCGGCTAATCTACATAGTCGAAGGATTATTCAAAGCCCGGTTTGTTAAAACTTTGAGATGAAATCGAGCACATTCGTGAAAGCGTGAGTATTCGTTTACCTTTGAATTAATTATATCGATGAGCTTAGAATAAACAGTGGCCAATGTTTATGAGATCTAGGTAAATTAATAAGCTAATTAAAACAACAAATCCGTAATTGTTTGTTTGTTTTAATAAGTAGCAAATAATATTCAACTTCTCTACCTACAGTAAGTGTAAGTTATATTGTAAGGTTAAACAATTTGATTTTAATAAACCGACGTCCGAGTTTATTAGTCAATAATCGGGTCTTTTTCGTATTTAACGCTGTCGGAACTTTAAATCTTAGGGCCTCCCGGAGATTATTTTTCGATTAGGGAAGTAATTATAGAGCGTCTCTTAATTACCGAAAAAGTAAGAAAAGATTGGTTATTAGGCGTTCGTCGATAACTATAACCGATTATGCTTGCGCTGACATAATATTTGATTAAATCGATTATCAGTTAAATAAATCTAGGTGGACAATAATATTTTCGACTATTATTTTATTATCGTTAGTCTCGATATTTTTATTTCTCGTTATTGCGTTAAAAACATTATCATCAAAACCCCCCTTAATATCATTATTATTATTAATATTATTATTATTATAATTATTGATCGAGTTTGAAATTAGAAATAAATTAACCATTTTCCCTGTGGAGACGATCCCTACTTTCGCTATACTAGTAATTAGTGAGTGAATAAGGTGATTAATATTACTTTTGGCCGTTTTCGACGCGAGCAGACACGTTCTTTTTAAGTGATTTCAGAACGATGCCATATGCAGTATTTCCAAATGGAAAATTGTTGAAATCTTCAAACTTCTCAACTAAGCTAAGAAAACTTGTGCTAACCTGTCCATTTTTCCTACAGCTTCTCTTCTGCAAAACTGCAGAAACAAATACGATGCTTGCCATTTTAAGTTTCTCAACATTAATACCAATCACTGATTTTTTTGCAAGCTTCTTAAGCGCGTCAATGGCGTCTTGCAACGTAACTTTCTTTTTCCCTCGAAAGTGCCTCACAACGAACTTGTCATTATCAATTACATCAGGTCCCTTAGAACATTTGAGGCCAGTAACGATGCAGAATTCTGAACGGGAAAATCGTAAGGCCTCTCATTTACAATTGTCCACAATTCTGTTGCCTCGTGCAGGGTCGTTTGAGCTTGCATCAAGTACCAAATAAGCTGGCTAGATAGGTGGAATTTCTCTCCACATGCTATAAGATTTCAAAATGGCGATTTGGTCTTCATTACGTTAAGTTCATTTTCATTGAGACATTCCAGAATCAGTTTTGCCCTTGTAGTCTGCACAAGGAGTTAATTTGTTTGACGCCACGGAAGAGGGGGGCAGCTGTGTGTCTACAACGAACTGCAAAAAGCAATTATTCCGGTAGGCTTTGTCAAATCGGGTGAAATTAAAAAGTCCATCGAAGGCTAATGGTGTAGGTTGAAGAACGTGTCACGCAAAAGAGAAGTTTTGTGGGTTATCAGTTGCATTCATAAAACTGAGAACAAATCAAAGTGCAAAATAGCATATCCATAATTACCTAACAATTTCTAGCGACATCCGAGACAAATTTGAAGCCGCGTCGAACAATTTGTTAGGACTTTTGCTGCAGACTTTGGGTAAGTTGGATTGGAATGAAGGAATATTCACCTTGTCCAGCGAGCTGCCTGTATATGAATGAACAGTTAATTTCAGATTGATCAAATATTCAAAAGAACACTTGTTTTGTACTGGGCCATTTCAGTTTGCCCACTAATGTATTTAAATTGGAATCTAATTAACTTATGTCACTGATTGTTTTATAATATGTTGTTGTTTTTGGAATGTGTTTACTCGCTGAATCTATTTATATATTACCGTGTAGGATTGAAAATCAGCCTCTTAGTGATAAACCAATTTACTATTTTAGCGTTCTATGACGTCAATGTTCTTGGATGAATGTGTTAACCAATGTTATTAAATACATCGTGGTACACTACGTTCACAATTACATGTAAGATGACTCACAACCATCATGAACAATTACCTCAATACGAAACCTATTCGGTTGAATCAAAACCATCAGTTATCATGCAGACTAAATAATTCGTAAGATGAAAAAAATAGATATCATTCATCCACAGAATAATAATTGCATGTATACGTATCTAGTTTGAATAATAAGAGGGAGGGGGATAGAGGGGAAACTAATTACAAATAAAAATACCGCAAGATTCCAACGGCATTAAGATCAAGGCACTTGTTGCAACTCAAAGTAGTATCAGACTTCACCAGTTTACTCAACACTTAGCGCAGACTATATAATTCCATCCGGAGTGCGTAACGTTTTCCACGATATTTCCGACACAGACAAAGTCTCGTTTCTGCAGACTACATGTTAGAACACAGAGGAATTTGAAAAGGATTTAAGTCTATCACCTGCTCCCTTTCGTTTCGCAGAAACTCAAAGACGTCAGAAATAGTGCTGAGTGGAATCTCGACGGTGGTGGACACCAAAGGCGCGACAGTGAGCCCGGTGCCAGCATTCAGCCTGAAGGATCGGCATGAACGACATTTCAGTTATATTAGCAATGCAAACAATGCAGACACGTCAATAAGTAAACAATCCAAGTACTTCTTCCTAAAATCAGACACAATGGAGCATTTGTAGTTCACGCAAAGCTTTGTCGAGGAGGTTGTATTAAGTTAGAGGTTGCCTGCGAACAAACATTGATATCAGAAATGATTCAAGAATGCAACAACACATATGGAGAATTTACCGCAAAACATCTTTGGATTAACGTTGGTTACAAAGACAATGACATCATCCCCTATGACAGATCGGAGTTGTGTGCAGAACTCAAATGCCTTGTCCTCCCACACCGTAACCGACACATTTTCCCCACTTTATGTAATTCAAGAAAGTAGAAAGGAAAAACAAACAATACATTAACGGTAATAAGATAGAGTATCGCTCGTTTACAATTTTAAGTTACTGTTAACACAAATCAAACAGACCTCTCCATGGTGATTTTCAGCACAGCACGCTTAGTGCCCACGGCGCTGTCAACATCAGGTTCCGTGAAGCACCTCAGCAACCCAACAACATCTATCAGATAGAGCACAAACAGATTGTTAAATAAAACGTAAGAACCGGCAGAAAGAAACAACAGGTAATGCAAAGCTTTGAACACACACCTGGCAGTTCCTGATTCATGCCTGCAAGACGAAGGAATTCCTCGTGCGAACGTAATTGAAATTTCTCTTCAAACGTAAGCACATCATCAACGGAGAGCATTGTTGTACGATCTGTAAAGCGAATCATATAGCGGTGTTGAGTGATTCTAAAGCGCATCGGAGCCGCAACAACATCAAAGTCCATTATAGCAAAAACACGGCCATCAATAAGCATTTCTTCAAAACGATCAATTCGTAGACAGTGAATAGACCCCTGCATCAAAGTATCCTGCAACCCAAGAAAACGGGAAAACATAGATTACCAACCACGGGGAAAAGCTAAACCGATACAAACAAAACAGACCTGTTCGTCCAACAACAACAGGTCAATACTCATCAAGTCGCCATTTTTCTTCAAATTCCGCGCCCTCCAGGAATGCAACAAATGCACAACGATAGTGGTGCTCTCTGCCCTAGGAGCTAATGTTTGTAGCAAGCAATAATTTTCGACTCATGTCATGCCCAGGCAATAAGCTAAAGGAGGTTGATAAGGACGTGAAAAAGACGCCAAAATGCAACCTATATATAGCAAACTCATGCAAGACAGTGAACCTGTATGCCTGCATGGACATACAAATGACGCCCGTCCACATTCACGACTCTTAATTATGTACCACTGAACCTTACATACCAAGTGAACACGTGCACAAAGCCTGTATGTAGGGATGGCAGTGGGGCGGGGATTCCCCGTCCCCGCGGGGATCCACCCCGAACTGGGCGGGGAATCCCCGAACTTTTATCCCCGCAGGGCGGGGACGGGGAAAGATTTTTCCCCGCGGGGATCCCCGCCCCGTTCCCCGCCCCGCCCCGCCTTCTATATATATTATAATATATATGTAATATTAAATTATAATTTAAATAATGTTAAAATAATATTAAATATAGATTAAATAATATTAAATTAATACAAATAATATATAAAACTATAATTTATATAATTTTATAACTAAATTATAATTAAATTTATATATTATATTTAAAATATTAATTTTTCTTAAAAAATTGAATCCCCGCGGGGATCCGGCGGGGACGGGGACAATTTTGTCCCCGAAAGCCTCGCGGGGCGGGCCGCCCCGCCCCGTTGCCATCCCTACCTGTATGACTGCCATGCACATACAAAGAACATGGACATAACCCGTCATTTGGAATTTGTATCGATTGGAATCCCTATCCTCTTTATTACTAAACTCAATGCACACAAAGCCTGTATGACTGGCATGTCCTCTTTATTATTGAACTCAATGCATGACTGCCATGCACATACAAAGAACATGGACATAACCCATCATTTGGCATTTGCTTCGATTGGACTCCCTGTCCTCTTTATTATTGAACTCAATGCTAGGGGTGGGCGTTCGGGTTCGGGTATTCGGGTTTTACCCGAACCCGATCGGGTTCGGGTAGTTCGGGTCGGGTAATTCGGGTTATTTGTCGGGTATCGGGTTATCCGATACCCGAATTTATTAATCGGGTCGGGTATCGGGTAGTAATTTATTACCCGAATAACCCGATCGGGTACCCGACAAATTATATTTTAAAAAATATGTTAGTTTTTATATATAAACATTGAAAAAATATAATAACATGTCTAGATATCAATACTAACGTGGGTGGTGTTAAAGTTTTAAATAATCTTTTGATTAATTTCTTATTATTATTGCATAATTAACAAGTGATATTTATTATCAATGCATAAATCATTATAATAATTTAAAATATATTTTCAAAATTTATAAATAAACATATAAAAAATATGTATATATATTATATTTATTGAATATAAAACATAAGTGATAAATTATATATAACATGAATATTTGATATGTATATTGCATTATAAAATTTTTAATCATATTTTTTCGATTCAAAGTCGGGTACCCGACGTCGGGTACCCGAACCCGATATATACCCGACAATCGGGTACCCGCCATAGATCGGGTCGGGTTCGGGTAGTGAAAATCTTAACCCGAACCCGCACTACCCGAACCCGAACTACCCGATACCCGACTACCCGACCCGATGCCCACCCCTACTCAATGCACATAAAGCATGTATAACTGCCATGCACATACAAAGAACATGGACATATTAATATGCGAAACCATATACATTCAACGAAAAAAAATCATCCTCACATTTTCCTGGGGGTGGGGGGGGGGGGGGGGGGGTGGGGGGGGGGAATTTGTTGCCACGTGTCGTCACAATAGGGTCCCTATCCTACTTTTATAGTATATAGATTCTTCTGCGAAAGCGCAAACGATATATTTAATAGTATAATATTGACTGAAATAATAGCAAGGGCTACGAATTATGTACAATTGTGATTCCCCCCGTATATTATATACATAATTCGAGCACACAATCTATCTAAATGTAGTATCTGAATGCAAATAATGGATATGTACATTGCAGGGCTTGAATTTTACGTTTTCTCAAGTACGAGGGGATCGGAGGAGCAGCTAAACTTTAGGAGAAATTAATGGATTGTTATTCCTTGTAGAGCTGATATATCTACTACCATTATAATGATAAGGAATATCATATTTCATCTATATATATCATCTTCGTCATGTCTTTCTTTTGCAAGTAGTTCTACACATATAAGAAATGCATATTCTAGTACGATCGATGTATCAATCCCGCCGCGCAAACAGGAAAAGAAAATGTATCTATTTTATTTGCAATTATTGACCTTATTAAGAATATGCCATATGCATGGATTGTTAATGTTTCAAACAAACGGCGGCGCATTTCACTCATATTATTCTAATAAGAATGTCAATGGGGAAAGAAAAATTTCTGATTTTGGGATATGATAAAATTACGAGCACCACCTTTCACGCTTGCGGCTTATCTTAGTCGTCGTCCTACTAGAAGATAGCATTATTGTGAAATAAGTGGTTGAAACTTCGAGCGGCAACAACTGGTTGAACGATAAAACTAAACATATAACTTGTAATTCATGCACACTCAAATGCGTGTGCATACACGTATATATTAATTAATTTTATCTAAAATAAATAGTTGAAATTATAATTTAAATATAATCTATCTTTATAAATGAAGATATAAATGTGCCTAAGAGGGGGGTGAATTAGGTTTATAAAAATTTTATACTTCTTCTTTTCCCAAATCCTAAATGTAGTGACTTAGACATGCCTACTGATGCTTATAACGAGTATGCCTGATATATCCTAGTTACGTCGCATGTGTCTCGGGTCTATCTCACAGCGATAAGGAAATAACTGAAAAGTAAATGCGAGACAGAATTTTTATAGAGGTTATATCCCCAACTGGGATTTACTCCTCTCCTTGGGGTTTGTCCCCCAAGAGTAACCAATTACTATAATGCACCGTAGATGGATACAAAACTGATTGATTAGCCCAATACACAACAGGAATAAGTCGAACACTAGACACACTAGGTTACCACACGCCGAATTTCGTTCCTCGGAATCTTCTGATCCCGACAGACACAGCTCGCTAGGGCCCCCGAAACTCGTCCTTCCCTTCACGTGTACGTAAACGTCGATCTTGCCTCCTTGGTATTGCTCACCTCCGAAGACAACACGTCCGAAGACAGAATATATGGCGGGAGGTAGAAATAACGGGATGAAGCACTCGCTCAATGATGGAATCGCAAGTTAAAGCTCAGGTAGGCAGAAAGCTATCGCAAGTGAAGAGCTCAGGAATCTCTCAGTATCTTTATGCTCAAGACTCTCTTGGTAGTATGTTCGCAAATGCTTAGTTAGCTCGAAATTATGAAGTCTAGCTTATATATAAACCTTTTCAATCAGCAATTCACATAGAAAATCATACCATATATTAATCACCAAATCAAGCATAGTTTCCATGCAAATTTCGAGAGTTAACATGCCATATAAAATCATACTTTTTAATAAATCATTACAACGGTCATAGCACATTAAAGCACGATTATTTTCCATATAAGAGCTCATTTAAGCATGAATATATTCCACATAAGGATTCAAATTCGTTCTCATGCATATTCAATCACTTCGTATATATTTACCATGTCAGAACTTTCCATAAGTGATTCCCTGCTATCAGTTTCTAGAACAAGTCAATTCAGATTTACTTTCCAAGTATAGCACACGAGATAGCAGCATATCAATTCCATATTTAGCACAGATCTATCATATTTACCATGTTTAGCACATAATATCATATCATATCACAGCTGTCACGAATTTACTTGTCATGCCACCCATATTTCAGAGATCACATCCGCGTTTAGCATATTACCATATAATAGCATATTATCCACAAAGTCAATAAAATCAAATATTTCCTAAATATAATAATCCAATCAGCATAAGGAAAGATATTAATTCAACATTGCACATTAAATTCAGTGGAAAGCATGCAAGAATCGTACATGTGATTTTCGTCAGGAATAACAAATTTTGAACAGATATATCACTTTCCATTTATAAACAGCATATTTTCCTCTTATAACTCAGTAGGATATCTCATGCATTATTTCCATATATAGCACAGTACGATATATCATATCATATGGGTTGTCTATAACATGCGATCAGATAGTCTCATCAACAAATCACAAACTCATATGCGAATCAAATATTCAACACTTTAATCAATTTATAGCTCATTATCAGTGCATGGTCGAATATTATCATGAACTTAGACGTTATATTAATCACAAATCGAATTGCTTAATTTATAGACCTAACGTCATTACAATTACATCGTTCATAAAAAATCTCTAACACTCATGGACCAAAAAAGGTCAACATTCTCCCCCTTTTTGATGATGACATGTGACTGATGCAGCACAGAAGCATGTAAGCATATACGATTTCGCAAGTCCTAGCGCATATGTCTAAGTGTTCCATAATTGTAGAACAGAGCATATGATATTTCCTAATCACATATGATACATATTTGCTCCCCTCTGCCTAAGTGCAGTTATCTCTATATGACATGCAAAGATATATCGTGAATGAATTTGCTTCCTCTGTCTAAGTGCAGATATATCATGTCATTTTCAAGGTTATATCATGAGTGCAAAATTTTGAAATTACCCGTGAGTGTGCTCCCCCTGCCTAAGTGCGCATTGTCCAAGCATGATTCAAGCAATCACATAATCATCGCAGCAGGCACTTAGCACTTATCAAGAAATCTCACACAAGTCAGTTTGCACAGTTAAGTATCATAGTATCACTGTATCATAGCGTAAGATCAGATAACGCAGTATAAGATCAACAGAGATATATCCAGAGATCAGAGCAAAATATTGAGCAACACATAAAAGCACAACAGATATATAAAAAATGCAGCTATTCCATTCGTGAGTGCACATATTCCATTATCATTTATGCAGATATTCCATGTAAAGCGTTCAAGCATCGGAGCAACATATTAGTGAAGTTCATAAATTTTACCAAATTACATTAGTTTGCTCCCCCTATCTAAATGAGGTTATTCCAACTGTCCAGAGCATAAATTCAAAGTTCCACATAGAGCATATGTAGATATCATATAGGCAAAAGTCAGAATGCACACATAGGCACTAAGATACACCATAGGCGCATAAAAGGAATATCGCACGCACATCATTACGAATATCTGAGCAATATCACCAAGATATATCATAGACGCATAAAACGAATATCACACGCATATCATAGACGTATAAACGAATATCACACGCACATCATAGACGCATAAAACGAATATCACACGCACATTATTACGAATATCTGAGACAGTTCTTAGACCCCTATATCATTAATTACTCAGACTTCTCCCCCTTCAGCATCAAAAAGGGATATACTAACACTTCAAGGATGAAACTGAGCGCAAAATAACTAAGAATAGAATGAAGGAAGGAATAACTTATTAGAAAACGTTCTCAAGGATGGAATCACTATTAGATCTGGCAGATTTTGCAGATTTGGTCAGCTCCATGTGATCTTATCAGAATTCTTAAAAGCTAGGTAATAACGTAGATGATTTTCAAGAAGAGAAACTGTGAAGTCCGAATTCTGAGGTAAGGAAGGAAGAAGTATCGATTGATCTCGTTCAAAAATGGGCAACTATCCAAGAGTTATAGTTTTTCAAAAATGAGATAGAATAAACTCGGCTTAAATAGAACTAAGAAGACTTGGTTTCCAAACAGAATTTGAATTGCAAAACAAGGTGAACCTCCGGTTAGAGATTGCAGACTGATCTGATGTGATCTCATTTTAAATAAGGAAAATATTATCAAAGGTTGAATAAGAGATTTTGGATATCTGAATTTCCTAGAATAACTTATCAGCTGAAAGAGATCTCAAGGTAGAATAATTACGAATTTCTTTCCAATATAATCACACTTTAATATAAGATCTAAATGATCGGAATTCCTAAAATATTCTGGATAGCTAAGAGATGATCCCAGAAATGCGTAACTATGAATTTCTTCCTAAAACAACGTGATCACACTTAAGGATAAGATCTGAAATTCCTAAAGTAATCTAGGGCTGAAAGGAGTATCTTAGTATAGGATTATAGGGAATTTCTTTCTAAAATAACATAATCACAGTTCTAAGGATTGTTAGAAATATCAGACTGATTTGACGGGATCTCATAATTATGGAAAGGATTTGACTGAGCTGAGTGGGGAGGGTTTTTGATCATCCGAGATTCCTAAAATAACTGAAGGGCAGGAATGATATCTGCCAATTTCTTCCTAAAATATCGAAGCCACATTCTAAGGGAAAATTTGGGGATCTAAAATTCCTAAAATAATATTGGTGACTAAAGGAACGATCTTATGTTGGAATTCTCTATGAATCTTTTCCTAAAAATACCAAAGTCGCACGTAAGGATAAGGACTATAAGATCCGAAAATGCTCTAGGGAAGAAAGAATATTCTAGATTAAGATAACTACGAATTTCTACCTAAGATAGCATATCCTAAGGTAAGAGGCAGAATTATGCAGATTTACTAACCTTATTTAGCTCGATGATTCCCAATCGAACGTATGTCGCAGAATCCTGCCTCAATTAGGGGTTTCGTGAAGATATCAGCGAGCTGATCATTTGTTCCTATGAATTCCACAATGATATTACCCTTCTGAACGTGGTCTCGTATAAAATGGTTTTTAACCTCAATATGCTTAGTACGAGAATGATGCACGGGATTCTTAGTAATACTAATGGCACTAGTACTATCACACAGAATAGGAATTTTGTCATAACCTAACCCGAAATCACTAAGGGTTTGTTTCATCCAAAGAACTTGTTGACAACAATTTCCTAAGGCCATATATTCAGCTTCGGTTGTGGAGAGGGCGACAGCATTTGCTTTCTTCTGGACCAAGTTACCAGGGAATTTCCAAGTAATTGGCAAGTTCCACTAGTACTTTTATCTTCCCTACAGTTGGCATAGTCGGCATCGGAATATCCCATCAGTGGGAATTCATCCGTATGAAAGTACCACAGACCAAAATTGACAGTACCCTTGATATATCTAAGTATGCGCTTAACTGCGGTCAAGTGGGATTCCCTAGGGTCAGACTGATATCTCGAACACATACCAACAGCAAATATGATATCAGGAGGACTAGCAGTTAAGTAAAGAAGGCTTCCGATCATACCTCAACATTCAGTTTGATCAACTGGAGTACCTGATTCGTCACTGTATATTTTGGTGGTCTGATGCATGGGAGTGGAAATTGCTTTGGAATCGTTCATCCCGAATTTTATCAGTAGTTCCTTACTGTACTTCGTCTGGGATACGAAAGTTTCATCGTCAAGTTGCTTTATTTGCAACCCAAGGAAGTAGTTCAGCTCACCCATTAAACTCGTTTCAAATTCCTTCTGCATAGACTTATAGAATTCCTCGCAAAGAAGGATATTAGTACTTCCAAATATGATATCATCAACGTATATTTGGACCAGTATCATGTGATCACCTTCATACTTAATAAGCGTGTATCAATAGTTCCAGTCGAAAATCATATGTCAATCAAGAACTTACTTAGCCTTTCATACCATGCCCTAGGAGCCTGCTTTAAACCATATAAAACTTTATTCAATTTAAAAACATGATTTGAAAAATCTTCCCTAGCAGAGCCCGGTGGTTGTTCTACATAAACTTCCTCATTTATAAAACCATTTAAAAATGCACTTTTCACGTCCTTTTGAAAAATCTTAAAACGTTTAAAGCATACATATGCAAGTAAGAAAAGTATAGACTATAATCTAGCTACCGGAGC
The DNA here is from genome assembly GCA_027422505.1 of Craterostigma plantagineum. NCBI lineage: Eukaryota > Viridiplantae > Streptophyta > Magnoliopsida > Lamiales > Linderniaceae > Craterostigma > Craterostigma plantagineum. Next base: position 2,899,618 of record JAPQWV010000048.1, read on the forward strand.
AAAAGTTTCATCGAAATCAATACCTTCCTCCTGGGAATAACCTTTTGCAACTAACCTCGCTTTGTTTCTAGTGACTTTACCGTGTTCGTCGAGTTTGTTGCGGAAGACCCATTTGGTTCCTATGATGGATTTTTCATCTGGTCTCTCTACGAGTGTCCACACATGGTTCTTTTCGAACTGAGATAGCTCATCCTCCATGGCAGAGACCCAGGAGATATCATCTAGAGCTTCATGGACTGTCTTTGGTTCCATCATTGAGAGCAGTACATCATGAGATTTCTCCGTATCTTGATTTCGTGCAGTTGCTCGAGTTTTGATTCCAGATCTGATATTTCCTATTACTTGATCTGTAGGATGACTGGAAGCATGCTTCCATTTTCTAGGTTGCAGCTCACCAGCTTCTGATTCCAGTGTCAACATTTTCGTCTTTGGGAACATCGTCCTTACCGTCTTTAGTATCCTGTATTCTGCACAGGGCAAATCTATACCTTCCTCATCAGTAGCATCTGCGTTAGGTATCTCATCAAAAGTAACATGTATGGATTCCTAAACAGTCAGCTTCCTTTTATTATAAACACGATATGCCTTAAAGTGAAGACTGTAACCAAGGAATATCCCTTCATCAACCTTGGAGTCAAATTTTCCTCTCTTATCTCTATCGTTCAAGATATAACATTTACATCCAAACACACGAAAGTAACCTATATTTGGAAATCTACCATGCCTGATTTCATAAGAATTCTTCTTTAATATCGGCCTAAAGAAGACACGGTTAGACACATAACAAGCTGTACTAACAGCTTTCGCCCAGAACTATTTAGGAATATCATACTCATGTAACATAGATCTAGCCATTTCCTGTAATACCCTATGTTTACGTTCAACTACGCCATCCTGTAATACCCAATGCATTACTTGTAATATGAAACAGTATTCCATATTGGTATGTCCTAAGCGTATGTGCCATAACCAGGTGTTATCCTGTGTCACTGATAAACACTTGACATTTTGGTCAGTGATATCATCAAGAGTTATGTAATAGATATTTCTATCCCTAGATGCACTGAATAATACCTTATTATCATTTCTAACAACACACTTATCATTTTCAAAAGTAACCGTATGACCTTTATCGCATAATTGACTAATGCTAATGAGATTATGTTCTAGATTCTTAACCAACCATACGTCATCTATAGTAGTATGTAAAGTGTTACTGACAGTTCCAACTCCAATAATCTTAGCTTTTGTGTTGTCGGCGCAGGAGACATATCCTCCGTCATACGCTTTCACCGATACAAACTTACTGATATCACCCGTCATATGGTGGGAACACCCACTGTCGAGGTACCACTTGTTTTTCTTGATGGATTTTCTTCTTTGTACCTGCATGAATCAGTTCTTTTCTGAGGTGCCCAACTTTGATTGGGTCCTAAGTGGTTAGCAGCAAAATAACTCCTGTTCACACGAGATATCATGTGTCACAGACTGTGATCTCTTAAACACTGATTGGTTAGTGTTAGAGACTTCAGGAACCTTCTTTGGCCTCCAGACATATCTAGCTTTATCAGCTCTCTTCAGAAAACAATGGCTAGCATAATGACCGTGACGGCGCATGAGAAACACTTAGGTTTTCTAACAGTAGGTGGTGCAACATGCTCATGTGTCATGGAATATCCTAGTCCTGATTTTCCAATATTTCTGGGAATACTGAGTAACATATCAAGATTTTGTTATCCTTCAAGAAGTCTATCATTAGTACGAGATTTTTCTTCTAAGAAATCCTTAAGAACAGACATGTTTCTAGATATATTTTCTTTCTTCCTAAGCTTTTCACAATTCACAAGGTTTCCTCTTCCTTAAGAGTTTCTAGCTCGGCTCTCATGCGCTCATTTTCTAAAATTGTTTGGTGCTTCTCTCTAGTTACGTCATCTCGTTGCCTAATCAGACTCTTCACTTGTGAGTTGAGCAACTTAATCCTTCTTTCTGCGTTTTGAATTATATCAAACATTTCTTCCTTTTCATCTACTTCGGGGATTGAGGAAGCGTTATCATGAGATTCATCTTGCCTAGCATATAATTCATTTAGAAATAGTATTTTCTTAATAGTGGATGAAGAAGATACCTGATCATCATCAGCCATGTAGGCGAGATCTTCCTCCTCTTCACTTCCGGCCTCTTCCCAGTTGGTGACCATGGCTTTCTGCTTCTTTATCTTTTTGTCACCATTTTCCATCGGGCAGTTGAGGCGAAGAGGCCTGGCTTGTTGCACTTGAAGCATTTCTACACATTGTCCCCGGATGATGATATTCCCTTGTTTCTAGGTTGGAACTTGGAGTTTCCTTTGAACTTTCCTCTCAGTCGGGACTTTTCAAATTTTCTGATCAGCATGGCGATCTGCTCCAGTATGTCTTCCTCAGTCTCTTTGTCGTCAGAATCAGATTCCTTCTGGTCACCGTTGAAAGCAATCATATTCCTGACTTGTGGTTTTTCTTCCATGGAGATCTGAGTCATCTCGTATGTGGTTAGAGATCCGATCAGCTCCGAGACAGATAACTCGTCCAGATCCTTAGCTTCGTAGATGGTTGTCACTTAGAGATTCCATTCTCTTGGAAGAGATCTCAGTATTTTTCGCACCTTCTCACCGTCCGGTATTTTCTTTCCCAACGAGAACATTTGATTGATGATGTTCATGAATCTCGCGTACATGTGACTTATGGTCTCGTTGCCCTCCATTTTGAACAGCTCGTATTGGTGAGTTAAGAGGGCTATTCTTTCTTGTACAACTCGAGTGGTTCCCTCATGCGTAACTTGAAGCATGTCCCACATATCGGCAGATTCGCATGACCTCACACGACTGCATTCTTCTCTTGTAAGCGCGCAGGCGATCATGTTCTTTGCTTTGGCATTCATTGAGATTCCTCGCTTGTCTGTTGCATCGTAGTCAGAACCTTTCTTTGGAGTTCCATCCACCTTCTTAGGAGTGTAAGGTCCAGTCGTGATGATATCCTACAGAACATAGTCAGTAGCAAGCAGAAATTCCTTCATCCGGTTTTTCCATATGGCGTAGTTGGTTCCATCGAGTATGCTTTTAAAATTTTAGGCTTAAATTTTATATAGATATTTTATGCTTTTTCTTTTCACAAATCCTAAATGTAATGACTTAGATATGCCTACTGATGCTTATATCGAGTATGCCTGATATATCCTAGTTACGATGGATGTGTCACGGGTCTGTCTCACAGCGATAAGGAAATAACTGAATAACTAAATGCGAGACAGGATTTTTATAGAGGTTATATCCCTAACTGGGTTTACTCCTCTCCTTCGGGTTTGCTCCCCAAGAGTTAAACCAATCACTATAATTGTTGGAATTATTTAAATTGTATTCTATTAATATAGTTGTATTAGTCTTGCTATGCAAATTTGTAGTCTTGGGCTAAATTGTAATTAGTCATTTTGTAGGACTACTTGTGTAAATATACCACGAGGTGGTATATATAAGTGAATTCAGAAAATTAGGAGTGCGCTTAGTATGGTTTTCGGATCGAATAGAAGAATTGGAATTTTAGAGAGAAGATTTTAGCGCCAAACCTTGCTTGTTCTTCAATTAACTTCTCTCTCAAGCTTCAATGGTAAATCTTATCCTTTAACTTTCGAATTGAATAGATTTACAATCCGTGCTTCGTAGATTCGATCTAGGTTGGATAATTGGGGTCCTAACAATTGGTATCAGAGCCGAGCGTGTTAGGATTTGAATCGAAATTAGGATCGAATTTTGAAAACCTGGAAAAAATTTCGCAAGTTACTGTTCATCGCGAGTTACTGTTCATCGTGAAAAATTACTGTTCTATCGCTGATTTTCAATCTGATTTTTTCTTAATTCGACTTGTTTTGATGTTATTGAGGTTCGATTGTATGTTTCTAATTGATCTGAGCTTGTTTTCGTTCGATCGAACCACAAATTTTAGCGAATTTTGAAGATTTGATTGAAAATTGTTCTTCAAGTTCTTGATCTGATTTTTCAAAAATCGAACTGATTTTGGTTTGATTGTGCTAAATTGAGTGTTTGTTCTTGTCAATTGCATGATTTCGATCGATTACACAGAGTTTTACAGATTAATTTGTTGTTTTCGGTCGGATTCGTGATAAAATGTGTTCTTCGTAAAATTCATAAAATTCTGGAAAAATCTGACATTTTTTTGCTGTTTCCTGGTTTGATTCTGTGCTAGAAATGTTATTTTATGATTTTGGATTGCTAATCCGCTTAATCTGCATTATTAATTGTTTTGGATTGAATTCTGTGTTCGTAAGCTTCAGTTATAGTTTTGCGATGAACTGCTGTTTGAAAAGCACATGAGCGTAATAGTACGTGGTCAAAATAAATTAGCGATCGAAAATAATTAAGGCTTGATTGCTGATCGAAATAGTTTTCGACGGAGAAACTGCTCCACGTGTCTTTTATGATTTAAAACCATCTCTATCAAAAACTTTGAAAAGTCAAAGTGCCACTTGACTCTTGGAATAATTTCCTTCGTTACATAAGCATCGAAAAACTGTCAGAGAATTACTATTGTGAAAACCTCATTGCAATTGTTTTGAGAACCATCGAAAATCTTAGTAGCATCTGTGAAGCATAACAATCATTGCATACTCATTGCACCTGCACGTCACTTCATCATCATTTTAATAATTATTTTACTACCTCAAGCAAAACTTTAAAAGCCATCGAAAATTTTTTTCTTACGGCCATCGAAAACATTTGCTCTTTCAAAATTACATCGATTTCTTTCAGAAATAATTTTCAATTGGAAACTGTGCTTTATACTTTCAAGCTAAAAATTTTATCATTCGGAAAACTTTTTATTAGCAAATAATTTTCGATCGAGAATATTGCCTTATATTGACAATTACAAAAATTAAAATAATAATATCGAAAAAGTAACATTCAAATTGGCACATTATAGAAAAAGCTTTTGGTATTACTCTAAGATTTTTTTTATCAAACTTTATAAACCAAAATTTTTTCAAAACTGAAATTTTAAAAGCCAAATATTTTAATCAGTATTAAAAAGAAAAAAAAATCCAAATCACAAAACACGTCAATGATCAAAATATCCAACCAACAAAAATTAAAACAAAATTAAAATGGATCAAGATTTAAAAGACTTCAAACAACAATTAAAGTTAATTACAAAAATGCTAAGAAAACAGGTATCAAAGACTAAGTCCTCATCCAATTCGGAGAACAAAGAAAAGAACTCTAGCCTTAAACCAAAGGAGAGCTACGACTTGATGGCCTATTACGAAGATAAATCAAACCATCTAGCTCTCATGGCTCAAGTCGAGGATACCTCTGAAGCGAACTTGTCGAAGAAAACGAGCGATGAAGAGGCAAACACGTCTTCTCTGGAGGTAGTTATTCCTAACTCTACATTGTTTAACATGTTAGAATCCTTACAAATTAGGTATGCTAACATGAAAAATGAGCAGAAAAGTACAAAAGAGTTAGAAGAAAAATTATCTAAGTTAGAGGAGAAAATAGCTAGTCTCGAATTAGAACTTAGAAGCTCTAATACGAAAATAGATGAACTATCTAAGAGCTTAAAAAATAGTGAGACAAAGACGCCACAATTAGAGAAGCATAGCTCGGTAGTTAAGGAATTAGAGGACATGCTAGACAACAACCATAAATGCTACTTAGGAATTTAGACGAGAAAAGTATTCTTAAATGTAGACTATAAGGTATGAGCAAAAAGGTCACTAGTCTAGAAGACGAAATAGATAAATCTAATTCTAAGAATAGTGAATTAAGAAAGAGTCTAGATGTCTGTCAAGCCGAGAAGAGCACTGCTCAAAATAACTATGCTTTCTTAAGAGAAGAACGTGGGAAGCTCTATTCTAAGATTAATCAATTAGAAAATCTTCTTATGATTTCTAAGACCAAGGAAGCACAATCTCGTCATTCTGAAAATTCTTCTTCCGTCGATAACCTCCTACTCTTAAGAAACTAGAGGATTTGAATTCTATATTAGAAACGGAAAGAAAGAATTTTGAAGCGGAAAAGAATGCGCTTTTATTGGAAATATCTAATCTCAAAGCTTCCTCACAAGAAAAGTTAATCTTTAAGCAGGTTAAGAAAGAGAAAGAGGCTTTGAGCGCCAATAGATCAAATACTCCAATTTCTAAAGCCGTTATTTCTACATGTTCGTTAAAGCCCATCAATTTTAGAAGTACAAACTTTGAAAGTGGCTCTTCCTCCACCAAGAATTTTTTTCACGAAAATAATTCAAGTTCTAGCGCACAAACTTCATCGTGTGTTTCAATGATTCTACTAACGTTTCACTTAAAAAGCCTAGACTTGAAAATAATTTTCGAAATTCTTATTCTCATGTGAAAAATGTGCATTCTCCACGTAGGAATTACGACAGTTCTACTTTACATGCTTGTCACTCTATTTGCTCGATACTTAAAGTATCCAGTCAATATTCATTCCGAAAAGCATTTATTACGACTAGGTACTGAGAAGACCTTTACAAGTACACATTCTAGGAGCACATATTCACATGCTAGAATTACTTATCCGTGTAAAATCAAGCAAAAATGGATTCCTAAGTCGGATATCAAGTCACAAAGTCCTAGTCAAATATGGACTAAGACTACATCTTCGACCAACTTAGGCTCACAATCTAATTTTACACGATTACAACTAACTCGTTTTCTCCCAATAAGGGAGGACCCATACGACAATGGGTACCAAAGTCCCGATAGTTTTGCAGATTTCCCTCATGTATGGAGTTCGACGTAGTGGCTCCACGTACATGATAAATGGATGAGGCGTGAGCTACTACAACTAAGCTTCAATGAGGTATATTTCAAATTTACATATGCATATGAGTTTCGTCAAAAATAAATATACCTATTTTCTTTCAAAACTTTTCAAATGATACATTTTTTATATGCATTTCATCGCTTTAAATGGTTTTAAAATTTTCAAATGCATATTACGAACGGAAACGAATAAATATCATTTTTCGATTAATACTTTCAAATTAGCTTTAATTGAGGGGGGAGCTACTCTTTATATTAAGGAGGAGCAACCCTTATATTTTCTGAAGAAAGCACAAATTTTAATCCTTGAGGGGGAGAAAACTTACAATGAGCGATTTAAGGGAACTAGATTCTTAATATTCGTCTAACCACACAAATTTCTAAGGGGAGAAAATTTATTTTCGAAGCATTGTTTTTGGGGAGATATAAATATAATACTACTATATTAATAATGTACATATATATATATATACATATACATATATCCAAAAAAAGGAAAATATGAAAAAAAGTGAGATATGAAAAAAAGAAAAAATGAAATATGAAAAAAAAGGAGATAAAAAAAGAAAAAAAAAAGAGAGGAAAGTACATTATTGCATCATATTATTTACATGCTTTCACCTTGTTTTAGCAAGATTGTGTAGCTACACAGTTCAGTTTGTGAGCCCAATCTTTAATTTTTTTCAATTGTTGGTGATGATCGAAAAAAAAAAGGAAAAAAACAAAGGAAAAGAAAAAAAACAAAAAAAACAAAAAAAACAAAAAAAAAGCGAGAAAACAAAAAAAGAAGAAGAAGAAGAAGAAGAAGAAGAAGAAGAAGAAGAAGAAGAAGAAGAAGAAGAAGAAGAAGAAGAAGAAGAAGAAGAAGAAGAAGAAGAAGAAAAGAGAAAAACAAAAGAAAAAAACAAAAGAAAAAAACAAAAAAAAAACAAATTGTTTGATATGCTTCCTGGTTTTATTCTCCCACATCCAAAGATGGACGTACCACGAAGAATCTCGAGCTTTTAAACGGACAAAATTTTCAAAGGACGACGGTGACGATAAGTGAAGATCAAATGCTCCGTATTTTCATCGATCGGCTCCGGCTTGCTAATTCAACTAGAGCAACACTTCTCACGTACCCCGGAAGCACGAATTTCAACTTCCTATGGTTCAGTCTAATCCGACTTGATCCTAACCCCGAAACGCGTTCGAGCATTTGAGACCGAGCAAGATTATTTCGATGATGCCTAGGAAGTCTTTGAAGATACATCACTCCCTTTTCTCACATAATTTTCGGACCAACCCCCATAGGTACAGGTGCTAATTTTAATTAGCTCCCGGGTAGAAGTCAGTGCATTAGGTCCAACGGCGCATGCACAACCGAGCCTTACCCACTCGTCTATCAGTTAAAAGATAGGTGTTTCATAAATCACGGGGAACCACGTACGCTATCACCGCTTCACTCGGAAACGGGAGATATTGAACTTAGTGGTATTCCTCCCCGTACCACGCTTTTATTGATCACTCGCGTCTAGTGTGTCCTCACTCCCCAAAATTTTCAAATTTTTAGGACACATACACTTTTTAATACACCTAATCTTTGTGATTACGTTAGAACTTCCGTAGACATGTTCTTTTAAAAGACATGCTTCAAGATCGGAAGGAAGTTCGACCGTTGCAACATCAAAGCAACAACGGTTTCGGCCATCTTCTACGAGCTTTGCTCCTAGTTGATGTCAACGGGACGCCTATGTGGCCCAAGTACTCATTTCGACGGATTACCTTTGTGGCTCCATCCGGTTATTACCCTCACCGACCTTTTTGTATGTCATTTTCTACCTCCAAATTAACATGCCAAAATCGTTTATACGATTCGCCATGAGGGGGAGAAGCGGTTATGGATACACAATCGGTCGGTCCACCCACCAAATTCCGTCGTGCGTACCACTCTGAAACCGGGCTCTCTCACAACGCCACATTCAAAGGAAGCTCGGTACAACTTAAAAAAAATATCAAAGAAAGAGACGATCTGCCTTCTTCTGGAACTAGAGACGCTTCTTCGAGGCTGAACCAGACAACTTCCATTCGGAGAAGACGAATCTGGCGAAACAGAGAAGATGGCTAAACCCCGAGCCCTCTCCTCGACGTTCTCAAGCCCCTTGCTTCCGGAATAAGAAGCAAGGACCGAGGACCGAACGACACGTGACTCAAGCATCATCAAGGACTGAAGTTGCCAACCATGTCCATTGAATCAAGGGCCAAAGTTGCCGACTATGTCCACTGCATCAATGATCGAAGTTGCCAACCGTGTTCACCTCTCCAAACCTCACATCGGATTCCCCGATCTCAACACAAGGTTGACCCAAATAGGGGAAGTTTCCTGTGCTTTCAACGGGAGAAATGGAACGCGTCAAAATCCGGCAAGAACTTCGTACATCTTACGGCATTTAGGAGAAGAACTTCAAAAGAAGATTCGAAGAAAAAGCCGATGCCTAGAAGACCATGTGAGCTTGAAGATTTCTAAAGAGGAGATTTCAAGGACTCGGGGACTCTTTCATGTGCAAGACGAAGATAACCCGCGCTATATTGGATATTGAATACAAATGGGGAGATTGTTGGAACTATTTAATTGTATTCAATTAATATAGTTGTCTTAGTCTTGCTATGCAAATTTGTAGTCTGGGCTAAATTGTAATTAGTCATTTTGTTGGACTACTGTGTAAATATACCACGAGTCGTGGTATATATAAGTGAACTCCTTAGAAAATTAGAAGTGCACTTAGTATGGTTTTTGGATCGAATAGAAGAATTGGAATTTTAGAGAGGAGATTTTTGCGCCAAACCTTGCTTGTTCTTCAATTAACTTCTCTCTCAAGCTTCAATTGTAAATCTTATCCTTTAACTTTCGAATTGAATAGATTTACAATCCGTTCTTCGTAGATTCGATCTAGGTTGGATAATTGGGGTCCTAACAATAATGCACCGTAGCTGGATCAGAACTGATATGGTTAGCCCAATACACATTCGAAACAAGTCGAACACTAGACACACTAGGTTACCACACGCCGAGTTTCGTTCCTCGGAATCTCCTGATCCCGACAGACACAGCTCGCTACCGAAGGGCCCCCGAAACTCGTCCTTCCCTTCACGTGTGCATAAACGTCGACCTTGCCCCCTTGGTATTGCTCACGTCCGAAGACAGAATATATGGCGGGAGGTAGAAATAACGGGATGAAGCACTCGCTTAGTGATGGAATCGCAAGTTAAAGCTCAGGTAGGCAGAAAGCTATCGCAAGTGAAAAGCTCAGGAATCTCTCAGTATCTTTCTGCTCAAGACTCTCTTAGTAGTATGTTCGCAAATGCTTAGTTAGCTCGAAATTATGAAGTCTAGCTTATATATAAGCATTTTCAATCAGCACTTCACATAGAAAATCATATCATATATTAATCACCAAATCAAGCATAGTTTCCATGCAAATTTCGAAAGTTAACATGCCATATAAAATCATGCTTTTTAATAAATCATCACAACGGTCATAGCACATTAAAGCACGATTATTTCCATATAAGAGCTCATTTAAGCATGAATATATTCCACATAAGGATTCAAATTCGTTCCCATGCATATTCAATCACTTCGCATATATTTACCATGTCAGAACTTTCCATAAGTGATTCTCTGCTATCAGTTTCTAGAACAAGTCAATCCAGATTTACTTTCCAAGTATAGCACACGAGATAGCAGCATATCATTCCATATTTTCACATATCAATCATATTTACCATGTTTAGCACATAATATCATATCATATCACAGCCGTCACGAATTTACTTGTCATGCCACAACTTTCCATATTTCAGAGATCACATCCGCGTTTAGCATATTACCATATAATAGCATCTTATCCACAAAGTAAATCAAATTAAATCTTTCCTAAATATAATAATCCAATCATCATAAGAAAAGATATTAATTCAATATTGCAAATTAAATTCAGTGGAAAGCATGCAAGAATCGTACATGTGATTTTCGTCAGGAATAACAGATTTTGAACAGATATATCACTTTCCATATATAAACAGCATATTTTCCTTTTATAACTCAGTAGGATATCTCATACATTATTTCCATATATAACACAGTACGATATATCCTGTCATATGGGCTGTCTATAACATGCGATCACATAGTCTCATCAACAAATCACAAACTCATATGCGAATCAAATATTCAACACTTTAATCAATTTATAGCTCATTATCAATGCATGGTCTAATATTATCATAAACTTAGACGTTATATTGATCACAAATCGAATTGCTTAATTTATAGACCTAACGTCATTACAATTACATCGTTCATCAAAATTATCTAACACTCATGAACCAAAAAGGTCAACAATAAATATATAGAAGAGACATATAATTTAATATGAAATTAATGTAAGGGTAAAAATGAGAATATAAAACTATATACAAAATTTTGATTTACAGGAAAAGATAGTGGGTGATTTATTTATATTTTTTTGTTACTTATTATTTTTTTAAAACATTGGATAGTGGGTAGTTATCTTTTTTTAATTTGATATTGTTTTTTTTAAAAATTATTGTTTTGTAGTTGATATATGATTGGTCAATAGAGAAACCAAATAAATTGAATTAAAAGCGATGAGGTTTAATAAAATAGAATAGATATGATAAACCTATGTATGGTTTTCATTTTAGGATCGTGACTCCGACCTAATGAGAGAATTACAGAAATAATGTTATTTTGAGATTAGAATTACAAAATTAGTTTAGTTTTTAAACCTGTTACAAAACTAATCACTTTTTTAATTCCAACTATTTTATTTTCATTTTAACCATAAAAATACTTAAAATTACATATTTTTACTATCGTAAATTCCAAATAGCACAATACTTGTTAATAATTAAATTTTTACCCCAACTTACTTGAACTCGAATATATTAAAAATATGTTATTTAAAGAAATAAATCAAAAAAAAATTAAAAACTTGGCATGACCTACCCCTCCGACATGAGTTCGATATCTATGAATATGATCGATCAACTTATTCCTTGCCTTGGCTCATAGAAACACAATAAAAATTCTTCTACAACTATATTAAGCTAAAATATTGATTAAACCAATATATTAATTAAACAATTAATTAAAAGAAAAATAAATAACTAGACATTGAACTCAAACTATCAACATTTATAAAAATTCATAAAACATTCAAATAAGCAGTATTTGATAAAAACAATTTCTAGATTTCCTTGAGTGTTTCTTGTGACGGTCCATTTCACATGGATATCGCCGTGTTCGCTTTCGTCCGATTTTCTCTCTGGACGTAAATAAGGATTGTGTACCACACAACGACATGATGAACCGATCAATCAAAATCAAAAGAGTGAAGTTTCAGTATAAAGGAAATCGAACGTGTGATGAGTTGGGAAACAAACTAATTTACAATCTTTCTTCATAAAGGAAATCGATCAAACCTGTTACTGTAATCTCTTTTACTGTGTTATCTCTTCTTACAGTGTGATCTCTTCTATTGGCAAAGCGAAACGTGGGAGTCTATAAGGTCAATATTATTCTTTTGATTGATTTCTTTAATTAACATACTGTTAATATATTTGAGTTAAAATAAGTTGGGGTCATATTATTAACAAGTGTTGTGTTATTTGAAATTTACGATGGTAAAAATCTGTAATTTTAAGTATTTTCGTGGTTAAAATGAAAATAAAAATAATTTGAATTAAAAAAGTTGATTAGTTTTGTAATAGTTTTAAAAACTCGACTAGTTTTGTAATTTCAATCTCAAAATAACACTATTTCTGTAATTCTCTCCCGACCTAATGAGCAGTGTCCCAACTCCTACTGAAAAATCCTTTGGAAGATATGTCGGTCCAAATTCAACTTAAAGTACCATAATTAATAGTAATTAAGTTTAAATAATACGACTTTCTTCCCTCACATTTATGTATCTAGTTGTCGCAGTAGCCGTCCAAGTACAGTTACTCATAATATCATAGAGACTCTCCATCTTCTCCTTGAAAAAGTAGTTTCGGTTTAATTATTAAGCTATGCAAAATTAACAATCCAATGTATTGCTAGTCAAAACATTTATGTTGATATCTATGGTTGATACTTTCTATACCCACCAAGATATTCACTTACGGCCAACATATAAATAGTAGTATTAGTTGTGTATATAAGAATCTACCAACCAAGTTCAATGGTACAGAAAAGAAGACGAATAATCTGCTTATTTAGTGTTAAAAATTCACTTAATCTAAATAACGACAATTAGTTCCAACTGTATGATAAGTAATTGTTTGGCTTTTTAAATTAAATAATGCCAAAAAATAATAATTAATTAAATAGGGTCGTTTTTTAAATAATTAACAAAATAGGGTAGTTCGCGTTTAATAACCGCGACGTCGCATCCATTACGTGCGACGTCGCATCCATTAGGAGCGATGCACCTTTTACTTTTTTTTTGTGTGTTTTTATTTGAGTCGCCCTAAGGGCAGGGCGACAGCCTCTTTTCTTTTTTTCCTTTTAATTATTTTATATTTATTAATAATATAATCCATCAAATCATTAAATCGTCGTTATTTCATGTGATTTACATTATAAAAATCAATAAACGCATCTAATTTATTATTTGTTTCACGACGATTAAAATTATATGCATATTTTATATTTTTCGATATTCAAACATATTTTTTATTTTTATGATTTTAAAAATACTTAAATTATAATAAATTAAATAATTTCCGATATTCGAAAAAAATAAGATATGTATGTCATTTTAATCGGCCCGAAACAAACAATAAATTAGGTGCATTTATTTATTTTTATTATGTAAATCACATGAGCATCACCCCTGATCCAATTTCTATATGAGTGTCGCCCCTCATCGTTGTTTCACACGATTTTAAATGAGTGTCGCGCCTCATCGTTATTTCATGTCATTTAGAAATGATCGTCGCCCCTCAGCGACGGTCATATAGAAATTGGATGAGTGGGATCACATGAGTGTCACCCGTAGTTTGAGAGAAACTAACGATGAGGGGCGACACTCATATAGAAATTGGATCAGGGGTGATGCTCATGTGATTTACATAATAAAAATCAATAAACGCATCTAATTTATTGTTTGTTTCAGGACGATTAAAATGATATCTTATATTTTTCGAATATTGGAAATTATTTAATTTATTCCAATTTAAGTATTTTTTAATTCATAAAAATAAAAAATATATTTGAATATCAAAAAATATAAGATATGCATATCATTTTAATCGTCGTGAAACAAACAATAAATTTGACGCGTTTATTGATTTTCATAATGTAAATCACGTGAAATAACGACGATTGGGATCTTTACACATAAGTACCTATTTGGAAAAAAAAACTTGTAATTTAGTACCCTGTCAGGATTTTTTTATATGTAGGTACCTAACAGAATAAATTTTTTGCACATAGGTACCTGATCCCCGAAAGTACACCATACAACACATTTGGGTACCATATAAACACATTCGAGTACCCTATATAACATAAAATGGTACGACGTATGCTATATTTAGGTACGCTTTAGGTAACACACAGGTATGCCGTAGGTACGACGTATGCTATATTTAGGTACCCTATATCAACGTGTTATGGTACGCAATATACACACAGGAAGGTACGACATGACTAAAGAAACTGGTAAAAATTAAATTGGGTACCTATCTATAAAATTTTCCGACATGGGTACCTATGTGTAAAAATTTTATCCAATTGGGTATTTTTCTATAGATTCACCACGATTTAATGATTTGGTGGATTATATTATTAATAAATACAAAATAAGTAAAAAAAAATGAAAAAAGAGGTTGTCGCCCCTAGGGGCGACTCAAATAAAAACACTTAAAAAAAATAAAAGATGATCGCTCCTAATGGTAGCGACGACAGGTGCGACGTCGCGGGTATTAAACGCGAACTACACTATTTTGTTAATTATTTAAAAAAATGACCCTATTTAATTAATTATTATTTTTTCTGCATTATTTAATTTAAAAAGAAAGCCTAATTTGCGAATAGAAAAGGACAAATTCTTGTGAAGAATAATAAGTGTCGTGTACTTTATTCATGCAATGAAAGAACCTCTCGCGAAATTTGTGTCGTAGCATCTGAGAATAATAAAACGATGATGCTGTTTGTTTCTTAATCATACCTTTTTATACAATAATTATTATAGTGTTTTTTGGCACCATAGCAAGTGAGACGTAGCCCTTGCTTTTTGTATTGCAAGAAGATCCTATTTAGCTATAGCTAACTCACAAGTTCTTGGCATCTCAAGCACGTAATTAAATTAATTAATCTATGGGTAGGTTTAGAAAGGGAGACATCACACGAAGTTATATAATCTAGTGTGTAGTCCCCAAGAATTATATTTGCATATTTAAACAACTATTGATAATACATAAACATTTATTCATTTTATAACAATATATCATAGTTCATACGTACGGTTTCTTTATTTTATTTTATTTTTTCAATTAGCATGTGAACTACAGCTATACTATATTATACAGTTTTGTGTGATCTTCAAGGCAGCAAGCATATCCCTACTAGGCTACTAATCCGATACTCCTCACATGTAGGGTTGCAAACGAATCGAATCGAGTCGAATACCGCAATATTCTATTCGTATTCGGATGACAATCGAATACAAATACGAATACTCGAATATTTAATCGAATCGTAAAATCGACTCTCATTCGAATTTTCGAATCGAATATCGAATATTTGTATTCAAAGTCATCTTTTATTTTTTATTTAATAAAATATTAACAATATTATATTTAATATATATATTGAATTCAAATAAATTATATTTAAACATATTGAATTATAACATATTATTTTACATATTTTAGTGAGTTATCATATATTATATGTGAATATATATTAATTATACTATATTTTATGTTATATTATTCGAATCGAATAATTCGATTAATTTTCGAATCGAATATTGTGATTTCATATTCGTTTTCGTATATTTTTCGAATCAGAAAAAATTTTCTTATTCGGATTCGTATTCTAAATATTTGAATTCGAATCTTAAAATTTCGAATCGAACCAAAAATACATATTTCCAAGAAACTAAAGATAGGATTTCTTACACGATTTTAGGAAATTATTATGCATGCTATTGTAAGCGTTCGTTCTATTCTTTGACCCTCTCCGTATGAAATTAGTGTCCGCAATATAAAACCAATCTTTTCCAGAGATCATAATGTTGAAGACGGAACCAAAGAAGCATAATATGTAATAGAAATGATTTGCTGGAAAAAGAATAACAAATTGTATATAACAGCTTACGGGAGGAGATCATATAATTATATTATCGTTTCGTCGAAATGACCTCAACCCTTATATCTGTTGGGGTTGAGCGGTAAAATTTTGGGCCCAGCGGAAGATTGATTTTGGATCCGCGACAATTTTGTTGGGATAGTATAGAAACCGAAATGACGCCAAAAGAGAACACGAGATTTTTATGTGGTTCGGCCAATACCGCCTACCTCCACGGAGAGACAATATTTTCACTATATTTGAGAATATTACGTCGTACAAAATAACGCTCGTGTTTAAACCCAACAATATCAGCGGTTTAATATATCATTTTTAACACTTGGGTTGACCTTTAAATCACGCATACTTATTGCATCATGGTTCCAATAATCAACATATCCATTAAAAAAAAATAATATTATTATTACAAAGTTGCTGCATTTAACTAATCTTCCTATAAAAAAGAGAGCAATGGCATGAAATCAAGCGAATATAGCCAGCCAGCCGTTGCAATACTTCACTGCGCACGGTCGCCGTGGTTTACTATTATATTCACATGATCTGAAAGAAAAGAATAGAATCCATGGAAGGTGGCGGCGTTTTCAGAGTCAGTAGCGCGCGACTAAGCAGTTCAAACATATGGAGAAACACGGGCATGGAAGCTTTCTCGAGATCCTCGAGAGAGATGGACGACGAAGAAGCTCTGAAATGGGCGGCGTTGGAGAAGCTACCCACCAACCTTCGTATCAGAAGGGGCTTATATACCGACGAAGAAGGTCAGTCGCGCGAAATCGATATCCAAAACCTCGGGCTCGTTGAGAGGAAGAACCTTCTCGATAGGCTGCTGAAGATTGCCGAGGAAGACAATGAGAAGTTTCTGTTGAAGCTCAAGAATCGCATACAGAGGTAGGTAGTGAAAGAAAAAGCTCTTCTATTACTATTAGTAGGTTGTCTGCATACGTATATGACTAGGTTGGTTGTGTGTTTGAACTTGGGAAAAAAGGGTTGGCCTTGATCTTCCGACCATTGAAGTACGATTCGAGCATGTGAGCGTCGATGCTGAAGCTTACGTTGGTGGGAGAGCTCTGCCCACTATGTTCAACTTCACCGTTAATATACTTGAGGTGATTGATTATTATTCATTATTGTATACAGATCATGAAGTTAAAATTGATGGCTAGCTTGAAAAAAATGTGCCTTGCCTTGCCTTTGTACGTCGTTCGTTTTAGGACTTGTTGAGCAAGCTTCGTATTCTTCCGAGTAGAAAGAAGCCATTGCCGATTCTACATGATGTTAGTGGAATCATCAAACCTGGAAGGTGAGAGCTGCTGATCGGTAACTGTTCGATAAATAAACTCAGTTAGTTCGTTTTCTTGATGTAATTGAATCTGATTTCTCTGTTTTGGTAGAATGACTCTGCTTTTAGGGCCGCCGAGCTCTGGCAAAACAACGTTGCTGCTAGCTTTGGCGGGAAAACTCGATCAAAACTTGAAAGTAAGAACACCAAATACCACTGCAAAATGTTTCTGGTCAGAAATACCAGTATGAAACTGCAATATTTGATTTCTTTCAATGATTTTCTTGTAGGTATCTGGGAGAGTGACTTACAACGGCCATGAGATGAGCGAATTTGTACCGCAAAGATCCTCTGCTTACATAAGCCAGCGCGACCTTCATATAGGAGAATTAACCGTTAGGGAGACACTTGCCTTTTCAGCAAGATGCCAAGGAGTTGGGCCACGTTACGGTGAGGACGAAGACAATATATCGTATCTTTACTTACAGTTGTGCAGAATTTTTTCAAAAAAAAAGAAAAGATTTACGGAGTTCGATATGTTGCAGAAATGCTCGCGGAACTGTCGAGAAGGGAGAAAGAAGCTAATATTAAGCCTGACCCTGATCTTGATATATTCATGAAGGTGAAAACGAAAAAGTAATGTAAGAATCTGAGAATTATGCTTAGTAATCTGCAATCATGTTTCTAACAGGCTGCATCGATCGAGGGCCAGGAAGCAAGCGTTGTGACGGATTATATTATCAAGGTAAGATCGAAATCTACAGCGATGATCTTACAATATGCAAGAAAATTATACTCCAGTTAGCTTTCTCCATCGCAGATATTGGGGCTCGAACCATGTGCTGATACTTTGGTTGGCGACGAAATGATTCGAGGAATTTCAGGAGGACAAAGAAAGAGGCTAACAACTGGTAATGAAACACATACCAAGCAGCTTTTTAAGGATATTACAGGGAAGTCTTAACTGAGTTCTGATTGAGGTGATTCAGGCGAAATGCTGGTTGGACCAGCCCGAGTGCTTTTTATGGACGAAATATCGACGGGATTAGATAGTTCGACGACTTACCAGATAGTTAATTCGATAAAACAATCCATCCACATTCTTCAAGGAACGGCCCTCGTCTCGCTATTGCAGCCCGCCCCAGAAACTTACGATTTGTTCGACGACATAATCCTATTATCGGATGGACTGATCGTCTACCAAGGCCCCCGAGAAAACGTGCTCGAATTCTTCGAATTTATGGGCTTCAGATGTCCCGAGAGGAAAGGAGTAGCAGATTTCTTGCAAGAAGTAAACTTTATACTTTCTTATCCACTGTTTCGTATTAAAATTTTTTCTTCTCCCTCTCCTCCTCAAAGTGATGGTGGTATGAAATCTCAGGTTACTTCGAAGAAAGATCAAGAACAGTACTGGAAAGACAAAGACGAGCCTTACAATTACATATCCGTCAAAGAATTCTCCGAAGCTTTTCAGTCGTTCCATATTGGACAAAGGCTCGGCGATGAACTCGCCGTACCCTTTGACAAGGAAAAGAGCCACCCCGCCGCTTTAACTACTGAAAGATACGGCGTAAGCACGAAAGAACTCGTAAGAGCTTGTGTGTCCAGAGAATACTTGTTGATGAAGAGGAATTCATTTGTCTACGTCTTTAAGATGATCCAAGTAAGATATAGACAGACTTTGATTATATATAGAGATTTTCAAGACATTTCTCCCCTGTATTCTGAATCTAACAACACACTATCTATGTTCAGCTCATCTTCATGGCGTTTGTATCAGTGACTGTGTTCCTAAGAACGAAGATGCACAAGGATAACGTAACAGATGGTGGAATCTACGTGGGAGCTCTCTTCTTCGGCCTTGTCATGGTTATGTTCAACGGCTTCTCAGAACTTGCGCTCAGCATACTGAAGCTCCCCGTCTTTTACAAGCAGAGAGACCTTCTCTTTTTCCCACCGTGGGCGTATTCGTTGCCCACGTGGATCCTGAATATCCCGATAACGCTGGTCGAAGTGCTCGTCTGGGAAGTCATCACTTATTATGGGACGGGATACGATCCCAACGTAGGCAGATTTTTCAAGCAGTTTTTTCTGTTAGTTCTCCAAAGCCAACTGGCTTCTGGGCTTTTCCGTTTAATGGCTGCTTTAGGAAGAAACATAATCATCGCAAATACCTTCGGCTCATGTGCGCTGCTCGGGATTCTTGCCCTGGGAGGATTCATCATATCGAAAGGTAACGAAACAGCAAAGCTTTATTGTTATTATGATTCTAAATACAGTGCAACAGATGATGGAATGTGACTTCACACAGACGATATAAAGAAGTGGTGGATATGGGGATACTGGTTTTCGCCGTTGATGTACGGGCAGAACGCAATAACCGTGAATGAGTATCTAGGAAAGAGTTGGAGTCATGTAAGAAGAAATCTTCCCTTTTTTTTCTGTTTGTTTTAGACGCACGAGAAAGCTTAATTCAACCGATTATTACGACGCAGATTCCTCCAAACTCGACGGAATCGGTGGGTATACAAGTCTTAAAGTCGCGAGGCTTGTTAACAGAAGAGAAGTGGTATTGGATAGGCATAGGTGCAAGTACAGGATATCTTTTGCTATTCAATCTCTTGGTGATCTTGGCCCTAATGTACCTCAACCGTAAGTATTTTCACCGAATGATCTCAAACATTTTTCTTACCAATGAGAAATGACAGAAAACCGCTGAATGTACGTACATACAGCGTTCGGCAAACCTCAAGCTATTCTATCAGAAGAAACACTAGAAGAGAGAAATGCGAACAAAACAGGCAAGCCAGTCGAACTTTCGGTCGTGGTCAACAACAACTCTGGTTAGTCGTCAAAGAATCTTTTCTCATCGTTTAGTTCGTCGAAAATTTAGGCTGACGAAGATCCTATTCTAACGCGTACAGAGAGACGAGAATATGTCCGAAGAAGCATCTCATGGAGATCCATGTATTCTTCAAGACGCATAGCTGATCCCAACAGAAAGAGAGGAATGATCTTACCCTTCCAACCGCTTTCCATTACATTCGACGAGATCTGCTATGCAGTCGATATGCCACAGGTTTTTACCTTAAAACATGCAGAAGTAGCATTATCTATAGAATGTTAGTTAGAGTACATATCTATCTTAATCACTTGGGATTACTCATGAAGGAAATGAAAAATCATGGTGTTCAAGAGGAAAAACTAGAGCTATTGAAAGGCGTGAGTGGTGCGTTTAGGCCTGGAGTATTGACAGCTTTGATGGGAGTTAGCGGGGCGGGAAAAACAACTCTAATGGACGTATTGGCTGGGCGTAAAACGGGAGGATACATTGATGGGACAATAACCATATCGGGGCATCCAAAGAAACAAGAAACTTTTGCAAGAATAGCAGGTTACTGCGAGCAAACAGACATTCACTCGCCTCACGTCACAGTGTTCGAATCCTTACAGTTTTCAGCATGGCTTCGTCTGCCTCCTGAGGTGGATGCTGCAACACAGAAGGTATATTTACTATCTCAGAACAACGTCAAAAGGGATACAAAAAAATTGGATTTTTCTGACATGAAGCTCAATAACTAGTACAGATGTTTGTGGAGGAAATTATGGAACTAGTAGAACTAACTCCGTTAAGAGAAGCGCTCGTGGGCTTGCCTGGCGTGAACGGTCTTTCCACCGAGCAACGAAAGAGGTTAACCATAGCAGTGGAACTCGTTGCCAATCCTTCGATTATATTCATGGATGAGCCAACGTCTGGCCTCGACGCTAGAGCAGCTGCAATCGTCATGAGAACAGTGAGAAATACGGTCGACACGGGTCGAACTGTGGTCTGCACCATTCATCAGCCAAGCATTGATATTTTCGATGCGTTCGACGAGGTAAGCTTTCGGGCTCTATTCTCTCTATTTATCTTGCGTGGAAAACGAGTCGTGCGATTGAAAAACTTGACATTATAAACCACTGCAGCTTCTACTACTAAAACGAGGAGGCGCGGAGATATATGTAGGGCCTTTGGGTCATAATTCTTGCGAGCTGATCAAATATTTCGAGGTTGGAAAAAATATGCATCCGTTAAGTTCTCGGATCTATCCATGCATCGCATGCTGATAATATACGTACTGTTACTGAATCTTTACAGGGAATTCAAGGAGTCCCCAAGATCAAAGACGGCTACAATCCCGCCACATGGATGTTGGAGATAACTTCGATGAATCAAGAAGCAGTTCTTGGCGTCGATTTTGGTGAAATATACAAGAACTCAGAACTTCACAGGTGCGAAAATGAGATAAATCACACTCAAACACACACAAAAATGTAGCTGAGCTGAGCTTTACCGTTACACGTAATATGCAGGAGAAACAAAGCACTGATCAAGGAACTGAGCGTACCTGCGCCGGGCTCGAAAGACCTATCTTTCCCAACACGTTACGCCCAACCTTTTTGGATGCAATGCATGGCTTGTCTATGGAAACAACACTGGTCGTATTGGAGAAATCCTCCGTACACAGCCGTGAGGTTGTTATTCACGATATTCATCGCTCTGCTCTTCGGAACTATTTTCTGGAACATTGGCTCGAAAAGGTCAGATAAAAAAATACCCTTCCTCTGTTCATCGAACCAAACCTAAACAAACAGCTACCGTTATTAGGGGCAAGACGCAAGATATCTTCAACGCCATGGGATCGATGTACGCAGCTGTTCTTTTCCTCGGAGTACAAAACGCTTCGTCCGTGCAGCCAGTCGTGGCCGTCGAAAGAACCGTGTTCTACAGAGAAAGGGCAGCTGGGATGTACTCGTCTCTGCCCTACGCCTTCGGGCAGGTCGTTGTCGAGCTGCCCAACCTATTCATTCAGACGGTGATCTACGGGCTGATAGTCTACGCAATGATAGGGTTCGAGTGGACGGCGGTGAAGTTCTTCTGGTACATCTTCTTCATGTACTTCACCTTGCTCTACTTCACCTTCTATGGGATGATGACCGTAGCCGTGACGCCCAACCACAACATAGCTGCCATCGTTTCGTCTGCTTTCTACGCATTGTGGAATCTCTTCTCTGGGTTCATCGTTCCCAAAACGGTACGTAATTAAAAACGAATCCATGTATCATGTACGTATATATACCCTGCAAAAACACAGAGGATTGAAGTTGAAGTTTGGTTGTGGAAAAAAACAGAGGATTCCAGTTTGGTGGAGGTGGTACTATTACATATGCCCTGTTTCGTGGACGCTGTACGGACTGGTGGCGTCTCAGTTTGGAGATGTACAGAGCAAGATCGACGACGGTGACCAAACGGTGGAAGAGTTTGTGAGAAGTTACTTTGGGTTCAGACATGATTTCTTGGGATACGTAGCTCTGATAATAGTGGGAACGCCTGTGCTCTTCGGCTTCATTTTTGGATTCTCTATCAGAGCATTCAACTTCCAAAAGAGATAGACTAAAAGCAGACACATGCCATAATGTATAATCTCCAGAAAGAAAAAAAAAATCCATCTTGTTATCGTTTTAGCGTTCTTGTGATAACAGAGGATTAGTTGGTGTCTGAATAGATTCAACGATCTCAAATCATCGATGTTTCCATTAACTAATTACTAGGTTTCTCCATCTTCCTGGGATTCTCCATCCCACAATACTTCAACGAATACACCGCCATACAAGGATTTGGCCCCGTTCATACCTCGGGCAGATGGGTATGAAAGGAATCTTTTTTTTTTCTCTTGTTCTTTGCCTTTTTTCGATAGTGATTCGACGACCATCTATCTGTTTACTGTTCAGTACAACGATATAGTGAACGTTCCATTCTCGTCTGAGGCATTTGTTGCCGGCGTTGTTGCGTATTTCTTGGACAATACGATGCACCAGAAGGACAGTCAAATAAAGAAAGACAGAGGCAAACTATGGTGGGTAAAGTTTCGTTCTTTCAAGACTGATACGAGAAGTGAGGAGTTCTATTCTCTTCCCTTCAATCTCAACAAGCATTTCCCATCCGTGTAGATAAGAAACCTTCTTCCCTTTGAAACTCATCTCCTGTAGTTGGGACTTAAAATTTCTTGTTTTCTTAATTGCAGTAGAAAAGGTTTCTGTTTCCTCTGCATGGATGAAGCAGATGAAGATTATAGTGAAAAACATAGTGTTTGGTTATGCTGATACTATCATTGGCCTAGAAATTTCACAAATCTTGCAATCCCAAGGCAAACAATGAGAATTTATTACAGGCTTAATACGATGAATGATTAAAAAGCCAGGAAGTTCGTTCTTAGTTTGAATGTTTGCGTGCTTCTTCTCTCATGGTTGCTTTGACATAGATCTCGTAGCAGCATCCTGAAATATGCAATACAAACAAGTATGATTATTTTCTTTTACATTATTCCCCTGATTATCGTGTTATCGATCTGCAAGGCCTATAAGAGGTAATAGTTCTACTCGGAATGAGCGATTTTACTCTAATATATACCAGGCCGACTACAAATCAAACACATAGTTTTATGATGATTAGAAGCTGTTAATTCTTGTGATGTGTGAATCTTGAAAATAGTTGGGAGTAGATTCAAGTTCTTAATTCATAATCATAAGCATGCGAAGCATCACATATCGAAGCAAAGAGCGGCAAAGAATAAGAATCTGGGAATGAGTATGTTCTGAAAGTATAAATATAAACCTGCCACAACTATGATTGTAAGTACATCTCCTATCTTCTTGAGTCGCCTCAGACTCTGATTGTACGGTTTAAAGCGTCTTAGAGATGGATCCTCAGCCAAGAGCTGCAATACAATGAAAACTTCCTTAGATAAAAGGCACCATTTTCTGAGTTTGGACGTATCGAACAAGCTATCTAGTGGTGACAATGGATTGATATATGTTAATAACAAGAGGAAGTCCACCAAAAAAAAAAAGAGCAAGTAGGAAATCTTGAATCCATAACTATCTCAAGCAAAATAAACAACAATTACCAATTTGATGCGAAGCATCAGGAAATAGAATGTATGAACATAACTATGTATGGTCAACAGATATGTGAAGATAATGTTTTTCTTCACTATCTTGCTTGTTCCCCCACCAATTTCACTACGATCAAGCATACACAGATCACAAATCACAAATCACAATTTGTCTAATCGTTTTAAGGAATACATTCATTCACGACATTCAGGAAAATTTCTATAAATCGATTGCTCAGTCATGACTGCCAGCTCGAATTCGAAAAAAATAAAAAGGAAAAAGGGAAAAGAACACCCACCGCTTTCTCCCGAGCACCAGGCTCAACATGAAAACCACGAGCTGACTGAGACAAACCCCCACCAGATTTCTGCGATTCAGACAAAACACCATCCTTATTACTTTTTTCAGGTTTCTATTGCAATAAAACCCAAAAAACGATAAACAAGAATCTACGGATCCGTACATAAAAGCCACTTTGCGTGTACCTGCTGGGAGTGAAGTCGAAGCGCAGGCACGGTAGTCTTGTTGAGTAAAAAGGCCATACTTTCTTTTCCCCTTCTCCGAATTTCCCTTCCCCCTCGATCGAGATGATGATATCAGATGAAAGCGTCAAAGGTAACTTTATATTTCGCTCGGTGATACAAAAAATTTATTATTGGGCCTGATACAATTAGACCGATATAAATGGGCCGATATAATTGGGCCAAGCATTTCTACGTTGGGCCACGGACCACTACAGTGGGTCCATTGCATGCATGATAGAGCATTATAATTAGGGGTGGTTCGGTACGGTATACCGTACAAAAAACGTGACCATACCGAAATTTCGGTATTGAAAAAAAGCATACAATACCATACCAAAAATTTCAGTATACCTTAAATTTCGATACGGTATCATACCGAAATTTCGGTATGGTATCGGTAACATACCTTCTATACCATCCACACGGAGGGTTTTTACCATGCGTGTCTCGTAACTCGTTAATTCATTGTTTTCTATTTTTTAGTCAATTCAAATTTCTTAGGCCCCAATAAGGTGGATTATTAATACCAAAATTTTCAAAATAAAAAGATTTTTAATTAATAAAATAACCTTAAATAATTTACATATTTTAATCAGTCTCCTTAGTAAGACAAAGAACTTTACATAACCACAAAATACAACTTTGTATATAGATTAATTAAAACGAAAGGCTATTTAAAAATTTACTGAAGAGAAACAAACATGTATTTTGTATTTCCTTTTTTTTTTAATGTAAGTAAAATATGGTGGGCCTCAATAATCTTACAAAGTTGGGTGTAGTTAATAATTTATGTGCTAATTAAATTTATGAAGATCCTTATAATATTTTATCAATTTTATATTTTTTTGAAATAATATAATATATGTAGGTGTGTGTATATATATATATATATAATATTAAAAATTCTAGTATTTCGGTATGATCGGTATACCTAATTTTTAAAATTTTCATACCATTACCTTACCGAAAATTTCGGTACGGTATCATACCTTACCAAAAACTTCGATATACCAAAATTTTCGATATTCCTGTACGTTTCGATACTATAAGGACGGTATATAGGTATTTCGATATATTTTCCCAGCCCTAATTATAATCACATTTGTTAAATACATTATACTCGACACGATATGCTTACAATTAAATCAACTAATATGTAATCTCATATTTAAACCGAAACCAAAAGGACGGCAAAAAGAATACCCAATATTGTCTGTTAATAGGGACAGCTATAAGTAAAAACACAATTAGGTAGGAGAGAATAATAATAATAATAATAATAAAAAAGAAAGATGATGCAATAGAAGCAAGTTATTGAATGTTGACTAAGCTAAATACAATCATTCAAAGAAATACATAAAAAGGAGAACAAAACTAGAACATAACACCAGACAACTCATGGGCTGCGCCCATAAACCTTAGCCTCAATGTTTGACAAGAAAATCAAAGTAAAAAAAAATACTACGCATGATAGGAATAGAATTTGCATTTGTCTTCTCTTTATCATATATGATATCTATATAATGCATGCAATGTAATACTATTTCTATGAGTGACGACAAAGAGCATAGCTCTGAAAAATCAAAGTTGAAAAAGCATTCCTCCACTCAAAGTTGTTTTATTCCTTTGTACAAAAAATATTCGGTCCCTCCACACACATATTTCATATACTGAAAATAACAAATTGGTATCAGAGCCATACCACTCGGAGTCATGCCCGTCCCGCGCCTCACAAAACTCAACTATGATAGTTGGGTTATCCGAATGAAGGTACTGCTCGGGTCACAAGGCGTATGGAATAGCGTAGAAAAAGGGTACATCGAAGCGAAGAAAATGGACGACGCGGCTCAAATTAAGGTGTCGCAAGAATCTCACCAACTAGACCAGACCGCGCTCAACTTCATCCACCAAGCGTTAGGCGATCCCGGCCTCGAAAAGATAGCAGGCGCGAAAAATTCGAAGGAAGCATGGGAAAAACTGGAGACAGCGTACAAAGGCACCGACCGAGTAAAACAAGTACGGTTGCAAACGCTTCGTGGCGAATTCGAAATGACAAGAATGAAGAATGGCGAAGGCGTATCCGATTATATTACGAGAATACAAACCATCTCAAATCAGTTGAAGAGTAACGGGAGGCCCTAACGGAAGCCCGCGTCGTCGAGAAAATTCTCCGCTCTCTGACGGACGAGTACGAGAACGTGGTATGTGCAATTGAAGAATCCAAAGATCTCGAAGAAATGACGGTCGACGAACTTTCCGGTTCGCTCGAAGCTTACGAGCTACGGAAGAAAAAAAAGAAGCAGGAATCGCTTGACGAGGCTCTGCAGACGAAGTTGTCAGTTAAAGAAGACAAGGCGCTATATACGCATCACGGCCGAGAACGAGGACGAGGTCAACGAGGACGAGGTTTCATCCAAAATTCAGGCCGAGGACGAGGATACAATCCGGAACAACGGCAAACGAGCAATCAAAATTGGAAAGGACGAGGTCGAGCTCAATGGCGAGGTGGTCGCTCGAATCGACCGAGCGTTGAATGCTACAACTGCGGGAAGTTCGGACATTTCGCAAAAGACTGTTGGTCCGAAAAGAAGGTGGACGAAAATGCGAATCTAATCACACAAGAAGAGCCAAAAGACGAAGGCGTTCTCTTGATGGCGCTCGAGGATACGAGTCCAGGCAACGATATGGTGTGGTATCTTGACACTGGTGCCAGCAATCATATGAGCGGACATAAACATCTTTTCACTGATCTGAAGAAGATCGATGATGGCCACGTGTCTTTTGGAGACGCGTCGAAGATAGAAGTCAAAGGCCGAGGGAAAATCTGTTTCTCTCAAAATGATGGCAAACAGGGATTGGTCGATGACGTATATTTCGTACCCGACTTGAAGACGAACATCTTAAGCATGGGGCAGTTGCTCGAAAGGGATGTTCAGTGTTCATGAAGGACCGCTCGTTACAACTAAGAAACAAAGATGGAAGAATGATTGCGCGGGTCGAGATGGAAAGGAACCGAATGTTCAGACTCAACCTTAAGGCGATTCAAGAAAAATGTTTGCGAGTTGACGTGGAGGACAAAGATCATTTGTGGCATATGCGATTTGGTCATTTGCACTACGGAGGCCTAAAGGAGCTCTCCAAAAGAAGCATGGTCCGTGGAATGCCGGTGATAGAAGGCGAAAAGAAGCTTTGTGAAAGCTGCGTAATCGAGAAACATACGAGAACGGCGTTCCAGAAGCAGGCAGAATATCGAGCGCGCAAACCACTCGAGCTCATACATACAGACATATGCGGGCCGATCACACCAGAATCATTCGGCGGAAGAAGATATTTCATCACTTTCATCGATGACTACTCAAGAAAGACGTGGGTGTATTTTCTAAAGGAAAAATCAGAAGCGCTCGAGACATTTAAAAAATTCAAAACTATGGTCGAGAAGACGACGGGTTCAAACATCAAGGCGCTCCGCTCAGACAGAGGTGGAGAATATACTTCAGGCGCTTTTGTAACTTTTTGCGAAGAGCAAGGCGTCGGGAGGTTCCTCACCGCACCGTATTCTCCACAACAGAACGGCGTAGCTGAAAGGAAGAACCGAAGCGTTCTCGACATGGTTCGATCAATGTTAAAAAGCAAGGACATGCCAAAGGAATTCTGGGCCGAAGCGGTACGATGTGCCGTATATATTCAGAACCGATGTCCACATCACAGCCTCAAGAATCAAACACTGCAGGAAGCATGGACTGGCCGAAAACCAACGGTAGCGCACTTCAAAATATTTGGAAGCCTGGCGTATGCACATGTGCCCGATCAAAGAAGAACCAAGCTCGACGATAAAAGCAAAAAGCTCGTGTTTATTGGGTATGATGAGAAGACGAAGGGGTACCGGCTCTATGACCCTGAAAATAAAAAGGTGATAGTAAGTCGTGATGTTCGGATAGACGAAGAAAGTTCATGGGGCTGGAACATTGAAGAAAACACAACGCCTGAAGAACCACTTATCGTTGCACCAATACCTGTTCCGATTTCGTCTCAAGAAACTGACGAGGAGGACGAACCAAGACAGCCGAGGATGCGAAGCATGCAGGACCTATATAGATCAACTGAACAGGTTCACCTAGTCTGCTTACTGGCCGGCTCGGAACAAATTAGTTTCGAAGAAGCCATAAGAGACAAGAGATGGAAAATGGCGATGGACGAGGAAATAAAGGCGATAGAAAAGAACGACACATGGAAACTTGTGGAGTTGCCAAATGGCTATACCCATTGGAGTCAAATGGGTTTATAAAAAGAAGATGAATGCTCAAGGAAAAATTGAGCGTTACAAGGCGAGATTGGTGGCGAAGGGCTATCGACAATAAGCAGGAATAGATTACGACGAAGTTTTTGCTCCCGTTGCAAGAATGGAGACAATTCGTTTGCTCTTGGCTCAAGCTGCACAACTCAACTGGCCAATCTACCAGATGGAGTGAAGTCCGCTTTTCTGAACGGGGAACTTGAGGAGGAAGTCTACGTGGAGCAGCCCCCGGGATATTCAAAATCGAGAGAAGAGGGCAAAGTGCTAAAATTAAAAAAGGCGCTTTACGGGCTAAAGCAAGCGCCACGAGCATGGAACACCGGGATCGACGGTTATTTCAAAAAGAACAAGTTCGAGCAATGTCCGTTCGAGCACGCCCTCTACGTCAAACGAGAAGGAAAGGAAATGATCATCGTCGCTCTCTATGTTGATGACGGACTTGGGACTGATGATCGGTCTCGAAGTCGAGCAAAGAAGCACGGGAATTTTTGTGTCGCAAGAAGCGTATGCGAAGGCTATATTGAAGAAAAATAAAATGGAGGAAAGCAATCCGGTAGCGACACCGATGGAACTTGGAACAAAATTGTCCAAGTTTGAGGGAGGACAAGGAGTGAATGCGACCGACTATCGAAGTCTCGTGGGTAGTTTGCGATACTTGACTTGCACGAGACCCGATATCGCTTATAGCGTTGGACTCGTTAGCCGCTATATGGAGGATCCGAGGCAGTCACATCTAAAAGCGATTAAGAGAATTCTACGATACATCCGAGGAACACAATCGCTCGAACTATTTTATCCAGAGGCGAGCGACTGCAAATTAGTCGGATATTCTGACAGCGACTGGTGCGGAGATATTGATGATCGAAGAAGCACCGGCGGCTACGTATTTTATCTCGGGAATACGGCATTCACCTGGTTATCAAAAAACAACCGATCGTAACTCTATCAACCTGCGAAGCAGAATATGTGGCAGCATCGTGGTGCGTCTGTCACGCTATCTGGCTGAGAAATTTATTGCTCGAGTTGAATCTTAGACAAGATGAGCCAACCAAAATTCGAGTCGATAATAAGTCGCAATCGAGTTGGCGAAAAATCCAGTTCATCACGAGAGAAGCAAGCATATTGATGCGAGATTTCATTTTATTACGGAACACATAAAAAATGGAGAAGTGGAGATGGTCCACGTAGCGAGCTTAGGCCAGGTGGCAGATATTTTCACGAAACCGTTACCAACAGGTACGTTTGAGAACTTAAAGCAGATGCTCGGGATGAAAGATAGGAGGGCATTGAGCTTAAGGGAGGAATTTGTTGACTAAGCTCAATACAATCAGTCAAAGAAATACATAAAAAGGAAAACAAAACTAGAACATAACACCAGACAACTCATGGGCTGCGCCCATAAACCTTAGCCTCAATGTTTGACAAGAAAATCAAAGTAAAAAAATACTACGCATGATAGGAATAGAATTTGCATTTGTCTTCTCTTTATCATATATGATATCTATATAATGCATGCAATGTAATACTATTTCTATGAGTGACGAAAAAGAGCATAGCTCTGAAAAATCAAAGTTGAAAAAGCATTCCTCCACTCAAAGTTGTTTTATTCCTTTGTACAAAAAATATTAGGTCCCTCCACACACATATATCATATACTGAAAATAACATTGAAGACACATTTCTCTCGCTAAAGGATGATCATGCTGCTCATACAGTTTCCTGCAACTCGGACAACGATCATCACCCTCAACGATCCTTTTATGGCAGAAAAGGCAAAGCCTAAACCCGCAAGAACAAGGAAGAAAGCTCAAATCTGTACAGTCCAAGTCCTCAACGCATATAGGACAGTACAATGGGATCTGCCCAATATTCTTAGTACACTCCCGCGGGCGACGAGCTCCTCGCCTATTACGACTAACTTTACTGCCTTGCTCTACGTTCGATATGCCAACGCCAGAATACTGCTTGTTCGCAATGTGATGATCCTTTTCATATGTTTCTACCATGGGATTGTGCTGCTTTCTATCGGAGACAGCCAAAGCATCAGCTATGGCTTCCCAGTCATCTAAGCATCCATCTCCTTCTTCATCTTCCTCGCTCACGTGGCTCGAAAGACAGTCATTGCTGCTACCGCTAATGCTACTACTGCTTGAGGTGAAATTGGTATTGCTCCCCAATATGCTGCTTGACGAGTGACTTACGGGGCTCGTGGGCGGTGAGGTTAGAAATGCAGCGTAGTGATGCGTAGTCATTCCATTGCCATAGTAATCATCATCATCATCATCATCATCATCATCTTCAAGTTGAGCGCTTGTAGCTATTGGCCGGACAATTATCTGATTTTGTTTATTCAATGATTGACCTCGGCTGTCAGCTTCCTCTTTGATTTTAACTGGAATCATTAGCAAGAACCACCGAAAATTTTCTGTTAGAAGAGAATTCTACCCATGATGAAGGCGCATGCATTAGGTAACACACACACACACACACACACACACCTTTGTCACTAATCAGATCTAACGAATCAAAAGATTCAAAAATCAACGCATCAAATCTAGTATTGGCAGGTTCACAATCTATAACGAAATGCAATTGAAGATCTTAATGGAATTGGAAGTAAGAAACCCACCTTGCGAAAGCCACTGCTCACGGCGGGCATCGAGCTTCCACTGCTTGAGCTTAGCCGAGCGATTGGCCTGAAGGAAAATTAACTTATTGCAGATAAGATAATCAAAAGAAACCATTACAAAATCATGAAACAGCGCCTTCAATTCCCAACAAAACCAATGGAATTGGAGTCAGAAAAACGTATAATACAAGTTTTATTTTTTTAAGAAAAAGAAAGGAAATTCACCCTAATACCTTCTTTTTCTTAGAGAAATCTGTATGGTTAGGCGATGACGCCATAGCGATTGAGGCGTTGGGGATCGAATCAGAAGCCATGACTGGTGGATATTCAGCTCCAAATAATTACAAAAACCCAAAATATTTTGAATCGATAGACAGAGCGAGACGGAGAGCGATCGAGCGACGTGTGTTTGGAATATGGACGAGGACAACGTAAGTCTATTTATAGGTTTCCTTTATTTTCTTTTGGTTCCCCAATTCCAGTGTTATTATTACTAGGTTTGCCCCCGTGCATCCGGGGTTATTTCTTGTCATGAAAATTGAATAATATTCAATTAAGATGGATTATCTCTTTCAATTATATACATCAATCATTCCATTTTTAATTAAAAGCGGAAAAGTAATGCAACTCCTTAATTTAAATACGATAAAATATATTTTCATCAAGTACAATCGTATTCATAATAAACGACGATATGGTATGTTGGTCGATGGTGTTGAAAACACCGTGGTATACAATGTTGCCGAACTCGTTATCTTCTACGTCGTCTTCTTTGATGCTCATAATATGCTCATAAGAGAAAGATTAAATCTCTTTTCATAAGTCATGCATATCACTTTCAAAAGCTTTAGTCTCAAATAACATAAATGGTGATTCTCGAATTGGCTCCATGATACTATGTTGCAATTTTAGATAATCTCTTCCCGAGCAAAAGTGTACCATTCTTAGACTCAATATTTTATGTTATCATTCATGAGATAAGACACCAGCGTCATCCATAGGGTGCAGATCAAATCAAAGTCCGATACCAAAATTCTATGAAAATGCAGAAGTTTGTTTCGATCTTGTTGTGAAACTTCGTAAGACTGCTTATTTTCGCGATTGCACTTGTAGAAGGCTGCACCAATTTGTATGACTGCAAACTTCGTAGGACTGCTAACTACAAGACTACTTAATTGCGTTTTCTGGAAGACTACAATAATTTGTAAGAGCGTACGACTGCGATCTTCGTAAAATTGTTGTAACTTGTAAGAGTGTACGACTACGAACTTCGTATGACTGCAGTAATTTGTAGAAGTGTACGACTGCGAACTTCGTAAGACTACTCCAGTGTAATGATACACACAAATGTAAGACTCTAACTTGTGCGACTGCAATTTTGGAAGACTACAGTAGTTTGTATGACTATATGAACCGAAATCATTAAATATGTGTCCACATATAAGCCATCTTCCAATAAATAAATATTTAACATTGACGTTATCAGAATAAAACTATAGCTGAAAGAACACCTTTGTTCAGAAGGTAACTAAGAAACTGAATTACAACACATTAAGCGGTAAGGAGAAAATGTTCGAACAACGCCTTAAAACCCATCCAACTCTAACATTATAGTTTCTTGATTAAAACAAACGGTCAACAATGAATCGTTGTTCATACAAAATGTATTTCGATATCTTTCGGCGTACCCCTGAGCAACTCGCCTACCATTTATTGTTGTTTAAAGCGCACAATCTCGTACGGACCTTTATTCAAACACTTGAAAGACCTTTCTCGATAACGGCACAATGCAACATAACGTTGAGAAACCCATCTTTTAAGGCTGATTTTCTATGTCCCACGTCTCAAATTTCTAAGCAAACCATCAATGAAGTTAATGGGATAAAAAAATTAATGACTCTTGTATAAAAATGAGACTTCCCTACATCCAGTGAAAACTTTCCATTTTTCTGCTAGTTTTTCAAGCCTTAGAGGTCGGTCTGAACAGCTTTGACACGGCAAGCTGTAAACTCAATGTTCTGCTTTAGTCTCCGTGTGCACCCGATTAACTCGTATGCAAACCATATGAATCTTGGAAATGGGATTTCTCAGAATCAAGCAAAAGATCAGTCGAATCGAATAAAGCTCGCAAACAAAAGCAATTGCTTCTCTCAGAAGCTTGAGCAGCTGAAGGTAATTTGACAGAAAAATACAACTACAACAGCATTACTCCGAAACCACCCAGGTTTATAAAAATATAAATAAATAAAACAACGACGTCTTCTTCCTATCACAATGCAAGTAATATTTCACACTTGACAAAAAGCGAATGCACCATTTTCACACAGTCTTCATAGTCATCAAGATGACAAATACCCAACACCCTTTTCAAATAAAAAAAAAAAAAAATTCGAGCAATCTTGTTACCTAATCATGGATCTGAGGTGGGCAACTCCAAATGCAAGTGAAGGTGAGCAAAAAAAACTCGGAATATTTTCCAACTTACAGTAGGACTTCAAATTCATTCCATTTCGAGAAAAAAATTCTTGTCGTATAAAAAATAAAATTTCTTCCGCATATTATGAAGGATTCTACCTTGCACCACCAGTTTCGAGCATTTTGATCTCCTTTGACTACCTTTAAGGTAATTCCTTTAAGACCCGATGTTTCCCAACTCCTCCTCTTTTCTCCATGAAATTGATCCTTTGAACGAACAAAAGAAACGTCTCAACAGAAGATCGTCTACACAGCTCAGCTTCAGCGATTAAATATGCAAAAAATAATGCAAAGAGAAAACTCCACTAAAATTATAACGATGATTAGTCTGAGAAGATGCAATTCTCGGAATAAAATACAATTTCAAGTTTTGTCCATACAATCAAAGAAATAACAACAAAAAGCACAATTTCTTGACTTCATATGTACTTGAGAAACAAATATCTGATGAATAAATAGAAGAAAAGAACGACATAGAAAAACTCAGTAAAAATTTCATGCAAAAACTGCAATAATAAATATGTTATTATCGCCATATCTTCAACCAAATCAATACTCTTTGGAAAAAAAGAATCCGCCAAAAGTACCGTATGAAATGCAACAAACATTTCATTAATCAACGATCCCGAACAGAAAAGACGCAATCTTTAACCACTAACATATTCTTACTTAGATTTGATATTTCGAATTCAAATCTTAAATTTCGAATTGAATTACGAATCGAGCAAAAATATTCGGTTCATTTGCAACTGTAGTCTAGCACAAACGAAGTTATCGACATACAATTTTTTTTCCGCAATTCAAAGAAAATCTTGAACAAACTTTATTTATATAACTTTTATTGCCTGCAATATTTTTCCTTACAAAACCAAACTACATAAATTAAAAAGTATTTTTCCTTAATATCTTTTTTATTTATTCTCATTGTGTTAATGAGGTCTACTCTTTTTACTTGGTATTCCTTCCCCATCCACGAATATAATGTACCTTGTTTATTGCATCAAAATACAATTTTCTTTCTCATATAATATAAAATTTGTTACAAAATTGTTGTAAGAACATGAAAAATGTCTACATAAATATTAGAGTTAGAAGAAGTAATTTTGCTTATTGTACTTCCATAATAACTTTAGAAAAAAACAAATAGTCAAATTACAACTATACGATTTAACAAAAAAAAAAAAAAAAAAAAAAACCTACAACTATACAACAACGTATTGCATAAACTATCTAACCAGTCTTTTTATATGTAACCAATGTCATAATAATATATACACATAATTTAATTATTAACTCATAATAAAACCTTTGGATAAAAAGTGTCGCGTACACGATGAAAAAACTTCTATCATATTTATAAATGGTCAGCACGATAGTGAATGCCAATAACGAAACATCGCATGCTATTGAAAAAACTTCGGGAGTAACTGAAAACAAAACCTATAAATGTACCCAAAAAATGAAATAATAATAATAAAGAAAATCGCATCCCATGTGACGAAGAAATATCAACCATTGCGTTTTTCTTGCATCATATCATATTATCATCTGATGCGATTCAAATGAGCAAATGGCTCCTCCTAGCTCGCTTTACGCGCTGACTTGGCGACTTCGGGCATACCAAACACATTCCAAAACCTAAGCGTTTCAGCGCCAGCAGCCGAAGCAACCGTGCACCCATCTGGGCTCCGAAGAAAGAACAACAAACACAAGCGACACTAAAAAACAGATGAAAACTACATCGTTATTGACTCAATATTGTAAAATAGACCTCAATTTCTCATGGATACCTCGAATTTATACCGATTACTTGCAAGAAACGGATATTATATTTTTCCTAAATCGTGTAAAAAAGAAATACTTATAACATAGCAAAAAATAACATATGTCTTATGCTTAATAACAAATGTTGACTTAGAAGTAACACGTCCCTGAAAAGTAATAACGCATTGTTTGTCGTAAATAACACATTCTGTATACAACCAATGGATCAGGAGAAAAAGAACGAAAATCACAACGACACTAAAAAACAGATGAAAACTGCATAAATCTCGTCGTTATTGACTCAATAAGGTAAAATAGACTTAAGTTCTCATGTGTACCTCGAATTTATACCGATTAGTTGCAAGAAGTAAATATTATATTTTCCCTAAATCGTGTAAAAAAGAAATACTTTTAACATAGCAAAAAATAACAAATGTCTTATGGTTAATAACAAATGTTGGCTTAGAAGTAACACGTCGCTGAAAGGTAATAACGCCTCGTTTGTCGTAAATAACACATTCTGTGTACAACCAATGGATCGGGAGAAAAAGAACGAAAATCACAACGACACTAAAAAATAGGATGAAAACTGCATAAATCTCATCGTTATTGACTCAATAAGGTAAAATATACCTCAATTCCTCATGGGTACCTCGAATTTATAGCGATTAGTTGCAAGAAACAAATATTATATTTTCCCTAAATCGTGTAAAAAAGAAATACTTATAACATAGCAAAAAATAACAAATGTATTATGGTTAATAACAAATGTTGACTTAGAAGTAACACGTCGCTTAAAGGTAATAACACCTTGTCTGTCGTAAATAACACATTGTGTATATAACCAATGGATCAGAAGAAAAGAACGAAAATCACAAACGACACTAAAAAACATATGAAAACTGCATAAATCACGTCGTTATTGACTCAATAATGTAAAATAGACCTCAATTTCTCATGGGTACCTCGAATTTATACCGATTACTTGCAATTTATGTCGAAATCTAGATTCGATTTACCATTATATTCTCGAATTTGCACCCTAATTAGACAAGCAAATTCTACCTCGTGCGTCGTCAATATCATAGTGAATCCAACATGACATGTCGAAATCGGTTGGATGGGGCAGTCCATTTTTTTGTGCTCGTTTCTGTGTAAGAAAAATATTCTATAACTGTCACAATATTATTGAAAAATAACGTGTCTGTTTCCTAAAGTAACAATATTCTGTAACTGAGTAACATAATATTGTTGAAAAACAACGTGTCTGTTTCTTAAAGTAACAATATACTGCAACTGAGTAACATAAAAAAGAGCATTTTAGTAAGGGTATTTTCGTCAAATCATAATTTTTGGTCCTTTAACTTGAATTTTACATAAAGTAGGTCCTTTAAACTTATTATTTTTGTAACAGGGCCTGACAAGTAAATTGAATTAGTGGGGCCTGACATAAAATTCCCCCTTTAAATAAGGATAAAAGGGTGATTGACATTTGTAGGCATCCTTTTCAATGCAGTTTACAAAAGTAAGCATTGCGCCTAAACCCCTACAAATATAGGCAAAATTTCTTTTTATATTATATTTCATACTTATTTTTGTTGTTGGTATATATTTGATAATTTTTAAGGGGGAATTTTAGTCAGGCCCCCCTAATATTTTAATTTACTCGTCGGGGCCTATCACAAAATGAATAAGTCTGAAGGACCTACTTATGTATAATTCGAATAAAGGACCCAAAAATATGATTTGACGAGATACCCTTACTAAAATGCTCATTTTTTTCCGGTGAAAGTCTATACGTGTTCGTGGTCTTATATGAAGTGGTCCTTTTACTTTATTTTATGTTACTCAGTTACAGAATATTGTTACTTTAGGAAACAGACACGCTATTTTTCAGTAATATTGTGTTACTTTGATATTGCAAAACGTTATCAACAGAATTTTTTTTATTTAATGATCGAACTCATTTTTCTTACACTGAATCGAGCACAAAAAAATTCGACTGCCCCATCCAACCGATTTCAACATGTCATGTTGGATTCATTAGATATAAGATGCACGAGATAGAGTTTGCTTGTCTAATTAGTGTGCAAATTTGAGAACATAATGGTAAGAATCTAGATTTCGACATAAATTGCAAGTAATCGGTATAAATTCTAGGTACTCATGGTTTGAACGTTTACCAGTTGCTACTAACATCAAGATTTGAGCGAATTTTGGCATTTTGGATTGTCATTTATCGTTTTCTATAAAATCTCCACCATCTATTGCTTGAGTATTAATTCAATATAAACATCAATATTTTTTATTATTAATACCCATGAGAAATCGAGGTATATTTTACCTTATTGAGTCAATACGCCGAGATTTATGCAGTTTTCATCTGTTATTTAGCGTCGCTTGTGATTTTCTTTCTATTCCTCCCGATCCATTGCTTGTATACAGAATGTGTTATTGACGACAAACAAAGCGTTATTACCTTTCAGTGATGTGTTACGTCTGAGTCAACGTTTGTTATTAACCATAAAATTTTTATTATTTTGCTATGTTATAAGTATTTCTTTTTTACACAATTTAGAAAAAATATTTATCTGTTTCTTGCTTGTGTACAAGTTGTGTTATTAACAATATGAATTGTTATTTCTAGTGGAGGATGTGGTATTTTGTGTGAAGATTTGTCATTTTGAGTAGTTTATATGATAAATACGTAATCATATCCAATTTGTTCCTTATTTCATAACGCTCATAATGACATGCATATCATATATTTTTTGATATCAATATACTTTTCGATAATTATAAGAATCATTTAATAGGATTATTTTAGTTGGACTGATATAAATCGAAACAGGAATGCTTTTTTAATTGATATGGGTCCCTGTTTTATTGTTTGGGATAATTATTTGTACCTTATATTTTATTTCATTGGATTTCTAGAGAAAATATTGATTATTTAGTCTCATAACTACAATAAAGACATAAAAGTGACCATATTTATATTTATTATCCGAATACTCGGGCAATACACTACGCTATTTACGCTACGCGCTACCGTCGCTAAAACGCGATGCTTTGCGCTTTTTAAAACATTAGTTTCCACACAGTGCCTACATTTGTGGTGGACACATTCAAATGCCTAGATTTGTAATTAATTCCCATTATCAATGATGCATTCTAAGTTCCAACCTTCAGTCAGCTCAAATGTGAACGGGTTGCGTGGTCTTAGAGCATCCCCAACCCGCATCATGAAAATACAGTTAATTCTGCACAGTATTACAGCTGCTACGGTGCTTTTACTCCAACACATAAACTCTATATCTACACTAATTTTCACTCCAACCCATTAACTATATATTATACTCTAAAAATCAAATTCTATATTAAACTTTATATTATAGTTATTAAAAAGTCAATAAATTATAATAATTAATTTTAAAATTAACTAAGTATAAACTTAGCATATTATTTAATTATAATTTGATTAAGTTCAAACGAAAATATATATAAATAATAGAAAATTAATATTGTTTTACTATTATTATTAGAATATCAAGTATTTAAATATAATTAAAATATTTTTTATTAAATAAATTATAAATAAATAGAAAGTTCAACATAATATTTGTGCTGAAAATTGTGTGTACTCTACATCTAGAGTATTTCTGCAGATCAACACAATATTAGTGTTAGATATAGAGTC
This sequence comes from Craterostigma plantagineum, assembly GCA_027422505.1. Lineage (NCBI taxonomy): Eukaryota > Viridiplantae > Streptophyta > Magnoliopsida > Lamiales > Linderniaceae > Craterostigma > Craterostigma plantagineum. The sequence goes on from JAPQWV010000048.1 coordinate 2,939,411, forward strand.
CCATTGGAGTAAAGACGCACTTTATTTTTTGTGTTTTACCCCAAGATCCCATTGTATAGAGTCCTATCCTACCCAAGTTTTTATTTGAATTGTTCAGGTTGATAAGATTCGTCACAGTTACGTATCTTCAAAAAGTAAACCCAACTGATATCAGCAGAAACGATCAGTTATCATTATTATATTTAGCGGGTCGATGAAGGATTGTTCAGCTGTCACTCGACTAATTCAAAGTCAGCTATGGGAGCGGATGTTCCCAAACATAGCACTACGTACCTCCGAAAAAAAAAACATAGCACTACGTAGCTGCCGGCGCTGGACCTGAATATTTTTAAAAAAATTATATAGACATAATGCTACCCAACTACAAGCCTCGTACGTACAAATTAGTAGCACAAATACTACGACACATGAAGAAGCCTCGTACAACTACAAGCCTCGTGGCAAAAAAAGAAGCGTAAAGTTTTCTCGAATCATGAAGTATTACAAGGAGTGTGAATATTATGCGTCTGATGATATTGATTGGAAGATACAAGTGATTGTTGATCAGAGGCCTACACAGATGTTTTTGGCCAAGGAATTCATGTTGTATTGCCCGCGGTTCGTATTCAAGTATATGCATGACGAGCAAGGAAACTATCTTCTAAGCATCCAAGGAATCCCCGAGAGAGATTCTGATTACCTTCTTCGCCTCAAGTTGTTATCTCAAACTACCTTTCTCTCACGAAAATGGGAAACTTTAGTGATGAAAAAAAAAATTTATACAACTAATTGATTACTGCTTTGTCACTGCTTATTCCTATAATTTTTGGAGATTCCACTTCTGATGAATTTGATTATTGTTTTTTACACGACAGTATCTTTGGTGAAATCTTCGGTAGGAACAAGTTTTGGAACAAGAGATGCTCCGTACTGAATCAGCAACAGAAGACTCATCAACTTTTGGTTAATCAACCGGCAATTTACAATATGAAAACCCTCATCAATGGTTTTTCTCCCAAAATGATGAATTGTCTCAGCTTTATTAGGCCGAGTAAAAATATAATCCTATTTAGACTTTAGAGTATTCATCAACCAAAAAATTATGTTATTTTTATACTTATTTTAATTATATTTAAAGCATGTTCTATTATTATAGTAAAATCAAGCCGTTGTTCTTTATATTATTTATATTTTCATTTCTGAAGCAATTAAAATAAAATTATTCTGGCATTCTGGCATGCTAATAGTAGTTTAATTAATCTTATATCATAACTATTATCTGTTTATTCAATAACTATAACACTACAACTGTTTTGTTTCGATTCAGTATCAATTAAACAATCAGAATTTAGTGTATAAAAAAAGTTTATTAGTTGTTTTCTAAAATATAATAATAGTTTCATCTGTATATTTTAATTTGAAGTTATGTTTATTTCTAAATAAAAAAGAAAATTAAAACGATAGAAAATAGAGTTTTCGAATAGCATGGTTATTGTGTTGTATATTCAGCTATGAGGGACTTAAAAATTGGAGTAGTGAGGAGCAAATATTTATCCGCGAGTTATATGAGTACAGGGACTCCCTCCGGCGACACAACGTACGTGACATACCGAGAGTTTACAGACTCGATCGACCCACCCACTACCCTCGACTTGGGAGCATTCTCGCGGCAACCCGACTACCATCAGCATCAAAAACAGCCTTGAAAGCTGCCCCAGAGATAAACGGAAAAATCCTCGAAGGACCTTCAGTCCTCGCACCATTATTGGCTGCTGCGAGTGCATCTTGGGGCAGCCCCTTGTCGAGGCGCAAATCCCCAGCTTTTGTTCGAGTGGACGAGCCATTGTCGCCTTTGGAAACAGCACAGGACGAGCCGTCACCAGAAAGGAATTATTGACCTGTCGCACTACTCAAATTTGAAGTCGTATGTACACCTCGGCCCGACAACAACCATCGCCGGTGATTGAGCAACCCCGACCGAAGGCCGACGTCACATCACCATTATCAAACTCTACTTCAAAACTCGGGAAAATCAGCACGTTTTGCAGGTATCCCTAGTTATTTTCCATGTTCTAACCTTTTTCTCCAGATCTGGATTGTTTGAAGCCGAATCAAGGCTGATCCATGCGAGTAAAAAAGAACGCGCCCAAAAGAAGTTTTGAATTTCTCGAGGGAATGCGCAACCCCCCGTAATGACCTGGTTATAAGGACGACCATCAAGCTCCATCCCCTGTTCTTCCAAGAGTTCTCCTTGAATTAAAGGTTGCCTTTGCGACTCGATTGTAAGTTTTTCGATAACTTGGGGTAAACTTCTTGTTACCGTTGTTGACTATTGCATGCCCGGGGAAGAAATATGCTATGATGTTAGATTGCGGGGTGCTTTATTAAATGGTGCTGCAATTATTTTATCTCCCTGAGAGTTCCGCATGTATATGCGCTGTTGTCCTAGTTGTCATAGCAGGTTCTTGCACCTTCAAAGACCTGAGAACTCGACTTTCTGATACTCGAGAATGCAGACTATATACGCCAACGACTCGCCTATTTGCGAAATGAAAGCGCCGATCAAAAACTTCGCCCGGTAAACAAGATCGAAGACCTTGGCCAAGGCTGAAGATCATTCTCCTAAAAATTTCGTCTACGCGACGCAGCGCCACCTTTATAAAAGCTAGAGGCAAAAATGAATTACACCAAGCCCCTCGGGACTATTCCCCTTGGGTACTAATATTTTGGGCACATTGAATTCCTTCTACGAGAGGCTGAAACATTCTCCCCTGTGGGGGAGAGGAGATTTTGCGCACATTATTATCCCTCTATGCGAGGCAGCGCCACCTCTATATAAGCTAGAGGCAAAGAAGACCCTTGGGACTGTTCCCATCGGGTAAATATACTTGTGTACATTGAATTCCCTCTGCTAGGGCTGAGACATTCCCCCCTGTGGGGGAGAGGAGATTTTGCGCACATTGTTATCCCTATATTCGAGGCAGCCCACCTCTATAAAAGCTAGAGGCAAAGAAGACATAATTTGAAGATCGCCGAGGCTCTCCTTGGATTCGGGGGACGCCCCTGACCCGAGGCAAGAGACCTCACGTTTATTACGCCACATCCGAAGCGCTTGACGAGGACAAGAACAATGGAGTCGCGCGAACAAATTGAAGACAATATCAAGGTAACTAAAATTCTTTATTTATAACGATAAAGCTTCAAAGGTCTTAGCGGGTAAAATAGGAAAGCGGAAAGCAAAGACAAAAGTCACAATCCGAAGGACTAGCAAAACAAAATTACTCGAACCGCGCTCGAGGAACCTTCGCGAGGTAAGTACCCCTTTTTCTCAATACTCGAATTTTTACTACGTCCAAAATTTACTATACTCTTTTGAACTATTTATGAGGGAGACTATTGTTATCCTCGGATTTAACCGGTAAAATATTCGAGCCTAATCGAAAATGAGGCGGGAAATATTCCTCGAGAAAAACACCTCTCGAGTCAATATCCCACGGACAAACACCGTCCGAGGTAGCCGAAGGAACTCCACCCGAGGGGTGACGCCTTGCTCGAGCAATTTCCCGAGGACGCCGAAGAAACGCCACCCGAGCAGTGACGGTTCGCTTTAGCAATTTCCTGAGGACGCCACTTAGCCGCTAACCCACTAACATTCTCCTACACATAACTAACCCCCACTAACCCCATATGGCTTACCCACTATGGATCAATTAAATGGGAGGTTACCACCACGGGGTCCCACATATAAATACACGACGGTTCATTCTCAATAAGGCACGTCATTCATTCCATACTACTGCTACTACTACTACAACTCTTTCTCCTCGACGAATTCATAATCTCATAGCACAAGGCAATCATGCGGCTTTCTATTACGGGTACGGGTTCTCTACTTATATACGCTATCTCGAATACTTTTATACGTTTTGATGTTATTTTCTATACGAAGAACGATTGACTGCTTGAGCGTCGGAGGGGCGTCGCCGAAACGGCGCCCTTTATCTCGTCGTTCTCGTGGTGTTTCGGGGATTCACTAAAGACGAAGACGACGAACTCGAAACGGCGTCGATCGATAACTTCCAGCGCACCATTGATGCGTCGGGATATTTTTCGACGGCATCAATGTGTATATATATAAGTTAGTTGTCTACACTAAGTTACATAAACCAATGGACGTCCTCCGTCTGTATTGTTTCAATAAACGGGCGGCTGCTAATATATAGTAGGTAATATTTGGGGGAGTTATGCAAAGGTCAAATATAGTATTCCCTGTTTTCTTCATCCCCCATAACTTTAATGGAATTTCTTGTACATCACACCGTTCGGTTTGACAACCAAACGGTTCACTTGATTCAATTTCAGGCAGCGACAGGAACAATCTGCCCACTCAAAAGTTTGCCCCGTGGCAAAAGGAGAAGCGTAAAGTTTTCTCGAATCATGAAGTATTACAAGGAGTGTGAATATTATGCGTCTGATGATATTGATTGGAAGATACAAGTGATTGTTGATCAGAGGCCTACACAGATGTTTTTGGCCAAGGAATTCATGTTGTATTGCCCGCGGTTCGTATTCAAGTATATGCATGACGAGCAAGGAAACTATCTTCTAAGCATCCAAGGAATCCCCGAGAGAGATTCTGATTACCTTCTTCGCCTCAAGTTGTTATCTCAAACTACCTTTCTCTCACGAAAATGGGAAACTTTAGTGATGAAAAAAAAAATTTATACAACTAATTGATTACTGCTTTGCCACTGCTTATTCCTATAATTTTTTGGAGATTCCACTTCTAATGAATTTGATTATTGTCTTTTACACGACAGTATCTTTGGTGAAATCTTCGGTAGAAACAAGTTTTGGAACACTAGGTACCCCGTGACAGTTGCCTCCGAATCAGCAACAGAAGACTCATCAAAGTTGAGGTTAATCAACCGGCAACTTACAATATGAAAACCCTCATCAATTGCTTGTTTCCCAAAATGATGAATTGTCTCAGCTTTATTAGGCCGAGTAAAAACATAATCATATTTTAGACTTTAGAGTATTCATCTACCAAAAATTTATTTTTATTTTTATATTTAAATTGTATTTAAAGCATATTCTATTATTATAGTAAAATTAAGCCGTTGTTCTTTATATTATTATTTGTATTTTCATTCCTGAAGCAATTAAAATAAAATTATTCTGGCATGCTAATAGTAGTTTAATTCTGTTTATTCAATAACTATAACACTACAACTGTTTTGTTGGATTCAGTATCAATTAAACAATCAGAATTTAATGTATAAAAAAGTTTATTAGTTGTTTTCTAAATATAATAATAGTTTCATCTGTATATTTTAATTTGAAGTTATGTTTATTTCTAAATCAAAAATAAAATCAAAACGATAGAAAATAGAGTTCTCGAATAGCAAGGTTATTGTGTTGTATATTCAGCTAATGTCGTTGCCTATATTGTAGGGTTATTGCTTCAGAACAGGAGGAAAGTCAAGTAATCAGCACCCTCAGACGACGAAGTTTCCTGATGTACTGGGGTTGTTGTTTGAACTCACTTTAGGGGTTGTTTTTATGTGGGTATAAGTGAGTATAGATAGTTAGGGGGTGTATGAATAAGTTATCTCCTGCTTGTTATTTGTGTATAGTCATACATGCCTTGATAACTATACAGGTCTAATACAAGGATTTTGGTTATAAGCCTTGTATATGCATACCGACCTTAGTAGTAGCTGCCCCTTTGTGTGATGATTGCTTGTCGATATGATCGTGCTAATGACGATAGAATTATGTCCATGGTTTATTTGTAAAGACAACTAAGCTCGCAATATAAGTTTGGGTAGTTACTTACTACACTGTGTGTGATTACTTTTTTTTTTCAAAGATATAGATCATTAAAACATGAAAATTTAGGGGACTAAAGAGTCCAAATGCACCATCAGGTAACATTCAACAGTTCCGGAGGCAAGAAAGCTCTCAGCGAGAGAGAAGCAAAAACAAAGCAAAACAAAGTCAAACAAACTCGAAGAAGGTGCGATTACAAAAGTCAATTTGTTTTTAATTCTCTAAATTGGACATTGAAATGGTAAAACCAATAATGTTGCCCCACCCATCACTTGCATACATCAGCAGCTTGCGTATGTAGAATGCAACCCTAATAGATATTTAGTGGAGAGATAACATATCATTTATGATCTCATGAATCAGACCCACCTCATTATCACATGGAAAATTATAATATAAGCGAGCATAACACATATAGAATAGGCACGCTTATGATTAATTTAGAATTAATGTGATCTAATATACACGGCTATTCGAAGTTCAGCCCATATCGTTTTGGTATGATTATCAACATTACCATGCTTGTTTTGTAAATTTCAACGGTAAGACAAGCTCCAAATATTACAATTATTACTGATTTACTCCTCTGCAGATAATTACTGAAGATTGCTCACGATTGCATGCAGTACAATATATAGTTTATATAGTACCCCGCCAGCAGTATAGTATATTCCGACATCACGATCACATTCTAATAAAATCATTCATTGCGATGGACGCAGATAGATATCCAAACCCTAACCTACAAAAAGATAGGTACGGAAAAGCTCAACACCTCCAAAAGGAAGGATTTCAACTGGCAAACTACTATTTTCTCTTTCAAGGAGTAATATTTGCCGCATTCTACAACGTTCCCTCAGATGCAAAGTGCGAGCACCGTTGGATTCCTGTTACTCTATCGACCATAGCAGGAGTTCTCAACATCGCTGCCCTCTCAAAGATCGCATGGGACTATAAGACGATTCTTGATGACATGGATAAACATGTGGCACAGGGAGATCCAATTGGTGTGAGATGTATGAGACACTGGCGAACGGTCTACGTCGGGCTTTGCTTGGCTTTGTTCATTGGCTTTTTTGTTGTGACAATTAAAGGCTGTTGGGTCATGAGCTGCACTCACATTCATGGTAATAAATAAAAGGAGGATGGGAACCATATGATACCATATATCAGACCTCTAGTGTGCTTGGAACAGCTTGATCGATCGATGTTTTTAGTGCTACTTGTGCTACGCTTAATTTCTATATGTCGTCCGATCGTTATGAGTTGCTTTTCTTTCTTTTTTATTGTAAGAGTATTTGCTAAAACAATTCGTGTGTGCTTCAGAGGAACGTCTAGGAAGTCTATACTGAAACCATAACGTGCGTACACGAAATAGACGAATCAGCAGAAGTTCTCGAATATGTAAGAGCATCTCCAATGAGGCGCTTTCCCCCACCCTAAACACCATATATGGTGTTGGAGGAGCTCCAACAGCACTCCAAACTCCATGCCATTCACAGCGGGCGCTACAGTGCCTCGCTACCTATTGCAAAGCACTGTCCACCCGCTATATTTTTTTTTTCTATAGCTCTTTCAGTCTTCGATAAATTATACAAGTTTTCAGTTTTTTTTTTCAGTTTATATAAATTTTGTCCCATGATTTGACAAAGTTATATAAAGTTGTGTTAATGTCGAAGATTTCAAAATGATTTTGCCTTTCTTCCCAAAAAATAAGTGGTGCACCTACATCCCAAAATTAAGAGATTACAACTACCAAATATGGAAGATATGAGATCAACCAATAAGGAGAGAAGATTCGAATCAAATATTTACTTTGAAGAGATCTTCAAGGAGATATTTTGAGAGATATTCAAGGGATCTTTTACCAATTCAACATGGAGCCAATGCCTATAAATAAAGGAGATTTTGAGCTACCACAATTGAGCCTTGCACGAGAAATTTGAGAGCTTTCATGGAGTCACTTTTGAGCGACATATTGGGCGAAAAGCATGAGCGAAGCACATATCGAGTTTGAGCGAGTTTTATATATCACGAGAGTGTCTTTTTAGCCTAGTGTTTCTTTTGCAAAAGTCTTAGGACTTTGTAGGTTTGCAGAATCGTTAGATTCGTAGTTTTTGTCTAGACCTGATTTGTACTATCTTCGGATAGTTGTTTTGCCATCCATTGCTATAGTGGAATTTCGCCTTGAGGCACGCAACAAGTTTCTGACTTGCTGCACAATTTACATCTCGTGTTTATTAGTTTTCGCCACTACGTATCCAAAATATTCCGCTGTGCACTTGAGTGTTAGATAGAGTGTTGGCCCAACATTTCGTCCAACATCAGTTTAATCTTAGTGTTTTACATCCATATCGTATAGGGACCACTTCAAGTTGCATACATTAATTATCGGAATTGACAATTATACGCATAAAACAATAAAAATTGCAAAATTTATCCATTATGTAATTTACACTGAATAGTTATCATTTTTAATTCATGTTGATGCATATGAAATACTTAATTATCAGTATAGAGGAAAATATATATAGAGGGAGCTGTTGGAGTTATTGTTTAACTATATATATATATATATATATATATATATATATATATATATATGGAGGAATTATAGTGTTCAACAGGAGAACAGTTTGAGATGCCTAATAAAATGAAAAAATGTTAATATGTATCAACGAATGAGTAAGAGGAAAACATAATGTGACTGTGAGTACAACATGCACCATGAAGAATCAAGTCTTTGCCTCCTCGTTTCATCAAAACAGTACAACACGGATAATAATTTCTAATTCATCACCATTATCATCATTTTCAGTTATTATTATTATTATTATTATTATTATTATTATTATTATTATTATTATTATTATTATATAATTCAAGAATTTATCAGCGATCATTGGTATGGCGTAGTAGCTAGGTATTCAAATACTTATCGACTGATGTCAAAGGAGAAAAATATTTTTAAGGAACTATTTGCGGTGTTATTTTTTCATATGTACACCAAACAAAACAATGGTCGTTATTTAAAAATCTTCTAACATGTTCGTTATTTAAGAATCTTTTAACATGTTATCTCGTTATTTGCTGTGTTGCTTATTTGTTATTTAAAAATCTTTTAACATGTTATCTCGTTATTTGATTAGATTTCGTTTCAAATTTTGAGTTATTTGCGTGGAAGAATTGATGTTTTGTTAATACGGTTAGTGAAGATATAAATGTGCCTAAGAGGGGGGTGAATTAGACTTATAAAATTTTATGCTTCTTCTTTTCACAAATCCTAAGTGTAGTGACTTAGATATGCCTAGTGATGCTTGTGACGAGTATGCCTGATATATCCTACTTACGTCGGATGTGTGTTGGGTCTGTCTCACAGCGATAAGGAAATAACTAAAAAGTAAATGCGAGACAAGATTTTTATAGAGGTTATATCTCCAACTGGGGTTTACTCTTCTCCTTGGGGTTTGCTCCACAAGAGTTTAACCAATCACTATAATGCACCGTACTTAGATACAAAACTGATTGATTAGCCCGATACACAACCGAAACAAGTCAACACTAGACACACTAGGTTACCACACGCCGAGTTTCGTCCTCAGAATCTCCTGATCCCGACAGACATAGCTCGCTACCGAGGGCCCCCGGAACTCGTCATTCCCTTCACGTGTGCGTAAACGTCGACCTTGCCTCCTTGGTATTGCTCACGTCCGAAGACAGAATATATGGTGGGAGGTAGGAATAACGGGATGATCACTCGTGCAGTGATGGCATCGCAAGTTAAAGCTCAGTATGGCAGAAAGCTATCGCAAATGAAGGCTGAGGAATCTCTCAGTATCTTTCTGCTCAAATATCTCTCGTAGACTTATATTCGCAAATTCTTGGTCTCACGAAAATCTGAAGTGTGGCTTATATATAATTCTTTTCAATCAACACTTCACATGGAAAATCATATCATTTAAAACGACTTATATTTAAAATAGATGGAGTATTTCTTTGTTTTCTTTATTTAAGTTACACTGATATAACGTTATGCCACATTTCGTCTCTCATTTGGAAAAATTTATTAATAAGGCTTCGGATCCGAATTCGAGTTTCGTTTCAAACCCCGACTTCTTCAGCTACGGGCTGAATCTAAGCAAGCTCAATTATACCGTATTACAGCATGAATAAAAATATCACACTCTTGTTTGGATTGGCCAGAGGTAACAAAAAGGTATCAAAATATATCTATCTCAACTACTCCATTGCCATTCGAAGAAACTTTGTTTTTACAAAGAAAAAGCGTAAGAAATCATGGACAAAATGTCAACGATGAAACTTACCAATATATTCAATAGCAGACGGCAACAGTTTACCAGCCATGTTCATATGAACTCCGTTGACTTATCCTTTTTTTTTTTTTGCTAACGTACAAGTAACGACAAGCTGCTTGCTAATATTCTAACCTAATTAAAATGTCGTCGCGGAATCACACCGAAATTTACTGACTTGGCATATCATAATATACATATATCACTCGCCCTCTATATATTGATAATAATACTACACATAAAAGGCATTCAGCATTCAGACGACGACTGTTTGCAGTTTGCGGCGATCATTAACATTCACGTACATGCCTGGAGGTGTAGCCTTCGCTCGCTGAACTACTAAGCGAAAAAGGTATATATACAATTTTCACGTGGGCATAGTTTCTTTAATATGATAGACATTTTTCGATCTGTATATTTTTCTTCTCACACACACATATATATAGAGAGATTTGCTATGTTGCCCACCTACCGTGAGTAACCACCGTGAGCAGCATAAGCAAATCTCTCATTTTGTTTGCGTTTTTCGATTCCCAACACCTCCGTAGACCCTCTCATATCCATTGCTAAACTAAATCGCTCTATCCAACAAGTTAATTTTAAGAAAATCATCACATTGGTACGTCGTCCACATGTGCAGAATAAATAATGAATTTTCTTAAAAATTAACGTGTTGGAGATGGTGATTTAGGTTAGCAATGGATATGAGAGGGTCTACGGAGGTGTTGGGGACGTTCGGAATCGAAAAAACACAAAAGATTAAGAGATTTGCTTATGGTGCTCACGATTGCTCACGGTAGGTGGGCACCATAGCAAATCTCTATATTATATATATATATATATATATATATATATTTGATCTTTATGTGTTGGAGGATTTTTAAGTTCGGTCTGCATGCGCCTATTATACTAACTAATGTGGGATAAGAAAACAAAAGGGCACAAGTTACGAACAAGCACAATAGATAGTGGAAATACCCCATCTATATTGCTTAAAAACATTCTATTATTTGCCGGGCACTTTGCACATAAACACTCATTTGCATAAAAACTTGCAATTCAGTAGTTTGTCATTATTTTTTATATGTAGGTACCTATTAGACTAATTTTTTTGACAGTGGTACCTGATCCGTCGTAGGTACGCCATATAACACATTTATGTACCATATAACAACATATTGCGGTACGTAATATGTTGAGAAATGGTAACACATTAAGGTACCATATAGAAACCGAATCGGGTACCGTAAAAACGTGTGACGTAGTACGCAATACACACATAAAAAGGTATGTCAAGACTGAGAAAATTGGTACAAGAAGTAAAACGGGGGTACTTATCTCTGACATAGGTAATGCTTCGTAAATTTTTTACTAAAATATATAATGTTGAAATATGCATATCAAAGAATATATTTTCGGTGTCAATAATTATATAGGTGTGGTTCGCCTTGTCATAAAATCTCGATTTGAAGGTCTTGGTTGATTGATCATGTGCTTAAATCCACCGTTCCGTCCTCCAATATTAAGTTAGTTCCTCATATTGCCGCTTTTATAGCACACGCTAATATGTCAATTTATCCGATCAGAGTCAATGCCAACTTATTGATAAACGAAATATTAATTACATGGTAGGGCAGGCAGACCACACAAATAATGTGCATCGACAGAATATAGTAACAACCTGCTACGTTAGTTGGTGCTTGCCTTTACCTAATCAGTTATTTAGTACAATATCGTCTACACTAAAGTATACTGTCGACTCGATTACAGCTAGGATCCACGCCAATTGATCTTATCTTGAAATAAATATTCACAGAAAGCCCGCTCCAGTTCGTTATATAGAAGGAAATCTTTCGAGGGGCTAATCCATTTATGAAGTATTGTTACTTTGTATTCTCTTCTCTTTAGTTCTCTGTTTTTTTTTCTGCACAAACCATGGCGACACTCCGCTACTTACTAAAAAAACTGTTCCACTTATCTTCTTCTCAGCCTCCCTAAAAAAATGGCTTTTTTCTTACATCACACTATTCGCTTCCACAACCAAACAAATCACGTTATAAGGTTTCAGGTAGCCAGAGGAAGATGCCCCCTGAGACGACGTTTGCGTCCTGGACAAAAAAGAAGCTTAAAGTTCTCTCGAATCATCAAGTATTTCAAGGAACTAGAGTATTATGATAATAATAATAGAGGTCTTGATTGGAAGATACAAGTGATTGTTGATGGAACAAGTACAGATATGTACGTCAGCAAAGACGAGATGCTTTATTGCCCACGCTTCATCTTCAAGTACGAGGAGGAGCAGGCTGGAAACTACAATCTTCTTCTCATACGAGGATTCCGCGAGAGAAAAGTTGATTACCTGCTTCGCCTCAAGTTGTGTTATCTCTCTACTCTACGCCTGCGTGTATCCTTAGCTTTCTAATGCGTCGTCCTCGAAACTGTGGAAGCTTCAATTAATGACGACAAGACAAAAAGAAAACTTTTTTTCCGTACAGTTAAAACTACGTACTATATGCTATGTCCTCTCGACCGTTAAGCATGTAGCCATTGAGCATGTATGGGTTTTTATGGACCCGATTCCAGCCCTAACTCCAAGCTCATATAAAATTGTGGGGTTCCTCTCTACAGCCAATTAACAAAAGAGGGAGTGAACCCACAAGCCTATAAACTATTCAATTTCTTTTTACTTCACCTGTGTGGGAGTCTTGGGTTTGCAAACCCAACAAAGCAAATAAGTGCTAGACTTGGTTTGGATTAATTAAGAGAAGGAAAATAATATATAGTTCTTTCTTTCTTTTTCTTACAAACTCTTAATTTTAACTATAAGATTAAAAGCTATATTTTCTTTTGTTTTCTTTTCTTTTGTTATCTAATTTTTTTTTTTGTATCAACAGACATAAAAACTACTTAATATTCTTTTTTCATTGTATTTTTCTTACTCTATAATTAACCGTAAAACTGAATGTCTTCAATGAATTTGATCATATATTGTCTACGACAGTGTTTTTGGTGAAATCTTCGGAAGAAACAAGCTTTGGGACAAAAGATCATCTCTAGTAATTGCGTCCGAACCAGCAAATTTGAGGTTAATAAAAACTAATTCTCCTTTTTCATTTTATTTTCGTCTTTCTCTACTAACCTTATACCTAGGATTGAGTGATAATGAGTTTGATCATATTATCTTCCAATACGACACGGTAAAATCTCGGGAAGGATTGAGTGATAATGAGTTTCATTAACAACGGTCATTCGCTTGCTTGCTCGCTGTAGTGCATTTCATATACAATAATCATCAAGACACGGAAAATAGATACGGCATTTGTTTCGTGTCTAAATTAAGAGTATTAGAAACGGACACGGTTTTCTATTTTATTTTAAATAAATTAATGTTTTTATCTGGACACTCGGATTAGATACGAGAATAAAAACGAAAATGTGACAAAATTCATTTTAGAGACACTATATATCCGTATCGAAATTTGCCACGAGAACAACACCTACGGAATTTTGGTTTTGACACTGAATTTTTCGTGTCTAGTCACTCAATAGATACGGAATTTTGGTTTTAGACACCGAATTGTCCGTGTCTAATATGCATATTTTCCAGCGGTGAGTTAATTTGAAGTTCACGCAATCGTTTCTTTGTTACAAGCGATTGTCAGACTCCAGAAAAGCGGTTGACCTGGTGAATCGTGTTAATATTAGACAAATAATTATTTCAATTCGTGAATATAATTAATAATATATTTCATGTTTGTTGCAGGCCGGTTAATGCTGCATCAACACAGGAAGTTGACCAATCCGAGAAGGACAATGGAATTGACCAATCTGCGAAGGACAATGAAGTTGACCAATCTGATAAGGACAAAGAAGTTGACCAATCTGCGAAGGACAATGAAGTTGACCAATTCGAGAAGGACAATGAAGTTGACCAATCTGCGAAGGACTATGAAGTTGACCAATCTGATAAGGACAATGAAGTTGACAATTCTGAGAATGACAATGAACTTGACGGGCAAGCTACATATAATTATCCTATGCATTTTCCCAGTCCCAGAAGAAGTGGTTCAGTGATCTATAGAGTTTCTTCTCACGCGGAGGAGGCTCAGCTCAGACGACGACGACGACTCAAAACGAGCAGGAATATAATAACTTCAATATTCATGGTATGCTATTCTTGTTTGTGCTAGTCGTAATTGCTCGATATTTGTGGTGATTGCTTATTATCATCTATCTATCTTATCTCCTGTTGTTTAATAATGAGTTAACCACGCGAATACCAAGTCATTGTTCAAAGTCTATCTTTTCTTTTTTACTATTTTACTTTTATCTATTCTTATATTGACTGGAAATGGTAAAACCTAATAAATATTTGGTGGGGACAGAAACATCATTGGTCTCATTAGAACCACCCTGGCACGATAACATAGAACATGACGTAGAATAGCCATGCTTATGATTAATTTAATTAACGTGATCTAATCTATACTCTTTTATTAGATAGTATTTAGTATAAAACCATTTTGGGTGCGTCAATTTAAATTGTTAAAAAATAATATGAAATAGAAATAAGTCAATTTTATTCTCAATTTTATCCATCTATTTTTAGTTAACTTAATTAGTCGTGGACTAGGGACTTTGACGAAGATACACAATTTAAATATCAATGGTTTGTCACTGATTAATACATCCGACATAATTTTATTTGATTTATTTGCTCACCGAGAAGAAAGAAAATATTCAATTTTTCTGCATCACCACTATCGTACTCATGTCGGTATCCAGATCAACTACCTCTGTTTGAGACATAAAAAATCAACTCTTTTTTTTTTTCGGGCTTATGTCTCACAATTATGACCCAATTAGGGCATCAAAGTTAATCCAACATCAGATAGATAAAACAATTGGGACTTTTTGGGATTGATAGTGTTGACCTTTTTGGTCCATATATGTTAGAGAGTTGTGATGAACGATGTAATTGTAATGTCTTTAGGTCTATAAATTAAGCAATTCGATTTGGGACAAATAAAATGCCCAAGTTCATGATAATGTTCAACAATGCATTGCTAATAAGCTGAAAATTGTTAAAGTGTTGAATATTTGAATTGCATGTGATTTGTGATGATTTGATGGAACTAAGTGATCGCATGTTATAGACAGTCCATGAGATAGGATATATCGTTATGTGCTATATATGGAAACAATGCATGAGATATCCTACTGAGCTATAAAAGGAAAATATGCTGTTTATATATGGAAAGTGATATATCTTTTGAAATCTGTTATTCCTGGACGAAAATCATGTGTACGATTCTTGCATGCTTTCCACTGAATTTAATGTGAAATATTGAATTGATATCTTTCCTTATGCTGATTGGATATTATATTTAGGAAAGATTTGATTTGATTAACTTTGTGGATAAGGTGCTCTTATATGGTATGTGCTATAACGAGTGAGATCTCTGAAACAAGGAAAGTTGTGCCATGATGTGATAAATCGTTTTAAGTAAGCTCTGATCTGACTTGTGTGCTAAACATGGTAAATATATTGATTAAATGCTATGAGCTATACATGGAAAACGTGCTTATGCCTTGCTATCTTATGTTCCATACTTGGAAAGTAAATCTGAATTGACTCGTTACTAGGAACTGATAGCAGGGAATCACTTATAGAAAGTTTCGATATGGAAAATATATGCGAAGTGATTGAATATGCTTGAGAACGAAATTGAGCTTTTAGATGGAATATAATCATGCTTTAATGTGCTATATGACCGTTGTGATGATTTATTAAAAGCATGATTTATATGGTATGATTGATTCGAAAGCTACATAGAAACTATGCTTGATTTGGTGATTATTGTTTGATATGACTTTCCATGTGAAGTGCTATTAGAAAAGGATTATATATGAGCTGCACTTTAGATTTTCGGAGAACACACAGAATTTGCGAATTTAAGCCTACGAGAGATTTTTTAGCAGAGAGATACTAAGAGATTCCTGAGCCATTCACTTGCGATAGCTTTCTGCCTTACTGAGCGTTAACTTGCCTATCCATCACTGAGCGAGTGATTTATCCGATATTCCATCATCCCCTGCCATATATTCTGTCTTCGGACGTGTTGTCTTCGGACGTGAGCAATACCAAGGAGGCAAGGTCGACGTTTACGCACACGTGAAGGGAAGGACAAGTCCGGGGGCCCTTCGGTAGCGAGCTGTGTCTGTCGGGATCAAGGAGATTCCGAGGAACGAAACTCGGCGTGTGGTAACCTAGTAGTGTCCAGTGTTCGACTTGTTTCGGTTGTGTATTGGGCTAACCAATCAGTTTTGTATCCAGCTACGGTGCATTATAGTGATTGGTTAAACTCTTGGGAAGCAAATCCCAAGGAGAGGAGTAAACCTCAGTTGGGGATATAACCTCTATAAAAATACTGTCTCCCATTTACTTTTCAGTTATTTCGTTATCACTGAGAGACAGACCCGAAACACATCCGACAATACTAGGATATAACAGGAATACTCGTCCCAATATTATTTGGCATATCTAAGTCACCACACTAAGGTTTTGTAAAAGAAGCACAAAATTTTTATAAGCCTAATTCACCCCCTGATCGACACGTGGTGTTGTGAATGGAAAGTGCGACAAGTAATAATTAAAACGAATACCTAATTACTATCACCGACGTGCGATAGGCAGTGGACCTATCGTTTGTAGTGCAGTAAAGTGAGTAAACGAGTGTCGAACACAAGGAATAAATCAATTACTAGTAGTGACCTATCCGACTCGATATTTAGCCTAAACAAAATACGCAATTTGTTTGACGACTTATCCTAACAGATCATTCCTAAATCAACTAGAGATTCAAATAGCACGCTTAAAACTGATACGAAGCTTCAGATAGTAAAGAAGTGCTCGGGATTCGAATCCCGCTAGGTGTTATCGACTAAGACAATAAAATCGTTCCTACGTGATCTTGACTAAATCGCAGTAATCTCCTACCCGCTCGCGAATTTGCTGTCGCCCTAAACGCTCGCGGGGATCTAAAATTCAATAATTACTAACGGCGAGGATCGAGTATTTGCTTTCGCCCTATACTCGAATCCTATCTTCTATGAACGGCCTAAACGTTGTTTAGCTGTCGCCCTAAACGTTTTTCCACACGATCACTTTAACACATAGATATATTAAAGCGACGAAACATATTCATAGATCGATAAATAGTCAAAACACAAAATCACGATAATATACGTCTTAAGTACGACTAATCCTAGCGTTCATCTAATCCCAAACACAAACGGGATTTAGCTACGCATAATTGACGAGAGAACAACGAGAGAATTAGAGAACAGAGAAGGAAGACTCATGATTCTTGAATACTGGCGAATTATCGGCGCTTGCTTGATAAATCTTCGTTCTCTGATCAATTGGGCGTGATTTCGTCGTCGCTTCGTCTCTTGCGCTCCGGGATGTGATTCCGTGTTCTTTTCGCCCTAAATTCGTCCCTAGATGGTTTGGATTTGATCTCTGGTGAGTTGTGCCCTTTCTGGGTCGAATTTGGGCTCTTTATAGTGAAATTCGACATTGTCACGGCCTGGGACAAGACAGGTCACGGCCGTGACACTCTCGGGGCAAAAATTGAGCTCACTGCCGCTCGTCACGGCCTGGTGCAGTAGTGTCACGGCCGTGACCCCTCAACAGCTTTGCGGCAGTTTCGTATTTCTCTCGGATGGAGGGGTAAACGATGTCCGATTGACCTGAAATTTTAACCATAGATAGAAGACTCGCCAGTCTTGATTCTAACCAAAGGAATTCTCAATCCGAGGTCTGGATTGAAAGATATGAATTTTCTAATGCTGCTGCTGCTATGGGTCACGGCCTGAAGCTTCAACAAATGGTAAGTTAATATGTAGTTCTTTGCACATACCCATAAATCTGCTAAATAGTGCCTCGTCTTTGTCCTTCTTCAATCGTTCTGGATAGGGAACCTTCGGCTGGTACGGCCTCACTGGTGGTCTCGCATTCTCTTCCGCCTTTTCTTTTTCAGGTGCGACCTTCTCTTTTTCGGGTTCGACCTTCTCTTTTTCAGGTGCAGCTCCCCTGAACCGAGCTGGGTATGGGATCTTTGGTTGATACGGCTTCACGAATGGTCGCGTCTTTCCCTCGTCATCCTTGACCTTCTCGACTCCGTCGCCCTTGCTTTTCTCCACTTCGGGCTCATCGTGGCCCTCGAAATCGACTTTCTCCTTTAAATTCTGCTTGGCGGGAGCTTCTTGTAATCCTCTCCCGCTCCTCATGGTTACCGCATTGCAATACTCCTTGGGGTTTGTCTCGGTGTAGCTTGGGAGTGATCCTTGATTTCGGCCCGCCATTTGCTTTGCTAGTTGCCCCACTTGCTGCTCCAACCTCTTGATTGAGGCGTCTGTATTCTGAGCACGGATGTCATTCGCCTCCATGTACTCCTCCATCTTCGTCATTCGGCTCTCGTGGGCTGCGGCGGTACTGCTGAAGTTCGTGAGGAGCGTCTTCATCATATTCTTCATCTCCCTCATGTCATCGGATCCTCTTGCGGGTGCGTTCTGATATTGGCATGCCACCCCGTTTTGGAAACTAGACGGCCTAGGCTGAAATCCCGGCGATCCTTGCCCATGGTTGTTCTGATTTCCATACGCCAAGTTGGAGTGTGCTCGAGGTTGGAAGCTTCGCTGGTCACCTTGGTAATTCCCCATGTAATCTACGTGCTCCACCGACTGCCCAAGTTGGCATTCTGAGGTCTCATGGGTTGCGCCATAGATCCCACACAGTGGGACGTAAGGCGTATGCTGCGACGGTGCGGTGGTCCTCATGGCGTTCACGGGCTGCGTCTGCCCGGCCTTGGGAAGTAGGGCTCCAATCACCGTCTGCAGCTGAGAGTTCGTCGCCGCGATCTGTTGCTGGAGCGCCTCAAATTTAGCATTCGTAGCCGTCTCCTCGCTCACGCCGAACACGCCTGGCGTCTTAATCCTCGTATTACCTCGCATGAAGCTGTTCCTCGAGTAGTCCTCGATTAAATTCCAAGCATTTGTAGCAGAGAGCTTCACGAGCCCTCCTCATGCGGCTCCGTCTAACATGTGAACGGTCTGGTCATTGAGCCCCTCGTGAAATCGGTTGATCTGAGCTGCCTTCGACATCCCGTGTTGTGGGCACCTGTTCAGTAACGCTTTATAATGCTCCCATACCTCGTAGAGATTTTCTGAGTCCTTCTGGTGAAATAGTGATATCTCCGTCTTCAGCCTTAGAACCTTTGATAGTGGGAAGTAGTGGCCAATGAAGGCGGCTCGCATCTCTCCCCACGTGGTGATCGATCTGGGCGGCAACATCTCCAACCAGTCATTCGCCCTGAACTTCAACGAGAACGGGAATAGCATCAGCTTGATCGCATCGCCCGAGACACCGTTGATCTTGATGGTGTCGGTCACCGTCAAAAAGGCCTTCAGATGGGAGTAGGGATCGTCGTCGGGATTGCCTTCAAACTGGGCCATCTGGAAGATCATCTGATGCCAAGAGTGCTTCAGTTCGAAATTGTTGTTCTCGATCGGCGAGATGACAATCGCCGACTCAATACCGCCTAGCGCGGCATTCTTGAGAAGATCTTGTAGTGATGGCTCCTCCTCGTGGACGGGCACTCTGTGGTCCGCCATATCTACTTCTGTATCTGGACTAAAAGAAATCGACCCGTAAAAGAAATAATGAAAATAACAATGACTAAAAGAACAAATAATGCAAATAATAATAAAGAAAAAAAGGAAAACTTCAAATAAAAATGGCTAAATTACCGAACTATGGTGTTCCTAATATCAATCTATTCCCCGGCAACGGCGCCAAAAACGTGATCGACACGTGGTGTGTGTGAATGGAAAGTGCGACAAGTAATAATTAAAACGAATACCTAATTACTATCACCGACGTGCGATAGGCAGTGGACCTATCGTTTGTAGTGCAGTAAAGTGAGTAAACGAGTGTCGAACACAAGGAATAAATCAATTACTAGTAGTGACCTATCGACTCGATATTTAGCCTAAACAAAATACGCAATTTGTTTGACGACTTATCCTAGCAGATCGTTCCTAAATCAACTAGAGATTCAAATAGCACGCTTAAAACTGATACGAAGCTTCAGATAGTAAAGAAGTGCTCGGGATTCGAATCCCGTTAGGTGTTATCGACTAAGACAATAAAATCGTTCCTACATGATCTTGACTAAATCGCAGTAATCTCCTACCCGCTCGCGAATTTGCTGTCGCCCTAAACGCTCGCGGGGATCTAAAATTCAATAATTACTAACGGCGAGGATCGAGTATTTGCTTTCGCCCTATACTCGAATCCTATCTTCTATGAACGGCCTAAACGTTGTTTAGCTGTCGCCCTAAACGTTTTTCCACACGATCACTTTAACACATAGACATATTAAAGCGACGAAACATATTCATAGATCGATAAATAGTCAAAACACAAAATCACGATAATATACGTCTTAAGTACGACTAATCCTAGCGTTCATCTAATCAAGGAAGACTCATGATTCTTGAATACTGGCGAATTATCGGCGCTTGCTTGATAAATATTCGTTCTCTGATCAATTGGGCGTGATTTCGTCGTCGCTTCATCTCTTGCGCTCCGGGATGTGATTCCGTGTTCTTTTCGCCCTAAATTCGTCCCTAGATGGTTTGGATTTGATCTCTGGTGAGTTGTGCCCTTTCTGAGTCGAATTTGGGCTTTTTATAGTGAAATTCGACATTGTCACGGCCTGGGACAAGACAGGTCACGGCCGTGACACTCTCGGGGCAAAAATTGAGCTCACTGCCGCTCGTCACGGCCTGGTGCAGTAGTGTCACGGCCGTGACCCCTCAACAGCTTTGCGGCAGTTTCGTATTTCTCTCGGATGGAGGGGTAAACGATGTCCCATTGATCTGAAATTTTAACCATAGATAGAAGACTCGCCAATCTTGATTCTGATTAAAGGAATTCTCAATCCGAGGTCTGGATTGAAAGATATGAATTTTCTAATGCTGCTGCTGCTATGGGTCACGGCCGTGTCACGGCCAGGTGCACTGTGTCACGGCCGTGACCTTCACCAGTTTTCGTCGTTTTCGCGCCGTTTTGCCTCGTTTTCGCTCCTTTTCGCCCGAAACTTGTCCTAGAGCCTTATAATACCAAAACAAGCTGAAATAGGGTTAATAAGTGCATAAAATGACTACGAAAACTCTATTATGAGCCAATTAAATACTATGATAAACGTACTACGATACGTTTATCACCCCCCCTCTTAGGCACATTTGTATCTTCATTTGGTATCAGAGAGGGTTACTCAAACGACGGGCCTAACAAGCCTGAGTTAAAGATCTAATGGCTTCTTCGAGTTTTGATGTTTTTGCAGAAGGACAGTCCCATTCTAGGCCACCACTTTTCGATGGAACAAACTATGCTATATGGAAAAATCGTATGAAGGAATTCCTGCTTGCTACTGACTACGACATGTGGGATATCATAACATCTGGACCTTACGATCCCAAGAAGACGGATGGAACTGCAAAGAAAGGGTCCGAGTACGATGCAACAGACAAGCGAGGAATATCCTTAAATGCCAACGCTAAGAACATGATCGCCTGCGCGCTTACAAGAGAAGAATACAATCGTGTAAGTTCATGCGAATCTGCGAAGGATATGTGGGAGATGTTTCAGGTCACACATGAGGGAACCACTCGAGTTGTACAAGAAAGAATAGCCCTCTTAACTCACCAATACGAGCTGTTCAAAATGGAGGACAACGAGACCATAAGCCATATGTACGCGAGATTCATGAACATCATCAATCAAATGTTCTCGTTGGGAAAGAAAATACCAGACGGTGAGAAAGTGCGGAAAATACTGAGATCTCTTCCAAGAGAATGGAATCCCAAAGTAACTGCCATCTACGAAGCAAAGGACTTGGACGAACTTTCCGTGTCAGAACTAATCGGATCTCTTACCACCTACGAGATGACTCAGATCTCCATTCAAGAGAAACCAACCGTCCGAAATCAACCAAACATTGCCTTTAACACCGAACAAGAAGACGCTTCAGAAGGTGAAGAAGAAACTGAGGAGGAACTAATAGAGCAGATTGCCATGCTGACCAGAAAGTTTGAAAAGTTTCGGATGAGAAGGAAGTTCAAAGGAAACTCAAAGTTCCAACCTAGGAACAAGGGAATATCGTCATCCGGGAACAACGTGCAAAAATGCTTCAAGTGCAACAAGCCAGGCCACTTCGCCTCAAACTGCCCGATGGAAAATGGTGACAAAAAGGTAAAGAAGCAGAAAGCAATGGTCACTAACTGGGAAGAGGGCGAGAGCGAAGAAGAGGAAGATCTCGCCTACATGGCCAATGATGATGATCAGGTATCTTCTTCATCCACTATTAAGAAAATTCTTCTTCTAAATGAATTATATGCTAGGCAAGATGAATCTCATGATAACGCTTCCTCAGTTCCTGAAGTAGATGAAAGGGAAGAAATGTTTGAAATTATTCAAAATGCAGAAAGAACGATTAAGTCGCTCAACTCACAAGTAAAGAGTCTGATTAGGCAACGAGATAACGTAGCTAGAGAAAAGCATCAAACAGATCTAGAAAATGAGCGTCTGAAAGCCGAGCTAGAAACTCTTAAGGAAGAGAAAGTCTTGTGTAATTGCGAAAAGACTAGGAAGCAAGAAAATATATCTAGAGACACGTCCATCCTTAAGGAGTTCTTAGAAGAAAACAAAAATATTAGACTTTTTGTAGGACAACATAATCTCAACATGATACTCGATCTTAGACATGTTGGAAATACAGGGATAGGATATTCCACAACACCTAAGCATGCTGCACCTTCACCAGATATTAGAAAGCCTAAATATTTTTCATGCGGCCGTCACGGTCATTATGCTAACCACTGTTTCTTGAAGAAAGCTGATAAAACTAGATATGTCTGGAGACCAAAGCAGATTCCTAAGAATCAAAGTTCTAACACTGGCGCATCTGTGTTTATGAGATCACAGTCCGTAAGAAAGAAGAAAAGAAATGATTCATGCAGGTACAAAGAAGAAAATCCAGCAAAAAGAACAAGTGGTACCTCGACAGTGGGTGTTCCCACCATATGACAGGTGATATCAGCAAGTTTGTGTCGGTAAAAGCCTATGATGGAGATATGTCTCCTACGCCGACAATACTAAAGCTAAGATCATTGGGGTTGGAACTGTTGGTAACACTTTACATACTACTATAGATGACGTATGGTTAGTTAAGAATCTAGAACATAATCTCATCAGCATTAGTCAACTATGTGATAAGGGTCATACCGTAACCTTTGAAAATGATAAGTGTATTGTTAGAAACAATGATAAGGTACTGTTTAGTGCATCTAGGGATAGGAATATTTATTGCATAACTCTTGATGATATCACTAACCAGAACGTCAAGTGCTTAGCAGTCCACAGGATAACACCTGGTTATGGCATAGACGCCTAGGACATGCCAACATGGAATTACTGTCTCACATCACAAGCAATGCACTGGTGCGAGGTGTTCCTGACATAAAATTTATCAAGGACAAAACATGCAAGGAATGCCAAATGGGCAAGCAGACAAAGACATCGTTTAAGGCAAAGAATGTGATATCCACATCCAGACCTCTGGAATTACTGCATCTCGACCTTTTTGGTCCTGTCCAGACGATGTCTCTGCGAGGTAAAAGATATGCATTTGTTATCGGTGATGATTATTCCAGGTATAATTGGGTGATATTTCTTGCACATAAGAATGAGGCACTAGATAACTTTGCATCGCTAGTTAAGAGACTTGAAAATGAAAAAGAAACAACCTTATGTAGGATACGCAGTGATAACGGACTGGAATTTGATAGTAAGTCATTTGCATCATTCTGTGATCAGTACGGATATAGTCATAACTTCTCTGCCCCTATAACTCCTCAACAGAATGGCATAGTTGAACGTAAAAATAGGGTATTACAGGAAATGGCTAGATCTATGTTACATGAGTATGATATTCCTAAACAGTTCTGGGCGGAAGCTGTTAGTACAGCTTGTTATGTGTCTAACCGTGTTTTCCTTAGGCCGATATTAAAGAAGACCTCTTATGAAATCTGGCATGGTAGAACTCCAAATATTAGTTACTTTCGTGTGTTTGGATGCAAATGTTTTATCTTGAACGATAGAGATAAGAGAGGAAAATTTGACTCTAAAGTTGATGAAGGGATATTCCTTGGTTACAGTCTTCACTCTAAGGCATATCGTGTTTATAATAAAAGGAAGCTGACTGTTCAGGAGTCCATACATGTTACTTTTGATGAGATACCTAGCGCAGATGCTACTGATGAGGAAGGTATAGATTTGCCCTGTGCAGAATTACAGGATACTGAAGACGGTAAGGACGATATTCCAGAAGATGAAAATGTAGAGACACTGGAACCAAAAGCTGATGAGCTACAACCTAGAAAATGGAAACATGCTTCCAGTCATCCAACAGATCTAGTGATAGGAAATATCAGATCTGGAATCAAAACTCGAGCAACTGTACGAAATCAGGATACAGAGGAATCTCATGATGTACTACTTTCAATGATGGAACCAAAAACAGTCCATGAAGCCTTGGATGATATATCCTGGGTCTCTGCCATGGAAGATGAGTTGGCTCAGTTCGAAAAGAGCCAAGTGTGGACACTCGTAGAGAGACCGGATGAAAAATCCATCATAGGAACCAAATGGGTCTTCCGCAACAAACTCGACGAACATGGTAATGTCACAAGGAACAAAGCGAGGTTAGTTGCAAAAGGTTATTCCCAGGAGGAAGGTATTGATTTCGATGAAACTTTTGCTCCGGTAGCTAGATTAGAGTCTATACGTGTCTTACTTGCATATGCATGTTTAAACGTTTTAAACTCTTTCAAATGGACGTAAAAAGTGCATTTTTAAATGGCTTTATAAATGAAGAGGTTTATGTAGAACAACCACCGGGCTTTGCTAGGGAAGATTTTCCAAACCATGTTTTCAAGTTGAATAAAGCATTATATGGTTTAAAGCAAGCACCTAGGGCATGGTATGAAAGGCTAAGTAAGTTCTTGATTGACATAGGATTTACGACTGGAACTATTGATAACACGCTGTTTATTAAGTATGAAGGTGATCACATGATACTGGTCCAAATATACGTTGATGATATCATATTTGGTAGTACTAATATCCTTCTTTGCGAGGAATTCTCTAAGTCTATGCAGAAGGAATTTGAGATGAGTTTAATGGGTGAGCTGAACTACTTCCTTGGGCTGCAAATAAAGCAACTTGACGATGGAACTTTCGTATCCCAGACGAAGTACAGCAAGGAACTACTGATAAAATTCGGGATGAGTGATTCCAAAGCGATTTCCACTCCCGTGCATCAGACCACCAAAATAGACAGTGACGAATCAGGTACACCAGTTGATCAAACAGAATATCGAGGTATGATCGGAAGCCTTCTTTACTTGACTGCTAGTCGCCCTGATATTATGTTTGCTGTTGGTATGTGCTCGAGATATCAGTCTGACCCTAGGGAATCTCACCTAACAGCAGTTAAGCGTATACTTAGATATATCAAGGGTACTGTAAATTTTGGTCTATGGTACTCTCATACGGATGAATTCCCATTAATGGGATATTCCGACGCCGACTATGCCGGCTGTAGGGAAGATAGGAAAAGTACTAGTGGAACTTGCCAATTACTTGGAAATTCCCTAGTAACTTGGTCTAGTAGAAAGCAAAATGATGTCGCCCTCTCCACAACCGAAGCTGAATATATGGCCTTAGGAAACTGTTGTCAACAAGTTCTTTGGATGAAACAAACCCTTAGTGACTTTGGGTTAGGTTATGATAAGATTCCTATTATGTGTGATAGCACTAGCGCTATTAGTATCACTAAGAATCCCGTGCATCACTCTCGTACTAAGCATATTGAGGTTAAACATCATTTCATACGAGACCATGTTCAGAAGGGGAATATCGGTGTGGAATTCGTAGGAACAAATGATCAGCTTGCTGATATCTTCACGAAACCCCTAATTGAGGCAAGATTCTGCGACATCCGTGATCGATTGGGAATTATCGAGCTAAATAAGGTTGGTAAATCTGCCTAATTCCATCATTTTCTCTAGGTTACTCTATTTTAGATAGAAATTTTTAGCTATCCTATCTTAAGGTATTCATTTAGCCCTTAGAATATTTTCGTGGATCTTATAGATCTTTTCCTTAAGTATGATTCTCGTATTTTAGGAAGAAATTCGTAGTTATCTCTTCCTGGACATTCCTTCAGCCATTTAGCTTATTTTAGGAATATCCGATCTTCTGGATCTGCCCTTAAGTGTGATCAGGTTATTTTAGGAAGGAACTCGTAGATATCTTTCAAGCCGTTCAGTTATTTTATGGAACTCATTTATTTAATATATAATCCTATTCGGTGTAGTCACATCCCTTCCTTAATTATGAGATCCCGTCAAATCAGTCAGACATTTCTGACAGTTTCCTCCTCTCTCCAATTTGAAATTTCAAATTTCGAATTTTGAAATCCATCATTATCCCTTCCAAAAATAAACCGACCTCACTCCTTCAAAAAGATCCAAACCGTTCCTCAACCTTCATCATTCAATCATCTTCTTCAAACTTCTCTCAACCTTCAAACCCTAATCAATGGCAAAAACTTCCGGATCCAAAGCTGCTCTTCCCAAATCATCCAGCCGTAAACGAAAGGAACCTCCATCAGACGAAGACCTATCCGATGCTGCTCCAGACTCATCCACGCTCGTTTCACCATCAACCACCCCTGTTCGAAAAACCCGTTCAAAAGACAAATCGGTTGAAAAAGGACCATCTCCCTCTAAGATTCCCAAGAAGAAGAAGAAGAAGAAAGGCAAGAAAACAACCCCTGTGAGATCACCCGAGCCTGAAAAATCTGTTTCGAGTCAAGAGGATGCTGAAGAAATTCATGACGAAACCCAGAAGTCCCGCTCTAAAAGCCCAACACCAGAGGAAACCCAGAAATCTCCAGAGGAAACCCAGAAATCTCCTTCCCCACTTGATAGGGCCTCGCCGTCTCCAAAACCAAGCCCTAAAACTTCTGATATCCCTTCCATCGACCTGTCCAACCCAACTGAGATCCCAGTTGAAGCTCTGTTCCTAGAAGAAAGTAACCGAACCGTCTACAAAAGCTTTAGCAAGCGTGACATCGCTCGTGGTCGCGGCGTCGCATTCGACAAGTTGCCTGCTGGAACTGTTATCACTTGGCTGAAAGACTACGGATGGGAGAAATTCCTGAGTATCAACAAGCCCTACTACCCAGAAGCTGTCAAGCTCTTCTACGCAAACTTTGACTACGATGAGTATGAAGGACACATCAATGTCCGCTCCTATGTGCTGGGAGGCAGAATCCACTGGACCACGAAGAAGATCAACGAGATGCTTGGAGTTCCTGATGAACCCCTCTGCCACTACGACATGAACAACTGGTGCCATGCTGATGGTTTCGAATCCAGTGATGTCCTTCTGAAACTCTGGAATACCCGTACTAAGCCCCGCTTTTCAGACGGAGAAGCTCTCAATCAACTTCCCATAGATTTCTTCTTCCTTCATAAGCTGTTGAACATGACCTTGTGGAGTGCCAAAATCGGAAGTGGCGGCCACTCTACCACTATGAATTTCATGAGCACTTTTGCTGTGTACATGATATCCCAGAATCGGAAGTTCAATCTCGGGTATGTGATCCTGAAGCACATGATCCAGGCTGTTGAAAGCACAGACAAGGCATTGCCTTATGGGATGTTGCTCACGCACTTCCTTGAGTGTGAGAAAATCCAGATGCCGCCGGCATGGGAAGATACGGCCATCCACGTTGTGGATCTTGTGACTCTGAAACGCATGGGGATTCATCACACTAAAGGTCAAGGCTGGTTCAAGGACAAAGAGAACAGATCAGTGGACAGCGCCCAGAAACGGTCGGCTGCGAAAGGGAAAGCGAAGGTCAAAAGCGACGAGGACAATGACTACGAGGATGAGCTGAGCGTAGGGAAGGCAGGAATCTCAGTGCTGCGCCGAGATATCTCCGATATCAAGGCTGATAATCAGAAGCGCTTCCGCAAGCTCAAAGAGCAGTATACCGAGCTGTCACTGAAACTATCCAAGCTCTCGAAGCTCGTCAAGAAGACCCTTCCTAAGCCCTCCGATTCTGAAACATCTTCAAGCCAGTAGACTGCCACTCTAGTTCCATTCGCTCCTAGTAGCCCCTAGGTTATTCCGCTCTGCTAGTATCGTTTAGTTCCTAAGTATCCCTCCCACCTTTTTGATATTGAAGGGGGAGTAGTAAGGTAAGTTTTAGGCGTTTTGCGTCTAATTCTAAGTGTTGAACCCTAATATAATATTTTGCTGCTTTTATGATATATCTTCTATATCTAACATCTTTGCTCTGTTCTTATACTCTAATACTTGAATGTGCGAATTGATTGTGCTAAGCGCCTGCTGCGATGATTACATGATTGCTTGAACCATGCTTGGAATATGCGCACTTAGGCAGGGGGAGCACACTCAGGGGTAAATTTCGACATTTAGTACTCAAGATATAACATAGAAATAAATAGGATATATCCGCACTTAGACAGGAGGAGCAAAATTGATCATGATATATCATATGCATATCATAGAGATAACTGCACATAGGCAGGGGGAGCAAATGGGTATCACATGTGATTAGGAAATATCGTATGCTCTGCTTTGTGATTATGAAACACTTAGACATATGCGCTAGGACTTGCGTAATCGAATATGCTTACTTGCTTCCGTGCTGCATCAATTACATGTCATCATCAAAAAGGGGGAGAATGTTGACCTTTTTTGTCCATATATGTTAGAGAGTTTTGATGAACGATGTAATTGTAATGACATTAGGTCTATAAATTAAACAATTCGATTTGGGACAAATAAAATGTCTAACTTCATGATAATGTTCAACAATACATTGCTAATAAGCTGAAAATTGTTAAAGTGTTGAATATTTGAATTGCATGTGATTTGTGATGATTTGATGGAACTAAGTGATCGCATGTTATAGACAGTCCATGAGATAGGATATATCGTTATGTGCTATATATGGAAACAATGCATGAGATATCCTACTGAGCTATAAAAGGAAAATATGCTGTTTATATATGGAAAGTGATATATCTTTTGAAATCTGTTATTCCTGGACGAAAATCATGTGTACGATTCTTGCATGCTTTCCACTGAATTTAATGTGAAATATTGAATTGATATCTTTCCTTATGCTGATTGGATATTATATTTAGGAAAGATTTGATTTGATTAACTTTGTGGATAAGGTGCTCTTATATGGTATGTGCTATAACGAGTGAGATCTCTGAAACAAGGAAAGTTGTGCCATGATGTGATAAATCGTTTTAAGTAAGCTCTGATCTGACTTGTGTGCTAAACATGGTAAATATATTGATTAAATGCTATGAGCTATACATGGAAAACGTGCTTATGCCTTGCTATCTTATGTGCCATACTTGGAAAGTAAATCTGGATTGACTCGTTACTAGGAACTGATAGCAGGGAATCACTTATAGAAAGTTTCGATATGGAAAATATATGCGAAGTGATTGAATATGCTTGAGAACGAAATTGAGCTTTTATATGGAATATAATCATGCTTTAATGTGCTATATGACCGTTGTGATGATTTATTAAAAGTATGATTTATATGGTATGATTGATTCGAAAGCTACATGGAAACTATGCTTGATTTGGTGATTATTGTTTGATATGACTTTCCATGTGAAGTGCTATTAGAAGAGGATTATATATGAGCTGCACTTTAGATTTTCGGAGAACACACAGAATTTGCGAATTTAAGCCTACGAGAGATTTTTGAGCAGAGAGATACTAAGAGATTCCTGAGCCATTCACTTGCGATAGCTTTCTGCCTTACTGAGCGTTAACTTGCCTATCCATCACTGAGCGAGTGATTTATCCGATATTCCATCATTCCCTGCCATATATTCTGTCTTCGGACGCGTTGTCTTCGGACGTGAGCAATACCAAGGAGGCAAGGTCGACGTTTACGCACACGTGAAGGGAAGGACAAGTCCGGGGGCCCTTCAGTAGCGAGCTGTGTCTGTCGGGATCAAGGAGATTCCGAGGAACGAAACTCGGCGTGTGGTAACCTAGTAGTGTCTAGTGTTCGACTTGTTTCGGTTGTGTATTGGGCTAACCAATCAGTTTTGTATCCAGCTACGGTGCATTATAGTGATTGGTTAAACTCTTGGGAAGCAAATCCCAAGGAGAGGAGTAAATCCGAGTTGGGGATATAACCTCTATAAAAGTCTTGTCTCCCATTTACTTTTCAGTTATTTCGTTATCACTGAGAGACAGACCTGAAACACATCCGACAATACTAGGATATAACAGGAATACTCGTCCCAATATTATTTGGCATATCTAAGTCACCACACTAAGGTTTTGTAAAAGAAGCACAAAAGTTTTATAAGCCTAATTCACCCCCCCTCTTAGGCACATTTATATCTTCAGATAGATCACAGCAGCATCGATAATATTTGCTCATATAATATATATTACTATTAAAACATATCCAACACTCGGCCAAGATTTATTTATTTACGTCATATGTCACTACTCAAAGATGTATATCTGTAAGACTAACACTATGATATATATGAACATCTCTAACTCCCTCGTACTCGTTTGAAAATTCTACGGCAAGACTAGCTCCAAAAGATACTGATGTCATTTACAAATAGAATATTGATCACGGCTGCACAACATTATTATATAAACACACACAAACGCATATAGTGATCATCGGAAACCGTATCTCACAATGATCACTACTACACACTCTACGTTATATTCGTTTATATTGCAATGAAGACGAATAACAACCCTACCCAACAAACCACTGAAGCTTCTATAAAGGATATAGAAGAAAAAGCTCGACACCTCCAAAATGAAGCATTTCAAGTGGCGAATTATTACTTTATCTATCAAGGACTGATATTTGCTGCATTCTACAGCGTCCCCTCAGATACAAAGTGCGAGCACCGTTGGGTTCCTATGACTCTATCGACCATAGCGGGTGTTCTCAATATTTCAGCGCTCTCAAAGATCGCATGGGATTATAAAGCGACATTGGATGACACGGATAAGCATGCTGCCAAGGTTAGCCGAACAAGTACAGAAGCACAAACTAATGCGCGCAGTGATCCAATTGGTGTGATAGGTATGAGACACTGGCGCACGGTCTATGTCGGGTTTTGCTTGGCTTTGTTCGTTGCTTTCTTTTGTGTGACACTTCGAGGGTGTTGGGTGATGAGCTGCAGTCACATTATTAATGGTACTAAATAAAAGCAGAACGGAGAAACATGCGATTTATTGTTAGAGCTGCTAGCTAGAGCTAGCCAGTGTCGTGTGTTGGAACCGCTTGATCGATGCATATATATGTCTTTATTGTTGCTACTTGCGTTAGGGCTTGATAAGTTAGGATTTTACGAAATTTCTTTACCCGTAAAAGTGCATTTCTGATCGTTATTTACCAAAATTTCCCTCGAATACACTATGTTTATGTTTAAATTTAATTTCGATAGATTTTCGAGCAAACGAGATCAACAAAGGGAAAATAGGGGCACTTTTGGAATGATTAAATCTTTGGAGATCTTCTTGTAATTTTCTATAATTGGGGCAGCTTTGCAATTTTACCACACTTACTAAATTTTTGCAGCTAAGATCACGTGGGGAGCAATTTAAGGAAACAAGATATTTGGTCTAATGATCACGCAAGAGTGAGGAAATATTCCAATATAATTAACAGGTCAAATACTCTTAGAAGAAAATAAGAAGAGCAATTCAAATCTTCAAGAGACGAGAATATCGAAGGATCAAGATAGATAGTGAAGTCGGTGGTTTTCCTATAAATAAGGCATGCGTTTTGCACAGCGAGAAAGAGAGCAGACCTGCGACGGAAATAAAAAGAGCGAGACTCACGACTGAAAATAAAGAGACGACGCGAACACCGTAACGAGGGCGATTTCTTACCTTTTTGATATTTCGTTTTCGACAATGTTTTCCTTGGATTTATTGTCGTTTTCGTATATTAATATGCTAGCGTAATTTCTTTTGTGATTGAGGCCGTGTGAGGCCGAATTATGATTACGTATTAATGCAATTATTATTTTATTTAATCGTATGATTTAAGTTACGTATTCTTTGTTTGTGCTTCATATGCGTACGTGTGATTGGCCTCCTGCGTATGATTATTGATTGGTTTATGACACGGACTAAGTGATTAGACCGATTAGAACAAAACATTGAATACCACTACGTAAAACCGACCAGAGATGGAATTTGGTTTCGTGTGTATGGTTTTCGATAATTTAGGCGTCGAAAGCGTTTAAACTCGAGGAATTTCATAAAGATCGAATGCACGTATAGGAACTACAGTCATATAGACATATAGTTGATTGATTCTCTATTTACGTAGGGTTGCTATTGCGAGACAAACGAGTAGCACGTATGTTAGGAAATTCTACCTTGACTATGATTCATATTGATTAGATAGATTAGATTGCATGAAGACGTAGGAATAATTCATGCCGAGCATGTGTCTTAATCACGTCGTCGTCAACTGCTATATCCTCATCTATTTTATTTGCGTCTATTTTATTATTTGCGTCTTTTATCTTTTTTATCGAATCATCAAGACTATAAAAATTCCGTCAGTCTAAATTAAAATTATTAGCAATATTTTCTTAGAATTAATCGAGCTGTCTTCGTGGATCGATACTCGGACTCGTCCGTTTTACTACTTGCACGACCTAGTACACTTGCTAGTATTTGAGCCTGTACGGTGTGCTTTGCTTAATTTGGTTCGTCTACTACGGCTTAATTCTTTATTGTTGCTACTTGCGCTACCGCTTAATTTCTCTGTGTAAAAAAATTGAACCGAACCGAATTGTAAAAAATTGAAACGAATCGAAATTATCATACTGCATTAAACTGGTACGGTGTGCTTTACTTTTTTTTCTTTTTTTTTTTTAGTCTGATATTTTGTCGTAGTTGACGTAAAATAAATTTTTGCGGCGAGATATTGTAAGTTTATTTGCTAGCCTAAAACAATGAATGAATTAGATCGCGTGCTCAAAGGAACCATAGCGTGAGTGAGTAGGCGAAATAGACGAGAATCAGCACAAGTTCACGAATGTACAACGACTTTGTACACTTTTTTTAATGGCATAATATAACTAGAAGGGCTACGAATTATGTACGTACAATTTTGATTCCCCAATTACATGATTCGAAAACTCTCTATCAACACACAAACAATCTAACTAAATATATAGTATATGATTGAAATAATGACAGCGAAGTAGAAATTGAATTATGTACAATCTTGATTTCTCACATACATAATTCCGAAACCCTCTCTCTATATACATTATACATACAGCGATCTTGATCATTAACTTGTTTGCAGATCTGATCATAGAGTCCTGGCTTGACCGCGAAGCTTCTTATCCTTGGAGAGTATTCTTGCTAATCTGTTAATAATAATTTCAGAACAACTAATTAGAACAATAAATATATATGAAGAATTTTTCAATCTTCTTTTATAAAAATGAAATTTTTAGATATTAACAAAACATCCTACCTTATTAGTGCATCCTCGTTGACTTGTTGAGTCAAGGGCTCATTATCCCCAGTCCGAAAGTCAATTCCCGAGACAGCCTTCTTCAACACCTTCTCTCCAATCCTTACAAGATGTTCCAAGTTGTCCCTTTTTGTGCAGTCCAGAGAAGACACAGATCCAGTTAAGGTATCTTCCTGAAATAAATAAAAATCAAATTAGGGCGTGAATAAGTTATCAGGAGAGAGAGAGAGAGAGAGAGAGAGAGAGAGAGAGAGAGAGAGAGAGAGAGAGAATCAACCAACCTGAATCCTGAGAAAATTATGGCGGCAGTGAAGTGCTTGAAGAACAGTAGGCTGGTGATAATCAGCAGTAGAAGTACCGCTATAAGTGAGGACATCGAATATAGGATTCGAACCGCCGCTCATAAGCCATGCAAGTACCCCCCACTTCCTCGCTTTCTTTGCGCTGTAACCCTCCTTACGAAGGGGCAATCCCGTCCCTAGGGACAAGATGATGAACCTACCTCGTTCTTTAGGATCGTGTGGAAAAACATCCATCTCTTGTCTCGATATCATCTCTTTCGTCACTTGATTTATCGCAGTCAAGGCCTATTTTATTATCGATCATCAGGAAAATGACGATGAAATTACTCAGAATAATCTAGCAAGAAAGATAAAGAGAAGAAAACCAAAACCCTAACTTGTTCTATATATAAAATAAATACCGGGTTATTAGCTGCAACGCCTCCGTCGATAAGATGAAACTGCTGTACCCTTCCTCTCGAACCTTCGGTCTCAAAGTAGTGAGGCGGGAAATAAGTGGGAGCTGCTGATGTTGCTATGCATATGTCTGAGAGTGTTGCGTTCAGGCACGAGTTATTCTTAACCTATATAATCAAACCCCATGTTGTAAGAATAATATCGAATGTATGTTAATAATCTCGATTGGGAGAAGGAAACCTAATACACTTGATCATCCTTGTCTAACGTACCTCGAAGGTTGAGAATATAGTGGGTTTGAGTTTGTTGATATCGAAGCTTGGGATGACTATGTTCGTCAAGGCGTCCCTTAGTCTTAAATTGCCGAGTTTCTCCCTTAGAAGAGAATGGAGATATTTGCCGTTGTACTTTGGCCTCGACAAGCACTTTAGTTGAGTCAGTGCATGGCCAAGAAAACCTCTGATCCTACGAAAAGGACAAATTTGTTATAGATGCAGTGCAAGCTATTAATATAGAATTATGAAATGTTAATGTTTACCTTGATTGTGGAAAGATTTTTGGACTGTGTTGAATATAGAATTCTTTAATATCCTTGGCCGAGAACAGAGGACGATTATTGCTGGTTTTGTCTGGTGCAGTGAGCATGGCTGTAATAAGTCCACCTGTGCTCGTCCCAGCTATTACATCGAAGTAATCTGCAATCCTAGCTTCTTCACCGTCTAACTTCTGATCATCGCCATTTTTAACATCAAAAAAGGTAAAAGATTATCGGCTGCTATGGGGGATAAAACTGCTCGTATTCATTCATTCATTCATTCATTCCATCAAATAGGATGACTGACATAGTGCAAAAATACCTGTAGCTCAGATTCAAGAAAAGTAAGGATGACCGCTGGGATTATTCCTCTAACTCCACCTCCATCGATCGACAGAATTCTGACTAATCTGCCAAAATCTTGTTCTTCAACGCTATAAACTTCCGAAGACGACGACTCCATTAAAGAAGAGCGAAAATTATAATAATGTGTGCTTTAAAATGACGAAGTAGCGAGTCTGCGTATTCTGTAATGAAGAGTTCTGTAATGAAGAGGTGCTGCGCGCAAATGAGTATTATATATAGTTTTGGTTCGTTATTTTCGTTATTCAAGGAAAGTTTTTTACATATATGGATGGGATCTAGAACATATTCTCTGTTGTACATACGCGCATGTAATAAACTTTCCAATGGTAACGGTCAAAATTTAACGGTCGATTCCCAATCAAAACGTAACTAATGCCAGTAACCGAATATCGGGATATTTTCAATATTCGCCAAGAAATTGCTTGTATTTTTGGTCTTACGGGCTTGCCCCGAAACTAAATGGGCCAACACTCTTATAAAGCTATAGATGACAACACAATACATCCACACATATTTTATATACAAAAATCTAAATATATACACTATACAAAAAAACTAAATATATACATCATACATAATATATATTGGTACTATATGTGTGCTTAAAATATAATTATTTTAATTTTAGTTTTTAAATTTATAAATAACGTTTAGTAGATGAAATATAATTTTTATATATATAAAAGGAAAATAATGATTAGGAGAATAAGTATAGTAACTAAAAATTGAAGGGGTTAAATGAGATAATTATTTAATTAAAAAATTAGAAATGGAAAGGCTAAATTGTAAATATTTTACAGACAAAATTAACAGTTACTAGCCACCCCTCACCCTTAATATAATACTAGTCACAGTGCACCCCAGATGTGGGTGCAACGACGAATTGATTAAAAAATGCTAAAACAGCCACTACAAAATTGATTGGGTCAAATATTATCATCATTTACAAAAAACATAGAGCAGTTATATTTTATATAGAACATGGGATAGTTGGGCAGTTATATTGGATTGATGCAATAGTTCCTACGTTCAAGTAACCCCGTGATGATTCAAAAAAAAAAAAGTAACCCCCGTGGTGATTGAGTGTGCTGACCAAAATAGAGTAGATAATGCAAAACATTTACAGACCAAACTTGAATTTTGAAGAGATATAACTTTCGCCCGCCTTAGTTCTTTATTTGATCGTCTTTGTAATTGTTTCAACTAGCTTAGAATCGTAGTTTCATTTACACGCTTTCGTAAGTTAAAGTAATCGCGGGTCTTTTAGTTTTGATAGTATATATGTATATACTGTAGCTACTAGAAGGAAGCAATTGAATATAGAATTCAGTTTTACATTTCCCGCCAATCGTTCATCACATCGTCGCTCTGGTTTTCTTCTCCATCGAATCCCTTCGATTTTCATACTTCAAGATGGTATCAGAGCGGGATTGAATTCGAGAAAGATTTCCTTAATTCTCAATCGAGAAATTGATTGGAGAAAGTTTCTGATTGCGATGGATTCTCAGCAAGAAAATGTTGGAGGAATTAATCAAAATGCAGCTGGAGTCGTTCGCACTGCAGCTGAGATCGAAGAAGATTACCAGCTTCATGGATCGGACAATCCTGGAATGATGATTGTCTCGAATCCTCTAACTGCAAGCAATTTTCTGATTTGGAAAAGCTCCATGATGGATGCTCTTGAAGCCAAAATGAAGCTTGGCTTCGTGGATGGAACCTACAAAAAGCCTGCTGTTGACTCGCCGAATTACAGAAAATGGAGAAAGGTAAATAGCATGGTGACAGGTTGGATTAAGAGTTCGATGTCTAAGGAGATTGTAAATAGTTTCATGTTTATACATGATGCGGAAGAATTATGGAATGAGATCGGAGAGCGATATGGAACGACAAATTTGTCTCTGATTTTTGAGATCAAGCGTGAAATAGCTTTGCTCAAACAAGGATCAATGACAGTGGTGGATTACTACAACAAGATAAGGAACCTATGGGACCAATTAGAACAGTTGCGTCCAGTAATTGAAGCAGAAGGAATGACCAAGCTCAAGATTGATGAACGAGAGATGGAAGACAAATCAATGCAGTTTTTGATGGGGCTTGGTGATGCTTTTGAGTCTGAACGTAATCAGCTATTGTTTCAAGACAGATTACCACCGGTGAACAAAGTGTACGGAATGATTGCAAAGGCTGAAAAGAACAGGGAAGTTTCAGTCAGCATGAACTTTCCTGGAGAAACTGCAGCTATGATGGTGCAGAATCAAACAGGGGGTAAGATTTATCCAAGAACGGGTGATCCTGCTAGGAACACTATGAGAAACAATGTTAACGGGCGAGGAAATGTGAGAGCTGACAGAAGCCATCTGTTCTGTAACCACTGCA
This sequence comes from Craterostigma plantagineum, assembly GCA_027422505.1. Classification (NCBI taxonomy): domain Eukaryota; kingdom Viridiplantae; phylum Streptophyta; class Magnoliopsida; order Lamiales; family Linderniaceae; genus Craterostigma; species Craterostigma plantagineum. Next base: position 2,977,266 of record JAPQWV010000048.1, read on the forward strand.
AAAGGAATGGGCATACAAGAGAAGACTGTTTCAAGCTGATAGGTTTTCCAGATTGGCACCCAAATGCGGCTAAGAAAAGGACCAACAGTGATAGCGGGCAAAGATATGGGCAGAATTTTAAGGCAAATTCAGTTGCTGAGATAACCACAGAAGAGCATGGTCCAGGGAAGCCTGAAGAGATAAACGTGCAGTCACTCCAATCCATGATGATGCAGATGGTGCAGACAGAAATGGCTAAGCTGATGAAAGGCAAAGGGCAAACGGGAGACAATCAGAACATGGCAAACTTCGCACACTTCGAAGATTTTGCAGGTAGCTCTGTCCTCCCTCTTATTAAATCTGGTCCTGATTTATTTGATGATGAATCATGGTTTGTAGACACAGGAGCCACAGGTCACATGTGTAGGAACCTGAACCTCTTTTTCGAACCAAAACCAGTCACAATATTCACCCCTGTGTGTCTTCCTGATGGTACCATAAAGCCTGTTACCCACATTGGAAATATTACCTTACCCAAAAATGTGATGCTAAATAACTGTTTGCATCTTCCTTCTTTCAAGTTCAACCTTCTTTCAGTCAGAAAACTTACAAAAGACCAACCCGTGTTCTTCAAGTTCTACACTGATTTCTGTTTACTTATTGGGTTGCAGAATAATCAAGTGCTAGCAGCTGGTAGAATAAAGAAGGAGCTCTATGTCATTGATAGAAGTTCCTTCACTGATAAAGCCATTCAAAGTTCACAAAACTTATATGCTTCTCACTGTTTGCACCTTGAAAATAGACCTTTTGTTAATCCTGTCAAGAGCCTTTTTTCTGCTTTGTCTACCAGTATATGGCATTCGAGGTTGGGTCACCCCTCCCTTCGTGTTATGAAACGTCTACCACATTCTGTTGTGAGCAAATTCTTAGATACTGATGTCACTAATTGTGAAGTGTGTCCCCTAGCAAAACAGCACAAAACCAAATTTCCCATGAGCCACATTCAAAGTGATTCTTGTTTTTCCATGTTACATATAGATCTTTGGGGTCCATACAGATATCCTACCTTAAATAAATGCCACTACTTTCTAACCATTGTTGATGATCTCAGCAGATTCACCTGGATCTACCTACTGAAATATAAGACACAAGTCCCAGACATTCTCAACAAATTCCTAGCCTATGTCAAAAATCAGTACAAGTGCCATATCAAAGTCATTCGGACTGATAATGGCAGTGAATTTGTCTGTGCAGCCACTCAAAACATCCTTCTGTCCCAAGGTATTGTTCATCAAAGAACATGCCCTTACACACCACAACAAAATGGTGTGGTTGAAAGAAAACACAAACACATTCTTCAAGTAGCTCGATCGTTGCTTTTTCAGTCCAAATTACCCAAAAATTTCTGGGGAGAATCAGTACTCACCTCTGTCCACATTATAAACAGACTTCCTTCTAAGCTCCTTGGCTGGAAGGCTCCTTTCGAAATACTCACCAAGACACAACCAGATTATTCATACTTCAAGACTTTCGGCTGTCTCACTTTTGCAATCAACACTGCTCCCACTAAAGATAAGTTTGATCCAAGGTCTTTACAGGGTCTCTTTGTGGGCTATCCTGCAGGGCAAAAGGGATACAAAATATATTGTCCATCACTACATAGAGTCATAGTGTCTAGAGATGTTAAATTCTTTGAAAACAACTTTCCCTCAGTTTCCTTCCTAAATGAGTCTGTGGTATTGCCCTCTGTATTTCTGGGGGATCCTTTTGAACCTGTTACAAGTCCAGTCAGCACCCAAAATCCCTCACTTATACCAGGTGAATCGGCTGAATCCATCAATGATACTTCCTTCATACCAGACCCTGACATTATCCTTGACCAATCACCAGAAAACTCTCAGTCACATATTCTCACACCATATGTCCCAACGAGACACAGTACTAGAATAAGACATGAACCAAGCTGGATGAAAGACTATGTCCGAGCAAACCATTGCTCACAACAGAATCCCAATTTTCCCTCTTCTTCTTCTTTCAATCTGAAACATGAGACTTTTGTGGCAAATGTTTCTGCTTATCAGGAGCCTAATTCATATAATCAGGCCAGAACTAATGAGAAATGGATAGAAGCTATGGATCATGAACTAAAGGCTCTTGAGGATAATGATACATGGGAGCTGACATATCTACCCGCGGGTAAGAAACTTGTTGGTTGCAGGTGGATCTATAGGATAAAGTACAATCCTGATGGAACTATAAACAAGTTCAAAGCCCGGCTCGTGGCTAGAGGCTTTACTCAGGTAGCTGGAGAAGACTACTATGAAGTATTTTCACCAGTTGCAAAGGTGGTTACAGTCAGAATTATCTTTGTCCTCGCATCAGTGAAGGGCTGGTCTCTACAACAGCTCGACGTAAATAATGCCTTCTTGCACGGGTTTCTTGATGAGGATGTATACATGAAACCGCCCCCGGGCTACACCAAGGCACAGCATAACCAGGTTTGCAAGTTAAAAAGGTCTCTCTATGGTTTGAAACAAGCGTCTCGACAGTGGAATGTTGAATTCACCACTCAATTGCAGAATTATGGTTTCAATCAATCCTCTCATGACCACTGCCTATTTACCTTGATAAAGCCAGATTTTCAGGTTTTTCTCCTAGTTTATGTTGATGATGTGCTGATCACTGGTTCTGATGAGGAACAGATTCAGCTAGTCAAGAGTTTTCTCCACAGCGCCTTCACAATTAAAGACTTGGGACCTGCCAAGTTCTTTCTTGGCATGGAAATCGCTAGGACAGATTCGGGCATTACCATCACTCAACAGAAATACATCACTGATATCCTTAGAGATACTCACATGCTCGATAGTACTCCCTGTGGAACACCCCTGCCTGGGGGACATATTTTTCTGTCTGAAGACAAAGATCCTACTCCTCTGTATCATGACCCTTCTCAGTTTCGTCGCTTAATAGGGCGATTATTATATCTCAATTTCTCCCGGCCAGATCTGACTCATGCCACGCAACAGCTAAGTCAGTTTGTCCATCGACCGCATACTTCTCATTGGCAGGCAGCCCATCATCTTCTTCGATATCTGAACACTACTAGATCACTTGGACTGTTCTATTCCAGCAGCTCCTCTCTGGTACTCACTGCCTATAGTGACGCTGACTGGGGAACTTGCAAAACGTCCAGACACTCCCTGACTGGTTACTGCATTTTCCTCGGGAGCTGTCTGATATCATGGAAATCCAAGAAGCAGACCACCATTTCGTGTTCCACTGCTGAATCGGAATATAGATCTATGGCTTCAACGGTTCGTGAACTACTTTGGTTATCTTACATTCTTGCAGCTCTACAGGTACATGTCTCCACCCCCATTGCCTTGAAGTGCGACAATCAAGCAGCTATACACATCACATCCAACCCCGTATTTCACGAAAGAACAAAACACATTGAAATAGATTGTCACGTTGTTCGTGACCAATATAAACGAGGCTTCATTCTTCCCCAGAAGGTTTCCTCAGCTCACAACCTTGCAGACTTCTTTACAAAGCCGCTCCATACTCCAGTCTTTGGAACTCTTCTGTCCAAGATGAGCTTGGGTTCAGACCATGCTCATCTTGAGGAGGGGCTGAAGAGATATAACTTTCGCCCGCCTTAGTTCTTTATTTGATCGTCTTTGTAATTGTTTCAACTAGCTTAGAATCGTAGTTTCATTTACACGCTTTCGTAAGTTAAAGTAATCGCGGGTCTTTTAGTTTTGATAGTATATATGTATATACTGTAGCTACTAGAAGGAAGCAATTGAATATAGAATTCAGTTTTACATTTCCCGCCAATCGTTCATCACATCGTCGCTCTGGTTTTCTTCTCCATCGAATCCCTTCGATTTTCATACTTCAAGAAATTTCAATTGATAGTTTAACCAAAGCCCTCACACCTAATAAAATAGAATAGATATAGTATAGATATTAATATTCTTACCGATCGAGGAGATCTCCCACAGCATAAAAAAGCTTGCTATGATGAAGGTGGGTAGGGCCTCAATCTTCGAGCATCGCATAACGAAGGACACGCTTTTAATTATTACACAGAAGAAAGTGTTGGGTTATCATGTGGGGTTCTCACATATCATATAGTTTTTTCTCTTGTGCTGTCATTCAATTCGCAAGCCACTTGTTTTGTATGTGTTCTTTCCAACATGTACCGAGAATCATAAGAATGTTTACTTACTGCACTTACATTGTCCCATAAATGGAGCATCTTATGTAAGATTCGGTCATTTGATTCTCTCGTCAGCGAACTATATATGTATATCGTATAATTCCGGGGTGGGGTTTCATGATATTTTTACGTCCCCACTACATATATGATTCGAATCACGACTGTTATAAAAAAACAAAGCAAAATAACATAAAGTGCAGTATGCCATGATTTGATGGGTTTTATTGGTTGATGATTATTGGCTGGTTCATATATTTCCTAGATTTTGTCATCATGGATGGCACGTTGTTATATATCAAGAACCCATGCAGTCGGACTTAATTATACAAATTATATATATGTGATAAACACGTAACTATTGATATGATTCTCTCGTTATTATTAACCTGCTCTTTCAATTGCCACCAAAAAAGACCATTCTTTACATAAAGTGGACGTCACCGCCTACTATATTCTGCGTGCAGTCCACAGCCGTCGGATGTACGTCAGATTTTCGAAATCCGACGGCTCAGAAGACGATAGGTTTGCTTGAATTTAGACATTTTTGGGGTAGCAACAATCTGTTTCCCAAACTGGTAACTGAAACAAAGAACTAAGGGGGTTGCGACACGTGTCGAACTGGATGAAAACCCACTACGGTAAGAAACTGTCAACTCCCAGAATTAACACTTACTGCGCTCGCATCATTTTTTATTGAGTGCTGATATATATTTTTCTATTATTAAATTAAAATTAATTTGATAGTTGACATATATAGTTGAACGTCACCTCATATTGCGTGGGAACCTATCTCCTATGTGCTTGGAAATTCGATCTACTAGGACTAGCCATTCATTTGTACAAGGGACATTAAATAGGGATCGCCTTTGGTACGCAGGACAAAAACTCTGAACATTGACCGACTATTGAGTAAATCTTTAGATTAATACTAAAATAGTTTGATATTAGTCTCTCTCGAGTCTTAACAACTGAAATAACTAGGGGTGTGCAAATTAACCGAAAATTCGGAAAACCGACCGCACCGTAATGAACCGAACCGAAAAGACCGGAACCGAAAAACCGAACCGAACCGTAACGGATATCGGATTAAGCATACGTAAAACCAAAAAAACCGAAAAATCGAATTAAAGTTATCGTACTATATTAAAAATAGAAAAATATCAAAACTCATTTGTTTTTCTCCCATGACGTAAACAACGGCAAATATAATTTCATTGGTATATTTTTTTCCATTGTTAGGTGAATGTTACTCCCCAATCAAATATTATTTTTCTCCCAAATAATTTATAGTATATTCAGATGAATGTTTTTATATTTTGGTTCGATTTTGTTCTATTTTCATGTTTTTTTACCTTTGAATTATTTTGCTACATGTCACGTTCCATAAATCTTATTTTTTTAATAATCATAAATTGTTTTATGTATTTTCAGCTGATAATATTTTTTGTTGATATTAATTACATTCGTAACCGAAAACCGAACCGAAAAAAATCGAACCGAATTATAAAAAACCGAACGGAACCAAATTAAAACGGTGTTCGAATATCGGATTAAGCATAGTCAAATCGAAAACCGGAAAACCGAACCAAAATTTGAAAGAACCAAACCGAACCGATCGATGAACACCCCTTAACCGAGGATTTGAAGATGCGTTGGGGGGCTGTTTTGTAATTGTGAAGAAATCGAAATCTGGGCTTTCACAGTTAGAGAAGCAAAGGTGGTGTGGTTGGGGGCCCGTCAAATAAGTGAAAGAGCCATTAAATTTCACACGTGACGTGCAGGCTGATGACGTCTGCTGAGGTCACGTGACATCAGAAGATAATTTAATTAATCAAATTTCACTATGATATGAATATGATATAAGTAAATATTATTCCTTGTATGTATGTTAATATGTTGGTGTGCGCCAGAGCCCAAAACAACTGACGCCAATTTGTAACGCAGTCCGTCCGTACTAATAACACTTCATTATCACCTGCCAACTACTATCCATATACACGTTACATTTCGTAGTCGAAATTTAATTTGATTAAAATTAATCAAATTCACGTGTCTGTACTTTTTGCCAGAGATAATAGAGTGGCATCGTGATTATATGCAATGATTATTAAAAATAAGTAGCTAATAATGAGAAATTGTACTCCACAATAATACAAATCGGCATGCTTTGCTATGCCGCTTATTTTGTTTATTTTTCTTTCAATTTGATACGGATTTTATTTAATGAAGAAAACAGACAGAAATAAATATCAGCAGCCAGCCCCTATTAATTAATAAGAGTCATAAATCCCACAGTTTCCCAGTCAATCAAATATAAATCCAGCCAACCAAAGAATAGTTGACTACAATCCACTCCGAATTTAATTAAAGGCTTACTCGAGGTATATTAAATAAATAATTAAGGGTCAATTCGAAATCAGACCCTATTAAGTGTTTGATTTCGAATTCAGGCCCTGTTTGAGAATTTTTTAGGTTAAAGGACCTATTTTATGTGGTGTAAAATAGTGGTATGAAAGATATATGAACTGGTACAGAATGATCGTTTTGTGTTACAAACATTCAACATACTGGTATGTCAGAGCAATAAAGTGGTACTGCATAAAATAAACTGGTATCAGATGATTATAAACTGATACAGATTATGGTTTTGTGGTATATAATTTCAACATACTGGTATGTAAGAGCAATAAAGTGGTACTGCATAAAAATGGATCCTTAAAACTAAAATTTTTTTCCAAGAAGGTCTGAATCCTAAATTATAATTACGTAGGGGCCTGAAATGAAAATGCCCCACTAATTAAAGAAGATAATAACCGTGACATGATAGACGCAGACGGCATATATATTTCTTGAGTTGGAGCCAGCGATATTATGCAAATAAATAATTAAAGACGTTACTCTTATCTATGCTATAGAGCCTAGATCTTGTGTTTTCTACTTTATATATTGTCTCTCTAAGCGTAATCTTCTTAGATCGTCGGAATCAAATATTACTACATCATATATATGCCTAAGTTGACTTGTCAAAGACAGCAATTGAATATGTTATACTATTGAATTGATTATGATTTTTAACGGGCAGCAATATAACATATTACCACTAGTACTAATCAAAATAGAAATGTGTGGCGTAATGAAGACATGTCTAGCAATAACAAACAGTAGTCTTTCACAAATCAAACCAAAGATTGGTTTAGTGTTATTACACGTGTCCAATGTAAAGTGGGTCTTGTAAAGAGGTTAACAAAGTCCATTAGAATAATAGCTGTTTCCTGCGACGCAACAATAACTATTAGAAATGCATATTAACGAACTAACACGCTAATTACGACCAAATCTGCGAGCAATGTATTATATCAATCAATACTTACATACAGTTTACACACTCCACCTATTTCCCAATATATAGTATCTTGTGAAGAAATGCCTTGAGAAGAGAAGAGAAGAGAAGAGAAGAGTTGAGATAGATAAAAAACGAAATCCTTTCCTTAACATTCACGCCTTTCTGCTTCCATTATCAATCACTCTCTTACACATAAAAAACCCTGTTACACTCTCTGTTCCACAATAAACCATTTATTACCATCACCATTTTTTACTCGAACCAAGAACACACACACACACACACGCACGCACACCGATCCCTTTTCTTTATATAATGCAAAGCCCACTACGAAAAATCATAAGCAACTAACAACACCCCACTCCATCTCCAAACTTCTCTCTTTCATATAGTTCTTGATCGATCTCCTCTTCCTTTTATTACTACTAACTTCCTTCGTACTAATAAATATGACCTGCTACAAACAAGAAAAAGACTATCATCGTCATCATCAAATTAGCGCAGAGACGAAAGTGTTGTCTAAAGGCCCTATCATAGTAGGCGCAGGTCCTTCGGGCCTCGCCGTAGCAGCTTGCCTGAGAGAGCACGGCGTTCCTTCGCTGGTCCTCGAAAGAAGCGACTGCATAGCTTCGCTATGGCAGAAAAGAACCTACGATCGCCTCAAACTTCACTTGCCCAAGCAGTTCTGCGAACTCCCCTTGCTCAGCTTCCCCAAACACTTCCCAAAGTACCCGACTAAGCGTCAGTTCGTTTCGTACATGGAAGCCTACGCCGAACACTTCTCTATCCATCCCAAGTTCGGGCAAACTGTGCTCTCAGCCGTGTACGATTCGGACAGGGGCCTGTGGGAGGTTAAGACTCAAGATTCTCGTTACTTCTCGAAGTGGTTGATCGTCGCTAGCGGCGAAAATGCCGATCCGTTCTTACCGGAGATTCAAGGCCTCGACAAGTTCCGAGGCACTTTGCTTCACACAAGCGTTTACAAGTCGGGCTCTGAGTTTGAAAAGCAAAGGGTTTTGGTTGTGGGCTGTGGTAATTCTGGCATGGAAGTGAGCTTAGATCTCTCTAGGCATAACGCAAGCCCACACATGGTGGTCCGAAACTCTGTGAGTAGTACTATATGTACTTTGTTTTCTTTCTATCTTCACCTTTTTCACCTATACTTTTCTATAAATAATAATAAAAAAAAAGGACTTCTTCTTCTTCTATTAATTACTTATATGTTTATCTCTTTTGTAATTTTCAGGTACATGTACTTCCAAGGGAAATGTTAGGTATCTCCACATTTTCTATAGCCATGGCACTTCTGAAATGGCTACCTTTGAGATTAGTAGACAAGTTATTACTGCTTGCTGCTAATCTCACGTTAGGCAACACTGATAATTTGGGCCTTAAGAGGCCCAAAACCGGCCCGCTCGAACTGAAGAACGCCACCGGGAAAACGCCGGTGCTCGACGTCGGAGCACTGTCGCAGATTAAATCGGGAAAGATTAAGGTAAATTAATACGACGTATATATATTTAAATGATTCGCGGCTGTTGTATAATACTTTGATGATGAATAAGTATTATGTTTTGGTAATATTAAAAGGTCGTGGAAGGCGTAAAGGAGATTACTAAAACTGGGGCCAAGTTCATGAACGGCCAAGAAAAAGAATTCGACGCCATAATCTTGGCAACTGGGTACAAGAGCAATGTGCCGAGTTGGCTAAAGGTAATATACATTCTAAGCTTTTTATCATATTTTATTTTCTTCTGTTTTTCCATTTGCAGTCACATATCGTTATCTGCCCCTTCTTACACATGCAGTAGGCTACAAAGTGTTCTTTACGCTGATGCAGAAAGAATCAGAATGTAATAAATATATATCTATATGATTAGTGATGATTTAGGTTAGGAAGATTGGATTCGATCGAGGGTAGGTCCAAATGCCGAGATGTTGTTTTTAGTAGGATACTAATTGCATGCACATAACCTAATAAGTAATTAGTGAGCATGGTCAACATGCATTCTTGAAATAGTAACTCTATATTGATTGTCAAGTTGGAGCCTTCCTTTTATGTACATAAAAATTAAAATTATTAATTTTTTTTTTTTGTTCTTAATTACTTTTGGAAGGGGAGTGAGTTTTTCAGCAAAGAAGGAATGCCTAAGGTCCCTAATGTTTGTAAAGGAGAGAAGGGATTGTATGCAGTTGGGTTCGCAAGAAGAGGGCTCTTGGGAACATCTTCAGACGCAGTTACCATTGCAATAGATATTGCTCATCAGTGGAGAAGAACGTCAACAGTCATATATTCGAATATTCCAGTATCATATAGCTTACCTAGCTAGCTCTTTGATAACATCTTATGAAAAAGAAATTAAATAAATAGTTATAGTTAAGTGGGTCGGGGAAAAGATGATGAGGGAGAATGTTAGGTCAATGATGTGTGGTTTTCTAGCTTCATTTTCTCTTGTTTGTGATTTGTAAATGAATTGAGTTTTGCTTGCTTCTTTCTGAATTTTTCCTTTTTCCAGAAAAAAAAAAGTTAAAATAAAATTATTACATGTAGGATAGAGAAATATAAGACGAGTGCATTATTTATGTGAAGGCGCGTTATACATTTTCATTAGCCTTTGCCCAAGCAAGATAATAGTTTTCTTTATCCAAAGAAAGCCATTTTAAGCAATTTTGCCTAATAACACTTTAAGTTAGTTCGGTCGTAAGGTACGTTCCTACGCGCAGATAAGGGAATCTTTGGATAAGTTATAATAATGATTGCAACAACATTACATCATCAGGATCTAATGAGTTAATTTTTTATTGAGTTTCTTCTTCATTGATAGTATTTAATTAGCCTATAATAGACAAAAATCTTGATGATCTCACGTGCGTACAAGAAGTAAAGTAAGAACTGCCAAGCATTTATGCCTCTCAACTGTAATCTCGCCCCCTATTATTAAATCTCAAAGCACTCTCGATTTTTCCGATGGTAATCAATCTTAGATATTTTAATGAATAAATGAAAATTCGAATCTACTATAAGATCTTCTTTGTTCCTAACGTATCTTTGTCAGTTTGGAGACTGAATGTGACACTTTTGGCGGATCATTCTTTATCTATTCCCTGCTAACCTAACTAATGTCAATTATTCCCAAATTAAACTTCTTTCTAGGATTAATCATCATTTTATACTTCCTTACTATATTCTTGATATAGCTATGGCAACTTACATACGACCTCTTCCCATGCCATGTTCGTACAAGTCAGTAGTAATGCTATCTATCTATCTATATATTTATTCTCACGCATCATTCTCTACGTACGTTGTACCATGCCATACCTCTCTGTGTATCGACTTATTAAAATTTTAATGTACGGTATAACCTGAAATTAAATAAGTATTATTAAATTACCATTTATTGCATGCATTAATGTGGAAGTGAATTATTTATTAGAGATTCACACAACACGCTTCATCGTAATTCTTCTTCACCAATGCACGCGGCACGGGGTAACTACACACATACATACGTCACACTCTATTATTACCACTGCAAATGTCAGCTCATCAATGTTATTGCAGTTTTGCACGTATATAGACACGGTATTTTCTATATAAAAAAATAAAATTACGGTATAAGTTTTTCGTACATCTACACATAAATACTTAATTGAATAAATTTTTTAAAGATAGGTACCCATGTCAGAAAATTTCACAGATAGGTAGTCGATTTTATTTTTACCAGTTTCTTCAGTCATGTTGTACCATCCTGTGTGTGTGGCGTACTATAACATGTTGATATATGGTACCTAAATGTGTTCGTACGGCGTATTTATGTTTTAAATAGGGCGTCACTAAATGTGCTAATACGGCATACTATTTTCTATTATATAGGGTACCCAAATGTGTTGATATACGGTACCCGAATATGCTGTATGGCGTACTTGCAGTGGATCGGGTACCTATCTGCAAAAATTTATTATGGGTACCTACATATAAAAAAATCCTGACAGGGTACTAAATTACAAGTTTCCTTACACATGTGGTATTTATGTATAGAGACCGCGTTTCATTTCATCTTCTAATATACAGTGAGTAAGATGCATCGTTGCTGTTTAAATGAAAGAAGTCATTTGCAACTATACTATGATCATCGTAATAGAATAGCGAGGGAAACTAAAGTTATATATATATATATATATATATATATATATAGAGAGAGAGAGAGAGAGGGGGGGAATGATATGGTGCTCACCTTTTTTGAGCACCTTATATGGGCACCTGCTGATTTGGCACCGATTCGAGCCAAATCAGCATGCCATTTCAACATCAATTGTGATGTGGTATTAATCAACACATTTTAGGTGTCATAGATCGACACATATGATGATGGTGTGGCATGTTTACGTCTTATACCACGTATGTTGTACATGAGCAAGCTCCGTAAGATCTAGTATAAATAAGTGAAATAGAGGAACATGCCTTGATATATACCACGTAAACATTAATCAAGACATTTTTTAGGTGTCATAGATCGACACATATGATGCTGATGTTGTGTGGCCTTGATATATACCACGTAAACATGCCATATCAGAATCATATGTGTCGATCTATGACACATAAATGTGTTGATTAATACCACATCACAATTAATGTTGAAATGGCATGCTGATTTGACACGAATCGGTGCCAAATCAGCAGGTGCCCATGTGAGCACCAGATCATTCGTCTATGCAGATCAAACTTATTATTCCGTCATCATCTCTCACATTGCAGATTACAATCAAGTAGTTTTATTATCTCTTATATTTTTAAACTCTTAACATGTTGACTGACACCTTTTCACTAGTACCCAATTTCGTTCTTTTTTTTTTCCACTTCTCATCAGCTAGAGAAATCATAGAATCAATGACACGCACTGTCCTGATCCTTCTTGCGTTGTTGTTTCTCGTTGAAAATTTTCTATTTATCTAAAGAAAATATTTTGTTATATTTCTTATAATATGCAGATCGAAGTTATATTATTTTCCACAAGCAAGAAACACACTCACAAACACAAACAAAAAGCCATTGCCTCTCCGTAAATGATGATCATAACAAAATATATGCAATTTGGAGTGGGCAAAATGTATAGATTGTGATGACGATGCATGCAAATGTAGTCATCAAGAAAACAGTAGTAGTACCATCGTTGTTTTTGGCATGCATGCCATTTTGCCATGCATTATATACTTATCATTAATCAGACGACAAAGTTGTTAATATTCTCTCTGTCCCATATTTTTCTGCTCGTATATTTATTAGTTATTTATTTGTACACTCTGTCTTCTTACATAACTAAAGATACAAAAAATGAAGGTCCACATAGGAGGCCAGCTATGGATCCACCCCTAGCTATTCTTACACCAAATATTGGGTCCAATTTTTTAGATTTTAGTAACTGTTTTTCTCAGTGGAATGTAGCTTTTGAAGCTGCAAAACCTGAATTGAGAGAATCGTTTGTTGCGTAATGAAACTCTTCTTGGCCTTTTGTAAGGGAGAGGACGAAGAGAGACATAACCACAAAACTCTTCGTTAATTGCAATCTCCAAGATTTTTTAGTTCATATGAAAAATGATGGGTCGGGCCATTGAGTTAATGGATTCAATCAAATCAAGTCCAATAGAATCTTGAATTTGGACTTTGAAATTTTAGTCCCTGTTAAAGAACTACATGAAAAAAAATAGTTTTACTTTACTGGATCAACAAGAATTAGAATCATATATATTCATTCTTTTTGTAGGGATATTTGGTTAGAATCTCTGAATTCATTGCTTGAACCATGCTTAATGCTTTAAAATAAAAAAGAGTCTGTGTGAAAACTGGTATTTTCAATACAACCCTCTTAATTACAATTTCATCCCATCCAAAAATTAAATTCAAATCTGTTTATTACCACCTTGAACATAGATACATACATGAATGCATCATATCTCTACCTCTCATCTCCTTTGGAAGTTGAAGTACTTGATGGCAAAAGCAAAGGTAACCGCAAAAACCAGACAAAAGCCAACCACTACAATACCAGAAACTCCCAACAGTTCATGTCTGAACCCAAACTGATCTTCGAGTAGCTGTTTCACGGGCACCGTGTGGGCCCCGCCATCCCCGAGCTTCACGAGTTGGTCCACGTCCCCATACTGCGACGTCAGAAGACCGTACAAGCTCCATGCTATCGGATTAGCCCAGTAGTACCATCGCCACCACACCGGAATCCTCTGATAAAATCGAAAATCAGAAAAAAAAAAAAAAAAAAACAACGCCACGCATGAACGTGGATCCTCGATCATCTCATTACCATGTGCGAGATCATGAAACCGCTGAAGAGATTCCACATCATGTAGAAAGGCGCGCCGAGTATCGCAGCTACGTTGTGGTTGGGCGTGATTGAGATGGTCATCATGCCGAAGAAGGTGAAGTACAGCAGAGTGAAGAACATGAAGTAAGTGTACCACAAAAATTTCCAAAGGCTCCATTCGAACGAGGCCATGAAGTAGAAAATCGAGCTGTAAATGATCGACTGAACGAATACGTATGGGAGTTCGACCGCCACCTGGGCGAAGGCGAACGGCAGGGCAGAGTACATCCCGGCAGCTCTCTCTCTGTAAGAAACCGATCTCTCAACGTATACCACTGGCTGTACTGAAGTAGCGTTCGTAATCCCTATGAACAGAACTGCTGCGTACATCGAGCCCATTGCGTTGAATATATCTTGCTGCGTTTCCCTGTCGAGGATGATTATGATTACGATATGTGAAAAAGGGCTATGTGTAGTATAGATGAGAGGTGGGGAGGGGGGGACCTTTTTGAGCCGAATTTCCAGCATATCGTACCGAACATTAAGGAGATGATCGTCGTATAGAAGAAGCGTACGGCGGTGTACTGTGGGTTTCGCCAGTAAGATAAGTACTGCTTCCAAAGGCATGCGGTGAACTGGCCGAAGAATGAGAGCGAGTATTTGCTTGGGAAGCTCAGTTCGTTCGAGTCCTTGTCTGGCTTTCTCAGCCTCTCCACTAGGTCTTGATTTTGCCTGAGGATTTTGATTTAGTTTAGGGAGAGGAAGATGTAATGAAAAGCATGCATAAGGATTGTTTGTAGAGAATCCGAACAACTTACTGAAACAAGTTTGAAGTGCGATAGATTTCTGCAAAGTCGACGCTGAGGCGACGTTCTTCGCCTGGAGACGTAACTTCAAGAATCCATGCTGCGGGGTTATATCCAGCCCTTATTTTTCGAATTCCCGGGATAGCCTTCGAACAGTTCAGAAAATCATTCGAACATATGCATTACGAGTGTAAGATCATACTTGGCGATGCATAGAGTGAGTATTGTCACCTCAAAATACTTGATGAGCTTGCCTGAGTTTCTGCCTAGTGGACCTGCGTAGATCAGCTTTCCTCCTTGTTTCATCAGCAACAGCTTTTGGAAGAAGAAAAAGGATCAAATTATACATAAGTTTGTTCCTTGAAAAGTTCGCGAGCAAAAAAGTTGTAGTAAACATCGTATCGTGTAACCTCGTCGAAAGATTCGAAAATATCGATGCTTGGCTGATGAATAGTGCAGACGATGGTTCGACCAGTGTCTACGATGTTCCTCACAGCTCGCATCACGATGGCTGCTGACCTGGCGTCGAGGCCCGAGGTAGGTTCGTCCATGAAAACGATGGAAGGATTCGCGACGAGCTCAACCGCGATGGTTAGCCTTTTCCTCTGTTCGACTGATAATCCATTAACTCCGGGCACCCCAACCAGCGCTTTTTTGAGCGGAGTCAGCTCGACTAGTTCCATTACTTCGTCCACAAATGCCTGCAGTTAGAAGGCGTAAGAAACAAAAAAAAAGACCAAACATCATACTTCCGTGTAAAAACGAGGAGGTAATAAGATTCTTACCCGCTGTGTGGCTAAGTTGCACTGAGACGACAGCCTAAGCCAAGCGGAGAACAAGAGGGATTCGTGAACGGTGAGGCAAGGAGAATGGACGTCGTTCTGCTCGCAGTAGCCTGAGATTCTTGCGAACGTTTCTTGATTCTTCGGATACCCCGAAATGTATATATCTCCCTCGATCTGCCCGCCCGTCTTACGACCCGCCAAGACATCCATGAGGGTTGTTTTTCCAGCCCCGCTTACGCCTATTAGCGCAGTGAGTACGCCCGGTCGAAATGCGCCCGTGATGCTATTTAGCAGCTGCAGTTTGTCTTCTACGAGGCCCTGCTGGCCTTTTAATTCCTGATAACGATACGATAGCCGAGCGTATTTACAACTTAAAAACAGTGATCAAAGGGGAGTTTTGGTGAAGTGTAAGGATGCAATGCTATGCTGCCTACCATAGGAACTTCGACGTAATAGCTGATGTTGAGGAAACACATGGAAAGAGGTGGGAAGGGAAGGACCATTCCTCTCTGTTGCCTCATGCTATTGCCTGAATCAGAACTAACGACATCAATAGGACGAGGAAAACATGCAAAGCTCTTTGAGTTTATTACCAGTAAATGAGTGGGTATGTTTCAAGAACTCTCCGAACGATATGACGCTGGGCCCGCTCTCCTCTCGTCCTTCCTTTTTCCGGCCTTTATCCTGAGTACGTACGATAGCTTGCTGATTCCCAAGTGCTGTTGTGAGGAAAGGTTTGAATAAGCCAAGAAAGCGAAAGATGAGATCGCTCGTTTTTGAAGGAACTTACGGTTTAGGTACGTCAAGAACAAGGTGAAAAGTGCGTTGAACAGCAGAGTATAGCCGACTAACGCTCCGAAGCCGATCCAATACCAGTAATTCTCAGGAAACAAACTGCGAACCTTCAGCAACATGTCTCCCATCGAAGAGTTTCCGACTTCCTAAAGACGGGAAAAAGGGAAGTTCAGTTTCATTCATTACATGTGCAATGAGGAAGTTCTGGGCTACTGAATATATCGTGTCGCACCTTACTCCACGAATGCCCGTGGAATTCGTTGACCGAAGCTGCATTTTGGGCGTACATCATAGGCGAAACCCAATAACCCCATATCCACCAAACGGGGATGCTATCTGTTACACAGAAGACGCGTCTTGCTTATAAGCACGAGCGCGAAAAAGGAAGTACATAATCTTAACGTCGAGAAGCTCTATATATGAAGTACCCCTGGAAAGTATAAATCCTCCGAGGATCATCACGACCAACAAGGCGAAGGATCCAAAGGTGTTGGCGACTATCATGTTTCGTCCCAACGAAGCCATAACGCGGAAAAGGCCTATAGACATTTGGTGCAAGGAGAAGTACAGCAAGAACTGCTTCAGGCATCTGTTATTCGCAGCTCAACGTCGTCAGTTACGTAAAAGTTCGACGAAGAAAGGATTTGGACAGTCAAGACTCAACTACCTCGTTATTTGGGGATCGAAGCCAATGGCGTAGTACGTGGCTGCAACCCACAGAAAAGACTCCACGAGCGAAAGGGGAACGGTAAGAAGCCATGAGGGAAGAGCGTACGTCCAGCAGGGGTAGAAACGTAAATCTCTGTGCTTGTAGAGGATAGGCAGCTTGGCTATCAACATTGGAACTTCCATGAATCCATTGAAGAGAATCATAACTATCCCAAAGTAGAGGGCGCCGAGGTAAACTCCAGCGTCGTAGATTGAATTGTGGTGCATTGTCGTGTGAAAGAACACGCTCATCATGATCATAATGATTAGGAGAAGCTGCATAGGTTTATAACAA
The DNA here is from genome assembly GCA_027422505.1 of Craterostigma plantagineum. Lineage (NCBI taxonomy): Eukaryota > Viridiplantae > Streptophyta > Magnoliopsida > Lamiales > Linderniaceae > Craterostigma > Craterostigma plantagineum. Next base: position 2,994,525 of record JAPQWV010000048.1, read on the forward strand.
CAGTTGAACCAACTTCAAAAAAAAAAAAAAAAATCTTTTTTCTCTATAGTGAATGAGGACAGTGTGCCGGGAAATCGAGCATTACCTGAACGAACTTGAAAATAAATACAGGAGAATTCCTCCTCATGAGCAGCTTATGCCACGAGAAAATAATGCGCAGAAGCTTAAGCCTCGATACGCCGTAAGTCTTGGTAGTGAGGGCGAGCGGATGGTTATTACGTCTATCAAATGGGATGGATAAATCCCTCGCTAGCAAACTACCGACCCCTGACGATTCAAATCCTTCCACAAACTTCGAGACCGTTACGTATCTGTACTGAGCATTGAGAAACCAGTACTGTCCTTGATCCTTCTCTGATATTACCTAAGTTATGAGCTTTCAACAAATGAGTTTTCGACCAAGGGCGAAGAAGAAAAACATCAAGGCGGTGCGTATACCTCTTGTAGAAAATCGGCGACGTTTTTCCTAGACGGGCATTTGAATCCCATGCTAGCGAAAAATTCCACCGCAGATAGGCGAGGTCCCTGATATACGATCCGTCCCTCGCTCAGAAGGATTACGTCGTCGAACATTTCGTAAGTCTCGGGATCTGGCTGTAATAACGAGACCAGCGTCGTGCAGTCGAGCGCACGAGTCGTATGCCTGAGGTATCTGATGATTTGATGGGTCGTCGAACTATCTAAGCCCGTCGATATTTCGTCCAAGAGAAGTACTCTCGAAGCTCCCATGAGCAGCTCAGCTGCAAACAAATTTGTTTGTTAAATAATATGAAGAAGACTGAGAGGAAGGTAATAATAGGTAGGTAGATACCAGTCGTAAGGCGCTTCTTTTGGCCGCCAGATATCCCTTTGAGCATTTCGTCTCCCACCAATGTATCGGCGCATACGTCAAGTCCTAAAATCTTCACCCACATATCAGAATTGTTACGTAAGAAGAGTGTTGAAAGGTATTGATTGACAGGAAAGGTAATGAAAGTTGCATAGCTTAGAACACCTTCATGATGTACTCGACGAGGATACTACTGTGTTCTCCCAACACGACTGCCTAGGAGAAAACGAGGAGATCCCAAAGCACATGAAACCAAATTCTGCAATGATTCGAAGGACTTTTTTTTCCTTACCTTTATGAAGAAGTCAAGATCGTTATCTGGTCTTATTCCGGCGGCTTTCTCTCGTCTAAGGAGCTCCATGAGCATTTCTTCTCACCCATATGCAATCATGTGAGGATTTTTCTTCTTTCGTTTTCCGTTAAAAAAGAAGAAAAAAGAAAGAAAGACGTATGGGAGATGAACGATCATACCATGCTTAAATCCCGAACCTTGACATCGTCCAGCGTAATCAAGAACCTCCCTTACGGTCATCTCTGCAACGTGCCAATCTTGTTGGCTTGCATAGGTTGAAGTCCTCTGAGGAGTAAACTCCTTCAGTTTGTGTCCGTTATACGTAACTTCCCCCGAGACCTTTAAAGATAGATTTGAGTAAGAATGCTCTGTCCTAAACTTGTTGCATATCCATCAGAGGTTTTTACCTTCAAACTATTGGAGAGCCTACCAGCAAGAGCAAGGAGAAACGTCGTCTTTCCCGAGCTTGGAGGTCCGAGAAGCAACGTCATTCTTGGAAATACACATCACATTATTAATCATCAGTTTAAGAAAGAACAAGCACTTGAAGTTTGATTCATACGAAATCTTACCTTGAAGGCCTTAAAATGCCACTGACGTTGTTTAGGATAGACAAGTTCTGTTTTCTGTCCGAGAAAATCCTGAGTTGTCTCAGAAGTGCCTAATACAGACAACAAAGTCATATGATGTTAGAAGTCGATTGCATTCATAGTCCATATGCTCATCCATCAACCAACAACGTTTTACCTCTGACATATCGAAAATAAAATTTGGAATGGTTGGCAAAGCCCTACTACCGACGTGGACTAAAGCATCAACCTTCAGATTTTGGAATCGAACCTCAACCTTGGGAAATTCCAATCCCACGCTGTGTTTTTTTAAGACAAATAAATAAGACTGTTCTTCAAAACCTCAGATTGTTCAAAAGCTCAGAAATATACACATATATATATCCTTACTCGTCAAATCTCCTCCTCACTCTCTTGAAAAACGACTCAATATCTCCGTTGATTGCGTGAACCACCTTATCCAATGCTTGCTTCTTTTCTTGACCCTCGTCATTAATACTTCGGACATCAACCAAAGAAATTTCTCCAGCTATATTACGAAAAACAGCCATCTTCGCTCTATCGTAAGTGGGAGACCTCTGCAAAGCAGCCAAGGCAAGAGCTTCATCTTCCTCGTCATCATCATCGTCTCCGTGAAAGCTGCCATTACTACAATTCATGAATGGGTTTCTGCTACTCGCCAACATTACTGGTATTATTCTTACAGACTCGCAGAAATTGTCCCCTACAGAACAGAACAGTCAATATATCCTTTTCTAAGAGAAATATGACATGTGGGGTCCAATGTGCAAGGCGTTTGACGATGTGAAACGCAGCCAACTTTGGGTGCGTTTATTGAGCCGATTTGCATTAAATGCCTTCACGAACAGCTCTGTGATTATTATTATTAGTGTTCATGCGTTGTTTTTTCTCGTCTTGTGGGGTCTCGTTTTTAACCTTAGCCTGTATTTTCTTTCGTATGTATAAATCTTGGTGACGACGATTCGACAAGCAAACAAACCATCAAGAAAAAGGAAAAATCATCGACGTTGCATTTGCATGGTGTTGTAAGAAAACTGATCTGTGGTGGTTGATTAGTGGGTATGGGGGTTGAAGAAATATTGTTAACTCACAGGTAATAAAAATGCAATCTTGATTGCTTTTCTAGAAAGAAAACAACGAGGAACGAATGTATCCCAACATACTTACGTATGCTATGCATGTATACTATATTAATATTTTTCCATGCGTCGTCTAGCTTGAAAAAATACCATAAAAATGAATCTCGTCTCCAAGAATTCGCAGTAATAAATCTTTATTTTCGTTAAAGCTTCCTGAATATGAAAATGAATACGGGATTATCGATGTATTTTTATGAGTCAATATAATGTATAAATATATAAGAAATCGTGATAATTCAGTAATTGTGCAACCACTTGAGTGATTATCGATATCAATAATGACGTTCTCTTAAGGAATAATAAATGAAAGCTATTGTCGATAGTAGTTATTACGCACCAAACCATAATAATCGGTGCATTAATTTATTTTATTGCCTTCTTTTCTATTCAAAATATAATTTAATACCTTCTTGTATTGGGTTAGTTTTATACTCGTAAGCCCATCCTATTGGGCCTCATAAGTCCATTGGAATTGGGCTTACTCGTTCATTTACAAAACCTGTATTTTGAAAAATAATTATTATCAAGAAAAAAATAATAAATGCAAGTTATGAAGGGTAAGGCCAACCAATAAATAACTTTTATTCCCCTATAAAATTAAATTGAAGTTATGAAGGGTATTTTGAAAATAGGTGCTTCTTTTGTTTCAAATTTAAATACGGTCTTTGGTCCACGCTACATGCGTACATACCAGACTAAAAAAATTAATTTAAGACCAGATCTTAAAAAAAAAATATATATATAGAACATGCTTGCTTTTGTTGTCAGAAAGTCCAGCTAAGGAAAGAAATATATTTAGGGTATATTACGTGTCAGACCCTATTTATAGTTTTAGTTTGGGTTCAGGCCCTATTTAGGTTTGGTTCGCTGATAAGGACCAACTGTTTGGAAATGTTAGAGAAAAAAGTCATTTAGACGCAAAATGACAATTTCACCCTCCTAAGTACGCCACAATTACGCTGAAATGCCATCGTCTTCAACAACCGATCGAAACGCCTAAAATCTTCAAGATTCATGACGGATCTAATTTTCAAGCTCGATTTCCGCCTAAAAGCTCGACCTTAGTGAACAGACGACAATTAAATCGATCTCAATTTCCCATGGGTCGTAGTAATTAAGAATAATTATTAAAGATTTTATGCTTCAAACACAATCTAATAATCTCTTTGAATAACGACGAAATTTCGGATTTTAATAGTCGAATGATGTAATTGGACTCAATTTCATCACAGATCTTAATCACTGATGTGAGTTAGTGATGTTAATCATGGAAAATTAAGAATTTTGACACAAGCCAATTAACACGATTCCTGGGTAACACATTCTACAAATAATATGACATATCACTTTCAGTTAGTAACAAATCGTTAACCAACAGTACCACATGTTCCATTAGACATAACGATTAATATATTGTTAATAACACAACCTGTACACAAGCAAGGGACCGTGAGTAAAATCTCAAATTAACTATCTTGTCAGGTAACACTTATTGATAACTGCGTACCACGTAATAGACGACCAATAACACAAACATTTCAATAAGTAACAACTAAGCAACACCGGATAACGATTTCAAATTACGTGGAATAGACGATAACAAATTACCCAAAAATCCTAGCGCATAGACGATAACAAATTTTCCCTAAATCGTGTAAAAAAGAAATACTTATAACATAGCAAAAAATAACAAATGTCTTATGGTTAATAACAAATGTTGACTTATAAGTAACACGTCGCTGAAAGGTAATAACACATTGTTTGTCGTAAATAACATATTATGTATACAACTAATGGATCGGGGCAAAAAGAACGAAAATTCCAAACGACACTAAAAAAACAGATGAAAAATGCGTAAATCTCATCGTTATTGACTCAATAAGGTAAAATAGATCTCAATTTCTCATGGGTACGTCGAATTTATACCGATTACTTGCAATTTATGTCGATATCTAGGTTCGATTTACCATTATATTCTCAATACGCTAAAACCGCATTAAATGTCGGTGTTTTTGACCCAATCGACTAAAAATCACGATGTTAATGTTGAACCGTGGTGTAAATAAAGTCATTTGTGTTTTATTAGTGAAATCTATGATTAAGCAAATAAAAATTTACGTCATAACACAAAGATGATAACTGATAACATATGGACATATTTTCATGACGGATTGATCTATGCTGATAACACGTAGTTCGGAATTTTCTAGAAGCTTCGCGATGCATCTGGATGGTTCTGTGTGGTCAATGAATACCACCATGATTGACTCGTTATGTATTAACACATTTTCAGAATAAAATACCTCTTCCTTATGTTAGCGAAATCAAGAAAAGCTTACGTTTTAACACAAAATAGTGGACTGATAACGGATTATATTGTTGTCAATAACACTTCACCATTTCGATAATTTCGATCGTTGATGCACTTATTCCAAAAGGTGTAAGATTTTCATAAAGGAAAATATATAATTTGATGAATTTAAACCAAAGAACTCACTGACAAATCAAATTTTATTGACGTTGAGGTTTATGGTCCAATGTTGTGGTTGTTTGTCATGTAACCAAGGTCCCCTTCGTTGCAAACATAGAGTATACTTCATAATGTGAAATGTAACATTAAAAATTATATCATGAAACAGCTCTAATTTCGATATTACATCATAAGCAACATTTATAAAACATAACCCTAAACCCTAAACTCAAAACCCGAACCCCAAAACCCCAAACCTTGAACCCCCAAACCCCGAACCCCTAACCCCAAACCCTAATTTAAAACTATAAACACTAAACATAGAAACCCTATTCTGAAAACTAAAATTGGTAACGCTTTACTTCATAACTGTAACACATTATTTTAAGCAAAAAATTGATATTCCCGCCAATAGTCCCCTGAAATTCCCTCCCAACAGTACGCTGAAAAATTAAGATTCCCTCCTAAACTAATAAACACAAGTGTTCCTTCCAATAACATATACAAACTTACGGGTACCACTTTATGCTTTTTCCGAAAATAATTGCGATGCCCGCCCAAAAATACTGCAACCCGCTTTAATCGTCAGAAAGGTAATAACAGATGTTGACTTAGAAGTAACACGTTGCTGGAGGTTAATAACGCATTATCTGTCGTAAATAACATATTCTGTATAAAGCAATGGATCGGGAGGGAATATAACGAAAATCACAAACGATACTAAAAACGGATGAAAAGTGCATAAATCTCGGCGTTATTAACTCAATAAGGTAAAATAGACCTCAATTTCTCATGTGTACCTCGAATTTATACCAATTAGTTGCAAGAAACGGATATTATATTTTCCCTAAATCGTGTAAAAAAGAAATACTTATAACATAGAAAAAAAATAACAAATGTCTCATGGTTAATAACAAATGTTGATTTAGTAGTAACACGTCATTGAAAGGTAATAACGCAATATCTGTCGTAAATAACACATTCTGTATACAAGCAATGGATCGGAGGGAATATAACGAAAATAACAAACGACACTAAAAACGGATGAAAAGTGCATAAATCTTGGCGTTATTAACTCAATAAGGTAAAATAGACTTCAATTTCTCATGGGTACCTCGAATTTATACCGATTAGTTGCAAGAAACGATATTATATTTTCCCTAAATCGTGTAAAAAAGAAATACTTATAACATAGCAAAAAATAACAAATATCTTATGGTTAATAACAAATGTTGACTTAGTAGTAACATGTTGCTGAAAGGTAATAACGCATTATCTGTCGTAAATAACACATTCTGTAACAAGCAATGGATCGAAGGGAATATAACGAAAATCACAAACGATACTAAAAACGGATGAAAAGTGCATAAATCTCGGCGTTATTAACTCAATAAGGTAAAATAGACCTCAATTTCACATGGGTACCTCGAATTTATACCGATTAATTGCAAGAAACGATATTATATTTTCCCTAAATCGTGTAAATACTTATAACATAGCAAACAATAACAAATGTCTTACGGTTAATAATAAATGTTGACTTAGTAGTAACATGTTGCTGAAAGGTAATAACGCATTATCCGTCGTAAATAACACATTCTATAACAAGCAATGGATCGGAGGGAATATAGCGAAAATCACAAACGACACTAAAAACGGATGAAAAGTGCATAAATATCGGCGTTACTAACTCAATAAGGTAAAATAGATCTCGATTTCTCATGGGTACCTCGAATTTATACCGATTACTTGCCATTTATGTCGAATTCTAGATTCGATTTACAATCATGTTCTCGTATTTGCACCCTAATTAGACAAGCAAAATCTACCTCGTGTGTCGTCATATCATAATGAATCCAACATGACATGTCGAAATCGGTTGGATGTGGCAGTCGAATTATTTTGTGCCGATTCAGTGCAAGAAAAATGAGTTCGATCATTAAATAAAAAATGTTCTGTTGATAACATTTTGCAATAGAAATGTAACACAATATCATTGGAGAATAACGTTTTAATGTCACAGAGTAACGATATGTTGTAACGTAGTAACATAAAATGAAGTAAAAATACCGCTCTAGACCACAAAAAACACGTATAGACTTTCGCTGGAAAACTATAAAATACAAAAGCATTTTAGTAAGGGTATTATCGTCAAATAACAGTTTTGGGTCCTATACTCGAAATTTACAGAAAATAGGTCCTCTAAACTAATTCCTTTTCTGACAGGGCCTGGACAGAAAGTTCAAACTTTATTAGGGTCTGACATGAAATTCTCCCATATATTTATTGCCTCGCGAGACTAATCTATACTCTACCTAATGAAAACGAACCTTCACTCATAAAAATTGAAAACGAATTTAATGCGCTTCAATGATATTATTAATATAAACATACATAATATTAAACTTGAGGTTCTATGACATAGTTCGTAACATATACGTATACTGCTTTTGTGACTCTGCATTACCAATTCTTTTTCTAAATTCAAATTTAAGAATCTCACAGTATTTTTGGTAAACCCAATTAGTTTCAAGATTTTAATATTCAATTACATTAAAAAGAATTTATATTTGTTGCCTCGTTTGCATCTTTTGTTTTTATTATATGATTAAAAAATTACCTTGCTCAGTCAGGACATGGCTTTGACCATGTTCAAATTAGATAGGTCTGGAAATAGCAAATATCAGGAGTGGAAGCAGTGAGTTTTTATTACATGAGATTTAAACGATGGCTTTGTCCCGCCCACTACGCTCCACAGCTCAGCTCTTCATTATTATATAAAGCGCATGACGTACACGTTTCACTCTCTCTCTCACTCACTCACTCCACCCAACTAAAAAGTGTCAACAGCAGCTCAACTCAGCTGTAGATAATATATTGCATTTTGTGGATCTAATTGGATGATGGGTCGGTGTGAAGTGAGACCTTACCTGCGTTAATCTGATCCTCAAGGATGAACTGTGAGCTCAGCTTTCCTCTCGAACATGATTTGGAAGCGTTTCGGTGTTATTGTGATGGTTTTCTTCTTACATTTATGCTGTTTCTTGCGTTCGTGTTCATGCTAACATTTTGTGGGATGGGATAGAGAATGTGACTGTTATGACTTTTTTGGCCGAGCTGAGATTTTCGAGCTAGCAGATCTATTGAGCTGCGATGACATTGACATTGTTTTAAATTAGTATATTTAGTGGTTATTTGAGGAAGTTCCAAAATGCACTATGTGGGATGTGTTATATGGTGATATTTAGGCTTGGGTTGGAGAATTTGAAGTGTCTGAGCGTCTTTATTAGAAGCTATTGAGATTTTAGTATTTGGAACTGATGAAGAAGATTTGAACTTCAGAAGCCTCTATGTCTTTCATACATGACAACAAAGACAGTTTGACTCAGTGCAAGTTTCTTGTATGGATTTGTAGGCTTTTATGGAATGTTTTTAAGTTTCGAGCTCAATGTAACAGTAGCGCCTCAGGCGTCTTCCTGCGTTGTCCGCAATGATTAGAAAATGCTTAAAGAGTTAAATTTTTTTCAATGACATTCAAGATTTTGTAGATTCATAGAATAGTTCTATTTTCATTTCCTAGATTGCCTTGTAGAGGTTACTGTCTGAAAAAAAAAATTGTCTTGAAGATTCATGTGAAGGATGAAATTAAGCATCTTTGGCATCTTAAATTCTAATTCTGATAAGATTGCTCTTAGGCCATCATTTCTGCAGCAACACCACCACATAGCATTCGATATATTTTACAAGCCCGTGTAACCTTTTAATTTAGGTGCTTGTCTCTCCCTTAAGTTTTTGCTGCAAATTTTAAAACTGCATCTCTTTTTGTTTGCAGAAATATCAGGTTGCAAGTTAGATCAATACCGTAACTTGTTATCCAATGGAGCACACAGTTATGAATGATGAAAACAGATCGTCCAACCCGAGTGAGCCCACTGTCAGGCTCACTCGAGCACGCGCTAAATCGTTAGGCATATCAGGAGAATTGCCTCCCTTACATTCTTCAGCAGCATACGATGAGGAGCGGGTCCCACGAGCGAACTCGAAAAGATCTGGTCTGATTGCAGCGGCTTGTCCCCAGAACAAGAAACGGGCTGTTCTTAAGGATGTCACTAACATCACTTGCAAGAAGTTGTCTAGTAGTGCTTCAATGGGTCAGGTAATGGTCTTGCATCACTGCATCATTGGTCGTGGCAGACCTATGCTCAAGCTCTTCTTTCTCAAATTTTAATGATCAATGATTATGTAGTATTTTCTGTCATTATTCTTTGCTTCCTATTTATGGGGTCCAATACTTGTTAGTGGAAAAGATCTTATGTCGACTTTCTTGGATTCACAAACTTACTGGTCACAGTTTCTTGGGCAGAGGGGAAAAGTCTCATTACAGAAGAATGGAAAGGCAGCAACTTCATGTGCTTCTAACATCAGAGAAGGTAGAAGTCACATGGAAGAGATTCTCACAGAAAAAATTGAGGAATCACAAGTAATAAGTAGCACTACGAGTTCGGCCATCGAACAGACCGATTCGAGCAATGCAAAGACGTTAAATTCAGCAGTTCAAATTCCTCGGACAAATTCCTGCAGATACGTTCCCCGACCACATTCTTTTAGTGGGGGATTGCATGCAGATCTTTCCAAGAATCTAGTGAGACGGCAAGCTTTGGAAGATCCGAGTGTCACAAATATTGACTCACACAAGGATCCATTACTCTGCAGCTTGTATGCTGCTGATATATATTCTGATTTGCATACATTAGAGGTTTGTTCTGCTGCCATGTCACATACGTTGATCTTTCGTGGAATTATCTTACAAATATTCTCAGAATCATGTAAACATGTTCTCTCCTCTAACAAGGATTATCCGTTGTCTCTCTCCATCAGGTGGATTGGAGGCCTAAAAGTAACTACATGGAACAACTGCAGCAAGATATCAACCAAGGCATGCGAGGCATTCTGATCGATTGGCTCGTGGAGGTTTTAACGTGTTTTACAAATCTGTGATTCCCTTAAAACATTCTGCATAGTGTTCTGCATATTGACTTGTTGCTTTTTTTTTTCCAGGTCTGCGAAGAATATAAGTTGGTTCCAGACACACTCTACCTTACTGTAAATATGATCGATAGGTATCTTTCAGGCAATCAAGTTGAGAAGCAAAAACTGCAATTGCTTGGAGTTACATGCATGCTGATAGCTTCGTAAGTCATGAGCAATAAAGAGTGCCCATTTCTTCTCTGTCGATATACCGTGTGACGTCTTTAATAGCTAATATTTTATCATGTTTGGGTTATCCATTGAAGCAAGTACGAAGAAATATGTGCCCCTCGTGTAGAAGAGCTTTGCTATGTTACCGATAATACCTACACAAAAGAAGAGGTATGACCTCATCACTTTAGCTCGATGTGCTCATTTCTTTTCTGCACTATGCATTATCAACTTTGAGTTCGACCCAAAGAACTGTTTTTTCATGACAATATGATGCAGGTGTTGAAGATGGAAAGTCGAATTTTGAAGTTTCTGGATTTTCGATTATCCGTTCCCACTACGAAAAAGTTCTTAAGGTACCTGATTACCGAATATTTCCTCTTCCAGCAATATATACTACCTATGAATTTTGATTCCTTTGCCAATGACAGGAGATTCATTCAAGCAGCACAAGTTTCTTACGAGGTAGTAATGAATGGGAATACACAGTTTCGTTTAGTTTCCTTCAAATGAAATATAGTTTTAATCAGATCAATATTTAGGTCCCATCGGTTGAGCTGGAATTCTTGGCAAACTATTTAGCAGAACTAACACTAATTGACTACAGTTTTCTCAAGTTCCTTCCATCTCTAATTGCTGCATCTGCAGTATTCCTAGCCAAGTGGACGCTCGATCAGTCACAAAATCCATGGGTTCGTGTTTGTTTCATCATTCATAAATCATCCACAACTTTTTTTTTTCTAAATAAGTGACAACATTTTATCTGTGCAGAATCCAACCCTGGAGTATTACACAAGATGTAAGTCCTCTGAGCTTGAATGCACTGTTCTTAAGCTACAAGGCTTACAACTGAGCACGAATGGATGCATGCACCTCAATGCCATTCGCGAAAAATACATGCAACCAAAGGTGTGTGAAGACTTATTACCACAACATCAAACTTATGGTATCATACTACATGTTGAACTTCCATTGATAATCAATATAATCTCTCTCGTGACAGTTCAAGAGGGTCTCAACGCTATGTTCTTCATTATCCGTCGACTCTCTTTTTCAAACATGATCCACCCTCGTTGGAACTAATTTTCGGTCTGCGTTCTCAGTTCATTATTCTTACACCTTAATTTGAATGTAACGGGAAGAGGTAAAGGTGAGTATGGCATTGGTCTAATTATAAGAAATAAGCATTTTTATTTGGAGTTAGATTTGATTATGCATATGCATAAAGCCAGTTTCTTGCTGGATGGGCGTAGTGTTTGGTTCCCTCTACTCTGCCTTCTTTCTGTAGAGTGAGTGAACTTCTTAATCATTGGAAATAAAGTTGTCTTTGGAACTCGAACATCTTTTGGGTTAATGGAGTGTAGAATGTGATGAAATCCTCAATGAAATTACCTTCAAAGTTTTCACAATTCATCTTCTCAAGCTGGTACGTACTTCCACCCCACAGTAGTTAATAGTTTATAACGTGATAGGTAATAGCCTTCAATTTCCATTGGCCATCCAATTAGTTAGTTATGCATGGACGTAAAAATCAACCAAAAAATTTAAATCCAATTTGGTCTTTCTCAGATGATTAGATAAGATTTGATAATTATTTTGAATCATAAACATCACGTTCAAAGGCATAACATCAACAGCAGCAATATACATAAATATAGGTTTATGCAAAAAATTTCCCATTAAGCAAACCACTAATGGCGACTTTGATGTATACATACATTTGATGATACATGAAACGTAACTAAGGCGTATGAATATATATATATACACAGATCTTACCAGATCAGAATATGATTAATAGATATACAGGAGAAGCAAAATGTTAATCTTGTGAAGACGTAGAATACTCAAACAAGAGACGCTTCGAAGGAGCAGACTGCAGCAAAACCCGAAGACGACTAGTGAGCTGATAAATCAAAGTCCACTGCATTGCCATCTCTGAATCCTTCATCTGCCTAACTACTGAGGCCTGCATACAAAAGATCATTATAACTAAATGGTGCTCAACTATAAAATCATGAAAGATTCTAACGGTCTGATATTATATATATATATATATATATATATATATATATGTATACCTGGAGACGCTTCCCAAGTTGGATCTCAACTTCTGTCCCGAAAGAAATGTTGCTGGCTAGGGATTTGAGGGGATCACTCGTGGGGTCCACTGAAAGCAAACTCGGGATCTGAGGAGCGTAGACCAACCTCCATCGAGCATGTCCAAACTCTCCCTTGCCTTCTATTCTCGGCATCAATGTTTCGAGCGTCGAAGTGGCAAGCTTCTTGAATGCTAGCTGGCCATCGCTCTCCAATATGGATTCTGCTAATTTACTCTCAAACACTCGAGCAGCCTGTTTTATCATTAGAAAAACGTAGGTTTCTAGAATTGCTAGATCACTAATCTCGACCACCTATAATTATAGAAACCTTATATATTCCATCAAATGGTATAGAGACATGGAATTAGCTGAATCAGGCCATGGATTAGAACGTACCTCGGTAGTTGAAAGAGTATCTTGTTCCACAGAACGCGTGGAGGTCACCAACAATTTTTCCTGCCATTTGCTAGCTCGTCCTTGAATCCTAAATTGCCATTCTGATCCCACCAGAGCTAAATCAAGCATTGGATCAAGTCCATTCTCAGGTTCGAACTTTGCCATATTCAGATGTTCACGTTTAAGCCTCACCTGAATTTGCGAGATGAAAGTACATACCACGGGTAAGTACATCAGGAAAGACTGTAGCTAATTTTCTAAGGTGTTCAACAAATAATTAGTTCAAACACATGTAAAGAATACCTGTGTGGCTACTAGATTCACATCGCCATTCTCAAATGTTAGAATGCCTTTAGGTCTTATGTATTTGGGATGAGCTGGACCATCCAGCTCTAGCTCCCCAGTGACAGCAAAGTTGAGTATCAAAGGATAAGCAATTTTAAGTTCAGGTCCAAGAGAAACCCTCAAATCTGCAAGGCGGACATCTAACTTTGGTTTACTATTTACAAGCACCATATCCTTTTCCACTTCATCATGTTCACCTGTGAAAAATTTGAACAGTTATTAAGGCCGAACATATCAAACGACGGACCAGATCCAACAGATTTTCACAAGTGCTTTTATTGCAACCACATCTCCTGAATTCTTTTGTTTCGTTATAAGCCCTTGTGTTTTTTAGTCGATTCCCATGAGTCTGCATTCAACTTGTATTGATATATCTTCTTTCAAAGAGGTCCGGTTAGACAAACCCAGAAAAAAAAAACCCCATTATGTCCGCTAAAAACAACAAAGAGAATGGACAAAACTTACTCGAGGAGTGGAATAAGCTTCTTGATGATGCTGGTATTAGGTTCAAAAAACGTGAAACGTATTTCGATGCAACCAAACGACCATAACTATTGGCCAGTCTTGGTTCGGTTGCAGAGTCTCTGTTAAAGGGAGTAGCTCCACTGCCTTTATCATGTGGCAGATAAGCTTCACCATGGCTGATCTTTATCTTCCCAGAGATGTTTGGTTGCATAATAGACCCAGTTATCTGCAACTGACTGTCCACCTGGCCACTTTTAGTACCAACGTTTGAAGTTGTCAGAAAAAAAGTCTGTAAAAAAGAAAAAAGCAATTCCTGAAAATAAAATGAAATGCATATTCGGCATTAGAAAAATGACATACCGCAAGATGTTCCTACTGTGCACTTCAAGGACCTCACATTTTAAGTCAAGTTTATCACCAAGGGTTGCTTCATTCGTAAGGAGGGGAAGATTCCCTTTCGCCGATAATTTCCCCTTTCTGCCTACTCTACCCTCTAATGCACCAATCCTCAATCTATTTGAATTCATCATTATTGTTCCTCCTATATTGGTAACTGGCTTCCTCAGGACAGGTGAAGACACAGTTGCCCTATGTATATAAGCAGACCCATCTAGCACAGGCTGTTCAACAGTACCCCTAACCTACAGATGAAAAGGCGGAGTTGATAATCATGCACAGAAGAAACTGACAAATGATGATAAATGCTTATGCTTTCTTTTCGATAGCTTACAGAACAAAGAAAAGGAAACAATAACCTGAAGCATGACATCAGCATTTCCATGGACCCAGTTTGCATAAGGAGATAATGCAGTGAGCAGCATCATGCCACCGTCTTTGACATCAGCATCAATTCTAACTTCCCCCGCGTCCAATATATTCCAGTTCAAACCCTTAAGGCTCTCCGCCATTTGTGCGTCCCAGACCTCTTGATTTTTCTCTTTGGAACCTTTCCTATCACTGGCTGCCTCCTCAATTGGCACTTTAGTTCTGTCTGTATCCCAACCCCGAACCCACGTTGCTTCTTTTCTATCAGTTTCATTGCTTTCTTCCTCGGAAACGTTGTTAGGTACGAGGGTCAAAGGAACACTTCCTTGTATGTGTACATGGCCATTTTGAACGATGGGCACAAACTTTGCGTTGAACAGAAAACGATTGCTAGGTGTTAAAGACGCAACAACTTCAGCTCGACCAAGTTCAATTCCGCCAACCACCCCATCCAGTAGCCTTACTTGAACGTCGCATTCTGGTTTGACCAAACTTCCTTTCAGATCACCTTCCATGTGCAATATGCCTTTGATTGGAGCCAAGAGTTGCCTCAGAGAGTGAACAGCTTCAGTGGCTGAATTTTCGATAACCTGAACCAGAGTAGGAACCAAACTGACTGGGAAATTAAGGACAGCAAAATGAAGATTGGTTTTTGGCCCCAGTATTGTCCCATCTGCATGAACTGTGGCATTATCCCTCTGGATGAACATTTTCTCAAGACGTAAACCGTCATTGTTGCTGTACATGCCAGCTGCTAAAATGCGCTGGGTTGTATAAGTTCCCCACTCCCATTCCTCGCCACGGAAGTCGAATTCTGCCTGTAGTAAGCGTAGAGTAATCAACAACGAAACAATTGCGAGCTGAGAGTACATATGCAAATACAAAATTTCGATGATTTACTACTCATAGGAAGAGCTAATAAATCAGATTTTTTAGTAAGTTCGAAAATCTTATGTGAGGGAACAAATGCTACGCATGCTAAAAGGAAATTGCAATAAACAAAAACTATTGATGGAAAAAATCAGCAAAATATTTTAGGGCATCCCAATAAGACAGCCCATTGTATAAATGTACAAGCATTGAGCATGCTTCAGGCTGTCTATAAGGAGATGACGAATTTTAACATGGAGAGCTTTTTGGCCACATCTACACAATCCCCAAATGTCCAGTGTGAAGATCAATGATGCCTACCATTGTGTCTCCATTGCCACCTCCACTTGCATCTAAAGAGCCTTGCCAGCGGCCTTTAAGCTCGGCTAATCCTGGAAGGTTGAAATCATCCAGGACAATTTCATCTGATGTTGCAGAATGACCCCGGATTTCCTACAACATAAAAAGGTTAGCGACATAATAGAACAAAAGGGAAAGAACTTTGACGTATGGCCAGTTATCAGGAGTCAAGATAGCCAAATAAGTACGTAATCTAAAAGAACAAAACCTCCAGAAGTTTTTGAATGCTTTCAGCACACAATCCAACCGATTGCAAGCTTTGAATGAAAAGATCCTGCAAGAACCAAAAGGGTCTTAATAGCCCTAACAAGTGCAAGCTTGAATCAGAAATGCATCCACCTACCTGTATAGTACTAACACGATATAGAAATAAATTATTTATGCAAACGACAAACCTTCGATCTCGACTGAACAGCAGGATCGGAACTTCGTGAAAGAAGTCTAGCGAGTGGTAGCATCTCAGCGATCTCAGCATTGGGCACCTCAAGTCTCATTCGCCATCTCCCCATAGAAGAGATCATACTGCCAATATGACCAGTCATTACTTTCTGGAACAAGCTACCTTTTTCCTTCCCACTAGGGCTTCGATCTCGGGATCCAGGCAAAACATACTCCCCTTGTAGTTCATATTTGCTAGTGGTTTGTTCTAAAATAGCTCTTTCAACAGTTATCTATGCCAAAGAATTGTTTAGTAAATAGAAACGATCAATAGTCATTCATTACAATCACACAATTGGAATCCAATCAATCATTGGAAACAATCTTTCCAAGTTGTGGTGTAAAATCAGTTGGAAGATAGATGCTGCTGAATTTGAAATCTGATTTAGATACTCACCACATCCCCGCTCCATCTAGCAGCAACATCGAGAGCTTCACCCAATACCCCACTGAACTTTGGCCGTAGGACAGACAACACACCATGGCCTCTTCTTTTTTGGAAATTTAGCTGTACTTCAGCCTGAAAGCAGAATATTAGAATCATAATTTGAAGGGAGGGAATGTAAAATAATTTATCTAGTAGCAAAGTGCAGATAGTAGTCTATAAAGATATTACTCTTGAAATAGCACCACGCAGTGAAGCTAGCTCCAGTTCATCTAGTGGCAAATGGCGCACCTGTTCGCATAGATGAAATGCTCATGAGAACAGAAATAATAAAGGTCAAAAACTATAACAAAAATAAATAACTAAGTAAATCTAACGGGGACCTCCAAGTCAGCTGAATGAAACGGCCGGTAACATACAATAACTTTCAGGTGTCCTTTCTGCAAAGAAAAGGATAGAATCTTTCCAGTCCCATTTTCTTCAGGAGTTGATTGTAAGGGTCCTGAAATTTCTATTGCAAGACTCTCATCAGGCCGCCCAGTAGCATCTAACTGCGTGTTCAAAGGAAACAAAGAGATATACAAACAATTTCAGAATCCCGAGCTTCATGCACATAGAAGCACATAGTTCGAATATAAATGACTTCTTGAATGCTATGGGAAACTCATCCCGTTATTATTGAAGGGCAAGGAACAACTTAGATCAACCCATTTTCAGCACAGGTCCCAGCTCTATGCAGCACTTCAAGAATACCAAATAACAAAAAGCTCTACAGAGTGTGGTTACCTTAATGCCCGTAGGTGTTATGTTCACTACTCCTGATAACTGAGGAGCCAACATCAATTGATTGAGTTTCAATCCTGAAACTGAAACATCCCCAGAAATACTCTTTCCAACTTCATCACTTTTCACCATATGCACTCCCAGATTCTTAACTGGTTCCACGGCTTCATTATCAATGTAGCTGGGAGAAATTTTGTCAACCTTGACATGGAACTTTATTCTTCCAGTTGCTTTGAGATGCAAAGGTCTCAGAGAGTCAAAAGTAGAGAAAGAAACCAAGTTAAAAAATTCGAAATTTCGCATTTTCAGATCCAGCTCAACCCCTTCTATAGAAAAAGGCATCGAAACAGCTTTATTGCTCTCCCTCCAATGCAAGTTTTCTGAAGGATACATTGTTAAAATTTTCGAATACAATTCAAACGCAGCAGATGCAGAATTGATAGACATGTAATCGTGACAAATTATGACATCTCCACGGGCATCAGAAAGTGATCCCTCTGCTCTAGGTGCTGTCCATTTGATATCAAATCTCCTACATCAGTACAAACTGTTTCAGTACTGAAAGAGAAATTTTTTCTTTGGAATATTATCACGACTAAGGAGTCATATGATACATAGAAAGGCCTGGAAATAAATCTTACGGTTTGAACAATGATCCAGAAACTTTTGTCTCTCCATTTAGATCCCCTAATTTAAGAGGCATTCTTTGAAGATAACCAGGAACATACCGCTGCATAATCCTATCGAAACATAAATTGCCTGAAAAGTTTACATCCATTGCAGAGTCATCAACTTCTCCCTACAATTATAGGCCATCAGATGTCAGATAGATCAGATGATTAAAAAACAGGTACAATCAAATCAATCTTCAGATAATTCACAAAGCCAAAGAACAGGATATTGTAATAAATATATATATAAATATATATAAATATGTGTGATGCCACGTTGAAAGAATTATCACAAGGTAGGATGTCTTGGATATTTTTCTATAGGTAGATGTCTTCCAAACAATGCTTTAAATCAAACATATTTACATCAAGACTCTTTAAAGTATAAGAACTAAATTAACACATTGCACTGTGTAGTCATAGCTTAATGGCAGTTATCTTCAATTCTCTATAATAAATTAAACCGAGTAGTAGACAAACTAATTAGCAAGAACATTCAAGGAATTTCCTGACATAATAAAGCATGCGGATCAATATTTAGTTATTCATACTCAGTATGTACTGTTGTCAATCAAATAAACACCTCAGGACAAATCCAAGCATTTCCTGCTCCACGAATTTCACCACCATCAACAAGTGTAGCTCGGATCCCGTACAGATCAGCAACCTGACATATGAATGCAAGCAATGACATGCATGACAAACCCCAATCTAGTTTAGATTTGTCCTAGTTAAAATTTGTCCGCGATATACTTACACAATTGTCCGTGTTAAACGTAAAGTTCGCAGAAACATATGAGAGTGGGATATGGTCGATGGCTGCCACTGCACCTGCCTCTTTACTGCCCATCATCGCCTCGTAAGCAGCCGAATAAGAATTATCAGAAGAAAGATGCATAAGTTTCCTCGAGACTAACGCACTCCCGACGAATACAGGAGCATCCAATGGCCCTTGGCAATTGAAAACAGCTGTAACTGATCCCGCCAACTGCAGGAAGTTATGGAGCTTAATTAGTATTCATCAGAAGAAGCGTATGAGCAAACGTATGATATGCAGACTAAAACACTATGAACCAGGAACAGGAAAAATAAAATGAGGTTTAAGGTCAATACATATTACAAAATTAACAGTTACTCAGCAATCAAGCACTGCTGATTACACCTATGCCGCCTAACCCCACTACCACCACAGTAGCCGTTGAGCCCACCTTGAACTAAAAACTTAGAGAGGACTAGTATGCATGAGAATATTGCACTATGGTTTATTATGGACTATGGTTATAGAGTTTTAACCGCACTTCGTGGTCAGTAGCGACACGAACAAGTGGCAGTTATTTTCATCATGGTATTGGTGCCTTAGCATGGTCAGAGAAGCGTACGAAAACTCATGAGAAATATCTTCATCAAACACATAATCTCAGTATCAAATTCATATAGACAAAATACCGGAAATAACAGCGGCTTCATCTTGAAGGTTTTCATCAAAGCATTTACTTCCACCGATGGAACCTGAATCAAAAGTTCCCAAATCAAACTAAATAGGAGGGCAAACAAAAAGGTTCTATATAACACAGACCAAGGATTTGAAAAAAAATGTATTCTGTTTTTTATTTGATTTGATTGATAAAAAAGAAGCAAACAACTGAATACACTCAGATTGGGAAACGGCCCTAAGGTACAATTTTCTAACTGAAAATTTCAAACTGAAAAGGCGAGCCTTCCTTTAATGCATATACCTGACACATAAGGTGATATTCTCCTTCCTGTGGATCAATCCCGAAATCTCCAGATGCTTCTAAAGGAACATCACCAAACCAGCCTCTAGCATTGTGCACAAATATCCGCTGGGCACGAAAGAACAGACTAACAGACATATCCTGCACAAACCACATCCTTAATCATTTCACCAGAATAACCTCAGGTAAATAAGGGAAAGTAAATAACGAAATCTAGGAACTGCCAGGCCTGAAGACATTAAAGAAACAATGCGTTTATAATGAGAGGAACATAATACATCAGATACAATTACATGCAGACTTACAGAAAACCACGATGGGGCATCATTAACATGAAATGCTAACCCCGTTACATCAAGCTGTCCATGAAGATTCGGAAATGTTTCTCCCCTTGACATGCATATGTGAACCTGTTAATATAAAAACACTTATGTCATTTATTAATGTACCACCTATCTATGACATTGAATCTTTATATAGCCTCAACAGTCAATAATTTGAAACTTTGATAGCTAAAAAGTTACATAGATGGAACAATTTGAAGTTTGCCAACACCTTTAAATTGCAGGCAAGTATTAACAGTTTTTTGCATGAAAAATTGAAGTCTAAATCAAGAACGCAATAGATTAGCAGCTACATCATTAGAATATTTGCATGCAGAAAAAAGCACAAAACAAAGTAAATAAACATAAACAAGTGATGAAGCACAGAAATAAATTTGTCGTTTAAATGAATTACAGGACAAACAGAAATGTCCTTTTGTAGAAACTATGGAGTTAGATTAAGCACCTCACCGCTAGCTCTTCCCTTTGACCACATGATTGGCAGGTCTAAAATCCTCTCAAAAAGCTACACAAGAAAGGAGGAGAATTCAAATCTTGCTATGTGAGTAGCATACCTGCTGAATGATTATAGGAAATATCACTGAGAATTCTCCAAATGAACTTTACCGGAACAAAGAGATTCGAGATTTTCAAATTTGCATGCCATTTTTGCTCAATAATGTCAACAAAAACATCTGTTGATAACCACCCTCCATCTTCAGAGACAGCATCCGATCTCCACATCTTACAGTTGCCGCTGATTTGCACATGAACACGTCCGTAGTGGTTTTGGAACTCTACATTTCCGCTAGCAATTTCCATTTCTCTATCAAAAGAGAAATTAAAACAAATTACTTGATGTAAGGCATCTGCATCATATTATTCATACATAAAACAAAATGTTCACTTTTCTGCTGCACTCACAATATCAGAATCAACCTCTTCTAAATTCTAATAAGGCCAGGAATGATAGAAGAAGCTATTAACATAATAGAAAATGACACAAAACTTCAGAACGGTTTAACTTTTGATTAGTAAGAATGGCCCTTAAAGTTTAAAACAGTATTCATAAGGAAAAGAATCAATCAATTTTGATCTGTATATAACAAGAAACAATAAGTAGATTAATACAACTAAAATAATAATTGTGCAATGATCAGTATCTCTAATATGTCACAGCCAAACCTACCTTGGGTCATTATCACCATATGCGAGCAGCATCAGTGATCCACCTTTGAAATGCACGCCATTGAGAACAACAGGAATTATCTTATCCAAGCCCGAAGCAGCTTGACCATCAATCTCGCCAACTAGCTCTGTGGATATATCCTCAAATCTCTGGCCAATCTCAGATTTTAGCCTCCAGAAAGGACTGACAAGTAGATGAGACCATGTTTCAGTGAAGTTTCTAAGGGAATATAAAGAACCTGATTGAAATCCAACAAGATGATCATTATTCAAATTGTCAACTGAATGTGAAGTTTCCGAAGAGTCTTGACCACCGTCAATGTCTTTTACAACATTATCACTAGCATCTAGCCCATCGATTTGAGCGGTCTGGTTTCTAAAATCTATGTCCATCTCATTCTCAGACTGCACTTCAGCATTTCCTCTGGGGTAATAAGTAGTATTTATCTCTTCATCCAACATAGCCTCGTGGGTAGAGGTATTCTCAGTCATTTCAAGTGTCCTTCCATCAAAAACATAACTGCCCTTCCCACTTTTAAACTCATGATTTAAATTTCCTTCAGGACAGGTCACCGTAGGTGAAGTGGTGGAATAATCTGTTCTAAGGTTTGAAGAATTCTCCACATTCCCCGAATCATCAAATCTCTCAGCAAAGTCTGATTCTTTCTGTGATTGTCCTTGAAAATATAAACAAGCTGCAGATGCACTGAGATCTAGAAGTCTCCTTTTGGATTCAAACCCCACAGACGATAGACCTTTTCCGTTGCCTTTCTTCTTGAATTTGTGCCTTATAGGCCCGGGCATGATTCTGGTCCAGAAATTAGTGTCCTGGGATGAAATTTTCGTGCCAAACGACTTCTCTAAATCAGCATGCTTGGAATCATATTCTGCACCAGCATCCATGCAATGATGATCTCTCCACTGAAGTTTCTCGTCCATCGAGAAAAATGGATCAGGAGCCCCAGACCTAGGAGGAGGAAGAGTATTTTCCTTCAAATGACTATCCTCAGACATGCCACTATCATGCCCAGATATTTTATAGCCCTTTTGTGAAGATTCTCTAGCAGCAGCATCCCGTTCGTTCTCCCATCGTAGTGCAGCTTCTTCTCTAGAGATTCTTCTAGTTCTTGTACGATAATCAATCCCTTCTTCAGCAGACAAATGCCTTTGGGGAGTACCATCCGAGTAAGGTATTCCCAGCCAAGTGTAATTCTTCTTTTGCACAACCAATAAACTCGGATTATGCATAACAGCATCGATAACTATTTTTCCCCTTCTTAGGGTCGCGAAAGGACGGATTCTGAGCTTTATAGTGGGCACCTCGCCACATGAGAACTCTTCGGTATGGGGACCAAAAGAGCATGATTCCAAAGTGATACTTAAGGGTGAAATCCGTCGAACTTTACCAAAATCAAGTTCTCGCTGAATATGATCACTTAATAGCGTACAAATGGAAGGCAGCAGCTTAGCTTCTATGTAACTTTTTGCTTTTGACTGCCCATACCATACCAGTAAACACACTCCAGAAAATACGGAGAAAAACACAGAGCACCTGAAAATAAATAGACCCTCCTCCCACACAGGATTAGCAAACTTGACCAAAGTCTTCCCCCGAGAGATAGGTTCTTTCACAGCATTGATCATCCAACTGCTTCTCATTTCTAGCCTTTTCCATAGTAACTCAATATTCTTCCCGCAAAAATGCATTAGCTTATTTCCTTGGAAAACCCATTCATGCTGCCTCTTCGCACATTTACACAAGTGAAAACTAGAACCCCTTCTAGAGAATTTTAATTTAACATCCTTTAGGTGGGCAGACTTCAACTTGTTCCTTCCAGAAACATTGCAACTGAGCGGAAAACCAATGAAAGGGTTGTGAAGTTCCAAACTCATTGTTGCCAACCGACGTACTCAAGCTTGTACTACAGCTCAAGTATGGGGGGACCAAGAGCGAGGGCCAGCCCTTAGTCCCCTAGTCCACTAATAATTCCGAAATTTTCTCCGTTCAAATCTAGGCGAAGAGCGAAAAACTGAACCCACGTAAAATAAGGAGGAGCCTTTGAAAACTTGCAATCCGAAAATTTCCAGCAGTCTCACACAAAAATTTTCAAACTTCTTGAACAGCCACAATTGGAAGATTTGTCAGTGTCTCAGATCAATCGAGCGGCAATTGCAATGACATTTTTGAGAGAGATTACGTGCGTGAATGGTGAAGATTGCTTGAGGAATTCAACTTTCTTTGTTTTTAGCGCAAGTACGAAACAAAACAATCTACCTGCCTGATACATCTGTGTGTATCCCTGCGAGCGGAGTTTCTGTAATGGGCGCGGCCCAAAAAGAAATAATGGATCACACGGCCCAATACGACAAGCAAATCTGAGATGCAATAATATCTCCAGTTTCGTCCACTAACGTTCTTTTACATGCACTCATCGTACCATATATATTCTAGTGATGAGCTGAGCCCCTTTGAAGATGCACTCGAACTCGAACTACGACTTTTAGTTGGAAAATTTTTCGCAAAAGAAAAAAATTCAAGAGATCTTCAATTCATGTACGTATCGTTTGTTTCTAATATATCTTTATATAAATAACCCTTTTGCCATCACGGACCAAGTTGAACTCAAGTGACATCACCGTGCCATGCTTTTCATCAATGCATTTGAATGAATATCGTACGCATAATTCAAGACTCTTTTTTGACTTATATATTTGCGGTTCCACCGTCCCTTTTCCCTATAGAACAGATCGAATCGAGGGTGTTGTTTCTGTTATGGAGAGGAACCAGCTTAAAGAAGATCAACCACCAATCCGTTTGATAAAAACGATGATGATAATTCTCTTGTTACTGGCGAAAGGTGTTGATTCGCAGAGATATACGTGCTGGGGCGGATGCTACAACGAGTGCTTTCTGAGGAGCAGCAAAACCCGACCCGAAAATTTGTCGTGTTATTACATGTGCCTCACCACTTGCATTCCTCGTACTTATGACGATTTTTCCTACTATTGCAAGATCGGTTGTTCCCTTCAGCGCTGCTACCAATTTAATTCGGGTACTTTGTTACTTTATTTGTTCCATATGTTATAACCTTTTTTTTTTGTGGTCTGAAAGAGAATGGTTTGGTTATAGATTGTTTCTTTTCTTGTTCTTTTTATATACTGCTTCCTCAGATGGTGCGGAGATGGAGAAATGCATTGGTAACTGTACAAATCTGTGCAGCCCACAGAGATAACACATGCATGGCATGCTACGATACGATTAATAAAGAATCTATATGCTCAATAAATCTCTACTATACGGTGTTGTACTAGTTAAGTAATTTCACTCTCTTTATTTTCCTGTAATAAGTACCATTTCCCTGTAGAAGCCTTCCTTCCATTACATATTTGTTGAAACTTGTCCGGTCTCTTCAATAAATATCATCTTTATCTTTTAAACCGTGTCCAACCGAAAAAACTAATCTCAAACCCATTTTGAAGTAAGTGTCACATCCAACAATAATGATTCTTCAACCATCAAACTCATTTTCAAACTCAAAAGAATATTCTGTGATATTCTTCTCCACACCAATTCTTATACATTTTCAGTAATACCCATAAACTTTACAACTTTTCAACACTACCACATAATAAATGAGTATATAATATTCTATTATAAGAATAACTTTTTATAATTTATTTAAGTATTTAATTTACAATTATACATGTAATATATAAATATAAAATAATAAAATGAATAGTAATAGCTAGTTAAAAAGTTTAATATATCAAAAGTAAAAAAAAAAAATTAGCAGGGGTCAGTTTTTATTGTGAAAAAGATTTGAGTTTGCGAACAATAAAAAATCACAAATATGCGCTTGAGAGGAGAGAGAAATAACATCAAACTCATTTTGAGTATTATTTTGGGTGTCGATTGGACCAAGTTTTATGGGTTTGCGTCTGATTTTCCGTGTCGATAGGAGATGGTCTTAGGCATTTGGCCTTAGCACTACCCCATCAGTCAAGAACTTGGAGAAGGCAATAAAACTTTAATCACGGGTTTGAAAAAAGCCTTCAATGGATAAAAAGGTTGAAGTTTCCAGAAAATCTTACAGTAAAAGCACACTAAGAGGTCTCAGACACTACAACTTTCCTATACAACAACAAAAGATGAATTAAGTACAATGGCTGCTAAGGCATGAAAATCATCCTAGAGCAACCCTTATTTCCATACAACAAGATAGCTACCAAAACATCAAAGTAATGAAGAAATTATCTTGTATGGAGATGTACTTGTATCTAGTAAGTTTTATGGGACTGACCTACATGTATTGGGCCAACCACTGTTTGCACATATCAAGAACTGGAAGTGCATTAGCATGAAGTGCCTGCATGCATCAAACACAACAATTCATTGCAACGGTCCCAGAATCATATCACCACTTAGGGAAAAAAAGAAAGTGAAATTACTAACCTGATGCGCAACATACTGAACATCAGCTACACTTCCACTTCTAGATGCTATCTGAAATGCACTTTTCAGACGACCACAAACAACGCAGGCTAGGACTTTCCTGCAAAAAGGCAAAACAAGAGTATGCTGGAATTTATTTGATGATCAAGCAAGTACTGCAAAAGTCCTCTATAAGCTTCTCAATCTATTCCTTAATGGGTAAAATGATATATATCGGACTGGAGTGAATCATTTCATATATAGTTGAGAACTACACATGATCAGCAGCAAAGTTTGTTTGTCACTAGCGCAAACATCTTAATATGCTCATAATGCAGATTCATTGTCAGCGTCATGTGAATTTACCTGTGGCTGCTAGTCAGCATGTCAATGAGGCGATCAGGTCGTTCTTTGTGTTTGTTGGCATAGACATTAATTGCTGCTCCCAAGACCTGTAACCCAAGTTTAGCTCATCAACTGATATCATCGTTGATTGCTATTAAACTCATTTTCAAAATACACCAGATCACATTCCCCTGACAACCCGCCGAACACATTTTTGTCAATCTCCAACCCGATCCCAATCAACTACAACATATTTAGTAGACAGTTGGTCCATGGAAGTCAACATACCTGATCCCAATCATCATCGTCTATGGTTCCTTTAATGTTTCTGAAAAACTCAGTTAGTTGACCTCCCTTCTTCCTTTCAGCAAGAGATGCAGCAACTCCAGCATATATATCAACAGCTGGCATAAGATGTGGCAAAGGGCATAGCCGGACTGATCATGACGAGTGAAAACAAAGGTAATACTTGATGAGACCGAAAATTACCTGGAAGATTGAATTCGTAGATTATTTGGAAAGCTAGGTCAAAATTTTTCTCGGCAAGTGTTTCCGCAATTTCACATCTTCTCCTGCATTAAAAAACCAATTTAAGTTTCCATAACAGAATCACCATCCAACTAAAATGTAATACATCACTCTATAAGGAGAGTGGATCAAGTCATCAAAATTGATACACTTTAGCGGCAATAAAATAATCCAAAGCCCCTTTCATGCAGTTAATAAATGATGGTGGAAAACATCATACCTACCAACGCAGACCATTTTTCATTATAAAGGATGGTATTCACAATCAATAGTATGCAATATAGGACGCTATAAGGATGAAGCAAACAAGAATAATTAAGCTGGGAGATGCCATTGCTGGAGCACCCCTATAGTGATAACCACATAGACTGACTCCTCTGGGATTGATCTAAATAACCTCAGTTTTATGTGGGTTGTTTATGTTCATATGGCCAATAAATCAGAATGTCCATATAACCACATAGACATGAACCTCTCAAACAAATTCAGAAACTCAAACTTCCCTCTTCTAGGATCATAGGTGTCAACAGCAAATCAGAACTGACAATTTTCGCTTCGAGACAAAGCAATTGCTATATCTATTTTATCGTTATCATCATGGCCTGGACCAAAACGTATTGTTGGAGATTAGCACATACCTGAATGTTTCTTGGTCGGTTGGATTGCCAAAGAGAGAGTGTTTCCATTGCGGTCCATCAGCGTCGTTAAAGCTTTTCACAACATCCATCTGAACCAGACAATAGCGTACACTAGTAAAGCAATTTATTCGTGATGAAATTTCAGAAAAGACATTTCTTGATAGCGTAACACTTTCATGCCCATTATATTGAAAGCAAAGGACACAACACTTTCAGTGAGAAATAGCCAGTACACGACAAGAGAAGCTAGTACAATTTGATGGATTAAAGTGATATATTTGTTCCAATTTCCAAAGGCGAATATGTCACCTAATAGGATTCTGCGGTAAGCTAAAGTAGGACTGGTACAAATGTTTTCCACCAGCTGCTTGTGTAACAGAGATAATATATTGGATAATATGGTGCTATTGCTGTTTTACTGTTTATAGTTAATGAAATATGCTTAAATCCGAAAGCTCTTGCCCTAATGACATCGTCACTCCTGTATACACTCCATCTCCAGCAAGCGGGATATTTCATGTATACTGTATAGATTAACGAAATATGCTTAAATCCGAAACCTCTTGCCCTAATGACATCGTCACTCCTGTAAAAAGTACACTCCAACTCCAGAAAGCGGAGATATTTCATGTATACCTGTATGGCAATGCGAGCGGAAAATTTGACCAGTCCTTCTTCAGTTAGCTTCTCTGAAGCTGATTTTCCTCGAATACCTTTTGTTACAAGTTTTGTAGAGTCCAACACTTTAAACCTTGCCGATAATGCATCGTCAAAGTGCATCTGCACAAAAGGTATTAATAGTGTAAAGCTACTGAACTGCGAACATGTTTTCCTTTAAGATCAAACAATTCCATCGAATTGAGTAATAATCATCAGAATTTTGCGAACCAAAGAATTCTAACAAATTACACCAGTTATCTAAGTGCATCATTATTTGGCATGTCATATTCAGAGTCAAATGCATCTGATACAGAGAAGCAATGGCACTATTTACATAGATTAACTACTTTAAACCTTAATTTTAGTTGATGATCAAAGCCTTGAACAGATCAGCTCGTTCTTTTCCATTGTTAACCAGAATACCAGATGCAAATGCATGGAAACAAACAATTACCTTAGCATGCTCCAAGTGCTTTACAGCGTCCTCTTGAGATGGTGAGTTCATAAACAACTGGATACAGCACAGTCCCGCAGCTACATGGTCCTTCTTGATCACCTAAAGCATCAGTTATATTCAGTGAGACCACAGCTTTGGCAATGAACTACTTTTAGATGTTACACAGATTATCAAGGCAAACAACGGCCATCTCAAAATACACGGCAAGGCCCATTGGCATTGGCACTTGCTCATCTTGGGCAAGCAACAATTGTATAGTACAACTTTCGGAATTTAACATACTCCGGTCCAGAAACGCAAGATCTATATCATCTTTGTGAGAGAATTTATCAGAAACAAGAAATCAAAACAGAGAGTGACAGATAATGAAGCGAGCACCAACCTGGAACTTGTACAGATAATTAAAATTCTTATGAGTTTCAAAGTAGAGACAAATGCGAGAAACTGCAGCTTTAGTGTGTTGAATAACTGAATCGTCATGTCCTGTTTCAATCCTAGATGATATCACTTCCTCCAAGATAGGTACAGCACCGTAGCCAACACACAAATCACACAGATCATCAATTGTTCCATAGTCAGATGCCAACGGATCAGGTCTTTGAGGGGAAGAATTTGAAGCAACTACACCCAACCCCAAGGAAGATGGCTGAGGTTGAGTCGGGATGGAGTTAGGTGGAAAAAACAGCAAGCAAGCCTCCTTAAATCTTCCATGTCGAAACATAAACTCGAGCAGATGCTGGCGAGCGTACTGCAATACGAAACATGCAAACAGTGCATAAAACATGACCAAAATGAAGTTGGCGGATTAACAAAATTACGGATAAGCTACAGAAATAAGAAAAGAATCAGAGGATAAAGCTGGAAAGCAAATCAGATGAAAGCACGTCACGGAAGATTACATATTAACAAAGGATGAAAATAACAGTTAAATACGGCTGCTAATTTTATTGATAACATTAGACTTTTGCAGCATAACAATACAAGAAATTAAACTTCAGGAATGAGATTGTAAGGATAATCATAATAAGGTGGATATCAAGGACAGGTAAGAATTTAATGCAATCTAGTAAGACCTGTATAGCATTTTAAAAGTGAGTTAGTAAGGAGATCTGATCAACTACCACTTACTTCCTGTAAATAATTTACACATTCAAGGTATCTGGTATTATCTAGGTTGCTGCGCGGACCATCGTCAACATCTGAGCCACGTGGAGAATTATCCTTCATGGCTCCTTGATACCTTCTTGATCTCTCAGAACGAGGGAATGTTGAAGGCATATACAGAACATTGAGATAGGAATCAGCCGAAAGCGGATCATCCAAGACAGCTGGTGCACTTTTAGCCAAATGTTCATACCTATGTTGAAAGGACAAACAAACAGGCTCATTAATCAATTTCACAGTCACTCACACAGAAAATAAACTTTCTAAACAAACCGACCAAGTGTCACAAAGATAGACTTTTAGTTAAACTTGATCAAAGAGGGTACAAGGTTAGACTTCATCAAGCAAATAAAAGAGGTGAATCTACATTTCAACTTGTTGCATTGAATAATAGGATATTCAGAGAATCAGAGTATTATGAAGCTGCACATCTACAAAGTAAATACAAACAAATATATAATAAATGTGTAAGATAGAATTAGAACCCTCATGGAGCTTAAATTATGGACCAGGATCGATTTCTAACAATTAAAGAGCAGCAAATAAAAAAAAAAAGTTCAACAAGAAGGCGAAAAGAGGTTTGGTAGGTATTAATTTTTCTTCTATCAGTAATTCCTCCAAACAACGAAAAACTTCCCATTGTGGATTTTGGATGAACTTTAGTTAGAACATGGTATCCTTCCACTTTCCAGTGTACCAACCCTCTTGTATCCTTTCCTTTATCAAAATCAGTCTCCTTTCTCAACCGGGAGAACACAGAATTTTGTAACTAGGGAAAGAAAATGCAGAAATGCCAAATGAAATATCTGTACTCTTATATTAATTGTCGGGGGGGGGGGAGTTAAAAACTGCCAAATTCATCCAATTTGGTGTATCAATTACACCATAATTTTAAGCCAATTAAATAACTGCTCTAGAAAAAAATAACTGCTCTAAATGACGTGCCCCTTCTAAATGACTTACAAAACAGTTTTTCTTTTATGTATTTACAAATGGTACATAATTAAAACGTTTAAATTAACAATAATTTTTTTACAATAAAATTATATTATTATTTATAATTTACAATAAAATTTTATTATTATTTATAATTTAGTGCGCACACATAGAGTGTGCCAAATTACTAGTATGTTCTAAGGTTCACCTGCTTATTTAGATGCAGCACACCCGCTGCTTATCTAGATGCAGCACATCAGCAAGTTTAATTATATAATGATACAAAACTCACATCTAACTCTTCTTTATTCAGAGATTCCAGAAGGCAAAGAATAGATGAAATCAGTAGTGTATAAATTCAGGTTTCAGAAGTGCAAGCTTACATGGACCGCACTGATGCAACATCTACAGGGGGGCCGCCTTCAATAGTATTAATGATATCTAGTATAACGGGAATAGCATCACCCTTGTGTAACTGAAGAGCTTGCCTGCAGATTACATCCAATTTTACACCACAAAATCAGAAAATAAAGTATTCTTATACATATCCTTTAAAACCTCCAACATGACAAGCACCTACTTGAATTTTACCCTTGCTTGAGCATAGTGCTCCATCCTAAGAAGGGCATGTCCCCACGAGTTCCAAACAGGAAAAACCTCAATCTGTAGATAAAAGTAAAACCGAATACTCAACAAAAGATTGTTGGGAATAGAGAAATGGTCATCTAGTTTCATACTTTGCACTTCTTGGAAGTATAGACAGCCATGCTATATCTCTCCTCTTGGATCAGTCGGTCTCGAAGATGTTCGGACGATTCTCTATCAGCAATATCATCAAGTGATGCAGAAATGCCAGATCCCAGAAGACTTTGAAGCAATTCAGCGCGTCCTAACCATAGATCGGCCTGAGATAATGCTTCAGATAGTTCATCAGTTGACTGGCTACCCATGCTGGAGCTGCCAGCATCAGAGGATGTATCATCCACATCCCGCCCTTTTTCAGAAATACTAGACAAATCACTGGCCCCAGAAAATTTCCTTAACTGCTGTTTAGCAAAAAGCAGGCCCTGAAAGATACAAAACAGATAACATATGAAGCAATCTACTAAGCAGACAAATGATTCTCCAAACAGATACCTGCACGAATGTTTCAGTTGCATGGTACACTCTGCCAAGGGTCTCCATAGATGCGTCTTCTGGAAGTTGCCGAGAGCTCACTACATTTTTCATTTGATGCATACAAAGATCTAGAGCACCTTTTCCGGAAACACTTTCATCTGAGCATAGTGAAAGTAATGCCTTGCAACAAAAACGTAATACGGACAATGATCACTCACAAGGCGACAATGAATGGTAGCAGCTGGAAGCAAAATTGATCTAAGACAAGTATTTAAGATAGGGTGATCAGATTCAGCCTTGCGTGGGAACACATTGGCAACAAATTAAGATAATTAAGATGCTTCAGATCAATAAACTTTCGTAAAATCCTCGAACAGGTAGTTATATTCCGTACTAAAAGTAATATACATTGAATAGACCATCATTTAGCGTAGAGCAAGTTTTTAGGTAATGCTTACCCTGAAAAGAGTGATATCTGGGGCACTTTCATATTGATGAGAAGCACGGACAACTTCATCCTTTCCAGGATCACCTGTAAGCATCCACTCAGCTGCAATAGAAGCAGAAGGATGCCTTTCTTGCCTGTCAGAAGTGAAGACTGAAACACGGTCTTCTTGAATGCCAGTCATTGCCTCAAAATCAACTTTTTCAGACTGAGTTAGGCCAGAACTTTTCCTTTTTCTTTGACTGTCTTTTGGTGCACCTTTGTCTCCCATGTTACGAGGGGTCCAAGAAAATGCCCTACGAGCCTCTTTTTGCAGATGACTTAGGCTGCTAGTTAAAGATGACCTAGTTGGAGTGCTCGGCTTCATTTTCTGCTTAGCTCGTGGACCGATAACCGAAATTCTGGAATCCCTAGGAGGGGTAGTCATGTCTACAGCAATAGCTTTGGCAGCATACGCAAGAATCATACCACTATCTCTCAATGAAGGGAACTCTTTAAGAATCTGCAAGCAAGTTACTACGCTTGAGGACTCACACTGCCGAGTTCAAAAAACACGATGCGGAACTTGCTAATACTGTACCAGAGAAGCAGATTGAAGTTGCTTCCTCATCAGCATAACTTCTAGAATCAACTGAGGGTGCTCGTGTAGTGATGAACATTTTTGTTGCCACGGTAATGGCAAGGAAGCTAACACACGAAGACCTAAAGCCCATGAGTTCAACCGGGATACCTCAATCTCAGATAGATTGCCATCTCTTCTGTTCAGGAAAAAGTGGACCTGTATGGAAGCATATAAAATTTCTACTGTCAAAACAAAATTAATCATGCATCAACTGCGCAGTTCAAAATAGAGGTGGAACGTCATACAAGAAGCTGCTTGGATCGAAGACTGGGCAAGAGCTGCATTGCACTTATTGCAACTGGCAAAGCATCATCAGAGTCACGAAGAGAAGAAAGAAATCGTGACGCTTCAGCAGGACCTCCACCACTTACAGGGTCTGCGTTTAGAAGCTTGACGAGTTGACGCCCCTGGAGTTCTCTGCGTAGATCAATGGAAAGTCCGGCACTTTCGGCCACTTGTAGGGCAGCCGACACAGCTCCTTTTTCTGCCAATCTAAGTGCAAGACCCTCCGGATCTTCCTTACAATCTGCCTCAACCTGATTACGAAAAAAAATATGGACATTGTCAATCTTAATTAAGAATTATGACAATTTCATAGAAGAAGATACTTAGTTTTCGATTAGTTAATCATTTTGATAAGTTAGCAGTCTATATTTACCTCCTGCCAGATGCTATAGCGATCATCTGCACATAAAATGTGTTTGTATCTATGAAGATCTTGTCTTCTTTGAACAACCTATTTGAAACACATAAAGAACCCAAAGGACAAGTCATTTGACTGCATCCAAAGCATCAATTTGTGCAGAAAAGTTATCCCAGCTAAAAAAAAAAGAGTTCAGGTTAAACCTCAATTTTCAGTGGATCACCATCAGACAAGTGACAAGTGCACATTGCTAGAACATTCAAAGCAGGTTCTAACTCCCACCTGTGCAAATATCTGCAATACAATGTACAAATTGAACACGATTGTACTGCGAATGCCATAACCAATAAGAGAGATGTTACTAGTGCTGAATCAAACAACAAAATTAGCATTTTATAACAAGCGGAAACCAAGGGATCAATTTAACAAGGGAAACTATCAAGAATTCGCATTTGAATGTCAATGAAACTATGCAAGCTCTGGTAATCTATACTTACTACTACAACAAATTAATAATAGAATGGGGCATAACAGACCTGAGAGCAAGTTTGGAAGCTATCTGTTTATCTTTCATTCGCATACAGTATTGCCAACTATTACTCCAGATACGAAGACTAGAGCCACCTTGAGGCTGTTCCGATAAAGTATCCTCATCATCACTTATAACAAGCATTTGAAGCAACCGATCTGAAGCTCCCTTACGTAGAAAGCGATCTGAAAGGGCTAGAGCATCCTGCAATTTTCCTTCATCCATCGATCTATAAAATGATAAAAAGTAAGTTAAAAATCTTTTTATTCACTGTCGAGAAAGCATAACAAAAAAGGATCCAACATACAGAAGTTGAGCTTTGATGCCAAAGTGCAAGAGAAGTTTTAGATATATTACCTCTCAACAGCTTTTTCATAGGGACCTTCATTCTCCCAGTCAAATGAAAGAAAAACTGTATTGTCGTGTTCGGAAGTTTCTGCTTTTGGAGCCTTGTGCCAAGCATCAGAACCCACATTGCCATTACCCTTGAGCTTGGTTTGCTCCAATTGAATGTTACTCCCAGAAATTACATCACTCTCTGATTCACTGTCACTGTCATTCTCACGATATCGCTTCACAGTAGGTGTTATTTCTGGATCGTCCTTCACATCTGTCCTAGCTGCGAATTCAGACACTCGATGGAGATTGGTTTGCATTTGGATCCATCTATTTAAAGTTGGGAACCTGCTCATAGATATGAACATGATAATAATGTTACTATCGAGTTAAAAAACTGTACCCTCACCTTTTATTGAGGTATGCACTAACCTATCTGATTGATCAAGAGAAAATTCATAGAAAACCCGATCTTGATCGGGCGTTGTTAATAACCCATCATTCAAGGAACTAGAGATTGCTCCATCACGGCCATGGTACAACATAGAACTACCAAACACACAGGCCAGAGTGGCCCTGACAGCAGACAAATTAACAAGATGCTTTACTACGTCCAATTTCAGCGGGAACAAGGGCACTCCAGGTAACACTGAAGAGGGAGTGTAGAACTTAGGTTTGGCTTCCCGAGAAGAAGGTGATTGAACTTTGCTTACATTGTCACCCTTAGGAAGACTTGGAATCACGGGGATGGATGCAAGCCCAACCATGCCCAGACCTTGGAGGGTAAACTGGAGGAACACACGCTGATATCACCTCGTGTACAAAGTCCAGATTCATTATCTCAGCTACCTTTGCAGCAGCATCAGTACTGCCTCGCTCAAATACCAAACGAATCAAAAGCTGCATCGAAAACTTAGATAAGCCAGTTTTCAAACTGTTTGCACAGTTAAACAACAGTTTAGACCAAAGGCCTAGAATAGAAATGTTATTAATGCTTCAAGATTGCGTTATCCGTAAAATATTAATGTCCCACACATGTCAAGGGCCTGAATAATGAACATTAGCTTGCATCTATAGTAAACATATCGAGAAGGTAAAGACTAAAGAGGATGAAGAAAGTTTACATCTTTAGGCCACTCGTAAATAAGTGAAAAATAGTTGAAGTCATGAGTTGTATCAGTCCCATCAACAATGTCACCAATTGCAGCAATATGTAGAATGAATTGGGAAAGGAATGTTGGGATTTTAGGGTTAAAAGGACCAAAAAGCCTTCTCTCCGAATCTTTGACGTCATAACTTGCAAAATTCAAATCATTTTCACCGGTTTCTGGAGTCACAACAGACTGCTTCGATGCTCTCAACCCAAGACCAAGAAGAACATTCTTTTCAAGGCCTGGAAGCCCTCTCCCATCAGAATGTGGGCCCTCAACACCCGCACGATCCCTTTCTGCTTCTTCATCAGCAATAGCTCTAGCTAAATTGTGAAGTTTACCTGAAGGTTAAACATGATAATAAGCACTAGAATGCCTCACTAATGAATCTACAAACCCAATTCATTTAAGTTAGCAAAAGCCAGTATGCAGCAAATTTAGGGAAAAAAGCATATTACCACTAAGGAACTGCTGTTTGACCTTATGGGCATCTTCAATCATTTGATGCAGCATAACAAGTGCTCGATCCCTGTTTCCTTGTCCATGGAAATCTTTCGACAAGTGAAGGATCATTTCGCCAGAGAAAAATGACTGAAGGGCTAGGGGTTTGTCCTAAGGAGGTATTACTCGGAAATTCAGTGCATTACAAACGAAATGGCATGAGGCTATAGTAAATTCGGAGACATTTAAGAATTTGGAAGTATTTAACGTGTTTGAATTCATCTGATATGTGCAGGTACGAATAAGGTGACGATCCTAATTAGCCAAACATCTGATCCGACAAACGCAGAGAAGTCCACCAGAGCTTCATTTACTAACAATAGTAAGTTTGGAGACATTTCATGAAAATGCATATATAACTTCTTCCATGAAAACAGAAGATGCAGATGAAAGACTTTTAGGTCCTTCACGCTATTTCGACTTATTGTTCCAACATCGAACGATGATCTTCAACCACAGACATGATGCAGTAAAAGCATGTAACTACATTTGAGGAATACAGTAACTTTGGATGGCAGAATTTGAAATATTATACCACAAAGCCTTTGAAACTATATTTTTACTCATAAGGTTCTAGACCTGCTAGGCTTTCACGAGATAAGCACGTGAATTCAATTCGTAAAGTATAGGCAACGCAATAAGCCAACATGTGTGAAAATTCATGGATTTCTCCAGTATATGTGAATCATATGAACCAAACAAACCATAGAAAGAAACAAAGAAAACAATACACGAGTACTGCACTCTAAGTTACCTGTTCCAACAACTCACACAAACGCCTGAGAACACGCTTTACAACAGAGATTATCGCCATTTCACGAATCTGATCCCAATAGGTTGGTCCAGTCTTTGGAACAGTTCCAGGGTAGATCTCGGACAGCATGATTTGTGCCTACATTTACATACTGATGATTGATTCACGCTTTATCAATAAACAAAACATATAATGATGTGCTAGCAAGGTTGGGCTTCTTCACTTGATTCAGCAGCTTAATGGACAGATTAGGCACTTTTGAACAAGCAGCAGCAACATCCACACAGAGAAGAATCTGTCGCAGAAACAGATGTATATCTATAATGATCATTCAAAATAACAAGAATAACTTTCTACGACTTTAAATTCTGTGAGACTAGTTGAGAGCACCTACCGCAGGCAAAGGACCTAACTGAGAGCGCAATGACATAAAATCCAGTTCCTGAACAGAAGAGCTATCAGCAGCACGAGATACCGCCTCCTCCACCTAAATCTCGAACAAAACCAGGCATCTTTATTGAACGTAAGTCCTCATCTTTATTTCAAACTCTAGAAAATTTTAAAGATAAATTCCATTGCATTTTAATAGTTTTTCTAGTGGAGGTTTAAACAGCCGGTATGGAGGTCCATGATTGCCTTATAGGCGAGCAACTTCTGGCCATCATCAGCCAAGATATCGCCACTCGCCACAAGCAATGGGAACAAAACAGAAGATGTTACTAGATCACAGGAAAACTAATCAGAAAATCAATCCAATTTCGGAGCACATTCATATTATCTCGAAAGTTACAATTTGCTTCCTAGGACTTGAATATTAGGGCATTAAAACAGAAAGTATGAAAATGACTTGAGATCTTACAGTAGCCTCTCTGAAAGATCCATCAACCCATTCAGCTAATTTTAAGGTGGCTTTATCTTCAGGAGTTAAGGAAAAACGAGAGATGGCTTCCTCCCCTATGTCATATTTTGCCCTCTGCATGCAACTTTAATACCCGCAAACATCAGAAATCAATGAAGTATACCAAAAGTTCAAATGTATTCAAATATGCATAGTGGAACTGAAATACAATAACAGTACACTCACAGATCAAGCAGCTTTGATGGAGCTGCACGAAGAACTGCTAAAGCCTCCTTCCACTTCCACTGACGCTCAGACAATGGAAGGAGCCTTTGTAAAATTGAAAGGCGCCATTCCCAGTCTTCAAGAAAACGTTGGACTTTCATTAATCTCCATTCTAACGCCTGTTTGCTTCCAGTATATATAAGACCATCCAAGGATTTATCCAGGTCAGCTGTTGATAATGGAAGTTGCCGCTGCAAAATATCAAGTATTTGACCTGTAAATGCGACAACCATC
Source organism: Craterostigma plantagineum (assembly GCA_027422505.1). Classification (NCBI taxonomy): domain Eukaryota; kingdom Viridiplantae; phylum Streptophyta; class Magnoliopsida; order Lamiales; family Linderniaceae; genus Craterostigma; species Craterostigma plantagineum. Next base: position 3,032,488 of record JAPQWV010000048.1, read on the forward strand.
TCATTTCCCTCTTCATGAGTTTCAGAATCGGCTTGCCCTGGTTCGTTGATATTGGGTGATTCGGAGGATCTTCTCATTAGATCATACGACGCAAAATCAAGATGAAGATTGTCCATATGTAAGAGGGATACAATTATATTCACCATGTATATCTGCAAAATTATGAACCACCAGTAAGCTATGCAGGACAAACCAAAGAAGCAATAGCAAAAACTGTTTGTCTGAAATATGTTACCGCGGCTTCATGTTGAATAAATATACAATTGAATTATGAGAACCTACTAAAAGTCACAGTATGCATATAAAACTTAAGTTCCAATAGTCACACTATGTAAAATACCCAGAGCCCATTAACATTATGTCCTTCTACTGATTGCCTTTTCAACTAAAATTTTGATAAAAATCATTCAGACCCTATTAACCTTTGTAGCAATTTTTTTTTCCTTCTATCCCACACATATCCCTTATCGTCAGATCGTTGGTAGAAGATAAGTCTTCATCTATCGTTCAAAGAGACGAAGAAAAAAAAATGTGCTTCAATATAACGAAAAGCATAGTATTGCCTGTTTGCACCTTTACTAACAAGAAAATGGATTTTACCAACCAAAAAGAAAGAAGTCAACTTTCACAAGGGACTGATGTGACTAGAAGATCAACTTAAACCAAAGTAAGATTAATCAAAGGAATGACCAATTATAGGCAACAATGAAAGATTTATTAAAAGCAAGGTTCAACATTATACCATATAAAAATGTGATCATTCATTACTAAAAAAGCTTACTTACAAACCACCTGCAAGCAATTCCTATAAATCGTCTATTTTATTTATTAGTTACAGCCATTGCATAGATATCAGGTTTCCTAGGATATTCAGGGCATGATTGATGAAATAAGTCAAAAAGTTGAAAGAAGACTGTTAAAGCTTACAGAACCTTGCGGGGAATATCAGTAATAGCGTCCAAATGATTCTTCAGTCCTTTCAAATATGATAGAGACATTTCCTGATCTAATTTTCCACCAGAAGTACTTTTTTCCATAGCACCAAGTGCGAGAAGAGCATATCCTAGAGCGTATCGCATATGCATAAGCTCAATATCTTGCATCCTGACAATAATAATGAAAACAAATTGTGATGCTGAAATATATGGACATATGAATAAAACGGAGGTGAAGTAGGGCACAAGTCAATTCATGAGCATGTATATTTTGCAGATGAAAGATACTGAGATTAATGGATAACAGGAATTCAGTAAATAACCTTTAAGACCCTCACGATGGTTTTACAAGAAGTTTCCCACTGAAAAAACAAGTTAAACAATATTGCCTAGTTCATAGACAAACTTCATGAACTTCCTACTGTTCAAACTTCAACGACTAATAAGCATCAAGATCTAAATAATACATAAAAAAAAATTATTCAACAAAAATGCAGGGAAAACAGAAGATTGATCTACTTTTCAGTTAATAATTCCCATGGCAATATGACTCGGTAATGAAATGCATAAGGTGAATACAATATAAACAATGGACTAGGTATAACACCTCTTCCAAGCTGCAGAAGTCGAAGTAATAGGCTGCATGCTCAGCAACTCAACTGCGTCTTGAAATTTTATGTTGGGAACTAAGTCAAATATCACCTGAAAATAACACCAAGTTAAACTCGGAGAGTCAGAGAGTGGAGAGGGATAAGAAAAGGGCACAGCAGGAGCACTGTAATGATTAACTCATTCACAAGTAAATACAATGACGAACAACTCCAGGAATATGATTGGAGCCCATATGTGTAGTTTGCCTACTTCTGCAATGTATGAATATGAGCCAGGCCTTACCCGAAGAGGACTCTGGATAGACAACCTCTCAAGTGCAAAATTTTCCACAAATGGATCCAACTGAGTATCTTCAGTTATGGAACCTTCCAATGCTTTGCCGGACAACAATATGGAGGACTTACGACTCCATGACTGACCAGTACTTACACAGGCAACGAAAGAAGCAATATCAAGCTTGTAGCACAGTGTATCACAAAGGTGTTCTACGCAGGGCATCTGCCAAAAAGAAGTATTGTGCGAATCTTATATCACGGGTACAAGTTTCTAAACAGATACAACATAACTAGAGTAAGAGTAGAATATGGATTTACCTCATCTAGCTTATTAGAAGGCGAAGACTCTTTGTACCAAACAGCTTGAGATTTACTTATCCATAAGGACTGCATCAACTTCTTTTTCGCTTTAGTTTTTCCAGCCAAAAGATCCCATCCTAGTGCAGCAACAAGAGGTTGTAGACGGGGAAACAGCATCAGAACCTAAGGTGCATGGACATAAGACACTCGGATATAAGCAACGGAGGAAAAGATAAGATGACTTCCTTAAAAGTAAAGGAATGGAAAAGTAAACTGCATCCGTAAGGATTTCTTTCCCCATCAAACCACATGAGCTACGATACGATTTAATTTAAATGAACATGCCCGTGTGGTAAAAGGCTCTAAACTTGGTTTATCTAGAGTGAACTACATACAAGCTAAAAAATGTCAATGGATCGAAAGAAGCGCTAGACTTGTATGAAAATAAAATTATCATAAACTCAAAACAGCATTAGCACCTGGCAAGCTTCTTCAATCTGCTCATTTTGCACAAGATACAATGCAGCATCGATAACGACTTCCATCACATGCAAACCACGGACCCGAGCATAATGATACAAGTCTCTCATACAAATATCAGTTGCCATTTTCAAAGACAACGGTCTATCATTTGAAATAGTTTCAGTTCCCAATAGTCCATCATTTGAAATCGTTTCAGTTCCCAGTAGTGTAATGAATTTCTGAAGGCGGCTAAGTGGGAAAGGAGTCTGACTGCTTTCATGGGAATTGTCCTCTTCGATCTCTTTAGACAACATGTCATCCTGGATGAGCTGCAACGTAATAATAAGTTTGACAAATATCTGATTTCACAAACACAGAAGTCATAATTTATTTAAAAATACTCTGATCTAAAAGAGACATATAAATCAGACTCAAAAGCATCCCAAATGCATCTTCACGCACGATAAAAGGATCACCAGCAACATCAACTGTTTCTTTACCAAAAATGCGCAAGCATCTTCGTCATTGGTCATTAGTTTTTTGTTTCTTCTCTAGTATACCTCCTTGCAATGGCATTTCAATGATTAATGGATAAAAAAGATGGAGATTCGCATTGATAGGCTTTTCAGAGAAGATCTCTCAATGGAAGTATCCACATACATTCACCTCACATCAGGCAAAACAACAGGAGAACTCCCAAAATAGACGTTCATTCAATTCAACAACATGATAGCAGCAATAAAGATGGAACCATCAAGGCAACCTGCAGTAGCCGAACAAGACGAGTGCAACGAGACGATAACGCTTCTCCATATATTGATAGTACTTTATTTCGAACAGTAACTGATATTTCTCCATAGTCATGATTTCCTAGCACCAACTTCAGGAGATCTTGCAGAACCATTCTAAGGAATGATGAGAAAGCATAAGTGAAAAAGGCTGTTTTACATTCAGAATCTTTTGCAATCTAAGGCATCACTGAGCCAAAAGCAGCAATAATAAATGTAGGCTTTATTCCATAATCACGACAGACAACCCCATTATCTCAGCACACTAGAGAAAATAAGAAACTTGAGAAGATAAGTCAATAGACAGGAAATTAAGAGAGCAATAATACCGATACTCAGCCTCTTCGATGTCACAGTCCAAATTTAGAAACCTAACATGGGAAGCCGCACTGTCCACATCACCATCCTCCAAACACCTCCTAATTGCGTCCAAATGAGACAGTTGGACGCACCTCTTCACCAATCCAAGCACCCTCTCCTCTTCTTCTTCCACCTCACGATGCCTCACCTCTTTCGGCAATGCAATCGCCCAGCTTCCCAATTCCTTTTTCCCCGTCCAACCTCCTAATTGCCCTTCAATGTTCACACACAACACTTCAAAAACATCAGAATTAACCAAAATAACATCACTCAACTTCATTAGCTCCCCTTCATTCAATCCCACAAAGCCCCTTCCTTCAAAGCCGTCATCCAAGTCAATTAAATTCGGCCTCAATCGACTTAATCCCAAGTCCTCAATCCTCCCCAAAACCTTCAACCCCTCATCGGATTCAAAATCCTCTCGTTCCAAAACCCTACTCCTCAAAGTATCAACATACAACAAAAACTCCGATCTCAATCTCAGCATCTCCCCATCGAAAGACCACAAATTCGCGGTTGGTTCCGCAAATTCAATCAATTCAAGCGCGCACATGAAGGTCAGAACGTTAGGGTTAGGGCACGAGTGGGACCATGCGATCTCCTCTGTGTGGCTCAATCGACCGCCCCGGGCAACAACTGTCTGTAAAATAGTTCGCGCGAGGTCATGATCCCGCGCACGGAGGCTGCGGAGTGTTGCCCGAAACGGTTCAAATTGGCCTAGAAGCAAGTGGTTTGCGGTGACCTTCGATAGCAATTGCACATCCTTGTCTCGGTCTCTTGCTTCTTCCATGGTCGGAATACCGATTTTCCGAGAGAGAGATGGTGTGCATGAGTTTATAGAGTTGAAAGAAACAATCGAAAGGGTTAATTCTAGAGAGAACTAAGATTCAGGCCTACTTCGGATATTCTCGTTAGGATTTAGGACCCATAAATATTTCAGTTGGACATAAGGACCTAATTTAAGTTTCAATTAGACATAAGGACCAACTCCATATTTAAAGACATATTTGCCCATAGTAAACAAATAGAATTACGAATCTTGCCATCGTCTTCTTCAAACGAGCAAAACAGCCATCTTTTTTATTTGGAATGAGCAAAGTAACCATTTCAAACTCAATTGGTAGATTTGGAAAATGGCGAAATTATCTCGTTATGGGCCCAATTAGCAGAATATGACGCGAATTGATCATGGGTCTTAACGATCAAACACATCTACGGATGTTAATGATCGAATTATTGTTTAACGGTTTTCAAATCAGCAAGCGATTCGACTGAAAATAACGGCGTCACGTTCGAGTAGGGTGAAAACACGATCAATCTCGTCTTAGTTCTGAATTATCAATGATAAATTACAGATGTTAATCATCGTAAGAATGCGGAAATGGGGCTCCCGATAGTCTCGAACCCTTGACAAATAATACCAGTTTATGCAAAGTAAATACCATATTACATGCCACAGAAACCGCTTAATTGATGAGCAGAAACACAAGTTTATCTGTACATACCTTTAACATATTAAAGGTAGATAGTTATCGGGAAAATAGTACCATATAAGGTGTCTAATGTAACCCTTCATGCCTCGAAAAGCGGAAATGGGGTTCCCCGATAGTTCCGAACCCTTGACACAAAAATACCAGTTCATACAAAAATCATACCGCATCAGACGCATATTACACCGGCCACTAAGTTATAGAAACACAATTTTATTTCTGCATACCTCTATATATTAAAGTTAGACAGCTATTGGGAAAATAGTACCATCTAAGGTGTCTAATGTAACCCTTCATGCCTCGAAAAGCGGAAATGTGGTTCCCCGATAGTTCCGAACCCTTGACACAAAAATACCAGTTCATAGGAACTTAGTACCGCATAAATTGTACAAAAAACCAGTTCAATATGTCCAAAAAACGTAACATTATTCTTTCATACCTTTGATGTATTAAATTACGACAGTTAGTGGGAGAATGGTACCATTTAAAGCGTCTAATGTATTTAATTACGACAGCTAGTGGGAGAATGGTATCACTTAAGATGTTCCCAGTACCACTTCATTGCTAGGTACTACCATTTGATTTACCGTCAATACCATTTCATTGTTATGTAGTATCAATTCATTAGTATGTAGTACCACGTCATTGTTCTGCAGTACCACTTCCTTCCTTTATAATAGCACAAAATGGTAGTTCGATACCAGTTCATATATACTTTATAAAACTTGCTTAAATTTTAGGTCCTTATCCCTAAATTTCACAGAAATCGGGTCATTAAGACATTGGAAAACACCATGTAATTTTAACTTAACGTTTTCAGGCATATGGTAACGAATGTTTGGCTAGTTATACGCTAGTTGCCTTTTCAGATACTGTTTATTAGTACGCAGTAACATTTTATCTTTTTTGCGTATCACATAAGGTGTATTTTAGACTAGAAAAACGTTTTCACGCATGTTATTTTGACTGGTTTCAGTGAAATAGGGGGGGTTAATGGAAACACGTTTTCGATCGGATTTGAACCGATTGAAGCCTTTTAGAAAACATCTTTTCAATCTCTCATACCAATAAACCCTAATCAGACAGAACCCATCTCTCTCTCTCTACGATTTTACAGAGCGGTAAAAATTTGAAACTTCAACGACGAAATTGAAGACGATGGCTCCTAAGAAGGCTCGGAAAGAGGTCTGACTAAGGCTTGCGAGGTCAGCCGCGGTAAAATCGGAGAAGAAGTCGCCAGGAGATGCGTCAGGTGGCGGACTGACGAGGACCCGCTGCCAACCAACCTTTTTCAGGGAGAAAATGGCCGAGATTCTCCATGGTGCAAGCCCGGCGCACCACGACGCGGTAAATCGCACTCCCTTCGCTTCATTACTTCAGATTAACCCCTGTAATATCCCCGGCGGATTGTTGGTTGGGTTAATGGGCTGCCTTTCTCCCGACGGGAGAACATTCCGGTTCGGGCAGAGGTCGTTTGTCCCGTTTTCATTCCGCGAGTTCTCGGCTTTTATGGGTCTTCGGGCCAGCGGGGATTTAGTAGACATGAAATTTAAGTCGAAAGAGGCAAGTCCCTTCGTAGCGAGGTGCTGGCCGAACCGGGATAACACTAGATTAGGACGGGATGATGTTGTAGGTAAGATGAAAGAGTTAGAAAGTCTGCATGACAAAAGTAGCTTGGAAGATTTTGCGCGTATGTACATACTCCTCGTATGCATATGCATTTTATTCCCGACCACAAACTATTGCTTCCCCGACTTCATTTTCCCGTACGTCGAGGAGCTAGAAGAGATGGATAATTACGCGTGGGGTCAGGCCGTGCAGTTGTTTCTGATTAAAGCCATCCTCCAGAAGCGGAAATACGTTGAAGGATGCACAATTGGTCTCCTGGTAAGTTTATTTTGTGATTTATTATGTATGTGCCTTATTCCTCATTTGATGTATCCGTGCGTCGATTCAGGTATGGGCATACGAGCATGTCCCAACATTGGGTAAGCGGCGGTCGAACTCTAGCTTACCCCGATTCACGAGGTGGGTTGAGACCGGCAAGCGACCATCTGAAGAAAAGGTCCATGCATTGTTGGACGCCATGGTTGGTGATGAACTTCCTCATCCCATACCCATTGCACTGCACCCCGATGAGTTCAGAGCGTTCATCGCATTGCCGGCTAGTCGAATGTGTACCGACAGCGAGTACAAAGTCGAGACAGCTGGAGGACATGTCTCTCAGGAGGTTGTTCGGTTTGTTAATGAAGATCGTGTTGAGAACGAGGATGTTGCTGAAGTGAGTGGGAAGGAAGAGGATGTTGTGAACGAAGACGATGTTGTGAACGAAGATGACGCTGGGAAGGAACTTGATGGAACAAGAACGAATAGTGCGGTCGATTTGGAGGACTACAGATTTCATGAGATGCCCCAGTCCGCATACACCGGGACGCTTGATGCGAATTACGCGGGGAAACAGTCCCTGTCTGAAGAAGAGAGAGTCATTGTCGATTGGTTCATCGAGAACCCCGACTACCAGTAAGTTATTCACATATTGCGCTAACATTTGTTTACATTTGATAACACATGATAGCTGTTTTATTATACTTTCAGGAACTTGGAACTTTGGAGTTCCGAGGTGTTTATCTTGAGTGGAAGGCTTCTGATAGAAATGATGCATGGCAAAGCTGTAATTTCAGATGTTATCGACGTGTGGTTCACGTACATAACTTCGCCACTTTACGCAGCCCGCAACCATCTTGTTCATTCAAGGACTTTCTATTTTTCGACAAGTGCCGCGGTGAGTTGTACGTGTAAATATATGTTGGTTATAGTACGTTCTATCCTAACTGTTTTATATTTATCCTCAGCAAAATATCATTGGCGTAATGGGGAACAAAGATGTTCGCTTCAAGTTGTCAACGCCCGGAGGGTTCGATGCATTCTACGAAACGTTGCAAAACCCTATAAGGAGGGAGATGGAAGCATTACGTGCCGCTTTGTCGCAAGACTGTAGGTTAGTTCTCCTTCCGATCTCTGGGGATTACCATTGGCATCTTCTCGCCCTGGACGTCTCTAGTAAGTCATTCACACACTACAATTCAATGACCGGTGCCCGATCAAACGCCCGCGCGAGAACTTGTGTAAGTCCTTACCTTTGGTTCATTAGTTGATATTGTACGTTCTAATTAATACTAATTTTATAGCTTACTTTTTGTATTTAAGGCGTCTGCCATTCGCAGCTACATTAAGCACTTCAATCTTGGAGAGGTGCCGAACGAGAAAGTGGCGAATCCCAAGTGTCGACAACAACAGCCGACAAGCGCAGATTGTGGTGTTTGGGTTTGCATGTTTGGGGAGGCAAAAATTCGTGAGAATCCTATGTTTTGGGAGGAGGTTAACATAACCGGCAAAGTCGAGGACTTTAGGGCTCACATCCTTGCGGGGCTGTTGTATTTTGCTAAACAATCGAGCGAGGCGCCAAGGACAGAGGACACTGTAAAGGACGGGGACGATAATGACGACGAGTCTCAGAAGGACGACGAGATGCCGAAGGCAGGTGATGCATCTCAGAATGACAATGTGATGCGGACGGATGGTGATCAACAGCAGAGGACAGCAGATGATCATGAAGATCAGAAGGAGGCCGAGAAGCCGAAGACAGGTCGGGCATCTCCCACTGATGATGAGATGCGGACGGAGGGTTATCAACCGCAGAGGACAATAAGCACTTGACAACATACAAGTCTAAAAAAACTGCATTGATCAACAAAACTAATCGAATTAATAATATGGTATTAAGATCCTACTATCGTATATCAGGACAATAAGCACTGACCCAAAATGGGTAATAAAAGGTTTCATTTTTACCAGATGTGGTATTTTTGTGAAGAAATGTGGTAAGATACTTTGAAATTCCTGATTTTGAATAGCCGCCAGTAAGTTATTCCAGAACGTTCCAAAATTATTTAAATAAGTGTTTTATAGCTTACTGTATGTGTTACTAAAGTTACAGAAAGTGTCACCACGGACAACTCGGAACTTTCTGGAATATTCGTATGAAATGTTATTATTCAGATTACATCTGTTATTGAAGTTACTGAAAGTGGTACTAATCGGGAAGAGGTGTCGACCACGCTCATACAGTCCAGAACCTTCTATTTATTTTCCGAAAGTCCAGAACCTTCTTGAATCCAGCTAATTCGCCCACACGGCTCATTATTTCAACTCAATTATAGAGTTTGTTTCTCTCCCTTGACTAACATCGGTAATTTTCCTTGATAAAACAGGGCAATTGTCATTGAGTAGGAGGACCCACGTGAAATTGAAGTAATTTTAGCGATGTAATCGATAACATCGGAGCGTCCATAGCTTTGTGCTGCGTTGGGGTGCATCCCACGAATCTTTAATTTTAGTTGAGGTACATAATGTAGTACAAAGAAGGTATTAATGTTACAAGTAAAACGATTACATGTTACTAGTTGGCCTTCATCTGGTATGCACGCGTTAATTGCGGCAATTTTCCATGATCTATATTGTATTAATTGTTATTCTGGAATAAATATATGTTGTAAAACCGTAAACATGTGGTTTAGAGCGTGCATGAAGGGGTAACCTTACACCCCGCAAAATGGTGTGCGGTATCTCTCAAGTTAAAATCCCGCCCAATGTTCTAAAAAAATCATAATCCCGCCCAAAGTAGCGATTAAGGACCCGATTTTGGAAGAACCACTTAATTATTCTTCAGTACCATTTCAGTACAAACTCGTACCTTTCCACGGATAACCAGTACCAATTAATTGTTTCCCAGTACCTATTCAAAGTCAATTTGTACCTTACCATTGTTTAACAGTACCAATTAAGTTTTCTGGAATAACATATGACGGCAAAGAATACCAGGTTATATACAGTGTATAACAGAAGCTGTAATTTACGTCCCTATCTCTAAATTCTGTAAAAATTGGGTCCTTTAAACAAAATTGTTTTTTCGAAGGGTCTGAAACCTAATTTAAGACATCTTCTCCATTACATACCTTCTCCTTCGCAATTGCCTAATCCCGTCCATTCCATACCACATCATGTCTAACCCTAATCTCGAGAATGGTGGAATTTTGACTCTTTGTCATTATAAAACTGACTGTGTATCCTTTGAAGTCAAAGAAACAGCTTCCATACTTCAACTTCTTCTACAAGTTACACAGAGGTTCTCTATTTCCAATGGGGTAGATTTTTTACTCAAATACAAGTCGCCATTAAATGATACAATTGTATCATTGCTCATCGATGATGACGTTAAGTTCATGGTAAGATTACACCATGAGTTTCAAATGAAAGTAGTTGATATGGTTGCTGCAGAGAGAGGAGAGACAGCCGATGCAGGAACAGACGTGCCGGAAGTTTCGGCTTACATATGCTCTTCCACTAACAACTCAATCGATAGTTGGATTCGGGCCATCCATGGGGTAGGCCAAATATTTGATGATGCTATTGAGTTTCGGAGCAAGCTAAAAAAGTTTGCAGTTGCCAGCAGGAAGTCGTTCAAGTATCTGAAAAATGACCCCAAAAAAATCATTGTTATTTGCAATGTTGAAGAATGCTCTTGGAGGGTATATGCTGCTCGCTGTAAATCCGATGGTATATTTAGGATTAAGAAAGCCAACCTGAACCATATCTGTGGGGAACTAAATCTGCCCAATCGCGTGCATCCAAAGGCCGATGCTAAATTGGTTGCCGAAATATTCCTGCCGAAACTGGCCACTGAGCCTCTGTACAAGCCAATGACAGTCAAGAATGATATGCTGCGGGATTATGGAGTCGAAGTTCCATATCATCGAGCATGGGCAGGGAAAGAAATCGCACTTCAAAACATTTATGGGGCACACAGAGGATCTTACGATAGATTGCGGTGGTATTGCAATGCAGTCCGGCTTACCAATCCGGGAAGTGTGGCAGATTGTGAACTTTTTACTGAAACGAGCAAATTTAAGAGATTGTTTGTATGCTTCGAAGCTTGTGCAATTGGATTTATTCGGGGCTGCAGACCATTAATTTTTTTGGATGGTACACACATCAAGAACAAGCACAAAGGCTTCTTGCTTAGTGCAGTTTCGAAGGATGGGGATGATGGTCTTTTTACAATCGCATTTGCAGGTAAATTGCTTTAACGCATTATGCGTCCAATATAACACATTATTTTTCCACTATAACACATTATCTATACCGCTTGCTGCATATATAGAAACAATTTATCATTATATTATACCGTATTATCCACTCACGATAACACTTGTTTCACAGTGGTTGATGGAGAGAGTAAGGATAACTGGAGGTGGTTTCTCTTGAAGCTGAGAGATATATTGTGCTATCATGGAAGAAGTAACTTCAAAGACTCTACCTTTTTCTCCGACCGACATGAGGGTCTGCTCAGCGGCGTCCCCGAGGTATTTCCGGGATCTTACCACTCTTATTGTCTAAGGCATATTGTTGATAATTTCCGGAAATCCGTCTTGGGGAAAAAGCCTTTCATGAACAAAAAGTATTGGACGTCACTGTTCAAGAAAGCGGCATATACACCTTATTGGCAGGAGCAGAAAAAATACATAGAGGAAATTCAATTAGCTTTTGGTGACGTTGCCGCACTATTCATAGTAGCGTCGGATCCAAATTGTTGGGCCAATTCCTTGTTTGCTGGACGGAGATGGGGAATAATTGATAACAATATTGCCGAGTGTTGGAATAGTTGGGTGCGTGAGGCTAGGACAATGCCCATTGTGAAAATGGCTGACGAAATTCGGCGAAAGATTATGATAATGATGAACGATAAGCGAAATGATGCGCACGAACAAGCTGGGCGATTGTGTAAGAAGCCAGAGAGGAAATTGAAGCACAATATCGAAGCCTCTCGACATTTGTTAGTTGATACTTGTTGTGGCTGGAAATTTGAGGTTTCGGATAAAGGGAACAAGTTTGCGGTGGACTTGACGAACAAGGTGTGTTCCTGCAGATTTTTCCAGTTGGAGAGTATGCCGTGCAAGCATGCTTGTTCGTGCATCCTCCACTTAGGTCTTTCGCCATACGATTTTTGCGACGACTATTACAGTTTATCAAAATATCGAGAGACCTACAAGTCCTTCATAAACCCAATACCTTCCGATATTGGCTCGGATAACCCAATACCTGAAGACGTAGCAGAACCGGATGTTCACCGACCTCCTGGGCGTCCCAAGAAAAGGAGAATTCCTTCACAACTTCAAGATGGACGCCCACTCAAATGCGGAAGATGTAAGAGGTACGGGCACAATCGCAGAACGTGCAACGAAGCAATCTGATGCTTGCATATCCTTTTTGTCATTTTGCGGTGAAGTATACCAAACATCTTTTGCCATTGGTATATTTTACTCTTCTTTTGTCATTTTGTAAATGAAGTATACCAAACATCTTTTGCCATTGGTATATTTTACTCTTCTTTTGTCATTTTGTAAATGAAGTATACCAAACATCTGTTGCATTTGGTATATTTGACTCGTTCTTTTGTCATTACGTAATTGAAGTATACCAAACATCTTTTGTCATTGGTATAGTTGATTATCCTATTGTCGTTTTGTACGACCAGTGATACCTATTCGTCTTTGTTCAATAACTATTCAGTGTACAGCTTGTTTTTTCATGCGAATTAGAATAACATACCAAGACAGGGCACCTGGATAACGGTTCATGTGATATATATAACGCTAAAGGGCTCCTACAAAACAGTTCACGTGTTTTTTACAACGGAAAAGACAATCTACCGTACCTTTCAATATATTTCCGCACCTCTTCCTTAATTAGAGATGTATGAGGAGTTATACCAGATCACCCTAATTGAGTAACGAAGAGTACTTATTTAATACCGTTTCGTGTTCACCCCAAAATTGAAAAGAAACGGAAAAATTCCACGTCGATGGATCCAAATACTTCTTCCTTCGAAACTGACAATGCATCCCGAAGATCGTAACGTTAAAGGGCTCCCGCATAACAGTTCGCGTGGCCTACGTATTTTTTAGTTTTAAGGACCCAACGCAAGTATTTTCCAGTACCACTTCATGGACCTGTGCTACCTTTTCATGGAAAATAGGTACCACTTAATTGTTTCCTAGTACTACTTAAGTGTCCTCCACTACCACTTCATTGTTCTTATGTACCATTTCACTCCTCGGTAATAACGAAAAAGGATAGCCTCATACCAGTTCATATTCACTGTATAGCACTTGCGTAAATCTTCAAGGTCCTTAAAGTGGTATCATTTCAAATGCCTCTGTAAAATATTAATGAGAAGTGGTATCCAGCGCCACTGTTGTGTTATCAAATCACAGTATGTCGTTATCGCATAACAAGCGGTATTACCATGTACAGAAGTGTTAGAGTGTATCCATGATCGAGGAGTCAGCGCACTAAAATGTGGTTTTTTAAGCATATACCATTAACATGCTTTCTTGACAACACTTCATACTTTCGCGGTAACACTACTTCTTTTTGCGTAACACTTTCATGCTTTCTCAAAAACAATTCCTTGTTTCTTACTATTAACATCGCGGTACCACTTCATCATTACAGCATAACGCTTCATTCTTTCCGAATAACACATCATGCTTCCCTAGTAACACTTCCTTGTATTCATTTTTTTTTGTAATAGAATGCATGTGTTATGAAGAACTCATGAAGTGTTACTCTATAGCTATAGCTAATGTGGTTTTCGTTCACACGTCATGGCGTTGGGTACCACTTCATGCTTTTTGGGTAACACTTCCTTATTTCTGGATAACACTTTCCAGTATTTCATGAAATTCTACCGCTTCATGCTTTTGTGATACCGCTTCCTTATTTATGGATAAAACACTTTCCTGTATTCCATGACGTGGTACCACTTCTTGCTTTTCTGGTACGATTTCCTCATTTCTTGATAACACTTTCCTGTAATTTTTCGTGTAATAGATGAATTGTTACCACTTCATGGTTTTATGGTACCATTTACTTATTTACGGATAACACTTTCCTTAAATTCATGAAGTGTTACCCAGAATGCACAAAGTGGTACAGGTCGCGTGTTTAGAAGAGCTGATGGCAAATCTGTGTAATTTCCTCAACAGCCAGGGGCAAATGCGTCATTTTCAAGCGGTTGGTACCTCTTCATTATTCATAAGGAATGTTTGATGTGTTATACCAGATCATTTCAAACTAGTAACGATTACGTGAAATCCTATACCTCGTCATCTTCATACATAAGCTATAGATCTTTGGTAAGGGAAAGTTGACCTACAATACCCTTTAACTGTGTGCACGTACCTTTTCCTTATTCATAAAGGTCTGACGGGTTACACCCGATCATCGCACTTCAGTAATGATTACATAATATTTCATACCACTTCGTGTTCACCCCAATTTTTCGCAACATCATCTCCAAATACCTCTTCCTTCGAAAGTGACAACAACGCAACATTAAGACCGTAACGCTAAAGGGATAAGTTGTCAGAGTTAATGAAACACTGGAGACGGAAAGTTGACATCCCATACCATTTAAGTATGTCAGCATACCTCTTCCTGATTCGTATAGGTATGACGGTTAATACCCGATCATTAAACCATAGTACCGATTACTTTGATATAATATACCACTTCGTTTTCATTCCAAAACATAAAAATTCTGTCGATGGATACTAATACCTCTTCCTTCGAAACTGACAACAACGAATCCTGAAGACAGTAACGCTAAGGGCACCTGTTTAACGGTTAATGGGCCCGTAGTAACGAGAAATTGACCTCCCATACCCTTTACGTATAACACCGTACGTCTTCCTCATTCATGAATGCATGACATCAGATACCCGATCATCCGATCTGGGTATTGATTAACTGATATAACATACCACTTCGTGTTCACCCCAAAATTTTTGCAAGACTCGATTTTCATCTCCAATCACCTGGAACGACGAACGACTGAGCGAACACGGTGGCGCTATGGACTGTAAAGGGTATGGGTGAATACAATTTGTTTGAATTAGATGGAATTTTGTTTCCGAAAAATTGATTTGATTCGGAATTATTTTTGCCCAAATTTGTCATCAATTATAAACGAAAAAGTTCCACGGCGATGGATCCAAATACCGCTTACTTCGAAATTGACAACAACGCACCATTAAGGTCGTAACGCTAAAGGGATCCACGGTAACAGTTAATTTGACAATGGAGACAGAAAGCTGCCCTAGCATACCTTCTAAGTATGTTACAATACCTCTTCCTTATTCGTAAAGGTATGACGGCTCATACCGCTTCATCGAATCTTACTAACGATTATCTGATATCACATACCACTTCGTGTTCACCCCAAAATTTTCGCAAGACTCGATCTCATCACCAATCACCTGGAACGACAAACGACTGAGCCTGCACGGTGGCGTTATGGACTGTAAAGGGTATGGGTAAATGCAATTTGTTTGAATTAGATGGAATTTATTTCCGAAAAATTGATTTGATTCGCAATTGTTTTTGCCCGAACGAAAAAAATCCACGTTGATGGATTCAAATACCTCTTACTTCGAAACTGACAACAATGCATCCGGAAGACCGTAACGTTAAAGGGCTCCCTTATAATTATTCATGTGCCTACCATAACAGTTAGTTGAAGAGCTATACGCCTTCAATATGTTTCCGTACCTCTTCATTATTCAGAGATGTATGACGAATGATACCCTATCATCCTATCTGTGTAACAGTTACGCTGTAATGGTAAAGTGTTTGCAATAACGGGTAGTTTATCGTACATACGCGTTCAATATGTTTCTATACCTGTTCTTTATTGAGAGATGTATGTCGATAATACCTACACGCATCAGCGAGTAACGATTGATCATCATTTGATACCGCTTCGTGTTCACCCCAAAATTTTTGCAAGACTAGATTTTCATCTCCGTTCACCTGGAACGACGAACGAGGGAGCCATCACTGTGCTGCTACGCAATTTATAGGTTATGGGTAACTACGATTTGTACGTATTAGCTGCAATTGTTTTTCCGAAAACGTGATACGATTCCCAATTTTGATTTCTCCCTGATTTGCATCAATTAAATATGAACAATTCCTGGGTGATAATCTTACTGTTGATGACGTAAATTGCATAATAAACACGTACGAGGACACATACAACTTCGTTTGTACAGGACAATCTTAACGCATGAAAATTGTTTCGTTATGTGAATACCAGTTCGTAGCTAAACAATAACGCTATATGATCCATCGGTAACGCTTTTATGATAACAGAATATAGGAGAATTATAACACTTCACATTTTAGCAGGGGTATTTTAGTCATAACGGATTTTAGGTCCTTTTTACTAAATTTTACACGGAATTGGTCCTTCATACTAAATGTGGTCTGACAGGGGCCTGAACCCCAACTTCAAAATATGTTTGGTCCTTAACTCCAATCGTCCCTTAATTCTATAATTCTAGAGCAGTCGTGGGTCAAGACGATGTCGCTTGTAAGCTTTCGCACTCAAAAGTTATGGCTCCGTCAACTCGTAAGTCATAATGATCATAGTTTCCTGGAGTAATTAGGCATTCCTCAATGCTAAATCCAAAAAAGTAGGTTTTTTGTGTGCCACGTCAGCGCCACCTCAAAAGTAAAAAACCTCTACCTCCAAAATAAAATTTCCATCCAACCATAAAACCCAAAAAGTAGGTTTATTGGGAACCCTCATTAATTTCATTTAATTTTATTTAATTAACCAATTATATTTATCTAATTTTCAAAATAATTTATAAATAATTATATTTCACATTATTTAATTTTTTATATTTAATAAAAAAATTTGATTATATAATAAAAATATTATTTATTTATTTGAAATATAAAAAAAATAAACATTTTTAACACATTAAATTTTTTTCGTAAAAAATAAAAAAATTAATAAATATTAATAAACAAATATTAATATATGATAAGAAGGAAAGCGTATTAAAACCATCACATTATATTTATTTTCAAAATTATTTCTATATAATTATATTTCGAATTATTTAATTTTTAAATTTAATAAAAAATAAATATTGATGAAAAAGTAAATAAGTTAAATAAAAAATAAACACTTTTAACGCATAAAAACTTTTTAGTAAAAAAACTAATAAATATTAATATATAAACAAATTAATATACAAGCAACTATCAATACATAAACAAACATTAATATATAAATATTAGTAATGAGATAAGAAAGTAAAAAAGAAAAAAAAAAAGAAAAAGCTGCAAAAAACCCAGGTATGACATATTAAACCTACCAAAAAACCTCCCACAAGCCACAGTGGTAAAAACCTCAAATTATCAGGTTTTTCTCTATCCTAATCACCCAAAAAACCTTGCATTGAGGAAGACCTTAATGGTAATTGATTCTACTACCCAAATTGCAGCTTCCTTTTACGTCCTGATCTTCAACATGGCTAAATTCTATCTTCATAGGATTGCAAATTTTTGGTTCGATTCGCGATTCGATTCGAAATTTTAAGATTCGATTCGAATATTTAGAATACGAATCCGAATAAGAATAATTTTTTTTTATTCGAGAAATCCGAATACGAATATGAAATCACAATATTCGATTCGAATAATTTAACATAAAATATAGTATAATTAATATATATTCACATCTAATATATGATAACTCAGTAAAACATTTAAACATAATATATTATAATTCAATATATGTTCAAATATAATTATTATAATTCAATATGTATTCGAAATATAATATTATTTATATTTTATTAAATAGAAAATAAAAGATGGCTTTGAATACAAATATTCGATATTCGATCGAATATTCGAGAAAATGTTCGAATTCGAATAAGAATTAGTTTAATGATTCGATTAAATATCTGAATATTCGTATCCGTATTCGATTTGTCATCCGAATACGAATAAAATATTGCGGTATTCGACTCGATTAGATTCGTTTGCATCCCTAATCATAAATGTAGTGATAATAAAATTGAAGCGTGACTGTTGGTTGCATAACCACATTCTCCAGTGCTTGAAGCATCTAATAATTTGACATAAAAATCAAATTCCATAAAGGAAAAAAAAAAAAAAAGTTACATGCAAAGATTTCACATGAAATCTTCTTCGAGTTCCTGAAGGCTCTTGCTGGTGGCAGCTATGTCCTTGTTAGACGTCATTTTCTCAGCAACCATCAAATGTTTATAGCTCCTAAGCTCGGCTTGCCTCTCTTTCTCAAGTCTGTCCAAGTCTTCGCGTCTTTTCTGTAATTGATTAAAGCAAATTTGTTTAACATTTCCACGGGGATATAAGTGCATAGACGGAACTTGCTCGAAAATTCGACACAATGGTTCTCTACAATGCTGCCAACGGCTTATTCTATATGTTAATTCCCATAGAACACGACTTACTTTTTCCCTCAGCTGTTGTTTTCTGTCTGCCCTTTCAGCTGCATTAACAGCCTCGCGTTCGGCTATAATAGAAGATCAAGAACACGGATTAATAAGGACATCAGATAGATACGTAAGACAAAAAAAATGTATGAAGTCACGAAGCTCAAAAGAACAAATGAGGAGGATCGTTCACCTTTCAAATCTGGCGTTCTTTCAACCTTTGTCCTGTTCAGACGGTTAACTATCTCATTTATTCGCTTTTCCACTCTTACAGTTCGAACCTAAGCAAGAAAAGCAAACAAAATTTCAACTTCATCCTTACTATGAACGGAATAGAGGTTCGAGGTCTAGATTGCGGTCACCACGGAGTAATAAACAAGTATTGAGCTCACCACTTTCGTATTGTGGAACCCGACTTGTCCAACATCCATGGAAGCAGTCTTCTTCAAATTTGACCAAGGTGTGTATACGATATCAACATTGTTCACTTTGTTGCCTGAAAGGTTACAATGGGGGGATTGAGTACCTAATCAAATGAAAGAGGACAAAAAAATAAAAAGTTGCGCGGTGACAGATGACTAGCCTTGAATAGAATTCGCTTTAACTAGCTGAGCACAATCTTCCAAGACACCTTCGGGTATGTCATCAAAGGTCTGACCCTTGTGCAATCTCAGATAGACATGCGCCGAGGACATCTTATCCACGTGGAACCTGTCAAAAACCGTATCATAAAAAAATCGTAACTAGACAAAGATCAAACAAAAAAAAAAAAAAAACACAGACAAAGCATAAACCCTTAGCACTAAACCCGACATAATGCATTGCTCCGTGTATGAAGACTAAGTTCACTAATTATAACACCAATTAACTGGAAATTTCCATAGCCCAACGCAGAGGATAACTCCTACAAACGGAAATTCAATGCCATCATCCAACTCACACCGATAAAACATCTTGCACTGGGAATTTACCTCAGTCAAAATGTATGAGTTTAATTACAAAATCAGAAAACAGCAACTGAAGTACGATGAATCCTTAAAAGTCAGTATTTTGGAAAAACTAAGGAAACACAGCAGGCATAAAACACCCATCAATTCAAGGCCGAGGTGTTACAAAGGGGTCGATTGGTCGGACCTAATGGGGCATGGCTAGGCAAGTGCTCTACCCTATACAGCCCTCGAACAATTAACGAATCAATAAATCTAATTGAAATCACAAGCAATCTAAAAGGATGAACAAGTACCAAACATCTTCGGGGAAGCCATATTTAATCAACTCCTCGTTCTCGTACTTGTCGAGGCCCATGAATATGGTGTAGTCTCCAGCCTCAGGTCGCGCCTTGAAGTAGAACACCATCTTATCAAGCCTTATCTATTGCGACAGATAGTCTCTCTTGTTCTCCAAGCTTACAATTTTATGCCTGTGTGTAGGAAGACGAAGGTTAAACGATGGCTGGCGACGGACGATATGAATGAATCGGATGCGAAAGCTTCCATTCCATCTGTTTTATATTTTCCTTATTTTTGTCGGACCGAAGCGGATCTTATTCGGATCCAATAATTTTATTGGGTTTGGGCCGTAGCCCGTCTATTCAATGGATCAATCTCACTATCCATTCCATTCCTTCTCTTTCGTCTATTCCAATGAGGAATTAATATATCCATGCTGTTCTTTCACGATTAATTGTAAGACTTTTCGGTACATAATTTTTTCTTTAAAAAAAATTGCATTATATCTGCAACTAATGAACTCGACTTATCCATATCATGCCTCGCCTCAATTCAATAATACGTTCTTCGTTGTTGCAGTGTCTGGCCTTTTTATTGCGACGAATTCAAATGGGACGACGATGAATAAAAGAGATTACAGCTTTGAATTCAATGCTTTCACTTTTTATTATACTATTAAAGTTGAATAATATTTATCTATACTATTATATAATTGGTGAGGGGTGGATACTGCCCCAATTTGGTCTGTAAATCATTTGCAATTTAGTCCTTCATTTATAATTTAATCAATGAACAAATTTTAATATCACTCCTAATTTTTTTTATTTACTGTATTTATGCCTCTAAAACTAAGTTTATTTTTATATATTTAAACTTTATATTTCATCTTAAACGGTAGAAATTATGATTTTAAAATTTAAAATAATTTCAATATAATTATATTTTAGCACACACGTCGGGTGTGCGTCGGGTGTGCAAGAAAGTACTAGTATGTATTATTATTGTCGACTTTGGTCTTCAATTTTTGTGTTTATGCTGGAAAATTGTCTTATGATGCAAGGGTTTTTCAAGTAAAAAAAAACAAGAAAATAATCCCACTAACGGTAGACCGTTGTCGACGCAGTTAATCATTCAACCTCACTCGTTGACAAGTTGGGTTGATACTTTTCTAATATTGGCCGCCACCCAAAAAAACGAACCGAAATATTGATAGAAAAATCTAACAAGCTACAGTTGACTGAATTATTATAAGGGGTCGGAATTATATACAAAGAGTTGCATCAAAGAAGTGAGATCATCAGCAGAGCCTTTCCCCAACAAAGTAGATCTGATCTGAGAAGCTTTTTTGTTCATCTCTTTCCATAAGCAATCGATCATCATGAGTAGTAGTAACGTGGGAGTCATTACTTGCAAAGGTTAGGAACACACACGAATAATCCTTTCTTCCTTCTTACATAGTAATCTGATGTGTACCTCTTTGCTTATTACAGCTGCTGTCGTGCACAAGTCTGGGGAAAACCTTCGAGTGGAAGAGATTCAAATCCAACCACCAAAGCCAACTGAAGTCAGGATAAAGATGCTCTATGCAAGCATGTGTCACACAGATACCTTGTGTCTAAATGGTTTTCCTACTGTAAGTAGTATATACATATTTATACTTGTAGTGTTTTGTTTTCATCGTTGACCATCTATTTGATGACCGGTTTTTTGCAGCCTCTCTTTCCTCGGATTCCCGGACACGAAGGAGTTGGGTGAGTAAAAAAACAACACCATCTTTTTCTAGTTACTTTCTTCCTTCATTTAAGCCTCTTTCTTTTCAATCTGATCAAAAGTGGGATTCTTTCACTTCATCCTCAGAGTCGTGGAGAGCGTAGGAGACGAAGTAACACACCTGAAAGTAGGGGACACAGTGATGCCACTCTACATAGGAGAGTGCGGAGAATGCCTGAATTGTATCTCGGGGAGAACCAATCTGTGCCACAAGTATCCGCTCAGTTTCAGCGGCTTAATGTCCGATGGGACTTCAAGAATGTCGACCGTTGGAGGGGATACGATCTACCACCACATTAGCTGCTCAACCTGGTCAGAATACGCAGTTATAGAAGCAGTTTACGCTGTCAAAATCGATCCAAGAATCTCCCTCCCACACGCTAGCTTTCTCTGCTGTGGCTTCACGACTGGCTTTGGATCGACTTTCAGAGAAGTTAACGTCGAGAAGGGATCATCTGTGGCTGTTCTTGGCCTCGGCGCAGTTGGGCTTGGGGTGGGCGATCTACCCTATTCCCACACGACATATCTTCTTGAGGAAGATTTTGCTTTGCTCTTATTCAAGATTTATTTTTTTTCGATGTCTTAGGCTGTGAGAGGAGCTCATCTGCAAGGAGCTAGCAAGATTTTCGGGGTAGACATAAACGATATGAAGCGCGAAAAAGCGAAAGCTTTTGGGGTAACTGATTTCATCAATCCAAAGAGTAGTAACAATCCTGATAACAAATCCATATCGGATTTGATCAAAGAAGCCACTGATGGGCTTGGCGTTGACTACTGCATTGAGTGCACCGGCGTACCTGCGTTGCTCAATGAATCCATTGAAGCCTCAAAAATAGTATGGCCCCCGTCGTCGTCCTTGTAACATTTAAACTATTGCTCCAATGAGTTGAACTAACTGATCATTTGCTGTCAGGGCCTTGGGACAGTGGTTTATATAGGTGCAGGTCTGAATTTGAGTGGTGAGATCAATTACATGCCACTCTTGTGTGGTCGGACCGTGAAGGGTTCCATCTATGGAGGTGTAAGGCCCAAGACAGACTTGCCTAAGATTGTCCACAAATGCCTTCACAAGGTACGTACCTTCTGTTTTTTTCTCGAGTTCTTTTTTTTAGACAGAAGCAAAGAAGCCCATTTCTTCGTTTGTTGAATTGGAGCAGGAAATAGATCTTGATCTTCTGGCAACTCACGAGGTTTCAATCGATGAAATCAACAAAGGGCTGAAGCTCATGAAGGAGCCTGACAGTCTCAAGGTTGTCATCAAGTTTTAATCCATGGCGAAGGAGGCTCTTACTGCAATTTTACCTTTCTTGGAATTTAGAGATGTGAAATAAAGCCAATTATGCACTCTGCAATCAAAATTGCCATACTAATGTAATTTACAAAAACATAACCTGTATTATAAGGTAATCGAACAGCACAAAATTGATGGTGTTTCAACCAAGAAACCATGTTACTAGGCAGCTGCAACGTTGCGAGATTTATTAGGGCGGTTTGAAGAGTCGTTCCCTCTAGGACGAGGATGTTTCCCACCAAAGCGCCTACCACCTTTATTGTGTTTACCTCCCCTACAAAACCAAAAGCAAATCTAAATATGAATAATGTAGCTCGCATTTTATTTATCTCTTTAATTTCGATGACTTCCAATACGAGTTTGTTGGAGAGATCCATTATTAATAATGCTAAAGTTTCATGAAAGAGGACATAATCGAGTATTAACTAAAAGAATAGTACCTTCCATGATTGCCCTTGAAATTGTGGCGGCGCTTCCTTTGATTGTTGCGGAGCAAACTCCAATACTCCTTCTCGGCCTCACCTGCACTTGAAGAATTACTCATTCTCACAAGAATTTCTCAGATAAATAAAGCAATGGTGTTCGTGAAGAAGGCCAAGAAACTATAAATCCAACTCGTTTAACGGCTATGAAACTCAAGAGAATAGAGATAAGCCAGAAACTTTTACAGCAAATACTACGTCAAACCCATGTATAGATGAAATGTGTGTCTGTGTACTACAGGATTGGTTATGATCTTAACGGTCGGCAATACAATACACTCGAAACTTCAGAGACAAAAAAAAAAGAACTATGACCTGTGACAGGGTCCAGCATGGCAATGGAATTCTTGACTATCAGACCACCCTCCTCTGCGAGCAAAGCTGCAGCACATGCTTTTTGAGAAGCTGCATCATCTTCAAACCTTACATATCCAGATTCTGATCCGATCTTGAAATCAACAAACTAGAACAAACAAACAATACGATCAAGATTCAATGAAACATGAATCACGATTCGATGGCCCGATGACAAACTTCAGCAACCCATATCTTAGAAATTATCATTGCAGCCACGAATTGCTCAGTAGTGGTAATAACAAAACAATATGTTGGTAAGGTAAGGAAAGCAGATAATACCTTAACAGTGCCAAACTTTTGGAAAATGCTTTTTAAGTCCTCCCTCATTACAACATTTTTGTCGGCCATGCAAGCTGTAATACCGGTTTCCTCTGTTACTGACTGTCCATCTTCATTCTCATCTTGAATATCCAGAGATTGCTCAGTAACTTCAGGTTGCTCAGTTGCAGGCTCCGAAGTCTTATCTGCTTCAAATTCTTCACCTTCCCCAGCATTATCTGAGGCTGCTTTGGTCTCTTCAGAATTTCCTTTCACCACATCCTGTTCTCCATCTTCGCTTGGTGTGACTGCGTTAAAATTCGCTGACTCCTGATTCTCATTGCGCTTCTCAGAATCTTCACCAGATATCCGCTTCAATGTAAATGCTACAATCAAACCCTTGGGGTACCTGTATAATGTAGGGTCCACGTTGAGTCATGAGCAGAGTTAAGAACGAAAAACGCACTCACTCAATTTCTGCATTAGCTTTGTCTGTCTGATTTGAGGTAGAGCGATGCTTTTTCACAACTTCTTCTTGCTTAGCTCTGTGCGCATCAAATTCCTTCCTGATTTCGAGAGAAGCACATAGAGAAGGTTAATACAAAATAACAACCGCTAAAAAATATTTTGGATATTATCCTCAAAATATGACATAACAGTTCGATTGGCTCTAGATCCAACGATTCTATATAAATTACCGCGAAAAAAACAACAGCAAGGAAGTTGACAGAGAGAGTTAAGGTACACATCAACCAGCACAATTGCTTACTTCGGTTTCAGTTCCAGCTCAACCCCAGAATAATGCAAGGTTTGCTTCACAATGCTCGCAGCATCATCCTCACTGGAAAATTTGACCAGCGCAGTTCCGCAGAAGAACCTATTATCAGCAACATGTCGAGGTAGCCTCACACTATTAACCTGACATCAATAAGTATGCAGGTTTACCGCATTGTACGTTTAAGGTTACTGAAACTTAAGTCAGCTAAGTTAAACTCATCTTACACACAGCCCGAACTACTTAACATAGTCACGTACATATAATAGGTTCAATTTTGCTCGTCCGTGAACAAAACGGCTAGAGCTACAAAGTTCCTTTATAGATTTCCTATTCATGTGGCAACTGATACAAGCAAAAACCTCCAGTCAGATGCTCACATAGACAATAGAGCCAGACCAAAAGTAGCAAGAGAGACCTTTGCATACTGGCTGAAAAAGGATTCTACATCTTCAAACTTTACATCATATTCCAGAGGTGAGGCGGCAATGGTTCTGCCATCCAATTGCTCAATGACCTCATCAGGTTTTGCAAGCTCAGTTGCTCTGCCAACCTTCTTCCCTGAATAAGGAGCAAAACAAACAATCAGGAGTTAATGAGCTAATTTGTGATCTACAGGAATTCGAAAAAATTTATGACTCACCATCTTCAGAAACCTTTAGAAAACTAGATGACCTCAAAGTTTCTGCCACAGCTTTGACAGTGTCTTCTGATACATCTTCTGGATTTACATCACCCAGACCTAAATGACGACTCATCTGAGAAAACGAGCAGATCAAAGCCAAACTTATCACTAAGAGTTACAGTTAAGGAAGCAGAGATGGCTAAAATTCTGAATATGTTTTTCCCCAGATACCCAATCTGTTAATTCACAAGATGCTATAGCATCATTCATGACTCAATGAATTAGTTAGCCGATATCACACTCGGACACCAAATAATCGCAAATTTCCTAGAAAACCCAAAATCAACCCTGTTTTATGTGAAACATAACCCAAACAAAAAAAAAAGGAAAATAGGAGGCAAGGATACTTCCATCGTCGCTCTCACTAATTGTTTTCATCAGAAAATCATCCATCGGAAGAATGCTATCACTGAGATAGAATTCGACCTGAAACAAAACGGGGGGAAAATCAGTCGTTCATCTTGCAGCAAATTATTTGTAACGAGAACAACAAAATACGTCTTTTTATTGCCTGTCGAATGACTTCCTTTGCAGTTTCTTCTCCCAGCGACATCTTGACGCAGAACCTAATTTAGATGTGCTCAAATGGAAGAAGCGAGCAGTTAAAACCTAATCTAGTAGACAGAGGGAGGAGAGGGCTCAAATTGACGAAGCGCGAAGTTAAATGGAGTGCGGAGCGGTTTAGGGTTTAGAAATTGGGGGACGATTTTAGGCGCCAATTTAATCAACCATTTATTCTTCGACGAAGACGAAGGTTACATAACCACACAATTATCTCATTGATCCCATCCCATGCAGATTTGCAGAAGATAGAATCAAACGACACTACTAAACATAAATACACACAGACGAAGCAAATTACATAACAGCTCCCTAATTTTTTGGAATCCACACGATGTGATCCTCGGGAAGAAAATGGCAGATCGGAACGGTCCCTGGCTTCACCTTAAGCACCTGAAAAGCCAAGTGCTTCGGGTTCCACGCCGCCGTGTCTCTGTGACAGACTGCAACCGCTTCAACCGTCGACCCATCGCCGACCGCCGCCGTGCAAACCTTGTAAGCGATCGTCTTCTCCGTCTTGTGGCAGTAGAACACGGCGTAAGCGTACTCTTGCCTGTGGCACACCACCAGCGGTTTCTCAGCTCGAGGCACCTTCTCCACTTTCGCGATGGCAAACTCCTTCGATTGGGACGACGGCGACGACTTGTCCGAACTTGTAGAGATGGCTTCCACGTTCTTGCCCAGCTTCCCAGTGCTGAAATCGATCATGGACTCCATGGAAGTTGCGCAGAACTTATCCTCTCCTTCTATGCCTTTCTCTTCGCACTCTTTGATGGTTTTCTCGACGGCCTCGGCTTCGGCCGAACCTGGCTTTACAGATAAGGTCGAGAGAATCTCAGGCAACTTTTCAGACGAAAAGGGGATGGAATCAGCCACCTCACGGGGCAAAAAACTAGCCATTTCGCTCGGCCTTTCGGGAAATTGAAGGTTCATTCTGTTGCCCACTTTCAGATCTTTCTCCAGGAAGAAGAGCGCCTTGGCGGGGTCGTCGTGTATCTGTGTATCGGAGGCGGCGTACAAGTACACGAATGGGTTGGGCCCAGGCTTGACGCCGACGTAAACTGGCTTGCCTCTTTTGGTGTGTGTTCCTACAGTTACGCCGCCCTTACCAACGCCGACGTTGGTGCGTCCTCCGCGGCCGGCATCGATGCCTGCACCTTCTGATGTGTCCCCGCCGGAATTCGTTGAGCCGTCGTCTGTGGGTGCTTCTTCGTCTTTAATGTCAGACAGAGAAAAGATACAGAACTGTTGATCTTTGACAACTGAAATCAGAAATATATGTAATAATCTATCTATATATATACCTGAATAAGGATGTAAAAGATCTTTCACCGATTCGGGCATTTGTGTATTAGGGAGAACAGAGTTCCAATACTCCTCCTCCGACGTCGGAGAAGCTGCATGGCTGGCAACAAACGCCACCTGAAATCAGAATATAAGACAATTAGCTATTGCAAGGAAAAAAAAACAAGGGATAAACAACACATTGTGTACTAACTACTACTCACGGAAAGAAATGCTATAATAAGGTGATGAAACTTGATCAATTCCATGATTGGAAAGTGAAGTCTTTTTACTGAAGAGAATTGCCCATCTCCAACTCCAAGTGTTACTTATATAAGTGGCGCGGCAGGCAAAAAGTTATGTTCTACAGTCGTTATCTATTTAATAATTTCAAGACTACATTAGCCTCCTTTTTAGCTGAATATAATAAGTGGAGAATGAAGGAGAGCCACATTTATTTGTTTAACTCAAGAGAGATATGCTTCTCAATCTCATGTCCTTTTCTAGGGTTACAAAAGGTTTTCTTATTACAAAGCAAGAATTGATGTTTTGATGTACGTAAAGCAAAATCCTGCTAACCAAACAACCACCTCTCCAATTTATTAGGGTTCTTTAAGAGTTAGAAAATACAGTTACGAAAAGTATACACGTGTCACATTATTAAGAAGCTACATAGCTGGCAAGAATATAATGTCATGGCGATGGGGACATAATTGGAAACGATATTATGCCATCTTTATTTGGATTATGAGCAACACAGTTCAGTACTAACTACAATATAACATGCATGTGACTTGTGGATTCCCAAGCCTCAAACCAGGCAAATATTTGGGCTGTAAAATCACATATGGGCTGCAATGATGGGCCAATAACTATATAATAGTCAACTACATATGAGTTAAGACATGACATCATCTCATGACCCAAGGCTTCTTTGCATCATTGCTTCCGACATCATAAATGATTGATAGAAGAAGTAAAACTGTCTGAATTTGACTCATAGAGTCCGTCTTTGAAGCACGAGGAGTTGCGCAGTGAAATTACTTGGTCATTAGACATTAAGAAAGAAAAAAGAAAAAAACTGTCGTGTTTTATACCCAGCAATTTCCAGGCTACTTCCCCTTGTTGAAAATTCATGGCTTTGCATGGAACATTATAAACTCTCAACACATATACTTCCTATTCCAAAACTAAATCAATTGTGATTTAAAAAAAGAAAAAATCGCCTCTGAGAAAAGAATGGATCGCCGTCTCCAAGAATCTATATCTCGAGGCGACGTATCGAGCCTGCGAAAGCTCGTCGAACAAAAATCAGAGATCATCATCAAACAGACGGTTCCAACTTCCCTCAACACGGTACTGCACTTGTCTGCAAGATTCGGACACCCCGACTACGTTAGGGAGGTCTTAAAACTGTGCCCCGAGATGGCTTCTGCAGAGAACATAGAGCTCGAGACTCCTCTCCACGTGGCTTGCAGGGAAGGCCACTTAGAAATCGCGAAACTTTTGCTCGAGGCAGACCCTTGGATCCTCTACAAGGTGAACAAAAGAAACGAAACTGTTCTCTTCGTGGCCTGCGAAAGAGGGAATAATATCCATGTAATTAAGTATCTGATGAAGAATTTCCCGGCACTGTTCTTGCTGGAATCAGACACGGGGACGACGACCTCCCTTCATCTTGCAGCTTCATCGGGAAACACAGGTCGGGACTTTAAGCGCTATTCGAATTCCCTATTCGTAATAACAACAAAAAAGATCTCACCTTTTTTTTTTTGTTCTTTTTTACCTCTGCACAGAAATAGTGAAGGAAATATTGCAGGCAAGAGCTGACTTGGCCCGAAGGAGGGACATAAACGGATGCACGCCTCTGCACCTATCGTGCAGCAGAGGCCAATTAGAGGCGACGAGGGAATTCCTGAAGCTAGACGTCGATCTCA
Source organism: Craterostigma plantagineum (assembly GCA_027422505.1). NCBI lineage: Eukaryota > Viridiplantae > Streptophyta > Magnoliopsida > Lamiales > Linderniaceae > Craterostigma > Craterostigma plantagineum. The sequence continues at coordinate 3,061,736 of JAPQWV010000048.1, forward strand.
GCTTATTACAGGACAGCCAAGGGCGAACGCCGCTCCACCACGCCGTGACTAAAGGTCGGATCAACGTGATCGACGAGGTACTCGCCGCGAACCTCGAGGCCTCGGAGATAAAGACCTTCAACGACGAGACGATCCTTCACCTCGCTGTGAGGTACAATCAGTACGAGGTGGTCAAGTACTTGACCGAGAGGCTCAACGTTGCTACGCTTCTCAACCTTCAAGACTGCGATGGAAACACGGTCTTGCACTTGGCTACTGCTGGGAAACTTACCCACGTAATAGGAACAACATATGGTTTTTCTTTTCATTTACCCAAGCCAAGGCCTAAAATTTTTCTTCTACTTCTTTCTCAGATGGTGAATCACCTGATCAAAGTAGGGGTCGACGTGAATTCCCAGAATCGAAAGGGTTACACGGCCTTAGATGTGGTCGAAACGGACGGGACAAACTCTGGCGCTCTAGCGATATTACCAGCCCTGTTAGAAGCAGGTGCCAAGAGATGCGATCAGCTATCTCCAGGTTCTGCAGCAGAAGATAAGAACTTCACTGAAAATAATAACAAGTACGAAAGCGAAAGGATCGACACGAAAAGATCGATGTCCTGGCCGAAGAAGCCACGGCAAGAATACTACTCCCCACGTCACAATGCTCCTCACAGATCCAAGCAGATAGCCCTACACAAAGAAGGCCTGAGAAACGCTAGGAAGACCATAACCATAGTCGCAGTTCTGATCGCAACGGTGACGTTCACGGCAGGGATCAATCCCCCGGGAGGGTTCAGCCAAGAAACGGGCAAGGCAAAGCGCGGGCATCACACGGCGTTTAAGGTTTTCGTAGCGTGCAATGTCGTGGCCTTGCTCTTGTCGATAGGGATCGTGAATGTCCTTGTGAGCATCATACCTATTACGCGCAAGACCATGGTCAGAGTTCTTACGGCGACGCACAAGGTGATGTGGGTTTCGACGGTGTTCATGATCGCTGCTTACATAGCTGGGATGTGGACGATAATGCCCACCGATGGGAGAGAGAGGTGGGTGTTGATAGAGACGGTGGTTGTCGGCGGAGGATGCACTGTTCTGGTTCTTTTGGGGCTCGGCGTTATGTGGGCCAGGCACCTGCACAACAAGTATAAGTGGAAGAAGATGAAGAAGAAGATGAACGGCGAAAGCCCACATAGTAATACCAGCCGCGTTGATGAGCTGAGGAAGATGAAGAATAATTCTCAGGATGGGAGTGTTTATTCCGATGTCGATAGCTCGGATCATGGTTATATCTTGTACTAATTCATGGTTATTCCTCTGTATTCATATTGTTGTTTGTTCTTACATTTCTTGAAAGCAGTAATTAGTGTTGTATAATTGGCCACATGCCCAAAGAAGCAATGTAACGGTAAAAGGACAAAGCGTAAAAAAGGATGGGCGGACTAACTACTTCTGTCTTGCTCTTTACCTGCCGTAATTTCTTTTCCCAAAATATTTCTCTCATTTCTTTACGTAGATTTCATAAATCTTGGACAGGACAGGTCCGAACACGCACGGAAACTTACCGATCGATATCAGGTTCTTCTATACAAGCGTGTTTTCTTCTGGGAAAAGAGAAGGTAAATTAACAGCAAAGAATATGGCCACAGATGCAAAACCGTTATCATCAAAAGCCAAAATTGATTCGTCGACCAAGAAAGTCGTGGAGAAGTCCATCAAGACTTCTGTTACCGTGGAAACCAAGTCCAGATCCGCCGCGCACGACTCTAAAACGGTATGTTTTGAGCTGAAAAATTACTCACTTTTTTTATGAAATAGTAAAAAGATTGTCCCTTTTTAGATTGATTGCTCTGCAATTGTATTAGAGGTTACTCTCCTGAAGGATCTGAGCTTTATCGTGTTTGTTGGGTTTTTATCTCCTCTTAGTCTTACATCTCGTGATGGGCTGAATTTTTGTAAAGATTGGCGATCTTTAATGGCTCGATTTGATGATGCTCATTTAGAGTAGTAGATTTCTTCTTCTCCTAGGCACTCAATTTGGAAGCTTTACCCCTTATTCTATCTCTACAGTGTTGTAAGAAATAGATATGCAGCTGAATTTCAGTTTTCATTACATGTTTGGGCAAATCCTATTTTCCAAGAGCGAACACCGTAGATAGTGAGTAGTACTTGATCTTGATGCCATGTCGAGTATTCTTCAACCTGTTGGCTCGGTTTTGGAACAAAGATTTATGTGAAGAAAAGGAGGATCATTTTTATTACTGCTTTTGCAAACCAGTTCTAATTTCCGTCTTCACTTATGTGAGTATTGATTGACATAGTTTTGGCCATCGCTTGAGAATTGATTTACATTTTCCCCATGGTTTAAGCGAAGGTAAAGACAGTCACGGTTCAATCGAAAGGTAAGCAAACGGTGTCTCGAACCAGAGAAAAGAAAGTTTTCTCCTTGCCCGGTCAGAAGTTTGACGTCCCAGAAGAGGTACGCGCGATAAAAAATTTTCTATCATTCATTCCCTTGTACAAAGATATAGTTCTCGGATGAACTTTGTCCAAAGTAAATCTTGCATTTGTTGTTGACAGCGAGACCCGTTGAGAATATTCTACGAATCCTTGTCCAAACAGATACCTTCGAGTGAAATGGCTGAATTCTGGTGAGTTCCTTTGAAGTGCCTTGATCTTAGTTCAAAATTTTCGAAACGAGTTAAATCAACGTGTTGAGCTAATCTGATTTTTCTTTGAACAAAAACTGTCCTAAGAACGCTGACTTTTTTTTGTGAATGTGTTAAGGTTGATGGAGCATGGATTGCTGCCGCCTGAAAGAGCGAAGAAGGCATTGGAGAAAAAGCAGAGGAAGCAAAAGCTAATAAGGTCCGGCGGCGGCACTCCCATAAAATCAGCTAAGCAGCAGATCGCAATTAGTAAACCCGAGAGCTCGAAAAGGCCTCAAACGCTTCCTAATAATCATAATAAAAACGGCGAGTTCAAAGCAAAGAAGAGGAGCAACGATGAGGACGATGATGACGATGATTTTGTACTGAGCCATAAGAGAAGAAAGGGGTAAGTAAGATTAAACGCCTCCTAATTTCGACGCATTGTTGTAACTCTAGTTCCGATACAAATTAATGCATTTTTCTGGATCCATGATAAAACGACGTATAAGCTGTGATAATAAGAAGCAGCAGCAGAAGCAGATAAAGTTGCTGCATTGCGAGTTTGGGGACATTCTTGTATCAAGTACTGTAATAAATATATGTTATCTCCTTCCTCATATAATATAAGGGACTCTTTGATGTACATGTGATTGAACAGAAAACACATCATTCACTAGTGTTGAAATCGTAAGCAGGCGGCCATTGAATGGCATTGGCATGCAAATACTAAAACAAGTTTCAAGATATGAGTATGACATTTCTGAGAGAAGCTATAAATGCTTGACAGCACATGAGATGGGGAAGAGAGAGTTTTTGGTGGGCATACAACACAATAATTTGGTACGTACGTAGGGGCCAAGCCAAGCCAAGCCATTAGGCCATCCATGGCTTGTCCTTGAATAGGGACAAACCAATCCTTTCCCCTTACATTTTAGATTATATTACAAGGATGAATGTCATTCACATATCAGAAAAGCGAAACACTGCAGACAAATAACACTGCGACCGATTAACTCCAGAAGGTAAAGACAAAATGGCAGCTTTTTGCACTGCAATAATTGAATTTTGATTTCTGATTCTTCTTTAAAGGCTTTTTCTTTCCCTCTTTGATGGTTTGGATTGGGAAGAAGATTATTATTTGAGTTTAAGTAGTGGACTGAAGAGGGCACAGGTCAAACTAAGGCCTTTCTTTTTAAAGCTTCTTTTGTTGACATTAATTTATTTGTATACTATTGTCAGATCGACAAGTTCTGTCAGAGAATTTTATCTTCTTGTAAGATTAGTCGACTATTTGAGGAGTTTTACTTGTAATGCTTTTGCTGCTATGGTGGATTCTCTACATATCCAAGTAAGCTATTCCATTACATCTTGAAATGCTCCTCAATATGGGCCTTTTCATGCATCAACTACATTCTTGAATATCCATCTATCTATGGCTTGAATAATCAAATCATTGGAGTGAGTATAAAATCCATTCAAGTAAAGGCTTTTTAAAAGTAGATAACTGGTTGGGATATACAATTCTTATTTAGGGGAATGGAGGGTCTTTTTAAAAACTAGCCTTTGATTGGAGTCAACTTAAAAAAATAGCCTCCTCGATTTTACCTTTTAAAAAGTAGCTTTCAATTTAAGGGTATTTTCGTCTTTTATTAGGGAGTTTTTTTTACACAGTAAAAACTAATATGTTAAATCGGGACTGCAGCATGAGACCCGCCCATGCTGGGCAAGGGACTCGTGCTATATAGCAGGGGTCCCGCCCATGCTGGGCAGGACCCGTGCTATATAGCAGGGGTCCCCGCTCATGCTAGCAGGGGTCCCGCCCATTTGATGCACAGCATGGGCAGGTCTCTTGCAGCATAGCACTGGCCCCCTGCTTAGGGGACCCGTGCTATGTAGCTAGAGACTCCGCATTTTTTGGGAACCCGATTAGTAAGGGCATTAAAGTCATTTTTTATTTTGAGGTTACTTTTTTAACGTTGGCGACGTCAAATGCTATTTTCTTAAATTACCCGGGGAATGGATCCGTATTGGATTGATTTTTCCGAGCATCATTCGATGTAAAAGGACCCTCAAATGTATTATGTATTACGTACGTAGGTAGGGAAAGCACCATTTAATACTGAAACCATAAAACAGAGGGCACACCATATATCAAATACTATATATTTTATTGCAAAACTGTCGAATTTCATTCATAATAACACGGTGTACCTGGGCGAACCATAAACCCAGTTCAGATTTGACATTTGATGATGCATACATTACATAACAAACACGGTTGGCTAAAAGTTTAAGATCGATTCAATGAACCTTTTTCGGAAAGATATCTTTTTTGTATTAACCATATTCAATAGGTAATAAATAAAAAATAATTTTTTCTCTCAGAGAAAAGAGTATACATAAACTCAATTAAACACAAGATAATAGGATTATGTCGTTGAAGTAAATGTAACTAGTTATTAAATTAGTTGATCTTCTTCTTAATTTCCTCCTCCATGGAAACGGACACATTGCTGAAATCTCCAACTTTGTTTGTTCTAACAAGGGGACCAGCACAAACATAGTCCACAAGCTATCAATCATTTCCCATATTTCTCAAAAATAAAAAATAAAAATGCCAATACGCAATTGAAAATTGTCCTAGATATTTTCTGTCTTTCCTGTATATGTATTTAATCATTTAGCAATACGTGTTTAGTCTTGTTCATCCCCTCCATGATGAATACTCTATCTAGTCTTACTGTTAGATAACCTCATCTGCCTCTCTTACATAGTTTTATTAGTGCAATATATATCTCCGTTAACCAATCAATATACATATGTGCTATGCATTCGGAAACGATGGGGGTATAAATGTACAGTGTCACAAAACTTACCCTTGGAAGATGTTAAAAATTAACAAAATTAAATGAAGGGTAGCGTTGCGTTGCGTGGTATATCATATAGAAGAAGGCCCTGGGACCCCATTCCATAATGCTGCAGAATTACCCATCTCTCTCTCTCTCTCTCTCTCTCTCTCTCTCTCTCTCTCTCTCGTTGTCCAGGAAAGTGTTGTTGTATGATTAAGTAGAAAGTGAGGGGGAAAATATATATATAATAAAAGAACTAATCTTTGATGATTAATCACAGCTATATATATGTATATGTACGCCCTCGCTCGCTCTCACATGATCATTTGCCTGTAATAACCAGCATCACCACTTCCCTTTGTATATTTCTCTTTTTAAAGTCTCTTCCATTGATTCTTACAAAAGTGAGAGTAGTCCACTCATATACTATCTTGTTGCATTATTACAACAAGCTGTAATATGAGTACCTAGATTGAATTCGAGCGAGCTATTATATATTATATATAATATACAAATATGACGACGACTGATGATCAATGTTTATCATCGTTAGTCTCATCAGCAGCTAAAGAAAGTTCCCAGCAAACGACGATGGCGGCCAAGAAAGTGAAAAGCAGTAGTACTAAAAACGGCCAGCAGGTTTACCGTGGTGTAAGAATGCGGAATTGGGGGAAATGGGTCTCAGAAATCCGTGAGCCGCGCAAGAAATCGCGCATATGGCTCGGCACTTTCCCAACGCCGGAGATGGCGGCGCGTGCCCACGACGTGGCTGCACTGAGCATCAAAGGGTCGTCAGCCATCCTCAACTTTCCCGAGCTAGCCTCCGCCCTTCCGCGCCCGGCGTCCCTGAGCCCGCGCGACGTGCAAGCCGCTGCAGCAAAAGCAGCTGCCATGGACAAGTTCGATGCTGTCCTTACGTCGTCGCCGGCGCCGTCGTCGACCGAGACGACGGCTCTGTCTAGTTCTTCGTCGGAGACAAGTCTGGCATCGAAGAATGCGGATGACGCGGCGGTTGAGAACTCCGACGAGCTGAGTGAGATTGTGGAGTTGCCGAGCTTAGGGTCGTCGTCGTCGTTGAACTGCAGCTGGGATTGTTTGTACAGCGACGAGTTTGTGTACGTCGTCGACGATGGGGCGACGGTTCTTGACGGTGGGTGGATGGACCCACCTCAGCCGTGGGGCTGCGGCGGCGCCGAGGAAGGGGTTTCTTGCTGTTTATTCGAGTCTACGTTGTGGAAATATTGAATTAGCCTCGCAACTTTGTGTGTATGTGTGTGACTTTCGTCATTTCTTCGCCTTTTCCTTTTTTTTTTTTGTTTTGTTTTTACTTATATCATGTGAGCCAGCTCTTTTATTGTCAGGCTACATGTTTTTTTTTTTTTGTAATGTTTGTGTTAATCATCGTCATCGTCCTCCTTATTGCAGCAAGTTGCTTTAATTATCTGGTGATCAATTGTCTTAATTGGCTTTCAATGCAAAGCATTAGTAGACCTCAATGGTTCTGTTTTCGTTATTGATGTCATCTATTTACTTGAAATATGTCAGCAATTTAAATATTGTTTCCTATAGTTTTGCCAGATTTAGGAAGCTACTGTTCTTTTGGTACTTTTCTTGCCGGAGAAGGAGAAAAAAACCTAGATTTCCCTTGATTTGCTTCGGATGATTTTCTTTTGGCAAACTCTTCGAGCATCGTGAAATGTAAAACCACTAACATCTCCATATTTGTAATAAAAGAACAATATCAAAAAGCTCATCGGATTTTTTACAGTGGTTTCTCTTTATTAATATTTTTCTTGTAACAATTCAATATATAGGTACGGTCACAATAGACCTATATTGGGAAAACCTAGATAAGGCTAAATAAATGTTATTTCATCTACTGCATGTTAGAGACTTTGAGATAAACTTCAGTCGTAATATGTCCATTAGACAAAAAAAAAATCGATATAATACACACTTCTTATAAGAGAACAATCAATGGATCGTCTGAAAGTTGAGCTACATGTTTAATGTTTGGAAAGATGCTAATGATAGTTGCGTTCGGTTCTTTAGGTAGTTAAGCCAGAACTCAAGGAATCTAACCTTTTCTTTAATACCATATTTAAGATATACCAGAATTCTAGATAATATAAAATATGCATTTATTTTTCAAATAGCATCATATTAAAAATCATGGCAGATGAGATGAGACCAAACCAAACGTCATTGACTTCGGAATAATTAAAAATGAAAAATCGGTTGTCTTCCTTTTCTTAAGACAGGCACATTTTCGATAAAATCTTCTACTGAATCTTTATATTACATTGAAAAGTTTCCCTCTGTGTACATATGTTTTTTATTTGGAATGTCGACCCGCCTAGTCTAGTGGTTAGCTTTTTTGCGACCACATGCAAATCATTTATTGTATCAAAATCTGAGAAACATTTCAAGACAATCATTTTCTTTCAACTAATATTTTTCTAAAAAGCAAGATAGAGTATATTTATATATTCCAGAAGGTTACAAACTGAGAGTGAATGTAAAAAAAGAAGAGCAAATTCGGACAAAGAAGTTGAATGAAACCTAAAAACATTGAATGGCTAAGAGTGATGGTTCGCACAATAATTAATTAAATTTAATTTTGAGACCTATGGCTCCCATATAATCCAGCAGGGCTGTATAATATATCATATACAGCATTGGAGAATGTGCAAGAACATGTATATTTACATTATGTTACGAAACTGGATGCACATACATGTAATATGCCATTGCAAATTAGCTATATTGATACATTACTACCAAATGCTTCTCAAAGTTTTAGTCAAGGCATTTCTCAATTATAATATAAGCCATTTACTATTCAACCGTTTACACAATTTCTATCTTTTTCTTTCCTCTAACGTTATTGGTCACGTGACTTGTTGCAAAATAATCACTCAAGAGACTGATTAATTTAAAATGGTAAACCTATTTACCAACTCCATATTCCATTAACAACCATGAAATGTCATTTCATCAAATCAGCAGATTAACCAATGATATCATGCAAGAAAGCGATTTAATCAAGAGGTTAATATTGAGTACGTCCTCTGATAACAACGTTTGGAAACCAAAGATTTAGGACAAAATAAACTTATCGTTTTTAATTAATTTTTACAAGAAATTACTCCTAAATCACGTGATACGTGGTTATTGTTCTATTGTATCTTTGTATCCATTTGGATTTATTAATGAAATCCTTCTCAAAAAAAAAAAAAAAATCACGTGATACGTGGCAACTAGTTTATAAAATAAATAGTTAGGTTAATCATTGACAAGACTCGTTACGCTATATCATTGATCGAATAACCGTAAGAATATAATATATTTTTTAAAGATTTATTTGGTACCTGATGAAGAATATATGTCTAGCAATAATTCTGAAAAATATGTTGGGGTTGAGCGGTAATATTTAATTTCGGGCCAGCGGTAGTTGTATTTGGACCCCTCGACAATTTCTCGGGATATTAACTAAAGTCGTAATGACACCAAGAGAACACCGAGATTTTTACGTGGTTCGGCCAATACCGCCTACATCCACGGAGAGACAATAGTTTTACTATATTTGAGAATATTACACCGTACAAAATAACGCTCGTGTTTAAACCCAAAACCGAGACCCTTACCCACCCGGGTAATATTTTTGTACACACTCTCAATTACCCAGTAAAAATTAAACCCGCTCTCACCCTTATCCACTCAGATAAGATTTCTCTTTTTTTTTCTTTTTCTTTCTCATTTTCTCTCTCTCTCACTCCACCCCCTCTCTCCCTCTCTCTCGTTGGGGGGGTTTTTGGGGTGTATAATACATTAGCCATGCAAGCCTATTTATAGGCACTGAAAGGAAAAAAAACGTCATGGCTAACCTCATAAGAAGACATATTAAAATTGATCACCTACTGTGTACTTTTCTCTATGTTGAAAAGTCAACAATTCTCCCCCCTTTTCAATACCTGCGTCTTCTTTAGGGAGCAATCCAGAGAACCCGACAATGAGAGTAACCCGTTCGTAAATACCACGAACATCCATTGGCCTTCTTTGTAGCACCTACACATAATCCGAATCAAGAGTTCCAGTCCTACCCACTTAATTCATTCAGCAGCCAATTTTATGTGCAGCTATGTTGAACCGACTCAATCCGTCGATTCCCAAAGAGGGACTTCGATGCAACCCCTTCTCCAACAGGATTTTCCTTCTCACCATCGTCTGCTTTTATACCACGCTAGCGATTTTCGTGAACCCATCGAAGTCTGAGTATTATATATCATACTCACATCCAGACGATACAAACCTTTGCACTCTTCTCCCTTTGGTAGGACCATTTCCGCCTATGTGTGATTTCCCAGACTCCCCCTGCTATGAAACCCCATAGTCCTGGAATCTGACTGGCTCAAAAATATTAAAAACTACGCAACTTTGGGACAATGTCACACCACCCAAAATGCGTACCGCTCGTCAACCATTTTGATCTTCTCCGTTCCAACACACCGAATAACACAACGATACCCATCGGCCCATGGAGATCGAAAAACCGTTTGCATTTTCCGAAACGCATCAAAATATTCTCTTGGAGAAAACCCGAATTTAATATCCTTCTTCCTGAGAACGAGCGCCATCATTAGAGACTGTGAGAACGTCTCTAAGATAAACTGTGTGCTACCTCCGTTGTGGAATTTTCCTAGTCGCTTGTCCTTCTTCCTCCAAGTCGGACAATTTCTCTGATGTGTCCCGGCTCACCACACATGCAACATCACATGCCCTTCCCGCCACCTAGATTTGGACCTGCTGCTGTCTCCAAATTCCCTGGCGTATCACCTTCCTCTATGACTCACTCTGAAAAAATAGTCAACGCCCGACTATCACCATAATTTGACCGCCTTCTCTTTTCTTGCTCCAAAAGAGTTGACTCCACCATCCACCGTCTGCGCCATCTCGTACCGGATGGTTGTGATCAAATTATCACCCGAATCAGGAAGCGAGGTAAGAAGCAAGAGGGCCTTACTTCTTCCTCTCTGACACATCTTGACCCCAAAATTTCCGTCATTTACTCCGACTTTTTCTCGTCTCACATCAAAGCTTATCACCCTAGCCTTGACAAATGAGCACATCCTTCACTCTTCTCTGCCGCAGAGTGAAACCTCCCGCACCAGCACATTGTCGCACTTTGCTGTCATCCGTCGTTATTATCCTTGCAGAGATTTAACAGCCCGGCCCAAATAGTACTGATCAAATATTTCCCAAGAAAGGCTAACGACCTGCCTCACAGCACTATTGCCATAACTCGCCAAAACTGCACCGCCGCACAAGCTCCGTCCGACACCGAGCATACCATCAACGATAACCATCTTGTACCATTAATTTTTCAGCACAAGGCATCACCTCATTGAACCTAGCTCTGACATTGGCTCCCCCAGATTGATAATCCCTTCTGATATCTTTTCTGATGTGGAAGTTCAGACACAGCTGCAACCACAGAGCATACTTAGAATACCAGTAGGGCAAGGCTCTGATACCACTTGTTGGGGTTGAGCGGTAATATTTAATTTCGGGCCAGCGGTAGTTGTATTTGGACCCCTCGACAATTTCTCGGGATATTAACTAAAGTCGTAATGACACCAAGAGAACACCGAGATTTTTACGTGGTTCGGCCAATACCGCCTACATCCACGGAGAGACAATAGTTTTACTATATTTGAGAATATTACACCGTACAAAATAACGCTCGTGTTTAAACCCAAAACCGAGACCCTTACCCACCCGGGTAATATTTTTGTACACACTCTCAATTACCCAGTAAAAAATTAAACCCGCTCTCACCCTTATCCACTCAGATAAAATTTCTCTTTTTTTTCTTTTTCTTTCTCATTTTCTCTCTCTCTCACTCCACCCCCTCTCTCCCTCTCTCTCGTTGGGGGGGTTTTTGGGGTGTATAATACATTAGCCATGCAAGCCTATTTATAGGCACTGAAAGGAAAAAAAACGTCATGGCTAACCTCATAAGAAGACATATTAAAATTGATCACCTACTGTGTACTTTTCTCTATGTTGAAAAGTCAACAAAATAAGTATCACCAAATGAATATTCTCGTTATTAAATGGAAAGTGAGGACAGAAAATTCCTAATCAAGTGAAATAATATATCATCCCAATCGTTTATGTCCTTGAATTATAGTTCTAGAAAAGGAACAGATAACAATAATATTATGAAATCGTACAGTTTTCGAAGTTGGACAACTATTAATGGAAGACATGCTCTGTTTTGGTTAGCTGGTCGATATGATGATACATTATGATCAATAAATTGATAAGTTCCATCCATATATAACAAGTCAATAATGATTAATATACATATATATAATAGAAAAAAATAGTATAAATAACGGGACGTACATAGGAAAACAAATCCTTAAATGCAAGAACCATTATGATTGCTTAGAGTAGTAAAGGGTACATAGCTTTGGTACAACCAACAATGGGATATACAGATTTCGAAAATGATGGGTCGAAGTGTTCGAATTATTTGATTGGCTTCTTCAAACTTTCGTTGCCTAGTGAACTGTTTTTTTTATTATTATTATATTTTATTTTGGGTTCAAGAAATGTTTAGAATCAATCAATTTTTCCCAGTCTCTCCTACTAATTTACCCTACCCTGAACTCTGAAGAAGTAAAAATATGAATTATGATGGCTAAACGCTTACGTAGATAGTGACGACTGCTGTCTCATTATAGCAATGGGTGACAATTAAATGCACTATCATAAGTACTAATTACATGAATAAGAACAAAAAGATCTACGTGGACAGTTGAATAAACAAAATTTGAGGTGTGCCCCGTTATGATTCTGCTGTGATTCGCTTTAATTTGTGCCTAGCTAGCCTAGTAATTATATCACAATTAATAGCGATGCTAATAATAATATCAATAATTGTGTAGCAGTACTGCATTTAGATATTATATTATTTTCCAAGGGTGGGGTGGGGTTGGTCTTCGTCTCTGATGATGATTAGGAGTCTCAAATAGGGTTTTAGTGTGGTGTTTTAGAATAGTTAAAAGATGAAAGGTAGAGCTAATTGCTGACGGAAACCCTAATCTACCAATTATGGCAAGTCCAATCACACATTAATCAAAATTTCTGAAAATCTTGATTTTGACATGCTAAACTTTTTTCAACGAGTAGGACCGTTTTGCCTTTTAATATTGAAATGCAACCAAGTGAGCCGACCTCAATCGTGTAATTTTTTATATTATCAAGTGTTGCTAAAATCTAATTAAAAAGAGGAGAGGCGAGTGCAGTGTTAGAAGACTCCTAAACAGGGATTAAACGAATATTTACATATGGTCAATCTGTAAATATACCAAGTATAGAAAGTAGCCTCCATATTTGATTTATGAATATGCTTTTTTAGTCTTCGTTTTCTGTCTGTCTCCACCAACTTAAGATAATATCCATGGCACCTAATTCATTCGAGTCAATAGAATGATGAATGATATAGATAGAGCCTCATCTGCACTAAGACGACTTTTTAATTGGTAATGATTTTAGGACAAATAGGTTGTCTGATTTTGATGAAGAAATGGAACCGAATCGATTGACTAAGCCATGTCGGCATGAGAAAGAGCTGAAAGAGAGTGACGTACAACCTTACATAAAGCTAAGATCTTCAAAAGAAATAAATATTTTCCTTCTAAGAATATTTAAAATATTGTGATATTGATGTGGCCACGTCTCTTTCTTGATTAGGGTTCTGCCTCGTGTACGGACACACTTCTCTCTGTCATTAAGGTCACAAATTAATGTCACTTTTCATCTTCGCGTTTTGCTAATCAATAAATTGGAAACCCTATTTTGTGTCAGAAATATATCATGTATTCGTCCTAAACTAAAACAAATGTATTTCTGGGTTGAAAACAGATTATATCATTAACTTGGGAAAGGTGGAAAGAGGCGTTTTTTTATCTTCTCAATTCTCGCATAGATATCATAGTTCATACTCACTTTCGAGATCTTGCACCTAAAAAAGACACGCACACACATATGTCGGGGTCGGGCCATGATTTATTAATTACGAGACAAATGACGAAAGGTTTGAATTAACTAATCTTGGGTTTAGAAAAAAATAAAAACGGTGTTGTCGAAGCGACACGGATATATGACGATGAATATATATATAAAAAAATAATGTACGCAAGGTAAAGATATCGTCGACTGTTTTCGTAGCAGAAATATTAATTTTCTAGTCCTGATAATTAATATGTACGAGTAATGAGAGCCAGCCTGGGGAAATTCAATGTAATGAATCATGAGATATATGTTTCATCGAGTGAAAGCGACGATCAATAAGCAAGTCTTCATCTAAGGCATATGGCCTATGACCTTATTGTCGGATCTATATCTCTCTATGTTTGAAAAACTAGTACTTATTAAACCCCAATAACGACCCTATTCTCGTACGGTTCGTAGAAATTTTTCTCAGACATTAACAGTGTAAGAAAATTATTAAAAAGAAATCTGATCAGCATAGGAACAGTGTTTATATTAGGACCACACGATCGACTTGCCGACCTGAATGGCCACAAAAAGTATACAATCGTTATTATTTTATCACTTGCCCATATAATAAATATTAATGCAAATATTATTACATATTAATAGACACGTTTTCGAATCAAGAAAAAGTTTGGGCAGATTTGATCATCAAGTGTTAACTGGTTTGGTGACAGTAGCAAGATGGAATTGGGCCCAAATTTATTTTGAACAAAAGGCCCAAATTTGCTCTTCCTACCTACTACCTCTTTCATTTTATTATATCTTGTTTCTTTCCTAGTCTGTCTTAAACTCTTATTTACAAGATAATTTAATAGTATGTCTGTCTTCTTATAGATTATTGACAGTGGACATACATAGTACGCCCATCCGTGTAAACATTCTCATGATTCCGTGAGCTAAGCCATAAAAATAAAAGAAATGGAAACATCAATGATGGTTAATTAACGTGCTATGTCTTGTGTTTTTCCTTGATTGGCTTTTCTAAGAAATGACAATATATAAGACAATTAAGATCCTCATCAGAGGAGGTTAATTAATGACACAATCATACATGTATGTATTTTCATGTTAATCGGAAAAAGAATAATTTAATCTTCCAACGAGGATAGAACGAGCGTATATATATAATACTGTTGAAGTCGATGTAATGAGCTGAATCGGACTATATTCATACATGTAACTAAATGAAGGAGTTAAAATATATTTAATGTGACTGTGAAAATAGCTCTTTTATTTTTTGTGGGGTGAAGATTAATTTTGTCTGCCACGTTAGAAAATTTCATTTTTAAACCACAACGTTACATAATGTGTGGGAATCTAAGAAAACATGAAATGACACCAAATAACCATAAGGCTTCAATTGCGCCTCTCCCACATATTTAAATTCCGCGTAGTTTTGGCCAAATTAAATGGATAACCTGTATATCAATTTACATATCTTTGAAAGAGAAATCATTTCAACTATACATTGGCCCGTCCCCTTATTAATTTATTATTAAAAATTTAATGGGATCCAGCCATCGCTATTGAGCACATAATGCTGATTGGTTAATAGTTAATCTTGTCATTTATTACTCTGTTCTACTATTAATTTCCTCGTAGATTAATTTTAGTTGAGATCTAAGTGGGCATTTTGATTTTTGACAATTTTTTTCTCCGCAACGTTCTTCAAATTCCATTACACGATGTGTGTTGATCTTATGTTTCCTTCGTTCAATTCATGTTGTGTTATGATAAACTCAACTTACTTCATCATATTCTTGAAACTATTACCAAACATAAGGACATGAGCAAATTAGTATGTGGATATATGCGTCTGTTGATCTCTCATTCATTAATTAGTCATGTACATTTGGTACACGTACAGTTATATTATTCCTATTAATTAATGACGACTAGTGAACTTCCACTTGCCCAAAGAGGTATGGGACTAGGAAACATAATGAATGGCACATAATTCAAGAAAGCCATCATTGATTTGCTTGAACTTTCGCAAATGTTGGAGTTGAGCGAGACACAAATTGAATGGCCATTAATTTTGAATCGCCACTCAGTATTAGACTTATTGGTCAACCGTCTCTGATCATCATTAATAAATGTTTTATGATATTTGGCTTATTGACGCACTACGAGTCAAAAAAACAAAAGTACGAAAAATGGATAGTTTATTGCGTCACGATGGTTTCATCGCTTCATTGATTCTGCCAATATAGCTTTTCCCTTAAACAAAAAATAGTGATTATTGTGTCCTCTAGCATAAGGAATTTCAACCAATCCAGATACCGCAAACAAAACAAGAAATAATAAATAAATCAAATAAGTACATCAAGCCATACATATGTTTGTATATTTATATGTGCATATACCAATCGGTATTAGTCCTTATAAATAGAGAAGCTTCATTTCATAGTTCTTGTCACACAAACAAACACATACACTTGTAGTATATTGCAAAGTAATAAACATCAATGGATTCCTTATTAGCCGCTTCCACCACCATCAAACCCTATACTACGCCAAGAAATCACCTCAATAACAACTCTTTCTTTGCTCGACGTGAATCTTCTTCGTTTTTCTTGGAAAACAAAAAACCAAGTGAAAATATACGATCTTTAACCATCACAAACGTTGCAAGCAAACCCTCAACTGAACTTGTCAATACAACTCCTCCGTCTTCTAAACAAGGATACGATGATGACGATGCTCCAAAACTCTTAGCTTGGACAAGTATAAAGCAAGAACGATGGGAAGGAGAGCTTGACGTTCAAGGAGAAATCCCACTTTGGCTGGTAAATATAAATATATATGCATATATATATATATATGTGTGTGTGTGTGTGTGTGTGTGTGCGTGTGTGTGTGTGTGATTAGGGATCTGATACATACGTTCTTCATATCAACAACCGCACATAATAGAGAATTAGCAGCGATCGATGATGCCAATACAAGATACATATCCTCATATATCACACGGATTAGACAATGTTTAGAGGACGTCTAGTATTCCCAATTCCATCTTAAAAATCCATCAATACAAAGCATGCAATCCAAATAACTAAAAGTTAATAATAATAACTAGTAGTATTGCACACCCATAAGTATGTGCTATAATAATATTATTATGTATATTTAATTATGAAATAATAATACTAGAAATAGAAAAGGACAAATTTGGAAATATAAAAATTTTTGTGTAGTGGGTGGTTAGAGTTAATGTTATTTCACCCAAATTGGATGAAAATTTGGGTATAATTGATACACCAAATTGGATATGACAGTTTTTAAAAGGTGCTGAGCATTAATAAAATAGAATAGATAATAATAATAATAATAACGAGTATCTACACATAAATAACTATTTGAATAAAAACTTACAGATCAGTACCTACATCAGAAATTTTTACAGATGGGTACCCGATTTAATTTGTACCAGTCTCTTCAGTCATGTTGTACCTTCCTGTGTGTGTATTGCGTACCATAACACGTTGATATAGGGTACCTAAATGTGTTTGTACGACGTACCTAATGTGTAAATAGGGCGTACCTAAATGTGCTAATACGGCGTACCATTTTCTAAACGTATTACGTACCACAATACATTGATATAGGGTATTCAAATGAGTTGTATGGCTTACCTGTAGCTGATCGGGGACCTACATGCAAAAAATTTATTCTGTTAGGTACCTACATATAAAAAATGCTGACAGGGTACTAAATTACAAGTGTTTTTTTTACAGATCTAGACAATTTATAAATTTTGGTCCCACATGCAGAACGGAACTTACCTAAGAAACGGCCCAGGGCTATGGCACCTCGGAGACTACAACTTCAGGCACCTCTTCGACGGCTACGCAACCCTAGTCCGCCTCTCCTTCGAACAAGGCCGCGTAACAATGGGACATCGACAGATCGAATCCGAAGCCTACAAAGCAGCGAAGAAGAACAACAAGATATGCTACCGCGAGTTCTCAGAAGTCCCAAAACCCGACAGCTTCTTGGCCTACATAGGCGACTTAGCCAATCTTTTCTCGGGCGTCTCCTTGACCGACAACGCAAACACGGGCGTCGTAAGGCTTGGGGACGGAAGGGTCGTTTGCCTCACGGAAACCATAAAAGGGTCCATAGTGGTTGACCCAAACACTCTGGACACTTTGGGGAAGTTTGAGTACAGCGATGGCTTAGGCGGGCTCATACACTCTGCACATCCTATCGTGACAGACGATGAGCTCTTGACTTTGTTGCCAGACTTGATTAATCCTGGGTACGTAGTTGTAAGAATGGAGCCTTGGACTAATGAAAGGAAGGTTATTGGGAGGGTTGAGTGTAGGGGCGGGCCTTCCCCGGGATGGGTTCATTCTTTTCCTGCGACCGAGCATTACGTGGTCGTGCCTGAGATGCCTCTGAGGTACTGTGCTCAGAACTTGCTCAGGGCCGAGCCTACGCCTCTGTATAAGTTTCAATGGAGGCCTGAGTCTAAAGGGTACATGCATGTTATGTGCAAAGCAACTGGGAAAATCGTAAGTCATAATAGATATATATACTGTGTGTATTGTATATGTTTGGTTGCAATATATATGTCGTTGTTTATTATAAGGGTTTCTTGAATAATATTTTCTTGATAAATTAAGGTGGCTAGTGTTGAAGTTCCACTGTATGTGACGTTCCATTTTATCAACGCTTACGAAGAGAGAGACGAAGATGGGAGGTTAACGGCTATAATCGCAGATTGCTGCGAACACTTTGCGGATACTACCATTTTGCAGAAGCTCAAGTTGGATCATCTACGATCACTTGCTGGGCAAGATGTGTTGCCTGATGCAAGGTTATAATAATATTATATTTATTTTAATTTTAAAATAGATTGAAATACTAATTTAAATTTAATTATGCATATATATGAATTATACAACTAAACGTATATGAATTAACTAAAGATAGTAATTAAATATAATGGTTAATATTTTAGTTTAACTAGTAATTCTTTTGTGAAATTGACAGACCAATGAGCAATTTATACTCGGACGCGCTTAATAAAATAGAATAGATAATAATTACGTTTGCTTATCTCTTGAATCGGGAAATTGTTAGAATTATTTATTGTTGTTGATGATATGATCATTGGATCATCATGAATTGTTGGGGTTTGACGATGTCCGTTCCTTAGTGGCAGGCATATGACTGCGCTCATCCATGATATAATTGTATTATCCAATCAATCATTCATCATCCGCGTTTGTTCCTGCCCTTTTTATTATTTCATTCATGCTTATAATATATCGAAATCAAATATGTTTTATAGGGTTGGAAGATTCAGAATTCCATTAGATGGGAGCCCACATGGTAGTTTATACTCAGCATTGGATCCGAATGAGCATGGGCGAGGGATGGACATGTGCACAATAAACCCTAATTTTATAGGAAAGAAATACAGATATGCCTACGCATGTGGTGCTCAAAGGCCTGCCAACTTCCCAAACACAATCACCAAGGTATATAATAATATAAAATATTTTGAGGAAGAACGATAAGCCAGCCAGCAAGCTTAATCATCGTTGATCAAATAATATATTTGTGCAGATCGACTTGTTTGAGAAGAAGGCAAAGAACTGGCACGACGAGGGTTCAGTACCTTCAGAACCATTCTTTGTGCCTCGCCCTGGGGCAACCGAGGAAGATGATGGTAAAAATTCATATTATAGTTATCCAAAATAATGTCAGTAATTGTCTGTCTCTACACATAGCATTGTGATTTGATTTGCAAGAATAATAACGTAATGAATTGAGTGCAGGCGTGGTGATCTCGATTGTAAGTGGGAAGAACGGCGAGGGATACGCTGTATTGCTTGACGGCTCGACGTTTGAAGAAATCGCCAGAGCCAAGTTTCCCTATGCTCTCCCTTATGGCTTGCATGGATGTTGGGTGCCAAAGACAAAATGATATGAGAATCAACATTCAACAACACAATCAAGGAGACAATTATAAAGAGAGAAAAATGTGTGTGTGTGTGTGTGTGTGTGTGTTTTGATGGCTATAGCTATAGATCATTTCTACTTATAAAGACAAAGCAGCTGTAAAATATATATGTGTGCACCAAGGTGTATACGTTTTAGTAGCTGATGAGTTTGTTCATACTTTGTATCTTATGTGTGGAATGATATCAGTGTTTCGTTTGTGTAAATCTTCAGATAGTCTCATTACATATAAAGCAGAAGCCAATGTGTGTTGCTCCTTACAACTCTCATCTCATGCATATATAGTTCTATTTTGAGTTCTTACGCACTTGATTGTTAATACTCATACACGATAATATCTAGGAGACATAGAATCCATCAACAGATTTATTCCATCGACGGTAACGCCTTGTCCAAATTCTGCGCCACGCCTTGAAGAGCAATATCGAGATGAGAAGTAAATTCATCGTCACAGCTAAAACCATCAATAGGATCAGCTATAAACGACCATTCAATCACGCAACCTTTCACATCATCATCATCATCATCATCATCGTTGTTGATGTTGGTCAGTAGTAATATCCTTAGCGCAGCACTGTAGAAGCCGAACCCCATATTGTTCTCCAACATCTCGTAGCGCAGCTTCTTGTTGGTCGAGTCCACATCCGTCAATTTCTCGTTGACCCATTTCACAACCGGCCCTCCGCCGCCTTCCAGCGGAGTCACGGTGGCGGCGCAGTGGCGGACGACGCCGGGCCTTCCCTCGAGCTTGAAGCAAGTGTCGATCGTGTGGAGATATTTGTGGAAGTCGCAGAAGTCTTGTAGTAATACTTCCCAGGCTTGTTCCGCTGTTAGGCTGTTGATTTGGGCCGTAACTTTGCCTTGCCACCTACCGTCGCCGTCGTCGTCGTTCTTTTTCTTATTACAAGCAGCTTCAGAAGCCATTGCTTTGGTGCTTCGTAATAAGAGCTTATGTTTGATTTGGTGCTCTCCCTCTCTCTCTCTCTCTCTACATAAAGAAGGAAGGACAGTGTTTGATGAATAGATATTAATGGAATTGCCCGAGAATAAGTTCCAAGTATGATATTAGTTATAGATGTGCAATTTATGGTCTATGATTCGACGACGGACAGGAAATTATTCTGGTAGATATCATACATTTGTAAAGCATAGACCATATATTCCTAATGCTTATTTGTTTGGCAAAAAGGTGAGATTTTTATTCCGAAATGGGGCTCGATCTTTGCACTCAGTGTAAGAGGTCTTTATCCCATTTTTCTTTTGGGCCGTATCGGATCCATAGGGGCGTTATGGGCCGAGGACTGATGTTTTCTTTTCTTTTTTGGGCTCTGGTCTTGTCTAGTAAGTGAGTGGAGAGGTTCTTACTGTTAAAAAGTAAAAAAAGTAGTACTGATACTAAAAGAAATGCTACTATATTATCTCAACTGTAACGTAGTTCCAAATATGTTCAAACAGATATTCTTCAATTGATGCATTTTGCAAAGGAAGGGAACACCTTTTATGCTCTTTAGTTTTTCTATCCGCACTCAGTCGATTGCGAGTTTAGAGCAACTCCAACCGAGCTGGAAAACAAAAAAAAAAAATCTAAATTTTATTCCAATCGATACCAAAAACCAAACCTAAAATGCGATTTTTAATTTCTCTCACATGAAAAAGCGCATGTATGCGTCTCGACCGGTTATTATGCGGTGGAATTTCTCAATTTGCTTTCAAGTCCTGATTTTTGCTTTATGTCAGAAAAGAGCTGAAATATGACGGTTGATCATTTGAGATAGTCATAAAAGCTGACAAAAGGTAAACAAGAAAAATGTCATCAGAAAAACGTTGTCAGAAAAAGTTGAACGGCCTTATAGATAAATCATCACCTTGCCATGTGCATACAACAATCAATATATATATATATATATACATATATATATATATACGAAACATACATAAAATCGCATTGAATATTCCTACGACTATTGAGTTCCTTAATAATAAAAATAAAAAGGCAAACCTAATTAGGTGTGTGCACATGATTTTGCAGACAAGACAAAGGGTTTTGGCACGCCATGGCCAGCATGATTTGACACTTTAACCTTAGATCGTTTGAAATATCTTGCAAAAATACATATATATATATACTAGTTTATTACCCGTGCATATGCATAGACTAAGAATAAAATAATCATAAAGAATGAAAATAAAACCATCACAAACTTTTAATAATAGAAGTACGAAATATTGACCACGAAACTAACAATATATATTTTAGTAATCTGGCAATTCGGTGTGCTTCCTCCAAGATTATTGAAACACTCGCCAAATGCGTTGAAGGGAGGTGAATCGTGTTGGATTTTTGAGCTCTTTTCTCCAAAATGCGTGCTTTTTCAGCTTCAATATACTCTCGAACCCTGAGATCTTTTATCGAGCTTACGTCTTGATATAATTCTGTTTTCTTCCCTCAACTCTTTTAGAGAATGGGACTTGTTTTGCATTTCCCGTTGATGTTTTAATTGCTTGTTTGTTGTTTTTCAACTCATCAATAAGTTTATTGTTTGCTTCCTGCACGTTCTTGATGATTGATGGGGATTGAAAGTTTGACAAATCTTTCTAGAGAAATAAACTACACTATATATTATAATCATGCTTAGACAAATTAACATATTTCGCTCCCACAAATTTTACTTCTTCAATGAACTTCAGTTTTCACAATTCATCATCTTCATCTTCAGATGATGACGACAATATCTTGTTATAAACTCTCTTTGTCAGAACCAAAAAAAATGTATGTCGTGTTATCGCTAATAACAACGCGATCACTCAACAACTTATTGAGCAACAAAATCATGTCGCATCACATGGTGGTTCTGTTCCTGGGCATGTTTTTATCAATCGTGATCGAGAAGCTGCTGATCGTAGGTTGTGTAATGATTATTTTCAAGATAATCCATTATGAGACAATGTTTCGTAGACGATATCGAATGTCTCGCTCGTTGTTCATTCGAATTATTGACGCAATCAAAGAACATGATTACTACTTCCAACAACGAGCTGATCGCTCTGGAAGACTTGGCTTATCTCCGATACAAAAAATGACCGCTGTTTTTCGTATGTTAGAATATGGTGTACCAGCCGATGCTTCGGACGAGTATATTAAAATTGGAGAGTCTACTGCAATCGAAAGCATGAAGAGGTTTTGTTGGGTAGTAGTTGGTGTATTTAGCGAGCGATAACTGAGAAGACCTACATGAAATGATATTTCTAGACTACTTTATATTGGCTAGAAACGTGATTTCTTCGGAATGCTAGGGAGTTTAGATTGCATGCATTGGAGGTGGAAAAATTGGCCTACGGGGTGGGCTGGGCAATATGCTGGTCGTTGTGGAAAGCCTACCATTATTCTTGAAGCTGTAGCTGACTATGATCTTTGGATATGGCATGCTTTTCGGTTTACCAGGCTCCAACAACGATATAAACGTATTAGAGGCATCTCATCTTTTCTCCGACCTAACTCAATGTATTGCTCCACCAGCTCATTATGTAATTCAAGGAAAAGAATTTAGGATGGGTTATTATTTAGCTGATAGCATATATCCAAAATGGTCTACTCTTGTGCAAACGATTCACGAGCCACGCGGTCCGAAGAAAAAGTATTTTGCAATGAAACAAGAATCATTCAGGAAAGACATTGAACGTGCGTTTGTAGTTCTTCAATCATGCTTTGGAATTTTAGCTGGGCCAGTACGTTATTGGAAAAAAGAAGTCCTACATGATATAATAACTATATGTATAATTTTGCATAACATGATTATAGAGGACGAACATGATTTAAGTGCACCAATTGAAATTGAGATGGAAACGCCACCGCTTGAGGTCGACTTGGTGAGAGATAAAAATTCTCGATTTCAAGAATTCATATCCCGGTACCAAAAAATTAGAAATAAAGATGACCATATTGCACTTCGTAATCTGTTAATTGATCATTTATGGGAGGAATATACAAATAATGAGGCATGGAAAGTTATCTAGTTTTTTAATTGTACAGATATTTCTATATGCATCTCGAAGTAGTTTTTGTTTTCCGTGTTATGTAGTTGTCGTGTTATTAATAAATATTTTCGATGCTTTTTATATGTATAAATATATTGTAGTTGTCGTGTTTTTAATAAACATTAATCGATGCTTTTTATATGTATAAATATATCTTTATTATTAACTTTGTTAATTTTTTTCGATTAAATCTAAAATAATATTTAGTAGTCTAATTTGTAAAGTTATAAAATATGTGGGTAGTATTAAAATTTGTAAAAATTGGTGTGGAAGTGAATATTAAAAAACAGTCTATTGAGTTTGAGAATGAGTTGATCGGTTGGAGAAGAATTACTGCATTTTGAGTTTGAGAATGTGTTTGACTTTGATACTGCGATTATCGATTGGTGATGGTCTTAGGCCGCACAAACTGAGATGGGACAATGTCTTGATAAAACAATAATCTAAGATTTCTTGTGAATTTTAACAAACTCCAAATTGAAGACCACTAGACATGGCGTGGGGACAAAAAAGAGAAGTCGATGAACGAACCATTTTTTAGACACTAGTGCAGAAAAGCACATGGGTGACTGTTGTTACTTGGTCATGGGCGATGGTTTCTACTCGTCGCCCAGAGCCCCGTCGTCCATCTCCACTATTTTGGGCGACGGTTGTACAACCGCGCCTAAAACACACCGTAGGTTGCTGTTTTTAGTGCGGGGCCCTTGATTTTTTAAAAAAATATGTGTTGGCCATGGTTTCCATGTAAGAAACCGTCGCCCTTATATCTTTTTTAAGTATAGCAGTTGCGCGACGGTTTCTAACCAAGAAACGTCGCCCATTATCGTTTGTATTTTTATATACTCTTTGGGCGACGGTTTCCTTTTTAGAAACCGTCGCCTATAACTTCTTTTCTTTTTTCTAAATATTTGTTTTGATTTTATCATGCCCCAACAACCAAATCCAAATCAACAAAATAAACAAAAACATTATTCCAACAATCAATTCAACAATAACTAATAATCTAAACAATAACTAGTAATCATTGGCAAACAAATCTATATCCTCATTACATAAACACAAATATATACATCACGCCAGAGTCTAACCTACGTCAGAGAGTGCTCCGCCCACAACTCCCGTGCTTCGCTGATCTCTTCGACGCCGTAAGAGGAGGAGCGCTCTAGTATCTATAAAATATTGAACGGGAGGATAATATTAAAACATACTTATAAACATATATTAAACTTGAAACTTAAAGAAGCTGATGATTTAAAAGTTCAATAACGTTGGCAAGTTGGTTGTATCATCTCTACCGATACGATTGCAGATAATATCGTACATGTATCTCATGACATAAAATCCATATAGCTCACTCCCGCTCGGTTGTCGTTGGCACTAATTTAGAAAGATTTTCATGTAATTCAATATCGAATGGTCATAATTAACCCAAATAACTTTGAAAGTTCATGTCGAATGCAAACCTTGCATCTCTTCCAAGTAACCTCGATTTTCTATTCCGATTTCCAACTGCACCCAGCAGTGACGCCGTGAGAACTGCCCTGAAACCCGAAAGTAGGTAAAATATGTTACTTTAATAATATAAAGTTACTAATATATGAACTCTATTGTATATAAAAAACTTATGCATCTATTCGGGGACAGACTCTTATCTTCCTTACGCTGATGTTCGGTGCGAGCGAACCGAACACATATACCGAGTTCGAGGTAAAATCAATAACCAATAGAATCCAATGGTCACTAAAACAAATGAAACAAAATGATTATTTAAATATAAGCTATAAATTAAGAAAATATATATATTATTTTCTTACCATCAGAAAAAGGCGCAAACAAGTAAGTACCGGCTCGATGCGCATCTTTGATAATATCAGCCATGAAATCAACTTCACTATTTGCTGTCTCATCAAGTTTCATAGTCGCTAGACGACTCGGTTCGCAACACTTGAAGTTCTCAGACTCGTTGTTAAGATACATGAGAATATTATTACTCAATAAAATGTATAAAACCGAAAAACAAAACTTGTAATGATTTATTGTTTCAATGAAATATTAAGTAATACCTCAGAAAAAGTTGAATAACTGAGAAATCCACACTCACGAGCTTGAACAGATCGACGAAGTCATTATTGTCAATGTATAACAATAGTCTTCGTTAGTTGGATTGTAATAAACATCTCTCATACAGAATGAGAGAGAAGCTGGTAGACGTCGATCGTCGCGTGACGCAAGGTAGTCGAAGAGCTGGCGACATCGCGGTTCCAAACTATTCACCTCCCTCTGATCGAGGCGTGCGATGTCGTCATCTGGATGAATAGACACATTTGGCGCTTTCGCTGGCGACTTTCCTTTCCGTGCATGCAAGTAGGATACGTTACTAAACATTATTATTCAAAAATCAATAAATAGTAGTTTATCACCGCATTATTCGAACTTGTTAACTCTCTTGGCCACTGAACGTAGCTGCCTAGTGCATCTCCAAGAGTTATCAGATGCATAATTGGTATAGGCAGTTGAACCTCGCCGAGAACAACTGTATCAACAGAGACAACAATGTTATCTCCCGTAATCGATATTCCATGAATTTGGGAACGTCCCTCAGTGACGGTGCCAAGACCGACAACCTCTAACGTTCATTCGATGTCTAACATCAATCGAACTCTAGGATACTATACAATTTTAAAAGAATAAATTGTTAATGTTACTAAGACATTAAGTCGTTGCACATTAAAAAATGATAAGAATAAATGTATATAGTCAAAATTCATCGACAAGGGAAATGGATCTAAGGTTTCGCCTCCTGAACCGCGAGAACTCGGTATCTGGTTGGGAGGGTCAAATCCAACATTGCCGCGGCCACTTCGTCATGGTCTCTGTTGGGCACCGGAAGGCCCATATGAGCGAACATAGTTGCTCAAACACACATTTACATCCTAAAGCGACAGTGAACGTTTAAGAACGGTCCCAAACGGAGACCATTCAAGGTTTTTTCATATCTAAGCTTAAATAAAAACTTAAATTCACAAAGACAAAGGCATATAACTCAAATACGGGTTTGAAAACTTACGTAGCTGTCCAAAGCACGAATATCACCCAAAATTCGCCCAAAAATCGGCCAGATAGCCCAAATCCTCCAAATTTAACCAAATCTGACCCAAAACCTACGTTTCGCAAAATAAGCTCAATATCAGTCTCAAATCAAATATAACAAGGGAGACTAAGCCAAAATTATGCACGTAATACCCAAAATTTCGAAATAGAGAAATATGAAAAGCTTCAATTTTGACGAATTCAACCAAAAATTCCAAATTGCTCAAACTTCACCCAAAAACAAGGGACTTACCTTGTGTTTCATGGCCCTGAATCGTCGGAAAAGAGTCGTCGTCGGCGGAAAAATTCGCCAAGAGAGGAGAGACCGCGGCCAAATTCGACCAAAAATCCCAAATTGTCCAAACTTCACCCAAAAACAAATTTCCGAAAAGAGCCAGCTCAATATCAACCTTAAATCAAATTTAACACAAGAATAAGCTATGCAATCGCATAAAGCCCGGAAAAACCCAAAATTTGAAAACCTAATTTTCGAAAATCAACTAATTTCGAAACTAATAAGCCGTATATCGCGAAATACACAAAGGGGAATTGCTTAATAGACTTCATACCGTGTTCTCCAAGGTCGGAAAGGGGTCGAAACTCGCCGGAAAATCGCCAAAGCCGTCGCCTTTGTTTTTTTTTTTTTTGGTTCGGTCGAATTTGTGAAGTGGGGAAGAAGTTGGGTTTCTTAAATTAGTCATGGGCGACGGTTGTTTAACAAATTTCCCATAACCGTCGCCCATGACACGTAAATTGTAATTTTTTCTAATGAGATAGGCGACGGTTGCTAGGCAAACAACCGTCGCCCATGGTTAAAAAATTTAAGAATATTAAATTATGGGCGACGGATTTTTGTTTCAACGAGCAACCATCGCCCATATTGAAAAAAATATAATTAAAAAAAAATTAAAGAGTTGGGCGACGGATTTTTCGCTGAAACCGTCGCCCAAAAATTGTTAATATCATAGGCAACGGTTTTTACAAGACACCCGTCGCCTATGATCGACGAAAATTAAGAAAATAACCATAATGCCACCACGTCTATTATGGGCGACGGTTTTTCCAAACCCGTCGCGCATAGTGCCGTGGCCTATTAATTATTCTCTACTAGTGAGAGGATGATTATTATCATGTCTATGATCATGTCCGATGTGTGTTCCTTATCAACAAGGAGATTCTGAAATGATATGTTATGTGTACACTCCAACTTATTATATTATTAGCAAAAAAAAAAAGAAAGATGGATCGAATCCATCTATTCTTTCTTTCTTTCACAAAAAGCTGGTCAAGTCCGTGACCACAATTAACAAAGATAGAAAAACTATGAGAGTGAGGGTGAGAATAAACAGTGACTGTTCTCCTCAGAGTTAATATCAATTGAGTGGCATAAGGAAGGAATAAAGGATGCATGCATGCTGTATTTCACTTTGGACATTATTATTGTGGTACCAAAACCAACACGAAGCGTAGAGTTGGAGATGATATAAAAGATGTACGTTGTTTGTTTCCGTACTGTGCTGTGTGACAGATATAAATCACTAACCATATAATTTAATTGCTTTATATTAAACTCCTTATCTAAAGCACTGCAATGCTATGGTCCATCCAATCTATAGGTCGGTGAGTCCATATTTATTTATTTGCTTTTCTTAATAGTTACACCATGTATGACAAAGCTTCGTTCCATACAATGGGTTAAGTCGTTTCCATGATTAAATTGAAGGTTTAGACTTTATGATGTGGGTTTAATTAAGCTAGGACGCAATATAGATATAGGAGTTCCATTATTGATGCATGTATGCCTAAAGTAATATGAAGATCTATTATATATATGTGCACATCACCTAATTTATACGGTGGATGCAACGCAACAGAAGATGGACCATCCATCTCATGTCCGCATCGCAGGAATAATAACAGTTGGGGAAAATTATAAAAATGGATCACTAAGTATGCCAGTGACTCAATTTTGTTACTATATACATACTTAGTGACCTAATTTTGTAACTAGTGACCTAATTTTTAATATATACATACTTATTGACATAGTTTTGTAAATGGCAATCATAGTGACTCAAATTAAAAAATGGTATACTTAGTGACCCATTTTTATAATTTTGCCTAATATTTGTATTGGGTATAGTTTTCTCTTTAATATTTGAGTTGTAAGAACCCAATACGCGTAGGTCATCTATCTTCCACAAGAAAGGATTATATCTTGAAATTAACACTTAATCAAATCCCCAAAGCCTTTCCTCAGCTAAGGCGAACACAATTTTGCGTTCTTAATAATCTTGGCGATGTATTTGTATTGCAGCAGCTAGCTAGTGCCTCCCCGAGTAAGCCTTCTTTTTTTTTTTGCTGGAAAAAGTGGTATCAAAAGTGTGGCCTAAATAATCATTGAGTAAGTGCGTGTCGAAATCAATCAGTAAAAGAGCGAGGATAAGAACTCCATGTGTAATAATAATAAGTATGAATCTAGCCCAACTTGAAGTAGCCGTTCTTTGTTCATTATTCGTCTTTCTCTGAAAAAACAATTAGATTCTCCTGTCTTTTCCACCTTTTGTCATGAGTTTAGTGACAGAATGATATGTTGTATTTCTACCTATCTGACATGTAATCTAATAATACGTATAATGGTTATGGCACAACTTGTGTAATAACTTGTACAATGATTTGTGCGGAATATATGTAACGGAGACGAAGGACCACTCTCGCCATACATACCAGTGGGATACACATATATGTGACATCAGTAATTTGGCTGTGAAAAATCTCGGCTGTAACTTAAGATGAGAATACTTTTGCCTTCTTTCATTTTCCTTTAGATGGTCGTTGCTGAATCGCAAATGAATATAACGTCTATTTTCATTCCATTTTTTTTTTTTTTTTGCAATTTCCCTCGTACGTAAATCCCCACACCTGGCTATATATATGTGCCTGCACAGCCTTAGCTTTTCTCTCGTATATGTTTCTTCATAAGTTTTAAGTAATAATATAATATACGTTTAGTGGGAGACAAGTGTGAACAAAATGCAACGACAAGCTGCTTACGTTAGGCAATCCCTGTTCGATCAGGTTAAGGTTTAGACTTACACGTCCGTCCGTACGTTTGTAATTATGACGGCCCTGCGCTAAAAGATTTGAGAGAACCACATTATTATATTCACATTATTACGCTTATATATATTATTAATTATATTTCTAATAATTCAGGGATACCTTGATGAGCAATTTATACAACTCGAAGAATTGCAAGATGAAGCTAATCCTAATTTTGTGGAAGAGGTGGTGAAACTCTTCTATGCCGACTCGGCTCGTTTGATCAGAAGCATAGAATCCACGCTGTGAGTTAATTCGATAGTGATAGGAATGTTTTCTTTATTTTTTTTTTTCCTTTAACTCGATTGAATAAACTAGTTTTATATCGTTATTTACAGGGATAACAATCCTTATGACTTTGAGAAACTGGATAATATCATGCACCAGTTCAAGGGCAGCAGCTCCAGGTATTTATTTATATTTGTTTATACTATATGTTTCAAATGAAAAAGTAAGATCGTATAATTACCTTTTTAATTAATGGGTTGTGCATCTCATCAGCATTGGTGCGAGAAAGGTGAAAAGGGAATGCACACAGTTTCAAGAATATTGCAATGTTCGCAACTCAGAGGGGTAATAAAACCATATATAACATATATCAACAACATTAGATATAGATAGATCCATATTGATGCCTTTTATTTTTCCTGCTTTTTGGTATAATATAATATGGTGGTGGCATGCAATTGCATCTCAGGTGCATTCGGACATTTCAAGATGTGAAGAAAGAGCACACTACCTTGAGAATGAAGCTTGATCACTATTTTCAGGTCATACTCTCTCAGATTCTCAATATTAGGCTAGTCTTTTTATATCTATCACCAGGCAAAAAAAACATCTGTATAATTGGGAGTGGGACTGAATCTATCCTTTGTTTTATACCCTTTTCTTCAGCTAACAAGAGAATAAGCTCGTTGATGAACCATTGTTCCTTCCGTAGGCCCGAAGTCAACGACGCCATATAATATATATCTATATATCTATATATGTATGTGTGCGTGAATAATAATGTGTACTATTATTATCGAGATAACAAGAGCTTGTAACTTTGACCCGATGAATGAGTATTGTTGTGTTTATATTAGAGCATCTCCAACCCGCATCGTTAAAGTACAGTTAATTCTGCACAATATTACAGCTGATACAGTGCTTTTACTCCAATACATGAACTCTATTTTCTACACTATTTTCAGTCCAACCCATTAACTCTATTTTCTACACTAAAAATCAGAATTCTATATTAAACTTTATATTGTAATAATTAAAAGCCAATAAATTATAATTTTACTAAATTAAAACGAAATATAAATAAATATAGGAATTAATATTATTTTTACTTTTATTATTATAAGAATATCAAATATTCAAATAAGTAAAATATTTTTTATTAAATAAATTATAAATAAATAAAAAGTACAGCACAATTTTTATATTCAAAATTGTGTTTACTCTACATCTAGAGTATCTATGCTACTCAACACAATATTAGGGGGTGTTTGTTTCA
The DNA here is from genome assembly GCA_027422505.1 of Craterostigma plantagineum. Lineage (NCBI taxonomy): Eukaryota > Viridiplantae > Streptophyta > Magnoliopsida > Lamiales > Linderniaceae > Craterostigma > Craterostigma plantagineum. The sequence continues at coordinate 3,092,991 of JAPQWV010000048.1, forward strand.
GGTGATCCAACATTACGGTGATACGCATATCACGGTGATGTGAGTATCACCGGAATGTGGATCAAGGTGATATATCATCAGTGTGTTTGTTTTAAGGTGATATTTCGTTTTGCAGATCAACGTGATAGGGAAGTGTTCAGTTTGTTTATGATGTGTAGGGTGACGTTGTATAAATGTCATATTTGACCCTATACATATGATTTAATAATGTGCTTAATTCTTTTAAGGTGGTATTTTGTGTGATAATCATTAATATATTAAAATTTACATATTTATAAACATTATTTATATTTATACTTTTTTTAAAATATAAGTTTAAATATTTTAAATAGCTGAAATATTTTTAAGATTTAATGTTAATCATGTAATTAAAATATTTATAATAGCATATAAAATAATATGGCTAAAATATGAGGGGTATTTTCGTCTATTAAAAGTTAGATATGTTGGATTACGTAGGTTTTTTGGGTGATCTGAAATATCACCCGATTTTCATCACCTAGGTGATTCAACATTCCGGTGATGACTCATCACCTAGATTAAACAAACACAGTGATAAGTGGTACGAGAGGATCACGGTAATGTTTTGGAAGATCACCCCAAAACAAACATCCCCTTAGTGTTATATAGAGTCCCATTGGAATAAAAGATGCGGTGAAGATGCTCTTATTACGTTAGTATTGGTTTCATTATCTCTCTCCCCGTTGATGGAAGCAAGCTGTCCAAAATCTGTAAAACAGAAACCAAGTAGAGATATTGTTGAATGTTGAGAAACACACCAATTAAGTTTCGCCTATTTTATTTTTTCGGCTTAAAGAAACACTGGTAGTAGTAAGGGCTCGTAAGAGTGTAGGTACAATCTAGTTATTAGTTGCATCAAACTGCTGCCGTCCGCCACAAGCGTACGTAGTATGCTTCGTGCGAGTTCATAATTTATAATAAAGCTTGGCGTGGTTGATGATATGCTTCATTTCATTACGTTTGAATTTTTATGTCGAATATACACATACGTGGACTTAATCTAATGCGTGGCCAAGGATTTTTGATTCACTTGAGTAAATATATTTATAAGTGTGTATGGGTACTATGAATAGTGCTCTTCGTCGTACTTTAGAACCTAGGTAATGATTGCCTACACTATTTCTATTCTCCTTTATGTCATTTTATTTTGCGATTGAGACGAGATTGAAGATGGGGTGTTTGGCTTATTTTAATAATAAAAAATAGTAATGAAAATTGCATCTTGACCTAAATAAAGGCCAACGGGCCAGTTATGGGCCTGGAGCCCGCCGAATATTTTTAGTTATATTTCATCAATTTCAAATGACTTAATTATGTTCAATTCAGTAAATTAAGCATTAATTATGTCTAATCTAATATTTATATGCTCCGCTTGGTTATAAGATCAGCAATAAGGCCCACTATAAATTTATTTTAGTAAGCCTAGGATTATTTATCTTACTCCATGTAAGAAGTTATTTATATCAGGCTTCGCGGGTGGATGAATTAATTCCGGGCCGTAATAAAGAAACCAAACACTCTATTATCTATAATTATTTCTATTATCTGGGCTTACATTAGATAGCAAACGGGCCCTTAATATATTAATTAGGGTTGTTTCCAATAATTAGCGTATTAATATTCTATTAATCTTATAAATCATTATTATAGCATTCATTATAGTATATATATTATTGTATTATATATTATTTTATATATTTGGTTATCGGCCAAAACTGGAACTGGGGGGGTCCCAGTATGAAATTGCTAATCAGAACAGATCATTATATGTGGACATGTTTTCAGTTCTTGTAATCGTTTGCAGCTATGGTAGTGGCAATGCCAATGTAATCAACAACAATCGTATTGAAAATCACAATGACTTCTTTTCTCTATAGATGTGCATATTCATTAAACTCGGTTAATCTATGATTTCAAGGTTGTTAAAAAACAACTGAGAACAAACTAATAGCTCCTTTGCATTTTCTTGACATTAATACATGCTATTTTAAATTGAATATTTTCGTTGAGTTTAGAAAAGAAACGTCTCTTGGTCATGAGAGAATTCTTGGTCATAGTTCAATTATATATGATCTTACGGCCGAGAATGAGATTGTAAGTAACTGAAAAAATTCAGAATTACTTATTCGTGGATTTTGGCCTTAGTACTATCGACTACGAACTCCTTGATTGCAATAAATGAACAATATTGTACGTAACAATTCTCTTAGCATGAATTCTATTTGTTGTTTGACTTACTTTCTTTCTCATATGTAAATATTATATTCGTTGGTGTTTCCTTTGTCGAAAACGCTTTCAGTGCTTACTTAGATGATTAAACGGTTAATTGATAAAATATGTATACACGATAATATGGGCATTTATCGCTGCGCACGGCGCGGCTCCCATCGTCTAGTATATATATATATATATATATATATATATATATATATTGAGAGAGAAAGGAGCCTTAATCTTGATCTCATCATGGGGGCTGGCTGGCTTGCTTCACGATGCCTAATTGCTTGCTCGTCGCTTTGCCCACCAAGGCTTTGCACACCTACAAGCCCTTTCACAATAACTCAACCATCATAATAGTGGGCAGTGTATTGTATTGTATCTTGAATAAGAAAAAATACTTCCTCCGTCCCATCTAATTCTTCCCAAAGATTAGTGGTCACGGAGATTAAAAAACCACATTATTTTAATATTATAGTACACATTTTGAGGTATGGAGTGAGAAAAGTTATTAGTGGACACGCAAATCAAATAGACTTTTTTTCATATTAATGGTATAATTAGTTTAATTAGTGAGATAATTTTTTACCAAAAATGGAAATGAGAAGAATTATGTGGGACGCCCGAAATAAAAAGATGGGAAGAAATAAGTGGGACGGATGTAGTATTTTTTTTTATGGGAAGTAGATTCCCTTATTAGATTAATGAAGTTTGAATAGTATGTTACACTTCTTTTCTATTTATTTATTCCAGTATGTGTTATCATCACATCATATACCACGCTTGCCTTGCCCCCTATTCATTCTAAATAGTTATCGAATCTGAAAAAAGTCGTCTTAGCTCTCTCTACCCAAAGCCAAGAAGAGACACTCTGCTTTTATTTAATTCCTTCCATGAGCAGCTGCACGAGGATCTCGCAGCTCCATCTTTCCGCTCAACTTCTCATAGAAAATAAAAAGGAAGCTATTATATTCTATCATTCTATGTATGTTGTAGTAGTTTATTTATTATTTTCTCGTATATAATAATAATAATACAACACCATATCATAGATTTGCGTGTCCATTTATCTGCCTGCAGAAGAAAAGGTTGAAGGAGGACATAGAATAGGAATGGATTCGCAGAGCAATTGTCAAATGAAGATAGTCACGGGAGACTACGGATATGTTCTTCAAGATGTGCCTCACCTCACCGATTACATTCCTCATCTCCCCGTAGGTTTTTTTTCCCCTTCTTCTTCCTTTTTTTTAATCCGTTCACTTTTGCATACGCAAATACATGCTTCTCCGTATGATATGTTTGCTAATTTATGCGTGTGATGCGCGATCATATTGTATTTACCTCGCGGTTTGCTTTTCTGCTGCTTTTTTGGATGTGTGATGTGAAGATCATCGTGCGCGCGAGCGTGCGCGCCGCGTGGTTTGTAATTTTATGTTCGATGTTGTGCTTTGCTGAGTTACAAGTGATGATTTAGCTGTAGAGCTTGGATGTGGAACTGTAAGGACAGTTTGATGCGCGCGCGCTATGTTTGGGAAATAAGTAATTTATTTCTTTATTTTTTATGTTGTGATTTCACATTCTTGTGGCAGACATATCCCAACCCCCTGCGCTCGAATCCTGCGTATTCCGTGGTTAAGTAAGTTGAACTTACTTTCCCCCTTTTCAGTGCGTTCGATTCATGGTTTACTTTATTCTGCTATGATTTTTTCATGGTAATTAGATTGTGTTGCTTGTAATGATTTCAGGCAGTACTTTGTTGATATGGATGATAGTGTCCCTCAAAAGGTGAATCTATTACTCGACTTGATTCAGTTATGTGAAATGGGTCTTGCTCTCAATTCATTGTGACTTACTGGTACTTCTTATTGTTCGCAAGCTAATTTTGTGCTTTGCGATCCTTTTCCTAGGTTGTTGTTCACAAGGACACTCCAAGAGGGATACATTTTCGTCGAGCTGGACCTCGTCAAAAGGCATACCTATTTCCTCCTCAATTTATGTGTTACAAAGTTGACTGATTTAGCATTTTCCGATTGTTAAAACATCTCTATATGGTGCTCAGATCTATTTTGCTCCGGATGAGGTTAAAGCTTGTATAGTGACTTGTGGAGGTCTTTGTCCTGGGCTAAACACAGTGATCAGGGAAATCGTGCACAGCCTTGATTACATGTATGGTGCCAACACTGTTCTTGGTATTGATGTAAGTCGCGGTAAAGCATCTTAGCGTGTAATATATGTAAATTACCACGTCAAAGTTATATAGTCTGAAATCACACATCTCAACACATACGAACTGGAATTCAGTGGTAGCTTCTGACCATGATTTACGTATCTTCCTATAGGGAGGATATAGGGGTTTCTATTCAAAAAATACTATTGCTCTGACACCCAAGGTTGTGAATGACATACATAAGCGTGGTGGGACCATCTTGGGAACTTCACGAGGGGGCCACGATACAACGAAGATTGTTGACAGCATTCAGGATCGTGGGATTAATCAGGCAAGCATATCTTGTGTTACCAATTACTTGGACAAATGAATCTTAAGCAATGTTCTTCACTTACCTAAACATATTCCAACTTAATTGAATACTATTATGTCTTAAAAAAATCGAATGTGGCTACAATCCAATGGAGTTGGGTTACCTCATACTTGTGTAGCTAAGGATTGACCTAATATTTATACTCCTTTAGCACACAGACACACATATATATACACACTATATGTGTGGACACTGATGAGAAATACTCGTAGTCAGGTTTACATAATTGGAGGAGACGGCACTCAACGGGGAGCTGCTGTGATATTTGAGGTATTCTTAATTCTGGTATCTAATACCCTGTAATGCCGTGAACATATACCCAAAGTTTACAATACTAGAACTAGAAAGGCACATGCGCCACAACGAGCAGAGCTCATGTTCTTGAAAGAAACCATTGCATGAAATTAAGATATTTATTTTCCTTTTAACGTTGTTTTCCTATTATGATAACATTCAATCTGGTTTTTGATTCCCTCGTAAGTGCTCGCATCTGTTGCTGCATGGGCTGAAATTACAGGCTGCACATTCATCTTAGTTGTTACTATCGTAATTTGTGCTTGCTTTAGTATTGCCCTTCCATTTTTGTTCCTCAGGAAATTCGAAAGCGCGGTTTGAAAGTAGCTGTTGCTGGGATTCCTAAGACAATTGACAATGACATTCCGGTATCTTTCATCCTCCTTTTGTACAACATCATCATCGAGCCCTCCTAGGTTCATTATGTTATGGCATTTTATCATCAACTTGAGTGAACGTAGGCGCCAAAGACATATTTTATATTACCAACTGTGGCATCAGATCACATTTATTTGTATCTGCATAGGTAAGTTTCAGTTCTGAATACGCAATAAGTTTCCTTTGATCAGCTATGTAGAAGTACGCTCCCTACAACACTGAGTAGCTTTTTTTTCTGTTGCAATTATGTCATCAGGTTATTGACAAGTCGTTCGGCTTTGATACTGCTGTTGAGGAAGCTCAGCGTGCCATCAATGCAGCACATGTTGAAGCGGAAAGTGCAGAAAATGGGATCGGAGTTGTGAAATTAATGGGTCGTTATTGTGGTAAGAAGCCTTTATGGAGATTAGTGATGTATAGTATACCTGCCCAGCCTATAGGTAGTCTGTGCTAATGTGATCTTAATGATAGTAATAGAATGACCTAGAATTAACTATCTTCTCTTGCCAGTGGACGGAAGCAATAAGCCTATGATGTTTGAGCATTAACAGAAACATGCACCCATCTGAGACAGCATGGCCAATACAAATTTGAAGTTCAAAGCTATAGGTTAAACGTAATTTCTCAGTTGTCAATACCTCCTCCAACCATAATGGAATGATTATTGCAGGATTCATTGCAATGTATGCCACCCTGGCTAGCCGAGATGTGGACTGCTGCTTGATACCTGAATCACCATTTTACCTTGAAGGCAAAGGTGGACTCTTCGAATACGTTGAAAGAAGGCTAAAAGAGAACGGGCACATGGTCATTGTCATTGCTGAAGGAGCTGGACAGGAGCTTCTTTCCGCAAAAAATGAACAAGATGCCTCGGGCAACAAGCTACTGCAGGATGTTGGGCTATGGCTTTCGCAAAGTATAAAGGTATGGGCAAGTAGTTTTTCCTCCTTAAGTATAACCAAATTATACACGGAAAAGGTAAAGCCTTGGCATAGAAGCAACAGTGGCTTCATTAATTTGTTTGGGATTTACTCCTTTTGCAGGATCACTTTTCGAAGGGGAACGTTCCAATTACTCTCAAGTATATTGGTGAGTAAACTCGTGATGGTGCTTAATTTTCTTCCAACAAGAAACTTGACCGAATGTTGGTGGCAGATCCAACTTACATGATCCGCGCAATTCCGAGCAACGCATCTGACAATGTATACTGCACGCTTCTTGCTCAAAGTGCAGTGCACGGAGCAATGGCAGGTTATACAGGCTTTACTAGTGGCCTTGTCAATGGAAGGCAGACTTACATTCCTTTCAGTGTAAGTATGATTTGTGTTATACCTGTACTTTATGTGTTATACGATGCTTCAAATTAATCTCAAATGTAAGCATTTAATGGTGGCAAGTCGTTTTTGTATTTTTTTTTTTTCCTTTTTTTCTGGCAGCGTATCACAGAGCAGCAAAATAAGGTGGTGATAACTGACAGAATGTGGGCAAGGCTCCTTTCGTCTACTAATCAACCGAGTTTCCTCAACCCAAATGAGATCGAGGATTTTAGGAAGGACCAGGATGATGAGCCTCCTACCCAATTACTAGATGATGGAGCCGCTTCTTAATATGGCATCGAAATACAGGCAACAAGTAATGGAGTCGAACAACAATAAAAACAAAAAAGATCACTTCTTGCTGCTATGAGTCGTCGGCTTTGAGGTTGATCATATGAGGTAATATGTACGATGAATATAATACTGAAATATGTGGGTGCAATTGGATGGCACCATTTGATTTAATGTTATCTAGTTTCTATATATGAATAATTGCAAAATCAGTTCGGTCTTTTTACTGACTATGGTTCTTGGATTGAACCTGCATGATTCGTTGGGTTGTATCGTATTGTAGATGTAATAAAAAGAAACCTCCCTTCCTCTATCTACTTCAGTATTGTGTTTGTAACACGTCTGAATTCCAACCGTAAACATCAGCGTCTGCAATACTCTGTGACTTCTGTAACAGTGTATGCAGTACTCTCCATAATGAATATTATATATATATATATATATATAAATTAAGAATATGCAGCTAGCTCTGATAAACACGACGAGGTTTGAACAGAATCATACGTAAGAACTTTGAAAGTGATCATGACAACAATTTGAACGCAAAGAATGGATAAATGACGATGACAAGTTCAAAAACTAAAAAGCAATGGATAGACAGATGAAAACTTCTTTCATTTGAATAATAAAGCCCCAAAAAAAGTTGGGAGTATAAGGTCTAGAGAAACAAGGAGATGCTTCGACATAAATAATTGCACGTGTTTCTAGCGGGCTGAGGTACTAAGCTACCAAATCTATCTCCATAAACCATATCGTATAAAGAAGCAAACAACTTTACTACGTATCCTTTGCAATCGATGTATTTCCATTTCTTGGCAGCAACGATGTTGGAAGAAAGGTTGGAATCACAAAGGCCAACACCAAACACAACAACGCCGCAGCTACCACATACCATGCCTTGTGAGGAATGCCAAGCAACAGCTCATCACAAACTGACATGGAGATTGCGCATCATGGTGTTAAATACAACTTGCCAACGAAAGCATTATGAACCATAAGCTTGTGTATGAATGAAATTCAGTGGGGACATGAATGGTCTTATTTTGTATAGGACAACATCTAAGGCATGTGGCACGAACGCACAAAAATATACCAATAAAAGGGACTTACAGAATGTGCTATCCATCAAAAGCAGATCATATTAAAACCCACCTATATTAAAGATGGCGTATTCCCTTTCATGTTTCCCAGGTAATGCGACAACCCCTTCAGGCTCCACATGTACTAAAACGTGCATTCCGACCTGATGGAAACTTCTGTCGTAAAAGGATATTTGCAAATAAAATATTCCACAAAACAAGAAACTGACCTCACTCGAAGAGCCAATTTCATCAGCCTTGAAAATTAGCTTCTCCGTGTTGAGCAATTTCCTTCCGTGGTTCAGCCCCAAGTCCAAGGGACCTCTCTTAAGTTGCAAAGAGAAACTTGATGGAATCTGTTTTACCATTATTGGCAAAAGGTGTTGATACAGACAAAGCTTAGATAAAAATAAAAACTTGAATTATCTACAAAATGGGAGACATACAGAAGCAGGATACGAAATCTTCACTTCATACCACACAAGCGGTTTCAGTCCTTGCAATTGATAAGCTCGAGCACCGTTTTTCAGCAGTAATGTTTCCTCAAAGAGCTCCTTACCAACATACAGAACCTTCTCATCATCAATCCTGCCAAATGACTCTCGATAAAATTAGTTTACAAAAAGTAGCCTTCAACTCTGGTCACCAAAATCCAAGCATCCCTCGAGTCAGCATTCACTTACATGTATCCATTACCGTATCCACTGCCACTGAGCATCGTGATCAGAGACCACAAGCACAACCATTTAAAGCTCTTCATCTCTCTCAAAGGAAAAGAGAAAAAAAAAACCTCTTAAATGCTCACAATTTGCTTCTAAACTTTAGTTGTTGGTACAACAGAAACATGGAAGTCAGCAGTGCTGTTCGTTCGGTACGACCCGAACCGAGTAAGAAATTTATAACCGAACAGTTAACCGATTTTAAAAAAAAAAAGACAAAATTCAGCTGGCACTGTTGCTGCGAGACACAAGTGATTGAGCTATGGCTGAGAACATGAAATTTCGAAAAGCACTCACCCGAATAAAAACTCCGAAGGCGAGGAACATGACTGCGCTGCGAGACAAACTGTGATTGAGCTTTGTTTTCAATTTGGGGCTGTTTGGTTAGGGATCTTTGCTTCTGCGAGTGCGACTGTGAGGTGACGGATGAGAGAATACCCTATAATGGGCTGGGCCGCTTTTAAGTATATATGTTTTAATTTGGACAATTGCAATTTTGGTTCCTCATTTATGACCCTATATCAGTTTTAGTCCCTCGGAAACACGCCTCATCACTATAGGTCCCTCAGTATTTAACCGTTAATCAGCTTTAGTTGTTTCCGCCTACTTTGATCGGATTGACCGCTAGAACTAACGGATTTGACCGTTATACCCGTTAAATTCTTCACAAATTGCATAAAGAATCCTAAATTACAAAAGGATCCCTAATAAATAAAAACTAATGAAAATTAATAAAAAATAGAAATATAAATAATATAATCACACCTCGATAAACTGCTAGTTGTTGATAACGTATTATAAAATATTAATTTTGATTAATATTATATTAAACTTAATTAGGATATCATTATATTTATTTTAAGAGTATTATTATTATATTAGAGAGAAATTAGAGAGAAATAAAGTATTTCAATACCTAGGTGTAATTTGCAATGCCACTCTAATCACCTATTTTTTGCTGCTAAACATCAATTTAATCAATTACACATCTCATACAAAAATACAATCCTTTTAATTATACAACTCATCTTAGCAATTATCATAATCGTGTCATCATCCCATATTTCTCGATAATCCAAAAATATCCACATTTTAATAATCAAATGTTAATTATTCATAATAAGAATGATTTAACGCTGAAAACCCCCCAATCAAGAGAAAAATTTCACTGCATGCAACAAGGTAGAAAATTCAATATTTGAAAAGCTCTAGTGGAGTATACAAGTTTTCTGCTCTCACATATTCCTAAAACGATAGCCAATAACGTAATTATACATTAACCTTTTGGATTAAATAGACCAGGGGCTAGCACACTAGCCCACAAACTACGCGAGCTAGGTAACCCACTTTAGAACAAGGTCCATGTGATATATTCGAGAATTTGGCAGCAAGGAAGATGGGTGTGACCTCCCCTCCCAATCCCTTGAGCCCTCAACCTTAATCATTTCAAGCCAAGGCCCATCGAGAGTCAACTGTTAAAAACAAGATAATTTTTTATGGTGTGTTTTAAACTAAAGGGGTGTTTGTGAGCTAAATCCAACATCATCGTGATGTGAGGATCATTGGATCGAGGTGATGTGTTATCATTATGTTTGTTTGGGGTGATATTTTGTTTTCTATATCAACGTAACACTGAAATATTATTTCTTTAATCATTTGATGTGAAGGGTGATATTATGTATTGACCCAATGTATATTAGCTAAGTAATGCCGATTAATATGCTATTTTTTTTTAAGAACGTGAAAGATTAACGTTTCTCAATATCATATTTTAATCTTTTTACGAAATAATTAGATATTTTCTACATAACTATATACAATTCTTATTTTGATTATTAAATATATTTCTTAAAAGGGTATATAAGTGATAGCTAAAATATAAGGGAGAACTTTATCTAGATCATAATTTTTTAATATAAATCTAATTTTTAATTATTAAATATATTATTTTAAAAGGGTATGTAAGTGATGAAAGTCAAAATATAAAAGATAGCTTTATTTAAAATAAAATTGGAAAGATCACCCCATCATGGTGATAGAGAATCAACTAGATTTTTTAGGGTGATTCAAAAGTTAGAATATAACATCGATTTGATCACCTAGGTGATCCTTCATCACGATGATTGCATATCACTACGCTAAACAAACAATGTGATGAGGAAGAGACGAAATGATCATCGTGATGTTTGGGAGGATCTCTCCAAAAAAAAGCACACCCCAAAGGGTTATGACGCCTTTATATAGATGAAAGAACCATTGCCGACGTTCAAAGACACAAACATTGTCTTGTCCGACAGAAAGATGATTTAAAAACAGTTGCATGAATCAAATCTGCTACCACATTGACCTAAAACAAAACAAAACAACGTCTGATATGCAAAAACACATATATGCATTAACAATAGCTTTATCTATGCAGTAATATATAGACATAAATCCATTTTACCATATGTTATCTGCATATAATGTTGTAAGTCAATCTAAGTCGTGCAAATAATAGGAATATTTTTGCAACATCACCATGCCGTAAAGCTAGAACTATTACAGCTGTTAATCTTCGTCTAAGAATTAATCGTATCAAAGCTAATTAATTCTACGATCTCGACGGGGGCTTTTGCAACCGTTGGCTCTTGGAAAACGACAACAATGCAATGTAGAAGATAATTGAACATGCCAACCCAATGTAATATATCACTTCAAGTTCTTACCAGTACCGACTTCGAACGACTCTAAGACCAACCCAACCTCCAAAAACGTAACGAAATATCACCAAATACTTGCACGGTATGAATCCTATATGTAAAATAAAAGAAAACCAAAATCAAATCTAAATAAAGAAAGAGTGATTAAAAATACAATATACATACCACCAAACGATCCATTTCCGGAAGGAGGATAGGAATCCAAAATTGAAGAAATGTGTCCATGTTGAACTCCAACACTACAAATCCTTTGTACCCGTAGTCGACTCCAGAAGAATTTGGTGCAATCACATAATCTTTTGAGCCATTGATGATTGCACACGAAATTTTCCGACCAACAGTACGACGACTCATCAAAAGTGCTATACGACCTCCTTTCCTCATCTGCCGGCCCATACACAGCCTATTTACAGCATTATGCAAATGAACATAAAACAAATAATGATAATAATGATAAAGAAAATAAAAATAATATATAACAATAGTAATAAACGACCATTATACCTCTCGACAATATGAAAAGCTATCATAGCATTTCATCCCCGCAATTACGGGATACGTTTCCAATATTTCAAGGGCCTCACTGGGTTCCAGTTCCACTCGTTTGTAATCAGCCACCGTATACCTAGTCTGCATAAAAAGAAAAAAAGAAAACTACATTTGAAAAATGAATTAATTATGTTAATTTGAAACGTATACTCTCTTACCGAGCTCGAGAATGCCGCTCCTAAGTTCCATTGTAGAGCATCACTACATGAGGGAACCTCCTTCAACCCAATCATTTTTATGAATTCTAAGATGTAGTGAAGTTGGGTCCCTAATGTACCCATTGTATCACTATGCAAAAAACCAAATCCTGGATTTTGGCAATACACGTGATCGTAGCAATCTTCTACATCAAAATAAAACTGTGCATCTTTACAAATCCGGTAGAGCATCTCCATACATGCAATGGAAGTTACGAAGGCACACGATCTGATATTTTCTTGGTATCGGAGGGGGGAGAGAAACTCTGCCAAAAAACAGAAACGTGACTTGTTCTTTCGCGATCGAAATGAGGTACAATCTGCTGATGTAGCTCATCTTTGATACCACTTTTCATCATAAGTAATATGTTAGACATTTTTGTAAAGTTTTAGCATCAATTTAAGGTGAACTATTTTCTTTCTACATATTGTTCGAATGGCAGTATAGATAATGTTCGAATTATCTATATTGCGATTCGAACATTATTAATATTGCGACTCGAACATTTTTGTTCATTTTAAATTGATGCTAAAAGTTTTCAAAAATGTCTAACATAGTACTTATAATGAAAAGCGGTATCAAAGATGAGCTACATCAGCAGATTGTACCTCACTTCGATAGCGTAGGAGAACAAGTCGCACGTTTCCGTTTTTCGGCGGAGTTTCTCTCCCCTGTCCGGCACCAAGAAAATATCAGATCGTGTGCCTTCGTGACTTCCATTGCATGTACGGATATGCTCTACCGGATTTGTAAAGATGCACAGTTTCATTTTGATGTACAAGATCGCTACGATCACGTGTATTGCCAGAATCTGAAATGTACAGGATTAGGTTTTTTGCATAATGATACGATGGGTACATTAGGGACCCAACTGCACCACGTTTTAGAATTCACAAAAACGGAGGTTCCCTCATGTAGGTAGTGCTGCTCTACAACGGAACTCAGGAGCGACATTCTCGAGCTCGGTAAGAGAGTATACATTTCAAATTAACATAATTAATTCATTTTTCAAATGTAGTTTTCTTTTTTCATTTTATGCAGACTAGGTATACGGTGGCTGATTACAAACGAGTGGAACTGGAACCCAGTGAGGCCCTTGAAATATTGGATACGTATCCCGTAATCGCGAGGATGAAATGCTATGATAGCTTTTCATATTGTCGAGAGGTATAATGGTCGTTTATTACTATTGTTATATATTATTTTTATTTTCTTCATCATTATTATCATTATTGTTTTATGTTCATTTACATAATGTTGTAAATAGGATGTGTATGGGCCGACAGATGAGGAAAGGAGGTCGTATAGCACTTTTGATGAGTCGTCGTACTGTTGGTCGGAAAATTTCGTGTGCAAACCATCAATGGCTCAAAAGATTATGTGATTGCACCAAATTCTTCTGGAGTCGACTACGGGTACAAAGGATTTGTAGCGTTGGAGTTCAACATGGACACATTTCTTCAATTTTGGATTCCTATCCTCCTTCCGGAAATGGATCGTTTGGTGGTAAATGTATATTGTATTTTTAATCACTCTTTCTTTATTTAGATTTGATTTTGTTTTTCTTTTATTTTACATATAGGATCCATACCGTGCAAGTATTTGGTAATATTTCGTTACGTTTTTGGAGGTTGGGTTGGTCTTAGAGTCGTTCGAAGTCGGTACTGGTAAGAACTTGAAGTGATATATTACATGGTGGGTTGGCATGTTCAATTATCTTCGACATTGCATTGTTGTCGTTTTCCAAGAGCCAACGGTTGCAAAAGCCCCCGTCGAGATCGTAGAATTAATTAGCTTTGATATGATTAATTCTTAGACGAAGATTAACAGCTGTAACAGTTATAGCTTTACGGCATGGTGATGTTGCAAAAATATTCCTATTATTTGCACGATTTAGATTGGCTTACAACATTAAATGCAGATTACATATGGTAAACTGGATTCATGTCTATATATGTAGATGAAGCTATTGGCAATGCATATATGTGTTCTTCCATATCAGACATTGTTTTGTTTTGTTTGAGGACAATGTGGTAGCATATTTGATTCATGCAACTGTTTATAAATCATCTTTATGTCGGATAAGACAAGGGTTGTGTCTTTGAACATAGGCAATGGTTCTTTCATCTATATAAAGACGTCATAATCCTTTGAGGTGTGCTTTTTTTTTTGGAGGGATCCTCCCAAACATCACGATGATCAACTCATCTCTTCATCATCACATTGTTTGTTTAGTGTATTGATAAGCAATCGTCATGATGAATGATCGTCTAGGTGATCAAACTGAAGTTATATTCTAACTTTTGAATCACCCTAAAAAATCTAGTTGATTCTCTATCACCGTGATGGGGTGATCTTTCGAATTTTATTTTAGATAAAGCTTTCTCTTATATTTTAACTTTCATCACGTAAATACCCTTTAAAAAAATATATTTATATTTAATAATTAAAAATAAGACTTTATTAAAGTATGATCTTTCAAATTTTATTTTAGATAAAGTTATCACTTATATTTTAACTATCACTTGTATACCCTTTTAAAAATATATAATAATAATAAATAGGAATGTATAGAGTTATGTAGAAAATATCTAATTATTTCTTAAAAAAAGATTAAAATATTATATTGAACGTTAGTCTTTATCACGTTCATAAAAAAAATAGCATTTATTAATCGGCATTGCTTAGCTAATATACATTGGGTCAATACATAATATCACCCTACACATCATATGATCAAACAAATAATAATTCAGTAGTACTTTGATATAGAAAATAAAATATCACCCCAAACGAGCATAATGATAACACATCACCTTGATCCAATGATCCTCACATCACGATTATGTTGGATTAGCTCAAACAAACACCCCTTTAATTTAAAACACACCATAAAAAAATTATCTTGTTTTAACAGTCGACTCTCGACGGGTCTTGGCTTGAACTGATTAAGGTTGAGGGCTCAAGGGCTTGGGAGTGGAGGTCACACCCATCTTCCTTGCTGCCAAATTATCGAGTATATCACACGGACCTTGTCTTGATGTGGGTTACCTAGTTCGCATAGTTTGTGGGTTAGTGTGCTAGCCCCTTGTTTATTTCGTCCAAAAGGTTAATGTATAATTACTTTATTAACTATCGTATTAGGAATATGTGAGAGCAGGAAACTTGTATAATCACAAGAGCTTTTCAAATATTGAATTTTCTATCTCGTTGCATGTCAGTGAACTTTTTCTCTTGATCGGCGGTTTTCAGATATTTTTGGATTATGGAGAAATATGGGATGATGATAAATGAGTTTAATTAAAAAGATTATATTTTTGTACGAGTCGTGTAATTGATTAAATTGTATCTTAATGATGTTTAGTAGTAAAAAAATAGGTGATTAGAATTTAGAGTGGCATTGTAAATAACACCAAAGTATTGGAATACTTCGTTTCTCTCTAATTTCTCTCTAATATTATAATAATAATACTCTTAAAATAAATATAATAATATCCTAATAGGTTTAATGTAATATTAATCAAATATTTTGTAACACGTTATCAGCACATACCGGTTTATCGACGTGTGATAATATTATTTATATTTCTATGTTTTTATTAATTTTCATTAGTTTTTTAGTGTATTAGGGTTCCTTTTGTAATTTACTATTCTTTATGCAACTTGTGAAGTAGACGGAAAGGAGTAAAGTTGATTACGGTTAAAAACTGAGGGACCTATATTGATGAGGCATGTTTCCGAGGGACTAAAACTGATCTAGGGTCATAAAAGAGGGACCAAAATTGCAATTGTCCCAACGAATACCGAACCGATCCGTTCAGTATTCGGTGTGTTCCGAATTTTCGGTTATTCGGTCGATTAAGCCGGTTTACCGAATTGTGAATGCCCCTACCACTACCAGCAAATTACACACACGAGAGAGAACGAGAACGCTTATAATTAATACGACGGCGTACAGACAACAGTCCAATCGCCAACCGCACACAATAAACTCAGAGTTCATATATAAATACATCAACTACTACAGAAGCTGCGATATATACCCGTAAAAAGATTTCAGTTGCAGGCTTAGAATTAACACAAGCAAAAAAGAAAAAAAAAAGGTTCAAATAGTCGTAATAGAAAGAACCTCTGCAATGTTATGCAGTTAGGTCCTTCTCCATTTGGTACAAAGAAACAACCACACTTGAGCTGAACGATCAAACTGTCTTCTTTCTTTCTTCCTCAATGGACTGAATGATTCTCGCAACTGATTCAGAAACCGAGGTAGCATTATGAGGCACAACCCTTATAACTCGCTGTGGTGGCCGCTCGGGCTGTTCTTCAACTTGGTCCGCAGGGAACAGCGGTAGAACCTCTCTGTTTTCCATGGATCTATTTACTCTTTCACTACGCCATTGCCTCTCGCCGGGGCTGCTGCTGCTCTCTGTGCTGCCTTGTACTTCAATGTCCATTGTTGGCCGGTTAGAAGAAGAATCTTGAAAGCCCTCATTCCTTCTGTTGCTGCAGTTAGCCACCTCCTTGTTGGGGGCAACATGGCTAGGTATACCCATAGGGTTGACCTGGTCAACGGACGAAGCAGATAAGGTGTTCGCATTCACGACAGGCATCCCATAAGGATGATAATAACCATGAGGATATGGCGGGAACTGATATTGATGGGGTGTCAGAGCTGGGATTCCATAGCCCGGCGTGGGAAAACTTCCCATCATAGGGAACGGGCAGCCATAGCTATTATTGTTACAGTCTTGTTGGTTCAGAAATCCAGGAGCTGGATAGGGCTTGTATACTAGTCCCTCAGATGGGGACATGACGGGGATAAGCCATTGGTGACCTTGTGGTTGATTCATGTACCAATGTCTAGCGTTTGTTTCACTGTCTAAGGTGGGCGCCGACGAAGGTATATTATTGATACTCGACGGTGGACGGCTTGGAGGGAGTGAAACATTTTGCCCTGAAGGTTCGTGTGCTCTTTCTATTGAATTCTCGGCAGAGGCTTCCTTCCTGTGATTCGTCTTCTCCAAGTTGACCTTTGGCTTGGCTATGGTTGGAGGTGCTTTTACGGGAGTGTTGTAGTTGAGTGGGAGTTTTTTCGCAGGTGAAGGCTTCAGAGCTTCACCTAAGTAAGCTTCGTCTTCTAGAAGAAGATGTGGTGATGCAGCTATCAATTTCTGCACCTGAAAATCAACGAATGAAGTGAATACACAACAGTAGTTGGTTGGAAGATATGAGGAGTGTAGAAGTTGGACTACCTTTATCAGTCTATGCAATTCGAATACTTGAACAGCAAAAGCACGTTGTTGGCTGTAACAAAAAGATCGCATGGAGACAATGTATAAGGTGTCTGAAGGCAAATGAAATATAAATAATAGGTCATAATAGAAAGAATGGTTTGTCCTTTGGTGCATATATTGCTCTGTGAATCCCGAAATAAAATGTTAGAAACGCCGTAAAATAAGAATGGAATAATGGAAGGTGGAGTGGAGTAGATATGAACAGTGCAGCACAATTGATAAGTAGAAGATCTCACTCTGGTACTTGTGTTTTGACCAATTAAACCTGAGATATATTATTCTCTATTCGAAGTAGTAATGTCACAAGAAAGGCTTGCCAAAATACACCACACCAGTCATTCAAATGATACGAAAAAATGTCAGATGCTTTGTTTTTCTGATCAGAGAGGCAACCAAGGTACTATTAGCTTGAGCCACTCCATCCAATTGCCTGACCAGCAATGCATTTTAGTTAGTCGTCTAAGCTCCTTAGCATAATAAATAGATCAACTAATGCATTGTATCCCTAATAAGAAGAAAATGGATGTGGGCCACATTGACTCACCTTGAAGAAATTTCCTCAGATCAACTAATGCATTGTATCCCACCATGCACGGTCACAAACCCGACCCTTCTACTCGTGTCAGGAATAATCCTCCATACAAATTGTCAGTTAACCACCCATGCAATGAATCTTAAGTATTTTTCATATCGGGAATGCATCTATATAGAATACGTGTGAAGAACAAGAACTAGACATGTAAGTCCAGTGGAGTTAGCTGAATCCATGATATCCAGTAATTGAATGGAAATTCCACCAAATTCTTCGATGACATAAATATAACAGCACAAGGCATGAGACCGTAAAAGGCATTACTTTGTCACGTGTAAACATGATAATAGTAAAAAGCAGCCATATCAATGTCAGCTCACAAATAATGCTCCAGACTTTTGTATAATCAATTTCAAAACAAGCATTTTCAAATTCTAGAGACAAAGAAGCATCTGAGTTGGTCAAGCAGGCAGCGCTATTTATGTGGAATATAGCTCCACATACAAAAAAATTTAAATGAGGAAAGCTCGCACAAAATCCTTTATATAACCAATACGAAGAGATGGTTGGCGTACAAAAAACTTACTTGGCAATAGCTTTTCTGGCTTTCCAAAAGTGTTTTTGGCCAATTATAGCAACAATATCATCAGCTGTTATATCGTGCCCAGATAGAGAATCCAATATTGAAGTTTCTGAAACACTATCACCCCTCTCCAAGGTGCCATTTTCCAATGTCATACAGACCACGTCTTCACGAGGTTCCGTGTATTCCATGTCATCTATGCGGTCGGTAAAACTACTCTGATTTTCTAAATGCGAGACGGTATCAAAAACCAATGAGTTTCTTTTTGCCACTGCTGAATCACCAGATAATTGTGACATATCGACGACCTCAGCCCTTAAATTACCACCCGCCTTTGTTCTATCAACAACGGTATAATGATTACGTCCTGGTACATCTATCTTCCGTAATGCACCTGGGAAAGTTTTTACCTTTGCACCTGCAAAATCTTTTGCGTTCTCAGCTGATTGATTTCTGCCTTCTTGGCTACTGTGATCAGTATCTTTAGCCTTTTGAAACTTCGACCGGTGATTTAAATAAGACACGTTTGAAGATAAGAATCTTCCACTACCCATGTGAATACCGGATCTGACGAATTCTTTGCCCGTGCCATAGTGTATAAAGGTAGGAACTGTATAGTCGTCATCATCTATTTTCTTTCTCTGCCCGACTTGTTGCAACGGGATTTTCATAGCGGAATAAGGAGAATAATGCTTCTCAGCTTCATGGAAATTTGCAACTTGATGGGAGAAGAACATACCTCTTTCACTTTCACCTCCCTGCATGCACAAGTTCATTTTCAGACTGACTCTTCCATTTAATAGATAACAGATAAAATCTCAAAAGTCACATGTAATAAAACTAAGGCCGAATCCATGAAACATCTTCACATGCCCCTCAAAATAAGCCAGAAAATGGAAAAGATGCAGTCTACCAGGTAAGAGTCGAAAACAAATGCTGCAAAAACGGCGGAATGATCAGAATGTTCACCTGGCTCGAAGTTGGCCCTGCACGGTTTGAATTACGTGGGACAACCGAATGACTAAATCTCTGAGATGGGATGCTGAGTTGCTCATAGAGAGCCATCTTATTTCTGGGAGGTGCTTTTGGCCCTCCCTTGTCAGCATCGTTTACATGAAGCCGAGGAAACATAGGCCCCGTAACCTTCTCATCATCTTTTCCTCTTTTCATGTCAAGTCTTCGATTTCCAAAAACTCTGTCTTCCAAAATTTTCTTAGCACTGATTTCTTCACTCCGATTGCTGATGGGGCAACAGAAACATTCAGACTAAGCACCTGAAATCACACATCGCGGCTAGTAAAGAGCAAACAATGATTGGGAACCCGTCATCGATAATTACTTTAGATTGTGGAGAAAAACAAAGCCTGGTAGCAAATTAACAAATAGATGAGCCAAAGTGAATCTTATTGACCAAAAGCATAAAAACTCTACTTCCTGATCACATACTAATCATAAAAAAGCAAGCTCATGTGCACATGAAGAAAAAATGGAGATCTCCACCTCAGGCAGATAAGTTTCTGAAAAAATTAACAAATCCCGGCATCTAACACAAAAGAAAATATCAGTAAGAAAGGCTGTAGATGCAGCAAACCTTTTTTTCTCCTGAGCTGAAATCCGTGCAATCTTGAAAGTATTGGGAAAGTAAAACGCTGATGAGATTCTACGAAGAGAAGTGTGTGAAGAGAAAGAAGAAAAGCGGTGGACCCATTTGTGGATGGATAGATAGAGAACAATAGTAAAGATAGATAGCCTAGAAGGGTCCTAAAGAGACGGTATCTAATAAATAAATACTACCTCCGTCCCACTAATTTATCACATTTTGCCATTTCGGGCGTCCCACTAATTTTATCATCCTTTTTTATTTAGCAAAAAAACTATCACAAACAATCAATATTATAATATTAAATATTCGGGCGTCCCACTTTATTACCTTTTCATTATACTATATTATTATAATAATACCACCTTAATATCCGTGTCCACCAACATATGTGATAAAAATAACGGGAAAGAGGTAGTAATTGGGATATTTAATTTTTCATTTGATTGACCAAAGACGAAAGAGTTTAATATTTTGTGACGACTACCATGTAAATTACTCACTTTTGTCGAACGATCAGAGCTGATTATTACAATAGTCTTTCATGGAAGTTTTAAGTGAAATGAAAGCGACCAAATCCAGGCAATGAACATCTATCTGGCTTTCGATTGGTGCAGATCAGCAAGTCTTTGAGTTGTTGCGATACGTATGGTGGTGTCATATGTTCTTTCTTTTGTAATAAATAAATTGAAAAATGCGACCATGTGATATTTTAGACTCGGGGTTAAGTTAAAAATAGTAAAAAGAAAAATAAAACATTGGATAGATAACATGATCTTGGCTTTGTGTGTTCACTCCTCTGCAAAGGAAGGGAGGGGGTGGTTGTTTCGTGCCACTAATATCCTATCCTCACTCAACGAACAAGAAACCGATACAAGCAAAATAATTATTTTAGGAGACAAACAACAATTTATACATCAAAACAATGGGTCTTCTACTCCGACGACTCCGAGTCTTCCATGTTGCCCATCATAGCCTTCAATCCTCTAGGTTTCTGCCAATAAATAGCAAATTAGTAAATGAGACGAATAGGAAATGAAACGGTAAGAAAGAGAGGCATACTTTCTTGGAGGAGGAGGAGGAGGACGAGACTTTCTTCTCTCTGACTTCGTACCTTTCAAGCGTCAAATCGGATAACCATGTACCTGGACAAACCAACTAAACCACAAGAAAAATGACAATCCAAGCTTGGGTTCGTTTCGGTCTATCTATGAAAGTTTATAAACTACGCCGGCCAGCGTCTTTCTCAATATAAAAACTCCGTGCCACATTACCAAACATGTTTTTACTTTCGCACGTATTTTTCACTCAGCATAAATTTCCACATATATGGAGCCAGGGCGCCAAACACCCTTCGCTTCAAGTAAGTTGTTTTCAATCCGCATTACATCAATCAAAGCAACTCGATATCTAGCGCTCTTCTTATGTAAGAGAAGGTAACATTCTTGATTCAATTGGTTTCAAATAAATCGCCCAACTTAGCAACTCAGCTAGATATTTTGAAAGGGACCAGCTTATAAACTGGCAAGAAATATCATTTAAATTCTGATTCAACAGAAAAACCATTACAGATTATTGTGAGCAAACGACGACTTCAACCGAAATGCGCGATCGGACAAAACATAAAACGATATATTGGAGGGAGTATTTGGAACTCACATTGACAGTGCGTTGAATTATCTTGGCCCGCTTCTTGGGCCTTTGAGGTAGCTTTGATCCTTTGATCACCAAAAAATCTTCTTCCTTCTCCTTATTAGTCAAGGCAACCACGAACTTGGGCGGCCACATTGCGGTGATTGAGTCTCTGCCATCTTGAGTGGTCTCCGATGAACCAGAACCACAAGCGTGGCGGCGGTGGTCATTCTGATCATTACCATTGGTATTATTATGGATGTTCTTATTATTTTGGAGGTGGGTTACATTATTATGACAAGTGCCACCGCTTTTCCTGTCTGGGGAAGTCAATCCCCTAACTCCATTGCTATGTCCCCTCATGCCAACTGAACTACTATCTGAATTCCTGAGATTGAGACAAACAAGAAACGAATCAGAATCACAAATAAGAGCATCTTCATTTTTAGGCCCTAAAAGGGTACCAAGAGGAAAAAGTAAGCAGTTAATTATTAATTTCGAAAGTGAGGTGTAAAATAAAAATACCCAAGAGAAAATAATTCCTGTGTAGGGGTCGGTTAGGCACTCAAATTACACAAATATCCTTGTGAGGTCGTACTCGTATTCTGGATCAGATAATGGGCAACAACCGCTGCCGTCGCGTACAGAGAACATATAAGAAAGATTGAAAAGGCTAAGCGAAGATGTGATGTATGTCGAATGAGAGGAAGCTACTCCATATTTTTTAAACGAAGATATATCAGGAATTTTAGGTACGCGTTTACCAGAAAACAAGTGCAGAGAGAATGCTACTAACTAAATATGGAGAAACTAAGAAAGATTACAACTGAGATCTGGGTGAACCAAAACCGTTGGATCCAAAATCAACGGCACACTGCCTATGGTGTTACGTGTCCTGATTTCACACTAGCCAATAAATGTACGCTGTGGATCTAAAAATCTAACCGTGGAATTGTAACCATGGTTAAACAATGGTGACCCCAACTTTGAATGGATACCTACCCACTGATAAAGCTCCACATGCGATGATGAGGCTGGAATGGAACACGAAAGCAACAATCTTTACAGTAGGTAAAAAAGCAAAGAACCCCAAATAATAAGCAAATAACCCCAAATAATCAATCATCCACTGGGTAGGATCATTAGTTTCAATTACTATCCTAATCGGAATGGCGAGACTCGCAAATACAACCTCCTACTAGTTCAGAGATACAATGAAAGATAAAAAAAAAATATAACACTAAAGATATACTCAAAAGCGCACTGTAAAATGCACCCACAACAGCAGAGACGCAAGCAAATACTTTTCATAAATAAATTGCACCTACATATATTTAGACTCTTTAAAATTAACTACAGGTATCTAATGTTAAAAAATCAATCTATAATGCAGATATCTCACCCACCACTCATTTTCTAGGATTCTCCCGTTCCAACTTAAACGAATAATATATTATTATATCATTCAGTGGTAAATAAGGGATCTTAAAAGCGAGATGATTGTGGAGATAATGAATTAATAGTCACACATTGAAATACACTTTGCTGTCGTAATAAGAACAATAATAATACTTATCATCTCGCATCTCCAGCGCACGACGCCATTGCAAGCAGAACATGAATCCAAGATCCACTGCGTAAAACCAGACCTACAAATTATCTTGAAAAGAATAAATATTTTACCTGAGAATTCGTCGAGATGGAGAAGGCGGCCGCTGACGAAGATTTACATATCCGCTACCATTAGTCTTACGGCGATTGTCGGTCTCAGTGTTGTTCGCCACATTCAATTTGGAGTCCCTATTAAGATCGGACCTCACTACCCGTCGGTCGATACGGGCAGTTGCCCGCTGCCCGGGTCTCGAACCATTACCTTTAGAATCTGTATTATCTTTATTACTCTGAATTCCACGCTCCTTAGCCTGGACCTTCATGCACCGTAGCCTTTTCCGGTTCCCCCACCGCAAAATAAAGTCGGACGACGTCGTTGGGGCTGTTCCACTAGTAGTATCCGACGATCTCAGCGATAGTCCGTTGCTGTCGGCGGTGGTGTTCTGATTCATCTGAAACACTTCTCGCAAACCACCTGTTTAGAATGGCGATCTATAAATCCCATGTAATGTACTGTACCCATCAGAAAAGTAATCATCAAACACGAAAAATGCATATGCACCATCACAATTATCGATCAAAAGAACGAGTAAAAAAACCAAAAAACTAAATATCCTTTAAGAGAAAACAAAAGCAAAAATGGACCAATCGATTCAGTTGATATAACGACGACCAATTTCAGCTCAATGTTTCGAGGATATTGAGCTGATCTTTGGTGAAAACGTCGAAAGGAAACCGTGGTAAGAAGTTTTGAAGCCAAAAAATGAAGAAAAAAAATGGTTACTATATATATCTCTCTGTCAAGGATACAGTTCTCGCCCATCT
Organism: Craterostigma plantagineum; assembly: GCA_027422505.1. Classification (NCBI taxonomy): domain Eukaryota; kingdom Viridiplantae; phylum Streptophyta; class Magnoliopsida; order Lamiales; family Linderniaceae; genus Craterostigma; species Craterostigma plantagineum. The sequence goes on from JAPQWV010000048.1 coordinate 3,117,372, forward strand.
CACAGAAGATCGTGGTTAACTAAAAGGAATGATCCGGTGGTGCCCGGCGAACAACAAAATAAGTTTTGAGCAATTTTAAAGCGGAGGTAGTACACAGACGAACACAGAAACAAGCTGACTCTACATTTGATTACCTGAAACCTCAGTTCGGGTACTCTTTCGGAAATCAGTATAAACAAAATCCGCCTGAATCTTGCAAATCCATGAAAAATCAGAAAATTCTTCACCAAAGAAACTGTACAAGATGTTGATGTTCTGATCTTCATCTCGCTGATATTACCTTAAGATGTACTTCAAATATCGCGACGCACACAATAGTAATCTCCGGATCTCAGTTTGAGCCTGAAAAGACCATATGCCCAAGAGGGAATGGAGGCTCAGATTCAGGCTTCTGTAGTCAGCAAAGATAAATCCACAAGCGAGCTACGCCTTTTACAGATAGATATACCTGTACAAAAAGTACATACAGAGCTCAGAAAAACGGTATTATAGAAAAATAAAAAACCCAAGGACGCGGACCTATCCTCTGAAAAAACCGAATCAGCTGATGCGAGAACTTCCAGAATGTGGGGATCAAGTCAAGCTTCCATGTCCTCTCAGAAACAACTGCAAAGTATAAGAGCAATAAACCAAATCAGATGCGTGTTACTGTAAGATAAATTGGTACACATACAAATCTATGTGAAACACATGGCACTAAACAACACACCATCGTGTGAAACAAGGACGAAGAAATCTTCGAGGTCAATTTGATCTCAAACATGCTAACGCATTTCACCAATAATTGAGAACCGTAATTCGGCAATTTACGTAGGAGAAAATAATTAGGAGAGAGAGCTCTTCGTTTTGATTGTAGTTGGAAAAATGTAATGGAAGCTCATTTCCATTCAAACTACCAGCCAGTGATATACTCTCGAGTTTCGCCAAATCCCAATCGCAACCGTTGGCCTAGATAGCTTGTTATTAAATAAGCTTCATGCCAAATGCCTTTGTGATGGGTGGTGATGAAGGACGTTAAATAGCAGACGGAATCTTTTTACCACCGTTTGTGGTGTGAGTTGTGACTCATTTAAATATAAAATTTTTAATATATACTGGACTTTGGACGCAGTCGTAGATCTAATTTGAAATTATGCGCGACTCCATTGAATTGCAAGTTGCAATGCAACAACTATTGAAATATTTTAGGGGAAATTTTGTGTCAGGCCCCATAAAATTTTAAAATTATGGATCAGGCCCTGTCAGACATTTTTTTAATTTTACGGACCTCTTTTTTGAAAAATTAAGTGAAAAGGACCCAAAACTGTAATTTGACGAAATTACCCTTAATAAAAGTGATTTTTGAATTTAACGTCAGTTTTATGTTACAGAGTTATACTGATTTGTTATCGTAACAACAGAAAGTGTTACTTTAACGTCATAAGACGTTACTTATAGACAATAAAATGTTATTTAACAGACATTTATTAAATCGAACTATCGAATCCCATTTTTCACACTGATCGAGCACAGTCGATTGTTAACACCTTGTTTTGTTTTCCATCATGCGGTATTACACCATAAATTCTAAACCGTAAACCCTAAACTCGACGCGACGACCATTAGCGTTCTCCTATAAAAGATCGAATCATTAGCGTTTCGATCTTATTATACGTTTCGAGATTAAAAATTGTAACCCATTATAGGAGCATTGCTCCCTATAATGATGAATTTTCTGCTAGGAAATCAGGGGGAGGATGGTCGGATGGAGGGTTCAAGAACAATTATAACTGTTACACAATTATACTAATTTGTTACCGTAAAAATCGTAAGTGTTATTTTAACGTCATAAGACGTTACTTATCGACAGTAAAATGTTATTAACAGACATATTTATTACATCGGACTATCGAACCCTATTTTTCCCACTGATCGAGCATTGCTCCCTATAATGATGATTTTTTTTGTCTAGGAAAACAGGGGGATGGTCGGGTGGAGGGTTCAAGAACAATTTTAACAGTATTGCACTGAAAATAAACACTTTCTCTCATTTGGATAACAACAGTCTTGTATTGAGTACCATCTGGCATCTATTTAGTAACAAACGAAGTCGCATAAGTACCACATCATTCAAAAATAATACCGATTCCTGCAGTAACACATTAACAAATGATGTTGCAGGAAGTGGTATTATTTTTGAATGTTGTGTTACTTCTGTGACGTCATTTGTTACTAAATAGACGACATATGGTACTCAATACAAGACTGTTGTTATCCAAGTGAAAGAAAGTGTTCTTTTTCAGCGCCGAAATGTTATAATTGGCTGGAACAGATTATTTAGGTATACATCGTAATTTTGGCATATATCAGGGTGTCTTTTTGTGTCATTTTAGGGCCTGACAGCTTAGTTTTTCAAAAAGTTGGTCCTTTATCCTAAATGAAATTAGAATGGGGTCTGAACCAAAAGTTAAAAATGTTACTAGGGCCTAAACTGTAATTAACCCAATATTTTATTAATGATTGATGGAGTTGAGGTGAGCATTTTTTCTTGCTAACTCCGTCTGCTCCTGATGGATGTGACTAGATTAACTTTGGTTAGGTTAGTTACCTTTGACGTTAGCATCAAATCAAATATGGAAAGAACATTTTCCTTTTAATATGTAGACTTCTAGAGAAGTACAGTAGTATTAACAATATGGCTAAAATTTACATTATAGCAAATGAAATACGAGTAACAGACAAATGCCAGTTATGTACATAAGACATACAGCAGGTAAATATGCTTCTAAACTGCTGGTAGGTACGTACAAGATAACATGATATCATCATATATAGCAGTAAGTAATCTTTTACATTAGATACAACACCAGCACCGTGCTTATAGACAAACTATGTATATATATACATACATACGACATGGATACACCTTGGCCTGAGAGAACGATATTCAAGCACTGAAGCCTCTGCGGAGAGAACTCAATGGATTTGAAGGGAAAGAAGGGCAGGCTTGTGATGATGCCTCTGCCATCTGATCAATCGTAACACCAGCATTGCATATATTTGCAATAGATCGCATGTGTTTCATTCCGTATTGAGATAACGAGCCACAATACGCCTCAAATGTTTTAACCTGTAATAAATAGTAATGTAACTCAATCCTCTTATCATATTTGAACTTGCGCTACAGTGTAATACTAACTAAAATAAGATTCAAACACAGAGGACACTGAAAGTAGTACTTCAACAACAGAGCAGGGGCATACTAACCAGTGATCTAAGACGATTCCAATCATCCACGAGAGGCTTTCCAGGTGATCGAATGGATTTTAACACATTAGGACCCTTTTCAATTCCAAACAGAAGCTGTGCAACGAGCTTTACACTGCTATCAAGGTGAGCTCGGTGTCCCATGGTTTCAGCAAGCTGGTTCTGCGCTTCAGCTTTCCTGACAGATCCCTCAGGAGACTTGACGAACTGCGAGTGGTAGGTTTGATAGATCATTACAATAACATGATTAGGAACGCTGAAGAGGGATGTAGGTAAGGCATTTACTAGTTAGAAGTCACCTATTGTATATCACTATATATATTTAGAGATGAATACGGGACTAACGTGATAGATGACAAAGCAGTTTAGGGTCAGAGACCTCATTTGACTTGTTTATAATCAATGGTATAGTACTATGTGGAGATCTCTTCAGTGGTTGAGCATACCAAGCTTTACTATATTCTTTCTGAGTTGGATAGTCTGCAAAACTTTCTTTTGTAATAAGCATATACCTTGTGCCAAAAGTGCAAGAGATCTGCATCGCGCTGGTTAACAGCTCTTGAAGCTGGCTGCAAAGTATTGTCTTCCACGAAAGTAAAGTTATCATTTGCAGGATCCGAACCCATGTATAGAAATAGATCCTCCACGTCAAGTTTTATATCGCCGTATTGCATGACATGGGATCCATAGTAAGAATTCTCATTAGCAGTTCGTTTCTTGACCTGCGAATATTTACAATAATCCATTTAAGCAAAATAAACGAAAGTCTAGTCCTTCACTGCAATACGAATTAGCCTTCAAAGCGGCTCAACGTAAAGAAATATTGACCATTTCTTACCAGCTGGTACTGTTGCCTCAAAGTTTCGGTTCGTAGATTGTGTATGTCACTGTACACAAAATCAGAGTAGTAATCAAAATATGGTATGATAGGGCATTTATCTCAGAATAAGTGCAGAACTACAACACCGCGATACATAGAACACCAAACACTCATTAGCCTGTTAGTTTTAGGAGAAAATGTCAAGTGCATCCGTCAATCAGCTTCAGTGAAGTATTTAGTATAAACAAATGAAAACCAAGTCAATCCTACGCAATAATGCAAATGAAATACCTATCTTCCATCCAAGCAATGCTGTACAGGTCGCCAAGGCATGTGTCGTACTCAGGTGGAGGGCCAGGGTAATCTCCGGGACAGTACGTTCCCCAGCTACTCTCTTCTGCATTCGAAGCAGTTGTTGCATATATGTTTAAGCCCTCAGGGAGAAGACCTTCAAATATGCTCCCAGATTCACACGCTTCTAAGTAAAATACCTAATCGACGGATTCCCAATCAGATATTGCTTCGCAAACACAACTCTAACTGCAAATATATAGTGAAGAATATGAAATGTTTATACCAAGCTCTTGTATGCTCCAGAAGCATGCATCTTTTTCAAGGCATCGTTCACGTCATCCGCATACAGATTTGGACTGGTAGGCATCCCTGAGCATGTTAACAAAAATTATATTCAGCAGATGTAGCAATGAAGATTAGAATTCAAACACTTTGTTAAATGAACGGTGGTGAACTGAAATATGATTAGTTACTAACCAAGCACACCAGGTCCACCATGATCAGTATAATATATGAAGACATGATCTTCAGGACCACTATTGAGAACCTTTCCACTTCCTCCTGTTAACGCAGATTTATTCCCGAGAAGCACAGCCAAAAAGTTGTTGACGGTGACGTCATCGCCAACGTAGTCCTGCACAAGAATTACCCTGATGATGAGGTAACGAAATCATAGTTCCTAAACGAAACTCGTTGAGAAACGTCGACTCGCCTTTGGAACTCCTTTGTAAACATCATCACCGTCCGGCTTATTGATGATGACTCCAGGCCTAGGGTTCTCTTCATTGTAAGCGATGTCATCGTACATAAAGACGATGATATTCTCATCCTTCAAACCACCTCTTTTTAGGATTTGATAGGCATGGCACACATCGGCCTAGTAGCAGATAGGATAAAGTTGTCGACGCATGAATTCAATGATCAGATAACTCAAACTCCAAACAGGTGCAGCACGTCACTACAGCTTGGTACGTAAACAACACGAATATTCATGATAAACAATAGAAAACTGAGCAATTAGTCAAGAAAATAATTAATAACATGTCAAATCAGCATTAAAATATTTAGGTGTTTGGCTGGACCACTTCCACAACTTTGTCAAAAAAGAAACTGCCACGACAAGCTACCATGTCTCCCACCTAACTCGCGAGAATCATAGCAATCCGTCAAAGAAAGCAAGCGTTAATTGGCATAACTGTCATTTAAGAATTTCAATGATCATCCATTTGAGGTAGCCCACGCACACCAGGGATGATCGAAAGCTAAAGACTTCATACGAAGCATCGCACGAATTATCAGGAAACAAACAAATAGCACCATCGATTCATAAAAAAATTGAGAAATGAGCAGAGTTAACACTTAAATTAGCTGAATTTCAAGGGTTCATATGTGGACGAAGGTCTCATAACATGATCGGAATTTACCTGGTGCCTGTAGTTGCCGTAGCCAGAAGAGCCAGCCAACAGCACGGCCCATCTAGTCCCGACGACACCGCCGTCGTCTATTCCTTCGGAAGGAAGCTTAATGAAAAACTCGCGGCCGTGTGCAACGGTCACGATCGAGAGTGCTGCAAGGACGAACAGAACGCCGGCGGGGTACACCATCATCATAAACTACTGTGCTCACTGCTCGGATTATATCTAACTTTCGATTTCGGGGGAAAGTATCTTAGCTGAGTAGTGAGTGGTGGATTCATTTTATAAAGAGATCGCAGGTCCACCGGAGTTGGAATCGTCTGCTTTGCGGACCACAAGACGTCGGATGCTAGTTGACACGTGGCGCGGCTCGGTCGATAAATGATGATTTCTAACTCATTAGCTATAATTTCAAATATACAAAATATTCAGTGGTACCACTATCACCTTTAAATTATATCAATATTTTGGCACACCGGATGTGTTTGCATGACAATATAAATTTATAATATTACTTTATATTTTAAATTTTAATAGGTGAAATTAGAATGTTGGAATTAATTTTATATTATTTTTAAGAATTAAAAAATGATTTCAAGGATGTAATGATGGTAAATTTAAAAATAGTGATAGAATGGTAATTTGTGACTGCTACATCAAATCAATTTGGCATCAGTTACTATTAAGTCACTCTCCCTTAACAAAATAGAAAGATAAAAATTGATCAGAGTGGATTTATAGTCCTCCCTATTTTGGTCTCTCGGAAAGTTATCGCAAAAAATTGTATTGTTGACTTAAACTATGATTATCAACATACTCCACCAGACATGAGAATGAAATAATATTTTCTCTCTCCTCCACAACCTACACCTCAACTCAACCTCAATAATTTTCATATTTTATCAACAACCAAACACAACACATAATATTTATTTATTTTGTTATCTAATAAATATATGGGGTCTTTATACATAAATACCCCCTATGTTGTAATTTATTACCATGTCAGTATTTTTTATATGTAGCTACCTAACAAAATAACTTTTTTGCAGATAGGTACCCGATCGCCGCAGGTACGACATACAACACATTTGGATACCCTATATCAACGTATTCTGGTACGTAATACGTATAGAAAATGGTACGTCGTATTAGCACATTTAGGTACGCCCTATTGGCACATTAGGTACGCCGTACAAACACATTTATGTACCCTACTTCAACGTGTTATGGTACGCAACACACACATGAAGGTACGACATGACCGAAGAGACTGGTACAAATTAAATCGGGTACCTATCTGTAAAAATTTCGGTACTGGTATGTAAGTTTTTATTCAAATAGGTATTTATGTGTAGATACCCATAAATATTTGTATTTTATAATTATTTTTATATTATTGAAAATGTGTGCAAAATGTATTAAATTATATTATATTAAAAGCTATTAATTATTAGAAAAAATATGATACACTCACAAATTCTCAATTACAAAATAAAATTACAAGAATTAGATATGAGAAAATAATATAAATTATACGAGATTATACGCAAATAGATGATTTGAAATTGTGAATAAAAAATGTATCATTATCAGTCTCTATTTATAGAGAAAAAATCATGAACTTTTGTGATAATAAGAAATAAAAAAATTAAGAGTTAACTGAAAATATCATAAAAATCTCAAAAGATCTTACCTTTTGACACTAATGACATTATTGTATAATGTTAGAGACATTGAGATTTATGCACAATTATGTCAAGTTCAAGGTTGGTCTACCAGCCTGGTGTCACAATTTATTTTATTTTTGAATTTTTGAATTTGGTTTTTTTTTTTCTTAGTGCAAGAACAGTTGTCTAGGTTGTTAATAAACAGTTTTAGCTATACATGTATCATAGTCCTTGATGAACTCTTCGTTGTCTACCACACAAGCATACATCTCTCTTGGAGTACATGATAATCATATCAACATTCAAGACTTACCTTACCATCTATTTTTTTTTTAAAAAAATACGAACTTGGAATCCATGGATTGATTGTATATGGATGTGAATCTCCTTAGAACAAAACCAAAATACTTTGGGAAATGGAATATTCATCTTTGTGCATCTATCCAAGAAAGCGAAATAGTTAAATACATGATGGCGAAGTATTTTCGTTTTGTCAACTATGAGGCCTTACATGAAAGTTGCATTATTATATAAAAGATGTTATGTTGCGTAAGGACGAAAACTTCCTTTAATCAATTGAGAAAAGACGCAAAGTGTATTATTGCTTTGCTCATTAAAAGGAAAAAAATCTGTGTCGCGGTTGTAACATTGATCAACTTGACAGCTCCATTTTATGATGCCAACTTATCCTTTATCAACAGATATTTGTAAATTGCAGGTCCTATAAGTTTTCATAACATATATTACATATATATAAGAAGAAATAACATTTATAATAGTGACATAATCAGAAATATAACATTATAATAGTGACATAATCAGAAATTATAACTTGAAAGAGTCGAAAAATGCTTTCAAATGACGTTTTCATAACATGTTTGCTTTATATATAAATATAAAATTATGGAACATATTTTGGCTCAATAAACAAATTATTTAATATAATTCAAAATGATAATGTAAATATACGTCTTTTTACTATTAATTTAAATTGCACTAAAATCATGGTATTAGTTTACTTAATCTTTTTGAAATAGAATTATTGTTAATATTATTTACGAATATGATCATCATAAATGTAGAGAATTTTTCAAGCCCAATTCCATCCCAAATCCAAGCCCATTGTTTTAAAACGCGTTGCATCGCGCGCGTCGACGCGCGTGATCGCGTGTTTTTTTTTCATAAAACGCGTCGAAGCGTGTCTTATTTAGCGTTTATTTTTTTTTTAATATTTTTTATTTAGCGACGGTTTTTCCGTCGCAAGTCCGTCGCAAACCATATTAGTAATAACGTTGTAATAATAATGAGGAAGGAGACAAATTTCAGAGTTCACGTGGGTGTTGTGTGAGTAGCGTGTGTCAGTGTGTAAGGGAAAACAGGAAGTTATTGACATAAAGTTTTTTATTTTTAGTTACTTCTTATTTAAACTTCCATCAAGTAATTAAAACGTCCTTATTTTGAGTAGTTTATATGATAAAAATACTTAAGCATATCCAATTTGTTCCTTATTTTTTGACGATCATAATAACATACATATCATATATTTTTTGATATCAATATAATTTTCGATAATTATAAGGATTATTTTAATAGGATTATTTTAGTTGGACTGACGATAAATAAAAATAGGAATAATTTATAATTAATATGTGTCCCTATTTTATGTTTTTGAGACTATATAAACTTTTTAATATAACGTTCATATATATATTTAAATTTAAATTTTAATCAATAATTTGTAGCTTATTTTTTATTTCATTGAATTTCTAGAGAAAATATTGATTATTTAGTCCCATAACTACAATAATTACATAAAAAGTAACCATATTTATATTTATTATATATTATATATAATTTATTGTATTAATATCTAGATTATCCGAAATACTCACGCAATGCGCTACACTATTTACGCTACGCGCTACCAACACTAAAACGCGACACACTACGCTTTGCGCTTTTTAAAACATTGCCCAAGCCCATATAAGTTTGTCGGGTTCCTCTCTAAAATCAAATTGATAATAGAGGGAGTTAGCCTACAAGCTTATATACTGGACGAACTTCCTCGATTTATCCAATGTTGGACTCGGGTTTGACACTCAACAATCGTCCCTTCAAACTCAAGGCCACTCAACGGGCCTTCCTTTCAACGATTATCTGCACCAAGCGCTTCTCCGCAATCATTGCACCAAGTGCTTTCTTTCATCGCAGTTTAACAATCGTCTTACAAGGTCGGGTACACACCACCCACATCGGATCTGAGCTAGAATTTCTCTCTATCTGAAGATCTGAAGGTCGCGTGTTCGTTCCATGCTCACCGCACCAATATAGGGATTTTTGAGGCCCAATTCGAGCCCAAACTCAAACCCATACATACTTGTGGGGTTCATCTCTGAAACCAATTGGTAATAGAGTGAGAGCATATCTACTTGATGAACTTTCTTGACACGCTCAAATACTAGCAAGTGTACTAGGTCGTGCAAGTAGTATAAAACGGACGAAGTCCGAGTATCGATCCACGAAGACAGCTCGATTAATTCCAAGAAGATATTCCTAATTCTAATTTAAACTAACGGAATTTTTATAGTTTTGATGATTTGATAAAAGAGATAAAAGACGCAAATAATAAGATAAACGCAAATAAAACAGATAGGATAGAGCAGTTGACGACGACGTGATCAAGACACATGCTCGGCACAAATTACTCCTACGCTTTCATGCAATATAATCTATCTAATCATCATGAATCAAGTCAAGGTAGAATTTCCTAACATACGTGCTACTCGTTTGTCCCGCAATAGCAACCCTACGTAAATAGAGAACCAATCAACTATATGTCTATATGACTGTAGTTCCTATACATGCATTCGATCTTTATGAAATTCCCCGAGTTTAGACGCTTTCGGCGCCTAAATTATCGGAAACCACACATACGAAACCGAATTCCATCTCTGGTCGGTTTACGTAGTGGTATTCAATGTTTTGTTCTAATCGGTCTAATCACTTAGTCCGTCTCATAAACCAATCAATAATCATACGCATGGAGGCCAATCACACGTACGCATATGAAGCACAAACAAAGAATACGTAACTCAAATCATATGATTAAATAAAATAATAATTGCATTAATACGTAGTCATAATCCGGCCTCACACGGCCTAAATCACAAAAGAAATTAAGCTAACATGGGAATAAACGAAATCAACAATGAATTAAACATTGTTGAAAACGAGATAATAAGGTATAGAATTCGCCCCTCACGATGCTCGAGTCGTCACGCGTCGCCGCGGCGTCTCCCGTCGTGAACGAGGGAATAACGCCTTGGAGACCCTCGGGATCGCTCTTAGCTTTCTCTAGTCTTCTTCGCCGTCAAAAGTTCCTCGCAGCCGTCGCAAGGTTTTTCTTATTTGCTGCTGCCCTTCGCTCTATTTTATTTTCTGTCGCGTCTCGCCCTCGTCTAAATCTCTGTATTCGCCCCCCTCTTTATAGCAATCGCATGGTCTATGTACTAGTGAGGTTGGCCGAATTAATCTCCCAAGATTTTCAAATCTGTTTTGAATATTTGACTGATTCCTTGATCTTTGAATATTTTCCTTCAATGAGTGTGTGATGTGGCATAAAATCACTTGCTCTTCACGTCATATAGCTGCAAAAAAATAGGAAAGTTTGGTAAATTTGCAAGGCTGCCCCAACTAATATAGAAAATAGCAAAAAGATCCTCTAAGATTCAAATCGTTCCAAAAGTGCCGTTATTTTTCCTTTGTTGATCTCGTTTTCTCGGACATCTATCGAAAATAAATATTAAACATAAATATAGGATATTCGAGGGAATTTTTGGTAGATAACGATCGGAAGTGCACTTTCACGGGTAATAAAATTACGTGAAATCCTAACTTATCATTTCTCGATTTATCCGATGTGAGACTTGGATTTGACACCCAACGATCCTCCCCTTAAACTCAAGATCACACAACGGTCCTCCCTTTCGACGATTATCTGCACCAAGCGCTCCCATCGCAATCATCTGCACCAAGCGCTTTTTTCCTCGCTGTTTACCAATCGTCTTACAAGGCTGGGGATACACCACCCACATCATTTATGGGCTAGATTTCATTTTTTTTAATCTGAAGGTTACCCTCACGTTTCGCTCCACGCTCACCGCACCAATATAGAAAATTTTCAGGCCCAGTTCCAACCCAATCCCAAGCCCATATAAGCTTATGAGTTTCCTCTATACTACCAATTTTGTAATAGAGGGAGTTAGCCCGCAAGCTTATATACTTGACGTACTCCTCGAGTATTCAATTGGGATTTGAGTTTGACACCCAACAATAAAAGAAGTAAAATAACATAGAAAGCAATTACAATGAATAAATAATTTATATTAAAATTAATATTATTAATAAATTTAATTAGTTGAAATTTCGAATATTAATAGATTTTGGTAATGTTACTTGGGATGGGCCTATGTAATAGTTATTAATATTTGTAAATATAGCCCAACAAATATTCAGCCCACAGGACAATTTATGCTTCTTTTCTAATCATCCTCCTCTTACACGAATCTTCTTAAAAAAAATACCAATGTCGACGCCATCAACCACCACCCTTGTTGTGCCCGCCGCCGGGGGGTCCGTCGACCCCTCTGACCCCCCTCTGATTACGTCGCTGGTTGGAGGTGACGAAGATGTTGAGATGATGGAGCTCGAAGATGGTGAGTGTGCTGATGAAACATCAAGGACTCAATTAAATCAAGAATCTGACAAGAGGAAATTGAAAAATAAGAAGAAGAAAAAGCGCAGCAAACGGAGAAGGGGTGGAAGCACTGTTTCTGGGCCGAATGTGACTGATATTAACAGGTTCGTTCATTAGGAATGAATAATTGCTGTTAATCCCTTTTTTTTTAATCTCCCCATCGTTCTTCTTATCGTGACTGCGTCCTCTAATTTTCTTCCTTTTTCCTCGAATTTAGGTTTGTTTTGGGTACCTGCAAGCGTCTGAGAGAGAAGAAATCTTATCTTATGTGGACTGCTGCTGGGGTTCTTGGTATCTCGGCCCTGAGCGATCTTGTCAAAGAAGTAACTCCCCATTTGATTATACGCATTCATTGTGTAATCGCATTACAGATTGATTAACCAATTCATAACTAGATTACATAATTCTCTGCATTTCGATTTACAACCCCTTTTATGGGTGGATCATATATTACGTGCTCCTTGCAGGTGGATGCGATTCAAGCTTGCGGAGGGCAGAAGACAGCAGATGGGAGACGGCTACGTAACGGGGGAGGGGTATTGTGGAACATTATCAAGGCACGTGATCCAAATGCTTACAAGGAAATCATGAGGAACGGAAAAGAATTTGAGGTTTCTCATCATCGTACTCTTTAGTGGATGGACACGACAAGGTGTTCCGATGTTTTTTTTTTCTTTCTAATGTGAGAGTAATCACTTTAACGTTGCGTTGTGCAGAGTCAATTCAAGAAGCAATATCATGGACCTGAAAAGACGGCAGAAGCTTCTTCTGAAGGTACTGCTGGTGCTGACGTGGTTAAGCCCAGCGAGTCGAAAACTCACCCGCAGATTGAACGGTCGCATGTGTCGGTTCACGATCGCATGCGCATGCCAGTGACATATGACGATCTGTTCGAGGAGGAGGACGACGACGTATAATAGCAGCACACTCCCCTTAAAGGCGTCTTTTTTTCAAATGCAATGCAATGTAGATCTTCGAGGCTTTTGAGTTGTTCTGTTATTAGAGTTGAACTTGCTTTGTTTACAGTGTCCTCCTTATGAGCTTAGTATTATAAATTTCTTACAAATCATAGGACGCAGTTGATCTTTTCTTCTCCTTTTTTCAGTAATCGTCCTTCGATAATCTCTCACACCTCAAATCAAACGTGGCAACAACGGGACGGATGTGGATTTTGGTCCTACCTAATTGTGTGAAAGTATTAAATTAACTCTTGCTCTTGCATTGGGACATCAGATACATACACAGACATTTGTTCGATTCTTGGTAATAAAAAGTGAAACGAATCACACAATACAAAGTCCTGCGCGCCTTTTTCACATCATTAGAGTAGAGTGAGGTTATAATATCTCAAGATATATATATTACACATCATCTGTATATGTATTTGGACAGCGGAAACTTGAGACTCTTTGCGACCTGCAAACAATTCGAGCACCGAATAATTACAATGTTTATTGCAGAAGCGAACACATGGTATGTATTTCTTACCTTCAAAGCCATCTCTTCGGACACGGTGGATCGATAGCGAACGGAGCCTTCCAATGGGCAGCTGCTAGCTCCTCTGCTAATAAAGTTGGCATTGCACAAGCTTGACAATTGCAAGAGAATATTAGACATCATATTCTCATCATCGTCCCCATGAGATGCAATGCATTGAAATATGGCCAACAATCTCTCGAGTGGGAAAGTCCCAGGCCCTTTCATGAGCGATTCTTGTTCTTTAGTCTCCTTTTTCTCCATGGACTTCTCAGAGCTCCTACTCCATGATCAACAACCGATAGTTATCTTTCTTTTTAAACATGTTCACAACACCTAATCTTATCTATGCCTAACCTCTTAACTCATACTTGTTTTTCACCAACAAATATTATACAATGACGTACTTTAAGCAAGGCAGGGAATAGCATATAATTCGAAACATACAGAAGGGGATCACTAAAGCATTAGCGAACAACATTTATATATTATGCTTAAACTGGAATATCTTTGTGCTAATCACTTACTTCCTCTTTCTTTTTCGATTATCAGATCCTCCAGTCGAATCAAAGAGCGAGGCGTCTAGGGTTGCTGGATTTCTTGAAGCAAGGAATGCCGAAATAAGAAGGTATTTTGCAGACGTGGAGATATGAAATTCAGCTTCATCAACATTTCCACTCGATCCTTGCTTCTCCATTGTAGTGCCGTCTCTGTCTGGCGAAGGTTTAGCAGATGGGCGGTTCCAAGTCTCATTCAGAAAAAGTGTCATATGCCGTTGAACATGACTGTATAACTTTCTTTTCAGGTCTTCACCAGGAACAACATTGAGATTGTCAAGTGGCTCGCAGTACTTCTCGAACAATGGCGAAAACAGAGTGCATAACTCATCAACCCTTCTTGTAACTCTACAGAACGGTCTGAGCACCAAACTGTTCGACATAAAACAAAAAGAGTTAATCTAAAGAAATAGAATTTAGAAAAAAAAAAATGAGTACCATGAGCGTTAACGATAACAGATTAATAATCTACATACTTCAGGAAAGAGGAATAAAGCTTTGGGTTTGGTTGGTTTTTCACAAGTATCTGCCTGAGATCATCCTCATCATAATCAGGAAAGCGAACGGGGAAGGGATCATCTTCATAAACCGTTTCTAATTCAAATGTATCTCGGGATGTTCTACTAATGAAAATAAAGCCCAAATCGGGCATCTTCAACAAATTATGCAAGTTAAATAGAACCGCAAGACAATTTGCACCCTTTTCCCATTCTCTAACTCGCTCTATATCATCAAATATCAAGTAGACCATCCTTCCATTCATTTGCGATGAAGCCGAGTTCTGATTGCTAGATTTCCTTGAAGTACATTTTAAGCTGTCTAGAACACCACGCAGCGCTTCTCGAATTAGATTAACAAAATCGGACGTTTTCTCACATCGCTTAGCACTCGAATAACCATTGCCTTCACTCTTCCTGTGTAGTAAGAGCTGATTGAGGAGAGATTCGAACAGTATCCTCGGACTATAACAAGTAATACAGCTGAGGTAAACAAAGGGGCGCCTCAAATGCTTGAATATATTGAGTACAACTTGCGTTTTTCCCGTTGAGGAACTTCCATAGACGAATAATGGAAACATGGGGGAATTCAAAGGCCCTATGAGATTAATCAGTTCAAGAATCTGCTCACGCCTCCCCGGATACAGATTTAGTAACTCGTTGAGACTCAAAGATCCACCGTTACAAAATCCTAGGGCATTGATGTCTACAGAGGGCATATTCGATTTATTAGCAGCCTTTGACACAATGGTTGGAGCTTTTGAATTGGGAGTAGTAACAGCTGAGGAGGATGACCTTGTGCTTCTTCGCTCGCTTCGCAATAATTCATCTTTACCCATCACTGTGGACATGAACAAATTGAATCCGAAAAGCAGCACAGTTAAATGAAAGTTCGTAGAACTAAAACTGAAACTGAACACGATAGGTCAGACAGCTAACATGTGAAATACTCGAAATTGTGACACAAAGCTCGTAAAAGGAGAAATGTGTATGGAACAAATGTTACCGTACCTAGAAGTCAACCTCTCTTTTTCCTTTCTGGAGAATCAGAACTCCCACCAACGTTTTGTACCCTCTGTTAACGAATCCTGGAATGCTCGTGTTTTATAGGCCAGATCGGAGTTGCAACGGTCATTTATCCCCTAGAACGGCCATTTTGCGGAGTTTGAAATCTTAGGGTTTCAGAGGTTTGGACAGTGATGAGCGTTGGCGGGAGGTAGGAGACGATGTATATTTAATTATATTTAACATTTTATATTTACGGATTATTTCCTATTGGGCCTATTTTATATTTTCGCCCTGTGAACCGTAACTAACGTCCGCTATAGCCCAGATAATAATTGGAGTATATTTTATGGCCCAATATGATATTTAAGGTTTTTATTTAAAAAAATAAAATTAAATTCAATTTATAAATATCAAGTTGTAATTAAAGAATTTAACTATCTCTATATTAGAATTTTTCTAATATCACATATTTATTGTTGAGGAGTGCGAGCCGAAAACTCGTCGGAGGTCGCCGGAAATGGCCGCGGAAAGGGCCAGTCGAACTAGGATCTTAGCTGAAGCTGAAAACTGATGAATTATGCTGAGGATGATCGCGAGCTTCACGAGCCGTCGGATGGTTTCCGCGAGATCTGATGGACCAGATTAAAAGCTGGGATTTTGAATGTGAGACGTCGGATCGCGCGCGAAAGCTATGGACGGCCGAGATGCGATATTAGCAGATGACGCGGATGACTAATGATGACCGTAGGATGATGATCGGACGATACAAGATAAAATCGGATTTTCACTTAAAGAGTCGCATGAGTGTTGTGCTGGGTCACGCATTTTGCACATGGCGACGTGGCGAAATCTGGTATGCTGGATCGGATCCATCGGACGGACAGGATTGGACGCGAGACATGTTTTAAACATGAGCTGAAGTCTATATATATATCAGTTTTCAGTTTCGAGTTACTATCTTTCCGAGCTTATATCTTCTTGCAGAGTGAAAATCATCATGAGTCGTAAACACGAAACTTGTAGAGGACTGTGAGGGCTGTAACTTTTATGTTGGTGGTTTAATGAGAAGAAGCTCGGTTGATCCGTGGACGTAGGCCAAACTTGGGCCGAACCACATTAAAACAGTGTTAGAGTGTGTGCGTTTTCTATTGCTGTTTCGAGCTGATTTGAGCTGGAGATAGCTTCGATCAGTGAGAGCGATTAGTATACACTTAAAGGACATCCAAATACGAGTCTAACGGCGGTCCTCGATCAACAATTGGTGCGGTGAGCGTGGAGGACGGAGCTATCTTCCCGGGAGTGACCGCAAGAAGCTCGATTTGGGGAATTTCGATAGGTCATGCGATTTGGACCTAGGGCTGAAATATTGGGCGGGCCGGCCCGCCCGGCCCGAATATAGCGGGCTGCCCGATTTTTATCGGGTCGGGTCGGGCTGGCCCGAAATTTAATGGGCCTAATATTCTTCAGCCCAAACCCATTATGTCATGGGCCGGGCCAGCCCGTCGGGCTAACGGGCCAAATTTTTTAGTTTTTTTTTAAAATTTTTTATTTCAAAATCTTTTATTTTTTTCAAAAATACTTATATTTTATACTATTATTATACCCAATATTGCAAATATATAGTTACAAAAATTTTATATCCCATAAATTTATCAAAAATATTATTTTTTACATATCAAATTGAATTATATAAATATTATAATTGAATTTTATAAACATTATATATAGAAATTTTTTAAAAAACACATACAACTAACGGGCCGGGTTTGGCCCGCAGCCCGTCGGGTTTTTTGGCCCGTGGCCCGTTAGCCCGCCGGGCCTAATGGGCCCGATTGTTTATCGGGCTGATGAAATTTAGGCCCAAACCCGATATTTATCGGGTCGGGCCGGGCTAGCCCATGGGCCGCGGCCCAAACTTTCAGCTCTATTTGGACCTATTGAAGCTGCGGTTCAAGTCTCTTTCGACTCAGAAGAGGCTTGAGGAGGCTCTGATGCAGGTGGAGGTGTTGCAGGCTGCCACGGAAAGTGCATCAGAGGGTGAAACCACGGCGGAAACGCGGAAAAAAAAGCTTGCGAAAGCTGTCGAAGTTTGGTGACGATTCGGGGCAATTGCGGTTTGAGAGAGGTGTTGCAGGGATCCAAGGTGATGCGAGGTTGGACCTGGGGATAAGGAGGAACCTCGTGTGGATCGGGAGGGCTGGAGAACAGTGGAGCAACGCGAGAACCACAGAGAACAGATCAACGCCGGAGACAGAGCAGGCTGGTTTTCGGCCGGTTTCAGAGGCACAATTTTCGTGTCTCGAAGGGTTGTCCGGAGGAGGCAACTGGTCCTACGTGAAGTAGGAAATGTGGTGGCTCGAATGGTGCTCGAGGGAAGCCACGGGGACCTCGGCTTGAGGTGGAACAAGGTCGTGCAAGTACCTTGGTTGGAGCAGTTTTCGACAGAAACTGCTCGGAGCTGCGATGTTTGGAGCTCGATTGCGGCTGTTTAGGGCTTGAGGTGGAGGCCATTCTACCTCGGATGAAGAGTATTCTCAGGCCACAAGAGCGGGTGAGCTCAGAGGTGGAAGAGATACGGAGGCCGGGGTCGAAACGACGGGCAAAAGTTCGACATGGATCATAGAATTCTGCTGTAGCAGAATTTTTCTGTGGCTGCAGCTGATGATGTGATGCAGGTTGCTGAGGCTTCGGGAGCGAAGAAGGCCGATATGCAGGTGCTGGCTAGCCGGAGATGGGTCGGGAAAAGGGCTCATGGCGCTAGGAGCAAAGGTCTTCATGCGACGAAGACGGTGAGCTCGAAAATTCCCAGTCGACTTCATGTGGGAAATTTCAAGCCCGCTTGGAGTTTGACGAGGGTTCGTTCGAGGCTCAGGGCTCTTGGAGGGGCTGGATGATCAACCGAGAGGGGCTGCGAATCGAGGTGGAGCTTTGGGACGAGAAAACCGAGCTCGGGTGAATGATTTGCAGCTGAAAAGAAGACAGTGATGAAGCTGATTTCTGGTAAGGTTCGGGGCGAATATTCGGGAGGAGTTTGGGCTGCGAGGAGGATTCCGGGAATTGAAATTGCGAGTTTGCCGTCTCGAGGTGGAGTTTGTTGAGGAGTGCGAGCCGGAAACTCGCCGGAGGTCGCCGGAAATGGCCGCGGAACAGGGCCAGTCGAACTAGGATCTGAGCTGAAGCTGAAAACTGATGAATTATGCTGAGAATGATCGCTAGCTTCACGAGCCGTCGGATGGTTTCCGCGAGATCTGATGGCCAGATTAAAGCTGGGATTTTGAATGTGAGACGTCGGATCGCGCGCGAAAGCTATGGACGGCCGAGATGCGATATTAGCAGATGACGCGGATGATTAATGATGGCCGTAGGATGATGATCAGACGATACAAGATAAAATCGGATTTTCACTTAAAGAGTCGCATGAGTGTTGTGCTGGTGTCATGTCCCGGCCAGAACCCACCACCGAGAATTGCGGCCAGCGACCATCTGGAAATTTCAAATTAGTCCAGTACTTTAGTATTTTCATATTATACCCCTAAATTACCTTTTGTTGCAAATTAGCCCCTTCAAGTGTCATTTTCGTTTGGCTAGTGGAGCGCCTCTCAAATCTCAGAACTCCTGCAGTAACCATGGCCACAAAGACATTAGGACCAATAAGAATATTTGCTTTTACTTTATTTTTTATTAGTTTATGTAAGGGGAACAAATATATGTACACAGCTTTTGGCTACTTTACGGTTGATGAATGAAATTTCTAAATTCTATTCTCTTTCCTCCTACTCTTGTATCTTCAACCTCTTTTCTTCTTCTCAAATCTTAACCCCCTTTCTCTTGTTTCTAACTCAGATTTCCCAATATTCACAACATAAATACTGCTACATCGATAGTTATTACAGCTGGGTCACGCATTTTGCACATGACGATGTGGCGAAATCTGGTATGCTGGATCGGATCCACCGGACGGACAGGATTGGACGCGAGACATGTTTTAAACATGAGCTGAAGTCTATATATATATATATATATATATATATATCAGTTTTCAGTTTCGAGTTACTATCTTTCCGAGCTTATATCTTCGTGTAGATTGAAAATCACCGTGAGTCGTAACTTGTAGAGGGCTGTAACTTTCATGTTGGTGGTTTAATGAAAAGAAGCTCGGTTGATCCGTGGACGTAGGCCAAACTTGGGCCGAACCACGTTAAAACAGTGTTAGAGTGTGTGCGTTTTCTATTGCTGTTTCGAGCTGATTTGAGCTGGAGATAGCTCCGATCAGTGAGAGCGATTAGCATACACTTAAAGGACATCCAAATACGAGTCTAACTGCGGTCCTCGATCAACATTTACGATTCACTAAATCAATTGAAACATCTTATTATTACATTCGAATTCGATTATATGATTTTAAGCGCGCAAAGGTAAGCGAGTTTGAGTTTGTGCGTGCGGTGTAATTGTAGTGGACTTGGGCCTTGAAACCCAATACTACTATAACCATTGATCATTTTCAATTTCAACGCAATTGAATAAAAGAGGACAAGTGAAGCTTTAGATGCAGCCAAAGCACTACTAAATAGCCTTGAAGGAGGACCAAGAAATGGATAGTTAACACCAAGGAATAGATATACATAACAAAATACTTTGATCTTTCCCAGGCTGGTAATATGAAACCAAGAGAAATTAAGCTTATATTAATGCAGCAGCATTTTGTAGTAGTATGTAATAGACGTGTAGCATATAGCTAAGGTTTATTTATAGATTGATCAACGGCTATAGTGCCGCCCTTCTGCAGCAGCAGCAAATCGTCTTTGAACATTCCTCATATGAGCGGCGGCTGCTTCTTCTTCTTCAGTTGGAGGATTACTATCATCATCATTCACAGCAGCAGCAACTTTTCTCTGATTCATCTCGGCATACATTTCCTCTATCATTGGCTTCCACAATCGAACGCGAGCATTTATAAACCAATTCGAAACCTAAAAAAACAAGACACGGATCATGCAGTGAGCAGATACACAGATAGAGAGCTACTATATGAGTTTATTATTATTATTATTAAGCAAATAAGCAGCAGCACCTGGCTCCTTGTCAAGCCACTCTTGAGCGCAAGCAAGTGCTTCTCTGCATCCTTGGGATACCTGCACAACGAGCGTTGTTCGTCAATTAATCTTCCATTTCAAATCCAGATCATATAATCAGAGTGGTTTAGTGAGAGCTTTACGGGTGAAGAAAGTTTTGGAACATCCAAGCCCTCAGTACAGAGACTGATCTTTCGGGCAATCCTCTTTGAGGCCTCCACAACTGTTGGTCTCTCTTCTTAAGCTGCTGGAGAGCCCATTGCTTCTGAATAAACGAAGCTTCGAAAGACTTGTCGCCATTGTCTTCTTTTGCTGCTGCTTCATCGTAATGATTATCGCAACCCATTGCAAGAATCTGACTGCTTATCCTGTCCCTGAGGTTCTTGCACATGAAAGAAATTGTCGGGAGTGCGAATCGAGCGTGCAGGTTAGGGTCCAATTCTGTTACTGCGTGAAATGCTGACACCACAGTGTGTATTTCATCTATGCATTGGCTGTAACGTTCATCAACCTAAGATACGAACAAGAACCAAATGATAATATATGACATGAGATGAGAGGAATTAAAGGAAGTCTTGGAACAGATAACCAATGTGGTCGGTTTTAGTACCTACCAGCTGTAACAAAGCTACAAGAAGCTTCTTCTTTTCTTCAGAATCCCTCTGTGCTGCTAATGGATTGCTCTGAAGCATGGATCTGCCATCTCCATTAACAGATGAAGAATAACAGTAAGCCATTTCTTCGAGGTTTTCAACTGCATAGAAAGCAATCTCAGCAAGAATCTCCTGCATCGCTTGCAGAAACATCCTAGATCCTCCCATAAATGGAGAAACTTTACGAGAATTATTATCGAAATTGTTATTGTTATTATTATAACTGCTGCAAGATGTGTGGCCGTCCATTGCAACCACGATTCTTTTCTCAAACGAATAATCTCCAGAGGAAGAACTCATCTACGAACACTGCTCTTGAACGTTTGGTGGTCGTCCTTGCACGAACTTCGGAGGGGCTTCAGACATAGAAAGACTAAGAGACAGCTCGTTACTTAAATGTCCTAAGTTGCCGCTGCTAGAGCTTGGCCGTGTCGTCCATGGAATCGAATGAATAACCCCAGTTCTTGCAAGTGCCCTATCGAGTAATTCTTGCGAGGGAGTTAGGAATTTGCTCAGTTCCCATTGGGAAGACAAGCCTTCTGAGGAGCCGTAGCAGCTTGAGCTCTTGAACAAAGAATTCACGACATTACAACCTTGGTTGCCTGCCGTCGACATACATGCAGCAAGAGCAAGTTCATCCACGAACTGATCGTTGTTCGTTTGAGGTTCAGCGACAGCCATGGAGGGTCGGCTCGGATTAACGTGCCCGTAAGACAAAGAATCGCCATGGATTATTGATGTTACGGGAAGTTGAGACATTATGTCGTCGTATCTCTGAGTTTGACTGTGGATCGAATCAGAACATCCAAAGACCACTGTCTGAGACGACGAGTTCTCTGTGGTAACAATGGAATGCGATTCAGCCAAGTTTCGCTGCATTATTATCGACCGCTTCTTCTCAACAAATAGTGGTAAATGGGACCTGGGATGATGATGAAGTATTCATCGCTCAAGAAACTGTATAATCATAACAGCCCCGTGCGAAATAATGCAAAACGATCGACATAACAAAGGAGATGTGCACCAAGATGAAATAGTATGATTCTTCATATGTTTCAGGAACACATCGGTATCAGGCGAAACTGATGAAATACGTGCAAAGGAGGAGTTTTGAAAACAAACTAACCTCGTTATCGTCCTCGGACTTGGGAAGACAAAATTTTACCGTGAGGCCATTGTAAGAGAAATAGATGTTAGAGCTAAAAAGGATCACTTTTTGGCGATGAGCAATGAGGGTTTGGTAGCCCTATTAGCAAAAGAAACTGAGAGCTTTGGTTGATCCTATATTTGATCAGAACGATGTGTAGTGTAGGAAATCATTGCCTACCCTTTTCTTCCCATTTACTGTATAAAATGAAAAGTTGAAGGAGCATTGATTTTTTTTTTCTTTTTCACCTTTTTAGTTTCAACGATAAAGAATAATAAGGGCAAGGATAATAATTCCAAAAACGAATAAGCCCCTCATGCAATTATAAACCCCGGCTGCTTCTGCTGCTGATGATGATGATGATAGTACATGAAAGAAACCATTCTGCAAAAATACTACAAACCAAAGAATAAAAGGCCAAAAAATGAATAAAGTGAGCTGTTTTGTTTCACTTGCACAAGAAAGAAAAGTGGGATTTCACCCAAGAAATTCAAAACCCAAGACACTGATTATTTCAGAGCTTTCAGAGAAACCCCATCAAGTATCATGATCGATCCCCACTCTTTTTTTTTTTTTTTTAACGTTGAACACATTAGCAGGTTAATAAACCAGGGGGTTGTTTGTTTAACAATCATACATAGCACAATGGATCATGGTATTTAAAGGACATCCGTTTATGCACAAGTCCATCATCAGAAGCAAAGATTGGTACTGTGTAAAAGCAGGATAAATGGGCCTATGCGCTGTACTGCAGATGTGTAGACCCTACTAGGCCGGGCAGATATGATATACAATATACAAATACATTCATACGTATATAGACAAATAACAGATAGAAAGATTTATTATTAGCTTATTATGGTGAATGTATTCTGCATGCAACTACACGAGAAGAAAATCGGGGTAAATTTTGTAGAAAAGTCAAAAATAAAAATATTATATCTATTATACGACGCAAAAAAATATTATATTTATTATACGACGCAGATTCACTCATTGCTGCTGCAGCTTTTGAGGGCCCATCATTTTTCTCTCTCTTTTCGCACCCACATTACAATCTAAATCGATTAATAGCAAACCAAACTATTTACTAAAAGTGATCAATTGATAAGAAAAAGAAAATATCTGGGATTCTTTCTGATGAGACTTGTGTGCATGGGCATAGCACCATTTCTATTATGGGGAGAGGAAAAAAAGACTCTACTTTTTTAACCACAGGGAGATGTAATGTAATGGGGTGACGAGAAAGGAGAGTAAAGAAGGTAAGAAAACAACATACTTTTGTTACCTGAAAGGAACAACTAAAGGGTTAAAGCAAGTTGATAAGGAAAGATGAAATAAAGGGGCTGTAAACACTGTTGCACGAGCAGTGTACTTTTAGTCATTGAATAGTGAGAGAGTAAGTACTATGCAATGATGATGCAAGCAATATTGGAACGGAGTTTAAAAAACAGATCTTTGACGGATTTATTATATGCGTGCATGCAAATGCAATTTCAATAGGTAGATATCTAACTTTTTCTGCTCTCTGTGGAAAATCAGATCTTTGGCTTTAAATTTTTTGTACGATTGTGCATTTGATTTGGTGGGATGTTCTAGGTGGATTCAATTCCATCTTATGAGTTCATTCTCGCAAAAAGCCCTTCATGTATAATATCGGCCCAATAACACATTTAGGCCTGCGTTGATTGACCATTTTAATTTGGACTGGATAATTTAATAAACTGGAAAAAATAAGAGCCTTTTTTCAGACCGAGAATATGACTGGCCCACTCACCTCACCATCAGTCAAGTCGTCCATGGAGCACATATGCCAAAGCAACAACTGCCAACTTCTGCAGATTCAACTTCACGACAGTGTCGGCAAACATCGTCGTGTCTTGGCCTGTATTTCCCTCGGGTATGTCCACGACATAGCTCTCCAAAACAATCGTATACGCTTTATTATTACCGTCCTCTGATGATCTACTCTTGACTTCGTTCACCGACGTCACCGACCTGTAATTCTTCAGCCTGTGATCGCCGCCGACGACCCTAAAACTAAGGATGCGCCTCTCTTCATCAAGAATCTCGAGCCTCTCGGTCGAAGTCGACGCCGGCAATCCAGACACGACGTTCACCTCCCTTATGCTGCCCACGCCGCCGTCTCCCACGATCAATCTGCAGCTTTTGACGAAGTGCTTGTACCTCTGAGGGTTGTCAAATCGCCGGACGATATTCCAAACTGCATCCGCCGGCGCGTCGATGCGTTGGCTGATCAAGGAAGTGCATGTGTTGGGAGAGGCCTCGAAGGTGTGGTGCGTAATAATGGTGGATTCGAGTAGGCTGTGTTCTTCTTCAGTTAAACGTCGGCCTTGATCATCATCATGACGAGGGATAATGCTTTCCCTGCTCATTGTATGTCAATTGTATTGTGTATATGTAATGGTCAGATGATGATGAAGAAGAAGAAGAAAGGACTTGATTTAATTCGAAACTGAAAGTTGGTTCCTTTAGCTTTCTTTTCCGAGGGAGATGACGATTGGGCGATTAATATACATACGAAACCAAAAGGTAACGTGTTGTGTTGAGAAGAAAGAGTTAGTTATACGTACGTATGTATACAAAAAATAAACATATACGTATAACAGTAGAAACCTAATCAAGATTTTGTTGTGTATCGTATAAAGATGGGATAGGTATTGAGGGCACTGACTAATAATATCTTTTTTTCTGTCATTCTTGTTTTTTATGGTTGTCCTGAATATCTAACTTTTTTCTTAACGAAGTAAATCGAACTGAATAAACGTGCTAGATAGAAGAGAAAGATCGGAAAATATAATTAAAAGAATATTCAAATCAAAGCAAAAAGAGGAACGTACTATCTTATGAACAGATCGAGAAGAGAACAATTTTGTAGGTCAAATTCGTTGAAAATGGCATAAGCACTTAGGGACATTGAAGGGGTGTGTGTGCACTAACTACTTTAGGAAAGCTTATTACCTACTCCTACTATATATACTCGATATATGGTTCCTTATAATGATGTGGAGAACGGAACAGTACATGTGAAATTACTCTTGTTAACTAATCATATGCGATGGACAGACAGTGTTACATAAAAGTAGTTGTATGTTATTACATTTTTTTAGATAAGTGGTGACACTTATTTCCTTTTTTTGTGCTCAGATATATGATTTTCATTATTGCTCACGGAAAGACCACATTTTCTGCTCCAATCCTTTCATCGGCAAGAGAAGAGACGAGCATAGCATATAGCTTTACATTCTGCAAATTGAAGGTAAGCAGGCGTTGAACTACGGAAATAAACCAAACGGGTCGGATCCTTACCCATCATCTAGTTGAAATCTACAATAGAATAGGTCCAAATAAGGCCCAAAACAATTTCTTTAGGCCTGACAAGTAGGCCCGGCCTGACCGATCGAGATTCACTGATGAAATGCACTGATAAAAAAGTACACATATTCCTTTGGTTTGGTCCACGCACGGCGACGTTGTTCTTGGTGGAGCACGTCTAGTCTTCGGTTTCGTAGGTGCTCACGCTTGCCAGCCAGCCAATAATTGCGTTCTTTCTAAAAGTAGAAATCTTTAGCTGCGAATTCATTAACTGCAATAGTCGGATAAACTTTGAAATCAAGACTTGCATATCTAATGAGGTCCACATCGTTATCTGCGTAAAGACAAAACGAAAGGCAAGGCAAGGCAGTGCAGTACAGTAGTAGTAAAGGCATTTCTTTGTCCTCACTTCACTTGGACCGAGTAACTTAACTCCCATCACATTCATCTCCCCTTCCCTCACTCACACTTGAGAACACACACACAAAACACAAATAAAAGTGGCGCATATTGTCGACGGCGAAATGACAGAAAGAGTGCACCCCAACCTACCGCTGCCGCCGTCATTAAAACCCCAGCCTATACCCCTCCGCCACCACCCATACCGTCCACCTATCATCGAAGCGGAACCGTGCAGCCCTCGCCCCAGCTGGCTCTCCCAAAGACGCCGCCGCGTTTGCCTCATATGTCTGTGGTCCGCCGTCGCCGTCCTATCCGCTCTCCTCCTCGCCACCATCGTATCCACTGCGCTGTACATCGTCTACCGCCCTCGCCACCCACACTTCGCCCCAACATCCCTCAAAATCACATCTTTCAACCTCTCCACCGCGCCGTCCGACGGAACCACGCGCCTCACCGCTAACGCCAACGTCACGATCTCTACGATGAATCCCAACGGAAAGATCACGTTTTTCTACGACCCCATGGCGGCGACGCTCTTCTCCCCGTCCGGCGTGGCGCTGTCCAATGGGTCGTTTCCGAGATTCAACAGTACGCCGAGCAGCATAAACGTGGTGCACGCGACAATGAGCCTGACGTCTCAGTTGCTCGACACTGACTCGGTGAGATCTCTGAGAGCAGATCTGTGGAGGAGAATTGGGTTGCCTGTGAAGATAGTTATGGAGGCAAAGGTGCGTGTGAGGATGGAGAAGAAGCTCAAGATGACTAAGATTGGGATTAGGGTCGACTGTGACGGAATTCGAGGGATGCTGCCCAGGGGTAAGACCGTCATTTCATCGGACCTTTCCAAGTCCAAGTGCAAGGTAGATTTCAGAATCTTGAAGCCGTTTTTCTAGTTTTCCTTTTTTTTTTTTTCTCTTTTTTTCTTCCCTTGTCGTTCGCGGGATGTTAAGTAATATATTTCATTTCCTGGTTAAATGGTGCACAAGTAAAACTAGTATTTTAAGTAAAAATCGGATTTTGAATGTCTCTGTTATGAACACAGAATTGAAAGGATTGAATTGGATGGGATGTGTAAAAAATAAAGGAAATGAAGAATGACGACAACATAAATTCTATACAAGGCTGTTGGCATATATCGGTCGGGTTCTTCATCAATTAAACGCTCATTTATTGCAGTTGTAACCTATGCCTTTATTGTACTTGTGATTCTGGAATATGAGTTGAAATGGAAGTTTTGTCGATTAGGAATTGTTTAGAACCGGGTTTTCGAACTGGACCGGAAAGTTTAGTGGCTTAACCAGTATACAACCGGAATCAAACCGATATAAAACCGATACATTTAGATTAATATATTTTATGAATGAATTAATCAAATAACATTGAAATATAAATATTATTAATAGTTTTTCATATTACAATTATATAAAAATATGAATCATAATTGAATAAAAGTAAATTGTGTTGATAATTGAAAGCAAGTTTTGTAATAGGATGTCAAAAATTAAATTTATAAATTTAGGGATCAAAACTAACAACAATAAAATGTTGGGCTCATAATTTAACTATAAAATAAAAATTGAAAGGGACTTGGGAGAATCCAATCTAGCCCACCTAATTTCCTTCCAAAGCTTTTACCACCAAAGCAATCCCACAATTGCAATTTTTTTCGGTTCCGTTTTCTTTTGTGGTTTTCGCATTTTTCTTGTTTTTTGTAATGTTAACTTAGACCGGACCGGGACCGAACCGAATTTCCGACCGGTTCGCCGATTTCTGGTCGGAACTGGCCGGTCTGGTCCGGTCTTAAAAACCTTGGTTTAGCCACATGCCCATCCTATCTCTTTCTGGCGGGCCGAGACTTGCTGGGCTCCGAAAGCCACGCACTTAGGCCTACGTAATAGTTAACACTGCCATATTTCGTCAGCTCAGGCCATGCAACGCAATGCGCAACTAAAAAATTCTGTCATAGTCCACAACATCAACATCGTGCCATACTTTTTCAATATATTCAATGTTCTTCAGCAAAAGAAAAAAGGCATTATAGTTCCATTTCACCGATTACAGACGGTGTTTGATTCTTGTTATGTTAAGATTGATTGAGTTCAAGATTCTCCTTCTTCTCATGTCTGATCTGCAAGCAAGCGCAGTGTTAGATTCTTTTATGTATTCAAGCTTTTTTGCCAATAAATGGTTGCCACGTATGACCCCACTCGTACTTTACATTGCATTACTTGATTGATACACACTCGTAAGTGCTTGTTTCTGTTAATCACGACTTTGACCTGTCAATTCCAAAACCAAAGGATAAGGAGCAATAGTGTAGTTCGATTTATATTTAATAAGAGCTGCTACATGTCGTCTACTACTTAATTATTATTCCCTTCATTATCTAATATAATTAATGTCATCAATACTTACATATGTTATTACGTCACAACGCCTTAATCGGTATAAGATTGAGTTCACGATTACTCTTCTATAGGATTTTCCTTTACCACCATTACAACATCGGTAGTTTCAAAAATCATTCTTAAACTCAATATTGAGTTTGGGAAAATCCTCATCCGCAGAAATGATCGTTTTTTCAATAATCTAGTGGTGTCAAGTTGGTTGGTCCAAAAATAATTTCCCAGGTAAAGCTTAAAGAATATTCCTTGGACATTTGGGATATTCATGAATTTAATTAAACGAGCACAAATCAG
The DNA here is from genome assembly GCA_027422505.1 of Craterostigma plantagineum. NCBI lineage: Eukaryota > Viridiplantae > Streptophyta > Magnoliopsida > Lamiales > Linderniaceae > Craterostigma > Craterostigma plantagineum. Next base: position 3,146,420 of record JAPQWV010000048.1, read on the forward strand.
AAGATATTAGTATCTAGAGAACAAAAGAAAGTTGTCGCCTTAACCAAGCACAAGAGAGCTGAAAGAGATTCAATTGCCACAATAGTACTTAAATAAGCTAGCACACCATCACTAGCAAGTATACAAACAATACAAGGATAACAATAAAACTAGCAATTATTAATTTACCTTCTAATATAATATTCTTCTCTTATAATGGAACTGATTGATCACAGAAAACACGAAGGAGCAGAAGAAGCACGTCCATGGCTTTTTGTTTATTTAATTATAATTAGGCGAGCAGAAAATCATCATGCCTTAGAGCGCCGACTTGGACAAGCTTAGGGACGAGGCTATTACTGAGATGCAAAGCCACAAGGCTCTCCAACCCACCAACGCACGCGCCTCCTATAAAAAGCGCCGGTGCGGCGGCACCACCACCCTGATGACGGCCGAGGGCTCCGATCTCGTGATCCTCTAATTCAATGACCGTTGGGTGGACTCCAATGGTGAAAAGAAGCTTCTTCATGACGTGGCACATGCAACAAGATAATCGGCTGAAGATCACCACTGGATTCTCCGATATCAGCCGTTGGATTCTAATCTCTGAAGATTCTTCAACTTCCAGAGATAATAGAGTAGGAGAGGTGGTGGTGGTGGTGGTGGTGGAGGAGAACGGCAGCGATAAACCATGGACGCCTTGCATATCGAATAGGGACGATTCTTTATTTTTCTTTTCCCTTTCTCTTTTTATTTAGAGCTTTGAGGTTAGTTCAAGAGACTAGTACTCGAGTTGCACAATATAAAAAGCAAAGATAGACAGTTATATTATATATATACTCGTTTCAGTATCGATCTTACGTATTCGAGTCACCGTTCTAACACGTATAAATACATTCATATTATGAATATTAGCATTAGTTTAGTTATTGAACGATAATTAAGTTATTTATTGACCATAGCATTTAGTTCGACAACTTGAGTAACCAGTTAATTTTGCAATTTGGACGCTTCTTGCTTCGCTCACACACTAAACGACAAAGTGTGGAAGATGCCAAAATCCAGTACTACTTGAACGAAATTCGAACTACATAAATGTTTAATTTATATGTTAAATATATGTTTGATAGGAGAACAACGTGGACTTGCCAACTCTTTATGTTAGAATATACCAAAATTCATGGGGTCGTAACATGCGTCCAGATATTTTTATTATTCTTACGTCACTAATTAAGAGCACCCAAATTTATGCTACTTTTATTAGAGTGCTGTGTGTTCAATGTATGCCATGGACGAGTAATTTGACAATGAAATGCATGTCGGTTTTCGCTGCTAACCACGTTGGATGTTCTGTTTGGAAAGTTTAAGGGTATGATGTTACAAGTCGATGAATTACATCGGTCCGAATTATAATCAGCAAATTGAAGGAATTATTATTCTTTATTTTCTTTCCAAGCTATTCAATTATTATATTGTGTTCAATCGTTGATTCCTTCTTATGAAAGATAGTGTATAGCAAGACGATGGCCATATATTACGCAAGGATTCGAAAATTTATTGAAAGCGAATATTCATTACGTGAAAGTCCGATTTAAAATAATATTGCGCTACATTAGTTAAGGAGGCCAGCAGCATGGCACATGGGGTTTAGATAAGCGCACCAATAATGACATCGTCATCTCATCTCGTCGCTGACGTATGGATTGGTAATGGAGAAACAAAAGAAAAGAAAAGGAGTTTGGGTGGGACACAGGAGAGAGGCCCACAAACCAAGTAATATAGGACAAAGTAAATTTATTGTTTAATCACTCGATTATTTATTAGGAAAGGCTTCAAGCTGGACCGTTAATGGTGGTGCTAGATTAATATATACATATAAACTATTTAATATATGGCACGATGGTATTTCTTCCTTATTTTTGTTATTTAATAAGATCCAAGCCTGCCAGTATTTCCCGTCATTCATGCCGACGATGTATGTTTGGCAAAAAAAAAAGAGAGAGAGAAAGAATCTATTCTTTGTTCTGCTCGAAAAATGATACAACTTCGTTGCGTAAACGCATACAAGAAAATCAAGTACACATTGTTTTGTATTTGTACCTTTTTAACATCTATCTAATTTTTTAGCGGGGATGCTTCTTGTACAAAATGATTTTTTTTTCTTAACGGAAGTTCACTGGTTTTGTTGAAATTATGTAGTTTTGTTATACAATGGTGATAAAGGTCTAGTTTCACATTCTTTACTAGTGATGGGACTGGGAAATTCAGATGACTTATGACCGTAGAATATAAAAGTAATGAAAGGAAAACCCATCATATATCTTTGGTCCACACCGAAAGTGTAAGAAATATAATTGACAACCTATGTTTTTCATTTCACGGAAATTAAAATAGAGAAAACGTCATGGAATTCACCAATGCACGCAAAGTGAAATTATCAAATCGTCCTCGCGTCGTCATGCATAAATAACATCACCATATCTACTCTCACCCTTTGATTTACGCATACTATATGTGTGTATGTATATTCACCATGCATTTAGATTTTACTTAAATTAACTAGTTTATGTCACCGAAAATTCGGTGCCAATTGGTTTAGCTATTTAAGGGTTTTGTTTTCTGACTTGAATTGATAGAGTACTACAAGTAACCTACTCTTGGTACCACACTAGCATACAATACGGTACCACGAACATCTATATATTGGTACTACAAATATATGTATATTGGTGCTGCAATTTAGGGTATGAGTTGCGATAGTTAAGCACGTGGTACGGAAAAGATACTACAAATAATCTACGTATGGTACTGCACAAGCTCACGGAATGGTACCACGGACGTCCATTCATTCGTACTACAAACATACGTATATTGGTACTGCAAGTTTGGGTAAGGAAAGAAAAGGGTGTGGAGATTAGTAGAGGGGCAAATCGTCCATGGGCTCACGGAATGATACCACGAACATCTATACATTGGTACTACAAATATACGTATATTGGTACTACAAGTTTGGGTAAGGGTGTGGAAATTAATAGAGGGGGCAAAATCGTTCATGAGGTACTACAAACATACGTATATTGATACTACAATAATAGAGGGGCAAAACCGTCCATGGGGAGTTATGTGTAGTGTAAGATTGTTTTGAATTTAGAGAGTTTGCTAATAAATAATATGGAATTGGGAGTTATGTGTAAGAAAATAGGGGAATGTGGATTTAATTGAAGTTTCCCCATGAATAAATAATAATACAATAAAACATGTATGAATTAATACTCCAAAAATTAATAAACTCTCTATAATAATAAAATCGTTCGTTCCCGACTCGGGCCTTTGTAAAATATTATCATATTCAATAAGATAATAAGATAATATTTTTTTCAGAAAATCCCTTTATGAACATTAAGTCCCATTAAAATTCTAATTCACAAATGTTACAACTATATATATTATGAATTTGCTAAAATATTACAATTATAATATTCATGAGCTTTGCTACGTCCACCATGTCAAATATTTAAAAGATCATTACAACAAATAAAATAATGAATATTAATATTGATAATAATCGTACAAGATTTAATTGTATGTAGTATGAAGATATATACTCATTTGATTCAGTCATACATTGCATGGACCTATAGATAGCTAAATGAAGAATGTTTATTATTTAATTAACAAAATATTAATTAATCGACATGTTAATATCTCTTTAAATTGGTTTTAATGTATCATAGGAAAAATAAATATATGATGTTATATAGTTATTTGCCATAATTATATTCGGTAAGGTCGGTATTCTTGCCCAAATTAAAATATTAAAGACATTAGAATCGGAATTAATGAAGCATAAGCATCGTACCTTTTTTTAAAACCGCATATATAGCCTTAGGCCATCTCTGACCATTTCCTCTATATATAAGGTTGCTACAGTAAAATTCCTCTACATATACAGTTTAAACAGTAACAATAACTCTAACAATCTTCTCTATATTTTCCTCTAAACTAATATTCCATTTACTTTCTATTTATTTTACGTTCCAGTACTAATTATGAATTAAATTTTAATCCTTTGTTTATCCCACTATAATCCATGATCCGAAACTAAGTTACATGTGTTTTAAAAGTCAATAAAAAATATATGGAAATCCAAGTCATATTACTTCGGTAATTTTTATCTAATTTCATAAAAGCTACCAACCGAAAAGTAAATTAAAAAACAATAATTAAAAAAAGTTGATCATTTACGATAAAAAAATAAAACCGAAAAGCAAATAAAAAACAGATTAAATTTCTCTGTCCTAGTCATCATCTTCTTCACACTTCTCCCTGTCTTCTCCATTTCTCCAAAATCATATTTACATAAACTCAAAAACAAAAGTTAAAAAAAAAAAAGACAAATAGAGGGGAAACAGTGCCACACTAAAGATAGTGTGACATGTAGCGGCCCACTGTATTTAGGGTGGTGTTTGGCGTGGGGTTGGTGATCCTTCCCCCCAAATTCCAGCGGAAACGCCAGGTTTGGCATGGGGTTGGAGATGCTCTTAATGATACTGCAAACATCTCCGACATTCTCAACATCGGTTGCAACGTGTGATGGCTCTGAGGAAGACGAGTGAACTCATTCAGACAAGCATCGATAGAGTTCATCGCCATGGATACATTAATAATTGGCACATTTCCTTCTTTCATCTCAAGCGCAGCATTAGTTAGCCTCGTTCTAACATCTGAGAACTTGACATGGCATTTATAGTACCTCTACTTTTGATTAAGTAATACATGTCTCCTTGTATTATCTTTAATTTTAGCATGAAGAGACATGATTGTAGTTTGAGTTTTTCGAACACCGTTTTGTGCCACAACCATTGTTGCTTTGCCCAAGCTTTCCAGAGGTTTGGAAGTATCTTTTAAGGGTCAGGGTTTGGATGCAAAGAGAATGGTTTCTCGTGTGTCTGTATATGTCTTGGATCAGACCATCGATTACTGTTACGTTCATACACTTATTAGCCGCTGATAATATGCAATGTTTAGTGCTACCCCAGATTTTTTCGGGTTCAGACGAAATACTCAGAAGCAGTTAAAGTAACATAAACAGAATGAGGCGGGAAGCTTTACGAGGGAAGGAGCTCACGAAGAAATACACCCCCCGACGGAGATTTCGTACCCCTCGGGAAAACATATTAGAGGGTCGGAAGGTATGCCACCCCTCTGGGAAACATACCCGAGGGATAGGAGGTACACCATCCCCTCGGGAAAATACGTTTGTAGAATGATAAGAAGAGTCATTTGAGAGAAGGAAGAGGGAAGAGGACCAAGGGGAAAGAGGACTAACCAGCGAGAAGAGGACGAACCAGGAAGAAGGAAGAGGACGAACCAGAAAGAGGAAAGATGACGGAACAGAAAGAGGAAATAGGGTGAACCAGAAAGAGGGAAGAGTATGAACCAGGAAGAAGGAAGAGGGCTGACCAGAAAGAGGGAAGACGAGGAGCCACGAATATGGATGAGGACCAGCCAGGAAGCTGTCTGGCAAGAATGACCAAGGATCCCAGAAAGCAGGATGTCCGAGGAGCCCCAGTAAGCTGTCTGACCATAGCACTCGAGAAGCGTCGGGAAGAGGGAGAGAGTGCCCGAGGAGCCCCACGAAGCAGTTTGGAAAGAGCATCCGGCGAGACTACTTAGGAAGAAAAACTGTATTGACGCATTCACACGGATTTTCCGGAAAGAGAATGAACGTAGAAAGCCATGAGCTTGAGGAGAACGTGAGCATGGAAAGATCATGATCGTTGGAAGAACGCAGAATGTGGGATAGTCCGAAGGCTGAGTAAGGCGTAACGTGGGGAAACCACCAAAGACCAAGCCGAGAAGCACCGAACGTGGGGAAACTGTCAAAGACCAAGCCGAGAAGCGCCAAACGTGAGGAAACTGCCGAAGACCGCATGTTGATGCATTATGTTATGCAGTGTGCATGAAAATCAAGAACACAGTATGTAAGCTTTCATTCTTAATTTTTCTGTTAATATAAAGATACAATAAACTAAGAATCTCTAAATAAGTTTGGAATAAAATGGGGTGACCCGTTTGAATTTGGATTAAGGTTAAGAGAGATCAATCCTTTGGAATAAAATCTATGACCTGTTTCTCTCTCATTGGCAAACAAGAGTCAAATCATTCTCTGTAATCGGCAGCACAGAAACTAGGATTCAAAATCACGGCAGTGTAGTCATTATTACTCTCTAATCAAGGATCGGTGTAATGGAGAAGGAGAAGTACCCCTGCGCTCCAGGCGCCTTCTTCAAGAGACAGTGTAAGCAAATGCAGAAAAAGCCGAAAAGTCATCTATTCATCCTTCTCGGCTCCGAAACGCACCGCAGGTTAGAACTACACGCCCTCAATGCAGTGGATATGCAGTCGACCGTAATGTCGCCCGATGTGCTTGACTTTCTGGTCAGATAGTGCCGGAGTCTTGTTACAAGATCTTCTAGCAACGGCCTGCTACTCTTAGAAGATAGCAAATCGAGGGCTGAATGGCCGCTATGCTTGTTTAAATCCCGCAACTCAAAGCTTTCTCAAGATCTCAAATCCCTTTGAGGGATCCTCTTTCGGCCTCGTATTCGACTGCAACACCAAAAGAGAAGAAGGCAATCTCAACTACTTGTTGATGGTTGTCACAAAATGTGGAAGCCTCGACGTATATATTCGTATGTCAGTCCTAGGCGTATATACTCGCCGGAGTTGAAACTCTGGGATGACGGACCAATGATAGGCATCGGGCAAAGAATGATTGATTTCCGCCATTCGGTGAAGGTCCGCGATGTCATATACCTGATGTCGGACAACTACAACAACATTGATGAAGAAGAAAACTCCTATCTTTGGCCTTACGTGGTGCAGTTTGATCTGAAGAGAACACTACACTGAAATTGGAGTTGCCTGTGGAAGCAAGACACAACATACTGGGGTGAGCAAAACCGGATATCCGAAAATCGGATGTCCGGTTTATTCGGATATTTTATACCGGATATCCGCATCCGGTTTTTAAATTTATTTTTCTTATATTTTTTTCTTTTCTTTTCAAAATCATATTTTTTATTTCTTATCACTATAAAAAATTATATTTTTTAATACTCCATAAGAATTTCTACACATAGTAATTCACAAAATATGTGAATTTATGATTCAAAATTACATAATAAATAATAAACATAATACCACAAATTCACATTAATTTTTTAACTTGCATCTCGATGTTTTTATGTTTTTTAATCTCAATTATCTAACAAATTTTTTTGCAATAATAAAATAATATAAATTTGAATATTCTACTTGATGATTTTTTTTCCTCTTTGGCCCTTCATTTTTCTTTTTGGACTATTTTTTATTATTTTTTTATTTTTTTAAATGTAAAACCGGATACCGGATATCAGGATTTTAGACAAACCACTATCCGTATCCGATCCGGTTTATTTTAAAATAAATCAGATCGGATATTCGATCCGGTTTTTAAAATCGGATATCCATTTTTCCGGGTTTTGAGAATCGGATACCGAATCGGAATCCGGTTTTCGGATATTTTTGCTCACCCCTACAACATACTCCTTGGGCTCCTGCTTTCTGGGCTCCTTGGGCATTATTGCCAGACAGCTTTCTGGCTGGTCCTCTTCCATATTCCTGGCTCCTCATCTTCCCTCTTTCTGGTCCGTCCTCTTTCTTCTTCCTGGTTCGTCCTCTTCCCTCTTTCTGGTTCGTCCTCTTTCCTCTTTCTGGTCCGTCCTCTTTTTTTCTTCCTGGTTCGTCCTCTTTCCTCTTTCTGGTTCGTCCTCTTTCCTCTAGGTCATCTTCCATGTTCCTTCTCTCAAAGGACTCTTCTTATCATCCTCCAGACGTATTTTCCCGAGGGGATGGCGTACCTCTTATCGCTCGGGTATGTTTTTCGAGGGGGTGGCATACCTTCCGTCCTTCTAACATGTTTTCCCGAGGGGTACCAAATCTCCGTCCGAGGGGTGTATTTCTTCGTGAGCCCCTTCTACCCTCGTAAAGCTTTCCGCCTCATTCCTTTTATGTTAGTTTAACTGCTTCTGAGTATTTCGTCCGAACCCGAAAAAATTCGGGGGTAACACAAAGAACACTATAATGCATATGAAGTAAATGAAGAACGTGATGAACCGTGGTGACATTCTGACAACTGATGTTTCCACCATTCATACCACGCGCACACACACACACATGTACACGTATATATGTGTACTATTAGGGAAAAAACTTTATTATGGAAAACTCTGCATAGAGCAAGCGTGCGTGACGAATTCTAGTTTTTTGGCTTTCTCATTTAATGTTCTTTCCTCACTCTTCAACCATGGACAAGTTTTTTTTGTGGAATAATGATAACTACAGGTTTCCCAACGCATCGGAGTACATTTTGGTCAGTCATGCCAGACAGCTTCCTGGCTGGTCCTCTTCCATATTCCTGGCTCCTCATCGTCCCTCTATCTAGTTCGTCCTCTTCATTCTTCCTCATTCTTCATTTTCCCTCTTCTGGTTCGTCCTCTTTCCTCTTTCATGTCCGTCATGTTTCCTCTTTCTAGTTTGTCCTCTTCCTTCTTTCTGGTTCGTCCTCTTCACTCTTTCTGGTTCGTCCTCTTTCCTCTGGGTCCTCTTCTCTCTTCCTTCTCTCAAAGGATTCTTTTTATCATCCTCCGGACGTATATTCTTGAGGGGGTGGCGTACCTCCTATTTGATGGGAAGGGAACACACACACACTTTACCTTTGTCCTTTATAAAGGACAATCGCATCATGTCTTGTTTTCTTCACACCACCAAAATATAAGTATCCTATTTTGTAATATGAAGTGGTTCGACATCCTACCCTACCTTTGTATCGACTGTCTTTTTTCTTTTGGCTTTGGTCATGTAGGGACTTTTGTAGGATGTCTGGGTTGCTTATTTGTTGTGCTGTCTGGCCGGTAGAATGTTACGGCTTATTTTGCATCTTGTGCGACATCATGAACGCTTTCTGTACCTCCTTTCTTTCTTGTTTAGTGAAATTTACCAAAAAGTGATATAGTCGATATACACAAGTACTACATATCTCCCTTAAATTATCTATAAAGGGTGTCTCCTCAGCCTGTCTGTCTATGGAAAATTATGATGATCAGTTTCTCAGAAAGGGTAATTTAGTAAGGTGACTGAAGAGAGTGAGCACAAATGGTGTTTTCATACATGAATTCTTTTTTGTACGTACATGGTTGAAGCTATGTGTGCTCACTCTCTCTCTCTCTCTCTCTCTCTCTCTCTCTCTCTTAAAAAAAGTCTAGTTAGTATAGCTCTTGGGTCTCCCCCCACCTCTCTCTCTCTCTCTCTCGTTTTTCCTCCATCGCTTTTAAAAAAAGTCTATTTAGTATAGCTCTTCGGTCTCCCCCCACCATCCTTCATTTGGAGGTCGTTTCACATGGTAATTCGACGACTGAGGGCCATAATTAATGAGCTGAAGAAAAGTAAATAATGTTTAATGAAGCAACCCAATCCAATGGGAGACAAACAAAAAAAAAGTGGAAGATTTATTGGACTGGATTGGACGTGGGTAAAGGAAAACACAACTGATCCATCACTCTACTATATGTTTGTTCTTTATTATTGTAGTAAAATTCATAATGTAGCTTTCTCCTTCTTCAAATCAATGTTTTAAAACGCGTAAAGCGCAAAGCGTCGCGTTTTGATTCCGTTAGCATGTAGCGTATATGGCGTAGCGCATTGCGTGGGTATTTCAAGCAAGCCAGTTATTAATGACAACAAATATAATATATAAATAATTATCATTATTTGTTAAACTGTAACCGAGAACATGTGCATCAAAATATTATAAATAAATGGCATCAATACAATAATTCACAAAATAACATTATTTTCTCATTAATTTTTTCACAATTTTTTTCATAAAAAAGAAAAAAATGATCAATTACACAAAAAGAGAAAGTACGCACTACTGGGAGGGCAGGCCCACCACCTAAGCTTAGCCTCGTGGTTCGTACAACACATACAATTTCGTTACCGTTGAAATAGAAAAAGAAAAAAGAAAAAAAGCAAATGTATTCCGTCTCACACCGGTAACTTCATGCAATGAAAGGGTACACATTGTCTATATAAATAACATAAGTAGAAATTGTAGCTTCATAGCCGATTGCTCCTATTGGGCCGATTAATTTTGAAAAATAGGCCTAAGGTGGTGAGGGAGGATGGGACGATTAATTTTGAAAAATCGGCCTATTTTTGTTAATTTTTAGCTTTATAAAAAATAAAATAATCAAAAATGAAAATTTCTTATTTTTATGCGTCTAAGCATTTCTGTAAAATTTTGTGCGATAGCACACTATGTAACGCGTACGCAGCGCCTTTTAAAACACAGCTTTTAAATGGATTGCTTAGATATCGACCCAACACATTTACTTCATTCACTTCTATTAATTTTCCAATTGAATATTAAGTACAATTGCTAACGCTCGTCGTCTATAAACAACCATGCATCCTCTCTCTAGCATATACGGGACATTGACAACATCGTCACTTTTGTTTGCTTCGACCCCATCTTGTCCTTTCCCTTATCCTTCGTTACTTTCTTCCCTTATATATCTCTGTCCAGAGTCAATAATTAATTAGTATATTTTTAGATAATTTCACAATGTGCCGTCTATACTTGAAACCTACAAGAAAAACAATGAAGGTTATCTTTACCATTATTAGAATTTCCGCCCCTGCTTGCTAATACAAATGAAACTTATTCATGATGATCCTGTTATATATATATATTATATATATATATATATATATATATATTTCGATATCAAGCGAGATTCAGTAATTAATAAGTGGGTTTCCTTCTTGTCCAAATTAAACACACTTGAACAAATGAGTTGTTCGGTTAATATTGAGACTAACCAGGAAAAGAAGAAGTTCACCGTCGTCCCCCCATTTGCTGCTCCTCCTAAAACTAAAAGGCATCAGTCGGCCAACAAGTCTAACCGTGGCTTGTGCGGTCGACTAAGCGATTGCATCGTTATGGGACCCGCTTCTTCACCTCGTGTCAGATTGTCCAGACAAGAAGCAAATCAACAGCTTGATCAGTTAGCTTTAGAGGTATATATATGTAGCTTTGTTATTGCCATGCTGATGTATTTATTCATATGACCACAACGATATACTACATGAACATAATGGGGCGGGTTTGCAGCAGCAGTCAGTTGTCTTTGTTTGTGTATATAATTTTCTTTCTAAGCTATCGCAATCAATTAAGGTGGAAGTAATTGGAAAGCAACTACAGAAGCAGAAAGATCTGACCGTTGAGTACAAGACTAAGCTCGAACAGACACAAGTCTTTTTAAGATACTGTCTGGGAGTGGCACAAGAGAAGGGCTTCTTAGAGCAGATACTCGATGACATTAAGGAAGACGAACAAATAATCCTCCAAGACTTTTCCTCTCTCACTCATTCCACGATTCGAAACTCATCAACCATCATTGCATCAAATTCACCTGCTGCTCTAGACCACTGCTGCCAATCCGCCGGAGCCTGTTGGGATCTATCAGCTTTAGTACATCAAGCTAAAACTAATGGATGGTACATAGCACCTCACGAGGTATATCTACAACGTCCGTACACATATTGTATAATTGGAGGAAAACTATAGTAGAGGCAATAACATCTAATTAATAGAAAGATCGATGGCGAACAGATTGAGATGCAACATCTATCAGCGCAAGGCAGCACGGCAGATGTATACAGAGGGAAATGGAGAGGACTCAACGTTGCCATCAAATGCATGTACCTCGATTTCTTTCGAAGCAACGAAAACGGTGTGAGCTTCTTTGCCCAGGAAGTGGAGACGCTTTCAAGGCAGAGGCATCCATATGTGCTGCAACTGATTGGTGCAAGTCTCGATCCACCCGAACATTGCTGGATCGTCACTGAGTTTTTCAGTACCACTCTAAAAGAATGGCTTCACGGTCCCGGGAAAAGGCAAAAGGAAAGAACTGTTCCTCTTCCGCATTTGAGGGACAGACTCATCAAGGCTTTGGAGATTTCTCAGGCCATGCAGTATTTGCATGAGAGTAAGCCCAAGATGATCCTTCACCGAGATTTGAAGCCAAGCAACATTTTCTTGGACGATGCTTTTCACGTCAAAGTGGCAGACTTTGGGCATGCCAGATATTTGGCCGACGGCGAAAAGGCTCTTACTGGGGAAACAGGTGCATCATTCATTAGCATTCTGCTTACTTATTTACAATTACTAATCAACCCTGGTGGCCGGCCTGTGTGGCTTTGATATATCGAGATTGAATTAAACACTAATAATAAAAAGAAAAGCCTGTAATAAAAATAGGTACGTTTGTTTACATGGCACCTGAGGTGATCAGGTGTGCCCCGTACAATGAGAAGTGCGACGTCTACAGTTTTGGTGTGATATTGAACGAGCTAATCACCGGGGAATATCCCTATATCGATAAGGATTACGGGCCTTCCAAGGTACAACAACATCATTTGTATGCTTCACCAATAAATATTGAAATTTGGTTCGGTAAGTGGTTTTGTTTTCCTTGCAACGAATCAGGAAGAAAGGCTATTAATATTTTCCTTCCTTAAATTCATGAACAGATAGCCTATGAAGTAGCAGAGAACGGGCTTAGGCCAACCATAGTAAAGCCTGATATTGAAGAATCGGACATTCTCATCGAGCTTATCGAACAATCATGGCATCAAGAACCTGCAAACAGACCAACATTCGGCGAGATAAACTCCGTTTTGAGGATTGTCGAGAATAGATTACTCAGAGATTAATTTTCATATCTGAGTTTTGACCAATATGCAAGCCTGATGCAGATTATTTATTTTTCACTCCTTGATCTTAATGATTGATGCGCACACAGACAATTATTGTTTTATAATTGAAGTTTACTTGGCCTTCAGATTTCGCCCTTCAGACTAATAAATGCCTGCGATTAAATAAAATTAGGCTTGATACCCTATATATATTAGTTATCAACATGCAATCTTAATGTAAAGTCCTCGCTAGCTCCGAGCCGAACCATAAATAGTTCGATGGACGGCAGTTGTTACTCTCTCGAAATAGGCCCAAGGACTAAGTGCCCGGTCTCCTAATTTTAGAATAATCATGTTGTATTATTATATATCAGATCAGCAATACAAAGTTTCAGAACAATATTTTTTCCAACTGCTTCAACTGAGGGTCCTCCAATCTATAATCACCATCATCATCATCTTCCCGTGGATTGGCGTAGGCATCGGCCATTGCCTTCCCCTTGTTAAGTACTTCCACAGGTACGGTTTCCAAAAGGCTGTGGATAAGAATTAGGAACCCATTGATTGGATGATTTCACATGCAACGAAATGTAACAAGTTTATTATTACCTGTTTAATGCGTCGAGTGCCGCACCAACTTTTGCCTTCATTGATTCTACTGAAGCAGCTTGGGATTCATTTCTTGATGCACGCAAAAGAAGAGAGTCGAGTTCTTCCAAGGCTCTACCATTATCAGTAGTAAAATTTATTTACTTGTGTTGAATATTTTATCGTCTTCTCATCTCACTGGACGCAAGATTTAATTAACAAATAAAAACTAATGGCATGTTATTGGAGATGCATACCTTAAACATTGATCGACATCGCTGAAGGCATTCTTTCCATTCCCCGCATCAGAGGCATATTGTGCTACCTGCAGTGCAGCAGAGCGAGCAAGCCATCACGATAACATCAACAAACCATGATCAAGCAAATTAATAACAACCCAACAAACAATTATCATTGACTTACTGCTCTTATATTTATGCGAAGAGATGATGCAGGGCCTCTTCTCAAGAGGTTGCGGCAATCAGAAAATTTAGGCTCATCAACTTCCAGATTTTGCCCTATATTAATTAGCAGCTCATTTCAGTCATAAATCATAATCTGTAGAGTGCAAAGTCAAACAACAATACTGGGATATCAAAGGATAACTAATTGATCGATCATAGTATAGTATACTACTACTTGTGAGCAGCATCCTTGGAGACGACAGCATATACTGAGAGATTATCTACGTCCATATAACTCTCAGATGAAGCAATCAATACTTCCTAGGTTGATTGCTTCAATCACGTCACACCTTCCACCAATCCACATTAATGAGAGATCAACAGAACAGAACAACTGGAGTTTAACAAAAGGCGATTACCTAACTCCTTGATCTGCATCTCCGTCAATATAACAGCTGGTACGTACACCTCAAGCGGATCAAGTTTTTTCCTTTGGTTGGGACAAAAAGCAACAACAAAAAAAAAAACAAATAACCGCAACAAGAAGTATACTCAGCACGCGAAAGCGAAACAAAGGAAAGAAATAAAAACTCAACATACGGGAAAAAAAACACTAGCCAGAAATCAAAGCAACATAACAAAAATAAAGAGAAAAAGGATCCCCGATACATACTTCTTGACGTACTTGTCTAAAATGCTGGCACTTCTTGCTTCTGCAGGCACCACAATCAAACAACAAAGAAAGTTTACATATATTTCTTTTTTCATAGCATTAGAAAGAAAGAGGAAAAATAAGACTGATGTGCATACATGTGTTAAAGGCGCACCATGAGATAGAGAGGAAAAGTGAAGGAAAACGACAGATAACGAGACGACTCGTCTGCTTTGGCGTGTAATAGAACATCTCGCTACGGAGCTTGAACTTCGCCGTCCTCTCGAGCCGGAAATAACAGAAGCGAAGGAGGAGGAATGCGCCGCAGTCCTCATCTTGGCGATGGAAAAAAGTGGAGGGAGGAATGGCTGGCTGTCTTATCCAGTTTTGTATAAATCTTTAAAGGGTATAATTGAATTCAGGCCCTAATTCGTTTAATTTAAGATTCAGGCCCTATCAAAAAATACTTTCGTTTAAGATACTCAATTTTTGTAAAATTTAAAAATAAGAACATAACTTAAAAAATGGTATAAAAAATTATATGAATTGGTAAGGATGATCGTTTTTTTCAACATATTGTTATTTCAGAACAATAAAGTGGTAAATGAGCTGGTATCGGATGATCATTAACTGGTACCGATGATCGTTTTGTGTTATAAAATTTCAACATATTGTTATTTCTAGAGGTGTGCGTGGTGCGGTTCTTGACGGGTTTTGGCAAATTTCACACCAAACCACACATGCGGTTTCTTGTCAAAAAAATTCTTAAATTGTGGTTTTGAAAAATCAAACCACACTTGATTTTGAGCGGTTGTGGACATTTGCGGTGCGGTTAGCGGTTTTTAACTGATTGAAAAATAATTACTTATATTTTAGTGAATGATATTGAAGATATAAATGTGCCTAAGAGGGGGGGGGGGGTGAATTAGGCTTATAAAACTTTATGCTTCTTTTCACAAATATTAAATGTGGTGACTTAGATATGCCTACTGATGTTTGTAACTAGTATGTCTGATATATCCTAGTAACGTCGGATGTGCGTCGGGTCTGTCTCACAGCGATAAAGAAATAACTGAAAAGTAAATGCGAGACATGATTTTTATAGAGGTTATATCCCCAACTGGGGTTTACTCCTCTCATTGGGATTTGCTTCCCAAGAGTTTAACCAATCACTATAATGCACCGTAGCTGGATACAAAACTGATTGGTTAGCCCAATACACAACCGAAACAAGTCGAACACTAGACACTACTAGGTTACCACACGCCGAGTTTCGTTCCTCGGAATCTCCTTGATCCCGACAGACACGGCTCGCTACCGAAGGGCCCCCGGACTTGTCCTTCCCTTCACGTGTGCGTAAACGTCGACATTGCCTCCTTGGTATTGCTCACGTCCGAAGACAGAATATATGGCAGGGGATGATGGAATATCGGATAAATCACTCGCTCAGTGATGGATAGGCAAGTTATCGCTCAGTGAGGCAGAAAGCTATCGCAAGTGAATGGCTCAGCAATCTCTTAGTATCTCTCTGCTCAAAAATCTCTCGTAGACTTAAATTCGCAAGTTCTGTGTTCTTCGAAAATCTAAAGTGCAGCTCATATATAATCCTTTTCTAATAGCACTTCACATGGAAAGTCATATTAAACAATAATCACCAAATCAAGCATAGTTTCCATGTATCTTTCGAATCAATCATACCATATAAATCATGCTTTTAATAAATCATCACAACGGTCATATAGCACATTAAAGCATGATTATATTCCATATAAAAGCTCAATTTCGTTCTCAAGCATATTCAACCACTTCGCATATACTTTCCATATCGAAACTTTCTATAGGTGATTCCCTGCTATCAGTTCCTAGTAACGAGTCAATCCAGATTTACTTTCCAAGTATGGCACATAAGATAGCAAGGCATAAGCACGTTTTCCATGTACAGCTCATAGCATTTAATCAATATATTTACCATGTTTAGCACAAGAATCAGATCAGAGCTTACATAAGTTGATTTATCACATCAAGGCACAACTTTCTTTATTTCAGAGATCACATTCGTTTATAGCACATATCATATAATAGCATCTTATCCATAAGGTCAATCAAATCAAATCTTTCCTAAATATAATAATCCAATCAGCACAAGGAAAGATATCAATTTAATATTTCGCATTTAATTCAGTGCAAGGCAAGCAAGGATCGTGCATATGATTTTCGTCCAGGAATAAACTGGTATCAACGGATATATCACTTTCCATATATAAACAGCATATTTTCCATATATAGCTCAGTAGGATATCTCATGCATTATTTCCATATATAGCACAGAACGATATATCCTATCTCATGGACTGTCTATAACACGCGATCACATAGTTCCATCAAATCATCACAAAATCACACGCAATTCAAATATTCAACACTTTAACAATTTTCATCTCATTTGCAATGCATGGTTGAACATTATCATGAATTTAGACATTTTATTTTTCCCAAATCGAATTGCTTATTTTATAGACTCTAATGTCATTACAATTACATCGTTCATCAAAACTCTCTAACATATATGGACCAAAAAGGTCAACATTCTCCCCCTTTTTGATGATGACATGTAATTGATGCAGCACGGAGGCAAGTAAGCATATTCGATTATGCAAGTCCTAGCGCATATGTCTAAGTGTTCCATAATCACAAAGCAGAGCATACAATATTTCCTAATCACATGTGATACCCATTTGCTCCTCCTGCCTATGTGCAGTTATCTCTAAGACATGCTAAGATATATCTTTGAACTAATTTTGCTCCCCCTGTCTAAATGCGGATATTTCCTATTAATTTCTATGTTATATCTTAAGTACAAGAATTTCGAAATTACCCGTGAGTGTGCTCCCCCTGCCTAAGTGCGCATTTTCCAAGCATGGTTCAATTAATCATGTAATCATCGCAGCAGGCACTTAGCACTTATCAAGAAGTTTTACGCAAGTCAAATCGCACAGTTAAGCATCAGAGTATGAGATCAGCATATGATATATCCGAAGATCAGAGCAACGAAAATGTTAAGCATAGGAGATATATCATGATGGCAGCAAAATATTATATTAGGGTTCAACGAGCCTCCCTATTCATCACTTACCACTAAAACACTTAGACGCTAAACGCCTAAACTTACCTTACTACTCCCCCTTCATTATAAAAAAGGCGGGAGGGAAACCTAAAAACTGAACGATACTGGAATATCCTAGGGGCAACTAAGAGTAGAATGGAACTAGAGAGGCAGCCTACTTGCTTGAAGAGGAGTCGGAAACAGTGGGTTTTGGAAGGGATTGCTTGACGAGCTTGGTGAGCTTGGAGAGTTTCAGCGACATTTCGGTATACTGTTCTTTGATCTTGCGGAATCACTTCTGATTGTCAGCTTTGATATCGGAGATATCACGGCGCAACACGGAGATTCCTGTCTTCCCGACGCTGAGCTCATCTTCGTAATCCTCATCATCGTCGCTTTTCACTTTTGCCTTTCCCTTCGCAGCAGCTCGCTTCTGGGCGCTATCCACTGACCTGACTTCCTTGGCCTTGAACCAACCTTGGCTTTTTGTATAGTGAATCCCCATGCGCTTCAAGGTCACTTGGTCCACTATGTGGACGGATTTGTCTTCCCAACCAGGCAGCAACACAATGCCTTCGCACTCAAATAAGTGAGTGAGTAGCATGCCATAAGGCAGCGCTTTGTCTCTGCTTTCGTAGGCCTGGATCATGTGCTTCATGATGACATATCCGAGGTTGAACTTGAGGTTCTGGGATACCATGTAGACCGCAAAGGTGCTCATGAAGTTCATCGTCGTCGAGTGGCCGTCGCTACCAATTTTGGCACTCCAGAGAGTCATGTTGAGAAGCTTGTGCAGGAAGAAGTAGTCAATAGGGAGTTGGTTCAGTGCTTCACCGTCAGAGAATCGAGGTTTCGTGCGGGTATTTCAGAGTGTATGAAAGACATTACCGAGATCAAACTCATCAGCGTGGCACCAGTCATTCATATCATAGTGCCGAAGTCCCTCATCAGCAACTCCCAGCATATCATTCATCTTTTGAGTGGTCCACTCGATCTTATGGCCGAGAACATAGGAACGGATGTTAACATGCCCTTTCGAACTCGTCGTAGTCGAGATTAGCATAGAATAGTTTGACTACTTCAGGGAAGTGGGGTGTGTTGAGGCTCAGGAAATGCTCCCATCCAAACTCTTTAAGCCAGGTGATTACGTTCCCAGGGGGCAGTTTGTCGAAGGCAACTCTGCGACCACGAGCGATATCTCTTTTGAGGAAGCTTTTGTAGGTGGTGCGGTTACTTCTTCCAGAAAAAGTAGTTCAACTGGGATCTCACTAGGTTTGGTCAGATCGATAGGCGGGATGGCAAAGGATTTTGAACTCGATGGCTGAGGTGGCGAGGTCTTATCAATTGGTGAGGGCTGTTTTTCAGAAGACTTTGGTGGAGGTGAAGGTGATTTCTGGGTTTCGATTGGAGTTGGGGATCGCGGGGGCGATTTCTGGGTATCCTCAGGAACTTCTTCAGGAATGTCGGAGCTTGAGGCAGGTTTTTCGGGTTCGGGTGACTTGGATTTCTTGGTCTTCTTCTTCTTCTTGGAGGTCTTGGAAGGACTTGAGATCTTTTCGGAAGATTTGGCTTTGGAACGAGTTTTACGAGCAGAAGGCGAGGCTGATTTTGGTGATTTGGAAGGAGATTTGATCGGGGTTTCATCAGTGTCAGACATGGGTTCCTTACGTTTACGGCTTGATGATTCAGGGTTGACAGCTTTGGAAGTTTTGGCCATTGATGAATGTTTGAATGTCGAGGAGAAGTTTGAAGAGGATGATTGAATGATGAAGGTTGAGGAACGGTTCTGATCTTTTAAAGGAGTGGAGTCGGTTTATTCTTGGAAGGGATAAGGATGAATTTGAAATTTGAATTTTGAAATTTCGAAGTTGGAAAGTGGAAAACTGTCAGAGATATCGGGCTGATTTGACAGGATCTCATAATTATGGAAGGGATTTGACTGGGCTGAAAGGAATATAGCTTAAATAAATGGGTTCCCTAAAATAACTGAACGGCTGAGATGATATCTACGAGTTCCTTACTAAAATAACCTGATCACATTTAAGGACAGATCCAGGAGATCGGATATTCCTAAAATAAACTGGATGGCTGAAGGAATGTCTATCTACGAATTTCTTCCTAAAATACGAGAATCATACTTAGGGAAAGATCTATAAGATTCACGGAAATATTCTAGGGGCTGAATATCTTAAGATATGATAACTATGAATCTCTATCTAAAATAGAATAACCTAGAGTGAATAATAGAATTAGGCAGATTTACTAACCTCATTTAGCTCGAGAATTCCCAATCGATCCCGGATATCGCAGAATCTTGCCTCAATTAAGGGTTTTGTGAAGATATCAGCAAGTTGATCATTTGTTCCTACGAATTCCACACTGATATTCCCCTTTTGAACATGGTCTCGTATGAAATGATCCTTTACCTCAATATGCTTAGTACGAGAGTGATGCACGGGATTCTTAGTAATACTAATGGCACTAGTGCTATCACACCTAATAGGAATTTTGTCATAACTTAACCCGAAATCACTAAGGGTTTGTTTCATCCAAAGAACTTGTTGACAACAATTTCCTAAGGCCATATATTCAGCTTCGGTTGTGGAGAGGGCGACAGCATTTTACTTTCTACTAGACCAGGTAACTAGGGAATTTCCAAGTAATTGGCAAGTTCCACTAGTACTTTTCCTATCTTCCCTACAGCCGGCATAGTCGGCATCGGAATATCCCATTAATGGGAATTCTTCCGTATGAGAGTACCACAAACCATAATTGACAGTACCCTTGACATATCTAAGTATACGCTTGACTGCTGTCAAGTGAGATTCCCTAGGGTCAGACTGATATCTCGAACACATACCAACAACAAACATGATATCAGGACGACTAGCAGTTAAGTAAAGAAGGCTACCAATCATACCTCGATACTCCGTTTGATCAACTGGTGTACCTGATTCGTCACTGTCTATTTTGGTGGTCTGATGCATGGGAGTGGAAATTGCTTTGGAATCGTTCATCCCGAATTTGATCAGTAATTCCTTGCTGTACTTAGTCTGGGATACAAAGGTTCCACCGTCAAGTTGCTTTATTTGCAACCCAAGGAAGTAGTTCAGCTCGCCCATTAAGCTCATCTCAAATTCCTTCTGCATAGACTTAGAGAATTTCTCGCAAAGAAGGATATCAGTACTACCAAGTGATATCATCAACATATATTTGTACCAGTATCATGTGATCTCCTTCATACTTAATAAACAGTGTGTTATCGATAGTTCCAGTCGAAAATCCCATGTCAATCAAGAACTTGCTTAGCCTTTCATACCATGCCCTAGGAGCCTGCATTAAACCATATAATGCTTTATTTAATTTAAAAACATGATTTGGAAAATCTTCCCTAGCAAAGCCCGGTGGTTGTTCTACATAGACCTCCTCATTTATAAAGCCATTTAAAAATGCACTTTTTACGTCCATTTGAAAAAGTTTAAAACGTTTAAAACATGCATATGCAAGTAAGACACGTATGGACTCTAATCTAGCTACTGGAGCAAAGGTTCATCGAAATCAATACCTTCCTCCTGGGAATAACCTTTTGCAACTAACCTCGCTTTGTTCCTTGTGACATTACCATGTTCATCGAGTTTGTTGCGGAAAACCCATTTGGTTCCTATGATGGACTTTTCATCTGGTCTCTCCACGAGTATCCACACTTGGCTCTTTTCGAACTGAGCCAACTCAACTTCCATGGCAGAGACCCAGGATATATCATCCAAGGGTTCATGGACTGTTTTTGGTTCCATCATTGAAAGTAGTACATCATGAGATTCCTCTGTATCCTGATTTCGTACAGTTGCTCGAGTTTTGATTCCAGATCTGATATTTCCTATCACTTGATCTGTTGGATGACTGGAAGCATGTTTCCATTTTCTAGGTTGTAGCTCACCAGGTTCTGGTTCCAGTGTCTCTGTATTTTCGTCTACTGGAATATCATCCTTACCATCTTCAGTATCCTGTAATTCTGTACAGGGCAAATCTATACCTTCCTCATCAGTAGCATCTGTGTTAGGTATCTCATCAAAAGTAACATGTATGGATTCCTGAACAGTCAATTTCCTTTTATTATAAACACGATATGCCTTAGAGTGAAGACTGTAAACAAGAAATATCCCTTCATCAACCTTAGAGTCAAATTTTCCTCTTTTATCTCTATCGTTTAAGATAAAACATTTGCAACCAAACACACGAAAGTAACTTATATTTGGAGTTCTACCATGCCAAATTTCATAAGAGGTCTTCTTTAATATTGGCCTAAGGAAGACACGGTTAGACACATAACAAGCTGTACTAACAGCTTCCGCCCAGAACTGTTTAGGAATATCATACTCATGTAACATGGATCTAGCCATTTCCTGTAGTACCCTATTTTTACGTTCAACTACGCCATTCTGTTGGGGAGTTATGGGGGCAGAGAAGTTATGACTATATCCATACTGATCACAGAATGATGCAAAAGATTTACTATCAAATTCCAGTCCGTTATCACTGCGTGTCCTACATAAATTCGTTTCTTTTTCATTCTCAAGTCTCTTTACTAGCGATGCAAAGTTATCTAGTGCCTCATTTTTATGTGCAAGGAATATCACCCAAGTATATCTGGATGTGGATATCACATTCTTTGCCTTGAACGATGTCTTGGTTTGCTTGCCCATTTGGCATTCCTTGCATGTTTTGTCCTTGACAAACTTTATGTCAGGAACACCTCGTACCAGTGCATTGCTTGTGATGTGAGACAGTAATTCCATGTTGGCATGTCCTAAGCGTCTATGCCATAACCAGGTGTTATCCTGTGTAACTGCTAAACACTTGACGTTCTGGTTAGTGATATCATCAAGAGTTATGCAATAAATATTTCTATCCCTAGATGCACTAAACAGTACCTTATCATTGTTTCTAACAACGCACTTATCATTTTCAAAAGTGACGGTATGACCCTTATCACATAATTGACTAATACTGATGAGATTATGTTCTAGATTCCTAACTAACCATACGTCATCTATAGTAGTATGTAAAGTGTTACCAACAGTTCCAACCCCAATGATCTTAGCTTTAGTGTTGTCGGCGTAGGAGACATATCCTCCATCATAGGCTTTCACCGACACAAACTTACTGATATCACCTGTCATATGGTGGGAACATCCACTGTCGAGGTACCACTTGTTCTTTTTGCTGGATTTTCTTCTTTGTACCTGCATGGATCATTTCTTTTCTGAGGTGCCCAACTTCGATTGGGTCCTAAAAGGTCAGTGGTAAAATGACTCCTGTTAACACATGTTATATCATCTGTCACAGACTGTGATCTCATAAATGCAGGCGCGCCAGTGTTAGAACCTTGATTCTTAGGAATCTTCTTTGGCCTCCAGATATATCTAGTTTTATCAGCTTTCTTCAAGAAACAGTGGTTAGCATAATGACCGTGACGGCCGCATGAGAAACATTTAGGCTTTCTAATATCTGTGAAGGTGCAGCATGCTTAGGTGTTGTGGAATATCCTATCCCTGTATTACCAACATGTCTAGGAAGATCGAGTATCATGTTGAGATTATGCTGTCCTACAAAAAGTCTAACATTTTTGTTTTCTTTTAAGAAATCCTCAAGAACGGACATGTCTCTAGATACATTTTCTTGCTTCCTAAGCTTTTCGCAATTACACAAGACTTTTTCTTCTTTAAGAGTTTCTAACTCGGCTTTCAGACGCTCATTTTCTAGATCTGTTTGATGCTTCTCTCTAGCTACATCATCTCGTTGCCTAATCAGACTCTTTACTTGTGAGTTGAGCGACTTAATCCTTCTTTCTGCATTTTGAATAATTTCAAACATCTCTTCCTTTTCATCTACTTCAGAAACTGAGGAAGCGTTATCATGAGATTCATCTTGCCTAGCATATAATTCATTCAGAAAGAGAATTTTCTTAATAGTGGATGAAGAGGATACCTGATCATCATCATTGGCCATGTAGGCGAGATCGATCTTCCTCTTCTTCGCTTTCGCCCTCTTCCCAGTTAGTGACCATTGCTTTCTGTTTCTTTACCTTTTTGTCACCATTTTCCATAGGGCAGTTTGAGGCGAAGTGGCCTGGCTTGTTGCATTTGAAACATTTCTGCACGTTGTTCCCGGATGATGATATTCCCTTGTTCCTAGGCTGGAACTTGGAGTTTCCCTTGAACTTTCTTCTCATCCGAAACTTTTCAAACCTTCTGGTCAGCATGGCGATCTGCTCCATTAGATCCTCCTCAGTTTCTTCTTCACCTTCAGAATCATTTTCTTGTTCGGTGTTAAATGCAATGTTTGGTTGACTTCGGACCGTTGGTTTCTCTTTGATAGAGATCTGAGTCATCTCGTAGGTGGTAAGAGATCCAATCAATTCTGACACGGAAAGTTCGTCCAAGTCCTTTGCTTCGTAGATGGCAGTTACTTTGGGATTCCATTCTCTTGGAAGAGATCTTAGTATCTTCTGTACTTTCTCACCGTCCGGTATTTTCTTTCCCAACGAGAACATTTGATTTATGATGTTCATGAATCTTGCGTACATATGGTTTATGGTCTCGTTGTCCTCCATTTTGAACAGCTCGTATTGGTGAGTTAAGAGGGTTATTCTTTCTTGTACAACTCGAGTGGTTCCCTCATGTGTGACTTGAAGCATCTCCCACATGTCCTTGGCAGATTCGCATGAACTCACACGATTGTATTCTTCTCTTGTAAGCGCGCAAGCGATCATGTTCTTAGCTTTGGCATTCAAGGATATTCCTCGCTTGTCTGTTGCATCGTACTCGGAACCTTTCTTTGGAGTTCCATCCGCCTTCTTGGGATTGTAAGGTCCAGTCGTGATGATATCCCACAGGTCATAGTCAGTAGCAAGCAGGAATTCCTTCATACGATTTTTCCATATAGCATAGTTTGTTCCATCGAAGAGTGGTGGCCTGGAATGGGATTGTCCTTCTGCAAAAACATCAAAACTCGAAGAAGCCATTAGATCTTTAACTCAGGCTTGTTAGGCCCGTCGTTTGAGTAACCCGCTCTGATACCAAATGAAGATATAAATGTGCCTAAGAGGGGGGTGAATTAGGCTTATAAAACTTTATGCTTCTTTTCACAAATATTAAATGTGGTGACTTAGATATGCCTACTGATGTTTGTAACTAGTATGTCTGATATATCCTAGTAACGTCGGATGTGCGTCGGGTCTGTCTCACAGCGATAAAGAAATAACTGAAAAGTAAATGCGAGACAGGATTTTTATAGAGGTTATATCCCCAACTGGGGTTTACTCCTCTCCTTGGGATTTGCTTCCCAAGAGTTTAACCAATCACTATAATGCACCGTAGCTGGATACAAAACTGATTGGTTAGCCCAATACACAACCGAAACAAGTCGAACACTAGACACTACTAGGTTACCACACGCCGAGTTTCGTTCCTCGGAATCTCCTTGATCCCGACAGACACGGCTCGCTACCGAAGGGCCCCCGGACTTGTCCTTCCCTTCACGTGTGCGTAAACGTCGACCTTGCCTCCTTGGTATTGCTCACGTCCGAAGACAGAATATATGGCAGGGGATGATGGAATATCGGATAAATCACTCGCTCAGTGATGGATAGGCAAGTTATCGCTCAGTGAGGCAGAAAGCTATCGCAAGTGAATGGCTCAGGAATCTCTTAGTATCTCTCTGCTCAAAAATTTCTCGTAGACTTAAATTCGCAAGTTCTGTGTTCTTCGAAAATCTAAAGTGCAGCTCATATATAATCCTTTTCTAATAGCACTTCACATGGAAAGTCAAGCATAGTTTCCATGTAGCTTTCGAATCAATCATACCATATAAATCATGCTTTTAATAAATCATCACAACGGTCATATAGCACATTAAAGCATGATTATATTCCATATAAAAGCTCAATTTCGTTCTCAAGCATATTCAACCACTTCGCATATACTTTCCATATCGAAACTTTCTATAGGTGATTCCGTGCTATCAGTTCCTAGGTCAATCCAGATTTACTTTCCAAGTATGGCACATAAGATAGCAAGGCATAAGCACGTTTTCCATGTACAGCTCATAGCATTTAATCAATATATTTACCATGTTTAGCACAAGAATCAGATCAGAGCTTACATAAGTCGATTTATCACATCAAGGCACACTTTCCTTATTTCAGAGACCACATCCGTTTATAGTACATATCATATAATAGCATCTTATCCATAAGGTCAATCAAATCAAATCTTTCCTAAATATAATAATCCAATCAGCACAAGGAAAGATATCAATTTAATATTTCGCATTTAATTCAGTGCAAGGCAAGCAAGGATCGTGCATATGATTTTCGTCCAGGAATAAACTGGTATCAACGGATATATCACTTTCCATATATAAACAGCATATTTTCCATATATAGCTCAGTAGGATATCTCATGCATTATTTCCATATATAGCACAGAACGATATATCCTATCTCATGGACTGTCTATAACACGCGATCACATAGTTCCATCAAATCATCACAAAATCACACGCAATTCAAATATTCAACACTTTAACAATTTTCATCTCATTTGCAATGCATGGTTGAACATTATCATGAATTTAGACATTTTATTTTTCCCAAATTGCTTATTTTATAGACCTAATGTCATTACAATTACATCGTTCATCAAAACTCTCTAACATATATGGACCAAAAAGGTCAACAAATATGATAATAACTTAACGAGTAAATTAAGGAATCAAGAAATGTATACACTATTATATTAAAAATAAAATAACGCACACTAATCAAATCATAACTTACGGCCAATTTAAAACTTGAACTTTAAATAGTGGGTCATTTTTTTAGGGACAACCTTATCTAAATCTCCATTCCCTTATTTTCTATCAACTAACTCCCCATTACATATAATTTATTAACAAACTCCCTAAATCAAAACAATCTTACAAGGTGATGCCGCGGGTTCGCGGTGGCTGCATGGTGGCGACGACGCGAAAGTAGCCACACGAGTCAGATTGTTCGAGAGGCGAGGCCGCTGTGCTGCAGGTGCGTGACGTCCAGTTCCGCGTTCGTGCTCGATTTTGATGTACAGATCCATCGGCGCGATGGCCATCCTTGCGGCGGTGCTCGACTTCGAAGGTCAGTCTGCTGTTATGCTCGGCTTCGAAGGTTAGAACTGTAGGCACGACGACCAGATCGGTGGTGGTGCACGACTTCTATTGTCAGATCCTTAGTCGCGATGGTGAGTGGCTTCGAGGATGGTAGATCTGGCTCAAATCTGGTTGCGAATGGGCTCGATCTTGGTTAGATCTGAAAGCACGTGGGATGGATCTGGTGCAGTGTGGGGTCACATCTGATGCTACCTTCGGGTGATATGGCCGTCGGGTTCCGTAACAGGATCCAGTGCCTATTTTTTTTTATTTTTCGATTACGTTTTGTGACGGATATTCCGTCGCAAAACCGCCGCAAAAATGAGGTTAGCGACGGATAGTCCGTCACTAAACTGGACCTTTATTGTATATTGGTACCACAAACTTCTTTATATTGGTACTGTAAATATATGTATATTGATACTACAAGTTAGGGTAGGAGTTTCGATAGTTAATCACATGGTGCAAGGAGATACTAAACAACCTAATTATGGTATTGCAACTGCCCACATAGAGGTACTGCAAATATCTTTATATTGGTGCCACAAATTAGAGTCGGCTTATTTCGAAGCCGCTGGTACGATGCGTAAAAGATACTACAAACAACTCAATTATGGTACTACAAAAGCATATACTACGGTACTGCAACTGTTCACATCTAGGTACTACAACCGTCTTTATATTGGTACCACAAATTAGAGTCGGCGTATTTCCAAGCTGCTCGCACGGTACGTAAAAGGTACTACAAACAACCAAATTACGGTACTATAAATACATATAACATAGTACTACAACTGTTTAAATGTAGGTACTACAAACGTCTTTATATTGGTACCACAAATTAGAGTCAGCGTATTTCGACGTCGTTCGGGTTATTTTTTGGTTAGGGAGTGCATTACGATATTTAAACTACTTAGTAATCATTTGGTATCAAAAAAAGGCGGGTTAACATTTGGAATCAAGGATAGTTAAACAACCTAATTATGGTACTTAAGAAGCATATACTATGGTACCACAACTACCTACATAGAGGTACCCCTAATATATTTATATTGGTACTACAAATTAGAGTCGGCGTATTTCGAAGGCGCTAGCACGATACGTAAAAGATACTACAAACAACCCAACTATGGTACTGCAAAAGCATGCAGTATGGTATTGCAACTGTCCCACATATACGTACTACAAACGTCTTTACATTGGTACCACAATTAGAGTCGGCGTATTTCGAAGTCGCTAGCACGGTACGCAAAAGATACTACAAACAATCCAATTATGATACTACAAAAGCATATAATATGGTGTTGCACCTGTCCACATGTAGGTACTACAAACGTCTTTATATTGGTGCCACAAATTAGAGTCGGCATATTTTCAAGCCGCTCGCACGGTGCGTAAGAGGTACTGCAAACAACCTAATTATGGTACTACAGAAACAGATAACATGGTACAGCAACTGTCCACACGTAGGTACTATAAACGTCTTTATATTGATACCACAAATTAGAATCGACGTATTTTGACTCAGTGCACACAGTACGTAATGATACTATAAATAACCTTATTATGGTACTACAAAGCATATAATATAATACTGCAACTGTTCACATGTAGGTACTACAAAGTCTTTATATTGGTACCACAAATTATAGTCGGCGTATTTCAAACTAGCTCCCATGGTACGTAAAAGATACTAAAAACGACATACGTATGATACTACAGTAAAGAAACCATTGGTACTGCAAATCAAGCAATATTGGTACTATGTTCAGGTACTACAGAAATACCTAGAACAAAAACATAAACAAGTCACAAACTATGAGGATCAACAGCATATCAGTCTCCAAACACAGATAAATATCACTCAAACAAGTGGAGCATGCAACTAAGATCGTCCGTAAGAATCGTGGCAGCCATGAAGCCCGATACAATTCGACGTCAACTTCGTCAAGATACCTCCCACGAGCCACCGATCCAACGATGTATCGATCCATGGACATTGCAGTATGTACGCCGCAATCCACGCAATCCGGACTCTGCTCCCTAGTGGACTCAGACTCTGACATGATTGACTTGGGCTTATACTCCCACCTCCAAGTCCAATAGATCGATAGAAAACGAGCCTGTAACAATATAAAAAGTTAAGAACATGATAAAACGTTTAATTTAACAACATTCAAACTTACAAATGATCTTGTCGCCCATTTCATGTGATTGTGCTTCGGCGAATCTCGTAGGTAAAATCGTCTTTACGGTACCAATTGACTATGTAATACGATACCAAAAAAATATATACAAGCACCAATTCAATTATCGTACCCAAAAACAACTAAGACTCGTATCAAGACAGTAAAAAATGCAGTACCTTTACATCGATCAGGGGAATTAGAAGCTAACAAACCCTAATTTGAATGATACCAAGTTTCCAATTCGAAAAACAAAATAATTAAACCCTAATTTTACCATAAACCCCAAATTCGATCCGTAATTAGGGGTGTTCATTCGGTAAAAACCGAACCAAAAATTCGGTTACCGAAATTTTGGTTTTTCATTTTAAGAATCGGTTCGGTTTTCGGTTAAAACCGAATTTTTTCGGTTCGGTTTCGCTTAAAAACCGAAAAAACCGAAATTAAATTCTGAAAATAAAAAAAAATCCGAAAACTTAATTGCTAGCTGAGCCATTGATTTTACATCCACCCATACAAGCCATTTAACACCAAACATAATCCAAAAAAAAAAAAGAAAACAGATCGAGCAAAAAGGGATGAGTTGGAATCTTGAACGAACCTAATCCAGACAAGAATCGAGATGCTTGAGCGAATAAGAACAAAATAACTTAATCCAGATAGAGCTTGAGAGCAGAGAGCCTGAGATGTTTTCGAATCGCAGCAGACGAGCGAATAGGGATGAGTTAGGTTAAGGATGAGATGGGATCGATGGCTTTTGCTGTAGTGTGTAATATGTGGAGAAGATTAGATTTGGGTTTGGGTATTTCATATTATTGGGCTTGCTGTAGAGGATATTATTAATTTGGGTTGGGCTAGGCCGTTGGGTATTTTTATAACTTGGTATATTAAAATTCGGTTTTCACTTTTTTTTTTGGTTAACCGAATTACCGAACCGAAAAAACCGAAAAATTCGATTTTTCATTTTTGAAAACCGAATATTTTTTTTCGGTTTTCGGTTTGTACCGAACTTTCGGTTTTCGGTTCGGTTCGGTCGGTTAACCGAGTTTTGAACACCCCTAGCCGTAATCACAAACTTAAACATAGCCCGACATGAAATCCTTCAAGAAATGCAACTATCAAAGCCCTAATCGCTACATTAACCCAAAATGCCACAAAAAATGAAATATTAAAGTCGAAAAATGAAGGTGTCAAGGGGCCGTTCTTACAGCATACCGTTGAGATGATGCCAAGTCGAATAAAGGTGTGAAGCCCTAATATTTCGTTCGCTGCTCGTTGTGGAGGTGAAGCTGAG
Organism: Craterostigma plantagineum; assembly: GCA_027422505.1. NCBI lineage: Eukaryota > Viridiplantae > Streptophyta > Magnoliopsida > Lamiales > Linderniaceae > Craterostigma > Craterostigma plantagineum. Next base: position 3,176,616 of record JAPQWV010000048.1, read on the forward strand.
AATCGGCCGACTTCTATGTGCTCGCTTTTGTTCTTCTGCTTTTCGTCGTTTCCATTTTGTTCGTCGTCGTTCTCTCTGTAATGAATTCACTATGTTATTTTGGAATATTTATATTTTACATGGGGTATATTTGTCCATTGGTAGCTATGTGATATATAAGTTTGAAAGGGGGAGTTTAGTGATAAATGAATTGGAAGATGGAGTTAGTTGACGAATAGTTAGGGGTGTATTGATTTATGTGTTTTTTAGTTAGTTATTTGTCTACAAAATCGAAATTATCAATCGGCCAACTACCAATCCATTCCACAATTATAAATGATCACATGTTGCTAATTTCCATCCAATATTATATAATTAAGATACATTTTCATCCCATCTTATCCCCACGCGCAAACAATTACCACATGTCGCACGTGCTTCCACAAACGTACAACTCAACTTCAACACCAACCAGTCCTCCGATAGCAGCCATTAGTCATTACACCGTCGATCGAGACCATGTCCGCCGCAACTACTCTCCTCCGCCTATCTCTTTCACCTCTCCACCAAGACCGACACCGCTTGCTTCCTCCTCTCACTAAACGAAACCATTCAACCAGCTTTCCTACATTTTCAACTCGCGTATTCTCCAAAGCACTCGAGCTCAAGCCACAGAAGAATCAAGATAACAACACCGATCAAGCCTCTTTTAGCTCCACCGTGCTATTAGACGTCTCGGGAATGATGTGCGGTGCCTGCGTGACGCGCGTGAAGTCGATTCTATCGGCTGACGATCGCGTGGAATCTGTCGTGGTCAACATGCTCACCGAGACCGCCGCGATCAAGCTCAAGGAGGGAATTTATGATGCCGCGGCCGACGAGCTGGCGGCGAGAGTAACGGCGAGTGGATTCGACGCTCGTCGGAGGCCTACGGGAACGGGAGTGGAGGAAAAGGTGAGGAAATGGCAGGAAACTGTAAAGAAGAAGGACGAATTGCTTGTTAAGAGTAGGAACAGAGTGGCCTTTGCTTGGACGCTCGTGGCGTTATGTTGTGGTGCTCACACGACGCATATTTTGCATTCAATCGGAATTCATGTCGGTCATGGTATGAATTGAAAACTTCCAAACTTGGTCGGTCTTCCATTTCACCATTTTCCCATCGGCTTACGGTTTTATATATTAAGTAACGCATGATGTGCTGACCGGCATGCGCAAAATTTCCCAGGGAGATGAAAAGTTTCTTGCTTTTATTGGGCATAGATCTAGTTAGTGTTCTTATATTTTGTTGATTTACTTACCTGCTGCGACTGCCTTTCCCTGTTTTGGTTGTATTTTGTATAGGTTCTATCTTCCATATTCTTCACAATTCCTATGTGAAAGGTGTTTTTGCTTTGGGCTCCCTGCTGGGGCCCGGCCGAGGTTAGTTTTCGATTTTGTATTAAGCAGATTGTTCTCTAACAGCGTGCATTAAATTATTTATCACAAGTCGTGACTTACTGATCTCAGAAATAGCGAATATGGTCAAGAAATTTGAAAAGAAAATTTTTCTTTTCTCACTTTTATGCTGACTTTGCTGCTGCCTCATGAGTTCTGTTATATGCTAGACTTGCTTGTCGATGGATTAAAGTCGTTTAGAAAGGGTTCACCAAATATGAACTCACTCGTTGGCTTTGGTTCCATGGCTGCATTTGCAATAAGTGCGGTAAGGATGTCGATGTGCTGATTTACTCACGTCACGATAATGTTTCAAATTTATTGTGTGCCTTTTGGCTTGAGATTGCAATTACTTTCATATCTCCTAGGTGTCACTCATCAATCCAGACCTCCAGTGGAACGCCACATTTTTTGATGAACCGGTACGATTCCCTGTTAGTTAATATCTCCCTCGTATATGAACCTCAATTCACCGTGTAACTGTGGGCCGATTAAGTTTGTTTATCCAGAGAAAGCAACCAACACAGTCACCTGTGTTGTTGTAATTGTGTTTCTTATTTTGATTAAATGATTTTTAAGCATGCAGGTCATGCTTCTCGGATTTATCCTTCTTGGTCGTTCACTTGAGGAAAGTGCCAGGATCAAGGCATCTAGTGACATGAACGAGCTATTAGTAAGATTATGTTGTGCATCTTTTCTTTTAATCGAGTTGTACTACTTGTAGTGATGTTTAGACCTCCATATAAAATCGAAGAATGCAATATAAGTTGTAGTTGTTCCATGCTTAATGTTCTAGATTATGTAACATCTGCATTTATAATATAAAACGACAGTTCTATTTGATCTGTCATTATTACATGATAGTGTGGTAGTTTTACTGTTTGCTTTTGTGTAACCGAAACTATCATTAACTCAATAATATGTTGATCATTTGATGCTGCAGTCCCTGATATCTACTAAGTCACGACTTGTGATAAATAATTCCTCTGCAAGTGATGTCTCTGCTGATAGTGTTCTTAGCTCTGATGCATTGTGCGTTGAAGTGCCGACTGACGACATTCGAGTCGGTGACTCACTTTTGGTTTTGCCCGGAGAAACTATCCCTGTGGATGTGAGTTTCTCCTTTTATACTTGAACGTGAAACTGAAAAGATGTTTTACCGTGCACTTTGGGCAGTCAATCACAACTTTATATCTAGTACAAGTTCTTCATTGAGTTTTTTTTTTTTCTCCATATGTAAGTGACATTCATTTTGATGTCTTAAGCCTTGTGAATTTTTGTTAATAATTGCAACGATTCATGTATTCTAGTTTTTGGTAGCAGTAAATATTAAAATTCATTATTCAATCCCCAAAATAATTTGTTTATCGAAAATTGTCTATGACCATGTGAAGGAGCAGTCAGAGTGGAGGAATTGTTGGTGCTTGTATGTAGGTGTCTCTGATGTGTTTTCATGGTTAAGCAATTCAAAATAGTAAGTTTATCTGCACAGGGGAAAGTTGTTGCTGGTCGTAGCGTGGTAGATGAATCCATGCTCACAGGTGAATCCCTTCCTGTATTCAAGGAAAAAGACCTTAGTGTGTCAGCAGGAACAATAAACTGGGTATGATGCTATTTCTAAGCTTTTTTTTCTTTTTCCTTTGGTCCCGGATTTGTGAGTTTTGTTGATCTTGATTCAAATACAGCCACAGGCTGTTAAATGAAACCTCAAGATCTTTTTGTAATGAACTCATTTTTTGTGAATAGTGATTGATTATATCGATAGTAGTTAACATCTAGCTAAGCACCTAACTATGAGTACATATGTTAGAAACTGTTTTATCTTCCATTATTGAGTATTATCTTTTCCAGACTGAACTGCCTCGATGTGCATTTTTTCTCAGGATGGTCCTTTAAGAATAGAGGCCACGTCCACTGGCTCAAATTCTACAATAGCCAAGATTGTCAACATGGTGCTCGCAATCTACTTTCACACCTCCACACACACACATATCAAAGATAGCCGGGCATAATATTTACCTTTTTGCTATCACAATTGAATATAGTATTTTTTTTTTTACAAATTCCATGCCTTTTTTATGTATTCCTATAACAATTTATCTTCTTTATTTAAGGTCGAAGATGCTCAAGGACGTGAAGCACCTATTCAGAGGCTCGCTGATTCAATTGCTGGCCCTTTTGTATATAGCGTCATGGCATTATCTGCAGCCACATTTGCATTTTGGTAGGTGAAAACAATTTCAATATGTGGCCATCTTAACTTAGGCTTAGTATAATGATTACTGGTAAAGTTGTTATTATTCTTATATCAAATATTTATATATATATTTTTTTTTTTCGCGTCCCTCGCATTTAATCTTCTCTTTTGCTAGCTGGAGCAGTCTCTTGCTAACTGGCTTGTCCTATGTCACTTTCTATTCGCCGTGTCATTTTACAATACTATCAGACTGCAATCTTTTGACTTGCACTTTTACTTTGTTATGGAGAATGTACCAAATCAACAAATTATTCCTAATTATTCATTATAAATGTTATATGTTATTATTCGGTAAACTGGTGAATGTTGTGCAACGTGGATTTATGTCCAGTAGTCTCATGGTGTGTTGGTGTCCTTTCCAGGTATTACATTGGAACACACGTCTTTCCAGATGTTCTGCTTAATGACATAGCTGGGCCAGATGGGAACTCTCTGCTGTTGAGCATGAAGCTTGCAGTTGATGTGTTGGTTAGTACCTGTGAATGAGGCATATTAATCTATTTATGTTTTCACAGATACTTGACACTTTCATCAAGTACTGAGGATGGTTAGTCAGCAAATATACTTTTTTTTGGAGAATATTTATATAAGCTCATACGTAAACAACTTCCTGCTTTCGTTTTGGATATTAAATCCTCTTGAGGCGATGAAAAAGAAAGCATATATGACTGTTTTTGTCTTGTTTTCTAAGTATAACACCATTTATATGTCTACTCAATAATCATGTGTTCGGTTTGCCGGATGACCAAGAATAAGAAGTCACCTTTTACTAAAATATTTTCCAGGTTGTGTCGTGTCCATGTGCTTTGGGACTTGCAACACCAACTGCGATTCTTGTTGGCACCTCTCTTGGTATGTTCTTAAAAACGAGTGTCATTCGCTGTTGAATGTTGACACGTGGTTTTGGCTCATTATCGTTTTCCTCGTCGCTATAATTTTCCAACTTGTGCACCATTTCTGCTACTTTGGTCTTTTTATTCTTGATGGACAGTCGCACTCCTTGAGTTCCAATGCTATTTCTTTGGTTTCCACCTAATTTACCATTATTAACGTAACTAGTGCAATGTAATCTGAGCTTTCTATAAAGACAGAGCACTTTTTTCTTTTTTTTTTTTTAATAATTTTATGTTGAATCTGATGGCAGCGGTTTCTTGCAGATGTTTGAATGTTTATGGTTACTTGTGAAGTGGGCCTTATATCTGGAAGTTAAATCTTCTTATTTCCGTTTACTTTAGGTGCAAAACAAGGACTTCTTATTCGAGGAGGAGATGTATTGGAACGACTGGCTGGCATAGACCACATCACTCTGGACAAAGTATGTGTGCATGCTTTTGCTACTTCCCTGATAAGAAATGAAGATATAAGTTTTGATACAGCTTCTTTTGATATTACTCTAATTGATTGTTTTATCGGTGTGTTTTCAAATCTCAGACTGGAACTCTCACTGAAGGGAAACCTACTGTATCCGCGGTTGCATCTTTGGGTCATGGAGTCTCTGAAGTACTTCGTCTTGCCGCTGCAGTGGAAAAAACAGCCTCTCATCCAATTGCAAAGGCTATTATAGCTAAAGCTGAATCAATGAACTTGGATATTCCTAGTACAAGTGGGCAACTAGCTGAACCGGGGTCTGGAGCCTTAGCAGAAGTGGATGGGTTTTTAGTTGCCGTTGGAAAATTAAGTTGGGTTAACGAACGGTTTCAGAGAAAAAGAAGCCTCTCTGAATTGAAGGAACTTGAGCAATCTGTGATGCATCAAATATCCACTGATTTTTCATCATCCAACCATTCGAGAACAACTGTTTATGTTGGTAGAGAAGGAGAAGGAATCATTGGTGCTATTGTAATTTCAGACAATCTGAGACATGATGCCAAGTATACGATTACAAGGTACTACTTTCTCATAGATAATAAATCTTCATAATCTTTATCTTTTAAAATAAACTCATTTATAGTTGGATGCCTAAAAAATTTACATATGTTTATCTCTGGGAGTTCTCTCATGTTGTTTCATTTGAATATTTTAAAGACTTCATCAGATGGGGATAAGTACAATCCTCCTGTCAGGGGACAGGGAAGAGGCAGTTGCAGCTGTAGCAAGGACTGTTGGGATAGGAATTGAGTTTGTCAATGGTTCTTTAACACCCCAGCAGAAATCTGGTGCTATTTCGACTCTTCAAACATCTGGCCATCGTGTTGCTATGGTAAATATTATCAGTACTGTTTATGTTTGAATATATTTGAGGTCTATATTGAGACATGACAGTGTTTACTCGGGGTCTTGAACGCATTCTGGTTCTTAGATGGAGAAAAAATATACTTTCATAAACATACAAACTGGCCAAGTTTAAGAAAAATTCTAGCACTGATCACATGTTGATTTATGCGTGGTTGTCTGTTAGCCTCATGAATACTTTGGAATCATGACAGAATAAAGAATGATATATGAAGCCTGCGAACAAAGTAGGAAATGCCTACAGCAACAACAAGACATATTTGACCGGCTGAAATAGACCAACAATTAACTTATCTGGGAAATATATATATATATGAAGTTTTTGAGGTGATATGCGTGCATGAAGCTATATGTCAAACCTGGTAAACTTGTAGAAACAGGATATATTAGTACTAAATGCGAATGTAAATCTTCTAATGCAACTCCTGTCCATTAAGGTTGGAGATGGTATTAATGACGCCCCATCTCTGGCACTTGCTGACGTGGGCATAGCCCTACAGATTGAAGGACAAGAAAATGCTGCATCAAATGCAGCATCCATTATACTAATGGGAAATAGGCTTTCTCAGGTATGAGTTAAAAAGTTTTCGATATTATACGATATAGGGATAATGGAGTTTGATCTTTTATTTTATTAAATGTCTTCCCTATGATGATAAATTGTTAATTGGATCTACTGTGCAGGTAACAGAAGCAATCGACCTTGCAAGAGCTACAATGTCGAAAGTTCGTCAAAACTTGACCTGGGCAGTTGCCTACAATATTTTTGCAATTCCTCTGGCAGCTGGAATTCTACTTCCCAATTTTGATTTTGCCATGACTCCTTCGCTTTCAGGTAAAGTTACCGACTTGCTTCCACCAGATACCCGTCTCCTCTAGTCAGCTACAATTTCTCTTTAGCTAATAATAACAAAAAAGGAATAGTTGGTTCGCCAAGTGATTCCCGTGAAGAGATCAAAGATCTGATTTGATTTCTGCTTTAGTACCAAGAAATATTTAACTTTTCCGTTCGAACATATAAAAGGTCATAGCAGATGGTGTTAATTTTTTTTTGGCAGGGGGGATGATGGCCTTGAGCTCAATATTTGTTGTTACGAACTCACTCCTTTTGCAGTTCCATGGACCGAAAGAGCAGAAGCGCAATATGGAAGTTATTATCAATAAAAGGAGCATATAGATATGGCATCTTTTTGCTGCTATGACATCAATCAAAACATACATCATCAGGAAACGAGGTGAATAATCTATCTATCAGTAGGAGGACGAGCAACCAAGTCGGCATTACTAGAGTTTATGTATTATATCATGGTAAACCTCTTGTTCCACGCTTACATTTTATAAGTCTGAAAATGTGGGGGTTGAAAAGAGTATAGTTTTCGAGTGTTCTTCCAAAGAGATCAAAGTTCATACAATCATCCACTGCCCGAATTCCAAGTTTATAAATATGATACATGACACTTGACAAAAGAAGAGAGAGAGAGAGAGAGAGAGAGAGAGAGAGAGAGAGAGGTCAATATTGAGCATGATATTTAGCAAGCTTTGACAGTACACCAATTGCCATGGAGTTGGTATATGTAGTTGGCTCAGTCATGGAGGAATTAGAACGTCGATCTTCGAACTTATCGTTCCTGTCTGGGCCTCCTACAATTGCGCCGGTGAGCTCATTGGGATTAGGTTTGTCTGTGTTGTACCAATTAACAAAGGTGGTTGGACAGTCGACTATTTGGCTAAGTGCCATCATTGGTACGGAAGCACCCCTGTGGTGAGCTTGTGTTGGTGGGCTTTTACCAAAGCCGACCATGTACGATCTGTCTTGAGGATTCTTGCCCAGTAGATAATCCATCTGTGTGTGTGTATATATGTAATCAATCCAAGACAATATTTGATGCATGGACGAATGATTACAAATACCTGTTGCTTGGCAAAGGTCAATAGCTGAGTTGAATCGAATTTCTGACTTCCACATTCGACTAGTTGTTGGTTGTGCTTTTCTAATATGTCACTATAAAGACTGAATAGGAAAGCAACTCCCGTCGCATATTGTGAATTAGCTCCATCTCTTAGGTGAATTAATCCTCCTGTTTATTAGTTTAGTTTAATTTAATTAAATTGATGATTTCGATCGATCATCCTTTCCTTCTCATGACCGGACAGGCGGAGGATACATACATACACACATGAACTATGATAATATATGCGTGCCATATATATAATAATATAAACTACCAACCTGGAGTGATATAAACCTGGTGATTAGGGCCTTGCGGAAGTATCGAGCATACAAAACTATCAGCCTGTTGCTTGAAACTATGTAAATCCTTGTTGCCCTCCAGATAATACTGCCAATGAAAGAAATATAAAGAGGAGGAATAAATATTATATAACCATCAACATTACTAGTAATATAATAGTATTAGTAGTATTAGTAGTAGTAGTAGTACTCTTGAGAGGAGGACTTGTGCTCCAGCATATTTAAGGTCCCAATTGAACTCAGTAACAGTTGAACTAATGGCTTCATCTTTAATATAGTCCATGTATATTGATCTTTTAGTTGCCGCGTATAGCCATGTTGCTGCCCACAACAATTCGTCCTGCCAATTAAATATCGTGCTTTTCATGAAACACACCACCACACCTAATATATACATCGTTTTGAAATAAAAATATTATTAGTCGAGTGTGGTACAGTACTAAGTTACATTATATCCAGAGAAGGAGCAATAGAAGGGGCATTCTCCATCATACGTTCCCTTAAAGTCTTTGGCAAACTGAAATAGCTGCACACAAACATTCACAGGAATCATTAAAGGGAATGGTGCTAATCAATATATATGCCGTCGAAGGAAAAAGTAAAAAGACGTACTGATTTTCCTCTCTTAAGTAGACGGCGGGAATAAGGATGATCGACATGTCTAAAGACCATGGAGGCAGCTGTCATGGCAGCTGCCGTCTCTGCAGCAATCTCAGTTCCGGGGGTATTTTTGTCAATCTTCAACACCGTTCTTGGCGTTTGCATGTTCTCCGGTCTAATCCAGCACTCGTGATCCTTCACGGGATCTCCTACCTCAATCAATCACAACAAAAAATGAATGGAAATAATTTTGAAAAAAAGAAATATAGGAGGAGAATTCACGTGTATGTATGTGTGTGCTACCTGAACATACAAAAGATTTCGCATTGAACTCGCTTTGAATAAATAATCAGTTCCCCAACGGATAGAAGCAAGAACGTTGTCCAACTCTCCTGCTGCTTGAAGCTCGGATTGAAAAGCAATGGCAGCCCACGACAACGTTGTCACAGTAAATGCCATTGGGAGACCAAATTTAATGTTATCACCGGCATCATAGTACCCTCCCACAAGGTCCACCTATTATTATATATAAATTTTATATACATATAAATTGAAGGTCTCACCCGTCAAAACATATACACTATAGATATAGGAATTTTATAGTGCTCACGTTTGTGAGCACCTTATGTGGGCACCTGTTTGAATGCGCCAATTCGCGCCATTTCAACATCTCACCTCGACATCTAAGGTTTTTGTCGTATTAGTTAAAACTGTCTCGATGCCATTAATTCAGATGTTGATGTGATAAATATTGACGCCTTACATAACACATTTTACATGTAAATGACAAAAAATCACGTCCATGTGCCACATCAGCATCCGAAATGTCGATTAATGGCATCTAGACAGTGTGTTAATTAATACGATATAAGATGTCGACGTGGGAGGTTGAAATGGGACGGATTGGTGCCATTCCAACAGATGCCCACATAAGGTGCTCACATAAGTTGAGCACTATAAAATTCCTCTACATGCATATATATATATATAAATATATATATATATTCACGTATTGTATGTATGTATGTATGCCCGTAAGAAAGAAAGAACGAAAATGCATTATTATACGCTATCAAGTTGGCCATCTTCTAGAGCAGAATCTCCTCTCCATGAGAGGCGGTGGTTTCTCGGAAGCTTTCCAGATCTCTGAGCCTCGAGGAATATAATTGACTTTGAAAGGGCGTCTCGGTAATCAAAATCTGCCACTACTACTCCATATGGGAAAAGAGCAAGCCATGCAATAATGGCACGTTTGGCCATAACTTTGGCGTCTATTAACATCATCGTCATCATGAGAATCTTGAAATGCACGTGCTCGGATCATCAAAGACACGGAAGTGAGAAACGAAAAGAAGAATTTGGTGTTGATAAACTTATCCATGGCTGTGTTTTGTTTTTATGTGCCTAGGCATATGAATGGGTGTTGTAATGTGTGATTTGGCGGAAACGTAGGCCGTGAGTTGGTTAATAATTGGGGCAGTTGATTGTTTGTGGAAGAAAATATTTTGAACCTCATGTTACATTTAGTAATCCGAGGTCAACTCTTTTTCCATAGGACACTAAAACAAAGGGAGCTTTCTATTTCAAGCCCTCTTCATATTAAATATAGTTTTAGGCAGTGTTTGGTTTATTAGATATACCTAGAAAATGGGTTACAAAATAATTAATAAGCCATTTTCTTATGTTTGGTTTAATCGGTTGAAGCCCATGAAAATTTGAAAGCCCGCATTTGTTAAACGGGCTATTCTATTATATATCTAAAATGGACCCCCATGATTAATTTATCTTACACTTTCCATCTAGGTAATATGTATATTGCAATTATACCCTTGGATACGTTAACCAATGTACAAAACCCTAAATTCAATTGTAAAGTTTCCTCATTTTCTTTTTCAACTCATCTGTTCGCACGGCTCTCATTCTAATCAGATTCAAACATTCTTCAATCTTCATGTCCCAGGTTGGAGCTTGAGATTGACCCGGAAAACGATGGGAATGTTGAGATTCCGTCGGCGCCGGAGACGACTGGAAGAGCGAGGAGGGAAGCTAGGGTTGAAGAAGATGAAACTTTGTCGGAGGAGGAATGTTTGCCAATGTCGGTGGTTCCGAGTAGTTCCAATGGCGTCGGCGCGCGGTCGCGGAGGGCGAGCAAGACGGTTGCCATGATGAAGATGACGAAGAATAGGACGGCGACAGTTGCGATTGAGGAAGAACGCGACGGCGGCGAAGATGACGTGGAAGAGGAGGACAGTGAAAGTAGATTCAGATGTCACGGAAGAGGACTGCAATTAATTAATATAGTTTAGGGCTTCGAAGAATTGCAGCGTTTATTTTTGTCTCTGTTTATCTTCTTCTTCAGTGTTTATTTTTTTGTGTTAAGGGGCAAATGGGTCTTTTTAAACTTTTGTCTCATTCATAAAAAATTTTGTTACTTCATACCAAACAAAATGTTATTTTATTTGTATCGTGTTTGCACTTAAAACTGCTCAAAATCATTTGATATGATATTCATATGATAACCCACGTTTAATTTTAGCGGGCTTGGTATTCTCTATTATGTGGGCTACAAATCAAACACAGCCTTAAGGACTAACTCTATATAAAATTAAAGTAAAGAACATAAACTATGATTGATGAAAATGCCCTTGTAGGTGTTATATAAAGAGGTATATATCGCTATTATTGTGTTACTAGATGTTATTCAAATGATATCAATTGAAAAAACTATTTCAACGATCGATTTGCCGTAAATTTTCGAGCATACTGGGCACAAAATCAAGTTTGATGTGTACTCGACGATGTCAATGATATTTGTGTCGTCAGATTAAAGATCTGTTAGGAATAATTTGTAGAAATTACTTACGTAACTAAGATAAAGCGAGCATATTTTTGGTCGAAATTAAAGCTAATATGCATAACTTCGAGAGACACATAGCTTGGAAATTACGTCGCGCCTTAGTGACGACTCAATCGTTCATTGATAAACGTATTTTCTTACGTTTATATTTGTTAGGTTTAAGTTGTTTGCATGATAAGTGAAGTCGTTTTGACAATTTTAAAGCTATAATTTGATTTCACAGCCAAAAGAAACGTTTTTACGACAGTTTTGCAATAGTTTAGTATTTCTCAGTGATCACGGGGTAAACGATGTCCGATGGACCTGAAATTTTAACCATAGATAGAGGACTCGTTAATCTTGAATCTGACCGAACCGATTTTCAATCCGAGTTCTAGATTGGGAGATATGAATTTTTGAACGTGCTACTATTTTGCAGGAAACTAGTCACGGCCGTGAATGTATTGTATGAGGCCGTGAAGCGCACCAGAGAGCCATTTTCTTGCCCGATTTTGTCATGGCCGTGAACATTGACAAACAAAGCCGTGAAGGGTGCTTCATGGCCGTGAAAGGGGGTGCTAGAGGCTGTGAATGCGGGCAGAAAGTCGATTTTTAAGCCCGAATTCTCATGACCGTGAATGGTGACTACATAAGCCGTGAATGCGGGCAGAAACTGCTTTTCCTCAATACCAAATGCTGTCACGGCCGTGAATCTGGTTAGACGAAGCCGTGAACGTCCTATGTGGCTGTGTAAAAAGTCAAGTACATGAGGAAAACGAACCTTACTTACCTTATCTTCTCAAGAACGAACGTATGACCAACTGAGATGGAAAAACCCACGCTTGAAATGAAATTTCGGCATAAGACAATACCATTATAAGCAAGGGCTGCTCAAGAGATCTTGTGGCTGCACAAATCTTTGAAAATGAGATATCTCATATCTTTGCAAGGCTCAAGAAGGATAACGAGAATTTGAGATGAAGAAACCTCTATATAAAGAGCCAATGTGATGAGAATGAGGAGGATAAAAAAAAAGGAGGAAAGTACGTGAATAGATACACCATTAAGCTCTCATATACATACGTTGCCTTTCCAAGATCCAAGAACACTTTAGTTGCTTATTACGTGCTCGATAAAAGTCCTCAACGAAGAGCGTGGATTAACCTCAAAGTTGAACTCAGGGAAGTATTTATGTTGTATTCGATGTTAATTACGTGCTTTGTTGTGATGATAATGAGTAGCTAAATCTATTGTATTTGAGATGAGATGAACCCTAGCGCGATCGATCGTATGTTTACGTGTAGTTGTTGTATTACTATTGTTACGACTCGTTTATGAAGCATATGATTTTGATTATGTCAATGTGATTAAAATCATATAGTTAGCTTGATCATGTCTATGTGTTTAAGTTAACGATACGCTCGAGAGAGGGGCGAACGATTAAACCACTCATAAACGAGCGGAATAAACTCATCGCTAGAGATAGGTTGAACTACCCCGCCGGATTAGAGTCAAATCTAATAGCGGGATTCACCGTGTTTAATGCGATCTTCGGTTAAGTAGTTAGGGAAGCTTGCCCGGCTTCATAATGCTTTGATTAGTTGTTTGCGAGTCTCGTATGATAAGGCGCAGTTTCGTCAGTCGTATGAATTCGTACACATGTAGTAGGAATCTCCACGGTCTAATGATAGCTTAATTTACGTATAATAGATATTTGTTTTGGTCGAGCTAGGGGGATTCGAGTCTCAAATACGTTTGTTTATAAGGGTTTTCTTCTCCGTACTATTTTATTAAGTTGTATTTCATAAGTATTGTTATTTACCGTTTCGACCGAACATTCGTGCTAGGATATTTAAGTGAAAGATTTTCTAAAATATATAGTTCTCTTGGGATTCGATACTCGAATATTTGCCACATCTATGCTATTTCGATAGGTACACTTGCCTGTTGAGCGTAGGATAGTTTGTTAGTATTCGTTTTATTTTATTACTCGATCCGCTCATCAAGTTTTTGGCACCGTTGCCGGGGAACTATCGATATTAGAAAAACCGTAGTTTATTATTCTAGCTATTTATTATTAAGTATCAAAATCTTTGCTTAGTCATATTTCTTTTGGTCTAGGTACGTGTACGTAGGTGCATGACCCGAAGGAACCCTACACTACCATTAGTGGAAGGAGACCCGGGGATCGAAAGGACTTTCAGACGCAACGTGCGAGAAAACGCAAGGCAAGACGTAATGGCGACTCAAAATAACAATGAAATGCCATTGGCGGTGCAAGAACCTCCAATGAGAGAACTCTGGAGAAACAACGTCGTGGGAACAATTAGCTCGGCAATAGTACTTCCTCAATTACCGAATAATTTTGAGCTGCAGGCGACAGCTCAATACGATGGACTCTCCGAGGAAGATGCTTATCGCCACATCCGAGACTTCCTATCCGTAACCGATGCAATACGGGTACAAGGTGTAAGTTCAGATGCCATTCGACTCTACCTATTTCCTTTCTCTTTGCGGGGCAATGCCAAGGAGTGGTTCAACCTACTTCCCGAACGATCTATCACCACTTGGGAACAGATGCATGCCACCTTCATCAATTACTTCTTTCCACCTTCCAAGGCACTCAAACTAAAGATGGACCTCACCGCATTTAAGCAGAAGGAAGGCGAAAACCTATATGACGTATGGACTAGATTCAAAGCACTTTTGAACCGATTCCCTCAACATGGGATGACGAAGAGCGAGCAAATTCAGCGGTTCCATGAATCTTTAAATGACCATACCGTGCAATTACTAGATGGAGCATGCAATGGAGGCCTATGTAATCTCAGTGCTACAGAGGGCTGGAATCTTATCGAAGACTACAGTGCAAATAGTTTCCGACGAGGGAGTTCAAGCAATCGAGGTAAACCTCCGGGCATGTACGACATCGGCAACACCACTGCGATAAACGCCAAGTTCGACGCCCTACAGCAACAAATGTCAGCGACTAATCTTCAAATGTAGACCTTGATGAACGCACTCATGCCTAAGCTAGCAACGAAGCCGGCCGTTACCGCTGTCCAACTACAACCTGCCCCGATGATCCCCGTAGCTGGTGCGCTTTCTCAGTCATATCCGACGTATATTCCGCCATGCGCTACATGCGGAGGAAGCCACGATGCAGCTCACTGTCCCGCTGCTATTACGACTGAGCAAGTCGATTACATGGGGAATTACCAAGGTCAGCGAAACTTCGTTCCAAATCGAGTTCATCCGAACCTGGCCTATGGGAATCAACAACAAGCTCCACCGGGATTTCAAAATCAAAGGCCGCATGGATACCACGATGGAAATTCTGAAGTTGTCCCTGAAGGTCGCAATGATAAGCTGGAGGGAATGCTCGAGAAGCTAATGGGAAAGCTCGACTCTCGCTTGGATAGTCAAGAGGCACGATTGCAAAACACTGAGTCTTCCTTGCGCGCCTTAGAGAAACAAGTTGGACAGATTGCCGAATCAATCCAACAACGTCCTCCCGGTTCATTGCCAAGCTACATCGAGACCAACCCAAAGGACCACCACGTAAAGGCGGTAACGCTTCGAAATGGGAGAGAGCTCGAGGAGGTGCAGAAATTGAAGAAGAATGTTGAGCCCGTGAAAGCAAACATCGAGACCGACAAAGAAGAGGCGACCGTATCCACCTGTCAAGGCATATCAACCGAAAATCCCATATCCAGCGAGACTTAAAAGGGACATCGTTGACGACCAGTTTGGTAAATTTCTTGCAATTTCTAAACAAGTACATATTAATTTACCTCTTGTCGAAGCTCTTGCGCAGATGCCTCGTTGGGCAAAATTCTTGAAGGACCTTATCACGAACAAACGCAAGCTCGAAAGACGTGTCCACAGTCGAACTACGAGGGGAGTGCTCCGCCATATTACAAAGCAAAATCCCGAAAAAATTAAAAGACCCAAGGAGTTTCACTATACCTTGTTTAATAGGCGATCTTGTAGTACATAAGGCATTGGCTGACTTAGGTGCTAGTATAAATTTAATGCTTTATTCGATGTTCAAGAAACTTGGCTTAGGGGAACCCAAACCTACTAGGATGAGTATACAATTAGCGGATAGATTTGTTAAATATCCTAGGGGTATTATCGAGGATGTTCTTGTTAAAGTTGATAAATTTATCATTCCTGCAGATTTTGTAATTCTCGACATGGAGGAAGATGAAAATATTCCTCTAATCTTATGAAGGCCATTCCTCGCTACCGGAGGGACTATGGTCGATGTTCGTAATGGAACATTGACATTAACTATAGATAGTGAGAAAGTAACATTTGATATGGCCGAGTCCATGAATAATGCCGAGAAGTTAGACGATAAGTGTTTTTATATAGATGCGTGGAATGAATTCTTATCGTTGCAGGGACTTTCACAGCCTGATTCCTTCCTCTCGAAGCAAGAAATAGAGGAAAACGAGGAACTCCATAAGGAAGAGCCGAATGATGACCTGCCCCTCGATGTTGCCCAAGAAGATGTAGAGTGTCAATGAAGAACCAACGATCGAGGTGCAAAAGAGCAATGAAGAAAATCGTGAGAAGATCTCGGTCGAAGAACCACCAACGCTCGAGCTCAAGCAATTGCCCGATCACTTGGAGTATGCTTCCCTCGAGGAGAATGCAAAGCTTCCGGTAATCATCGCGTCAAAACTAGAGAAGGAGCAGAAACTCATGCTCTTAAACACACTACGGGAGCACAAGAGGGCACTTGCATGGAAGATATCGGATATCCGAGGAATTAGCCCGACCTTTTGCATGCATAAAATTCTAATGGAAGACGACTTCAAACCGGTGGTACAACACCAAAGGCATTTGAATCCCAACATGAAGGAGGTGGTGAAGGCCGAGGTAATTAAACTGCTCGATGCGGGAGTGATTTACCCAATCTCCGACAGTGCATGGGTGAGCCCAGTTCAGGTAGTGCCGAAAAAGGAGGAATGACAGTTGTGCCCAACGAGAAAAATGGACTCATTCCGACGAGGACTGTCACAGGATGGCGCGTTTGCATTGATTATCGCAAATTAAATGACGCAACGCGAAAAGACCAGTTTCCTCTTTCTTTTATTGATCAAATGCTTGAACGTCTATCTGGTCATGAATTTTATTGTTTTCTTGATGGACTTTCAGGTTATTTGCAGATTCCCATTGCACCCGAGGATCAAGAGAAGACGACGTTCACGTGCCCATTCGGGACATTCGCCTACCGGCGGATGCCTTTTGGACTTGCAATGCTCCGGCCACCTTTCAACGTTGCATGATGGCTATTTTCGATAAACTAATAGGTGGCGGAATGGAGGTATTCATGGATGATTTTTCGATTTTTGGTGACTCATTCGAGGTATGCTTATTTAATTTAAAGAAAGTACTTCAGCGATGCGAGGAAACAAACCTTGTGCTAAATTGGGAGAAATGTCATTTTATGGTAAGAGAGGGTATTGTTTTAGGTCATAAGATATTGTCGAGAGGTATCGAGGTAGATAGAGCTAAAATAGAAACCATAGAACGATTACCTCCACCTTCGTCGGTAAAGGCAATTAGAAGTTTCCTAGGACATGCGGGTTTTTATCGTAGATTTATCAAGGATTTTTCTAAAATTGCTAGACCTTTAACGCACTTGCTTGAGAAAGACGTACCTTACGAATTTACACCCGAATGCCTGAATGCATTTTCCATACTTAAGGATAAGCTAATTAACGCCCCTGTTATGGTAGCCCCCGATTGGAGCCTACCGTTCGAACTAATGTGCGATGCAAGTGATTTTGCAGTAGGTGCAGTTCTGGGGCAGCGACGGGAAAAGCATTTTCAGCCGATACAATATGCGAGCAAGACTCTAAACGAGGCACAGACGAATTACACTACCACAGAGAAGGAGTTGCTCGCAGTCGTATTCGCTGTTGATAAATTTCGATCCTATCTTATCCTCTCAAAGGTCATCATCTACACGGATCATTCGGCCCTCAAACACCTCTTCGCGAAGCAGGATGCAAAACCAAGACTGATACGATGGATTCTGTTACTCCAAGAGTTCGACATTGAGTTTCGTGACCGAAAAGGTAGCGAGAATTGCGCAGCCGATCACTTGTCAAGACTCGAAGATGCATCCCACGAGGCTACCAACGAGGAAATAATCCGAGACCATTTTCCCGACGAGCATCTATACGCTATACGTGAGGTATTCGATGAAACCCCATGGTATGCCAATTTTGCTAATTATCTTGTCGCTAGGATCATGCCAAAGGGATACACGAGTCAACAGAGGAAGAAATTCTTCTCGGACTTGAAGTATTACTTTTGGGATGATCCGTATTTGTTTAGGGTTTGCGTGGACAAGACAATCCGGCGATGCGTCTCCTTTCTCGAGACGGTTAAAATCTTGATCCATTGTCATTCGGGGCCATGTGGAGGACATTACGGAGGTAATCGAACCGCACAAAAGGTACTCGAATGTGGTTTTTATTGGCCTACGATTTTCAAAGATGCTAATACGTGGAGGAATATGATAGGTGCCAACTGACAAGTAATATTTCTAAGCGAAATGAAATGCCTCAGATTTTTATTCTTGCATGTGAAATATTTGACGTATGGGGCATTGATTTTATGGGTCCGTTTCCTACGTCTTTCAAGAATCGATATATCCTAGTTGCGGTTGATTATGTTTCAAAATGGGTAGAAGCACAAGCGCTACCTACTAATGATGCTAGGGTAGTCTTTAAATTTTTTAAAACATTATTTTCTCGATTTGGCTCACCTCGTTGCATATTTAGCGATAAAGGTATCCATTTCTGTAACACTCATTTTGCAAGGACACTCGAGAAATACGGCATGAAACATAGTGTTACCACGGCGTACCATCCTCAAGCGAGCGGCCAAGCAGAAGTCGTAAACAGGGAGCTGAAGCGTATTCTCGAAAAGACGGTGGAACACCATAGGCGGGATTGGCCAAACAAACTGAACGATGCTTTATGGGCGTACCGGACAGCTTACAAAACACCTATCGGATCCACGCCATATAGACTTGTTTACGGAAAATCTTGTCATTTACCCGTCGAGCTAGAACACAAAGCATATTGGGCTCTAAAGAAACTTAACTTTGATTTGAATCTTGCAGGCGAAAAGCGAATGTTGCAGGTCAACGAGCTCGACGAATGGAGACAAATGGCTTACGAGATATGTTAAAGGTCTGTATTCCTAATTTATAACCTAATTCACCCCCCCTTAGGCATATTTTATACTTCAGATATGTTAAAGGTTTGTATTCCTACCTCTATTCCTACCTCTTTCTTGCTAGTTAAGAATATCACGAACCAAGTAATTCTTGTTACTCCGTTCCTTAGGAACATATTTCCTATCACTAATATTGATGAACAAGGATTTAAGGGAAGCTTCGAAAATAAAGAAGTATACTTTAAATTCATTACTGAACCAATTTCACGAATCCTTAGTGAAATTAAAGATTCTATTCTTATTAAAGCAAAGAAAATCAAATAAATTATTTAAAACAAGAAATTAGTAAACTTACGATTGAGGATAAAATTCAAAATCCTAAGTTACAAGAAAAAATAAAAATGATTTATAACGAATTTACATTACAAATATGTCATGATCTTCCAAACGCATTCTGGAACAGGAAGAAACACATTCTTTCTTTACCTTATGAAGAAGATTTTAGTGAGAAAAATATTCCTACTAAAGCTCGTCCTTGACAAATGAATGCTGAATTATTAGAATTATGTAAGAAAGAAATAAATTCTCTCTTACAGAAAGGTCTAATGAGACCTTCAAAGTCTCCTTGTGTGACGACCCTCGTTTCTAAGTAGGGTTAGTGGCGGATTTCCGCAACGTAAGCCGCGGAAGGCCCGTCCAATTAAAACTTTTTCCTAAAATAATATACATTACTATAAAGGTATGTCTACATCGTCATCTCTGTACACGGGCTAAGGCACCAAAATGACAGAAGAACAAAAATCCTAGTGTCGCTCCACAGGTCTTCATCCATGTACCGCCCTGCCCTCAAAAGTCCGTGGAGCACCGCCACCAGCCGCCTCAGTCTTGACGCGCGTCGGCGTCAGACTCAGTACCTACAACACGTAAACACTGAGCGATTTGCCCAGTAGGTGATAGAAATGCATGTATGCACGTGAAAGCTCATTCCCGATCCCAATATCTCACATGCAATGTTCACTCTTTCTTTTTTTCCCACACTCCTATCTCCAATCACACACACAGGGCCCTAGGTCAGACTCGACAATTTCCAAGCTTTTTACGATAATTATTTCTTTGTTCGAGTCTTTCTCTTCGGGTGTCTAAATATTAATTTTTTTTTTTGATAAATTCGAGACCTGTCAAATTTATTCGTTTTGAATCCATTGAATTACTAGCAAATTCTCTAAGTCGCATGATCGTATAAGTATGCTGTTGATTACATCAAAATCCTATGTTAAATTTTACGGGTATTACATTCTCTCCCCCTTAAAAGAATTTCGTCCCCGAAATTCGCCGACGCGAATAACTTGGGTAACGATTCAACCAATTCTCTTACTAATTTATCGATTATCTATGTCTAGACTCGCCCACATATTTCTATATTCTCTAGGCATACGTATTCCCATTCCTACCACGCTTCCGCTGCGCACTCTAGGCGTACTTGACTAAAATGCAATATTAAAGGTATATAATTATTTTTCTTATTCCACTCTATCCGAGAAAAAACACCTAACTACCCGAAAATTACGTTTTACCCGAATTTCAAATTCTATGTCTCTAATTTTAATTAAGCTACCTGGAATTAAATTGATTCGCACGTCTGAACTTATCTCACCGCCCGAAATATCACATAACCACAAACTAGTTAAAAGGCCCGAAAATTAATCCAAGACGATCCGAAAATTTGAGTATCCGAATTTCTTTAAAAATTCTAGGCTACCCGAATATAATTGAAAGATCCCATACTAATAACTTCAATTGTTCGAAAATTAGTTGTAGTATCCGAAAAATACTTAAGCTACTCAAATATTCTCTTAAGCACTCAATTGCCAAAATTTTGTTACTATTGCAAAGCTCAAGAATTATTTTCCCCAATGTTCTTTAGACCCAAATATTCTTCCTAAAGAACACATGAATCAACAATAATCAAACAAGTTAGATGCCCCGAAATTTCTTTTCCACCCGAAACTCATGCATGCATATTTCATATACCCGAAAGTTGTTCATAAAACATACAAGATCAAACTTTATTAAGCTACCCGAAAATAATTCTGATATGGGGCTATCCCAATCAACAAGATTTATATGTATGGAAAAGGGGAATTTATATAGCCGGAGAATAAATATTACAAAGTGGTAGTGCGTGCGTAAAGTGCTTGTGTGTAAGGGACGTGTTTGGGACAATGGGACGTGTTTGGGACATTTGGGGAGCTGTAGGGGCCGTGTTTGGGATGTTGAGGACCTGTAGGGGCCGTGTTTGGGTCGTTGGGGATCTGTCTGGGCCGTGTTTGGGACGTTGGGGACCTGTCTGGCCATGTTTGGGGACACTGGGGATCTGACTGGGCCGTGTTTGGGACGTTGGGGACCTGTCTGGCCATGTTTGGGACATCGGGGACCTGTTTGGGACGTAAAGGAAATGACACAAAGAATTACGTGGTTCGGATCGTTGCAGATCCTACATCCACGGGCGCTCTAAAACCTCATTTCACTATACTTCAATGATTTACACACTCCAATAGCTCGCTCTCTCACATTCATCTCTAGAGCACTTAAGAAAATAGCTAAGGGGACTTCAAAAGTGCTGTGTTTGGTGTAGAGAGACAATTTCTAAGTGTTACTGTGTGTTGGAATGAGAATCGTTGTGAAAATGGTGAAGTCCCCTTTATATAGGAGGCTCTTGGGTATTGCCTGAAGGTACGTCCCTAGCTCCTGGTTATTGCCTGGAAGTCTCTCCCGAGGTCCGTGGTGACATGACCATCTGGGACAATGTGAGGAGCAGTGTAGGACATATATCAACAGTCATAGCTTCTGTCCTGTCCCATCAGTCACGTCCTCCTCAGCTTTTACCTTTATAAAGCGTACTGAAGAAGCTTCGTTTCTCCTGGGGCACTACCAGCTGGTTCCTCAGGTCCCTAGTTCCTTCAGCTCCTGTTGTTAGTTCCCCAGGCCTGTCGGAGGTCCTCGCAGGCCTTATTTTTTCTTGTTTTTTCTACTAAGTGTTAATTTCCCAATTTATGGGCCTACTGGGCCTTTATTTATTAATTTCTCGGGCCCATCTATTTTAGTCCGCATCAACCACTCCCCTACTCTAATTTGTTTTTTGGGACAAAAAGTAAATTAGAGTAAAATAGTAAGATGGGCCTTACCTCCTTACCACAATTACCTCTTGAAGGGACACGTTTTGTTGGCTTATGTGGAGGAGGCAACCAGCCCCTTACTCCCTCCGACTCCCCAAGCCATTGCACCATCTGTAGCTCCCTTGCTTCCCCGGGTCCTGGTGGCAAGGGATGTTTGCAAGGAGATTCATCCTTTTGCAGAGACGGCGGACGCCCCTGCGGTTCCTTCTCCTATTATGGGAGCTCAAGAATCTCCCATCATCATAGCCCATATTTCTGGTGTTAACAAGAAAACAACTTCATCAAAGGGTCAAAAAGAAAAACAAAAAGGAAGTTACGTCCTTCTTCCCCTTGGGGTGAATATGCTGAGCCTCTTATGGGACCTATGGGGACCTCAATGGTTGAGCTCCCTACTTCTATGGACCACCTGAACAGAGGTGAAAAGATTAGCTTGTTAGATCGTCGGGTGCTCCCAGACGTTCAGAGGTTATCTCCCAGACGGTGGGCTATGTAGCTGTCGGACCGTCCGCCAAGTCGTCAATCCGGGACCTGGAGATAGCTAATCAGACAAAGTCAACGGATTAGGATGAGAGGGAACTGCGGAGCTCCCTGGAGAAAGAAAGATAAAAATGCAGCTCTTATGAAATAGCGCAAAGGGGATCTCTGGAGCTCCTTCGCTGAGAGAAGGAAGGGTGGGATGTCGATTTCGCGCGTATGCCGGAGGTGCATTTGGCTTATCTTCAAGAGCCGCCATCTTTGATTGCTTTGAGTGAGGTCCCCAAGCTCTCGAGAGTCCTCGTTTCTGGGTTGGCGTCTCAAAGGAGCATGTGGAGGTCTTGGCCCAGGCTATGATATCTCAGACGTCATCTCCAGCTCCTCAGGGGACTTAGTGGAAGGCCTTTCCGGACATCTTAGGACCTGCAATGTTTTAGGGGAGCTTAACTCCCCTATGTTTATGTGTCTCTATTGGAGCTCGTTTTTCCTTAGGCTTTATCGTCTCCTTTGCATTCATCGTCCTTGGAATCTGGAAGGGACCTGACGGGGTCTGATGACGGAGCTCCTCTTGCACTTCAAAGGAGATCCCAGGTCCTACCGCACGTTGCTTCTAGCTTCCTGCGGCGCTGATATCTCCGAACTACCATGCGTCGACTTCATCTCTTCGGAGAGCCCTGCTCCTGCAATGTGTTAGGGAGCACAACTCCCCTGTGTTTAGTGTCTCCGTTGGAGCTTGGAGGAGCAGGTAGCACTTTTGCAGCGTCGTGAATTTCCTTCTTCCTACAGCTGCTGGGAAGAAGTTCTTAGGGGGCCTGGTGGAGGATTAGGGTCAAGCCTATTTGAAGGACTCCCCTGTTTTTGAAGGATTTTGCCCTTCTCCTGAAGCAACACTTCATGGAGGTTGTGGTGCTGAGTCCTTGGGAGCTGAGGCCAAGTCATCCCTGCGGGACCTTCCTTATCATGTGTGCTTCAAGGCTCCCTATTGTAGAGAAGCATGCAGAGGTCCTGGCCCGTCGTCTCCAACTCCTCAGGGAACTTGGTGGAAGGCCTTTCGGGCATCCTAGGACCTGCGATGTTTTAGGGGAGCTCAACTCCCCTAGCGGGGACCTAATGGGGGAGCTCCTCTTCGAGCCTTTGCACTTGTAAGGAGATCCCTAGGTCATGCTGTGCGTATCTCCGAGTTCCCTTTTGCCTTTTTTAGGGTGGTGATGGCCTGTAAGAAATAATTTGTCATTTTTCCCTTTCGAGATACGATGGTAAGGGCTTGGGGAGCTTAACTCCCCATGTTCGTAAGTTTCATCGGAGTTCACTTCCTCCTCGTATTATATTTTCTTTTGCGGAACCTGATGGATGTTTCTAGGAACATCATTATCGTGGCTTGGTTATAGCGCCAGCTCGCTTATTCAATTCGTAAGCCAAGTACGAATTCACGCCCTTGGTTGCAATGACCGTCGTCATTGTCCTCGGGTGTCGCTTTGCGCTAGGCTCTCTTTGTCCTTAGCGAGTTCAGTAATGTAGGCCCGAAGGTCCTAGATATAAAGTGGGGCTTTCTCCCACTGTTTTACCCTGGTTATAGCGCCAGCTACGCTGAGGTACCTATTCACGTCGCAGGCCTTACTGAGGACCTTTGATGTCCTGTACACCACAGCCCGTCAGCGGTGGCATCTTGTACACCCTCATGGGCATCTTTCACGTCGCAGGCTATCAGCCTTTGATGTCTTTGTACGCCGCAGGTCCGTCGACCCTTGGTATCATTTCACGTCACAGGCTATCAGCCTTTGATGTCTTTGTACGCCGCAGGTCCGTCGACCTTTGGTATCGATTATATCATACGGTGCACCGTTTATAGAATATCTATATTCCGACAAGGCGGTATTTGCTTAGGGACATCATTAGTTTACCCTGATTATAGTGCCAGCTTCGCTTAAATGCGTGGTTATAGCGCTCGCTCGCTTAGATGCGTGGTTATAGCGTCCGCTCGCTTAAATACGTGGATATAGCGCCCGCTCGCTTAATGCGTGGATATAGCGCCAGCTCGCTTAGTGCGTGGTCATAGCGCCCGCTCGCTTAGTGTCAGGGCTCCTTGCTGGAGGCCTTGTGATTTGAAAGTGATGGCGAAATGGAGCGCCTTCTCTTCTCGGTTAATAACGAGGTCCCTGGCCCCAGGTCTCCGAAGGCTTGGAATTAGCATGGAGCTATCTTCTAGGTCCCCTGGACCTTCGCGTGTCAGCCCAGATCTTGACTTCTTTGCCTTCCTCCAGCACGGAGCTGCGCTTCAGCTGGTTTTGGAGATCCCTTATAACGAACTTCGCATCATGGAGATCTCGAACACACGGATAATGTCCTCGTTTTCAGCAAGGAGCTTGTCTTTAGGTCCCCTGGAGTAAGGGCCTTCACGTCAGTGCGGAAGTGGACTATAGGTCCTAGTGCCAGCGGGGAGCTGGGCTTTTAAATCCCCGTGGTTTTTCATATGCCAGCGCGGGGGAGGACTATGGCTCTCTGGGGATCTCCGGACGCCAGCGCGGAGCTGGGAGGTCCTCATCGCAGAACTGGGCCTTGAGGTTTGCGGATATTTGTACGCCAGCACAGAGCTCGGCTTGACTTTCTACGTACATCACCAGCGCGGAGCTGGATTTTGAGGTTGAGCCTTAAATGGAGCTGGTCCTTCTGAGGAGGAGGTGGGGGTTGTCTGCCTTTGAGTGGCAAAGATCCCCCAAACACCTCGACCTTGGTTGATGCCACGGTCCAGGAACTTCCTCAATTGTCCCACTATGGGGCACTTCGATTTCATCCTTCAAATAACAGCAGCTGTTAGTATGATGCGTTTATTCATTATATAAATAAGAATAAGGTTTAGAGGGCCCTGGAATTCCGGCTAAGAGCCTTATCAATGCGGGATGTCTCCCGTGGATCAACGTTGTCACGAAATTGGCAAATGTGGTAACTAGGCTTCTCAGACCAGCGCCGAGTTGGATTTGCAGGTCCCAAATGTGAAGATTCGGGTCTGCACGCTACAGAGCTGTCTCGACGGACCTTCGCGTGCCAGCGTGGAGCTTGACTTGCCACGGATATTCCCGGCGAGGAGCTGGCTTTGAGGTCCTACGGATCTTGCCAGAGCGGAGCTGGGAATTGACTTCCAGCAGAGCTTTATGTGTCAGCGCGGAGCTGGGAGGTCCCGGATGCGGAGTTCCGGGGCTTCCTGCCAGCGCGGAGCTGGGAGGTCCCGGATGCGGAGAAACGGATCTTCTCGCCAGCGGGGAGTTGGGAAGCTTCGGGTCTTCTCGCCGGCAGGGAGCTGGAATTTTAGATCCCTCTAGCCTTTGTACACCATTGCGGAGCTGGACCTCTAAGTCCTTCAAATGCTCAGGTGCATGGTTCGGGCTCTGTTGGCCCTTGGAGTCCCCAGTGCCTCGCGCTCCTACTATGACAGGGACATGAGTTCTGACTGGAACTGACCCCTATCTGGAGGAGGTGGACGTCGTCTGCCTTTATTAGGCACAGTTCCTACAAACTCCTTTAGGGCAACTGCCTGGATGAGCCTCTTTATTTCGTTCTTCAAACAATAACACTTGTTAGTGTGGTCAAATATTAATTATGATAACAATATTATATAATTGAGAAGGGGGTGTAGAGGGCCCTGGAATTCTGGCCAAGGGCCTTATCATCGTGGGATGTCTTCTGTGGATCTTGCCCTCATGGAACTGGGCTTTTATCTCCCACTGGTCTTCGAGTCGGCGCTGAGCTAACTTCTAGGTTGACGAACTTTTGTATGCTCGCGCAGAGTTGGACTCTGATCTCCCGCGGTTCTTTGTACATCAGCGTGGGGATTGGCTCCTAGGTCCCACGGACTTTCGCGTGCTAGCGAGGAGCTTAGCTTATATCCCCCACGGATATCTAGACGTCAGCGTGTAGCTGCCTTCTAGGTCTCAAGGATCCTCATGTGTCAGCACGGAGCTGGGTTTGTATCTCCCGCGGACCTTCGGACGCCAGCGTGGAGCTGGACTCTTGTCTCCCGAAAGCGGAGCTTCGGATTTTCTTACCAGCGTGGAGCTGGGTGGTCCCGAAGACGGAGCTTCGGGTCTTCTTACCAGCGGGGAGCTGGGCTCTTAGGTCCCGAAGGGGGAGCTTCGATTCTTCTTGCCAGTGCGGAGCTGGGCTCTTCGGTCCCGAAGGGGGAGCTTCGGGTCTTCAGGCCAGCGCGGAGCTGGGCTCTTAGGTCCCGAAGGGGGAGCTTCGGGTCTTCGTGTTTTACTCCTCTCGATCAAGGTGGTGTTTAATGCATTACGTCTTAGGAGCTTCAATTGTGCTTTTGGCAGCTCCTGTGGAGTGTACGTCTAGCTTCTTCGGCGGAGAGGGATCTTCTCCCATCAATTCTTGGCGGTCACATCTAGTAGCCTCATCAAACTGTGGGTAGGAGTTTTTCCCTTGCACAAGATAGACTTCTTCCATCGATTTTTCCCGCGTCCTTCGTCTCATCCCGGCAGAAATAAGGAGAAGAAAAGAGAAATAGAAAACGTTAAGCACAACTTCGCACAACATAAGCAAAATTACTCACGCCTTCAACTCGGAGTTTCCCACAGACGGCGCCATTTGATATGGGGCTATCCCAATCAACAAGATTTATATGTGTGGAAAAGGGGAATTTATATAGCCGGAGAATAAATATTACAAAGTGGTAGTGCGTGCGTAAAGTGCTTGTGTGTAAGGGACGTGTTTGGGACAATGGGACGTGTTTGGGACATTTGGGGAGCTGTAGGGGCCGTGTTTGGGATGTTGAGGACCTGTAGGGGCCGTGTTTGGGACGTTGGGGATCTGTCTGGGCCGTGTTTGGGACGTTGGGGACCTGTCTGGCCATGTTTGGGGACACTGGGGATCTGACTGGGCCGTGTTTGGGACGTTGGGGACCTGTCTGGCCATGTTTGGGACATCGGGGACCTGTTTGGGACGTAAAGGAAATGACACAAAGAATTACGTGGTTCGGATCGTTGCAGATCCTACATCCACGGGCGCTCTAAAACCTCATTTCACTATACTTCAATGATTTACACACTCCAATAGCTCGCTCTCTCACATTCATCTCTAGAGCACTTAAGAAAATAGCTAAGGGGACTTCAAAAGTGCTGTGTTTGGTGTAGAGAGACAATTTCTAAGTGTTACTGTGTGTTGGAATGAGAATCGTTGTGAAAATGGTGAAGTCCCCTTTATATAGGAGGCTCTTGGGTATTGCCTGAAGGTACGTCCCTAGCTCCTGGTTATTGCCTGGAAGTCTCTCCCGAGGTCCGTGGTGACATGACCATCTGGGACAATGTGAGGAGCAGTGTAGGACATATATCAACAGTCATAGCTTCTGTCCTGTCCCATCAGTCACGTCCTCCTCAGCTTTTACCTTTATAAAGCGTACTGAAGAAGCTTCGTTTCTCCTGGGGCACTACCAGCTGGTTCCTCAGGTCCCTAGTTCCTTCAGCTCCTGTTGTTAGTTCCCCAGGCCTGTCGGAGGTCCTCGCAGGCCCTATTTTTTCTTGTTTTTTCTACTAAGTGTTAATTTCCCAATTTATGGGCCTACTGGGCCTTTATTTATTAATTTCTCGGGCCCATCTATTTTAGTCCGCATCAAATTCATAAGTCAGAGATTATATTCCTGTCCAAGAAAAATGTACTCATCCTTTTGACATTTATTATCCTTTACTCTACCCAAAATCATTATGGATCCGAAGTAAAATTCAGTCTACCCAAAAATTTTAATCATTTACCCGATAAATTATTTCACCCCAACGAATTTTTATTATTATTATTTTTTTCAAGCCTAGAAATATAACCACAAATATAAACCCGGAATTTCGGGCTATCAATATCGCATATCCAAAAATATTTACATGACACACCGTAACACATATACAATTCAGACACAAGGATTTTCAAAATATAACTCATGCCCGAAAATTCCACATAAGTCACATAGTTACATCGAAGCATACTAACACAAAATTACATAATCGAGTATTGAACGTACAGACTAGGCTGGTTCTCCAGGCTTTTGAGCGGCAGTACATGGACAGTCTTCAGAATCTAAAGCCTACGCCTGATACCACCTGTGACGACCCTCGTTTCTAAGTAGGGTTACTGGCGGATTTCCGCATCGTAAG
Organism: Craterostigma plantagineum; assembly: GCA_027422505.1. NCBI lineage: Eukaryota > Viridiplantae > Streptophyta > Magnoliopsida > Lamiales > Linderniaceae > Craterostigma > Craterostigma plantagineum. Next base: position 3,205,204 of record JAPQWV010000048.1, read on the forward strand.
CCGCGGAAGGCCCGTCCAATTAAAACTTTTTCCTAAAATAATATACATTACTATAAAGGTATGTCTACATCGTCATCTCTGTACACGGGCTAAGGCACCAAAATGACAGAAGAACAAAAATCCTAGTGTCGCTCCACAGGTCTTCATCCATGTACCGCCCTGCCCTCAAAAGTCCGTGGAGCACCGCCACCAGCCGCCTCAGTCTTGACGCGCGTCGGCGTCAGACTCAGTACCTGCAACACGTAAACACTGAGCGATTTGCCCAGTAGGTGATAGAAATGCATGTATGCACGTGAAAGCTCATTCCCGATCCCAATATCTCACATGCAATGTTCACTCTTTCTTTTTTTCCCACACTCCTATCTCCAATCACACACACAGGGCCCTAGGTCAGACTCGACAGTTTCCAAGCTTTTTACGATAATTATTTCATTGTTCGAGTCTTTCTCTTCGGGTGTCTAAATATTAATTTTCTTTTTTTTTTGATAAATTCGAGACCTGTCAAATTTATTCGTTTTGAATCCATTGAATTACTAGCAAATTCTCTAAGTCGCATGATCGTATAAGTATGCTGTTGATTACATCAAAATCCTATGTTAAATTTTACGGGTATTACACCTTGGTCTTGCACTGCATTTTATGTTAATAATGCACTCCAAATAGAAAGAGGAGCCCCCAGATTAGTAATTAATTATAAACTGTTAAATAAAAATTTAAAATGGATCAGATATCTTATACCTAATAAAAAGGATTTACTTGATCGGTTGCATAATGCATTTTTATTTTCAAAATTTGATTTAAAATCGGGTTTTTGGCAAATCCAAGTTGAAGAAAAAGATCAGTATAAAACTGCTTTTACAGTCCCAATTGGACAATTTGAATGGAACGTTATGCCTTTAGGTCTGAACAACGCTCCTTCAGAATTCCAAATTATTATGAATGATATAGGCTTAATTATTTTTTTAGTCCCATAACTTTATAATTGTTTATATTGATGATATTTTAATATTTTTCTAAAGATATTGAAACAACATTTAGATATTTTTAAAAAAATAATTATTCAAAATGGTTTAGTTATATCTAGTCCAAAAATGATTTTATTTCAAACAAAAGTTAGATTTTTGGGTCATACTATTGAAAAAGGTAGTATTACTCCAATTAATTGAAGTATTGAATTTGCGTCAAAATTTCTTGACCAAATTTTAGATAAAACTCAATTACAAAGATTTTTAGGAAGTCTAAATTATATTTCCCCTTATTACAAAAATCTTGCAATTGATACATCTGTTTTATACGATAGATTAAAAAGACACCTTGTCAGTGGACAAATAGTCATACTGAGGCAATTAAGAAAATTAAAGGTAAAGTCACTAATCTTCCTTGTCTTATGCTTGCTAATCCTAATTGGCAAAAAATTATTGAGACAGATGCGTCTAATATTGGATTTGGAGGAATATTAAACAAATTTCTCCAGATCACAAATTCGAGCATCTTGTTAGATTCCATTCAGGAAAATGGAATAATGCTAAAAAAATTATGCTACTATAGCTAGAGAAGTTCTCGCTATAGTAAAATGTGTTTTAAAATTCCAAGATGATCTTTACAATCAGAAGTTTTTAATGAAAACTGATTGTCAAGCTGCAAAATTCATGTTTCAAAAGGATTTCAAGCATAATGTCTCGAAACAAATGTTTGCGAGATGGCAGACTCATTTAGCTCCTTTTGATTTTGAAATAATTTATAAAAAGGGAAGTGATAATAGTCTTCCTGATTATTTTATGCGTGAATATTTAACATGATTGCAGCAATGTCCCAATATGGGAGAGGTTTCGCCTCTAATAGAGGTGGACGTGGTCGTGGTGGTTGTGTCATCGCCCAAATGGGTAACAAGAAACTTGTAAAAGAAAATCTTTCACAACTTTCTGCATCTTCAAGCAATGCTTGGAATGAGGATGATCCAATTTACAAAGAGTTTCTTGAATACAAGAAACAAAAGGCACAATCACAAAATTCGCAAACCAAAGGAGGTACTTCTTCTTATGCAAAAAATATTGCAAAAGACGACGAAGTCGATTACGAGAAAAAAGAATAATACAGAAGTAACACTTCTATTAGAATTTAAAGACTTAAAATGGGTTGACGAACCATGGACAATAATATCCAGATATTTAGATAAAGCATCATATGCTGCTCTTTTTTATAAATCTCGACTACGAGAATATTTTAAAGGCCACTGAACAGCTGATTTTGAGCATTTTAGTGCGGGTACTACCCAAACTGCTCAAAGAAAAGATTATATCTTTAGTAAATTATTATTAAGCAGATAATAACTGCTGACAATTGGGCACTTCATCCTTTAAAAGATAGAGAATATCTCCATCCTGAATCAAAATTCTGATTAAATACAATTATTATGATTATATTGAAGCTTTTAATAAGGTATTTTTATATCAGAATGATAATAAAAAACATTCTTGGTAGATTAAAATCTGCTCAAATGTTTACAAAAAGGATATTCCTAATGGTTTTAATAATGGTGGCTATTATATGGCGCATCTATTGAAATTTTAAAGGAACAATTCTTTGGGTTTTATCAAGAATGGGTCAAAGTATCTCCCTTTCTAATAGAAGCGGAGCATAATAAACAATGTCTAGAAGGAATGGCTTCTTTACATTTTTATATTGAATTTTCTATCCCGTGGATTTGGAGATGGACTCTAGAAGTGGGTTATACCCAACAAAAAATTCCCTGTCTTCAAAGAAATTTTTATATAAAATTTTGGAAGAAAATGATTCGAAAAACACAGACTGGTGAATATGAAAGCCAACAAACAATTGATAAGATCAAAGAGAAAATTTTTCTTTATAAAAATGCGATTAATAATCGTCAACAAAGGGAAGCTCCTAGTCCCTTTGAAACTTTATCCAGGAGAATTAATCTTCAGAAAGGAAAATTGAAGCCCAATGAAATTATTGAGGTCTATTTCGAAGAAATGAAGAAGGTCATTGCAAAGAATTTTGGTGTGAATATTGAAGATATTTCGGTGGGAACATCTTCAAAAAATGATAATGAAGAATTTTGCCTTGCTGGTGAAGGACAAGATCCGGAAGATCCGGATAATTTTTCTATTGAAGAAATAACGGGAGAAGACAATGCTATGGACCTCATGGGACAAGAAATTGCAATTATTAAAGATAAAGTGGCGCAAATAGTTAAGACCCGTGAAGAAATAGAGGAGTCTAACGCCAAAGATGCTCTTAAAATCAAAGAAATTAAAGATGCTATGGAAAAAGTCACAAAAGGTTGATGGTGACTTCAACGAAGGAAAATGGTCCACTATTAGCTTTAATAAAGCTAAAGATAAGTTTGAAGACTTTCTCGCCAAATTTAGCACAGCTGTCAAGATTCTCTCGACAAAATGGACATCTATGAAGAAAATTTATCTTCATTTATATTATTATGACCTCGTCTATTTATAGGTCTTGAATTTCGATGTTTTGGGTGTGCTTTTTCTTACGCTCTCTTATACTCTCTCTACCTTCTCTCTTATAATTCTCCTCTACTGTAAAATATTCTAAGGAATAAAAGTTGAAGTTTTCTGTACGACTCATCTCTTAAGTAAGTTTTAAATTTTGATTTTATATATTTATCTTTTGTATCATTTAGCCTTAATGGAAGGCTAAAATATTTGTTAAACTACACCAAGAAGCCTTAATACTTAAATCATGGTTTTTTTTCTTTTTTTCATATATATATATATATATATACTAATATGATGTATAATTTTCTTTTATTAAAATCTTTTGAAAATTGATTGAAAGAATTAAATTTTGAATAAAGATTATAATAAAATTTAATTTTAAAACCAGGAACTTGCCTGAAAACCCTAGCTAGCTCCCCCTGAAGTCACCAATGAGACCAGTGAAGCCATAAACTTGCCACACGGCTTTTTTGTCTGAGGTGGGCGTTCTTTTCATGAGCTTCTTTTACACCGTGGTGATTTATATAGACTTTCATTTTAAGCTACATTTTTACAAGTTAGGTCTTTGCTAGGTGGGCTGGGCTTCAATTAAAAGTATGATCCTAACCTACTGTTATTACAAGCCAGCATATATTAATGAATTTAATAAATCAATAAGGTTCAAACGAATTTGATTTGTCATTTGAATTTGCTGTTACCCTACTCGAACGATTTAGGTCGAAAGGGCTATTGCATTACCCTACATATATATATATATATATATATATATATATATATATATTTGTTCGAATTCGCAGCCAATGTCTGTTCGAGGTTCGCTGAGTATTTGTTGCTAATGTAATTGTTGATGCCAATGTAATTGTTCACTAGTAGAAAAAAAACCTATTAGATACGGAAAATTCGTTGTCTAAAACTAAATCTATCGAGTCATTAGACACAACTATCCAAGTATGATGTGTAGGTGTTTTTCTCGTAGAAAATCTGGGCACGGATATGTACCGTTTCTGTCGAGATTGGCGAGCCCTGAACCTCGCTGGAGCACCGGGAATGGCCGGAGAAGGTTGCCGGTCAAACTGAAGTTGAAAAGAAAAAATTTAGAAGATCTAAAAGAAGAGAACAAAAATTCTCAAAAGATAATAAAAATTATCAATACAAAAATAAATTTTCTCCAATAATTTGTAGAAAATGCGGAAAAGTAGGTCACAGAGCGTGAAAAAAAATATATCGGGGGTGAGAATTTTCTTGCATCGGTTAAATCCACAGCTAAAAAGACTACAATGTAAGAAATAAATAACACTGCAGTATCTTCAAGCACAATTAAAAGAAACGTTATCAAATATTCTTCTTGAATAGTGAATCGGAATACTCTTCCAATAATGAAAACAACATTAATGAAGATATTTCATCAGAATCTGATGAATGTGAATCAGATAAATCAGAATCTGAATCAGAGAATGATAATTTATATCAAATTATATTTCAATTCCAAGAAGTTAATGTTCTTGACAATAATCTCTTGGAAATACTTAAAGAAACTGAAGATCCAGATTTAAAAAATCTGATCATCAGAAGAATGATTCAAAATGAAGAAGAAACTTCCAAAGAAGATATTCCAAAATCTGAACCCTATAAAATGTCAGAAGTAATGAAATTACTTGGAAACAAAAATAAATATAATGAATCTCCAGTTAATATCAAAGATTTAACTATAGAAATTTCGATTCTTAAAACAGAAATTAAAGAATTAAAGAATTAAAGAAATTTCGATTCTTGTAAAGGGAAAAGAAGTTTTAGAAGAATCATCTTCTAAATCCTTTGATGAATTTGTTAGTATGACAGAAAATGATAATTTTCTTTCTATTCTCGAAGTCATCACTTCGCAAAAATGGTTAGTGAAAATCTCACTACTTACTGATAAAATTATCAAAAAAAATCTTATTGCTCTCATTGATAGCGGTGCAGATTTAAACTGTATCCAAGAGGGTATAATACCTACACAATATTTTCACAAGACAACTCATTCTCTCAACTCTGCCAGCGGAGAAAGGTTGCAAAATAATTACAAAATTCATAAGGCCTATATTTGTAAAAATAAGGTCTGTATTCCTACCTCTTTCTTGCTAGTTAAGAATATCACGAACCAAGTAATTCTTGGTACTCCGTTCCTTAGGAACATATTTCCTATCACTAATATTGATGAATAAGGATTTAAAGGAAGCTTCGAAAGTAAAGTACACTTTAAATTCATTACTGAACCAATTTCACAAATCCTTAGTGAAATTAAAGATTCTATTCTTATAAGCAAAAGAAAATCAAATAAATTATTTAAAACAAGAAATTAGTATACTTACGATTGAGGATAAAATTCAAAATCCTAAGTTACAGGAAAAAATAAAAATAATTTATAACGAATTTACATTACAAATATATAATGATCTTCCAAACGCATTCTGGAACAGGAAGAAACATATTGTTTCTTTACCTTATGAAGAAGATTTTAGTGAGAAAAATATTCCTACTAAAAAGGATTTACTTGATCGATTGCATAGTGCAATTTTATTTTCAAAATTTGATTTAAAATCGGGTTTTTGGCAAATCCAAGTTGAAGAAAAAGATCGGTATAGAACTGCTTTTACAGTCCCAATTGGACAATTTGAATGGAACGTTATGCCTTTAGGTCTGAAAAACGTTCCTTCAGAATTCCAAAATATTACGAATGATATATTCATTCCTTATAGTAATTTTATAATTGTTTATATTGATGATAATTTAATATTTTCTAAAGATATTGAAACACATTTCAAACATTTAGATATTTTTAAAAAAATAATTATTCAAAATGGGTTAGTTATATCTAGTCCAAAAATGATTTTATTTCAAACTAAAGTTAGATTTTTCGGTCATACTATTGAAAAAGGTAGTATTACTCCAATTAATAGAAGTATTGAATTTGCGTCAAAATTTCCTGACTAAATTTGAGATAAAACTCAATTACAAAGATTTTTAGGAAGTCTAAATTATATTTCCCCTTATACAAAAATCTTGCAATTGATACATCTATTTTATACGATAGATTAAAAAAGACACCTTGTTGGTGGACAAATAGTCATGCTGAGGCAATTAAGAAAATTAAAGGTAAAGTAACTAATCTTCATTGTCTTATGCTTGCTAATCCTAATTGGCAAAAATTATTGAGACAGATGCGTCTGATATTGGATTTTGCGGAATATTAAAACAAATTTCTCCAGATGACAAATTCGAGCATCTTGTTAGATTCCATTCAGGAAAATGGAATAATGCTCAGAAAAATTATGCTACTATAGCTAGAGAACTTCTCGCTATAGTAAAATGTGTTTTAAAATTCCAAGATGATCTTTACAATCAAAAGTTTTTAATAAAAACTGATTGTCAAGCTGCAAAATTCATGTTTCAAAAGGATTTCAAGCATAATGTCTCGAAACAAATATTTGCGAGATGGCAGGCTCATTTAGCTCCTTTTGATTTTGAAATAATTTATAAAAATGGAAGTGATAATAGTCTTCCTGACTATCTTACGCGTGAATATTTAACATGATTGCAGCAATGTCCCAATATGGGAGATATTTCGCCTCTAGTAGAGGCGGACGTGGTCGTGGTGGTTGTGTCATTGCCCAAATGGGTAACAAGAAACTTGTGAAAGAAAATCTTTCACAATTTTCTGCATCTTCAAGCAATGCTTGGAATGATGATGATCCAATTTACAAAGAGTTTCTTCAATACAAGAAACAAAAGGCATAATCACAAAATTCGCAAACTAAAGAAGGTACTTCTTCTTATGCAAAAATTATTGCAGAAGACGACGAAGATGTCGATTACGAGAAAAAGAATAATACAGAAGTAATACTTCTATTAGAATTTAAAGACTTAAAATGGGTTGACGAACCATGGACAATAAGATTCCGTTTCTAGAACGAATTTTCTCACGTAGAATTCCATCCCAAATCCGTGTTGAAGAATAATATCAAAATCAGACACGGATTTTTCTGTTTCTAAAATCGACTTTATGTGCATAACGAATTATTCAAATATGAATCCCACATACTCAAATAAATTGCTACACAATCTTCACATGCATGTAAGACTAGAATTCACCAAAAGTATTGTTCATCAAAAACCACCAATCTAACCAAAAAATACCCTTTGTTTCAAGCTCTTGTTAGCCTCGTTAAGTGCATACTCCTGATTCATTTATTACTACACTTCAGTCAGAGTTCAAAACTAAAAGACCATAAATAATAATCATAAGATAAATATAACTGCTGCTCTCATAATGCCTTTTTCTGCAGCTCTGTGAGTGTGTCCAGCATAACTTGCGTCTGAAAAAAAAAACACGAATCAGAGAACGCATGTAGTATATCTTCGCGTATAATAGACAGTAGATATAATCAAATGTGATGCAATAAAAGAAAACTATTAATATTACTCTTGTCGATCTAATCAGCTTGAGTGACCTGTCAAGTTGCCTTTCAAGTGTCTCAAGCTCTTTAAGGTTCAGAAGGCCAAGATCCTCACCCAGAAGATTTCTGCTCGGTTACAATTAATAAACACCAGGCAAAAGCATGACGGCATTGTACATAATATAAACAAAATACTCTCAATTTTGTTTGATATGATTTCTGATATCAGAGATGAGATATGCCAAACCCTTGTGAGCGCTGGAGAGCTTCATATCGACCTTAATTACTCTTGCCGACTGCTCAATTCCTGTAACATTATATATTACATTAACATCTATGTGTGCGAAATTAATAACCAGATTTTGTTAACTTAGGGAAGGTCTACTAGATAGCAGCCGTCTAGTGGAAGGTTGATATTTCTTGGATTATGCATTGAAATCTAACTATTAAAAAATACTACGATTATTGCTCATATTCGATTTCGAAAATCGTCGATGGACACTCGTCGTAAGCATCTCATTCTAAAGATTAAATTTATCATTCAATATCGATAAGTATTCTAACATCAATTTTAGACCATTGGAGAAAACAAAAATAAAAATGGAGAAAAAATTACCATGATCGCTTTAACAAGAACTTAAAATCATAGTATGTATTGTGAGGTTTGTTTCCATGAAAATTCTGGGCTAACTCAGGTATTATTGTGTAACATGAGATGAGGTTTGAGTGAAATGACAATAATTAATTTCCCAAGAAAAAAAACAAAAAATCGTATATCTAATTATTTATATGAAAGACGGTTATAACCGCCCGTCGATTTACGTGTACGTAAATGAATACCATAATCAAACCCTTGCACAAATGATGGTTTGGGTTACGGTTTGAAGGGTTACCGATGACCGCGGTTAACCAAATGTAGACCGACGGTTCAGTTAAGGTTTGATTACGCTTTTCCAAAACCTTATGAACACACCTACAAAAAAATAGAGTACGTCCCTGTTGGGCTTGGGCCCAAGTTGTGCCTTTATCACTGTCTCACATCGAAAACGGCATGAAGGCATTAGGGTTCCCTCTCCTATATAAGAAGGGCTATACCTTGGATTATAGGTACACCAACACATTAGAAAGTTATTTTTGTTAACAATCAACTCTAGGAAATTCCCTTTCGGTGAGAGTTTAGGTTAGTCGGTAGAATTACTTTCTGGTTGTTGCTATCGGGTTTTGGGTGTAGGCGAGCGTAGAAGAATTGTGTGATTGTAATATTCACATAGTGGATTTTCTGCTGCCTTGTTGCCCGGGTGGTTTTTCCCTCCTCGTTAACAGAGGGTTTTCCACGTTAATCTTTATGTTATTATTTTCTCCTGTTTATATTTCCGCGACGGATCTTAGGCGGAATTTCAGTACGGCCAAATTTTCCAACAAGTGGTATCAGAGCGCGGTTAAACCTAGTTTGTTCGTCCGGTGGAGCAAGCGACAGGTGGAGCTTGACCGCAGAAGGATTTTTGGCAGGCAAGTTGCTATTTTGTTTTCTGCAAAGTTCTTGTTCGCTAATCGACAAAGATGTCCGGAAGTAGGTTTTCAAATCTAGCGAGATTTGATGTGGAGAGGTTCGACGGAAGAATCAATTTTTGGCTTGTGGCAAGTGCAAGTCAAGCAAGTATTGATTAAGTCGGGGTTACACAAAGCTTTAAAGGGTAAGGAAGTTCCCAAAGGCGGTGCTACCAGCAGCACTGAGGAAACGACTGGGAGCAAATCTGGAATAAGCGACGACGATTGGGAGGAACTGGATTAGAGAGCGGCAAGTGCGATACGACTGTGTCCGGCCAAGAATGTTCTTGCAAACGTGTATGCAATTTCGGCGCCAAAAGCGTTGTGGGAGAAGATTGAGGAGTTGTATTAGACTAAAGGCGTCTTGAATCAGGTGTATTTGAAGGAGCAATTTCATACATTGCGGATGACTGAAGGTCAAAGTATTTCAGATCACTTAAGCGTTCTCAATGGAATCGTCTGGGAGCTGGAATCCATTGGAGTGAAGATTGACGATAGGGATTAGGCGTTGAGACTCCTCTGGTCTCTTCCACCCTCTTATGAACACATGAAGCAGATCTTGATTCATGGGAAGGAGAAGATTGCATTTTCTGAAGTCACCGACAAACTTCTTAGGAGGAGAGAAGGCTAGATGGTGCACGGAACAATACACCGGAAGATCAAGCTTTGTTCGTCGGTGGCGGAAAGAAGAGGAACTCCAAGGGGAAACAAGCTGCGATTTGCTGGAGCAGGTGAAAAGAAATTGTTAGAAAGGTGGAGCAGGTTCGGCAAGCAGCTCCAAGTCGATAAGTGGAGATACCGAGAAAGACACCAATTTTGTCTCTCTCTCCAAGGATGAGTTTTTCTGAGAGAGACAAAGGCGTCCTTATGGCATGTCGCTAAGTGTCATGAGAGAGGGCGCGTGGTCCACAGTGTATACACGGGCATGCGTTGATGCAAGATGTGTGGTGAAAATTTCGTGTCGAAGTGGTGGAAATTTCGTGTCACCGACATGGGCCAAAAAAATGCTTGGATGTGATTCCAAGTGGATATGCTTTTATGGTGGAGTATGGAAGCGGAAGCTATGTGAATCTTCGCCAAGTGAAGGTGTCAAGATGGACTAAGTCACAAGGTGGAGATTGTTGGGCTTGGGCCCAAGTTGTGCCTTTGTCACTGTCCCACATTGGAAACGACAGGAAGGCATGAGGGTTCTCTACTATATAAGGAGGGCTATACCTTGGATTATAGGTACACCAACACATTAGAAAGTTATTTGTGTTAACAATTAACTCTAGGAAAATTCCCTTTGGGTGAGAGTTTAGGCTAGCCGGTAGAATTACTTTCTGGTTGTTACTGTCGGGCTTTGGGTGTAGGCGATCGTAGAAGAATTGTGTGATTGTAATATTCACATAGTGGGTTTTCTGCGGCCTTGTTGCCCGAGTAGTTTTTCTCTATTTGTTAACAGAGAGTTTTCCACATTAAATATATGTGTTGTTATTTTCTCCTGTTTATATTTCCGCGACGGATATTCGGCAGAATTTCGGTACGGCCGAATTTCCCAAAAGTCCCTACCCCAATGAGACTCTATAGTTTACGCTATTAGAGTATTTTTTTTTTACATTGATATTCTACTTTAGAGTATACACTATTTTCACCACAAACGAAACAAAAGAAAGAAATTTCTTCGGATATGCTAAAATAAGATAAATTACCTTTGATTGGGAATAACCTATTACGGATAATTCTCTCCTCGAGCGTGTGTGCGCGTATGGTGACACGATTGAATGGGTTGCTTCGAATCTTTTTCATCTGTGGTACTAGTTAGTTTTATGTTTATAGAGAAATCTTACTGTGCTCACAGAAAGGTGATTATCATAAGATTTCTCCTTATCTATACTTCTATACTTTTTATTAAGCCTTAAGGGCCAGGTCCGTAGCTTCTATGAGGCCAACAAGGCAGTCGCCTCGGGCCCAACTTTATAAGGGAACTCAATATTTTTTGTACACACATATTTATATATTATAGTAAGTTGGTTCATGATTTCAATTAAAACATCAAAATAGAAAGTAATGCAAAACATTGGTTATAAATGAGCCTTAAAAATGCAAACACAAGTTTTACTTTTTATTAAAAATTGTAGCTCATACAATGAATATTACTTTTTATCTTTTTTTTAAAAGAAAAATAGACGTCATTATCACCCTAATTACGGAATCCAATCAAAATTTCTCAAGAGAACAGTATTTATATAAATGTTTAAGTATTTATTGAAAATTTAACTAAAAAATTTGTTACTTTATTAAGTTACATTAGGTTTAAATTACGCTATACTACGTATCTCATTTGAAAAAATATTTAAGAAGAGTCACGTCCCGACTTCTTCAGCTACGAGCCTGCTCATGGCTTACTATAAACTTCTGCAATTTAGTTTTATTAAAAACCAATAAAATTAAAGGAAAACCACCCTCTATCCTCAATTGATTACTATTTTACCTCTCCATTTTTAGTTAAGGTTAACATGGGTATTTAATATGTATAGATTATACACACGCATTTGAATAATTATTTACTACATTAAAATAGATATGACGGAATTGACAGTCCACATCATAATCGCCGATTTTTATTAGGCCTCGTGCAAGATAACGTAGAACAGACATATAATAATCTGGCAACATAAACCATTTTCTCCGTACATGTTTAGCACACCCATATGTGTGTGAAATATATCAGATAATTTTATTTTTTGAAGTGAAATATATCAGATAAAAATAGAGTTAATGGGTTGGAGTAAAAATTAGTGTAGAAAATAGAGTTTATGGGTTGGAATAAAATCACAGTAGCAACTGTATTATTGTGTAATATTACCTGTATTTTTATGCGTTGCGTTGGAGATGCTCTTAGAGTATTTTTTTGACATTGATACTCTACTTTAGAGTATACACTGTTTTCACCACAAACGAAACAAAAGAAAGAAATTTCTTCGGATATGCTAAAATAAGATAAATTACCTTTGAATGGGAATAACCTATTACGGATAGTTCTCTCCTCGAGCGTGTGTGCGCGTATGGTGACACGATTGAATGGGTTGCTTTGAATCCTTTTCATCTGTGGTACTAGTTAGTTTTATGTTTATAGAGAAATCTTACGGTGCTCACAGAAAGGTGATTATCATAAGATTTCTCCTTATCTGTACTTCTATACTTTTAAGCCTCAAGGGCCAGGCCCGTAGCTTCTATGAGGCCAACGAGGCAGTCGCCTCGGCCCCAAATTTATAAGGGGGCTCAATATTTTTTGTACACACATATTTATATATTATAGTAAGTTGGTTCATGATTTCAATTAAAACATCAAAATAGAAAATAATGCAAAACATTGCAAACACAAGTTTTACTTTTTATTAAAAATTGTAGCTCATACAATGAATATTACTTTTATCTTTTTTAAGAAAAAATAGACGTCAGTATCACCCTAATTACCGAATCCAAATAAAAACTTCTCAAGAGAACAGTATTTATATAAATGTTTAAGTATTTATAGAAAATTCAACTAAAAAATTTATTTCTTTATTTAAGTTACATTAGGTTTACATTTACGCTATCCTACGTATCTCATTTGAAAAAAATATATACTAAGAGTCATGTCCCGACTTCTTCAGCTACGAGCCTGCTCATGGCTTACTGTAAACTTCTGCAAATTGGTCTGCAATTTAGTTTTATTAAAAAATAAAATTAAAGGAAAACCACCCTCTATCCTCAATTGATTACTATTTTACCTCTCCATTTTTAGTTAAGATTAACATGGGTATTTAATATGTATAGATTATACACACGCATTTGAATAAATATTTATTACATTAAAATAGATGTGACGAAATTGACAGTCCACATCATAATCGCCGATTTTAGGCCTCGTGCAAGATAACGTAGAACGGACATATAATAAACTGGCAACATAAACCATTTTCTCCGTACATGTTTAGCACATCCATATGTGTGTGAAATCTATCAAATAATTTTATTTTTTGAACATTTTTATTATTACTTAAGTTGTTTAAAAAATATTATTTTAGCTCAAGGGATAAGTTTAAAAATAATTAATTACTTATTAAAATTGATTGATAGTTTGTAAACACACTAGCATTTGACACTTTAATCACAACCGTGCCCATGTTTGGTACCAAGAAGCACGTTAGATTAAATACATGTTCACATGTCAAAATATTATAGGACATGGGTTATACCCACGTGGGTAATTAAGCCAATGTCGTTTATAGAAGAGTACAGATAACGCATAATAAAGTAACTGGACTAGACAACCAAAGCACCCGTGGGAGTGAACCACATCGGCGGATGAAGTATAATCACTCCAGTCTCTCTAACAGTGTAAAAGGTAGGCGAGAAAGCGCCCTCCTCGTAGCTGTATGCCTTCATTTCCGTCCTTCCGAGTGATCGATCATAATCCGTGTAGCTGTCTTTTGGGTGGGCGAAGTAAATCGAGTTAGGCCTCACATTCTCACTATCATCAGCAGACAATGCAAACGAATGGTTCCTACCGACAAAAAAGGCCAATCCGTCAAGCGAACGGTCCATGTGAACCAACTTTCCCCTTTCAAAGTCGAACTTGTGAGCATGGAAATGGAAGTCCCCATCCTCATTCATATCCCTATCACCGCCGTTCAAGCACACATAGTATAGCTGTCGTTGTGGCGTATCATTATTACAGTCGTTCGCAGAAACGAGGAAGTTCGCCTGGCGACCCATCCATGGCTTACGGTGATCGTACCCTTTCCACGGGAATGTCTTCCCAGTATCCTTCTCGAGACGGTCTTCCAGGGAAATCAGCCTCGGGCGGGAAAGGTCTTTCAGATCCCACGCCTCGAATTCGGGAAGATGCGAATCGTTGACGCCGAAGAAGAGCGCCTTACCGTAATCTCCCGCGCAAACGACGTCGTCGTAGCGCTGATACGTCTCGATCCAATTGTTGTTGGTGTCGTTCGGACAACAGAATGCCATGTTATTGTTTCGTCCGTAGAGCATCAGAGCGCGGCAACTTGGGTCTTCCTCGGGAACGGAGCTTGAGATGATCACCTTATTAACACAACCATACCCTGCTTTCAGGTCGTCGCCGCGGATCGCCTCTAATTTTCGGATGTTTGGCAGTTTAAGGTGATGATTAGAGAGCGGATTGTACAGAAACAAGTCAGAGCTGTAGGTATCGAAGAGTACGAGCCACCCATGAGAAGAACCCTTGCACCTCAAGTTAACGTTTTGGGACTTATGCCCTAGTTGGAATTTCAGGTTTTTTCGATCGATAGATATGACTTTGCCCTCGGCCAACGAGTAGAACTTGAAAACCGTGTTGGCGCCTGACGATAGCTTAATCTCAGGAGTTAGCATCAGCCATGGATCAGATTTTATTGTTGAGAGAGAAGAGGAACTGTAATCAGCCTTAGTAAGTTCCTTCACTTGCATCGCCGGATTATCAGACGACGTCGTACAAGAAGAAGCTAATAATCTTCGTGGAAATACTGTTGATGGCTCTATTTTTCTGGCGATGTACGAAGAAAGAAGTGGCGCTTGCCGAGGTTTTCGTAGATATGTGAACAACGAAGAAGAACGAGCCATGTTCTGGTTGGGGGGTTTAAGGTTGACGGCTGTTTTCTTAGCTAGGGTTAGTGTAGTGTAGGGCCTATAATCGATATTATATATAGAGGCTTATATGTCGTGCAGTTTTACTCTTAGGATTATGCCATATTGTATATATACATTTTATGCTATTCTTTCGCCCTCCACTTAGACCTTTTCCCAATTATATATTTCTCACCAGTACGTATTTTTGAAGAATGGAATTGCCAATGGACGATTTAAAACAAAATGAGGGAGTCGTTCCTATTTACAACAAAAGAATGCCAACACGAGGGAGACATGAAACAACCAATCCTAACTTATCTATAATTTGGCAGTTGGCACATTGAAAACGTATGTTTCCTATCCCGATGAAACATGCTATAATGTTGGTATATTAAAAATTAAAGTACTAGACTTTTTCAAACAATCATATGAAGTTTAATTTTTCTTTTTATCTAAACTATTTCAAACAATCATGCGTATACGTCCGCCTTATTCGTAACGATATCTATACGAATATATATATATATATATATATATATATAGAACAGACTTGCGTAGATTTTGGAAAACCTAAATCAGGATGTCGGCTTCTTCCATTTTCCAAAGGCGATGTTACTCTCCCAAATCGCTCTCACATAAGTTTTCACTCGTCAAGTGCTTGTACTCCCTCGTCTTTCCCGAAAAGCCCTATTTGTCGCCGTCATTAATTTCACAACGACGATCATCGAGTATCAATTGCTTCGAACGCCGTCGTATGCAAATAATCTTTGACACGAATCTGCTGTCAACTTCGCAGATCTCGCCATGGCTGATGCTGGCTCCAGAAATAAGCTTAGAAAATAAAGAGATCGTTGAGGACGACGACGACGAACACAAACGCATCGTTTCCAAGGTCGTTTACAAGTTCTACAGCTTAAGAGACACCAAAGTCCTCAGCTTCGAAGCAGATGATAACGGCGCGCATCTCCAACTGCACAACAGACCAGGAGATGCGTTCAAGGGTTCATCTCACGGTTGGTTGGCTCTGTTCGATTCCTCGACCAAGGATCTTTTCCTCTACAATCCCATATCTCGCTGTCTCTTGAAGCTTCCTACGATGGAAACGCTACCCCTCCGAGGAACGCCCGGCCCCATCGACTTCAATGAGCCAGAAGAGTGCATAGTAAAGAAAGTGATCCTCTCGTCCTCTGAACCGGAGAAAGATGTGAGCTGCGTTGCCATGATGCTCTATGGAGCAGATAACAAACTTGCCTGCTGCCATCCAGCACTGGGCATGGAAGCCAAGTGGTATCCACTCAGCTCTAATCAAAGGGAATTATCGGGATCTTACGAAGACGTAGCGTATTCTGCGAGAGAGAAGCTCTTCTTCTGCATGGCGAACGGGCCCTGCGCGGAGCTTCAAGCTTGGGACTCTACGGCTATGATGGCCGGCGACATGCCTATTTCCATCACCGACTACTTTCGTCGACCCGATCGTAACTACCCGTGGCCGCGACGTTGCGAGAGAGAGTTCTACCTAAAGGGTCTGTGCAGATATCGGGAGAGGTATCTTGTGGTGGCCGAGCAGCAGCTGTTTCTTGTGCTGCGGCATAAGATTAGACTGCTCGATGGCGTATATTTGGACGACGAGGGCATGGAAGAGTTCAACGACAATTGTCCTCTGCAGACGCTGGCGTTTGATGTCCATATGTTCGACGTCGAGAAGAGAGAGCTCGTGTACATGGATCGTACGTTGGATGGGTTGGCGTTCTTTGTTGGGAAGAATCATTCCTTTGCGGTGAAGGTGGGCGCAGAAGAATCATCTGGTCATGGGTCGTTGAAGCCCAACTCGATCTACTTTACCGATTCCGAACCTCAAGACGATCCTAAGCACGGGGGGCGTGGTAATGAATATGGTGGACACGACAATGGCGTATATAACTACGAGGACGCCACTTTCTCCTCTTGCTATTATCCGTGCGAAGCGGAAACGTACAAGAGGATGGTGCCTGCACCTATGTGGTTCTCTCCCTCATCTCATCAGTAGCTGATCATGAAACGAATCGAACGGATTGTTATTAATGAATCGCTTGCTATCTTATCTGACCTTATCATTACTTATTTGATGCGTGTATATATATATATATATATATATATATATATGGATGGTAAACTGCGTCGAGAAAAAATTGAGTTTCTAGTTGATTTATGTAGGTTGATAGCAAATAATCTACAATCCATAGTAGAAAAAGAAATATAAAGATGTTGGCTCGTTTGGGACCCAACTCAAAAGGCTTATTTTAATGGAAAGTCCAGCCCACGTCATTGCCTATATAAACCTCGATCATACACAACACAAACGTAGCACCTGAGTCATCGAGGGCTTCACTTGTCTTGTTGGTATCGCTGATCTGTCTATTTGCACTAGTACATAGTAGTAGATATGCGACGGTCGTTATTGACCATACGCGACGGTTCTGCGTCGTCGGCTACAGCACAGTCGCGTATAGTCTGTACGTTAGCGACGGTTGTTAATCGTCGTGTATAGGCAACGTTACGCGATGGTTATTAGAAAAACCGTCGCGCATGTCACATTATACGCGACGGTTGTCTACAAGAAACCGTCGCGTGAGGTGTACAATACGCGACGGTCGTTCAGACAACCGTCGCGTAACAATAGTCTTTACACGACGGTCGTTTCCAACAACCGTCGCGTAATAGTCTTTACGCGACGGTTGCCTTGACGACCGTCGCAGCCGTTTTTTTTTTAATATTTTACTTTTTTTTTGTAAAATCCCTATCAATCAATAAACCATGCCAACAAATTTCCCAAATACAAATCAAAACCACTAAAGCATCAAAGATCAAACAATTTCATTGAAAAATCAAGTTGATCACAATTATCATCCTCGATCAAATAAAATCTACATAAGCAAGTCCACGCTAATAAAATTCCAAAACAATCACTCAACAAGACATACGGTACGAAAATATTCTGACCACAGCTCACGTACTTCTTCTATCGCATCCCAATCGTAATTGAAGCCTTGTAGCATCTAAAGTGCGGCGCTCCTGACTCCTACAGCCCATTCTTACTACTAATTTATGTGACTGCATGTGATATAAATAAAATCTATATACGAAAATGCATACAAAATTTTTCCTTTTATATAAAGGAAATTCTTCTGTACAGTACAAATATTCCTAGGACATAAATACAAGGTAGAGTGCGCATGCGTGTCCAAAATAACCTATCGGCCCGCCACTCAGGTAGCATCCATGTACACACTGCCACCTCAAAAGTCCTCCGGAAGCTTCAAAATAGGCCTCACCACCGTAAAATCACGTACCGTGATCTCGTGAACCTACAACACATAAATTTATGGAATGAGCTTATAAAGCTCAGTAAGTGAAAGCCATGCATGCCGTGCACGTGTCCTAAATTCGCCAAGGCATCCGCGCCAATGCTTCCTAGACCTCATATTTTTCCTTGTCTTGTCTTGTCATATAGGGCCATCGGCTATCTTGCTATGCACCATCATGGAGCTCGAATCCACTAGGGATAAATAAATATAAGTGGCAATACCCACTCACGGGAGGCTAACCCTAGGGCGCCTTTTCTGTCCCAAGGTGGTTTCATACGCCACGCGGATGCTTCACACTGGTAGCCTAATCTGAGGTAGTCAACACCAGAGGTACCCTCGGTGTCGCTTACTCCCTCAGCTCGCACCCTCCAGGTTTCACGACCCGCCATGAGGGCATTAGCCCTAAAATCATGTCTTGCCTTGTACATGTCATGTCATAACGGTAGCGCCATACAACGTCACCATGGTAGCATAGAAGAGCCGTGACTCAACTGTGAGTCGACATCAGACGCCCATATCGGCGAATCTTTATCGCTCTCAGGCGATCGTATATTACGCACGCTCTTATTTCATGCCTTTTGTACTAAACGTGCGTGCATATGCTCATGTCATGAATATGCGTGTCATGCCATTATATCATGTAATTAAATCATGCGTGTCATATAACTCAAATAACTCACGTAGGAAGTCACATAAAATCATAGGAACAAATAACACAAATTTCATGCACATACAATTATGTGTTGTAGTTGGGACTTCCACTTACCTGGTATCCTTAGCTTATTTAATCTTATCGTACTGTATGTCGCTAACCTTCGAACCCTAAGTATAGAAACATATAAGATTAGGGTTTATTAGTCTAGTTATAATTTCACGAACTTGGCTTAATTTAGAAAACCCTAGTTTTGACTTATAAATTACGAAACGAAATTTTAAATTAACCTCGACATCACTTAGACATTTTCATGGTAATTCTCGATATTACACATACTAAGCAATATAAAATCTTAATATATGATATAAGGTAAATCTCGACACTGAAATGATGCTAGATCTCGAGATAAATGTCGACATTATTAATTAAATGTCGAGAGGTATGTTAACTAAATACTGTTCAAGGATTTTGAAATGTACATGTCGACATTACGAGCCACGTCGAGATGTTATAACAAATGTCGAGACAATATTAAGTCGAGGTATCATATACAATGTTATTAATATAAATCTCGGTATGTTATTCTAGAATGAATCATAATTTAAACTATACAACCCTCGACATGTATTTCGACTTTCATCTCGAGATTATCTCGAGTTTGACCACTATAGATCATAAAATAAACTTCGAGTTCTTATATATATGTCGAGCTGTTTTTACAATATATGAAGTTAATTATTAGAGTAAATCTCGACATGACACACTCAAACATTTCGACATTTCCCAACCTTAACTATTTCGACATTTTACCAATCATTTCGAGATTTATATCAAGGTGGATTTCAACATGGCAAATAAATCTTGGTATGGTTTGAGATGGCTCGAGATTTTACCAACAGGAATTTCGACATTCCTCGACATTATTCCTACACAACTATTCATGACTTCGAGGTTTTTAATCTAAAAAGCTTATATCACCACTCGATAAATCTTCTGAAATTTCGATCGAGCTTTTCTCCAGCTACTTACTTCTTCATAAATTGAACTCTTAACTTGCTAACCTTTCTAGATACTACACACAAAAGTTCTAATAATCCCGTCAGTATAATTTAGGTTAGAGACCCTAAAATCCATATAACCCTAGTAATCGATATTTTTGTGCTTATGACCCTTAGAGAACAACTCATGGCAAAAGAATTATACCTTCCTCAGATTTCAGCTCGTTCTTGGTCAGCCCTTTTCCTCCCTATTTGGATGCTTCGAGCGTTCTTTTACCAAATGAGTTAGAGTGTACTATATAATTCTTATTTTATCCCTAAGATAACGTGTATGATGAGGCAAATGACATCAACACCTAGCAAATTCTTCCCAACTAAGTAATTCATGTTTATCTCTTCATTTAATCTCGAGCTTTAACTATTTCGAGTTCTTGAGTTTTCAAAATTTCGACATCTTTAATTTGAGCTTCATAATTTCGGACTTGAAGGATTTCGAGATGTGTGTTGAAATTATTCATACCAATTCGTGCTCTCCAAAACGTGGTATTACAACTTACTAATCTAAATTAAATTTTCTAGGTTAGCATGTTATGTATTAAAAACCCTAACATCAACAACTAACCTAATTTCAAGTAATTCTTCTACTTGGTTAGTAACCCCAATAGCATTTAATTTAAAATCATATAAACACATAAAATCGGAAAACACGTCACATGAAGTCACGTAAATCATATAATATGTATGTATATTTATTGGCCGACTCACTTACGGGACTCGGGTATTACATCCTCCCCCCTTAAAAGGGATTTCGCCCCCGAAATCAGGCTGGGAGAAATAGCTCAGGGTAGTGGTTTCTCATGTCATCCTCCCGTTCCCACGTAGCTTCTTCGGTGGACTGATTCTGCCATAATACTTTGACTAACGGAATTTCTTTATTCCGTAATCGTTTCATGTCATACATAAGGATTTCCACTGGTTTCTCCTCGTAGCTCAAATCTGGCTTGAGCTGTTGCTGAAGATTTTCAGTATTCAGCACATGGCTTGGGTCTGCGACGTATTTTCGTAACGTCGATACATGAAAAATATCATGTACTTGAGCTAGCGAATTTGGTAGTTCCAGTTGATAAGCAACTTCGCCAACTTTTCTGAGTATTCGGAACGGTCCTATGTAACGCGGACTTAGCTTACCTTTCTTTCCAAATCGTTTCACGCCTTTCATTGGGGATATCTTCAAGAATACAAGGTCATCTGCTTGGAACTCCAGTGGTCTACGTTTTTGGTCTGCGTAGCTTTTCTGTCTACTTTGGGCCGTTTTCATCCGTTCCCGTATTTGAGCAATGGCTTCTGTCATTTCTTGTACCAAATCAGGCCTAATATTGCTCGTTCTCCGACTTTATCCCAGTGAATTGGAGATCTGCATTTGCGTCCGTATAACGCTTCATATGGAGCCATTCCGATTGTTGCGTGGAAGCTGTTGTTAGAGGAGAATTCAATCAACGGAAGATATCTGCTCCAATTTCCTTTAAAATCGAGCACACAGGCTCTTAGCATATCTTCCAATGTCTGGATAGTTCGTTCAGACTGCCCGTCTGTCTGAGGATGATAGGCATTACTGAAGGATAACTTGGTTCCCATGGCCTTCTACAAACTCATCCAGAACTTGGATAAGAATCTTGAATCACGATCAGAAACGATTGAAACTGGAACTCCGTGAATGTGTACTATTTCTTGAATATATAATTCTGCATATCTTTCTATCGAAAATGTTGAGCTGATAGGCAGAAAGTGAGCGAACTTGGTCAGTCGAACAACGATGACCCATATAGCGTCGTGGCCTTTGACAGTCTTAGGCAAGCCAACCACGAAGTCCATCGTAATGTGATCCCACTTCCATTCAGGTACTGGCAGGGATTGCAAGGTTCCTGCCGGTCGTTGATGCTCTGCCTTGATTTGCTGACACGTTAAGCATTGGCTCACAAAAGTTGCGATTTCTCTTTTCATCCCTGGCCACCAATAGTTGGCTCGTAGATCCCTATACATCTTCGTCGCTCCTGGGTAAATAGAGTATACGGTAGTGTGGGCTTCCGTCATGACAGTCTTGCGTAGTTCAGCATCGTTAGGAACATATAAACGACTCCTGTAGTATAAGCTCCCGTCGTCTCGTATAGTGAAGTCTGCTGACCTTTGTTCCATTGGTGCTTCTTTGATTTTTAGATATAACTCATCATTCTCCTCGGCCTTCGTAATCAGCTCCATTAGTGTAGGTCGAAGTGTTAACGCCGCTAATCTCGCTTCGATTTCGCCCATTGGTATCACTTCTACTTCGAGCTTCTGTAACTCCGTATTCACAGTCTTGCGGCTTAGTGCATCAGATACAACATTTGCTTTCCCCGGATGGTAGCTAATCACGCAGTCATAGTCCTTGACTAACTCGAGCCACCGTCGTTGTCTCATATTTAACTCCTTCTGAGTGAAGAAGTATTTGAGACTCTTGTGATCCGTGAAAATCTCGCATCGCTCGCCGTATAAGTAATGCCTCCAGATCTTGAGAGCAAAAACTACGGCGGCAAGTTCTAGGTCGGGAGTCGGGTAGTTCTTCTCATAATCCTTTAGCTGTCGGGAAGCATATGCAACTACGTTTCCATTTTGCATTAGAACGCATCCCTAGCCGTTCTTTGATGCATCGCTATATACGGAAAATCCCCCAGTACCCGTAGGAATCGTTAATAGTGGGGCTGAAGTAAGTCGTTTCTTCAATTCTTGGAAGCTCTGCTCGCAAGCATCGTCCCATTTGAATGGAGTATTCTTCTTCGTTAGCTTCGTCAGGGTTGATGCAATTTTGGAGAAATCTTTGATGAATTTCCGATAATACCCGGCTAGTCCGAGAAAACTTCGTATTTCTTTGACATTCGTCGGTTGAGGCCAATTGTTAATAGCCTCGATCTTGCTGGGATCAATAGAAATTCCATCTCCCGAGATAACATGTCCAAGAAATGCGACTTGATTGAGCCAGAATTCGCATTTCTTGAATTTTGCATACAGCTGCTTTTCTCGCAATATTTCCAGTACAATCTTTAGGTGTTGTTCATGCTCCTCCTTGGTCTTCGAATAGATAAGAATGTCATCGATGAATACGATAACACATTTATCTAAGAATGGCTTGAATACCCGGTTCATCAGGTCCATGAATGCTGCTGGTGCATTAGTCAGTCCAAAAGGCATGACTAGGAACTCGTAGTGCCCGTAGCGGATACTTAAAGTTGTCTTCGGAATATCCTCTTCTCGAATCTTCAATTGGTGATATCCTGACCTCAGGTCTATCTTCGAAAAGACGGTTGCGCCTTGTAATTGGTCGAATAAGTCATCAATTCGAGGGAGAGGGTATTTGTTCTTGATCGTAATTTTGTTCAGCTCCCTATAATCGATGCATAGCCGCATCGACCCATCCTTCTTCTTAACGAACAGAACCGGTGCTCCCCAAGGTGAGAAGCTCGGCTGAATGAACCCTTTTTGCAATAGTTCATCCAGTTGCTCCCTCAATTCCTTCATCTCCGCTGGAGCGAGTCGATACGGTGCCTTAGAAATCGGTGCAGCTCCTGGCACTAGGTCAATCGTGAATTGAATTTCACGATCCGGCGGAAGTCCGGGTAAGTCTTCAGGGAATACATCGGGAAAGTCTTGTACTATTGGGACTTCTTCTAACTTCGGGGGTAACCGTTCTTCGGATGTTACCGCAAATATTAGATAAGCTTCGCATCCTATCTTAAGCAAACGATGGGCCTTCATTGCCGAAATCTTGGGAATCTTATTACTCTTGCTAGTTCCCGTGAACGTGAATGGTTCGGTGTCTTCTGGGTCAAAGGTTACTTGCTTACGGTTACAGTCAATAACTGCTCCGTATTTCGATAGCCAGTCCATTCCAAGGATTACTTCATACTCGTTAATTGGAATGACTATCAGGTCAACGGGTAAAGTCCTATTATTCACTAGTACGGGGCTATCTCGTAATATCTGGTTGGTTCTCGTAGAGGTTCCGTGAGGAATGGTAACGTTGTATTCATAGCTAACTAGGTTAGGCGTAATCCCGAGTCTCGCCACGTAGTTAGTAGATGCAAATGAATGCGTGGCTCCTGAATCAACTAATATGCATGTCGGGGTTGAATGGATAAGGAGAGTACCTGCCACCACAGACGGGTTGTTCTCTGCCTCTTCAGAAGTCAACGTGTAGACTCTAGCAGGTACCATAGGTGGCCTAGTTTGAACAGGGGCTTGACTTCCAGATGCCACTTCCGTGCATGCCTTGAAGAAATGGCCTGTCTTGCCGCACTTATAACAGACTGCATTCTGAGAATAGCACACTCCCAGATGTCGACGTGTGCACCGGGGACATGGGGTATGCTCATTGGTGGTCTTCCCTGATTAGGACTGAAGGGTGGTGGAGGTCCGGGTCGATTCTGGAAATTAGGTCGGACATTCCTAGGGTTAAAGGGTTTCTTAGGGCTACCTCCACTCCATTTCGGCCCTTGAATAAATTTTCTCTTCGCTTCATGGGCTCGCATAATTCGAAGTTCCGCTTGTTCAGCCATTAGCGCGCGTTCAGCCACCTGCGCGTAAGTAGCTCCTTGGGATCCGGCCATGTTCACGTCTCTATATAATTCCGGCTCAGGCCTTCCAGAAAGCGCTCCACCTTCAATGCATATGTGCTCACCATGTGAGCAGCGAATCGGGACAATTGCTCAAACTTTCTGATGTATTCTGCCACGATCATCGGGCCTTGTCGTAGGTTGATGAATTCATTCATTCTTTGGGCTCGTACTGGGGCGGTAAAATATTTGCTCCTAAAGAGCTCCTTGAATCGGTCCCACGTCATCATAATAGGGTCGTCGAAGGCGAGAATAGTATCCCACCAGTGGCCTGCACTTCCCCTCAGCAGGAAGGCAGCACATAAGACCTTTTCATCTTCTGGAATCCTACTATACTGGAACATACTTCCCAGTGTTCGGAGCCAGTCTTCAGCCGCAGTAGGGTCGACAGCATCTTCAAAAGTCGGGGGATTGAGTTTGCGGAATCTTTCCCCCACTATTTCCACCCTCTCTGCTTGAGAAAGTCCACCACTTGATTGCCCGCCCGTGTTGCGTTGCTGAATTAATTCTTGTATTTGGGTAGACTGTTGGCGAACTAGTTCCGTCAACTGAATAATCGCCGTGTCGCGATTATCGGTTTGTGTTTCGGGTTCCTTGCCTTTACTAACGCTTCCGCTACCCTCACTTCTCGTTCTACCCATTCTTGTCCTGATACCCTAATAGTCCCTATGGCCAATAAATTACGCACATACAACATTCATAGAAACATAAAACTTACTAGCAAGGCCGCTTCCGTGCTTTTGAGTGTGTGTACATGGACAGTCTACAGAACTTGTAACCTGGCTATGATACCACCTGCGGCGCCCCTGACTCCTACCGCCCATTCTTACTACTAATTTATGTGACTGCATGTGATATAAATAAAATCTATATACGAAAATGCATACAAAATTTTTCCTTTTATATAAAGGAAATTCTTCTGTACAGTACAAAATATTCATAGGACATAAATACAAGGTAGAGTGCACATGCGTGTCCAAAATAACCTATCGGCCTGCCACTCAGGTCGCATTCATGTACACACTGCCACCTCAAAAGTCCTCCGAAAGCTTCAAAATAGGCCTCACCACCGTAAAATCGCGTACCGTGATCTCGTGAACCTACAACACATAAATTTATGGAATGAGCTTATAAAGCTCAGTAAGTGAAAGCCATGCATGCCGTGCACGTGTCCTAAATTCGCAAAGGCATCCGCGCCAATGCTTCCTAGACCTCACATTTTTCCTTGTCTTGTCTTGTCATATAGGGCCCTCGGCTATCTTGCTATGCACCATCATGGAGCTCGAATCCACTAGGGATAAATAAATATAAGTGGCAATACCCACTCAAGGGAGGCTAACCCTAGGGCGCCTTTTCTGTGCCAAGGTGGTTTCATACGCCACGCGGATGCTTCACACTGGTAGCCTAATCTGAGGTAGTCGACACCAGAGGTACCCTCGGTGTCGCTTACTCCCTCAGCTCGCACCCTCCAGGTTTCACGACCCGCCATGAGGGTATTAGCCCTAAAATCATGTCTTGCCTTGTACATGTCATGTCATAACGGTAGCGCCATACGACGTCACCATGGTAGCATAGAAGAGCCGTGACTCAACTGTGAGTCGACATCAGACGCCCATATCGGCGAATCTTTATCGCTCTCAGGCGATCGTATATTACGCACGCTCTTATTTCATGCCTTTGTACTAACGTGCGTGCATATGCTCATGTCATGAATATGCGTGTCATGCCATTATATCATGTAATTAAATCATGCGTGTCATATAACTCAAATAACTCACGTAGGAAGTCACATAAAATCATAGGAACAAATAACACATAATTTCATGCACATACAATTATGTGTTGTAGTTGGGACTTCCACTTACCTGGTATCCTTAGCTTATTTAATCTTATCGTACTGTATGTCGCTAACCTTTGAACCCTAAGTATAGAAACATATAAGATTAGGGTTTGCTAGTCTAGTTATAATTTCACGAACTTGGCTTAATTTAGAAAACCCTAGTTTTGACTTATAAATTACGAAACGAAATTTTAAATTAACCTCGACATGACTTAGACATTCTCATGGTAATTCTTGATATTACACATACTAAGCAATATAAAATCTTAATATATGATATAAGGTAAATCTCGACACTGAAATAATGCTAGATCTCGAGATAAATGTCGACATTACTAATTAAATGTCGAGAGGTCTGTTAACTAAATACTTTTCAAGGATTTTGAAATGTACATGTCGACATTACGAGCCAAGTCGAGATGTTATAACAAATGTCGAGACAATATTAAGTCGAGGTATCATATACAATGTTATTAATATAAATCTCGGTATGTTATTCTAGAATGAATCATAATTTAAACTATACAACCCTCGACATGTATTTCGACTTTCATCTCGAGATTATCTCGAGTTTGACCACTATAGATCATAAAATAAACTTCGAGTTCTTATATATATGTCGAGCTGTTTTTACAATATATGAAGTTAATTATTAGAGTAAATCTCGACATGACACACTCAAACATTTCGACATTTCCCAACCTTAACTATTTCGACATTTTACCAATCATTTCGAGATTTATATCAAGGTGGATTTCAACATGGCAAATAAATCTTGGTATGGTTTGAGATGGCTCGAGATTTTACCAACAGGAATTTCGACATTCTTAAATCCTTATGAATGTCTCGACATTATTCCTACACAACTATTCATGACTTCGAGTTTTTAATCTAAACAGCTTATATCACCACTCGATAAATCTTCTGAAATTTCGATCGAGCTTTTCTCCAGCTACTTACTTCTTCATAAATTGAACTCTTAACTTGCTAACCTTTCCAGATACTACACACAAAAGTTCTAATAATCCCGTCAGTATAATTTGGTTAGAAACCCTAAAATCCATATAACCCTAGTAATCGATATTTTTGTGTTTATGACCCTTAGAGTATGCTATAACTTAATTATTGTCACAACTCATGGCAAAAGAATTATACCTTCCTCAGATTTCAGCTCGTTCTTGGTCAGCCCTTTTCCTCCCTATTTGGATGCTTCGAGCGTTCTTTTACCAAATGAGTTAGAGTGTACTATATAATTCTTATCTTATCCCTAAGATAACGTGTATGATGAGGCAAATGACATCAACACCTAGCAAATTCTTCCCAACTAAGTAATTCATGTTTATCTCTTCATTTAATCTCGAGCTTTAACTATTTCGAGTTCTTGAGTTTTCAAAATTTCGACATCTTTAATTTGAGCTTCATAATTTCGGACTTTTAAGGATTTCGAGATGTGTGTTGAAATTATTCATACCAATTCGTGCTCTCCAAAACGTGGTATTACAACTTACTAATCTAAATTAAATTTTCTAGGTTAGCATGTTATGTATTAAAAACCCTAACATCAACAACTAACCTAATTTCAAGTAATTCTTCTACTTGGTTAGTAACCCCAATAGCATTTAATTTAAAATCATATAAACACATAAAATCGGAAAACACGTCTCATGCAGTCACGTAAATCATATAATATGTATGTATATTTATTGGCCGACTCACTTACGGGACTCGGGTATTACATAAAGAATATCAACAAGAAGTACGATAAGCATACAACACTTCATACCAAACTTAATCAATAAAGAAGGTGGTTTTATTTTTATATATACCGTGGTTAAGTTGTGGCCTTCTCCGATAGTTCTGAAGATGTCGTACATGTACCGCATCACGTAGAAGCCACACAATTCACTTGTCTTCGGTTGTTGAGGACACTAGTTAACAATAATAAATAAATTAATAGCCGACGTTTAGTATAATTAGAAACAACTTTGCAAATAATAGAAAGTACTAACCTTGCATCGCTTCCAACTAACGGGAGATTTCGTCTTCTTAGTTTGAACGGCACCCACGAGCGTCGCCGACTTTATCGCCCTGAAACCTAATTAGATCTTTATTTTCTACAGCTTTACGTTTCTTCCTATTTACTGCGATGACGAACATAATTACTATGCTGCTTGAGAGAAACTGTTTGGTGGGATCAAACTACGTGGACTGGCTCCGTAACCTGAGGATAGTCCTAGGTATGGAGTCGCTGACTTATGTCCTCGATTCCCCCGTACCGCAAGTCCTAGGGACTGATGCGAGTGACGAAGACTGGGCTGCGTATGCCAAATGGCAGATGGACGAGCCGAAGGTCAAAGGCTATATACTTCTTTCCATAAGCAATGGGTTACAGCGCACTCACTCGGAAATGGAAGTGGGCGCCATTTTGCTTCATTTGAAGGAGCTTTTTGGCGAACATTCCAGGAGTGCTCGCTATTTACGAAGATTTGGCTCTCCTAGAAGAACTATCTGAGAAAGGTCTTGCGACGCTTCAATATGC
The DNA here is from genome assembly GCA_027422505.1 of Craterostigma plantagineum. NCBI lineage: Eukaryota > Viridiplantae > Streptophyta > Magnoliopsida > Lamiales > Linderniaceae > Craterostigma > Craterostigma plantagineum. Next base: position 3,234,302 of record JAPQWV010000048.1, read on the forward strand.
AAGAATGCAAGTCCCCACCTGCTGTTAATTTCAGGTTATCCTCCAGTATGAGTCCTAGCAGCGAAGAGGGAAGGATAGAGATGTCTCGAGTATGCATCAACGATGGTAAGTCATATGTTCGCGATGATTTGTACACGGCCAGACATTGCACATGCAGTGGGAGTAGTGAGTCGGTACATGGTGAATCCGGGCAAAGAGCATTGGAGCACGGTGAAGAGGATCCTATGATATATCAGAGGAACCTCAGATGTTGCATTATATTATGGAGGAGCAGACTTTACTGTCAGAGGGTATGTTTACTCAGATTATGCAGGTGATCTTGAGAGCAAATTAACCACGGGATATGTGTTCACTCTTACTGGTGGAGCCATAAGCTGGATATCGAAACTTCAGTCCGTTGTCGCAACGTCAACAACTGAAGCTGAATATGTTGCAGCTACGCATGCAAGTAAAGAGGCGGGATGGTTAAAAATGATCATGGAGGAACTCGGGCACGAACAAGAAAATATTCCTCTGTTCTGCGACAGTCAGAATGCCTTGCTTCTCGCAAGGAATCCAGCTTATCATTCTAGGTCAAAGCACATATGAGTCCAGTATCACTTCGTTCGTGAGGGCACGGTAGATATGTTGAAGATTCTTACCAAAGGCAATCTAGCAGAATTTTTTGATGAAGGCGGTCAACACTGACAAGTTCATTTGGTGTCGTTCCTCGAGTGGCCTAGCGGAGACGTAAGCAACATGAAAGGCAAGGAAGAAAGATTGGTGTGAAGATCCGATTGGTCCTCAATCAAATCTTCAAGTGTGAGATTGTCGACATATTGCTGCTTTGAAAAGTAAAAAAGAAACAAAAAGTTTTTCACGTGGGAATTTTCTTTTCAAACGTGAGCTGTTTTTTTTAGTTTGTTCACATTTCTACTCTTGCCTATAAATAGGCTATGCATCATCAAACGAAAATTATCCCACAGAAGAAATAGAAAGTGAGAGATAGAGGGGCAAAATAATATAGAGTTTATCGGTATTTTCTCCGACTATAAAGAAAGTTATTGAGGGTTTTATCTTTTATAAATTGAGAGGTTGTAACTCCTAATTTTCTCTATAGTGGATTCTTCTTCCTTTCCTGTGGTTTTTACCCGATTTGTTTGGGGGTTTTCCACGTTAAATCTAGGTATTCACTTTTAACTTTAAACAGTTCAAATATTAGCCGCAGTATTACTCGATCGGGTCCGCTGCCACACCAACATTTAGTCGATATTATTATTTTGTGTCGACTAAGAAACTCAAATCATCTGGAAACCTCCTGCCCATGCAGCAGCAACCTTTACAATACACTACTCTATATATAAAATTGAATGTTTATCCTATTTTAGCATTACACCATATTCCTTGCTCGGATCGACCACATATAGAAGCAATAAGCAGTCGGCATCCTTGCCTTGGTGAGTAGTATGTAGCGTCATGCCATGTGTTTACCAAGTTTTCGCACGCTTAGATGTTTTGTCTTAAAACTTTTCGCGACAAAGTTCAATATCGGCTGCCATGCCATGCAGCAGGGCATGAAAAGCCATTAAACTCCTCGTGGCACACAAACAAGCGTTGTTCTTATCCATCAATGATTGGATGAATCTCCTCACTCGAACTATAATAATATAGTTGCCTTTTCCACTATAAATAAATACCTTTCGCTATGCTAATTCTATCGATGAGCTATTCAATTTTAAACCCTAAACCCTATTCAATTTAAACACATGGAATCGTCCAACAGCCCAGTCATTGCCTCTATGAAGAAATGGATGAGGTTCACTACAAGAAAACATAGCATCAGACAAGAAATATAGATACGGAATTCGTTCTGTGTCTAAATTATGAGTATTAGAAACGAATTCTCTCACGGTTTTCAATTTTTATTTCAAATAAATCAATATTTTTATTTAGACACGGATTAGATACGGAAATAAAAACAGCAATGTTTCTGTTCTGAATGCTTTCGACACAGTTTCTATTTTTATTTCAACACGAAATTAATATTTTTATTTAGACACGGATTAGATACAGAAATAAAAACGGAAATATTCTGTTTCTGAATTCGTGTCAAATTACGAGAATTAGTAACCACTTTCGAGACAGCTTCTATTTTTATTTCAAAATAAAATTAATTTAGACACGGATTAGAGACGGAAAAAGAATCCGAAATATTCTGTTTCTGAATCCGTGTCAAAATTATGAGAATTACGAATCGCTTTCGACAGAATTTCTATTTTTTTTCAACACAAAATTAATATTTTTATTTAAACACGGATTAGATACGGAAATAAAAATGGAAATTTCTGTTTCTGAATCCGTGTCAAACTTAGTAACCACTTTCGAGACAGCTTCTATTGTTATTTCAAAATAAAATTAATTTAGACTAGAGACTGAAATAAAAACGGATATATTCTGTTTCTGAATCCGTGTCAAAATTATGAGAATTAGGAACCCCTTCGAGGCTTCTATCTTTATTTCAAAATAAAATTAATTTATACACGGATTAGAGACGGAAATAAAAATAGAAATATTCTATTTCTGAATCCGTGTCAAAATAATTAATATATTGATCTCTGGGCCTAAAATGTGCATTATGACGTGCCCATATTCATTAAACAACTTGAGGACTTGATAGCCCATATTTGATAAATTAATAAGTTAAAATCAAATGTTCAGCCCATTATTGTGAGCTTAATAGCCCAGCCCATTTCAAAATGACACCTACATCACTAATCGATTATTCTCACCTTTTTCTCACTAGCTAGATTAGATAGAAACTGCCATGGGAGGTTAAGTCATGATTATTTGATGGCGAATCATCCACTTTTTCCGTAAACCCTAATTTCATTGGTCCAAGCGACTCATCAACTTTTTCCGATCAGTCTATCCGTGGTGCTGCTTTCGGTAAGAAATGTTCTGAATCTGTTTTGTGGTTATTATGCATTTGTTATCTACTTGAGTGTGGGATATGCTTAATTTTATGGAGTCTTGAGATTACTCATCGTCATTCGGTATCTGGTTGTAGTGTTACCTACGATGACGGTGCAAGAGCATCAAGGGAACGATAAGTCATATGTTTGCTGGATGTTAAGTCATGATTATTTGCTGATATGATTCTGGTGTATGTGGATTTTAAAATTGGAAGTACTTGCTAACTTCTTTGTTCCTGGAAACTCGTACAAACTTTGCAAATAGTCGCAATACCAGTTTCCTTCCGAAGATTGATATTAAGAGCATCTATTGACATGTGTGATGGGAGTTAGAATCCTCAACACAAAATTAACATGGTTTTAAATTGTGTTTTTTGTCTGAGAAGTGTTTTTCATTCTCAAAGATGTGTTTGGCCTTGTTTTGTCATGTCATTGTGTGGTGGATTTTAGCTAAACTTAAAAACATGTCATAAGGTGTATGTTGTGATAATGGCAAAAAATTTTAACTGATTCACATTTATTTTCCCACCTGAGGTTCTCCCGGTCCTTTTAGATGGTCGTGTTGTGGGCTCCATCCCATCTAGTATAGTAGAAAAGGTCGTCGCTCACCTTCGAAAGGTGAAGGTTTTAGCCAACTCTGTGGTATGTGTTTCTATCTTACTCTACCTCAAAAAATATTCTAATTTTTTGGTTGGACTTACTTCATAACAATAACATTTGCAGATACCCCAAGATCTTGAGGTGGGTTGTGTACCGTTGAGCCTCGGTGGAGGATACCCTGGCCTTTACTTGTTCACATCTGCATCAAGATTTGTTCGCCTGTGAAGAATCTCTCAATATCCATGAAGAAACTAGCAACATTGAGTACATTGGACCCTTTGAGCAGGTTAGTGATTTCTTCAAAATGACACATAATGATTGTACTTCGACAAGAATTTGTGGTTTTCCTATGCAAATGGTAAGGCTCCTTTTGGGACATTGGATTTCCTCATTAATATTTCAAACAATTTTTTTTCTCTGCATTTATTAAGGTATATATGGAGATAAGTTGTCGAGATGGTGGAATTGGAGGTAGAAAAGTGTAGCGCAGGCCACTCATGAAGAAATCCACCCGACAGGGATTTTGAGCAGTCATTTGCTATATCATCATGGTGTAGTATCACTGGAGGTCCGTCTAAAGTATGGGGTAGGACATTGTCATTCTTTGGACTCACGGTCATTCACGGATTCTCAAGCAAGTAGGATTGACGAACTATCGAAAGAGATGGATGGTAGATTTAATAGATATTTTAGGCTAGATTTGTGGTTTTTTATGACATAACAATATTTTTGGTGAATTCTAGTTTTGAATGGTAAAATGTCTTACATCCATGTGAAGTTTGCAACTTAAGTGAGTATGTGGGATTCATATTTGGATAATTCATTAGGCACATAAATTCGATTTTAGAAACAGATATATCGTGTCTAATTTTGATATATTATTGATTATTTGTCACGGATTTGAGATGGAATTCTCTCTGACAAAATTTATTTTAGAACGGAATCTTATCCGTATCTAATTTGCCACGAGAGCAATACCTACCCATTCACACACGGATAATTCCGTGTCTAATGACTCAGTTGAAACGGAATTTTAGTTTTAGACATCGAATTTTCCGTGGCTAATACTGTATTTTCTAGTAGTGGTTGCAAGAACTAGAACTCTCGGAGCTCTCATCCCACACGCATGATGACACCACTGAATCACTTCTTGCAAACATAGTCGGCATTTCAAAGACTATTCACGCAGAAGAGCCCGCCTAACGGACTAACATATCGACCTACTTCTCCCCAACGTGGTGCACCAGTTTTGAGAATTCCATGTCTTGGATTTCCGCATGCAGGCCATCATTTCTACCTCCTTTATGCACTTTTCGGATCAGAAATCGATTCCAGGCTCAAGAAATTCCTATTGGAAGGTCTGTCGTCCCTGCCTTATTTTTTTCTTTACAGACAAGTAATAATTGGCATGCATACACGCATAGAATATTTTAAAAATGTTGTCTTGAGCAGACGATGAAAGTGGAAATGTGAAGCGTCCGTGGTTTTCCCTAAGCTCTCAGCTTCCCAACTAGTTTCTGTAGACAACCTGCATAGGGAAACAGTTAACTGCCCAAACGACACTTGTGCAGCAAAGCATGTTAGACTTGCCCTTGGCCCTTGTGGCTGAAACTGCAAGAAAGTTGGATGATGGTCCTAGCTACTACTATAAAATAGATGGGGAAATATGCAAAATCGAGCAGGCCATGGTTTCCCTCATGGAAAAGTCTGATCAGTTTAGGTCAATACTCTGATCCAAATGATGAAGATACTCACTCCTGAGCAGGTTCTTGAGTACGTAATTGCTGCCAAGAGAATGCGGTGCTGTCTCAAATCCTGGGGACTGGAGAGAGGGAGGAGGCCAAGAACAGCCAGCCAGGGGATCGAGTAACTAGTAATAATATAATTTTGGAATTCAAGATTAACTTTAAATCCAGCCCCTTTGTGTCCTAGTTGATTTCTTGCTCATATGCCAAATGTTTTATCATGATCCCAGCTACTAATAAGAATACCTAGGGTAGGCTACGCTAGTGTGGAATAATTTTCAGCAATGGATCCCTGTCCACTCCCATCGGTCTCAGGTGATCGTTGTACTTTCTTCTTGTGAACGTTGAGGCTAGCAAATGCGGCTGTTGAATATTAGACAATTGTGTGACCTAAGGATACTCTCGGTTCGTGGTGAAAACAAAGCTTGCTACCATCATTTCTCCTCAAACGCAGCTAGCAGGAACATATATAATATATATATATATATATATATATATGTTTATATAGATAGACAGATAGAAAGTAGACAAGGAAATTAGCCAAACAAAATCCAATAAACGTGTTCAAATATAGTTACACACACAAACAAATACACAGAAGAAACATACCACCATTACCTGTTTTACAATCCAGAAATCACAATTGCACACAACATGACTAAACTCGGAGGCAATTACAAAAGCATGTCATCACATCTCTCATAGCAGGTTGTGATCTGAAGTAGAAGAGTTCAACCAAAAGCAAATCAAGCATCATAATAGTACCAACCAGGTATCCTGTTTTATCACTTGACACAAGACGGAAGCAGAGGTCCATGGCAAACAAAAGCAACCACAACGTAAGCTATTACCAAGAGAAGGAGTATCAAAGCAACCCTGTATATAAAATAAAAAATGAATAATAAAAAAAAAAGAATCACCATGATAATGAAATGCAAAATGCAATAAAAATTGAGCTACTTCTATTTTACAAATGGAAGGCCAAATTAAGGAATATGAGAAGATCAAATAACTTACATCAGCTTTACATTTCTCCACCATACAGTATTTCTAAAACGGCGTGTTTGCTTCCTGAAACGAAGGGTGTTTCCTTGCATATTGGCAGTTTTATCAACCAATAGCTCCAACCTATCACCTCTATCCAAAACTTTGTCAATATTCTCTATCATGACATCTCGCACCTGTAATAAAATCCAACATATTTGATTCTTGTGTAGCAAAGTACGGTTTATGTGGTGTAATAGCATGTTGGCATAAGAGAAATTAAAATAAAACATGAGTATATTGATCATCGACTGCTGTAGTGTAAGGTTATGAAAGGCTTCACCTGGCTACTGAACACAAAAATTTACTGAATGGATATTTCTCAAGACTCAAATACAAACCATCATTCTAGCCCATTTTCAATCCCAACGAATTTTTGATATTCCTTTTTATTTCTCAAGGTCTTTTGTTCTTCTTGGGATCTGTTATTTTGGCATTTATGTCAAAAAGCTCAGGAATGAATTATGTTTGGAATAGAAAGATTCCAACCTCCCAAGTAACGAACTGTTACAAATAAGGAAATGGTCTGACGAGAGGAATGGAAGTGATTGATACGGGAGGTCCTCTAAGTGTTCCAGTTACAGCGTTACAACATCCACGACTCAGTGGGAGTGATATTGAAATAATGCTCAATGACAGAATTGAGCTAGACATCATGAGGTCAATAGTACCTGGCTCATTTCACCTCTAATACGATTGATCCTGTCAGCATTTGGATCATTTGAGTAATATTCCATCTGCTGGCTGAGAACCCTTGAGAATTCATCATTCATTGCATATGCTTGTGCTGTCAATACAGCCCGCCCATAGGTCCTGACAAATCTTTGATGAATGTCTTCAAGAAATGTGAATGGTATTCTTCCTGAAAATTTCCAATGACCAATGAATGTTGGGAAAAAATATGCAAGGAAGGTAATAACTAAGAATAAATGTGAAGTCTCGGCCTCTCCCACGGCATCATTTGTCATTGTGTCCCAGCAGTCATCTGCTAAACATATATAAAACTTTGACCTCTTAACAACAATGGGGCCCCTTTGGAGGACTGAAGAAAAACTGAAGTACAACAGGAATGCATAGTCAATATAGAAATCAATTGATCGCTTCAATCAAGTTCAGCGCTCAAGTTTCACTACTTTGGAAACATCAAAATTAGAGCAACGAACCCATCTGTAATCAGAAAACCAAAGCTTTCTAAACACGAATTACAGCCTACTATAGAACCGCCTTTTTAGATCCTCCAAAGACAGCTACAGTACGGAACAGAAGATAAAGCGACATGGAATATCAAACTCAGATCGGATCAGAATACGGGCAGCGTAAAAAATAAATTCAGAAGAGAAGAAAATCACATACTTCCGGCGTTTTCGTCGGCCATACAGAGAACAGTGAGTCCATCGGTGCGCTTGACGTGGAATATATACCGATCTTGCGAATATGAGGCATTTGTATCACTGTTCCCCGGGATTTTCTCGAGTATCTGGCGGGCGATGGCATTAGCCGTTGTGATGGTGGAGGAAAATTCAGCTAGAACCACCGTGTCACGCGCCACCAGTGCATATAGAATGGCCATCCTCCTACTCGCTTAGTCCAGAAACGCCTCTTTGATTGCGTCTGATTCGATGATGGCTCGACCTGACCTGATTGCTTATTTCTTTATGATTGGGTGCAATAAAACGGGTTAAATGCATACACCTCCCTGTGAATATTTTAATTAACGAAAACACACTGATATATTTAGTCTTGCCGAGAAGGGTAAGATCAAATTATCCTTCCCACAATTCTTTTACCTCTGTATCTTAAAAACGTTGAATTTCAAATCATGCTATTCATAAAATTTCTTTTTTAATTCTTTTAATTTTATATTTCATCAAATCATAAAATGTTGTTAATGTGATATATATGATAAAAATAAATAAACATGTTCAATATATTTCTAATTTTATGATGATCAATCATAAGAATCATTTTTAATAAAGTAGCCATGAAATGACACGTTGATTGCGGGACAAATCGATCTGAGCCGGTCCAATATGAGATGATTTCACATTGAACGGGGTCCATTAACATCGGTAGAGTAGTGGGCTTCTATTTCTATTCTAAAATCGTGGTCCTTGAGAACTTCGTTTTAATTTAATTAAAACCATGACGATTCAAGTTAGGAAGTGGAAGACAAAACAAAAACTAATCGTGTGTGCTTCGTGCGTATCACAGGCCTTTCATTGGAAGTCGGGACAGCGTTCCAAACCTGCAAATATTGGTAACTGCATCTCCTTTATGTTTTGCTACTTGTCGAAATTGCAGATCATTATATCTTCACCATTTCTCGGTGAGCCAATCATTATTTAGTGATCCAATTGCGAGTTGGTTATTTAGTTCTATTCATCCCGTTTGAATAGGTTACAGATGGCTTCACTAATAGTCTCTCCTAGCATCGTTCAGCTTGACAACCTCAAGGTGACCAACCACCTTTCTTCGTTTCCTGAATGTTAGATGCGAATTAACCTGCAACCTCCGATTCTTCGCTCCTACCGCATGCTTGATTTTTAATTTCAATTGAATTTGTTCTTCTACCAGGTTTATTCAATGGTTCGCCATTCCCACCAGTCTATGCTTACGGGAAAGTTCATGTTAAGGACAAAGTAATTTCTCTATTTATCTTTTTTCTTTATCATTGTTGAGTGGTCCATCCGGCGTAACGTTGTTGCATCTCTTTTCTTTCTTTCCGCATTCTTGTAAATAAATGGGCTATATGAGTTGTATTACTAATCGACCTTATTCCGGCCGTCCTTCCTTCATATGGCAGTCTTTCACGAGGACAAATATGATGGTTTCTGTTAGAGTTTCCAGATTCAATGATGTAACGATGGCTCCTCCTGATCCCATTCTTGGAGTTTCTGAAGCATTCAAAGCCGATGCACATGAATTGAAACTTAACCTTGGTGTGGGTGCTTATCGTACTGAAGATCGATCTTCAACCCTATGTGCTCAATGTCGTGAAGAAGGTAATTGCATCCATCTAATATAATATTACATATAATTTAAAAATCTTTTTGAAATTAGCGTTTAACCTCTCTTGCAATTTGACACCGCTATATTTTTTGATGTTTTCATATCATCTTTGAAGGCAGAAAAGCTTATGCTTGAAAGAGGTGAAAAAAAGAGGTACTTTTTGTAGTAACTCTAAAGGGATGAATTTACGGTAGATTTTTGTTACGGATTGGAGCTAAAGTGCATCACCATGTGCAGTATCTGCCAATTGAAGGTTTAGCTGCTTTTAATAAGGCGACAGCAGAATTACTGTTTGGAGCAGACAATGCTGTTATTCAGCAACATAGGGTAATACCTATGGGATTTTCTTCTTTTTCGGAAGAATTGTACTCTAGCAGTGGTAATTCCTGATGGGAAAATGCCATTTATTTGATAATGCTCCTACGAATAGGTCGCCACTGTCCAGGGTCTTTCAGGAACGGGATCTCTTCGGCTTGCTGCTGCATTCATAGAGCGATATTTTTCTGGTTCTCAAGTTCTGATATCTTCTCCGACCTGGGGTACTTGTTGAAATTCCCTTAACACCGGATATATATTAGAATGGACAACATTAATGGTAATGTCTCTGCAGGGAACCACAAAAATATATTTAATGATGCTCGTGTTCCTTGGTCCGAGTATCGCTACTATGATCCTAAAACTGTTGGCTTGGATTTCGATGGAATGGTGTCTGACATAAAGGTTTTACTTCTTGCTCTATTTGTGAATAGCTTTTCTACTTACCAAGTGTTAAGAATTATTAGAAATCTATTGGTTCCGGTGGGTTACTTAAGGTGGCAAAATTCCCATGGTGAACCATCCCCGTCGGGAGCCGAGGTTATTGGGACGGGGAATCCCCGGTCAAAATGGGGATGGGTAGTTGACAGTGATTCCCCGTCGGTGAAAGAATGGGGATGAGACGGGGATGGTAATCATGTTTCCCATCCATCCCCGTCCCCGAACCCGACCCCGACCCCGTTTGAGTCGAATGGTGATTCACCATTCCCCGAATAGATTTATTAATAAATAATATGAAAAACTAATTTGAATCAAGAATTTTCATAGATCATCCTTTTATATTCAAGATCGTAAGAAACAATTCAATTCTCAATAGTTCTTCATAATACATTCATATTTCAACCACATATTATATCAATTTTTTACTCCAATATATATATCTTACATATTAATTTGTTTATATTATTTATTTTATGTCTTTTGTTGCAAAAAATTTAATTTATTGAAGTAAATATGGGGAACCTGAATCCTCCATGGGTACCCGATTCCTGAACGGTGATTATCCACCCCGAACCAATTCATCGTAACTGGTGAATTTGTGGGGATGGTATTAAGAACGGGAATTTGGTACGGGACGGTATGTCCATTACCATCCCCGAATCTGCCCATTGCCACCACTAGGGTTACTGCACTTATAGTTTGTTGTGTCCTCAAGGGCCATCTCTCATTACTAACTTTTGAGGAAACGTTGGCAAGTTACTTGGACAATCTGATCATATGGTGGAATTTGATGAGTAATTTTGGACTGTCACGATCAAATGTTCTAATGCAAGTACCTTAATGATGACTGTTAGAGTTGGGTACTTCATTAGATATATCAACATTGTATCTAAAGTAGATTGCCTTTTGATATCGTAACATCGTTATTCCGTCTAGTAATGTTTTTACTATCATGTGGTCGTGAACTCAAGTTCAATATATTACAAAATTCCCTGTATTGATTGCCAACCTTTTAATTTATTGGATTTCAGAATTATAGTCTGAGTTGACAAAAGTGTTTCTTCAAACTGAGTTCCTTAACATTCCATGTTATCCGTATTGAACTGGTAATTAGGTGATTTGGAGTTTCAAACTAACAGCCAGATAAAAAGATGGATTTTTCTTTGTGAGTTTTCAAGATTTCTTCTAGCCCCCTTTTATTGGGTGAGAGATGAATTTAGTTGTAAATTTGCATAGTTGAATGCAACAGCAATAGATGCACATGACGGTACAGGGGCATTTTATCATTTTCTTTTCTCCTAAAAACGTGAAGATTGTATTGAATGAATCACTAGGGTTTTTCCAGGCAGCTCCAGAGGGATCTTTTGTGCTACTGCATGGCTGTGCTCATAATCCTACGGGCATCGATCCCACTCCAGAACAATGGGAAAAAATTGCTGATATTATTCTAGAAAAGAAGATGGTTCCGTTTTTTGATGTTGCCTACCAGGTAATATCTGCTTCATTTTGTCTTTATAAAAGCTAGTATAATTCTGGTAAATTCTTTGTGAAAGAACTTCAATTGATTTGCATTTGGTGGGAGATGAAGGATCTTTGACACCGAAGGGCGAAGGCATACGTGTCTGTCTTATTAGATGAATGCGAGGGATGTTCATGGTTGTTTGTGTTGTTCTTTAACCGCTGTTATTGTAGGGATTTGCAAGTGGAAGCCTTGACGCAGATGCATCATCTGTAAGGTTATTTGCTGCACGTGGCATGGAATTACTGGTCGCTCAATCGTACAGTAAAAATTTGGGATTGTATGCAGAACGAGTTGGGGCAATTAATATTGTCTGCTCCTCGACAGATGTCGCACAGAGGTATGCCCAGTGTTTTTTGTTTAGCCAAGCGAAGAAGCATAGTGGAGAGTCTATTTTTTGCCATCCGAGATCTATACGACCCTCATATATTAACTGGAAAACTTAGTGCTATGTTGCACGTATGTACCACAATATGGTTCCCTAAATACTTACGTAGTCTTATGGAACTGTGGAATAGTGCTGAGATTTTGACCTATTGCTCCTTTGTATTACTTGATCAGGTCGCATGCTATTCATGAGTTATATTACTTAGTGATGATTTTCCTGGATACCACAGGGTGAAAAGCCAGTTGAAAAGGCTTGCACGGCCAATGTATTCTAACCCTCCCATTCATGGGGCCAGGATTGTTGCTGATATCGTTGGGAAGCCAGAACTCTTCAACGAATGGAGAGAAGAAATGTCCTTGATGGCTGGAAGGATAAAAACTGTGAGAAAGAAGCTGTACGACAGTCTTAGTAGTAAGGACCGAAGTGGGAAGGACTGGTCTTTTATTCTTGAGCAGATTGGCATGTTTTCGTTTACAGGCTTGAGCAAATCACAGGTATATTTTCTTTTCTGAACTCATCTTTTTGTTCAATAATGATTCCGTCATCATCTATCACAACATATAAAAAAAGATAGTCTTGCCTACTATCGACGATCTCATGCCTTCCTTTGCATCCTTAATTCAGAGCGAGAACATGACCAACAAGTGGCATGTGTATATGACCAAGGATGGCAGAATATCCTTAGCTGGGTTATCTACAGCCAAGTGTGAATATCTTGCCGATGCTATTATAGACTCATTCCACAATGTCAGCTAGGCCTCTAGAGAACCGGGTCATATAAAACTGAAATTCATTTAGGGCCGATCTCTGATGCATTTGGAGCTTCTTGTTAGCAAACATTGCGATACTAATAACCAGCTTGTAATTTTCTTAGGAAACCTGCTAGACGTGTTCAAACGGTTCACGGTTATAACCGCCAGTTCACGGTTAGTGAAAATCTCTAACCTTAACCGAACCGCGCTAATCGCGGTTACGGTTACGGTTTGTAACCGGAGATTACGGTTACGGTTTGAACCGCCGGTTTACGGTTTTAAATATTTTTTAATTCTATTTAAAAAAACCAAGAAAATAACTTTAATAAACTAAGAAAATTAATTTTATTTAGCAAAGTCGAAAATTTCATTCCACTAAAAAAATACAATTACACCTTAAAGTTTAGAAAAAAAATTACAATCGTTCAATCTTCGCTTCCGGTAGTGTTCGACGAGCACTCTTCATAGCCATCTCCTTTGTCCGTGTCGTTGAAGTTAGGTTCTTGTGTTCTTGCATCGGCCCTTGTCCAATCATCGAGCAGACATTGGTTCTCTAGATTTTCAACGGTTAATCTCGATCGCCTTGAATCCAATGTATATCCTCCAACGCTAAACGCTTGCTCAACGGAAACCGTTGAGGCGGGACGCGCTGATATTTCTCTTGCGATCATTGTCAACACCGGAAAAGATGTCACTTTCGTCGACCACCACTTTAGAAGATTAAATCTTCTAAGTTATATTCAGAAAATGAACTTAAATAACGGTCGATCTCGTATATATGTATATCGTATAATTCCGGGGGTGGGTTTCATGATATTTTTACGTCCCCACTACATATATGATTCGAATCACGACTGTTAAAAAAACAAAACAAAAATAACATAAAATGCAGTAGCCATATTTGATGGGTTTTTATGTTGATGATTATTGGCTGGTTCATATATTTCCTAGATTTGTGTCATCATGGATGGCACGTTGTTATATATCAAGAACCCATGCAGTCGACTTAATTATACAAATTATATATATGTGATAAACACGTAACTATTGATATGATTCTCTCGTTATTATTAACCTGCTCTTTCAATTGCCACCAAAAAAGACCATTCTTTACATAAAGTGGACTTCACCGCCTACTATATTCTGCGTGCAGTCCACAGCCGTCGGATGTACGTCAGATTTTCGAAATCCGACGGCTCAGAAGACGATAGGTTTGCTTGAATTTAGACATTTTGGGGTAGCAACAATCTGTTTCCCAAACTGGTAACTGAAACAAAGAACTGAGGGGGTTGCGACACGTGTCGAACTGGATGAAAACCCACTACGGTAAGAAACTGTCAACTCCCAGAATTAACACTTACTGCCTCGCATCATTTTTTGTGTGCTGATTATATAGTTTTCTATTACTAAAATTAATTTGATAGTTGACATATATAGTTGAACGTCACCTCTATTGCGTGGGAACTATCCTATGTGCTTGGAATTCGATCTACTAGCTCTAGCCATTCATTTGTACAAGGAAATTAAATAGGGATCGCCTTTGGTACGCAGGACCAAACTCTGAGCATTGACTGACTATTGAGTAAATCTTTAGATTAATACTATATAGTTCGATATTAGTCTCTCTCTAAACAACTGAAATAACTAGGGTGTGCAAATTAACCGAAAAAATCGGAAAACGACCGCCCGTAATGAACCGAACCGAAAAGCCCGGAACCGAAAAACCGAACCGAATTGTAAAAAAAACGAACCGAACCAAACTAAAAATGGTTCGATATCGGATTAAGCATACGTAAAACCAAAAAACCGAAAAATCGAATTAAAGTTATCGTACTACATTAAAAATAGAAAAATATCAAAACTCATTTGTTTTTCTCCCATGACGTAAACAACGGCAAATATAATTTCATTGGTATATTTTTTTCCATTGTTAGGTGAATGTTTTCCTCCCCAACCAAATATTATTTTTCTCCCAAATAATTTATAGTATCTTCAGATGAATGTTTTTATATTTTGGTTCGATTTTGTTCTATTTTCATGTTTTTTACCTTTGAATTATTTTGCTACATGTCACGTTCCATAAATCTTATTTTTTTTAATAATCAAATTGTTTTATGTATTTTCACTGATAATATTTTTTGTTGATATTATTACATTCGTAACCGAAAACCGAACCGAAAAAAATCGAACCGAATTATAAAAACGAACGGAACCAATTAAAACGGTGTTCGAATATCGGTTAAGCATAGTCAAATCGAAAACTGGAAAACCGAACCAAAATTTGAAAGAACCGAACCGAACCGATCGATGAACACCCCTTAACCGAGGATTTGAAGATGCGTTGGGGGCTGTTTTGTAAATTGTGAAGAAATCGAAATCTGGGCTTTCACAGTTAGAGAAGCAAAGGTGGTGTGGTTGGGGGCCCGTCAAATAAGTGAAAGAGCCATTAAATTTCACACGTGACGTGCAGGCTGATGACGTCTGCTGAGGTCACGTGACATCAGAAGATAATTTAATTAATCAAATTTCACTATGATATGAATATAATATAAGTAAATATTATTCCTTGTATGTTCTATGTTGGTGTGCGCCAGAGCCCAAAACACTGACGCCAATTTGTAACGCAGTCCGTCCGTACTAATAACACTTCATTATCACCTGCCAACTACTATCCATATACACGTTACATTTCGTAGTCGAAATTTAATTTGATTAAAATTAATCAATTCACGTGTCTGTACTTTTTGCCAGAGATAATAGAGTGGCATCGTGATTATATGCAATGATTATTAAAAATAAGTAGCTAATAATGAGAAATTGTACTCCACAATAATACAAATCGGCATGCTTTGCTATGCCGCTTATTTTGTTTTTTTTCTTTCAATTTGATACGGATTTATTTAGTGATGAAAACAGACAGAAATAAAATATCAGCAGCCAGCCCCTGATAATTAATAAGAGTCATAAATCCCACAGTTTCCCAGTCAATCAATATAAATCCAGCCAACCAAAGAATAGTTGACTACAATCCACTCCGAAATTAATTAAAGGCTTACTCGAGGTATATTAAATAATAATTAAGGGTCAATTCGAAATCAGACCCTATTAGTCTTTGATTTTCGAATTCAGGCCCTGTTTGAAATTTTTTAGGTTAAAGGACCCTATTTTATGTGTGTAAAATAGTGGTATGAAGATATATGAACTGGTACAGAATGATCGTTTTGTGTTACAAACATCAACATACTGGATGTCAGAGCAATAGTGGTACGCATAAAATAAACTGGTATCAGAATGATTAAAACTGGTACAGATTATGGTTTTGTGGTATATAATTTCACATACTGGCCTGTAAGAACAATAAAGTGGTACTGCATAAAAAGGGTCCTTAAAACTAAAATTTTTCCAAGAAGGTCTGATCCTAAATGATACTTAATTTGAGGGGTGAAATGAAATGCCCCAATAATTAAAGAAGATAATAACCGTGACATGATAGACGCAGACGGCATATATATTTCTTGAGTGGAGCCAGCGATATTATGCAAATAAATAATTAAAGACTGTTCTTATCTATGCTATAGAGCCTAGATATTGTGTTTTCTACTTTATATATTGTCTCTCTAAGCGAAATCTTCTTAGATCGTCGGAATCAAATATTACTACATCATATATATGCCTAAGTTGACTTGTCAAAGACAGCAATTGAATATGTTATACTATTGAATTGATTAGATTTTTAACGGGCAGCATTTAACATATTACTACTAGTACTAATCAAAATAGAAATGTGTGGCGTAATGAAGACATGTCTAGCAATAACAAACAGTAGTCTTTCACAAATCAACCAAGATTGGTTTAGTGTTATTACACGTGTCCAATGTAAAGTGGGTCTTGTAAAGAGGTTAACAAAGTCCATTAGAATAATAGCTGTTTCCTGCGACGCAACAATAACTATTAGAAATGCATATTAACGAACTAACACGCTAATTACGACCAAATCTGCGAGCAATGTATTATATCAATCAATACTTACATACAGTTTACACACTCCACCTATTTCCCAATATATAGTATCTTGTGAAGAAATGCCTTGAGAAGAGAAGAGAAGAGAAGAGTTGAGATAGATAAAAACGAAATCCTTTCCTTAACATTCACGCCTTTCTGCTTCCATTATCAATCACTCTCTTACACATAAAAAACCCTGTTACACTCTCTGTTCCACAATAAACCATTTATTACCATCACCATTTTTTACTCGAACCAAGAACACACACACACACACACGCACGCACACCGATCCCTTTTCTTTATATAATGCAAAGCCCACTACGAAAAATCATAAGCAACTAAAAACACCCCACTCCATCTCCAAACTTCTCTCTTTCATATAGTTCTTGATCGATCTCCTCTTCCTTTTATTACTACTAACCCTTCGTACTAATAAATATGACCTGCTATAAACAAGAAAAAGACTATCATCGTCATCATCAAATTAGCGCAGAGACGAAAATGTTGTCTCAAGGCCCTATCATAGTAGGCGCAGGTCCTTCGGGCCTCGCCGTAGCAGCTTGCCTGAGAGAGCACGGCGTTCCTTCGCTGGTCCTCGAAAGAAAGCGACTGCATAGCTTCGCTATGGCAGAAAAGAACCTACGATCGCCTCAAACTTCACTTGCCCAAGCAGTTCTGCGAACTCCCCTTGCTCAGCTTCCCCAAACACTTCCCAAAGTACCCGACTAAGCGTCAGTTCGTTTCGTACATGGAAGCCTACGCCGAACACTTCTCTATCCATCCCAAGTTCGGCAAACTGTGCTCTCAGCGTGTACGATTCGGACAGGGTTTGTGGGAGGTTAGACTCAAGATTCTCGTTACTTCTCGAAGTGGTTGATCGTCGCTAGCGGCGAAAATGCCGATCCGTTCTTACCGGAGATTCAAGGCCTCGACAAGTTCCGGCACTTTGCTTCACACAAGCGTTTACAAGTCGGGCTCTGAGTTTGAAAAGCAAGGGTTTTGGTTGTGGGCTGTGGTAATTCTGGCATGGAAGTGAGCTTAGATCTCTCTAGGCATAACGCAAGCCCACACATGGTGGTCCGAAACTCTGTGAGTAGTACTATATGTACTTGTTTTTTTCTTCTATCTTCACCTTTTTCACCTATACCCTTTTCTATAAATAATAATAAAAAAAAGGACTTCTTCTTCTATTAATTACTTATATGTTTATCTCTTTTGTATTTTCCAGGTACATGTACTTCCAAGGGAAATGTTAGGTATCTCCACATTTTCTATAGCCATGGCACTTCTAAATGGCTACCTTTGAGATTAGTAGACAAGTTATTACTGCTTGCTGCTAATCTCACGTTAGGCAACACTGATAATTTGGCCTTAAGAGGCCCAAAAACCGGCCCGCTCGAACTGAAGAACGCCACCGGGAAAACGCCGGTGCTCGACGTCGGAGCACTGTCACAGATTAAATCGGGAAAGATTAAGGTAAATTAATACGACGTATATATATTTAAATGATTCGCGGCTGTTGTATAATACTTTGATGATGAATAAGTATTATGTTTTGGTATATTAAAGGTCGTGGAAGGCGTAAAGGAGATTACTAAAACTGGGGCCAAGTTCATGAACGGCCAAGAAAAAGAATTCGATGCCATAATCTTGGCAACTGGGTACAAGAGCAATGTGCCGAGTTGGCTAAAGGTAATATACATTCTAAGCTTTTTATCATATTTTATTTTCTTCTGTTTTTCCATTTGCAGTCACATATCGTTATCTGCCCCTTCTTACACATGCAGTAGGCTACAAAGTGTTCTTTACGCTGATGCAGAAAGAATCAGAATGTAATAAATATATATCTATATGATTAGTGATGATTTAGGTTAGGAAGATTGGATTCGATCGAGGGTAGGTCCAATTGCCAAGATTGTTGTTTTTAATAGGATACTAATTGCATGCACATAACCTAATAAGTAATTAGTGAGCATGGTCAACATGCATTCTTGAAATAGTAACTCTATATTGATTGTCAAGTTGGAGCCTTCCTTTTATGTACATAAAAATTAAATTCTTAATTTTTTTTTGTTCTTAATTACTTTTGCAGGGGAGTGAGTTTTTCAGTAAGAAGGAATGCCTAAGGTCCCTAATGTTTGTAAAGGAGAGAAGGGATTGTATGCAGTTGGGTTCGCAAGAAGAGGGCTCTGGGAACATCTTCAGACGCAGTTACCATTGCAATAGATATGCTCATCAGTGGAGAAGAACATCAACAGTCATATATTCGAATATTCCAGTATCATATAGCTTACCTAGCTAGCTCTTTCATATATCATATGAAAAAGAATTAAATAAATAGTTATAGTTAAGTGGGTCGGGGAAAAGATGATGAGGGAGAATGTTAGGTCAATGATGTGTGGTTTTCTAGCTTCATTTTCTTTTGTAACATTGTGATTTGTAAATGAATTGAGTTTTGCTTGCTTCTTTCTGAATTTTTCCTTTTTCCAGAAAAAAAAAGTTAAATAAAATTATTACATCTAGGATAGAGAAATATAAGACGAGTGCATTATTTATGTGAAGGCGCGTCATACATTTTCATTAGCCTTTGCCCAAGCAAGATAATAGTTTTCTTTATCCAAAGAAAGCCATTTTAAGCAATTTTGCCTAATAACACTTTAAGTTAGTTCGGTCGTAAGGTACGTTCTTACGCGCAGATAAGGGAATCTTTGGATAAGTTATAATAATGATTGCAACAACATTACATCATCAGGATCTAATGAGTTAATTTTTTATTGAGTTTCTTCTTCATTGATAGTATTTAATTAGCCTATAATAGACAAAAATCTTGATGATCTCACGTGCGTACAAGTAAAGTAAGAACTGCCAAGCATTTATGCCTCTCAACTGTAATCTCGCCCCCCTATTATTAAATCTCAAAGCACTCTCGATTTTTCCGATGGTAATCAATCTTAGATATTTTAATGAATAAATGAAAATTCGAATCTACTATAAGATCTTCTTTGTTCCTAACGTATCTTTGTCAGTTTGGAGACTGAATGTGACACTTTTGGCGGATCATTCTTTATCTATTCCCTGCTAACCTAACTAATGTCAATTATTCCCAAATTAAAATGCTTTCTAGGATTAATCATCATTTTATATTTCCTTACTATATTCTTGATATAGCTATGGCAACTTACATACGACCTCTTCCCATGCCATGTTCGTACAAGTCAGTAGTAATGCTATCTATCTATCTATATATTTATTCTCACGCATCATTCTCTACGTACGTTGTACCATGCCATACCTCTCTGTGTATCGACTTATTAAAATTTCTAATTTACGGTATAACCTGAAATTAAATAAGTATTATTAAATTACCATTTATTGCATGCATTAATGTGGAAGTGAATTATTTATTAGAGATTCACACAACACGCTTCATCGTAATTCTTCTTCACCAATGCACGCGGCACGGGGTAACTACACACATACATACGTCACTATGCCAATGTCAGCTCATCAATGTTATTGCAGTTTTGCACGTATATAGACACGGTATTTTCTATATCAAAAAATAAAATTCCGGTATAAGTTTTTTAGACATCTACACGTAAATAACTATAATTTTTTAAACGTAAGTACCTGTGTCAAAAATTTTATAGGTAGTCAATTTTATTTTTACCAGTTTCTTCAGTCATATTGTACCTTCCTGTGTGTGTGGCGTACTATAACATGTTGAATAGGTTACCTAAATGTGTTCGTACGGCGTATCTATGTTTAAATAGGGCGTCACTAATGTGCTAATACGGCGTACCATTTCCAATTAATATAGGGCACCCAAATGTGTTGATAGGGTACCCGAATCTGTTGTATGGCGTACTTGCGGTGGATCGGGTACCTATCTGCAAAAATTTATTATGTTAGTACCTACATATAAAAATCCTGACAAAGTACTAATTACAATTTTTCTTACTATGAGGTATTTATTTATGTGTAGAACCGCGTTTCATTTCATCTTCCAATATACAGTGAGTAAGATGCATCGTTGCTGTTTAAATGCAATAAGTCATTTTCAATATACATTATGATCATCGTAGTAAATAGCGAGGGAAACTAAAGTTAGATATATCATCATTGTATGTACAATTAATCAACACATTTTAGGTGTCATAATCGACACATATGATTATGTGGCATGTTTACGTGGTATATATCAAGGTACACACGGTTTGATTGGTGCCCACCTACCGGAGCAACCACCGTGAGTACATAAGCTGATGTCGCAATTGTACAACTCATTTTCTCCCACTCCGGCGATTGTCATCACCTCCGCCACCACCCTCCTAGCTTCATCATACCTCCGTGTCCATCTTCCGCTTCTTCAGTACCAAAAACACCAGCTATTATGTGTCGATATATATAAGAAAAATGCTCAAACTTATTTTTCCGTCATCATCTCTCACATTGCAGATTACAATCAATAGTTTTATTATCTCTATATTTTTAAACTCTTAACATGCTGACTGACACCTTTTCACTAGTACCCAATTTCGTTCTCTTTTTTTTTTCCACTTCTCATCAGCTAGAGAAATCATAGAATCAATGACACGCACTGTCCTGATCCTTCTTGCGTTGTTGTTTCTCGTTGAAAATTTTCTTTTTATCTAAAGAAAGATTTTGTTATATTTCTTATAATATGCAGATCGAAGTTATATTATTTTCCACAAGCAAGAAACACACTCACAAACACAAACAAAAAGCCATTGCCTCTCTGTAAATGATGATCATAACAAAATATATGCAATTTGGAGTGGGCAAAATGTATAGATTGTGATGACGATGCATGCAAATGTAGTCATCAAGAAAACAGTAGTAGTACCATCGTTGTTTTTGGCATGCATGCCATTTTGCCATGCATTATATACTTATCATTAATCAGACGACAAAATTGTTAATATTCTCTCTGTCCCATATTTTTCTGCTAGTATATTTATTAGTTATTTATTTGTACACTCTGTCTTCTTACATAACTAAAGATACAAAAATGAAGGTCCACATAGGAGGCCAGCTATGGATCCACCCCTAGCTATTCTTACACCAAATATTGGGTCCAATTTTTTAGATTTTAGTAACTGTTTTTCTCAGTGGAATGTAGCTTTTGAAGCTGCAAAACCTGAATTGAGAGAATCGTTTGTTGCGTAATGAAACTCTTCTTGGCCTTTTGTAAGGGAGAGGACGAAGAGAGACATAACCACAAAACTCTCGTTAATTGCAATCTCCAAGCTTTTTTAGTTCATATGGAGAATGATGGGTCGGGCCATTGAGTTAATGGGTTCAATCAAATCAAGTCCAATAGAATCTTGAATTTGGACTTTGAAATTTTAGTCCTTGTTTAAGAACTACATGAAAAAATAATAGTTTTACTTTACTGGATCAACAAGAATTAGAATCATATATATATTCATTCTTTTTGTAGGGATATTTGGTTAGAATCTCATTGCTTGAACCATGCTTAATGCTTTAAAAAAAGTCTGTGTGAAAATGGTATTTTCAATACAACCCTCTTAATTACAATTTCATCCCATCCAAAAATTAAAATTCAAATCTGTTTATTACCACTTGAACATACATACATACATGAATGCATATCTCTACCTCTCATCTCCTTTGGAAGTTGAAGTACTTGATGGCAAAAGCAAAGGTAACCGCAAAAACCAGACAAAAGCCAACCACTACAATACCAGAAACTCCCAACAGTTCATGTCTGAACCCAAACTGATCTTCGAGTAGCTGTTTCACGGGCACCGTGTGGGCCCCGCCATCCCCGAGCTTCACGAGTTGGTCCACGTCCCCATACTGCGACGTCAGAAGACCGTACAAGCTCCATGCTATCGGATTAGCCCAGTAGTACCATCTCCACCACACCGGAATCCTCTGATAAAATCGAAAATCAGAAAAAAAAAAAAAAAAAACCAACGCCACGCATGAACGTGGATCCTCGATCATCTCATTACCATGTGCGATATCATGAAACCGCTGAAGAGATTCCACATCATGTAGAAAGGCGCGCCGAGGATCGCAGCTACGTTGTGGTTGGGCGTGATTGAGATGGTCATCATGCCGAAGAAGGTGAAGTACAGCAGAGTGAAGAACATGAAGTAAGTGTACCACAAAATTTCCAAAGGTTCCATTCGAACGAGGCCATGAAGTAGAAAATCGAGCTGTAAATGATCGACTGAACGAATACGTATGGTAGTTCGACCGCCACCTGGGCGAAGGCGAACGGCAGGGCAGAGTACATCCCGGCAGCTCTCTCTCTGTAAGAAACCGATCTCTCAACGTATACCACTGGCTGTACAGAGGTAGCGTTCGTAATCCCTATGAACAGAACTGCTGCGTACATCGAGCCCATTGCGTTGAATATATCTTGCTGCGTTTCCCTGTCGAGGATGATTATGATTACGATATGTGAAAAAGGGCTATGTGTAGTATAGATGAGAGGTGGGGAGGGGGGGACCTTTTTGAGCCGAATTTCCAGCATATCGTACCGAACATTAAGGAGATGATCGTCGTATAGAAGAAGCGTACGGCGGTGTACTGTGGGTTTCGCCAGTAAGATAGGTACTGCTTCCAAAGGCATGCGGTGAACTGACCGAAGAATGAGAGCGAGTATTTGCTTGGGAAGCTCAGTTCGTTCGAGTCCTTGTCTGGCTTTCTCAGCCTCTCCACTAGGTCTTGATTTTGCCTGAGGATTTGATTTAGTTTAGGGAGAGGAAGATGTAAGGAAAAGCATGCATAAGGATTGTTTGTAGAGAATCCGAACAACTTACTGAAACAAGTTTGAAGTGCGATAGATTTCTGCAAAGTCGACGCTGAGGCGACGTTCTTCGCCTGGAGACGTAACTTCAAGAATCCATGCTGCGGGGTTATATCCAGCCCTTATTTTTCGAATTCCCGGGATAGCCTAACAAACGGTTTCGAACAGTTCAGGACATTACGTAAGATCATACATGGCGATGCATAGAGTGAGTATTGTCACCTCAAAATACTTGATGAGCTTGCCTGAGTTTCTGCCTAATGGACCTGCGTAGATCAGCTTTCCTCCTTGTTTCATCAGCAACAGCTGTTGGAAGAAGAAAAGGACCAAATTATACATAGGTTGGTTCCTTAAAAAGTTCGCGAGCAAAAAAGTTGTAGTAAACATCGTGTCGTGTAACCTCGTCGAAGGATTCGAAAATATCGATGCTTGGCTGATGAATAGTGCAGACGATGGTTCGACCAGTGTCTACGATGTTCCTCACAGCTCGCATCACGATGGCTGCTGACCTGGCGTCGAGGCCCGAGGTAGGTTCGTCCATGAAAACGATGGAAGGATTCGCGACGAGCTCAACCGCGATGGTTAGCCTTTTCCTCTGTTCGACTGATAATCCATTAACTCCGGGCACCCCAACCAGCGCTTTTTTGAGCGGAGTCAGCTCGACTAGTTCCATAACTTCGTCCACAAATGCCTGCAGTTAGAAGGCGTAAGAAACAAAAAAGACCAAACATCATACTGCGTGTAAAAACGAGGAGGTAATAAGATTCTTACTCGCTGTGTGGCTAAGTTGCACTGAGAAGACAGCCTAAGCCAAGCGGAGAACAAGAGGGATTCGTGAACGGTGAGGCAAGGAGAATGGACGTCGTTCTGCTCGCAGTAGCCTGAGATTCTTGCGAACGTTTCTTGATTCTTCGGATACCCCGAAATGTATATATCTCCCTCGATCTGCCCGCCCGTCTTACGACCCGCTAAGACATCCATGAGGGTTGTTTTCCAGCCCCGCTTACGCCTATTAGCGCAGTGAGTACGCCCGGTCGAAATGCGCCCGTGATGCTATTTAGCAGCTGCAGTTTGTCTTCTACGAGGCCTGCTGGCCTTTTAATTCCTGATAACGATACGATATCCAACGGTACTTAAAAAACAGAGATCAAAGGGGAGTTTGGTGAAGTGTAAGAATGCTATGCTTGCTGCCTACCATAGGAACTTCGACGTAATAGCTGATGTTGAGGAAACACATGGAAAGAGGTGGAAAGGGAAGGACCATTCCTCTCTGTTGCCTCATGCTATTGCCTGAATCAGAACTAACGACATCAATAGGACGAGGAAACGTGCAAAGCTCTTTGAGTTTATTACCAGTAAATGAGTGGGTATGTTTCAAGAACTCTCCGAACGATATGACGCTGGGCCCGCTCTCCTCTCGTCCTTCCTTTTTCCGGCCTTATCCTGAGTACGTACGATAGCTTGCTGATTCCCAAGTGCTGTTGTGAGAAAAGGTTTGAATAAGCCAAGAAAGCGAAAGATGAGATCGATCGTTTTTGAAGGAACTTACGGTTTAGGTACGTCAAGAACAAGGTGAAAAGTGCGTTGAACAGCAGAGTATAGCCGACTAACGCTCCGAAGCCGATCCAATACCAGTAATTCTCAGGAAACAAACTGCGAACCTTCAGCAACATGTCTCCCATCGAAGAGTTTCCGACTTCCTAAAGACGGGAAAAAGGAAGTCAGTTTCATTCATTACATGTGCAATGAGGAAGTTCTTGGCTACTGAATATATCGTGTCGTACCTTACTCCACGAATGCCCGTGGAATTCGTTGACCGAAGCTGCATTTTGGGCGTACATCATAGGCGAAACCCAATAACCCCATATCCACCAAACGGGGATGCTATCTGTTACACAGAAGACGCGTCTTGCTTATAAGCACGAGCGCGAAAAAGAAGTACATAATCTTAACGTCGAGAAGCTCTATATATGAAGTACCCCTAGAAAGTATAAATCCTCCGAGGATCATCACGACCAACAAGGCGAAGGATCCAAAGGTGTTGGCGACTATCATGTTTCGTCCCAACGAAGCCATAACGCGGAAAAGGCCTATAGACATTTGGTGCAAGGAGAAGTACAGCAAGAACTGCTTCAGGCATCTGTTATTCGCAGCTCAACGTCGTCAGTTACGTAAAAGTTCGACGAAGAAAGGATTTGGACAGTCAAGACTCAACTACCTCGTTATTTGGGGATCGAAGCCAATGGCGTAGTACGTGGCTGCAACCCATAGAAAAGACTCCACGAGCGAAAGGGGAACGGTAAGAAGCCATGAGGGAAGAGCGTACGTCCAGCAGGGGTAGAAACGTAAATCTCTGTGCTTGTAGAGGATAGGCAGCTTGGCTATCAACATTGGAACTTCCATGAATCCATTGAAGAGAATCATAACTATCCCAAAGTAGAGGGCGCCGAGGTAAACTCCAGCGTCGTAGATGGAATTGTGGTGCATTGTCGTGTGAAAGAACACGCTCATCATGATCATAATGATTAGGAGAAGCTGCATAGGTTTATAACAACAGTTGAACCAACTTCAAAAAAAAAAAAAAATTCTTTTTCTCTATAGTGAATGAGGACAGTGTGCCGGGAAATCGAGCATTACCTGAACGAACTTGAAAATAAATACAGGAGAATTCCTCCTCATGAGCAGCTTATGCCACGAGAAAATAATGCTCAGAAGCTTAAGCCTCGATACGCCGTAAGTCTTGGTAGTGAGGGCGAGCGGATGATTATTACGTCTATCAAATGGGATGGATAAATCCCTCGCTAGCAAACTACCGACCCCTGACGATTCAAATCCTTCCACAAACTTCGAGACCGTTACGTATCTGTACTGAGCATTGAGAAACCAGTACTGTCCTTGATCCTTCTCTGATATTACCTAAGTTATGAGCTTTCAACAAATGAGTTTTCGATCAAGGGCGAAGAAGAAAAACATCAAGGCGGTGCGTATACCTCTTGTAGAAAATCGGCGACGTTTTTCCTAGACGGGCATTTGAATCCCATGCTAGCGAAAAATTCCACCGCAGATAGGCGAGGTCCCTGATATACGATCCGTCCCTCGCTCAGAAGGATTACGTCGTCGAACATTTCGTAAGTCTCGGGATCTGGCTGTAATAACGAGACCAGCGTCGTGCAGTCGAGCGCACGAGTCGTATGCCTGAGGTATCTGATGATTTGATGGGTCGTCGAACTATCTAAGCCCGTCGATATTTCGTCCAAGAGAAGTACTCTCGAAGCTCCCATGAGCAGCTCAGCTGCAAACAAATTTGTTTGTTAAATGATATGAAGAAGACTGAGAGGAAGGTAATAATAGGTAGGTAGATACCAGTCGTAAGGCGCTTCTTTTGGCCGCCAGATATCCCTTTGAGCATTTCGTCTCCCACCAATGTATCGGCGCATACGTCAAGTCCTAAAATCTTCATCCACATCAAGAAGAGTGTTAAAAGGTATTGATTGACAAGAAAGGTAATGAAAGTTGCATAGCTTACAACACCTTCATGATGTACTCGACGAGGATACTACTGTGTTCTCCCAACACGACTGCCTAGGAGAAAACGAGGAGATCCCAAAGCACATGAAACCAAATTCTGCAATGATTCGAAGGGTCGAGCTTTTCGTTTGAAAGAACTTTTTTTTCTTACCTTTATGAAGAAGTCAAGATCGTTATCTGGTCTTATTC
The DNA here is from genome assembly GCA_027422505.1 of Craterostigma plantagineum. Lineage (NCBI taxonomy): Eukaryota > Viridiplantae > Streptophyta > Magnoliopsida > Lamiales > Linderniaceae > Craterostigma > Craterostigma plantagineum. The sequence goes on from JAPQWV010000048.1 coordinate 3,261,593, forward strand.
CGGCGGCTTTCTCTCGTCTAAGGAGTTCCATGAGCATTTCTTCTCACCCATATGCAACCATGTGAGGATTTTTCTTCTTTCGTTTTCCGTTAAAAAAGAAGAAGAAAGAAAGAAAGATGTATGGGAGATGAACGATCATACCTTGCTTAAATCCCGAACCTTGACATCGTCCAGCGTAATCAAGAACCTCCCTTACGGTCATCTCTGCAACGTGCCAATCTTGTTGGCTTGCATAGGTTGAAGTCCTCTGAGGAGTAAACTCCTTCAGTTTGTGTCCGTTATACGTAACTTCCCCCGAGACCTTTAAAGATAGATTTGAGTAAGAATGCTCTGTCCTAAACTTGTTGCATATCTATCAGAGGTTTTTACCTTCAAACTATTGGAGAGCCTACCAGCAAGAGCAAGGAGAAACGTCGTCTTTCCCGAGCTTGGAGGTCCAAGAAGCAACGTCATTCTTGGAAATACACATTACATTATTAATCATCAGTTTAAGAAAGAACAAGCACTTGAAGTTTGATTCATACGAAATCTTACCTTGAAGGCCTTAAAATGCCACTGATGTTGTTTAGGATAGACAAGTTCTGTTTTCTGTCTGAGAAAATCCTGAGCTGTCTCAGAAGTGCCTACAGACAACAACAAACTCATCAAATGATGTTAGAAGTCGATTGCATTCATAGTCCATATGCTCATCCATCAACCAACAACGTTTTACCTCTGACATATCGAAAATAAAATTTGGAATGGTTGGCAAAGCCCTACTACCGACGTGGACTAAAGCATCAACCTTCAGATTTTGGAATCGAACCTCAACCTTGGAAATTCCAATCCCACGCTGTGTTTTTTTAGGACAAATAAATAAGACTGTTCTTCAAAACCTCAGATTGTTCAAAAGCTCAGAAATATACATATATATATATAATATATATATCCTTACTCGTCAAATCTCCTCCTCACTCTCTTGAAAAACGACTCAATATCTCCGTTGATTGCGTGAACCACCTTATCCAATGCTTGCTTCTTTTCTTGACCCTCATCATTAATACTTCGGACATCAACCAAAGAAATCTCTCCAGCTATATTACGAAAAACAGCCATCTTCGCTCTATCGTAAGTGGGAGACCTCTGCAAAGCAGCCAAGACAAGAGCTTCATCTTCCTCGTCATCATCATCGTCTCCGTGAAAGCTGCCATTACTACAATTCATGAATGGGTTTCTGCTACTCGCCAACATTACTGGTATTATTCTTACAGACTCGCAGAAATTGTCCCCTACAGAACAGAACAGTCAATATATCCTTTTCTAAGAGAAATATGACATGTGGGGTCCAATGTGTAAGGCGTTTGACGATGTGAAATGCAGCCAACTTTGGGTGCGTTTATTGAGCCGATTTGCATTAAATGCCTTCACGAACAGCTCTGTGATTATTATTATTAGTGTTCATGCGTTGTTTTTTCTCGTCTTGTGGGGTCTCGTTTTTAACCTTAGCCTGTATTTTCTTTCGTATGTATAAATCTTGGTGACGACGACAAGCAAACAACCATCAAGAAAAAGGAAAAATCATCGACGTTGCATTTGCATGGTGTTGTAAGAAAACTGATCTGTGGTGGTTGATTAGTGGGTATGGGGGTTGAAGAAATGTTGTTAACTCACTGGTAATAAAAATGCAACTTGCTTGCTTTTCTAGAAAGAAAACAATACGAGGAACGAATGTATCCCACATACTTACGTATGCTATGCATGTATATTATAATATTTACCCATGCGTCGTCTAGCTTGAAAAATACCAGAAAAATGAACCGACATGTACAAATATAACTAATTCAATAAAATTTTTACACATAGTACAGAAAATTTTACAGATAGGTACCCGATTTAATTTTTACCAGTTTCTCAGTCATCGTACCTTCCCGTGTTGGCGTATCATAACGTGATATAGGATATCTAAATGTTCGTACGTCGTACCTATGTTTTAAATAGGGCGTACATAAATGTGATACGCGTACCATTTTCATTATATAGGATACCCAAATATGTGATATAGGTACCGAATGTGTTATCGTACCTGTGCGGATCGTACTTATCTGCAAAAAATTTATTCTGTTACCTACATATAAAATAATCCTGGGTACTAATTACAAGTTTTTTTTTATAGAGGGATATTTATGTGTAAAAGAAAATGAAATCTGGTCTCCATGAACTCACAGTAATAAATCTTTAATTTATTATTTCGTAAAAGCTTCTTGAATATGAAAATGAATACGGGATTATCGATGCTATTTTTATGAGTCAATATCTTATATATAAATATATAAGAAATCATGATAATTCAGTAATTGTGCAACCACTTGAGTGATTATCGATATCAATAATGACGTTCTCTTAAGGAATAATAAATGAAAGCTATTGTCGATTGTAGTTATTACGCACCAAACCCATAATAATCGGTGCATTAATTTATTTTTATTATTGCCTTCTTTTCTATTGCAAAGTATAATTTAATACCTTCGTTGTGTTGGGCTAGTTTTATACTCGTAAGCCCATCCTATTGGGCCTCATAAGTCCATTTTGTTTTCCCACCTTATGGAATTGGGCTTACTCGTTCATTTACAAAACCTGTATTTTGAAAAATAATTATTATCAAGAAAAAAATAATAAATGCAAGTTATGAAGAGGGGTAAGGCCAACCAATAAATAACTTTTATTCCCCTATAAAATTAAATTGAAGTTATGAAGGGTATTTTGAAAATAGGTGCTTCTTTTGTTTCAAATTTAAATACGGTCTTTGGTCCACGCTACATGCGTACATACCAGACTAAAAAAATTAATTAAGACCAGATCTTAAAAAAAAAAAGAACATGCTTGCTTTTGTTGTCAGAAAGTCCAGCTAAGGAAAGAAATATATTTATTGCCTCGCGAGACTAATCTATACTCTACCTAATGAAAACGAACCTTCACTCATAAAAATTGAAAACGAATTTAATGCGCTTCAATGATATTATTAATATAAACATACATAATATTAAATTTGAGGTTCTATGACATAGTTCGTAACATATACGTATACTGCTTTTGTGACTCTGCATTACCAATTCTTTTTCTAAATTCAAATTTAAGAATCTCACAGTATTTTTGGTAAACCCAATTAGTTTCAAGATTTTAATATTCAATTACATTAAAAGAATTTATATTTGTTGCCTCGTTTGCATCTTTTGTTTATTATATGATTAAAAAATTACCTTGCTCAGTCAGGACATGGCTTTGACCATGTTCAAATTAGATAGGTCTGGAAATAGCAAAAATCAGGAGTGGAAGCAGTGAGTTTTTATTACATGAGATTTAAACGATGGCTTTGTCCCGCCCACTACGCTCCACAGCTCAGCTCTTCATTATTATATAAAGCGCATGATGTACACGTTTCACTCTCTCTCTCACTCACTCCTCCCACCCAACTAAAAGTGTCGACAGCAGCTCAACTCAGCTGTAGATAATATTTGCATTTTGTGGATCTAATTGGATGATGGGTCGGTGTGAAGTGAGACCTTACCTGCGTTAATCTGATCCTCACGGATGAACTGTGAGCTCAGCTTTCCTCTCGAACCTGATTTGGACGCGTTTCGGTGTTATTGTGATGGTTTTCTTCTTACATTTATGCTGTTTCTTGCGTTCGTGTTCATGCTAACATTTTGTGGGATGGGATAGAGAATGTGACTGTTATGACTTTTTGGCTGAGCTGAGATTTTCAAGCTAGCAGATCTATTGAGCTGCGATGACATTGACATTGTTTTAAATTAGTATTTAGTGGTTATTTGAGGAAGTTCCAAAATGCAGTATGTGGGATGTGTTATACGGTGATATTTAGCCTTGGGGTGGAGAAATTGAAGTGTCTGAAGCGTCTTTATTAGAAGCTATTGAGATTTTAGTATTTGGAACTGATGAAGGAGATTTGAACTTCAGAGGCCTCTATGTCTTTCATACATGACAACAAAGACAGTTTGACTCAGTACAAGTTTCTTGTATGGATTTGTAGGCTTTTATGGAATGTTTTTAAGTTTCGAGCTCAATGTAACAGTAGCGCCTCAGGCGTCTTCCTGCGTTGTCCGCAATGATTAGAAATGCTTAGAGAGTTAATTTTTTCAATGACATTCAAGATGTTGTAGATTCATAGAATAGTTCTATTTTCTTTTCCTAGATTGCCTTGTAGAGGTACTGTCTGAAAAAAAAAATGTCCTGAAGATTCATGTGAAGGATGAAATTAAGCATCTTTGGCATCTTAATTCTAATTCTGATAAGATTGCTCTTAGGCCATCATTTCTGCAGCAACACCACCACATAGCATTCGATATATTTTACAAGCCCGTGTAACCTTTTAATTTAGGTGCTTGTCTCTCCCTTAAGTTTTGCTGCAAATTTTAACACATCTCTTTTTGTTTGCAGAAATATCAGGTTGCAAGTTAGATCAATACCGTAACTTGTTATCCAATGGAGCACACAGTTATGAATGATGAAAATAGATCGTCCAACCCGAGTGAGCCCACTGTCAGGCTCACTCGAGCACGCGCTAAATCGTTAGGCATATCAGGAGATTGCCTCCCTTACATTCTTCAGCAGCATACGATGAGGAGCGGGTCCCACGAGCGAACTCGAAAAGATCTGGTCTGATTGCAGCTGCTTGTCCCAGAACAAGAAACGGGCTGTTCTTAAGGATGTCACTAACATCACTTGCAAGAAGTTGTCTAGTAGTGCTTCAATGGGTCAGGTAATGGTCTTGCATCACTGCATCATTGGTCGTGGCAGACCTATGCTCAAGCTCTTCTTTCTCAAATTTTAATGTTCAATGATTATGTAGTATTTTCTGTCATTATTCTTTGCTTCCTATTTATGGGGTCCAATACTTGTTAGTGGAAAAGATCTTGTGTCGACTTTCTTGGATTCACAAACTTACTGGTCACAGTTTCTTGGGCAGAGGGGAAAAGTCTCATTACAGAAGAATGGAAAGGCAGCACCTTCATGTGCTTCTAACATCAGAGAAGGTAGAAGTGACATGGAAGAGATTCTCACAGAAAAAGTTGAGGAATCACAAGTAATAAGTAGCACTACAAATTCGGCCATCGAACAGACCGATTCGAGCAATGCAATGGCGTTAAATTCAGCAGTTCAAATTCCTCAGACAAATTCTTGCAGATACATTCCCCGACCACATTCTTTTAGTGGGGGATTGCATGCAGATCGTTCCAAGAATCTAGTGAGACGGCAAGCTTTGGAAGATCCGAGTGTCACAAATATTGACTCACACAAGGATCCATTACTCTGCAGCTTGTATGCTGCTGATATATATTCTGATTTGCATACATTAGAGGTTTGTTCTGCATTCTGCTGCCATGTCACATACGTTGATTTTTCGTGGAATTATCTTACAAATTTTTCAGAATCATGTAAACGTATTCTCTCCTCTAATAAGGATTATCCGTTGTCTCTCTTCATCAGGTGGATTGGAGGCCTAAAAGTAACTACATGGAACAACTGCAGCAAGATATCAACCAAGGCATGCGAGGCATTCTGATTGATTGGCTCGTGGAGGTTAGTTAACGTGTTTTACAAATCTGTGATTCCCTTAAAACATTCTGCATAGTGTTCTGCATTGTTGCTTTTTTTTTTCCAGGTCTGCGAAGAATATAAGTTGGTTCCAGACACACTCTACCTTACTGTAAATATGATCGATAGGTATCTTTCAGGCAATCAAGTTGAGAAGCAAAAACTGCAATTGCTTGGAGTTACATGCATGCTGATAGCTTCGTAAGTCATGAACAATAAAGAGTGCCCATTTCTTATCTGTCGATATACTGTGTGACGTCTTTAATAGCTAATATTTTATCATGTTTGGGTATCCATTGAAGCAAGTATGAAGAAATATGTGCCCCTCGTGTAGAAGAGCTTTGCTATGTTACCGATAATACCTACACAAAAGAAGAGGTATGGCCTCATCACTCTAGCTAGCTCGATGTGCTCATTTCTTTTCTGCACTATGCATTATCAACTTTGAGGCTCGTAGATGGCTCTTGGTGTGTGTTTAATGGGCGCACATATACGACCCAAAGAACTGTTTTTTCATGACAATATGATGCAGGTGTTGAAGATGGAAAGTCGAATTTTGAAGTTTCTGGATTTTCGATTATCCGTTCCCACTACGAAAAAGTTCTTAAGGTACCTGATTATCGAATATTTCCTCTTCCAGCATTATATACTATCTTTCATCCCATATTTAGAATTTTGATTCCTTTGCCAATGACAGGAGATTCATTCAAGCAGCACAAGTTTCTTACGAGGTAGTAATGAATGGGAATACACAGTTTCGTTTAGTTTCCTTCAAATGAAATATAGTTTTAATCAGATCAATATTTAGGTCCCATCGGTTGAGCTGGAATTCTTGGCAAACTATTTAGCAGAACTAACACTAATTGACTACAGTTTTCTCAAGTTCCTTCCATCTCTAATTGCTGCATCTGCAGTATTCCTAGCCAAGTGGACGCTCGATCAGTCACAAAATCCTTGGGTTCGTGTTTGTTTCATCATTCATAAATCATTCACAACTTTTTTTTTTTTTCTAAATAAGTGACACATTTTATCTGTGCAGAATCCAACCCTGGAATATTACACAAGATGTAAGTCCTCTGAGCTTGAATGCACAGTTCTTAAGCTACAAGGCTTACAACTGAGCACAAATGGATGCATGCACCTCAATGCCATTCGCGAAAAATACAAGCAATCAAGGTGTGTGAAGACTTATTACCACAACATCAAACTTATGGTATCATATTACATGTTGAAATTCCATTGATAATCAATATAATCTCTCTCGTGACAGTTCAAGAGGGTCTCAACGCTATGTTCTTCATTATCCGTCGACTCTCTTTTTCAAACATGATCCACCCTCGTTGGAGCTTTGCCAGTGAAATGGGCATAAAAGAAAGCTGAAGCAAGTGCAAGAACTAATTTTCGGTCTGCGTTCTCAATTCATTATTCTTACACCTTAATTTGAATGTAACGGGAAGAGGTAAAGGTGAGCATGGCATTGGTCTAATTATAAGAAATAAGCATTTTTATTGGGAGCTAGATTTGATTATGCATATGCATAAAGCCAGTTTCTTGCTGGATGGGCGTAGTGTTTGGTTCCCTCTACTCTGCCTTCTTTCTGTAGAGTGAGTGAACTTCTTAATCATTGGAAATAAAGTTGTCTTTGGAACTCGAACATCTTTTGGTTAATGGAGTGTAGAATGTGATGAAATCCTCAATGAATTACCTTCAAAGTTTTCACAATTCATCTTCTCAAGCTGGTACGTACTTCTGCCCCACAGTAGTTATAGTTATAACGTGATAGGTAATAGCCTTCAATTTCCATTGGCCATCCAATTAGTTAGTTATGCATGGACGTAAAAATCAACCAAAAAATTTAAATCCAATTTGGTATTTCTCAGATGATTAGATAAGATTTGATAATTATTTTGAATCATAAACATCACGTTCAAATGCATAACATCAACAGCAGCAATATATATAAATATAGGTTTACACAAAAATTTTCCCATTAAGCAAACCACTAATGGCGACTTTGATGTATATACATTTGATGATACATCAAACGTAACTAAGGCGTATGAATATATATACACAGATCTTATCAGATCAGAAAATGATTAATAGATATACAGGAGAAGCAAAATGTTAATCTTGTGAAGACGTAGAATACTCAAACAAGAGACGCTTCGAAGGAGCAGACTGCAGCAAAACCCGAAGACGACTAGTGAGCTGATAAATCAAAGTCCACTGCATTGCCATCTCTGAATCCTTCATCTGCCTAACTACCGAGGCCTGCATACAAAAAATCAATATAACTAAATGGCGCTCAACTATAAAATCATGAAAGATTCTAACGGTCTGATATATATATATATATATACCTGGAGACGCTTCCCAAGTTGGATCTCAACTTCTGTCCCGAAAGAAATGTTGCTGGCTAGGGATTTGAGGGGATCACTCGTGGGGTCCACTGAAAGCAAACTCGGGATCTGAGGAGCGTAGACCAACCTCCATCGAGCATGTCCAAACTCTCCCTTGCCTTCTATTCTCGGCATCAATGTTTCGAGCGTCGAAGTGGCAAGCTTCTTGAATGCTAGCTGGCCATCGCTCTCCAATATGGATTCTGCTAATTTACTCTCAAACACTCGAGCAGCCTGTTTAATCGTTAGAAAAACGTAGGTTTCTAGAATTGCTAGATCACTAATCCCGACCACTATAATTATATTAATTGCACAACCTTATATATTCCATCAAATGGTATAGAGACATGCAATTAGCTGAATCAGGCCATGGATTAGAACTTACCTCGGTAGTTGAAAGAGTATCTTGTTCCACAGAACGCGTGGAGGTCACCAACAATTTTTCCTGCCATTTGCTAGCTCGTCCTTGAATCCTAAATTGCCATTCTGATCCCACCAGAGCTAAATCAAGCATTGGATCAAGCCCATTCTCAGGTTCAAACTTTGCCATATTCAGATGTTCACGTTTAAGCCTCACCTGAATTTGCGAGATGAAAGTACATACCACGGATAAGTACATCAGGAAAGACTGTAGCTAATTTTCTAAGGTGTTCAACAAATAATTAGTTAAAACACATGTAAAGAATACCTGTGTGGCTACTAGATTCACATCGCCATTCTCAAATGTTAGAATGCCTTTAGGTCTTATGTATTTGGGATGAGCTGGACCATCCAGCTCTAGCTCCCCAGTGACAGCAAAGTTGAGTATCAAAGGATAAGCAATTTTAAGTTCAGGTCCAAGAGAAACCCTCAAATCTGCAAGACGGACATCTAACTTTGGTTTACTATTTACAAGCACCATATCCTTTTCCACTTCATCATGTTCACCTGTAAAAATTTGAACAGTTATTAAGGCCGAACATATCAAACGACGGACCAGTTTTCACAAGTGCTTTTATTGTAACCACATTTCCACCCTTGTGTTTTTTAGTCGACTCTCATGAGTCTGCATTCAACTTCTATTGATATATCTTCTTTCAAAGAGGTCCGGTTAGACAAACAAGAAAAAAACCCCATTATGTCCACTAAAAACAACAAAGAGAAAGGACAAAACTTACTCGAGGAGTGGAATAAGCTTCTTGATGATGCTGGTATTAGGTTCAAAAAACGTGAAACGTATTTCGATGCAACCAAACGACCATAACTATTGGCCAGTCTTGGTTCGGTTGCAGAGTCTCTGTTAAAGGGAGTAGATCCACTGCCTTTATCATGTGGCAGATAAGCTTCACCATGGCTGATCTTTATCTTCCCAGAGATGTTTGGTTGCATAATAGACCCAGTTATCTGCAACTGACTGTCCACCTGGCCACTTTAGTACCAACGTTTCAAGTTGTCAGAAAAAAAGTTTCTGTAAAAAAGAAAAAACAATTCCTGAAAATAAAATGAAAAGCATATTCGGCATTAGAAAAATGACATACCGCAAGATGTTCCTACTGTGCACTTCAAGGACCTCACATTTTAAGTCAAGTTTATCACCAAGGGTTGCTTCACTCGTAAGGAGGGAAGATTCCCTTTCGCCGATAATTTCCCCTTTCTGCCTACTCTACCCTCTAATGCACCAATCCTCAATCTATTTGAATTCATCATTATTGTTCCTCCTATATTGGTAACTGGCTTCCTCAGGACAGGTGAGACACAGTTGCCCTATGTATATAAGCAGACCCATCTAGCACAGGCTGTTCAACAGTACCCCTAACCTACAGATGAAAAGACGGAGTTGATAATCATGCACAGGAAAAAATGACAAAGGAAAGATCATAAATGTTTATGCTTTCTTTTCGATTGCTTACAGAACAAAGAAAAGGAAATACACAATAACCTGAAGCATGACATCAGCATTTCCATGGACCCAGTTTGCATAAGGAGATAATGCAGTGAGCAGCATCATGCCACCGTCTTTGACATCAGCATCAATTCTAACTTCCCCCGCGTCCAATATATTCCAGTTCAAACCCTTAAGGCTCTCCGCCATTTGTGCGTCCCAGACCTCTTGATTTTTCTCTTTGGAACCTTTCCTATCACTGGCTGCCTCCTCAATTGGCACTTTAGTTCTGTCTGTATCCCAACCCCGAACCCACGTTGCTTCTTTTCTATCAGTTTCATTGCTTTCTTCCTCGGAAACGTTGTTAGGTACGAGGGTCAAAGGAACACTTCCTTGTATGTGTACATGGCCATTTTGAACGATGGGCACAAACTTTGCGTTGAACAGAAAACGATTGCTAGGTGTTAAAGACGCAACAACTTCAGCTCGACCAAGTTCAATTCCGCCAACTACCCCATCCAGTAGCCTTACTTGAACGTCGCATTCTGGTTTCACCAAACTTCCTTTAAGATCACCTTCCATGTGCAATATGCCTTTGATTGGAGCCAAGAGTTGCCTCAGAGAGTGAACAGCTTCAGTGGCTGAATTTTCGATAACCTGAACCAGAGTAGGAACCAAACTGACTGGAAAATTAAGGACAGCAAAATGAAGATTGGTTTTTGGCCCCAGTATTGTCCCATCTGCATGAACTGTGGCATTATCCCTCTGGATGAACATTTTCTCGAGACGTAAACCGTCATTGTTGCTGTACATGCCAGCTGCTAATATGCGTTGGGTTGTATAAGTTCCCCACTCCCATTCCTCGCCACGGAAGTCGAATTCTGCCTGTAGTAATCGTAGAGTAATCAAACAACGAAACAACTGCGAGCTGAAAGTAAATATGCAAATACAAAATTCGATGATTACTCATGGGAAGAGCTAATAAATCAGATTTTTGAATAACTTCGAAAATCTTATGCAAGGAACATATGCTACGCATGCTAAAAGGAAATTGCAATAAACAAAAATTATTGATGGAAAAAATCAGCAAGATATTTTAGGGCATCCCAATAAGACAGCCCATTGTATAAATGTACAAGCATTGAGCATGCTTCAGGCTGTCTATAAGGAGATGACGAATTTTAACATGGAGAGCTTTTTGGCCACATCTACACAATCCCCAAATGTCCACTGTGAAGATCAATGATGCCTACCATTGTGTCTCCATTGCCACCTCCACTTGCATCTAAAGAGCCTTGCCAGCGGCCTTTAAGCTCGGCTAATCCTGGAAGGTTGAAATCATCCAGGACAATTTCATCTGATGTTGCACAGTGACCCCGAATTTCCTACAACATAAAAAGGTTAGCGACATAATAGAACCAAAGGGAAAGAGCTTTGAAGTATGGCCAGTTATCAGGAGTCAAGATAGCCAAATAAGTACGTAATCTAAAAGAACAAAACCTCCAGAAGTTTTTGAATGCTTTCAGCACACAATCCAACCGATTGCAAGCTTTGAATGAAAAGATCCTGCAAGAACCAAAAGGGTCTTAATAGCCCTAACAAGTGCACACTTGAATCAGAAATGCATCCACCTACCTGTATAGTACTAACACGATATAGAAATAAATTATTTATGCAAACGACAAACCTTCGATCTCGACTGAACAGCAGGATCGGAACTTCGTGAAAGAAGTCTAGCGAGTGGTAGCATCTCAGCGATCTCAGCATTGGGCACCTCAAGTCTCATTCGCCATCTCCCCATAGAAGAGATCATACTGCCAATATGACCAGTCATTACTTTCTGGAACAAGCTACCTTTTTCCTTCCCACTAGGGCTTCGATCTCGGGATCCAGGCAAAACATACTCCCCTTGTAGTTCATATTTGCTAGTGGTTTGTTCTAAAATAGCTCTTTCAACAGTTATCTATGCCAAAGAATTGTTTAGTAAATAGAAATGATCAATAGTCATTCATTACAATCACACAATTGGAATCCAATCAATCATTGGAAACAATCTTTCCAAGTTGTGGTGTAAAATCAGTTGGAAGATAGATGCTGCTGAATTTGAAATCTGATTTAGATACTCACCACATCCCCGCTCCATCTAGCAGCAACATCGAGAGCTTCACCCAATACCCCACTGAACTTTGGCCGTAGGACAGACAACACACCATGGCCTCTTCTTTTTTGGAAATTTAGCTGTACTTCAGCCTGAAAGCAGAATATTAGAATCATAATTTGAAGGGAGGGAATGTAAAATAATTTATCTAGTAGCAAAGTGCAGATAGTAGTCTATAAAGATTACTCTTGAAATAGCACCGCGCAGTGAAGCTAGCTCCAGTTCATCTAGTGGCAAATGGCGCACCTGTTCGCATAGATGAAATGCTCATGAGAACAGAAATAATAAAGGTCAAAAAACTATAACAAAAATAACTAAGTAAATCTAACGGGGACCTCCAAGTCAGCTGAATGAAACGGCCGGTAACATACAATAACTTTCAGGTGTCCTTTCTGCAAAGAAAAGGATAGAATCTTTCCAGTCCCATTTTCTTCAGGAGTTGATTGTAAGGGTCCTGAAATTTCTATTGCAAGACTCTCATCAGGCCGCCCAGTAGCATCTAACTGCGTGTTCAAAGGAAACAAAGAGATATACAAACAATTTCAGAATCCCGAGCTTCATGCACATAGAAGCACATAGTTCGAATATAAATGACTTCTTGAATGCTATGGGAAACTCATCCCGTTATTATTGAAGGGCAAGGAACAACTTAGATCAACCCATTTTCAGCACAGGTCCCAGCTCTATGCAGCACTTCAAGAATACCAAATAACAAAAAGCTCTACAGAGTGGGGTTACCTTAATGCCCGTAGGTGTTAGTTCACTACTCCTGATAACTGAGGAGCCAACATCAATTGATTGAGTTTCAATCCTGAAACTGAAACATCCCCAGAAATACTCTTTCCAACTTCATCACTTTTCACCATATGCACTCCCAGATTCTTAACTGGTTCCACGGCTTCATTATCAATGTAGCTGGGAGAAATTTTGTCAACCTTGCCATGGAACTTTATTCTTCCAGTTGCTTTGAGATGCAAGGTCTCAGAGAGTCAAAAGTAGAGAAAGAAACCAAGTTAAAAAATTCGAAATTTCGCATTTTCAGATCCAGCTCAACCCCTTCTACAGAAAAAGGCATTGAAACAGCTTTATTGCTCTCCCTCCAATGCAAGTTTTCTGAAGGATACATTGTTAAAATTTTCGAATACAATTCAAACGCAGCAGATGCAGAATTGATAGACATGTAATCGTGACAAATTATGACATCTCCACGGGCATCAGAAAGTGATCCCTCTGCTCTAGGTGCTGTCCATTTGATATCAAATCTCCTACATCAGTACAAACTGTTTCAGTACTGAAAGATAGAGAAATTTTTCTTTGGAATATTATCACGACTAAGGAGTCATATGATACATAGAAAGGCCTGGAAATAAATCTTACGGTTTGAACAATGATCCAGAAACTTTTGTCTCTCCATTTAGATCCCCTAATTTAAGAGGCATTCTTTGAAGATAACCAGGAACATACCGCTGCATAATCCTATCGAAACATAAATTGCCTGAAAAGTTTACATCCATTGCAGAGTCATCAACTTCTCCCTACAATTAAGGCCATCAGATGTCAGATAGATCAGATGATTAAAAAACAGGTACAATCAAATCAATCTTCAGATAATTCACAAAGCCAAAGAACATGATATTGTAATATATATATATATATATATATATGTGTGTGTGTGTGTGTGTGTGATGCCACGTTGAAAGAATTATCACAAGGTAGGATGTCTTGGATATTTTTCTATAGGTATATGTCTTCCAAACAATGCTTCAAATCAAACATATTTACATCAAGACTCTTTAAAGTATAAGAACTAAATTAACACATTGCACTGTGTAGTCATAGCTTAATGGCAGTTATCTTCAATTCTCTATATTAAAATTAAACGGAGTAGTAGACAAACTAATTAGCAAGCACATTCAAGGAATTTCCTGACATAATAAAGCATGCGGATCAATATTTAGTTAGTCATACTCAGTATGTACTGTTGTCAATCAAATAAACACCTCAGGACAAATCCAAGCATTTCCTGCTCCACGGATTTCACCACCATCAACAAGTGTAGCTCGGATCCCGTACAGATCAGCAACCTGACATATGAATGCAAGCAATGACATGCATGACAAACCCCAATCTAGTTTAGATTTGTCCTAGTTAAAATTTGTCCGCGATATACTTACACAATTGTCCGTGTTAAACGTAAAGTTCGCAGAAACATATGAGAGTGGGATATGGTCGATGGCTGCCACTGCACCTGCCTCTTTACTGCCCATCATCGCCTCGTAAGCAGCCGAATAAGAATTATCAGAAGAAAGATGCATAAGTTTCCTCGAGACTAACGCACTCCCGACGAATACAGGAGCATCCAATGGCCTTGGCAATTGAAAACAGCTGTAACTGATCCCGCCAACTGCAGGAAGTTATGGAGCTTAATTAGTATTCATCTGAAGAAGCATATGAGCAAACGTATGATATGCAGACTAAACACTATGAACCAGGAACAGGAAAAATAAAATGAGGTTTAAGGTCAATACATATTACAAAATCAACAGTTACTCAGCAATCAAGCACTGCTGATTACACCTATGCCGCCTAACCCCACTACCACCACAGTAGCCGTTGAGCCCACCTTGAACTAAAAACTTAAAGAGGACTAGTATGCATGAGAATATTGCACAATAATTTATCATGGACTATCATTATAGAGTTTTTATCGCACTTCTTGGTCAGTAGCGACACAAACAAGTGGCAGTTATTTTCACATGGTATTGGTGCCTTAGCATGGTCAGAGAAGCGCTTGATGAGCTACGAAAACTCATGAGAAATATCTTCACCAAACACAGAAAATCTCAGTAATCAGTATCAAATTCATATAGACAAAATACCGGAAATAACAGCGGCTTCATCTTGAAGGTTTTCATCAAAGCGTTTACTTCCACCAACGGAACCTGAATCAAAAGTTCCCAAATCAAACTCTAGGAGGGCAAACAAAAAGGTTCTATCTAACACAGACCAAGGATTTAAAAAAAAAATGTATTCTACTTTTTATTTGATTCGATTGATAAAAAAAGAAGCAAACAACTGAATACACTCGGATTGGGAAACGGCCCTAAGTTACAATTTTCTAATTGGAAATTTCAAACTGAAAAAACGAGCCTTCCTTCTAATGAATATACCTGACACATAAGGTGATATTCTCCTTCCTGTGGATCAATCCCAAAATCTCCAGATGCTTCTAAAGGAACATCACCAAACCAGCCTCTAGCATTGTGCACAAATATCCGCTGGGCACGAAAGAACAGACTAACAGACATATCCTGCAAAACCACATCCTTAATCATTTCACCAGAATAACCTCAGGTAAATAAGGGAAAATAAATAACAAAATATAGGAACTGCCAGGCCTGAAGACATTAAAGAAACAATGGGTTCATAATGAGAGGAACATAATACACCAGATACAATTACATGCAGACTTACAGAAAACCACGATGGGGCATCATTAACATGAAATGCTAACCCCGTTACATCAAGCTGCCCATGAAGATTCGGAAATGTTTCTCCCCTTGACATGCATATGTGAACCTGTTAATATAAAAACACTTATGTCATTTTTTAATGTACCGCCTATCTATGACATTGAATCTTTATATAGCCTGAACAGTAACAAATTTGAAACTTTGATAGCTAAAAAGTTACATAAATGGAACAATTTGAAGTTTGCCAACACCTTCAAATTGCAGGGAAGTATCAACAGTTTTTTGCATGAAAAATTGAAGTCTAAATCAAGAACGCAATAGATTAGCAGCTAAATCATTAGAATATTTGCATGCAGAAAAAAGCACAAAACAAAGTATATAAACATAAACAAGTGATGAAGCACAGAAATAAATTTGTCGTCTAAATGAATTGCAGGACAAACAGAAATGTCCTTTTGTAGAAACTATGGAGTTAGATTAAGCACCTCACCGCTAGCTCTTCCCTTTGACCACATGATTGGCAGGTCCAAAATCCTCTCAAAAAGCTACACAAGAAAGGAGGAGAATTCAAATCTTGCTATGTATGAGTAGCATACCTGCTGAATGATTATCGGAAATATCACTGAGATTTCTCCAAATGAACTTTACCGGAACAAAGAGATTTGAGATTTTCAAATTTGCATGCCATTTTTGCTCAATAATGTCAACAAAAACATCTGTTGATAACCACCCTCCATCTTCAGAGACGGCATCCGATCTCCACATCTTACAGTTGCCGCTGATTTGCACATGAACACGTCCGTAGTGGTTTTGCAACTCTACATTTCCGCTAGCAATTTCCATTTCTCTATCAAAAGAGAAATTAAAACAAATTACTTGATGTAAGGCATCGGCATCATATTATTCATAGATAAAACAAAATGTCCACTTTTCTGCTGCACTCACAATATCAGAATCAACCTCTTCTAAATTCTAATAAGACCATTTTTCAAACAAAAAGGAATGATAGAAGAAGCTATTAACATAATAGAAAATGGCATAAAACTTCAGAACGGTTTAACTTTTGATTAGTAAGAATGGCCCTTAAAGTTTAAAACAGTATTCATAAGGAAAAGAATCAATCAATTTTGATCTGTATATAATAAGAAATAATAAGTAGATTAATACAACTAACTAATAATTGTGCAATGGATCAGTATCTCTAATATGTCACAGACAAACCAACCTTGGTTCATTATCACCATATGCGAGCAGCATCAGTGATCCACCTTTGAAATGCACGCCATCGAGAACAACAGGAATTATCTTATCCAAGCCCGAAGCAGTTTGACCATCAATCTCGTCAACTAGCTCTGTGGATATATCCTCAAATCTCTGGCCAATCTCAGATTTTAGCCTCCAGAAAGGACTGACAAGTAGATGAGACCATGTTTCAGTGAAGTTTCTAAGGGAATATAAAGAACCTGATTGAAATCCAACAAGATGATCATTATTCAAATTGTCAACTGAATGTGAAGTTCCGGAAGAGTCTTGACCACCGTCAATGTCTTTTACAACATTCTCACTAGCATCTAGCCCATCGATTTGAGTGGTCTGGTTTCTAAAATCTATGTCCATCTCATTCTCAGACTGCACTTCAGCATTTCCTCTGGGGTAATAATTAGTATTTATCTCTTCCTCCAACATAGCCTCGTGGGTAGAGGTATTCTCAGTCATTTCAAGTCTCCTTCCATCGAAAACATAACTGCCCTTCCCACTTTTAAACTCATGATTTAAATTTCCTTCAGGACAGGTCACCGTAGGTGAAGTGGTGGGATAATCTGTTCTAAGGTTTGAAGAATTCTCCACATTCCCTGAATCATCAAATCTCTCAGCAAAGTCAGATTTTTTCTGCGATTGTCCTTGAAAATATAAACAAGCTGCAGATGCACTGAGATCTAGAAGTCTCCTTTTGGATTCAAACCCCACAGAAGATAGACCTTTTCCGTTGCCTTTCTTCTTGAATTTGTGCCTTATAGGCCCGGGCATGATTCTGGTCCAGAAATTAGTGTCCTGGGATGAAACTTTCGTGCCAAACGACTTCTCTAAATCAGCATGCTTGGAATCATATTCTGCACCAGCATCCATGCAATGATGATCTCTCCACTGAAGTTTCTCGTCCATCGAGAAAAATGGATCAGGAGCCCCAGCCCTAGGAGGAGGAAGAGTACTTTCCTTCAAATGACTATCCTCAGACATGCCACTATCATGCCCAGATATTTTATAACCCTTTTGTGAAGATTCTCTAGCAGCAGCATCCCGTTCGTTCTCCCATCGTAGTGCAGCTTCTTCTCTAGAGATTCTTCTAGTTCTTGTACGATAATCAATCCCTTCTTCAGCAGACAAATGCCTTTGGGGAGTACCATCCGAGTAAGGTATTCCCAGCCAAGTGTAATTCTTCTTTTGCACAACCAATAAACTCGGATTATGCATAACAGCATCGATAACTATTTTTCCCCTTCTTAGGGTCGCGAAAGGACGGATTCTGAGCTTTATAGTGGGCACCTCGCCACAGGAGAACTCTTCGGTATGGGGACCAAAAGAGCATGATTCCAAAGTGATACTTAAGGGTGAAATCCGTCGAACTTTACCAAAATCAAGTTCTCGCTGAATATGGTCACTTAATAGCGTACAAATGGAAGGCAGCAGCTTAGCTTCTATGTAACTTTTTGCTTTTGACTGCCCATACCATACCAGTAAACACACTCCAGAAAATACGGAGAAAAACACAGAGCACCTGAAAATAAATAGACCCTCCTCCCACACAGGATTAGCAAACTTGACCAAAGTCTTCCCCGAGAGATAGGTTCTTTCACAGCATTGATCATCCAACTGCTTCTCATTTCTAGCCTTTTCCATAGTAACTCAATATTCTTCCCGCAAAAATGCATTAGCTTATTTCCTTGGAAAATCCATTCATGCTGCCTCTTCGCACATTTACACAAGTGAAAACTAGAACCCCTTCTAGAGAATTTTAATTTAACATCCTTTAGGTGGGCAGACTTTAACTTGTTCCTTCCAGAAACATGCAACTGAGCGGAAAACCAATGAAAGGGTTGTGAAGTTCCAAACTCATTGTTGCCAACCGACGTACTCAAGCTTGTACTACAGCTCAAGTATGGGGGGACCAAGAGCGAGGGCCAGCCCTTAGTCCCCTAGTCCACTAATAATTCCGAAATTTTCTCCGTTCAAATCTAGGCGAAGAGCGAAAAACTGAACCCACGTAAAATAAGGAGCCTTGAAAACTTGCAATCCGAAAATTTCCAGCAGTCTCACACAAAAATTTTCAAACTTCTTGAACAGCCACAATTGGAAGATTTGTCAGTGTCTCAGATCAATCGAGCGGCAATTGCAATGACATTTTGAGAGAGATTACGTGCGTGAATGGTGAAGATTGCTTGAGGAATTCAACTTTCTTTGTTTTTAGCGCAAGTACGAAAAAAAACAATCTACCTGATACATCTGTGTGTATCCTGCGAGCGGAGTTTCTGTAATGGGCCCAGCGGCCCAAAAAGAAATAATGGATCACACGGCCCAATACGACAAGCAAATTTGAGATGCAATAATATCTCCATTTCGTACACTAACGTTCTTTTACATGCACTCATCGTACCATATATATTCTAGTGATGAGCTGAGCCCCTTTGAAGATGCACTCGAATCGAACTACGACTTTTAGTTGGAAAATTTTCGCAAGAAAAAAATTCAAGAGATCTTCAATTCATGTACGTATCGTTTGTTTCTAATATATCTTTATATAACCCTTTTGCCATCACGGACCAAGTTGAACTCAAGTGACATCACCGTGCCATGCTTTTCATCAATGCATTTGAATGAATATCGTACGCATAATTCAAGACTCTTTTTTGACTTATATATTCGCGGTGCCACGGTCCCTTTTCCCTATAGAACAGATCGAATCGAGGGTGTTGTTCTGTTATGGAGAGGAACCAGCCTAAAGAAGATCAACCACCAATCCGTTTGATAAAAACGATGATGATAATTCTCTTGTTACTGGCGAAAGGTGTTGATTCGCAGAGATATACGTGCTGGGGCGGATGCTACAACGAGTGCTTTCTGAGGAGCAGCAAAACCCGACCCGAAAATTTGTCGTGTTATTACAGTGCCTCACCACTTGCATTCCTCGTACTTATGATGATTTTCCTACTATTGCAAGATCGGTTGTTCCCTTCAGCGCTGCTACCAATTTAATTCGGGTACTTTGTTACTTTATTTGTTCCATATGTTATAACCTTTTTTTTTGTGGTCTGAAAGAGAATGGTTTGTTATAGATTGTTTCTTTTCTTTTTTTTTATATACTGCTTCCTCAGATGGTGCGGAGATGGAGAAATGCATTGGTAACTGTACAAATCTGTGCAGCCCACAGAGAAACTAACACATGCATGGCATGCTACGATACGATTAATAAAGAATCTATATGCTCAATAAATCTCTACTATATGGTGTTGTACTAATTAAGTAATTCACTCTCTTATTTTCCTGTAATAAGTACCATTTCCTGTAGAAGCCTTCCTTCCATTACATATTTGTTGAAACTTGTCCGGTCTCTTCAATAAATATCATCTTATCTTTTAAACGTCTCAACCGAAAAACTAATCTCAAACCAATTTTGAAGTAAGTGTCAATCCAACAGTAATGATTCTTCAACCATCAAACTCATTTTCAAACTCAAAAGAATATTCTGTGATATTCTTCTCCACACCAATTCTCATACCTTTTCAGTAATACCCATAAACTTTACCACTTTTCAATACTACCACATAATAAATGAGTATATAATATTCTATTATAAGAATAACTTTTTATAATTTATTTAAGTATTTAATACAATTTACATGTAATATATAAATATAAAATAATAAAATGAATAGTAATAGTAGTTAAAAAGTTTATCATATCAAAAGTAAAAAACAATTTAGCAGGGGTCAGTTTTTATTGTGAAAAAGATTTGAGTTTGCGAACAATAAAAAAAATCACAAATATGCGCTTAGAGAGGAGAGAGAAATAACATCAAACTCATTTGAGTATTATTTTGGGTGTCGATTGGACCAAGTTTTATGGGTTTGCGTCTGATTTTCCGTGTCGATAGGAGATGGTCTTAGGCATTTGGCCTTAGCACTACCCCATCAGTCAAGAACTTGAGAAGGCAATAAAACTTTAATCAAGGGTTGAAAAAAGCCTTCAATGGATAAAAAGGTTGAAGTTTCCAGAAAATCTTACAGCAAAAGCACACTAAGAGGTCTCAGACACTACAACTTTCCTATACAACAACAAAAGATGAATTAAGTACAATGGCTGCTAAGGCATGAAAATCATCCTAGAGCAACCCTTATTTCCATACAACAAGATAGCTACCAAAACATCAAAGTAATGAAGAAATTATTTGTATGGAGATGTACTTGTATCTAGTAAGTTTTATGGGACTGACCTACATGTATTGGGCCAACCACTGTTTGCACATATCAAGAACTGGAAGTGCATTAGCATGAAGTGCCTGCATGCATCAAACACAACAATTCATTGCAACGGTCCCAGAATCATATCACCACTTAGGGAAAAAAAGAAAGTGAAATTACTAACCTGATGCGCAACATACTGAACATCAGCTACACTTCCACTTCTAGATGCTATCTGAAATGCACTTTTCAGACGACCCACAAACAACGCAGGCTAGGACTTTCCTGCAAAAAGGCAAACAAGAGTATGCTGGAATTTATTTGATGATCAAGCAAGTACTGCAAAAGTCCTCTATAAGCTTCTCAATCTATTCCTTAATGGGTAAAATGATATATATCGGACTGGAGTGACCCGAACCCCGAACCCTGAACCCCGAACCCCGAACCCTGAACCCCGAACCCTGAACCCCGAACCCTGAACCCCGAACCCCGAACCCCGAACCCCGAACCCTGAACCCTAAACCAGACCCAGAACCCTGAACCCAGAACCCTAAACCCTATATGCTAAGCCCTAAGGTGGATGAGTGGTCTTCTTCGCCTTCTGCTATGACGTGCGTCTGTTTGTGTTGTGTGTTTAAGTTATTTTTTGTTATGGACCATTGTTTGGGCTGGACCATTGTTTGGGCCGAATAATAATAGTCTTTTTCTTTGGGCCTAAAATATCGGGTACCCTTTGGGTAGTTCGGGTCGCTCAAATCTACCTGAAACCCAACCCGATAATAACAATCGGCTATCGGGGTTAAACCCGATACCCAATTGATACCCAATTTTATAGTTGAATCAAAATTCTTTTAATCAATAAAAATTAATTTATCAATATATTAATATCTCTTTAAACTAATAAAGTTTAATGGTTCAATAGTTATTAATGATGACATAAGTTATAAGAAATCAATATCTAGATTTGAGTAAATCTAGGCTAGCCGTAAATCTATTCAGGAGCTGCACCATATTCAATAATTGCGTGTGAAGAACCATAAAATATTAAATACAATATGAATACGGTATGGTATTGGTATTAACACATTCCTTCTCATTTTCGACTCAAGACTCTTATCGTCACTTTAAACCTATCAATGCTTGCAACATCCGTGCCTCAACAACTCCTCTGAAAAGACGAGAGCAACTCGCATAGGTAATGGATCAATGTCACCATGTCACCCAACTGCATTAGATTTCTTAGGGTCATGTCTACGAATCAAAGATTCCTTTTATCAATTGAATCTTTTTGCCTTTCCTTTCTGAAAAAATGTAAAACATGAAAAATTTCTTGACCAAGAACCATGGTTCCCGGTTGCGGATGCGGACGTCGATGCGGACACGAGCGATACGGATACGTTGCATTATCGCGGCGTGGTCGCGCACGATACACAATTTTTTAGAAAATACAAAATGTATATATGTTTCGTTACCCATTATAGGAGAAAATGTTTTGTGAAAAATATTAACTTCTAATTTTGTTTAAATTATCATAGATTATACATAATGTAGATTGTCTACTAATTCATACTATTTAATTAACGCTCAGGGTCTATGTTAAAATGTCATAATTGGTCTATCAATTTTTTTAAAAAAAGAATAATGTTAAAAAAAATTGTCTGTATAATGCCACATTTGGTCTGTCATTTATTTGCAATTTAATTCACCTGTTTTTAATTTTTATTACTTTTATGATTGTCATATCACTTTCTTTTTTTATTTATTATACCTACATTCACATTATTTTTCATTTATATAGATAAAAATTATATTTCATCTATTAGACATTGAAAACTAAATCTAAAATTAAGAAAACGAAACATAATTATATTCTAACATGGAGTGTGCGAAAAAGAACTTTGGATTGCTCGCAAAGATCAACTGAAACACAACTAAGTGATGCGAATCCCTCCGAAAGCACCTTTTCAAGAATACGAATTGCAAATCCGTGTTCCTTGTTCTCGTTTGAACACATGTCTTTGTTTAGGGTTTCCTTCAGCCGACCAATACAAGAATCTTGATCTGAGTGTTCGGAAAAGATGGCCACTTCTGAGGTTATTATAGCTCTTAGTAACTCCAAGCTAATAATAAGGGCATTTTCACCAGCTGAAATGATATTAAAACTAATTAAAGAGATCCATTAAGTAATGAAAGAGAAATCTACAAAGTGTACTACCAATAATCCCATGAGTGTTTCGAAAATATCGGTCCAAAATACCGCATATTATCTTCTGATATGTGCGCTATCTCTACAACCTCAAATCTGTCAGTTTTTGAGGTGGTAAGCCGACCGTATTTATCAATTTTTGTCCAGGTGGGAAGGTTTTCCTCCTCCTGCGATCAATTATTAGATATCAGCCAATGCCCTTCCATAAATTAACGCACATCGTCGTCACTGAAATCTTACATTAACCGGGGTTTAATTAAATAATTAAAGAAAATCAACCATTAATAAAATAAACAACTAATGAAAACCATTAATAAAACATACATTTTTGTAATCCTAAACCCTAAGTTACGAGTTACTCTAGTATTATTAGATTGTCCACGTTGGGTAACATGGCATTTCAAGTAACTTGTACTCCCAAGTTACGACTTACTCCCAAGTAACTTGTAAACCCTAAACCCTAAATCCTGGACCCTGGACCCTGGACCCTAAAACCCTGAACCCTGAACCATGAACCCTGGACCCTGAAATCCTGAACCCTGAACCATGAACCCTGAACCCTGAACCCTGGACACTGGACCCTGGACCCTGGACCATGAACCCTGGACCATGAATCCTGGATCGCCAAACCCCTGGATCCTGGATCCCCAAACCCCTGGACCCTGGACCTTGGATCCCCAAACCCCTGGACCATGGACCCCTAAACATCTGGACCCCAAACCCTGAACCCCTGGACCCCGAATGTTGGACCCCAAACCCTGAACCCCTGAACCCCGAATGCGGAACCCCAAACCCAAACCCCTGAAATCTAAACCCTAACCCTAAACCTCGAACCCCAAACCCCCGAACCCCAAACCCGAAAACCCGAACCCCAAAACCCCGAACCTCGAAACCCCGAACCGGAACCCCAAAACCCATAACATCGAACCCCGAACCCGGAACCCCAAAACCCCGAACCCCCAAAACCCCGAACCCTGACCCTGAACACCTGACCCCTGAACCCTAACCCTGAACCCTGACCCCTGAATCCTAACCCTGATCCCTGAACCCAGAACCCTAAAACTCTATATGCTAAGCCCTAAGGTGGATGAGTGGTCTTCTTCGCCTTCTGCTATGACGTCCGTCTGTTTGTGTTGTGTGTTTAAGTTATTTTTTTGTTATGGACCATTGTTTGGGCTGCATTGTTTGCGCCGAAATAATAATAGTCTTTTTCTTTGGGCCTAAAATATCGGGTACCCGTTTGGGTAGTTCGGGTACCTCAAATCTACCTGAAACCCAACCCGATAATAACAATCGGCTATCGGGGTTAAACCCGATACCCAATTGATACCCAATTTTATAGTTGAATCAAAATTCCTTTTAATCAATAAAAATTAATTTATCAATATATTAATATCTCTTTAAACTAATAAAGTTTAATGGTTCAATAGTTATTAATGATGACATAAGTTATAAGAAATCAAATATCTAGATTTGAGTAAATCTAGGCTAGCCGTAAATCTATCCAGGAGCTGCACCAAATTCAATAATTGCGTGTGACAGAACAATATAAATATTAAATACAATATGAATACGGTATGGTATTGGTATTAGCACATTCCTTCTCATTTTCGACTCAAGTCTCTTATCGTCACTTTAAACCTATCAATGCTTGGACATCCGCGCCTCAGCAACTCCTCTGAAAAGACGAGAGCAACTCGCATAAGTAATGGATCAATGTCACCATGTCACCCAACTGCATTAGATTTCTTAGGGTCATGTCTACGAATCAAAGATTCCTTTTATCAATTGAATCTTTTTGCCTTTCCTTTCTGAAAAAATGTAAAACTTGAACAATTTCTTGACCAAGAACCATGGTTCCCCGTTGCGTATGCGGACGTCGATGCGGACACGAGCGATACGGATACGTTGCATTATCGCGGCGTGGTCGCGGACGATACACAATTTTTAGAAAATACAAAATGTATATATGTTTCGTTAGCCATTATAGGAGAAAATGTTTTGTGAAAAAAAATAACTTCTAATTTTGTTTAAATTATCACAGATTATACATAATGTAGATTGTCTACTAATCCATACTATTAACACTCAGGGCCTAGGTTAAAATGTCATAATTGGTCTATCAATTTTTTTTAAAAAAGAATAATATTAATAAAAATTGTCTGTATAATGCCACATTTGGTCTGTCATTTATTTGCAATTTAATTCACCTGTTTTTAATTTTTATTACTTTTATGATTTCCATATCACTTTCTTTTTTTATGTATTATACCTACATTCACAATTTTTCTTTTATATAGATAAAAATTATATTTCATCTATTAGACATTGAAAACTAAATCTAAAATTAAGAAAAACGAAAACATAATTATATTCTAACATGGAGTGTGCGAAAAAGTATTACTGTATTTAATACGGTGTAGTTGAAAAGATGGTAGCTTATTCAAGCTTGCGAATTTTTTATTTCTACATATTTTGACATTTTGTTGGTGCTTTATTTAGACAATTCGTTGGGCTTTATAATCTTGAAGTTATTTAAAGGGCCCAAGGAGTAAAATAGCCCAACACACAATTTAGGATTCTTTTATTGAAATTCCAGCCGCCCACTTCCTCATCTTCTTCTTACCTTACTTCGTCGTCTTCTTCGCGATCGTCTTCTTCCTCGCAGTTCTTGAGGATATATCGGCCGTTAAGCCGAGATATCGGCCCTACGTTCTCCCTCGGCCGAGATCTCACCGATACGCCCGATTTTCAGCCGCTACAAGTCTGCAACCGCGCCTCTCCGTATCTAGGGTGCGGCGACCTCCGGCCATTCCGTCGCGGCCGATACGGCCGAGATATCGCCGCGACGGCGAACCATGCCAACAACAGACACTTGTAAACTATTATTGATTTTATTTGTCGCTGATTTTGCTCATTCTACAGTGACAAGTATGACCACTGTCGAGACCCCACGAGGAGGAAAACCTTTCCACCTGGACAAAAATTGATAAATACGGTCGCTTCAGATTCTCTTTCAGTTGTGGAAAGGCCCTTTGGTACCTCTTAACAGTAAAATTAACTTAAGAACTGCATTCAATAATTTCCAGTCTCCGTCGCTTCAAACCCCTCGGGACAAGATTCCATCATACACAAAGAAAGGGGAAGAACCTAACTCTTAGGAAAGAGAAAACAAAAATAATCCTGGATTTCTAGAATCGTGATCTCCAGATCAGATCTGAAAGCGTTAGAGCTTTCAGAAAAGCCCAACGAGAAAAAGATCTCGCAAATAGCGTCTATTGAAAAAAGAATAGAGGTTATCTAGTTGAGGCATAATTGATTGAGAACCGATGAAAGGGAACGAACTTAGTTTCCGTGTTTCTAGATTGGATCGTTTCTGCCAACCCCACGGTTATGCCCGATTTCAATTGAGGAGAATGATTGGACACCACCTCAAAAACTGACATATTTGAGGTTGCAGAGACGGCACACATATCAGAAGATAATATGCGGTATTTTGGACCGATATTTTCGTCAAACACTCATGGGATTATTGGTAGTACACTTTGTAGATTTCTCTTTTCATTACTTATTGGATCTCTTTAATTGGTTTTAATATAATTTTCAGCTGGGGAAAATGCCCTTATTATTAGCTTGGAGTTACTAAGAGATATAATAACCTCAGAAGTGGCCACTTTTTCGAACCCTCATATCTAGATTCTTGTATTGGTCGGCTGAAGGAAACCCTAAACAAAGACATGTGTTCAAACGAGAACAAGGAACACGGATTTGCAATCCGTATTCTTGAAAAGGTGCTTTCGTAGGGATTCGCATCACTTAGTTGTGTTTCAGTTGATCTTTGCGAGCAATCCAAAGTCTACTTGGCCAGAATCGCCAGAAGGATTTGTGAAAATATTATTCTTAGTTCTCTAAAAAACAAAATTGATAAGTTGCTAGAGCGAACTCGAATAGTTAAAGACACAATCAAGCAAGTCTTAGAAGATAATCATTCAATGAACTATTTGTTCATATTGTGCTTACATGGCCACCAAGGAACCGAGGTTGAGTTCTCCCGACGGGATTTAGCACTGAAGCTCGATATTTCTTTAGCTCGATAAGTTCTTTAGGCTGTTCGATGAGATTAGCAAAAGGGCATATCTTGTAAGTTTCCTTTCATTATTGATCTTCCAAGACTTGCCTGATTGAGTCTTTACCACTCGAATTCGCTCTAGCAACTTATCAATTTTGGTTTTTAGAGAACTAAGAATAATTTTTTCACAAACCCTTCCGCCGAGATTGCTCGCAACGATCAACTGAAACACGATTAAGAGATGTGAATACCTCATAAAGTGCCTTCGAGAATACGGATTTCCTCGTTCTCGTTTGAACCCATTTATTTATTTAGTTTACTTCAGCCGACCAATACAAGAATCTTGATCTGAGTGTTCGGAAAAGATGGCCACTTCTGAGGTTATTATAGCTCTTAGTAACTCCAAGCTAATAATAAGGGCATTTTCACCAGCTGAAATGATATTAAAACTAATTAAAGAGATCCATTAAGTAATGAAAGAGAATTCTACAAAGTGTACTACCAATAATCCCATGAGTGTTTGGCGAAAATATCGGTCCAAAATACCGCATATTATCTTCTGATATGTGCGCTATCTCTACAACCTCAAATCTGTCAGTTTTTGAGGTGGTAAGCCGACCGTATTTATCAATTTTTGTCCAGGTGGGAAGGTTTTCCTCCTCCTGCGATCAATTATTAGATATCAGCCAATGCCCTTCCATAAATTAACGCACATCGTCATCACTGAAATCTTACATTAACCGGGGTTTAATTAAATAATTAAAGAAAATCAACCATTAATAAAATAAACAACTAATGAAAACCATTAATAAAACATACATTTTTGTAATCCTAAGTTACGAGTTACTAACTCGTATTATTAGATTGTCCACGTTGGGGTAACATGGCATTTCAAGTAACTTGTACTCCCAAGTTACGACTTACTCGCAAGTAACTTGTAAACCCTAAACCCTAAATCCTGGATCCTGGACCCTGGACCCTAAAACCCTGAACCCTGAACCATGAACCCTGGACCCTGAAATCCTGAACCCTGAACCATGAACCATGAACCCTGAACCCTGGACCCTGGACACTGGACCCTGGACCCTGGACCATGAACCCTGGACCATGAATCCTGGATCGCCAAACCCCTGGATCCTGGATCCCCAAACCCCTGGACCCTGGACCTTGGATCCCCAAACCCCTGGACCATGGACCCCTAAACATCTGGACCCCAAACCCTGAACCCCTGGACCCCGAATGCTGGACCCCAAACCCTGAACTCCTGAACCCCGAATGCGGAACCCCAAACCCAAACCCCTGAAATCCGAACCCTAACCTTAAACCTCGAACCCCAAACCCCCGAACCCCAAACACGAAAACCCAAACCCCAAAACCCCGAACCTCGAAACCCCGAACCGGAACCCCAAACTCATAACACCGAACCCCGAACCCGGAACCCCAAAACCCCGAACCCCCAAAACCCCGAACCCTGACCCTGAACACCTGACCCCTGAACCCTAACCCTGAACCCTGACCCCTGAATCCTAACCCTGATCCCTGAACCCAGAACCCTAAAACCCTATATGCTAAGCCCTAAGGTGGATGAGTGGTCTTCTTCGCCTTCTGCTATGACGTGCGTCTGTTTGTGTTGTGTGTTTAAGTTATTTTTTTGTTATGGACCATTGTTTGGGCTGCATTGTTTGGGCCGAAATAATAATAGTCTTTTTCTTTGGGCCTAAAATATCGCGTACCCGTTTGGGTAGTTCGGGTACCTCAAATCTACCTGAAACCCAACCCGATAATAACAATCGGCTATCGAGGTTAAACCCAATACCCAATTGATACCCAATTTTATAGTTGAATCAAAATTCCTTTTAATCAGTAAAAATTAATTTATCAATATATTAATATCTCTTTAAACTAATAAAGTTTAATGGTTCAATAGTTATTAATGATGACATAAGTTATAAGAAATCAAATATCTAGATTTGAGTAAATCTAGGCTAGCCGTAAATCTATCCAGGAGCTGCACCATATTCAATAATTGCGTGTGACAGAACAATATAAATATTAAATACAATATGAATACGGTATGGTATTGGTATTAGCACATTCCTTCTCATTTTCGACTCAAGTCTCTTATCGTCACTTTAAACCTATCAATGCTTGGACATCCGCGCCTCAGCAACTCCTCTGAAAAGACGAGAGCAACTCGCATAAGTAATGGATCAATGTCACCATGTCACCCAACTGCATTAGATTTCTTAGGGTCATGTCTACGAATCAAAGATTCCTTTTATCAATTGAATCTTTTTGCCTTTCCTTTCTGAAAAAATGTAAAACTTGAACAATTTCTTGACCAAGAACCATGGTTCCCCGTTGCGTATGCGGACGTCGATGCGGACACGAGCGATACGGATACGTTGCATTATCGCGGCGTGGTCGCGGACGATACACAATTTTTTAGAAAATACAAAATGTATATATGATTCGTTAGCCATTATAGGAGAAAATGTTTTGTGAAAAAAATTAACTTCTAATTTTGTTTAAATTATCACAGATTATACATAATGTAGATTGTCTACTAATCCATACTATTTTATTAACGCTCAGGGCCTAGGTTAAAATGTCATAATTGGTCTATCAATTTTTTTAAAAAAGAATAATATTAATAAAAATTGCCTGTATAGTGCCACATTTGGTCTGTCATTTATTTGCAATTTAATTCACCTGTTTTTAATTTTTATTACTTTTATGATTTTCATATCACTTTCTTTTTTTATTTATTATACCTACTTTCACAATTTTTCTTTTATATAGATAAAAATTATATATCATCTATTAGACATTGAAAACTAAATCTAAAATTAAGAAAAACGAAAACATAATTATATTCTAACATGGAGTGTGCGAAAAAGTATTACTGTATTTAATACGGTGTAGTTGAAAAGATGGTAGCTTATTCAAGCTTGCGAATTTTTTATTTCTACATGTTTTGACATTTTGTTGGTGCTTTATTTAGACAATTCGTTGGGCTTTATAATCTTGAAGTTATTTAAAGGGCCCAAGGAGTAAAATAGCCCAACACACAATTTAGGATTCTTTTATTGAAATTCCAGCCGCCCACTTCCTCATCTTCTTCTTACCTTACTTCGTCGTCTTCTTCGCGATCGTCTTCTTCCTCGCAGTTCTTGAGGATATATCGGCCGTTAAGCCGAGATATCGGCCCTACGTTCTCCCTCGGCCGAGATCTCACCGATACGCCCGATTTTCAGCCGCTACAAGTCTGCAACCGCGCCTACCCGTATCTAGGGTGCGGCGACCTCCGGCCATTCCGTCGCGGCCGATACGGCCTAGATATCGCCGCGACGGCGAACCATGCCAACAACAGACACTTGTAAACTAGTATTGATTTTATTTGTCGCTGATTTTGCTCATTCAACAGTGACACGAGGAGGAAAACCTTTCTACCTGGACAAAAATTGATAAATACGGTCGGTTTACCACCTCAAAAACTGACATATTTGAGGTTGCAGAGACGGCACACATATCAGAAGATAATATGCGGTATTTTGGACCGATATTTTCGTCAAACACTCATGGGATTATTGGTAGTACACTTTGTAGATTTCTCTTTTCATTACTTATTGGATCTCTTTAATTGGTTTTAATATAATTTTCAGCTGGGGAAAATGCCCTTATTATTAGCTTGGAGTTACTAAGAGATATAATAACCTCAGAAGTGGCCACTTTTTCGAACCCTCATATCTAGATTCTTGTATTGGTCGGCTGAAGGAAACCCTAAACAAAGACATGTGTTCAAACGAGAACAAGGAACACGGATTTGCAATCCGTATTCTTGAAAAGGTGCTTTCGTAGGGATTCGCATCACTTAGTTGTGTTTCAGTTGATCTTTGCGAGCAATCCAAAGTCTACTTGGCCAGAATCGCCGGAAGGATTGTGTGAAAAATTATTCTTAGTTCTCTAAAAAACAAAATTGATAAGTTGCTAGAGCGAACTCGAATAGTTAAAGAGACAATCAAGCAAGTCTTAGAAGATAATCATTCAATGAACTATTTGTTCATATTGTGCTTACATGGCCACCAAGGAACCGAGGTTGAGTTCTCCCGACGGGATTTAGAACTGAAGCTCGATAAGTTCTTTAGCTCGATAAGTTCTTTAGGCTGTTCGATGAGATTAGCAAAAGGGCATATCTTGTAAGTTTCCTTTCATTATTGATCTTCCAAGACTTGCCTGATTGAGTCTTTACCACTCGAATTCGCTCTAGCAACTTATCAATTTTGGTTTTTAGAGAACTAAGAATAATTTTTTCACAAACCCTTCCGCGATTTTGGACAAGTAGCCTTTGGATTGCTCGCAAAGATCAACTGAAATACGATTAAGAGATGTGAATACCTCATAAAGTGCCTTCAAGAATACGGATTTCCTCGTTCTCGTTTGAACCCATTTATTTATTTTAGTTTCCTTCAGCCGACCAATACAAGAATCTTGATCTGAGTGTTCGGAAAAGATGGCCACTTCTGAGGTTATTATAGCTCTTAGTAACTCCAATCTAATAATAAGGGCATTTTCACCAGCTGAAATGATATTAAAACTAAGTAAAGAGATCCATTAAGTAATGAAAGAGAAATCTACAAAGTGTACTACCAATAATCCCATGAGTGTTTGGCGAAAATATTGGTCCAAAATACTGCATATTATCTTCTGATATGTGCGCTATCTCTACAACCTCAAATCTGTCAGTTTTTGAGGTGGTAAGCCGACCGTATTTATCAATTTTTGTCCAGGTGGGACGGTTTTCCTCCTCCTGCGATCAGTTATTAGATCTCAGCCAATGCCCTTCCATAAATTAACGCACGTCGTCGTCACTGAAATCTTACATTAACCGGGGGTTTTTAATTAAATAATTAAAGAAAATCAACCATTAATAAAATAAACAACTAATGAAAACCATTAATAAAACATACATTTTTGTAATCCTAAGTTACGAGTTACTAACTCGTATTATTAGATTGTCCACGTTGGGGTGACATGGCATTTCAAGTAACTTGTACTCCCAAGTTACGACTTACTCTCTTTTTTTTATATTTTAACTTATTTTATATTTATTAATTATATAATCCACCAAATCATAAAATCATCGTTATCTCATGTGATATACATAATAAAAATCAATAAATGCATCTAATTTATTGTTTGTTTTGCGACGATTAAAATGATATGCATATCTTATATTTTTCGATATCGGATATTTAATTATTTTCTAAAGTTAGAAATTCTTATCGTTAAGGCAATATCAATCGGAAAAGGGATACACAAGATATTGTCTTAACGATAAGAATTCCTAACTTTAGAAAAATAATTAAATATTTCCGATATTCGAAAATATAAGTATGCATATCATTTAACCGTCGCGAAACAAACAATAAATTAGATGCATTTATTGATTTTTATTATATATATCACATGATATAACGATGATTTTATGATTTGGTGGATTATATAATTAATAAATATAAAAATAAGTTAAAATAAAAAATAAAAGAGTAACTCGTAACTTTGGATTACGAGTTACTTAAAATGCCATGTAAGCACAACGCGGACAAGTAACTCGTATTCTAATAATCCGAGTTAGCGAAAATGTCTGTTTTATTAACGATTTTCATTAGTTGTTTATTTTATAATGGTTGCTTTTTTAAAATTAAAAAC
Organism: Craterostigma plantagineum; assembly: GCA_027422505.1. Classification (NCBI taxonomy): domain Eukaryota; kingdom Viridiplantae; phylum Streptophyta; class Magnoliopsida; order Lamiales; family Linderniaceae; genus Craterostigma; species Craterostigma plantagineum. Next base: position 3,294,522 of record JAPQWV010000048.1, read on the forward strand.
CCCAACATTAACCTATATAACTGCCCTGTAGTTTCCCGTTCTTATTGGGTTGCATTAAAAATTTTACATTAATACTAACCTTTCATATGCTTATATATTTTGTGTATCTATTTGTTGAGGAATTTTATGGTGCTCACATGGGTCGATGTGGCGCTGATTCGTGCCATGGTGACATTCCAAATCAAAATTAGATGATATGTGACACTAATTAACACATTCTATGGGTCACTGGTCCACATATCCGACGATGATATGGCATATTTATGCTTTATGCGACACCTGTTATATGGGATTGATCTGTGTGCGTAAACATGCCAAATCTCGTCTGATATGTAGACAAATGACCCCTAGAATGTGTTAATTAGTGTCATGTATCATCTAATTTTGATTTGGAATGTGAACATGGCACGAATCAGCGCCACATTGACAGGTGCCCACGTAAGGTGCTAACATAAGGTGAGAACCATAAAATTCCTCTTTATTTGTTACTGTTTGATATAATCAGTTGTTCGAATTTTTTATTTGAACCTGAACCCTAAACCATTCCAAGCTCTAACCCTAAACCCGAACACCGAAATCCAAGTCTCTAAACTAAAATTTTATAACCCTAAACCTTAAATCATGAATCCTAAACTTCAAATCCTAGACCCAAACTTTAACCAGCCCTAACCCTACACGAGCCCGAAACATAATCTCGAATACCTTCGTTTTATCACGTCTTATGATTTGTAGCTCAACGCTAGTGGATCACAATTGTTAGGAAGACCACAATACACAACCCAATAATGCTCAATTGAATTGATTATTTAACTTCCAATAAGCAGGTTCTAGACGTGTTAAGAAGGTTCAAAAAACCATAACCGAACCACCGGTCAACGGTTCGGTTAACCGTAGTCAACGGTTAAGGTTCAAACCGTAAGTTATTCGATACGGTTCGGTTACGGTTATAGAATTCTCAAACCGTAAATCGTCGGTTAATCGGCGGTTCAAACCGCCGGTTATAACCAGCGATTTACCATAAAAATAAATCTTTGGACTGGGATTAAAATGTGGGCTGAAATGAGTTTTATATGATTAACTATATAGGGACCGTATGGGTGTTTTTCGTAGGCTAAAATGTGTTCAATAAATCTATGCATGCTTGTACTATATATATTGTTTTTCGTTTTCCACCCAACGGTCTCAGACATGAAGTGACATGTAACCATTTCCACTTTTGTTTTAATTGGCTCTAAAGTCTCATGTGACCGTTGTCATCTTTAGTTTCTTTATTTTTTCTTTTTAATTTTGTAACTCTATATATGTGGTGAATTTGTTGGAATAATTCACATATGTTTTTGCCCTTCTATTCTCCAAGTTAAAATCAAAACACTATCTAATTTCCGTTCACTGGATTGATGAATCGTGGAAGATGCAAAAACGTTTGGTTGCATATAGAGAATTTGATAGTGAGCATAATGCAAGCAACATTGCACAAAAAATCCAAACTATTTTGAATGAATATTGTTTGACTACGAAAATGTTTTCAATTGGTTTCGATAATGCTAGTTCTAACACTGCAAGTTTAAGCAACTTATTCAAATTTGCCAACCATCATTTGGTGCTCGTTTTTTTCATATTAGATGCATATGTCATATTTTAAATCTATGTGTTCAAGATGGTTTAAATACGTTGAAAGATAATGTGTCCATCATTAGGCATGCTATTGCGACTTTGACTAGGCATACAAATCTTGTAAAAAAATGGTCTAGATATTGTAAAAAAGTGCGAATTTGACGCCACGTAAATTTTCTCTTGATGTGCCGACACGTTGGAATTCTACTTATAAATTGTTGAATGATTCATATGAGTATAAAGAAGCATTATGTGCATTTTTAGTATGTTTCCCGCGCATAATATTATTTTATTTCCAACTCCTTGGGATTCATGTTACAATTTGTTACAAATTTTGCGCACTTTTAAAGAAGCTACAGAAGAATTATCCGGTGTTTATTATCCTACATCCGTTTTGGTTCTAGATCATTGTGTCAAAATTGCGCTTATTTTTCAAAAATATTCTTCATGTCCGATTTTGGGTGAGTGTATTATGCAAATGAAAAAAAAATGGTTGAAGTATTTTTCTAGCATTCCCGAAGTATTTTTAGTTGCCAAGCTATTAGATCCCCGAATCCGTTTAGAAGGTTTAGAGCAAACGTTAAAAATTTATTATGATGGCTTGCTTGGTCCGAGAGAGATATTTAAATTTGATATAGGTTGTGAAGACGCCGAAAGACCGAGTCCGAGCTTCGTCGCTAACGGTGCGAAGGATCTTCTAAGCGAAATCTTTAAAGAATACAAGATCAAGTTAGGTGATACTTCGGATGCGTTCGAACGTCAACAAGGTGAAGGTGGAAGTAGCTCGGGACGTGATCCGATATTTGCGCCACTTCAAAGCATATATCACTCGAGAGCGAACAAACGCGCAAGGAGTTATAGTAGAGAAAATGCTTATGCCGAGATCGACCGTTATTTAAGTTCATTTTCTGAATATAACTTAGAAGATTTTAATCTTCTAAAGTGGTGGTCGACGAAAGTGACATCTTTTCCGGTGTTGACAATGATCGCAAGAGAAATATCAGCGCGTCCCGCCTCAACGGTTTCCGTTGAGCAAGCGTTTAGCGTTGGAGGATATACATTGGATTCAAGGCGATCGAGATTAACCGTTGAAAATCTAGAGAACCAATGTCTGCTCGATGATTGGACAAGGGCCGATGCAAGAACACAAGAACCTAACTTCAACGACACGGACAAAGGAGATGGCTATGAAGAGTGCTCGTCGAACACTACCGGAAGCGAAGATTGAACGATTGTAATTTTTTTTCTAAACTTTAAGGTGTAATTGTATTTTTTTAGTGGAATGAAATTTTCGACTTTGCTAAATAAAATTAATTTTCTTAGTTTATTAAAGTTATTTTTCTTGGTTTTTTTAAATAGAATTAAAAAATATTTAAAACCGTAAACCGGCGGTTCAAACCGTAACCGTAATCTCCGGTTACAAACCGTAACCGTAACCGCGATTAGCGCGGTTCGGTTAAGGTTAGAGATTTTCACTAACCGTGAACTGGCGGTTATAACCGTGAACCGTTTGAACACGTCTAGCAGGTTCCCTAAGAAAATTACAAGCTGGTTATTAGTATCGCAATGTTTGCTAACAAGAAGCTCCAAATGCATCAGAGATCGGCCCTAAATGAATTTCAGTTTTATATGACCCGGTTCTCTAGAGGCCTAGCTGACATTGTGGAATGAGTCTATAATAGCATCGGCAAGATATTCACACTTGGCTGTAGATAACCCAGCTAAGGATATTCTGCCATCCTTGGTCATATACACATGCCACTTGTTGGTCATGTTCTCGCTCTGAATTAAGGATGCAAAGGAAGGCATGAGATCGTCGATAGTAGGCAAGACTATCTTTTTTTATATGTTGTGATAGATGATGACGGAATCATTATTGAACAAAAAGATGAGTTCAGAAAAGAAAATATACCTGTGATTTGCTCAAGCCTGTAAACGAAAACATGCCAATCTGCTCAAGAATAAAAGACCAGTCCTTCCCACTTCGGTCCTTACTACTAAGACTGTCGTACAGCTTCTTTCTCACAGTTTTTATCCTTCCAGCCATCAAGGACATTTCTTCTCTCCATTCGTTGAAGAGTTCTGGCTTCCCAACGATATCAGCAACAATCCTGGCCCCATGAATGGGAGGGTTAGAATACATTGGCCGTGCAAGCCTTTTCAACTGGCTTTTCACCCTGTGGTATCCAGGAAAATCATCACTAAGTAATATAACTCATGAATAGCATGCGACCTGATCAAGTAATACAAAGGAGCAATAGGTCAAAATCTCAGCACTATTCCACAGTTCCATAAGACTACGTAAGTATTTAGGGAACCATATTGTGGTACATACGTGCAACATAGCACTAAGTTTTCCAGTTAATATATGAGGGTCGTATAGATCTCGGATGGCAAAAAATAGACTCTCCACTATGCTTCTTCGCTTGGCTAAACAAAAAACACTGGGCATACCTCTGTGCGACATCTGTCGAGGAGCAGACAATATTAATTGCCCCAACTCGTTCTGCATACAATCCCAAATTTTTACTGTACGATTGAGCGACCAGTAATTCCATGCCACGTGCAGCAAATAACCTTACAGATGATGCATCTGCGTCAAGGCTTCCACTTGCAAATCCCTACAATAACAGCGGTTAAAGAACAACACAAACAACCATGAACATCCCTCGCATTCATCTAATAAGACAGACACGTATGCCTTCGCCCTTCGGTGTCAAAGATCCTTCATCTCCCACCAAATGCAAATCAATTGAAGTTCTTTCACAAAGAATTTACCAGAATTATACTAGCTTTTATAAAGACAAAATGAAGCAGATATTACCTGGTAGGCAACATCAAAAAACGGAACCATCTTCTTTTCTAGAATAATATCAGCAATTTTTTCCCATTGTTCTGGAGTGGGATCGATGCCCGTAGGATTATGAGCACAGCCATGCAGTAGCACAAAAGATCCCTCTGGAGCTGCCTGGAAAAACCCTAGTGATTCATTCAATACAATCTTCACGTTTTTAGGAGAAAAGAAAATGATAAAATGCCCCTGTACCGTCATGTGCATCTATTGCTGTTGCATTCAACTATGCAAATTTACAACTAAATTCATCTCTCACCCAATAAAATGGGGGCTAGAAGAAATCTTGAAAACTCACAAAGAAAAATCCATCTTTTTATCTGGCTGTTAGTTTGAAACTCCAAATCACCTAATTACCAGTTCAATACGGATAACATGGAATGTTAAGGAACTCAGTTTGAAGAAACACTTTTGTCAACTCAGACTATAATTTCTGAAATCCAATAAATTAAAAGGTTGGCAATCAATACAGGGAATTTTGTAATATATTGAACTTGAGTTCACGACCACATGATAGTAAAAACATTACTAGACGGAATAACGATGTTACGATATCAAAAGGCAATCTACTTTAGATACAATGTTGATATATCTAATGAAGTACCCAACTCTAACAGTCATCATTAAGGTACTTGCATTAGAACATTTGATCGTGACAGTCCAAAATTACTCATCAAATTCCACCATATGATCAGATTGTCCAAGTAACTTGCCAACGTTTCCTCAAAAGTTAGTAATGAGAGATGGCCCTTGAGGACACAACAAACTATAAGTGCAGTAACCCTAGTGGTGGCAATGGGCAGATTCGGGGATGGTAATGGACATACCGTCCCCGTACCAAATTCCCGTTCTTAATACCATCCCCACAAATTCACCAGTTACGATGAATTGGTTCGGGGTGGATAATCACCGTTCAGGAATCGGGTACCCATGGAGGATTCAGGTTCCCCATATTTACTTCAATAAATTAAATTTTTTTGCAACAAAAGACATAAAATAAATAATATAAACAAATTAATATGTAAGATATAATATTGGAGTAAAAAATTGATATAATATGTGGTTGAAATATGAATGTATTATGAAGAACTATTGAGAATTGAATTGTTTCTTACGATCTTGAATATAAAAGGATGATCTATGAAAATTCTTGATTCAAATTAGTTTTTCATATTATTTATTAATAAATCTATTCGGGGAATGGTGAATCACCATTCGACTCAAACGGGGTCGGGGTCGGGTTCGGGGACGGGGATGGATGGGAAACATGATTACCATCCCCGTCTCATCCCCATTCTTTCACCGACGGGGAATCACTGTCAACTACCCATCCCCATTTTGACCGGGGATTCCCCGTCCCAATAACCTCGGCTCCCGACGGGGATGGTTCACCATGGGAATTTTGCCACCCTTAAGTAACCCACCGGAACCAATAGATTTCTAATAATTCTTAACACTTGGTAAGTAGAAAAGCTATTCACAAATAGAGCAAGAAGTAAAACCTTTATGTCAGACACCATTCCATCGAAATCCAAGCCAACAGTTTTAGGATCATAGTAGCGATACTCGGACCAAGGAACACGAGCATCATTAAATATATTTTTGTGGTTCCCTGCAGAGACATTACCATTAATGTTGTCCATTCTAATATATATCCGGTGTTAAGGGAATTTCAACAAGTACCCCAGGTCGGAGAAGATATCAGAACTTGAGAACCAGAAAAATATCGCTCTATGAATGCAGCAGCAAGCCGAAGAGATCCCGTTCCTGAAAGACCCTGGACAGTGGCGACCTATTCGTAGGAGCATTATCAAATAAATGGCATTTTCCCATCAGGAATTACCACTGCTAGAGTACAATTCTTCCGAAAAAGAAGAAAATCCCATAGGTATTACCCTATGTTGCTGAATAACAGCATTGTCTGCTCCAAACAGTAATTCTGCTGTCGCCTTATTAAAAGCAGCTAAACCTTCAATTGGCAGATACTGCACATGGTGATGCACTTTAGCTCCAATCCGTAACAAAAATCTACCGTAAATTCATCCCTTTAGAGTTACTACAAAAAGTACCTCTTTATTTTCACCTCTTTCAAGCATAAGCTTTTCTGCCTTCAAAGATGATATGAAAACATCAAAAATTATAGCGGTGTCAAATTGCAAGAGAGGTTAAACGCTAATTTCAAAAAGATTTTTAAATTATATGTAATATTATATTAGATGGATGCAATTACCTTCTTCACGACATTGAGCACATAGGGTTGAAGATCTTCAGTACGATAAGCACCCACACCAAGGTTAAGTTTCAATTCATGTGCATCGGCTTTGAATGCTTCAGAAACTCCAAGAATGGGATCAGGAGGAGCCATCGTTACATCATTGAATCTGGAAACTCTAACAGAAACCATCATATTTGTCCTCGTGAAAGACTGCCATATGAAGGAAGGACGGCCGGAATAAGGTCGATTAGTAATACAACTCATATAGCCCATTTATTTACAAGAATGCGGAAAGAAAGAAAAGAGATGCAACAACGTTACGCCGGATGGACCACTCAACAATGATAAAGAAAAAAGATAAATAGAGAAATTACTTTGTCCTTAACATGAACTTTCCCCGTAAGCATAGACTGGTGGGAATGGCGAACCATTGAATAAACCTGGTAGAAGAACAAATTCAATTGAAATTAAAAATCAAGCATGCGGTAGGAGCGAAGAATCGGAGGTTGCAGGTTAATTCGCATCTAACATTCAGGAAACGAAGAAAGGTGGTTGGTCACCTTGAGGTTGTCAAGCTGAACGATGCTAGGAGAGACTATTAGTGAAGCCATCTGTAACCTATTCAAACGGGATGAATAGAACTAAATAACCAACTCGCAATTGGATCACTAAATAATGATTGGCTCACCGAGAAATGGTGAAGATATAATGATCTGCAATTTCGACAAGTAGCAAAACATAAAGGAGATGCAGTTACCAATATTTGCAGGTTTGGAACGCTGTCCCGACTTCCAATGAAAGGCCTGTGATACGCACGAAGCACACACGATTAGGTTTTGTTTTTGTCTTCCACTTCCTAACTTGAATCGTCTCATGGTTTTAATTAAATTTAAAACGAAGTTCTCAAGGACCACGATTTTAGAATAGAAATAGAAGCCCACTACTCTACCGATGTTAATGGACCCCCGTTCAATGTGAAATCATCTCATATTGGACCGGCTCAGATCGATTTGTCCCGCAATCAACGCGTCATTTCATGGCTACTTTATTAAAAATGATTCTTATGATTGATCATCATAAAATTAGAAATATATTGAACATGTTTATTTATTTTTATCATATATATCACATTAACAACATTTTATGATTTGATGAAATATAAAATTAAAAGAATTAAAAAAGAAATTTTATGAATAGCATGATTTGAAATTCAACGTTTTTAAGATACAGAGGTAAAAGAATTGTGGGAAGGATAATTTGATCTTACCCTTCTCGGCAAGACTAAATATATCAGTGTGTTTTCGTTAATTAAAATATTCACAGGGAGGGGTATGCATTTAACCCGTTTTATTGCACCCAATCATAAAGAAATAAGCAATCAGGTCAGGTCGAGCCATCATCGAATCAGACGCAATCAAAGAGGCGTTTCTGGACTAAGCGAGTAGGAGGATGGCCATTCTATATGCACTGGTGGCGCGTGACACGGTGGTTCTAGCTGAATTTTCCTCCACCATCACAACGGCTAATGCCATCGCCCGCCAGATACTCGAGAAAATCCCGGGGAACAGTGATACAAATGCCTCATATTCGCAAGATCGGTATATATTCCACGTCAAGCGCACCGATGGACTCACTGTTCTCTGTATGGCCGACGAAAACGCCGGAAGTATGTGATTTTCTTCTCTTCTGAATTTATTTTTTACGCTGCCCCGTATTCTGATCCGATCTGAGTTTGATATTCCATGTCGCTTTATCTTCTGTTCCGTACTGTAGCTGTCTTTGGAGGATCTAAAAAGGCGGTTCTATAGTAGGCTGTAATTCGTGTTTAGAAAGCTTTGGTTTTCTGATTACAGATGGGTTCGTTGCTCTAATTTTGATGTTTCCAAAGTAGTGAAACTTGAGCGCTGAACTTGATTGAAGCGATCAATTGATTTCTATATTGACTATGCATTCCTGTTGTACTTCAGTTTTTCTTCAGTCCTCCAAAGGGGCCCCATTGTTGTTAAGAGGTCAAAGTTTTATATATGTTTAGCAGATGACTGCTGGGACACAATGACAAATTGATGCCGTGGGAGAGGCCGAGACTTCACATTTATTCTTAGTTATTACCTTCCTTGCATATTTTTTCCCAACATTCATTGGTCATTGGAAATTTTCAGGAAGAATACCATTCACATTTCTTGAAGACATTCATCAAAGATTTGTCAGGACCTATGGGCGGGCTGTATTGACAGCACAAGCATATGCAATGAATGATGAATTCTCAAGGGTTCTCAGCCAGCAGATGGAATATTACTCAAATGATCCAAATGCTGACAGGATCAATCGTATTAGAGGTGAAATGAGCCAGGTACTATTGACCTCATGATGTCTAGCTCAATTCTGTCATTGAGCATTATTTCAATATCACTCCCACTGAGTCGTGGATGTTGTAACGCTGTAACTGGAACACTTAGAGGACCTCCCGTATCAATCACTTCCATTCCTCTCGTCAGACCATTTCCTTATTTGTAACAGTTCGTTACTTGGGAGGTTGGAATCTTTCTATTCCAAACATAATTCATTCCTGAGCTTTTTGACATAAATGCCAAAATAACAGATCCCAAGAAGAACAAAAGACCTTGAGAAATAAAAAGGAATATCAAAAATTCGTTGGGATTGAAAATGGGCTAGAATGATGGTTTGTATTTGAGTCTTGAGAAATATCCATTCAGTAAATTTTTGTGTTCAGTAGCCAGGTGAAGCCTTTCATAACCTTACACTACAGCAGTCGATGATCAATATACTCATGTTTTATTTTTAATTTCTCTTATGCCAACATGCTATTACACCACATAAACCGTACTTTGCTACACAAGAATCAAATATGTTGGATTTTATTACAGGTGCGAGATGTCATGATAGAGAATATTGACAAAGTTTTGGATAGAGGTGATAGGTTGGAGCTATTGGTTGATAAAACTGCCAATATGCAAGGAAACACCCTTCGTTTCAGGAAGCAAACACGCCGTTTTAGAAATACTGTATGGTGGAGAAATGTAAAGCTGATGTAAGTTATTTGATCTTCTCATATTCCTTAATTTGGCCTTCCATTTGTAAAATAGAAGTAGCTCAATTTTTATTGCATTTTGCATTTCATTATCATGGTGATTCTTTTTTTTTTTATTATTCATTTTTTATTTTATATACAGGGTTGCTTTGATACTCCTTCTCTTGGTAATAGCTTACGTTGTGGTTGCTTTTGTTTGCCATGGACCTCTGCTTCCGTCTTGTGTCAAGTGATAAAACAGGATACCTGGTTGGTACTATTATGATGCTTGATTTGCTTTTGGTTGAACTCTTCTACTTCAGATCACAACCTGCTATGAGAGATGTGATGACATGCTTTTGTAATTGCCTCCGAGTTTAGTCATGTTGTGTGCAATTGTGATTTCTGGATTGTAAAACAGGTAATGGTGGTATGTTTCTTCTGTGTATTTGTTTGTGTGTGTAACTATATTTGAACACGTTTATTGGATTTTGTTTGGCTAATTTCCTTGTCTACTTTCTATCTGTCTATCTATATAAACATATATATATATATATATATATATATATATATGTTCCTGCTAGCTGCGTTTGAGGAGAAATGATGGTAGCAAGCTTTGTTTTCACCACGAACCGAGAGTATCCTTAGGTCACACAATTGTCTAATATTCAACAGCCGCATTTGCTAGCCTCAACGTTCACAAGAAGAAAGTACAACGATCACCTGAGACCGATGGGAGTGGACAGGGATCCATTGCTGAAAATTATTCCACACTAGCGTAGCCTACCCTAGGTATTCTTATTAGTAGCTGGGATCATGATAAAACATTTGGCATATGAGCAAGAAATCAACTAGGACACAAAGGGGCTGGATTTAAAGTTAATCTTGAATTTCCAAAATTATATTATTACTAGTTACTCGATCCCCTGGCTGGCTGTTCTTGGCCTCCTCCCTCTCTCCAGTCCCCAGGATTTGAGACAGCACCGCATTCTCTTGGCAGCAATTACGTACTCAAGAACCTGCTCAGGAGTGAGTATCTTCATCATTTGGATCAGAGTATTGACCTAAACTGATCAGACTTTTCCATGAGGGAAACCATGGCCTGCTCGATTTTGCATATTTCCCCATCTATTTTATAGTAGTAGCTAGGACCATCATCCAACTTTCTTGCAGTTTCAGCCACAAGGGCCAAGGGCAAGTCTAACATGCTTTGCTGCACAAGTGTCGTTTGGGCAGTTAACTGTTTTCCTATGCAGGTTGTCTACAGAAACTAGTTGGGAAGCTGAGAGCTTAGGGAAAACCACGGACGCTTCACATTTCCACTTTCATCGTCTGCTCAAGACAACATTTTTAAAATATTCTATGCGTGTATGCATGCCAATTATTACTTGTCTGTAAAGAAAAAAATTAAGGCAGGGACGACAGACCTTCCAATAGGAATTTCTTGAGCCTGGAATCGATTTCTGATCCGAAAAGTGCATAAAGGAGGTAGAAATGATGGCCTGCATGCGGAAATCCAAGACATGGAATTCTCAAAACTGGTGCACCACGTTGGGGAGAAGTAGGTCGATATGTTAGTCCGTTAGGCGGGCTCTTCTGCGTGAATAGTCTTTGAAATGCCGACTATGTTTGCAAGAAGTGATTCAGTGGTGTCATCATGCGTGTGGGATGAGAGCTCCGAGAGTTCTAGTTCTTGCAACCACTACTAGAAAATACAGTATTAGCCACGGAAAATTCGATGTCTAAAACTAAAATTCCGTTTCAACTGAGTCATTAGACACGGAATTATCCGTGTGTGAATGGGTAGGTATTGCTCTCGTGGCAAATTAGATACGGATAAGATTCCGTTTCTAAAATAAATTTTGTCAGAGAGAATTCCATCTCAAATCCGTGACAAATAATCAATAATATATCAAAATTAGACACGATATATCTGTTTCTAAAATCGAATTTATGTGCCTAATGAATTATCCAAATATGAATCCCACATACTCACTTAAGTTGCAACACTTCACATGGATGTAAGACATTTTACCATTCAAAACTAGAATTCACCAAAAATATTGTTATGTCATAAAAAACCACAAATCTAGCCTAAAATATCTATTAAATCTACCATCCATCTCTTTCGATAGTTCGTCAATCCTACTTGCTTGAGAATCCGTGAATGACCGTGAGTCCAAAGAATGACAATGTCCTACCCCATACTTTAGACGGACCTCCAGTGATACTACACCATGATGATATAGCAAATGACTGCTCAAAATCCCTGTCGGGTGGATTTCTTCATGAGTGGCCTGCGCTACACTTTTCTACCTCCAATTCCACCATCTCGACAACTTATCTCCATATATACCTTAATAAATGCAGAGAAAAAAAATTGTTTGAAATATTAATGAGGAAATCCAATGTCCCAAAAGGAGCCTTACCATTTGCATAGGAAAACCACAAATTCTTGTCGAAGTACAATCATTATGTGTCATTTTGAAGAAATCACTAACCTGCTCAAAGGGTCCAATGTACTCAATGTTGCTAGTTTCTTCATGGATATTGAGAGATTCTTCACAGGCGAACAAATCTTGATGCAGATGTGAACAAGTAAAGGCCAGGGTATCCTCCACCGAGGCTCAACGGTACACAACCCACCTCAAGATCTTGGGGTATCTGCAAATGTTATTGTTATGAAGTAAGTCCAACCAAAAAATTAGAATATTTTTTGAGGTAGAGTAAGATAGAAACACATACCACAGAGTTGGCTAAAACCTTCACCTTTCGAAGGTGAGCGACGACCTTTTCTACTATACTAGATGGGATGGAGCCCACAACACGACCATCTAAAAGGACCGGAGAACCTCAGGTGGGAAAATAAATGTGAATCAGTTAAAATTTTTTGCCATTATCACAACATACACCTTATGACATGTTTTTAAGTTTAGCTAAAATCCACCACACAATGACATGACAAAACAAGGCCAAACACATCTTTGAGAATGAAAAACACTTCTCAGACAAAAAACACAATTTAAAACCATGTTAATTTTGTGTTGAGGATTCTAACTCCCATCACACATGTCAATAGATGCTCTTAATATCAATCTTCGGAAGGAAACTGGTATTGCGACTATTTGCAAAGTTTGTACGAGTTTCCAGGAACAAAGAAGTTAGCAAGTACTTCCAATTTTAAAATCCACATACACCAGAATCATATCAGCAAATAATCATGACTTAACATCCAGCAAACATATGACTTATCGTTCCCTTGATGCTCTTGCACCGTCATCGTAGGTAACACTACAACCAGATACCGAATGACGATGAGTAATCTCAAGACTCCATAAAATTAAGCATATCCCACACTCAAGTAGATAACAAATGCATAATAACCACAAAACAGATTCAGAACATTTCTTACCGAAAGCAGCACCACGGATAGACTGATCGGAAAAAGTTGATGAGTCGCTTGGACCAATGAAATTAGGGTTTACGGAAAAAGTGGATGATTCGCCATCAAATAATCATGACTTAACCTCCCATGGCAGTTTCTATCTAATCTAGCTAGTGAGAAAAAGGTGAGAATAATCGATTAGTGATGTAGGTGTCATTTTGAAATGGGCTGGGCTATTAAGCTCACAATAATGGGCTGAACATTTGATTTTAACTTATTAATTTATCAAATATGGGCTATCAAGTCCTCAAGTTGTTTAATGAATATGGGCACGTCATAATGCACATTTTAGGCCCAGAGATCAATATATTAATTATTTTGACACGGATTCAGAAATAGAATATTTCTATTTTTATTTCCGTCTCTAATCCGTGTATAAATTAATTTTATTTTGAAATAAAGATAGAAGCCTCGAAGGGGTTCCTAATTCTCATAATTTTGACACGGATTCAGAAACAGAATATATCCGTTTTTATTTCAGTCTCTAGTCTAAATTAATTTTATTTTGAAATAACAATAGAAGCTGTCTCGAAAGTGGTTACTAAGTTTGACACGGATTCAGAAACAGAAATTTCCATTTTTATTTCCGTATCTAATCCGTGTTTAAATAAAAATATTAATTTTGTGTTGAAAAAAAATAGAAATTCTGTCGAAAGCGATTCGTAATTCTCATAATTTTGACACGGATTCAGAAACAGAATATTTCGGATTCTTTTTCCGTCTCTAATCCGTGTCTAAATTAATTTTATTTTGAAATAAAAATAGAAGCTGTCTCGAAAGTGGTTACTAATTCTCGTAATTTGACACGAATTCAGAAACAGAATATTTCCGTTTTTATTTCTGTATCTAATCCGTGTCTAAATAAAAATATTAATTTCGTGTTGAAATAAAAATAGAAACTGTGTCGAAAGCATTCAGAACAGAAACATTGCTGTTTTTATTTCCGTATCTAATCCGTGTCTAAATAAAAATATTGATTTATTTGAAATAAAAATTGAAAACCGTGAGAGAATTCGTTTCTAATACTCATAATTTAGACACAGAACGAATTCCGTATCTATATTTCTTGTCTGATGCTATGTTTTCTTGTAGTGAACCTCATCCATTTCTTCATAGAGGCAATGACTGGGCTGTTGGACGATTCCATGTGTTTAAATTGAATAGGGTTTAGGGTTTAAAATTGAATAGCTCATCGATAGAATTAGCATAGCGAAAGGTATTTATTTATAGTGGAAAAGGCAACTATATTATTATAGTTCGAGTGAGGAGATTCATCCAATCATTGATGGATAAGAACAACGCTTGTTTGTGTGCCACGAGGAGTTTAATGGCTTTTCATGCCCTGCTGCATGGCATGGCAGCCGATATTGAACTTTGTCGCGAAAAGTTTTAAGACAAAACATCTAAGCGTGCGAAAACTTGGTAAACACATGGCATGACGCTACATACTACTCACCAAGGCAAGGATGCCGACTGCTTATTGCTTCTATATGTGATCGATCCGAGCAAGGAATATGGTGTAATGCTAAAATAGGATAAACATTCAATTTTATATATAGAGTAGTGTATTGTAAAGGTTGCTGCTGCATGGGCAGGAGGTTTCCAGATGATTTGAGTTTCTTAGTCGACACAAAATAATAATATCGACTAAATGTTGGTGTGGCAGCGGACCCGATCGAGTAATACTGCGGCTAATATTTGAACTGTTTAAAGTTAAAAGTGAATACCTAGATTTAACGTGGAAAACCCCCAAACAAATCGGGGTAAAAACCACAGGAAAGGAAGAAGAATCCACTATAGAGAAAATTAGGAGTTACAACCTCTCAATTTATAAAAGATAAAACCCTCAATAACTTTCTTTATAGTCGGAGAAAATACCGATAAACTCTATATTATTTTGCCCCTCTATCTCTCACTTTCTATTTCTTCTGTGGGATAATTTTCGTTTGATGATGCATAGCCTATTTATAGGCAAGAGTAGAAATGTGAACAAACTAAAAAAAACAGCTCACGTTTGAAAAGAAAATTCCCACGTGAAAAACTTTTTGTTTCTTTTTTACTTTTCAAAGCAGCAATATGTCGACAATCTCACACTTGAAGATTTGATTGAGGACCAATCGGATCTTCACACCAATCTTTCTTCCTTGCCTTTCATGTTGCTTACGTCTCCGCTAGGCCACTCGAGGAACGACACCAAATGAACTTGTCAGTGTTGACCGCCTTCATCAAAAAATCTGCTAGATTGCCTTTGGTAAGAATCTTCAACATATCTACCGTGCCCTCACGAACGAAGTGATACTGGACTCATATGTGCTTTGACCTAGAATGATAAGCTGGATTCCTTGCGAGAAGCAAGGCATTCTGACTGTCGCAGAACAGAGGAATATTTTCTTGTTCGTGCCCGAGTTCCTCCATGATCATTTTTAACCATCCCGCCTCTTTACTTGCATGCGTAGCTGCAACATATTCAGCTTCAGTTGTTGACGTTGCGACAACGGACTGAAGTTTCGATATCCAGCTTATGGCTCCACCAGTAAGAGTGAACACATATCCCGTGGTTAATTTGCTCTCAAGATCACCTGCATAATCTGAGTAAACATACCCTCTGACAGTAAAGTCTGCTCCTCCATAATATAATGCAACATCTGAGGTTCCTCTGATATATCATAGGATCCTCTTCACCGTGCTCCAATGCTCTTTGCCCGGATTCACCATGTACCGACTCACTACTCCCACTGCATGTGCAATGTCTGGCCGTGTACAAATCATCGCGAACATATGACTTACCATCGTTGATGCATACTCGAGACATCTCTATCCTTCCCTCTTCGCTGCTAGGACTCATACTGGAGGATAACCTGAAATTAACAGCAGGTGGGGACTTGCATTCTTGCATATTGAAGCGTCGCAAGACCTTTCTCAGATAGTTCTTCTAGGAGAGCCAAATCTTCGTAAATAGCGAGCACTCCTGGAATGTTCGCCAAAAAGCTCCTTCAAATGAAGCAAAATGGCGCCCACTTCCATTTCCGAGTGAGTGCGCTGTAACCCATTGCTTATGGAAAGAAGTATATAGCCTTTGACCTTCGGCTCGTCCATCTGCCATTTGGCATACGCAGCCCAGTCTTCGTCACTCGCATCAGTCCCTAGGACTTGCGGTACGGGGGAATCGAGGACATAAGTCAGCGACTCCATACCTAGGACTATCCTCAGGTTACGGAGCCAGTCCACGTAGTTTGATCCCACCAAACAGTTTCTCTCAAGCAGCATAGTAATTATGTTCGTCATCGCAGTAAATAGGAAGAAACGTAAAGCTGTAGAAAATAAAGATCTAATTAGGTTTCAGGGCGATAAAGTCGGCGACGCTCGTGGGTGCCGTTCAAACTAAGAAGACGAAATCTCCCGTTAGTTGGAAGCGATGCAAGGTTAGTACTTTCTATTATTTGCAAAGTTGTTTCTAATTATACTAAACGTCGGCTATTAATTTATTTATTATTGTTAACTAGTGTCCTCAACAACCGAAGACAAGTGAATTGTGTGGCTTCTACGTGATGCGGTACATGTACGACATCTTCAGAACTATCGGAGAAGGCCACAACTTAACCACGGTATATATAAAAATAAAACCACCTTCTTTATTGATTAAGTTTGGTATGAAGTGTTGTATGCTTATCGTACTTCTTGTTGATATTCTTTACGTAATACCCGAGTCCCGTAAGTGAGTCGGCCAATAAATATACATACATAATTTACGTGACTGCATGAGACGTGTTTTCCGATTTTATGTGTTTATATGATTTTAAATTAAATGCTATTGGGGTTACTAACCAAGTAGAAGAATTACTTGAAATTAGGTTAGTTGTTGATGTTAGGGTTTTTAATACATAACATGCTAACCTAGAAAATTTAATTTAGATTAGTAAGTTGTAATACCACGTTTTGGAGAGCACGAATTGGTATGAATAATTTCAACACACATCTCGAAATCCTTAAAAGTCCGAAATTATGAAGCTCAAATTAAAGATGTCGAAATTTTGAAAACTCAAGAACTCGAAATAGTTAAAGCTCGAGATTAAATGAAGAGATAAACATGAATTACTTAGTTGGGAAGAATTTGCTAGGTGTTGATGTCATTTGCCTCATCATACACGTTATCTTAGGGATAAGATAAGAATTATATAGTACACTCTAACTCATTTGGTAAAAGAACGCTCGAAGCATCCAAATAGGGAGGAAAAGGGCTGACCAAGAACGAGCTGAAATCTGAGGAAGGTATAATTCTTTTGCCATGAGTTGTGACAATAATTAAGTTATAGCATACTCTAAGGGTCATAAACACAAAAATATCGATTACTAGGGTTATATGGATTTTAGGGTTTCTAACCAAATTATACTGACGGGATTATTAGAACTTTTGTGTGTAGTATCTGGAAAGGTTAGCAAGTTAAGAGTTCAATTTATGAAGAAGTAAGTAGCTGGAGAAAAGCTCGATCGAAATTTCAGAAGATTTATCGAGTGGTGATATAAGCTGTTTAGATTAAAAACTCGAAGTCATGAATAGTTGTGTAGGAATAATGTCGAGACATTCATAAGGATTTAAGAATGTCGAAATTCCTGTTGGTAAAATCTCGAGCCATCTCAAACCATACCAAGATTTATTTGCCATGTTGAAATCCACCTTGATATAAATCTCGAAATGATTGGTAAAATGTCGAAATAGTTAAGGTTGGGAAATGTCGAAATGTTTGAGTGTGTCATGTCGAGATTTACTCTAATAATTAACTTCATATATTGTAAAAACAGCTCGACATATATATAAGAACTCGAAGTTTATTTTATGATCTATAGTGGTCAAACTCGAGATAATCTCGAGATGAAAGTCGAAATACATGTCGAGGGTTGTATAGTTTAAATTATGATTCATTCTAGAATAACATACCGAGATTTATATTAATAACATTGTATATGATACCTCGACTTAATATTGTCTCGACATTTGTTATAACATCTCGACTTGGCTCGTAATGTCGACATGTACATTTCAAAATCCTTGAAAAGTATTTAGTTAACAGACCTCTCGACATTTAATTAGTAATGTCGACATTTATCTCGAGATCTAGCATTATTTCAGTGTCGAGATTTACCTTATATCATATATTAAGATTTTATATTGCTTAGTATGTGTAATATCAAGAATTACCATGAGAATGTCTAAGTCATGTCGAGGTTAATTTAAAATTTCGTTTCGTAATTTATAAGTCAAAACTAGGGTTTTCTAAATTAAGCCAAGTTCGTGAAATTATAACTAGACTAGCAAACCCTAATCTTATATGTTTCTATACTTAGGGTTCAAAGGTTAGCGACATACAGTACGATAAGATTAAATAAGCTAAGGATACCAGGTAAGTGGAAGTCCCAACTACAACACATAATTGTATGTGCATGAAATTATGTGTTATTTGTTCCTATGATTTTATGTGACTTCCTACGTGAGTTATTTGAGTTATATGACACGCATGATTTAATTACATGATATAATGGCATGACACGCATATTCATGACATGAGCATATGCACGCACGTTAGTACAAAAGGCATGAAATAAGAGCGTGCGTAATATACGATCGCCTGAGAGCGATAAAGATTCGCCGATATGGGCGTCTGATGTCGACTCACAGTTGAGTCACGGCTCTTCTATGCTACCATGGTGACGTCGTATGGCGCTACCGTTATGACATGACATGTACAAGGCAAGACATGATTTTAGGGCTAATACCCTCATGGCGGGTCGTGAAACCTGGAGGGTGCGAGCTGAGGGAGTAAGCGACACCGAGGGTACCTCTGGTGTCGACTACCTCAGATTAGGCTACCAGTGTGAAGCATCCGCGTGGCGTATGAAACCACCTTGGGACAGAAAAGGCGCCCTAGGGTTAGCCTCCCTTGAGTGGGTATTGCCACTTATATTTATTTATCCCTAGTGGATTCGAGCTCCATGATGGTGCATAGCAAGATAGCCGAGGGCCCTATATGACAAGACAAGACAAGGAAAAATGTGAGGTCTAGGAAGCATTGGCGCGGATGCCTTTGCGAATTTAGGACACGTGCACGGCATGCATGGCTTTCACTTACTGAGCTTTATAAGCTCATTCCATAAATTTATGTGTTGTAGGTTCACGAGATCACGGTACGCGATTTTACGGTGGTGAGGCCTATTTTGAAGCTTTCGGAGGACTTTTGAGGTGGCAGTGTGTACATGAATGCGACCTGAGTGGCAGGCCGATAGGTTATTTTGGACACGCATGTGCACTCTACCTTGTATTTATGTCCTATGAATATTTTGTACTGTACAGAAGAATTTCCTTTATATAAAAGGAAAAATTTTGTATGCATTTTCGTATATAGATTTTATTTATATCACATGCAGTCACATAAATTAGTAGTAAGAATGGGCGGTAGGAGTCAGGGGCGCCGCAGGTGGTATCATAGCCAGGTTACAAGTTCTGTAGACTGTCCATGTACACACACTCAAAAGCACGGAAGCGGCCTTGCTAGTAAGTTTTATGTTTCTATGAATGTTGTATGTGCGTAATTTATTGGCCATAGGGACTATTAGGGTATCAGGACAAGAATGGGTAGAACGAGAAGTGAGGGTAGCGGAAGCGTTAGTAAAGGCAAGGAACCCGAAACACAAACCGATAATCGCGACACGGCGATTATTCAGTTGACGGAACTAGTTCGCCAACAGTCTACCCAAATACAAGAATTAATTCAGCAACGCAACACGGGCGGGCAATCAAGTGGTGGACTTTCTCAAGCAGAGAGGGTGGAAATAGTGGGGGAAAGATTCCGCAAACTCAATCCCCCGACTTTTGAAGATGCTGTCGACCCTACTGCGGCTGAAGACTGGCTCCGAACACTGGGAAGTATGTTCCAGTATAGTAGGATTCCAGAAGATGAAAAGGTCTTATGTGCTGCCTTCCTGCTGAGGGGAAGTGCAGGCCACTGGTGGGATACTATTCTCGCCTTCGAAGACCCTATTATGATGACGTGGGAACGATTCAAGGAGCTCTTTAGGAGCAAATATTTTACCGCCCCAGTACGAGCCCAAAGAATGAATGAATTCATCAACCTACGACAAGGCCCGATGATCGTGGCAGAATACATCAGAAAGTTTGAGCAATTGTCCCGATTCGCTGCTCACATGGTGAGCACATATGCATTGAAGGTGGAGCGCTTTCTGGAAGGCCTGAAGCCGGAATTATATAGAGACGTGAACATGGCCGGATCCCAAGGAGCTACTTACGCGCAGGTGGCTGAACGCGCGCTAATGGCTGAACAAGCGGAACTTCGAATTATGCGAGCCCATGAAGCGAAGAGAAAATTTATTCAAGGGCCGAGATGGAGTGGAGGTAGCCCTAAGAAACCCTTTAACCCTAGGAATGTCCGACCTAATTTCCAGAATCGACCCGGACCTCCACCACCCTTCAGTCCTAATCAGGGAAGACCACCAATGAGCATACCCCCATGTCCCCGGTGCACACGTCGACATCTGGGAGTGTGCTATTCTCAGAATGCAGTCTGTTATAAGTGCGGCAAGACAGGCCATTTCTTCAAGGCATGCACGGAAGTGGCATCTGGAAGTCAAGCCCCTGTTCAAACTAGGCCACCTATGGTACCTGCTAGAGTCTACACGTTGACTTCTGAAGAGGCAGAGAACAACCCGTCTGTGGTGGCAGGTACTCTCCTTATCCATTCAACCCCGACATGCATATTAGTTGATTCAGGAGCCACGCATTCATTTGCATCTACTAACTACGTGGCGAGACTCGGGATTACGCCTAACCTAGTTAGCTATGAATACAACGTTACCATTCCTCACGGAACCTCTACGAGAACCAACCAGATATTACGAGATAGCCCCGTACTAGTGAATAATAGGACTTTACCCGTTGACCTGATAGTCATTCCAATTAACGAGTATGAAGTAATCCTTGGAATGGACTGGCTATCGAAATACGGAGCAGTTATTGACTGTAACCGTAAGCAAGTAACCTTTGACCCAGAAGACACCGAACCATTCACGTTCACGGGAACTAGCAAGAGTAATAAGATTCCCAAGATTTCGGCAATGAAGGCCCATCGTTTGCTTAAGATAGGATGCGAAGCTTATCTAATATTTGCGGTAACATCCGAAGAACGGTTACCCCCGAAGTTAGAAGAAGTCCCAATAGTACAAGACTTTCCCGATGTATTCCCTGAAGACTTACCCGGACTTCCGCCGGATCGTGAAATTCAATTCACGATTGACCTAGTGCCAGGAGCTGCACCGATTTCTAAGGCACCGTATCGACTCGCTCCAGCGGAGATGAAGGAATTGAGGGAGCAACTGGATGAACTATTGCAAAAAGGGTTCATTCAGCCGAGCTTCTCACCTTGGGGAGCACCGGTTCTGTTCGTTAAGAAGAAGGATGGGTCGATGCGGCTATGCATCGATTATAGGGAGCTGAACAAAATTACGATCAAGAACAAATACCCTCTCCCTCGAATTGATGACTTATTCGACCAATTACAAGGCGCAACCGTCTTTTCGAAGATAGACCTGAGGTCAGGATATCACCAATTGAAGATTCGAGAAGAGGATATTCCGAAGACAACTTTAAGTATCCGCTACGGGCACTACGAGTTCCTAGTCATGCCTTTTGGACTGACTAATGCACCAGCAGCATTCATGGACCTGATGAACCGGGTATTCAAGCCATTCTTAGATAAATGTGTTATCGTATTCATCGATGACATTCTTATCTATTCGAAGACCAAGGAGGAGCATGAACAACACCTAAAGATTGTACTGGAAATATTGCGAGAAAAGCAGCTGTATGCAAAATTCAAGAAATGCGAATTCTGGCTCAATCAAGTCGCATTTCTTGGACATGTTATCTCGGGAGATGGAATTTCTATTGATCCCAGCAAGATCGAGGCTATTAACAATTGGCCTCAACCGACGAATGTCAAAGAAATACGAAGTTTTCTCGGACTAGCCGGGTATTATCGGAAATTCATCAAAGATTTCTCCAAAATTGCATCAACCCTGACGAAGCTAACGAAGAAGAATACTCCATTCAAATGGGACGATGCTTGCGAGCAGAGCTTCCAAGAATTGAAGAAACGACTTACTTCAGCCCCACTATTAACGATTCCTACGGGTACTGGGGGATTTTCCGTATATAGCGATGCATCAAAGAACGGCTAGGGATGCGTTCTAATGCAAAATGGAAACGTAGTTGCATATGCTTCCCGACAGCTAAAGGATTATGAGAAGAACTACCCGACTCCCGACCTAGAACTTGCCGCCGTAGTTTTTGCTCTCAAGATCTGGAGGCATTACTTATACGGCGAGCGATGCGAGATTTTCACGGATCACAAGAGTCTCAAATACTTCTTCACTCAGAAGGAGTTAAATATGAGACAACGACGGTGGCTCGAGTTAGTCAAGGACTATGACTGCGTGATTAGCTACCATCCGGGGAAAGCAAATGTTGTATCTGATGCACTAAGCCGCAAGACTGTGAATACGGAGTTACAGAAGCTCGAAGTAGAAGTGATACCAATGGGCGAAATCGAAGCGAGATTAGCGGCGTTAACACTTCGACCTACACTAATGGAGCTGATTACGAAGGCCGAGGAGAATGATGAGTTATATCTAAAAATCAAAGAAGCACCAATGGAACAAAGGTCAGCAGACTTCACTATACGAGACGACGGGAGCTTATACTACAGGAGTCGTTTATATGTTCCTAACGATGCTGAACTACGCAAGACTGTCATGACGGAAGCCCACACTACCGTATACTCTATTTACCCAGGAGCGACGAAGATGTATAGGGATCTACGAGCCAACTATTGGTGGCCAGGGATGAAAAGAGAAATCGCAACTTTTGTGAGCCAATGCTTAACGTGTCAGCAAATCAAGGCAGAGCATCAACGACCGGCAGGAACCTTGCAATCCCTGCCAGTACCTGAATGGAAGTGGGATCACATTACGATGGACTTCGTGGTTGGCTTGCCTAAGACTGTCAAAGGCCACGACGCTATATGGGTCATCGTTGTTCGACTGACCAAGTTCGCTCACTTTCTGCCTATCAGCTCAACATTTTCGATAGAAAGATATGCAGAATTATATATTCAAGAAATAGTACGCATTCACGGAGTTCCAGTTTCAATCGTTTCTGATCGTGATTCAAGATTCTTATCCAAGTTCTGGATGAGTTTGCAGAAGGCCATGGGAACCAAGTTATCCTTCAGTACTGCCTATCATCCTCAGACAGACGGGCAGTCTGAACGAACTATCCAGACATTGGAAGATATGCTAAGAGCCTGTGTGCTCGATTTTAAAGGAAATTGGAGCAGATATCTTCCGTTGATTGAATTCTCCTCTAACAACAGCTTCCACGCAACAATCGGAATGGCTCCATATGAAGCGTTATACGGACGCAAATGCAGATCTCCAATTCACTGGGATAAAGTCGGAGAACGAGCAATATTAGGCCTGATTTGGTACAAGAAATGACAGAAGCCATTGCTCAAATACGGGAACGGATGAAAACGGCCCAAAGTAGACAGAAAAGCTACGCAGACCAAAAACGTAGACCACTGGAGTTCCAAGCAGATGACCTTGTATTCTTGAAGATATCCCCAATGAAAGGCGTGAAACGATTTGGAAAGAAAGGTAAGCTAAGTCCGCGTTTACATAGGACCGTTCCGAATACTCAGAAAAGTTGGCGAAGTTGCTTATCAACTGGAACTACCAAATTCGCTAGCTCAAGTACATGATATTTTTCATGTATCGACGTTACGAAAATACGTCGCAGACCCAAGCCATGTGCTGAATACTGAAAATCTTCAGCAACAGCTCAAGCCAGATTTGAGCTACGAGGAGAAACCAGTGGAAATCCTTATGTATGACATGAAACGATTACGGAATAAAGAAATTCCGTTAGTCAAAGTATTATGGCAGAATCAGTCCACCGAAGAAGCTACGTGGGAACGGGAGGATGACATGAGAAACCACTACCCTGAGCTATTTCTCCCAGCCTGATTTCGGGGGCGAAATCCCTTTTAAGGGGGGAGGATGTAATACCCGAGTCCCGTAAGTGAGTCGGCCAATAAATATACATACATATTATATGATTTACGTGACTTCATGTGACGTGTTTTCCGATTTTATGTGTTTATATGATTTTAAATTAAATGCTATTGGGGTTACTAACCAAGTAGAAGAATTACTTGAAATTAGGTTAGTTGTTGATGTTAGGGTTTTTAATACATAACATGCTAACCTAGAAAATTTAATTTAGATTAGTAAGTTGTAATACCACGTTTTGGAGAGCACGAATTGGTATGAATAATTTCAACACACATCTCGAAATCCTTCAAGTCCGAAATTATGAAGCTCAAATTAAAGATGTCGAAATTTTGAAAACTCAAGAACTCGAAATAGTTAAAGCTCGAGATTAAATGAAGAGATAAACATGAATTACTTAGTTGGGAAGAATTTGCTAGGTGTTGATGTCATTTGCCTCATCATACACGTTATCTTAGGGATAAAATAAGAATTATATAGTACACTCTAACTCATTTGGTAAAAGAACGCTCGAAGCATCCAAATAGGGAGGAAAAGGGCTGACCAAGAACGAGCTGAAATCTGAGGAAGGTATAATTCTTTTGCCATGAGTTGTTCTCTAAGGGTCATAAGCACAAAAATATCGATTACTAGGGTTATATGGATTTTAGGGTCTCTAACCTAAATTATACTGACGGGATTATTAGAACTTTTGTGTGTAGTATCTAGAAAGGTTAGCAAGTTAAGAGTTCAATTTATGAAGAAGTAGCTGGAGAAAAGCTCGATCGAAATTTCAGAAGATTTATCGAGTGGTGATATAAGCTTTTTAGATTAAAAACCTCGAAGTCATGAATAGTTGTGTAGGAATAATGTCGAGGAATGTCGAAATTCCTGTTGGTAAAATCTCGAGCCATCTCAAACCATACCAAGATTTATTTGCCATGTTGAAATCCACCTTGATATAAATCTCGAAATGATTGGTAAAATGTCGAAATAGTTAAGGTTGGGAAATGTCGAAATGTTTGAGTGTGTCATGTCGAGATTTACTCTAATAATTAACTTCATATATTGTAAAAACAGCTCGACATATATATAAGAACTCGAAGTTTATTTTATGATCTATAGTGGTCAAACTCGAGATAATCTCGAGATGAAAGTCGAAATACATGTCGAGGGTTGTATAGTTTAAATTATGATTCATTCTAGAATAACATACCGAGATTTATATTAATAACATTGTATATGATACCTCGACTTAATATTGTCTCGACATTTGTTATAACATCTCGACGTGGCTCGTAATGTCGACATGTACATTTCAAAATCCTTGAACAGTATTTAGTTAACATACCTCTCGACATTTAATTAATAATGTCGACATTTATCTCGAGATCTAGCATCATTTCAGTGTCGAGATTTACCTTATATCATATATTAAGATTTTATATTGCTTAGTATGTGTAATATCGAGAATTACCATGAAAATGTCTAAGTGATGTCGAGGTTAATTTAAAATTTCGTTTCGTAATTTATAAGTCAAAACTAGGGTTTTCTAAATTAAGCCAAGTTCGTGAAATTATAACTAGACTAATAAACCCTAATCTTATATGTTTCTATACTTAGGGTTCGAAGGTTAGCGACATACAGTACGATAAGATTAAATAAGCTAAGGATACCAGGTAAGTGGAAGTCCCAACTACAACACATAATTGTATGTGCATGAAATTATGTGTTATTTGTTCCTATGATTTTATGTGACTTCCTACGTGAGTTATTTGAGTTATATGACACGCATGATTTAATTACATGATATAATGGCATGACACGCATATTCATGACATGAGCATATGCACGCACGTTTAGTACAAAAGGCATGAAATAAGAGCGTGCGTAATATACGATCGCCTGAGAGCGATAAAGATTCGCCGATATGGGCGTCTGATGTCGACTCACAGTTGAGTCACGGCTCTTCTATGCTACCATGGTGACGTTGTATGGCGCTACCGTTATGACATGACATGTACAAGGCAAGACATGATTTTAGGGCTAATGCCCTCATGGCGGGTCGTGAAACCTGGAGGGTGCGAGCTGAGGGAGTAAGCGACACCGAGGGTACCTCTGGTGTTGACTACCTCAGATTAGGCTACCAGTGTGAAGCATCCGCGTGGCGTATGAAACCACCTTGGGACAGAAAAGGCGCCCTAGGGTTAGCCTCCCGTGAGTGGGTATTGCCACTTATATTTATTTATCCCTAGTGGATTCGAGCTCCATGATGGTGCATAGCAAGATAGCCGATGGCCCTATATGACAAGACAAGACAAGGAAAAATATGAGGTCTAGGAAGCATTGGCGCGGATGCCTTGGCGAATTTAGGACACGTGCACGGCATGCATGGCTTTCACTTACTGAGCTTTATAAGCTCATTCCATAAATTTATGTGTTGTAGGTTCACGAGATCACGGTACGTGATTTTACGGTGGTGAGGCCTATTTTGAAGCTTCCGGAGGACTTTTGAGGTGGCAGTGTGTACATGGATGCTACCTGAGTGGCGGGCCGATAGGTTATTTTGGACACGCATGCGCACTCTACCTTGTATTTATGTCCTAGGAATATTTGTACTGTACAGAAGAATTTCCTTTATATAAAAGGAAAAATTTTGTATGCATTTTCGTATATAGATTTTATTTATATCACATGCAGTCACATAAATTAGTAGTAAGAATGGGCTGTAGGAGTCAGGAGCGCCGCACTTTAGATGCTACAAGGCTTCAATTACGATTGGGATGCGATAGAAGAAGTACGTGAGCTGTGGTCAGAATATTTTCGTACCGTATGTCTTGTTGAGTGATTGTTTTGGAATTTTATTAGCGTGGACTTGCTTATGTAGATTTTATTTGATCGAGGATGATAATTGTGATCAACTTGATTTTTCAATGAAATTGTTTGATCTTTGATGCTTTAGTGGTTTTGATTTGTATTTGGGAAATTTGTTGGCATGGTTTATTGATTGATAGGGATTTTACAAAAAAAAAGTAAAATATTAAAAAAAAAACGGCTGCGACGGTCGTCAAGGCAACCGTCGCGTAAAGACTATTACGCGACGGTTGTTGGAAACGACCGTCGTGTAAAGACTATTGTTACGCGACGGTTGTCTGAACGACCGTCGCGTATTGTACACCTCACGCGACGGTTTCTTGTAGACAACCGTCGCGTATAATGTGACATGCGCGACGGTTTTTCTAATAACCATCGCGTAACGTTGCCTATACACGACGATTAACAACCGTCGCTAACGTACAGACTATACGCGACTGTGCTGTAGCCGACGACGCAGAACCGTCGCGTATGGTCAATAACGACCGTCGCATATCTACTACTATGTACTAGTGCAAATAGACAGATCAGCGATACCAACAAGACAAGTGAAGCCCTCGATGACTCAGGTGCTACGTTTGTGTTGTGTATGATCGAGGTTTATATAGGCAATGACGTGGGCTGGACTTTCCATTAAAATAAGCCTTTTGAGTTGGGTCCCAAACGAGCCAACATCTTTATATTTCTTTTTCTACTATGGATTGTAGATTATTTGCTATCAACCTACATAAATCAACTAGAAACTCAATTTTTTCTCGACGCAGTTTACCATCCATATATATATATATATATATATATATATATATATACACGCATCAAATAAGTAATGATAAGGTCAGATAAGATAGCAAGCGATTCATTAATAACAATCCGTTCGATTCGTTTCATGATCAGCTACTGATGAGATGAGGGAGAGAACCACATAGGTGCAGGCACCATCCTCTTGTACGTTTCCGCTTCGCACGGATAATAGCAAGAGGAGAAAGTGGCGTCCTCGTAGTTATATACGCCATTGTCGTGTCCACCATATTCATTACCACGCCCCCCGTGCTTAGGATCGTCTTGAGGTTCGGAATCGGTAAAGTAGATCGAGTTGGGCTTCAACGACCCATGACCAGATGATTCTTCTGCGCCCACCTTCACCGCAAAGGAATGATTCTTCCCAACAAAGAACGCCAACCCATCCAACGTACGATCCATGTACACGAGCTCTCTCTTCTCGACGTCGAACATATGGACATCAAACGCCAGCGTCTGCAGAGGACAATTGTCGTTGAACTCTTCC
This sequence comes from Craterostigma plantagineum, assembly GCA_027422505.1. NCBI lineage: Eukaryota > Viridiplantae > Streptophyta > Magnoliopsida > Lamiales > Linderniaceae > Craterostigma > Craterostigma plantagineum. The sequence continues at coordinate 3,322,949 of JAPQWV010000048.1, forward strand.
ATGCCCTCGTCGTCCAAATATACGCCATCGAGCAGTCTAATCTTATGCCGCAGCACAAGAAACAGCTGCTGCTCGGCCACCACAAGATACCTCTCCCGATATCTGCACAGACCCTTTAGGTAGAACTCTCTCTCGCAACGTCGCGGCCACGGGTAGTTACGATCGGGTCGACGAAAGTAGTCGGTGATGGAAATAGGCATGTCGCCGGCCATCATAGCCGTAGAGTCCCAAGCTTGAAGCTCCGCGCAGGGCCCGTTCGCCATGCAGAAGAAGAGCTTCTCTCTCGCAGAATACGCTACGTCTTCGTAAGATCCCGATAATTCCCTTTGATTAGAGCTGAGTGGATACCACTTGGCTTCCATGCCCAGTGCTGGATGGCAGCAGGCAAGTTTGTTATCTGCTCCATAGAGCATCATGGCAACGCAGCTCACATCTTTCTCCGGTTCAGAGGACGAGAGGATCACTTTCTTTACTATGCACTCTTCTGGCTCATTGAAGTCGATGGGGCCGGGCGTTCCTCGGAGGGGTAGCGTTTCCATCGTAGGAAGCTTCAAGAGACAGCGAGATATGGGATTGTAGAGGAAAAGATCCTTGGTCGAGGAATCGAACAGAGCCAACCAACCGTGAGATGAACCCTTGAACGCATCTCCTGGTCTGTTGTGCAGTTGGAGATGCGCGCCGTTATCATCTGCTTCGAAGCTGAGGACTTTGGTGTCTCTTAAGCTGTAGAACTTGTAAACGACCTTGGAAACGATGCGTTTGTGTTCGTCGTCGTCGTCCTCAACGATCTCTTTATTTTCTAAGCTTATTTCTGGAGCCAGCATCAGCCATGGCGAGATCTGCGAAGTTGACAGCAGATTCGTGTCAAAGATTATTTGCATACGACGGCGTTCGAAGCAATTGATACTCGATGATCGTCGTTGTGAAATTAATGACGGCGACAAATAGGGCTTTTCGGGAAAGACGAGGGAGTACAAGCACTTGACGAGTGAAAACTTATGTGAGAGCGATTTGGGAGAGTAACATCGCCTTTGGAAAATGGAAGAAGCCGACATCCTGATTTAGGTTTTCCAAAATCTACGCAAGTCTGTTCTATATATATATATATATATATATATATTCGTATAGATATCGTTACGAATAAGGCGGACGTATACGCATGATTGTTTGAAATAGTTTAGATAAAAAGAAAAATTAAACTTCATATGATTGTTTGAAAAAGTCTAGTACTTTAATTTTTAATATACCAACATTATAGCATGTTTCATCGGGATAGGAAACATACGTTTTCAATGTGCCAACTGCCAAATTATAGATAAGTTAGGATTGGTTGTTTCATGTCTCCCTCGTGTTGGCATTCTTTTGTTGTAAATAGGAACGACTCCCTCATTTTGTTTTAAATCGTCCATTGGCAATTCCATTCTTCAAAAATACGTACTGGTGAGAAATATATAATTGGGAAAAGGTCTAAGTGGAGGGCGAAAGAATAGCATAAAATGTATATATACAATATGGCATAATCCTAAGAGTAAACTGCACGACATATAAGCCTCTATATATAATATCGATTATAGGCCCTACACTACACTAACCCTAGCTAAGAAAACAGCCGTCAACCTTAAACCCCCCAACCAGAACATGGCTCGTTCTTCTTCGTTGTTCACATATCTACGAAAACCTCGGCAAGCGCCACTTCTTTCTTCGTACATCGCCAGAAAAATAGAGCCATCAACAGTATTTCCACGAAGATTATTAGCTTCTTCTTGTACGACGTCGTCTGATAATCCGGCGATGCAAGTGAAGGAACTTACTAAGGCTGATTACAGTTCCTCTTCTCTCTCAACAATAAATCTGATCCATGGCTGATGCTAACTCCTGAGATTAAGCTATCGTCAGGCGCCAACACGGTTTTCAAGTTCTACTCGTTGGCCGAGGGCAAAGTCATATCTATCGATCGAAAAAACCTGAAATTCCAACTAGGGCATAAGTCCCAAAACGTTAACTTGAGGTGCAAGGGTTCTTCTCATGGGTGGCTCGTACTCTTCGATACCTACAGCTCTGACTTGTTTCTGTACAATCCGCTCTCTAATCATCACCTTAAACTGCCAAACATCCGAAAATTAGAGGCGATCCGCGGCGACGACCTGAAAGCAGGGTATGGTTGTGTTAATAAGGTGATCATCTCAAGCTCCGTTCCCGAGGAAGACCCAAGTTGCCGCGCTCTGATGCTCTACGGACGAAACAATAACATGGCATTCTGTTGTCCGAACGACACCAACAACAATTGGATCGAGACGTATCAGCGCTACGACGACGTCGTTTGCGCGGGAGATTACGGTAAGGCGCTCTTCTTCGGCGTCAACGATTCGCATCTTCCCGAATTCGAGGCGTGGGATCTGAAAGACCTTTCCCGCCCGAGGCTGATTTCCCTGGAAGACCGTCTCGAGAAGGATACTGGGAAGACATTCCCGTGGAAAGGGTACGATCACCGTAAGCCATGGATGGGTCGCCAGGCGAACTTCCTCGTTTCTGCGAACGACTGTAATAATGATACGCCACAACGACAGCTATACTATGTGTGCTTGAACGGCGGTGATAGGGATATGAATGAGGATGGGGACTTCCATTTCCATGCTCACAAGTTCGACTTTGAAAGGGGAAAGTTGGTTCACATGGACCGTTCGCTTGACGGATTGGCCTTTTTTGTCGGTAGGAACCATTCGTTTGCATTGTCTGCTGATGATAGTGAGAATGTGAGGCCTAACTCGATTTACTTCGCCCACCCAAAAGACAGCTACACGGATTATGATCGATCACTCGGAAGGACGGAAATGAAGGCATACAGCTACGAGGAGGGCGCTTTCTCGCCTACCTTTTACACTGTTAGAGAGACTGGAGTGATTATACTTCATCCGCCGATGTGGTTCACTCCCACGGGTGCTTTGGTTGTCTAGTCCAGTTACTTTATTATGCGTTATCTGTACTCTTCTATAAACGACATTGGCTTAATTACCCACGTGGGTATAACCCATGTCCTATAATATTTTGACATGTGAACATGTATTTAATCTAACGTGCTTCTTGGTACCAAACATGGGCACGGTTGTGATTAAAGTGTCAAATGCTAGTGTGTTTACAAACTATCAATCAATTTTAATAAGTAATTAATTATTTTTAAACTTATCCCTTGAGCTAAAATAATATTTTTTAAACAACTTAAGTAATAATAAAAATGTTCAAAAAATAAAATTATTTGATAGATTTCACACACATATGGATGTGCTAAACATGTACGGAGAAAATGGTTTATGTTGCCAGTTTATTATATGTCCGTTCTACGTTATCTTGCACGAGGCCTAAAATCGGCGATTATGATGTGGACTGTCAATTTCGTCACATCTATTTTAATGTAATAAATATTTATTCAAATGCGTGTGTATAATCTATACATATTAAATACCCATGTTAATCTTAACTAAAAATGGAGAGGTAAAATAGTAATCAATTGAGGATAGAGGGTGGTTTTCCTTTAATTTTATTTTTTTAATAAAACTAAATTGCAGACCAATTTGCAGAAGTTTACAGTAAGCCATGAGCAGGCTCGTAGCTGAAGAAGTCGGGACATGACTCTTAGTATATATTTTTTTCAAATGAGATACGTAGGATAGCGTAAATGTAAACCTAATGTAACTTAAATAAAGAAATAAATTTTTTAGTTGAATTTTCTATAAATACTTAAACATTTATATAAATACTGTTCTCTTGAGAAGTTTTTATTTGGATTCGGTAATTAGGGTGATACTGACGTCTATTTTTTCTTAAAAAAGATAAAAGTAATATTCATTGTATGAGCTACAATTTTTAATAAAAAGTAAAACTTGTGTTTGCAATGTTTTGCATTATTTTCTATTTTGATGTTTTAATTGAAATCATGAACCAACTTACTATAATATATAAATATGTGTGTACAAAAAATATTGAGCCCCCTTATAAATTTGGGGCCGAGGCGACTGCCTCGTTGGCCTCATAGAAGCTACGGGCCTGGCCCTTGAGGCTTAAAAGTATAGAAGTACAGATAAGGAGAAATCTTATGATAATCACCTTTCTGTGAGCACCGTAAGATTTCTCTATAAACATAAAACTAACTAGTACCACAGATGAAAAGGATTCAAAGCAACCCATTCAATCGTGTCACCATACGCGCACACACGCTCGAGGAGAGAACTATCCGTAATAGGTTATTCCCATTCAAAGGTAATTTATCTTATTTTAGCATATCCGAAGAAATTTCTTTCTTTTGTTTCGTTTGTGTTGAAAACAGTGTATACTCTAAAGTAGAGTATCAATGTCAAAAAAATACTCTAAGAGCATCTCCAACGCAACGCATAAAAATACAGGTAATATTACACAATAATACAGTTGCTACTGTGATTTTATTCCAACCCATAAACTCTATTTTCTACACTAATTTTTACTCCAACCCATTAACTCTATTTTTATCTGATATATTTCACTTCAAAAAATAAAATTATCTGATATATTTCACACACATATGGGTGTGCTAAACATGTACGGAGAAAATGGTTTATGTTGCCAGATTATTATATGTCTGTTCTACGTTATCTTGCACGAGGCCTAATAAAAATCGGCGATTATGATGTGGACTGTCAATTCCGTCATATCTATTTTAATGTAGTAAATAATTATTCAAATGCGTGTGTATAATCTATACATATTAAATACCCATGTTAACCTTAACTAAAAATGGAGAGGTAAAATAGTAATCAATTGAGGATAGAGGGTGGTTTTCCTTTAATTTTATTGGTTTTTAATAAAACTAAATTGCAGAAGTTTATAGTAAGCCATGAGCAGGCTCGTAGCTGAAGAAGTCGGGACGTGACTCTTCTTAAATATTTTTTCAAATGAGATACGTAGTATAGCGTAATTTAAACCTAATGTAACTTAATAAAGTAACAAATTTTTTAGTTAAATTTTCAATAAATACTTAAACATTTATATAAATACTGTTCTCTTGAGAAATTTTGATTGGATTCCGTAATTAGGGTGATAATGACGTCTATTTTTCTTTTAAAAAAAAGATAAAAAGTAATATTCATTGTATGAGCTACAATTTTTAATAAAAAGTAAAACTTGTGTTTGCATTTTTAAGGCTCATTTATAACCAATGTTTTGCATTACTTTCTATTTTGATGTTTTAATTGAAATCATGAACCAACTTACTATAATATATAAATATGTGTGTACAAAAAATATTGAGTTCCCTTATAAAGTTGGGCCCGAGGCGACTGCCTTGTTGGCCTCATAGAAGCTACGGACCTGGCCCTTAAGGCTTAATAAAAAGTATAGAAGTATAGATAAGGAGAAATCTTATGATAATCACCTTTCTGTGAGCACATTAAGATTTCTCTATAAACATAAAACTAACTAGTACCACAGATGAAAAAGATTCGAAGCAACCCATTCAATCGTGTCACCATACGCGCACACACGCTCGAGGAGAGAATTATCCGTAATAGGTTATTCCCAATCAAAGGTAATTTATCTTATTTTAGCATATCCGAAGAAATTTCTTTCTTTTGTTTCGTTTGTGGTGAAAATAGTGTATACTCTAAAGTAGAATATCAATGTAAAAAAAAAATACTCTAATAGCGTAAACTATAGAGTCTCATTGGGGTAGGGACTTTTGGGAAATTCGGCCGTACCGAAATTCTGCCGAATATCCGTCGCGGAAATATAAACAGGAGAAAATAACAACACATATATTTAATGTGGAAAACTCTCTGTTAACAAATAGAGAAAAACTACTCGGGCAACAAGGCCGCAGAAAACCCACTATGTGAATATTACAATCACACAATTCTTCTACGATCGCCTACACCCAAAGCCCGACAGTAACAACCAGAAAGTAATTCTACCGGCTAGCCTAAACTCTCACCCAAAGGGAATTTTCCTAGAGTTAATTGTTAACACAAATAACTTTCTAATGTGTTGGTGTACCTATAATCCAAGGTATAGCCCTCCTTATATAGTAGAGAACCCTCATGCCTTCCTGTCGTTTCCAATGTGGGACAGTGACAAAGGCACAACTTGGGCCCAAGCCCAACAATCTCCACCTTGTGACTTAGTCCATCTTGACACCTTCACTTGGCGAAGATTCACATAGCTTCCGCTTCCATACTCCACCATAAAAGCATATCCACTTGGAATCACATCCAAGCATTTTTTTGGCCCATGTCGGTGACACGAAATTTCCACCACTTCGACACGAAATTTTCACCACACATCTTGCATCAACGCATGCCCGTGTATACACTGTGGACCACGCGCCCTCTCTCATGACACTTAGCGACATGCCATAAGGACGCCTTTGTCTCTCTCAGAAAAACTCATCCTTGGAGAGAGAGACAAAATTGGTGTCTTTCTCGGTATCTCCACTTATCGACTTGGAGCTGCTTGCCGAACCTGCTCCACCTTTCTAACAATTTCTTTTCACCTGCTCCAGCAAATCGCAGCTTGTTTCCCCTTGGAGTTCCTCTTCTTTCCGCCACCGACGAACAAAGCTTGATCTTCCGGTGTATTGTTCCGTGCACCATCTAGCCTTCTCTCCTCCTAAGAAGTTTGTCGGTGACTTCAGAAAATGCAATCTTCTCCTTCCCATGAATCAAGATCTGCTTCATGTGTTCATAAGAGGGTGGAAGAGACCAGAGGAGTCTCAACGCCTAATCCCTATCGTCAATCTTCACTCCAATGGATTCCAGCTCCCAGACGATTCCATTGAGAACGCTTAAGTGATCTGAAATACTTTGACCTTCAGTCATCCGCAATGTATGAAATTGCTCCTTCAAATACACCTGATTCAAGACGCCTTTAGTCTAATACAACTCCTCAATCTTCTCCCACAACGCTTTTGGCGCCGAAATTGCATACACGTTTGCAAGAACATTCTTGGCCGGACACAGTCGTATCGCACTTGCCGCTCTCTAATCCAGTTCCTCCCAATCGTCGTCGCTTATTCCAGATTTGCTCCCAGTCGTTTCCTCAGTGCTGCTGGTAGCACCGCCTTTGGGAACTTCCTTACCCTTTAAAGCTTTGTGTAACCCCGACTTAATCAATACTTGCTTGACTTGCACTTGCCACAAGCCAAAAATTGATTCTTCCGTCGAACCTCTCCACATCAAATCTCGCTAGATTTGAAAACCTACTTCCGGACATCTTTGTCGATTAGCGAACAAGAACTTTGCAGAAAACAAAATAGCAACTTGCCTGCCAAAAATCCTTCTGCGGTCAAGCTCCACCTGTCGCTTGCTCCACCGGACGAACAAACTAGGTTTAACCGCGCTCTGATACCACTTGTTGGAAAATTTGGCCGTACTGAAATTCCGCCTAAGATCCGTCGCGGAAATATAAACAGGAGAAAATAATAACATAAAGATTAACGTGGAAAACCCTCTGTTAACGAGGAGGGAAAAACCACCCGGGCAACAAGGCAGCAGAAAATCCACTATGTGAATATTACAATCACACAATTCTTCTACGCTCGCCTACACCCAAAACCCGATAGCAACAACCAGAAAGTAATTCTACCGACTAACCTAAACTCTCACCGAAAGGGAATTTCCTAGAGTTGATTGTTAACAAAAATAACTTTCTAATGTGTTGGTGTACCTATAATCCAAGGTATAGCCCTTCTTATATAGGAGAGGGAACCCTAATGCCTTCATGCCGTTTTCGATGTGAGACAGTGATAAAGGCACAACTTGGGCCCAAGCCCAACAGGGACGTACTCTATTTTTTTGTAGGTGTGTTCATAAGGTTTTGGAAAAGCGTAATCAAACCTTAACTGAACCGTCGGTCTACATTTGGTTAACCGCGGTCATCGGTAACCCTTCAAACCGTAACCCAAACCATCATTTGTGCAAGGGTTTGATTATGGTATTCATTTACGTACACGTAAATCGACGGGTGGTTATAACCGTCTTTCATATAAATAATTAGATATACGATTTTTTTTTTTTTTCTTGGGAAATTAATTATTGTCATTTCACTCAAACCTCATCTCATGTTACACAATAATACCTGAGTTAGCCCAGAATTTTCATGGAAACAAACCTCACAATACATACTATGATTTTAAGTTCTTGTTAAAGCGATCATGGTAATTTTTTCTCCATTTTTATTTTTGTTTTCTCCAATGGTCTAAAATTGATGTTAGAATACTTATCGATATTGAATGATAAATTTAATCTTTAGAATGAGATGCTTACGACGAGTGTCCATCGACGATTTTCGAAATCGAATATGAGCAATAATCGTAGTATTTTTTAATAGTTAGATTTCAATGCATAATCCAAGAAATATCAACCTTCCACTAGACGGCTGCTATCTAGTAGACCTTCCCTAAGTTAACAAAATCTGGTTATTAATTTCGCACACATAGATGTTAATGTAATATATAATGTTACAGGAATTGAGCAGTCGGCAAGAGTAATTAAGGTCGATATGAAGCTCTCCAGCGCTCACAAGGGTTTGGCATATCTCATCTCTGATATCAGAAATCATATCAAACAAAATTGAGAGTATTTTGTTTATATTATGTACAATGCCGTCATGCTTTTGCCTGGTGTTTATTAATTGTAACCGAGCAGAAATCTTCTGGGTGAGGATCTTGGCCTTCTGAACCTTAAAGAGCTTGAGACACTTGAAAGGCAACTTGACAGGTCACTCAAGCTGATTAGATCGACAAGAGTAATATTAATAGTTTTCTTTTATTGCATCACATTTGATTATATCTACTGTCTATTATACGCGAAGATATACTACATGCGTTCTCTGATTCGTGTTTTTTTTTTCAGACGCAAGTTATGCTGGACACACTCACAGAGCTGCAGAAAAAGGCATTATGAGAGCAGCAGTTATATTTATCTTATGATTATTATTTATGGTCTTTTAGTTTTGAACTCTGACTGAAGTGTAGTAATAAATGAATCAGGAGTATGCACTTAACGAGGCTAACAAGAGCTTGAAACAAAGGGTATTTTTTGGTTAGATTGGTGGTTTTTGATGAACAATACTTTTGGTGAATTCTAGTCTTACATGCATGTGAAGATTGTGTAGCAATTTATTTGAGTATGTGGGATTCATATTTGAATAATTCGTTATGCACATAAAGTCGATTTTAGAAACAGAAAAATCCGTGTCTGATTTTGATATTATTCTTCAACACGGATTTGGGATGGAATTCTACGTGAGAAAATTCGTTCTAGAAACGGAATCTTATTGTCCATGGTTCGTCAACCCATTTTAAGTCTTTAAATTCTAATAGAAGTATTACTTCTGTATTATTCTTTTTCTCGTAATCGACATCTTCGTCGTCTTCTGCAATAATTTTTGCATAAGAAGAAGTACCTTCTTTAGTTTGCGAATTTTGTGATTATGCCTTTTGTTTCTTGTATTGAAGAAACTCTTTGTAAATTGGATCATCATCATTCCAAGCATTGCTTGAAGATGCAGAAAATTGTGAAAGATTTTCTTTCACAAGTTTCTTGTTACCCATTTGGGCAATGACACAACCACCACGACCACGTCCGCCTCTACTAGAGGCGAAATATCTCCCATATTGGGACATTGCTGCAATCATGTTAAATATTCACGCGTAAGATAGTCAGGAAGACTATTATCACTTCCATTTTTATAAATTATTTCAAAATCAAAAGGAGCTAAATGAGCCTGCCATCTCGCAAATATTTGTTTCGAGACATTATGCTTGAAATCCTTTTGAAACATGAATTTTGCAGCTTGACAATCAGTTTTTATTAAAAACTTTTGATTGTAAAGATCATCTTGGAATTTTAAAACACATTTTACTATAGCGAGAAGTTCTCTAGCTATAGTAGCATAATTTTTCTGAGCATTATTCCATTTTCCTGAATGGAATCTAACAAGATGCTCGAATTTGTCATCTGGAGAAATTTGTTTTAATATTCCGCAAAATCCAATATCAGACGCATCTGTCTCAATAATTTTTGCCAATTAGGATTAGCAAGCATAAGACAATGAAGATTAGTTACTTTACCTTTAATTTTCTTAATTGCCTCAGCATGACTATTTGTCCACCAACAAGGTGTCTTTTTTAATCTATCGTATAAAATAGATGTATCAATTGCAAGATTTTTGTATAAGGGGAAATATAATTTAGACTTCCTAAAAATCTTTGTAATTGAGTTTTATCTCAAATTTAGTCAGGAAATTTTGACGAAAATTCAATACTTCTATTAATTGGAGTAATACTACCTTTTTCAATAGTATGACCGAAAAATCTAACTTTTGTTTGAAATAAAATCATTTTTGGACTAGATATAACTAACCCATTTTGAATAATTATTTTTTTAAAAATATCTAAATGTTTGAAATGTGTTTCAATATCTTTAGAAAATATTAAATTATCATCAATATAAACAATTATAAAATTACTATAAGGAATGAATATATCATTCGTAATATTTTGGAATTCTGAAGGAACGTTTTTCAGACCTAAAGGCATAACGTTCCATTCAAATTGTCCAATTGGGACTGTAAAAGCAGTTCTATACCGATCTTTTTCTTCAACTTGGATTTGCCAAAAACTCGATTTTAAATCAAATTTTGAAAATAAAATTGCACTATGCAATCGATCAAGTAAATCCTTTTTAGTAGGAATATTTTTCTCACTAAAATCTTCTTCATAAGGTAAAGAAACAATATGTTTCTTCCTGTTCCAGAATGCGTTTGGAAGATCATTATATATTTGTAATGTAAATTCGTTATAAATTATTTTTATTTTTTCCTGTAACTTAGGATTTTGAATTTTATCCTCAATCGTAAGTATACTAATTTCTTGTTTTAAATAATTTATTTGATTTTCTTTTGCTTTAATAAGAATAGAATCTTTAATTTCACTAAGGATTTGTGAAATTGGTTCAGTAATGAATTTAAAGTGTACTTTACTTTCGAAGCTTCCTTTAAATCCTTATTCATCAATATTAGTGATAGGAAATATGTTCCTAAGGAACGGAGTACCAAGAATTACTTGGTTCGTGATATTCTTAACTAGCAAGAAAGAGGTAGGAATACAGACCTTATTTTTACAAATATAGGCCTTATGAATTTTGTAATTATTTTGCAACCTTTCTCCGCTGGCAGAGTTGAGAGAATGAGTTGTCTTGTGAAAATATTGTGTAGGTATTATACCCTCTTGGATACAGTTTAAATCTGCACCGCTATCAATGAGAGCAATAAGATTTTTTTTGATAATTTTATCAGTAAGTAGTGAGATTTTCACTAACCATTTTTGCGAAGTGATGACTTCGAGAATAGAAAGAAAATTATCATTTTCTGTCATACTAACAAATTCATCAAAGGATTTAGAAGATGATTCTTCTAAAACTTCTTTTCCCTTTACAAGAATCGAAATTTCTTTAATTCTTTAATTCTTTAATTTCTGTTTTAAGAATCGAAATTTCTATAGTTAAATCTTTGATATTAACTGGAGATTCATTATATTTATTTTTGTTTCCAAGTAATTTCATTACTTCTGACATTTTATAGGGTTCAGATTTTGGAATATCTTCTTTGGAAGTTTCTTCTTCATTTTGAATCATTCTTCTGATGATCAGATTTTTTAAATCTGGATCTTCAGTTTCTTTAAGTATTTCCAAGAGATTATTGTCAAGAACATTAACTTCTTGGAATTGAAATATAATTTGATATAAATTATCATTCTCTGATTCAGATTCTGATTTATCTGAATCTTTAGAGCAAGGTTGTCCTAGTTGACAATTCTACATTCATCATATTCTGATGAAATATCTTCATTAATGTTGTTTTCATTATTGGAAGAGTATTCCGATTCACTATTCAAGAAGAATATTTGATAACGTTTCTTTTAATTCACTATCAATTTCTAAATTATTAATTTTCTTTTTGGTACAGCAGGTACTAGCTTTATGACCTACTTTTCCGTATTTTCTACAAATTATGAAAATTTATTTTTGTAATGATAATTTTTATTATCTTTTGAGAATTTTTGTTCCCTTCTTTTAGATCTTCTAAATTTTTTCATTTCGTATTGTTTAGCAGAATATTTTTTAGTTTTATGTTCTTTACGAGTTTTACTCGTAGAGGGATTTTCCATGACAAATTGGCCACATAATTCTCATAAGTGTTTCTTTTCATCTAAAGAATGTCTCTTGACTTGTTTATTTAATTTTATTTCATTGCATAAGACTAAGCCTTCTTGTATGCAAGTTCCTATGAGTTTACCATAGGTATAGGAGTTCTAATCGATACTCGATTCTCCTTTCCTAAGGTTATTCCTTACTCTTTCTGCAAAGAGTGAAGGTCAGCCATCTATAAATTTAGATTTTCAGTGAGTACTATTTGACTCAGGGAGTTCCATAACTCGAATAAGGAAAGTATCCTTATACCATCTAAAAGATGTAAGAGTGTTACACCTAAGATTTTGGAGAAGAGTTCTGATATTTCCAGAATTGTCAGACCATCGGCCTGTAAAATGTTCAATGATGTTTACACATACTGTATAAACAACATTATCAATTTGATGACCATTTTCTTCTTTCATGGTTTGATAAATATCTTGTTTTCCACGTTGAGATAAATAATTATCCCACCATCCTTTTAACTGACCAGTAAAGCCAGCAACAATCATTTTTGCAACAGCTCTATCATTTTTCTGATTAGCTTTACAAATTGTGCTATACATAAGAATCCTATGTATCATATTATAAATTTGTCTTTCGGTATAACCGTCTAGATTCCATTCGTATATGCATCTACCATTATACGAATTGTTGAGCATAAATTCTTGTTCTTCAAACAAGATGTCTTGAGGAGTAGGCGTAGGGTAATAATATTTACTTTGAGTTGGCCTATCAGCATATTTAGTATGCTTAAGTTTATTAATTTCTTGATTAAAAGTATTTTGAAGATTTTTAGAATTTCTAATTGATCTTCAAATTCTTCACTTAAAGTGTTAAGCTTAAGATTTTGAAGTTTTTCTTCAAGTAATTTCTCAATTTGAGAAATAGATTTTAATTTAAAATCTGTAATTTCAGGAGGGGGTTGAATACTTGGAGACGCAATATCAACTGTTTTTTTTTCTTTTAATAAAAAGTTCTTTATGTCTTTTATTGAGGATGAAATGTCCTCTGTATTTTTCTATAATAAAGGAATTTGTTCTCCTAAAACAATAACATACATATTTGTATAATTTTGTTGCTTTAAAAGAATATTAATATGATTAATAGTAACAGAAAGCGTATCATTTTCTTTTTCAAATAATTTTTGAAAAGCATTAAAGAATCTTATTTCATTTTCTTTTTCCATTTGAAAACTAGTTTGGGGTGGAAAACAGAATTAATATTTTAATTAATATTTTTCCCAGTTGAAAGCTTATAATTTCTTTCGAGAACAGAAATCATATTTTTAAAGTATTTTGATATAAACCAAGGAACGAAAGGCAATTTTTCATTCTGATTTTCTAAATTTTTATAAAATTTTTCTTGGATAATAGATTTATCTTCTTTATTAAAATTTTCAAAAAACCATTTTCTAAAAAGTTCCCATTTGGGTTGAAAAAATTCTTTGTTGAATTTTCTTTGTAGCCGGTGAACCCGGACTAAATTTGATTTTTGGTTTAAAATCCATTAAACACGAAAATCTCATTTCTGACTCGATTATTTCCTCGTCTTGATTTTTAAAAACACCATGAACAATATTATCTGAACTAATTCTTAATTCTTCTACCTTATTTTGAAGGTAATCACTAGAGGTTGATTGTCTAACTTGAGAAGTCGAAGCTCTAGAAGGTGATCTTATCATATAATCACATGGTGATATACGATAATGTGATGAGACTGATCTAGAAACTCTAGATCTTGGAGTTTTACATCTACAGATTTTCTATTCTGCTCAAATTGTATTTGAACAGTTCCATCTGTTGTCTGTATTATTTGAGTAGGATTGTTCTTAATTTTTGGCTGCAAAGGCATAGCTCGTTCAATAACCCAATTGTCCGGGAATTGGATTTCTTTCCATTTAATAGATCTTCGAGTTGTGATATTAGATCTACTAAAATTGGTTTCTATAAGAATAGTTTCGTTGATAGGTTTATCATCAATTTTGCACTGAGGATTTAGTGTATATAAAGGTTTATAATAAATCCTATAACATATACAAATTACTTCCGACCCTGGAGCGTAATTATATCCGTGACTTTTGACATTTAATGTCAAAGCGTCCAAAATATTAACATCGGTTAATGATAATTGGAGATTTGGTTATACATTAAAGTATAATGGGCCATGGGCTAAACTATACTGAATTATTCCCATAAGGGATTGTTTGCAGTCGAGATTTCGACCATCTCTAAGAGCTGTTATAAAACTCTCTGGTAAGCCTTCTAAAGTCAAAGGCTTAAAGGCTACATGAACTAACCCAATAAGAATAAACTTATGGTTTATTCTATTTTTTTCTAAGTCTCTATTACTTAGAAGCCTAATAACCATCTCTTCGTTGTTAAGAGAGACAGTTTCTTCGGTAGTTTTGACTACCTGTTTCAAACATAATTTTTCGAAAGTTCCTAATTCATAGATTATTTTATAATCTATTTTAGGAATTGTCCAACGATTTAATTTATCTAAATCTTGAGGAACATCATATTCCTCTTCAATACCGTTTTTAACAATATCTTTTCTTCGTATCAAATTCATTAGAAGAAGGCGTTAAACTACACCTTGACTTCTTAACACCCCACCATGGCTCTGATACCATACTTAGGATCCTTTTACATGAATTTAAAAATTTTTAAAACTGTACAAAAATGTGATGATCGATACGTGGCAATATCCACCAAACAAACCTTGATAATGGTATTTGGCTTTGTTTAACCATATTAGTCATGTTATCAAACTATAAACAGATTGATCTCATTCGGACCTGAGGTAGTCAAGCCTCTTTCATACCATGATCGGTCTCTCGTTTGAAGGCAGTTCAACCGATATACCAAACATCAAAATAAAAAATGGAAAATGGTACGTGACATTGTTTTGACGTCAGTCCAGTTATCAGACTGTAAACAGTCTGCTCCCGTTCGGACCGAAGGTATTCCAGCCTATATACCATTAATCCTAAAATTTATTTTGGGATTGTTAGAATTAAATCGTCGAAAACAAGGATTTTACATCACAAAATTCTCATTCAATTAATTCAATCGGTAACAGCCACTGCCCTCAAACGCCTTCTTTTCGGCAACACGGGTTTGCCAAAAGCCGACAAAGAATTAATTAAAATTAAATTTTATTACAACCTTTATTCAAAATTCAATTCTTTCAATCAATTTTCAAAAGGTTTAAATAAAAGAAAATTATACATCATATTGGTGTATATATATAAATATTATATATATGAAAAAAAAGAAAAAAACCATCATTTAAGTATTAAGGCTTCTTGGTGTAGTTTAACGAATATTTTAGCCTTCCATTAAGGCTAAATGATACACAAGATAAATATATAAAATCAAAATTTAAAACTTACTTAAGAGAGGAGTCGTACAGAAAACTTCAACGTTTATTCCTTAGAATATTTTACAGTAGAGGAGAATTAGAGATGTCAATACGGGCTGGCGGGGCGGGCTGGCCCGAAACCCGCCAAAGCCCGCCATTTGACGGGGCGGGGCGGGCCGGCCCGCCATACTGGCGGGCCTAAAATATCAAGGCCCGCACCGCCCCACCGGCGGGCCGCGGGCCTAGGCGGGCTGGCCCGCCCGACTTAAAAAAAATAGAGAAGTAGGACAAATAACAATGCTACCAATCCAAACTAAAATATCCTTGCTAAGTCATCAATCATCATAGATCAACTTCTAGCAAACTAAAAAAACCAAAAGAAGTTCAACAATAAGATTCAATATATGGGCGGAACAACGGATATGAAAAAATTCACCATCACACAATAAGTTATCATGTAGAGTAAGTTGCTGCCTCAAAATGTCAACCATACAATCATTGTTGGTAGCATTATCTAGTGTCAAAGAAAATATTTTCTTCTCAATCCCCCATTCCCTCAAAAATTCAAGTATTTTTGACGCTAATTCAACACCGGAATGTGGAGGCGGCATGGAAGCAAAGCAAAGTATTTTGTTATTCAACTTCCAACTCTCATCAACAAAATGGGCGGTCAAACAGATATATCCCTCACTAGTGCAAGCAGTCCAAACATCAGAAGTTAAACAAATTCTATTTTCAAGCATAGACAAGATTTGTTTAAGCTTCCCCTTCTCCCTCCTATACATCTTCGTCATGTCAGAAACAATGGTATTTCTACTAACACAAGGAACGTCTGGATTTATATATCTCATCCACGCCTTAATGCCATCATACTCGACAAACGAAAACGGTAAATCATGCTTAATAACGGCTGCCGCTAACATCTCGCGTGAAGTCTTAGGGCTAATCTTTCTAGATCGTATCTTTCCCTCGCTATCAACAAACATTTGACCCAAATCATGAAACTTAGTTGCCTTGCATACTTGAATATGACGCCTTAAAGTAGATGTTCCATATTTTTTACCCCCAGCTTTGTACTCTTTTGGACATGCTTTACATTTAGCTTTAACTATACCATCCGAATCCACGTCAAGCTTATCAAAATAGACCCAAACATCCGATCCAGATTTTCCCACATTTGTAGCCGAACTACCCCCTTCATTAACACTTACGGATGACTCAATCTCAGGCATATTGAAATCGCAATGGTCAAGAATGCCAACAGCTGAAAAACTTTAAAAAGAAAAATACCCCACGGCTGTGGAGTGGGCCGAGCACCGTTCGACAGAAGAGGAGGCGCAGCTGTTGAGTGGGGCCGGCTGTGGAGGAGGGTGCGTCTGTGGAGTGGCGCAGCTGGAGTGGGCGCGGCTGTGGAGTGGGCGCGGCTGTGGAGTGGCGCGGCTGTGGAGGAGGGCGCCGCTGTGGAGTGGGCGCGGCTGTGGAGTGGTGCCGGCTGTGGAGGAGGGCGCGACCCGAGCACAGCCGTCCGGCTCTGGAGTTCCGGCTGTGGTCTGTGGAGGGTGTCGATGGTGACTGCCGAATCTAAGGTTGAAGTTAGAGATGATTAGAGAATGGTGCGATGGAGAGATGATTAGAAAATGTGATTGGGTTTTGGGCTAGGGTTTCTTTTTGGGCTTTATTTTTTTTTTAATTAGCACAAGCGGGCCAGCCCGCGGGTTAACGGCCCCGCCCCGCCAAAGCCCGCGGCCCGCACGGGCTGGCCCGTTGAGGCCCGCCTCTTGGCGGGCCTAAAAAATCTGGGCCCAATCCGCCCCTTAGGCGGGGCGGGGCGGGCTGGCCCGCGGGCCGCGGGCCCGATTGACATCTCTAAGGAGAATTATAGGAGAGAAGGTAGAGAGAGTACAAGAGAGCGTAAGAAAAAGCACACCCAAAACATCAAAATTCAAGACCTATGAATAGACGAGGCCATAATAATATAAAAATTAAAATGAAGATAAATTTTCTTCATAGATGTCCATTTTGTCGAGAGAATCTTGACAGCTGTGCTAAATTTGGCGAGAAAGTCTTCAAACTTATCTTTAGCTTTATTAAAGCTAATAGTGGACCATTTTCCTTCGTTGAAGTCACCATCAAACTTTTGTGACTTTTTCCATATCATCTTTAATTTCTTTGATTTAAGAGCATCTTTGGCGTTAGACTCCTTTATTTCTTCACGGGTCTTTACTATTTGCGCCACCTTTTGTAATAGCAATTTCTTGTCCCATGAGGTCCATAGCATTGTCATCTCCCGTTATTTCTTCAATAGAAAAATTATTCGGATCTTCCTAATCTTGTCCTTCACCAGCAAGGCAAAATTCTTCATCATCATTTTTTGAAGATGTTCCCATCGAAATATATTCAATATTCACACCATTGCAATGTCCTTCTTCATTTCTTCGAAATAGACCTCAATAATTTCAGTGGGCTTCAATTTTCCTTTCTGAAGATTAATTCTTCTTGATAAAGTTTCAAAGGGACTAGGAGCTTCCCTTTGTTGACGATTATTAATCGCATTTTTATAAAGAAAAATTTTCTCTTTGATCTTATCAATTGTTTGTTGGCTTTCATATTCACCAGTCTGTGTTTTTTGAATCATTTTCTTCCAAAATTTTATATAAAAATTTCTTTGAAGACAGGGAATTTTTTGTTGGGTATAACCCACTTCTGGAGTCCATCTCCAAGTCCACGGGATAGAAAATTCAATATAAAAATGTAAAGAAGCCATTCCTTCTAGACATTGGTTATTATGCTCCGCTTCTATTAGAAAGGGATATACTTTAGCCCATTCTTGATAAAAACCAAAGAAAGGTTGCTTTAAAATTTCAATAGATGCGCCATATAATAGCCACCATTATTAAAACCAATTAGGAATATCCTTTTTGTAAACATCTGAGCAGATTTTAATCTACCAAGAATGTTTTTTATTATCATTCTGATATAAAAATACCTTATTAAAAGCTTCAACATAATCATAATAATTGTATTTAGTCAGAATTTTTGATTCAGGATGGAGATACTCTCTATCTTTTAAAGGATGAAGTGCCCAATTGTCAGCAGTTATTATTTGCTTAATAATAATTACTAAAGGTATAACCTTTTCTTTGAGCAGTTTGGGTAGTACCCGCACTAAAATGCTCAAAATCAGCTGTTCCACTAGCCTTTAAAATATTCTCGTAGTTATCACGAGATTTATAAAAAAGAGCAGCATATGATGCTTTATCTAAATATCTAGATATTATTGTCCATGGTTCGTCACCCATTTTATGTCTTTAAA
Source organism: Craterostigma plantagineum (assembly GCA_027422505.1). Classification (NCBI taxonomy): domain Eukaryota; kingdom Viridiplantae; phylum Streptophyta; class Magnoliopsida; order Lamiales; family Linderniaceae; genus Craterostigma; species Craterostigma plantagineum. The sequence continues at coordinate 3,341,840 of JAPQWV010000048.1, forward strand.
ATCTAATAGAAGTATTACTTCTGTATTATTCGTTTTCTCGTAATCGACATCTTCGTCGTCTTTTGCAATATTTTTTGCATAAGAAGAAGTACCTCCTTTAGTTTGCGAATTTTGTGATTGTGCCTTTTGTTTCTTGTATTCAAGAAACTCTTTGTAAATTGGATCATCCTCATTCCAAGCATTGCTTAAAGATGCAGAAAATTATGAAAGATTTTCTTTCAGAAGTTTCTTGTTACCCATTTGGGCAATGACACAACCACCACGACCACGTCCACCTCTATTAGAGGCGAAACCTCTCCCATATTGGACATTGCTGCAATCATGTTAAATATTCACGCATAAGATAATCAGGAAGACTATTATCACTTCCCTTTTTATAAATTATTTCAAAATCAAAAGGAGCTAAATGAGTCTGCCATCTTGCAAACATTTGTTTCGAGACATTATGCTTGAAATCCTTTTGAAACATGAATTTTGCAGCTTGACAATCAGTTTTCATTAAAAACTTTTGATTGTAAAGATCATCTTGGAATTTTAAAACACATTTTACTATAGCGAGAACTTCTCTAGCTATATATAGTAGCATAATTTTTCTGAGCATTATTCCATTTTCCTGAATGGAATCTAACAAGATGCTCGAATTTGTCATCTGGAGAAATTTGTTTTAATATTCCTCCAAATCCAATATCAGACGCATCTGTCTCAATAATTTTTTGCCAATTAGGATTTGCAAGCATAAGACAAGGAAGATTAGTGACTTTACCTTTAATTTTCTTAATTGCCTCAGTATGACTATTTGTCCACTGACAAGGTGTCTTTTTTAATCTATCGTATAAAATAGATGTATCAATTGCAAGATTTTTGTAATAAGGGGAAATATAATTTAGACTTCCTAAAAATCTTTGTAATTGAGTTTTATCTAAAATTTGGTCAGGAAATTTTGACGCAAATTCAATACTTCAATTAACTGGAGTAATACTACCTTTTTCAATAGTATGACCCAAAAATCTAACTTTTTTTGAACTAAAATCATTTTTGGACTAGATATAACTAAACTATTTTGAATAGTTACTTTTTTAAAAATATCTAAATGTTTGAAATGTGTTTCAATATCTTTAGAAAATATTAAAATATTATCAATATAAACAATTATAAAATTACTATAAGGAATGAATATATCATTCATAATATTTTGGAATTCTGAAGGAGCGTTTCTTAGACCTAAAGGCATAACGTTCCATTCAAATTGTCCAATTGGGACTGTAAAAGAGTTTTGTACCGATCTTTTTCTTCAACTTGGATTTGCCAAAAACCCGATTTTAAATCAAATTTTGAAAATAAAATTGCACTATGCAATCGATCAAGTAAATCCTTTTTATTAGGTATAGGATATCTGATCCATTTTAAAATTTTATTTAACGGTTTATAATTAATTACTAATCTGGGGGCTCCTCTTTCTTTTTCGACTGCATTATTAACATGAAATGTGGTGCAAGACCAAGGAGACTTTGAAGGTCTTATTAGACCTTTCTGTAAGAGAGAATTTATTTCTTTCTTACATAATTCTAATAATTCAGCATCATTTGGCAAGGACGAGCTTTAATAGGAATATTTTTCTCACTAAAATCTTCTTCATAAGGTAAAGAAACAATATGTTTCTTCCTGTTCCAGAATGCGTTTGGAAGATCATTATATATTTGTAATGTAAATTCGTTATAAATTATTTTTATTTTTTCTTGTAACTTAGGATTTTGAATTTTATCCTCAATCGTAAGTATAATTTCTTGTTTTAAATAATTTATTTGATTTTCTTTTGCTTTAATAAGAATATAATCTTTAATTTCACTAAGGATTCGTGAAATTGGTTCAGTAATGAATTTAAAGTACACTTTTTTATTTTCGAAGCTTCCTTTAAATCATTGTTCATCAATATTAGTGATAGGAAATATGTTACTAAGGAACGGAGTACCAAGAATTACTTGGTTCGTGATATTCTTAACTAGCAAGAAAGAGGTAGGAATAGAGGTAGGAATACAGACCTTTAACATATCTATATCGATTGCGCTTTTTTCGTTGGGGACTTGTGCTCGGGTTTAGGAGCTTTGAAGCCTGGGATCTCTCGAGGTGCTTGAAGATACTGAAGTGTTATTTATTTCTTACATTGTAGTCTTTTTAACTGTGGATTTAAACCGATGCAAGAAAATTCTTACCCTCGATATATTTTTTTTCACGCTCTATGACCTACTTCTCCGCATTTTCTACAAATTATTGGTGAAAATTTATTTTTGTATTGATAATTTTTATTATCTTTTGAGAATTTTTGTTCTCTTCTTTTAGATCTTCTAAATTTTTCTTTTCGTATTGTTTAGCAGAATTTTTTTAGTTTTTACGAGTTTTATTCGTAGAGGAATTTTCCATGCCAAATTGGTCACATAATTCTCGTAATTGTTTCTTTTCGTCTAAAGAATGTCTCTTGACTTGTTTATTTAATTTTATTCATTGCATAAGACTAAGCCTTCTTGTATGCAAGTTCCTATGAGTTTACCATAGGTATAGGAGTTATAATCGATACTCGATTCTCCTTTCCTAAGGTTATTCCTTACTCTTTCTGCAAAGAGTGAAGGTAAGTCATCTATATATTTAGATTTAGTGAGTACTATTTAACTCAGGGAGTTCCATAACTCGAGTAAGGAAAGTATCCTTATACCATCTAAAAGATGTAAGGGTCTTACACCAAAGATTTTTGAGAAGAGTTATGATATTTTCAGAATTGTCAGACCATCGGCCTGTAAAATGTTCAATGATGTTTACACATAGTGTATAAACAACATTATCAACTTGATGACCATTTTCTTCTTTAATGGTTTGATAAATATCATCTTTTTCACGTTGAGATAAATAATTATCCCACCATCCTTTTAACTGACCAGTAAAGCCAGCAATAATCATTTTTGCAACAGCTCTATCATTTTTCTGATTAGCTTTACAAATTGTGCTATACATAAGAAGTCTATGTATCATATTATAAATTTGTCTTTCGGTATAACCGTCTAGATTCCATTCGTATATGCATCTACCATTATACGAATTGTTGAGCATAAATTCTGGTTCTTCAAACAAGATGTCTTGAGGAGTAGGCCTAGGGAAATAATATTTACTTTGAGTTTACCTATCAGCATATTTAGTATGCTTCAGTTTATTAATTTCTTGATTAGAAGTATTTTGAAGATTTTTAGAATTTTCTAATTGATCTTCAAATTCTTCCCTTAAAGTGCTTAAGATTTTGAAGTTTTTCTTCAAGTAGTTTCTCAATTTGAGAAATAGATTTTAATTTAAAATCTGTAATTTCAGGAGGGGGTTGAATACTTGGAGACGTAATATCAACTATTTCTAAATTATTTTTTTCTTTTAATAAAAAGTTCTTTATGTCTTTTATTGAGGATGAAATTTCCTCAATATTTTTCTTTAATAAAGAAATTTGTTCTCCTAAAACAATAACATACATATTTATATAATTTTGTTGCTTTAAAAGATTATTAATATGATTAATAGTAACAGAAAGCGTATCATTTTCTTTTTCAACTAATTTTTGAAAAGCATTAAAAAATCTAATTTCATTTTCTTTTTCCATTTGAAAACTAGTTTGGGGTGGAAAAACAGGATTAATATTTTTCCCAGCTGAAAGCTTATAATTTCTTTCGAGAACAGAAATCATATTTTTAAAGTATTTTGATAGAAACCAAGGAACGAAAGGCAATTTTTCATTCTGATTTTTTAAATCTTTATAAAAATTTTCTTGGATAATAGATTTATCTTCTTTATTAAAATTTTCAAAAAACCATTTTCTAAATAGTTCCCATTTGGGTTGAAAAAATTCTTGTTGAATTTTCTTTCTAGCCGGTGAACCCGGACTAAAATCGATTTTTGGTTTAAACTCCATTAAACACGAAAATCCATTTCTGACTAGATTATTTCCTCGTCTTGATTTTTAAAAACACTGTGAACAATATTATCTGAATTAATTGTTAATTCTTCTACCTTATTTTGAAGGTAATCACTAGAGGTTGGTTTTCTAACTTGAGAAGTCGAAGCTCTAGAAGGTGATCTTACCATATAATCACATGGTGATATATGATAATGTGAAGAGACTGATCTAGAAATTCTAGATCTTGGAGTTTTTACATCGACAGATTTTCTATTCTGCTCAAATTGTTTGAACAGTTCCATCTGTTGTCTGTATTATTTGAGTAGGATTGTTCTTAATTTTTGGCTGCAAAGGCATAGCTCGTTCAATAACCCAATTGTCCGGCAATTGAATTTCTTCCCATTTAATAGATCTTCGAGTTGTGATATTAGATCTACTAAAATTGGTTTCTATAAGAATAGTTTCGTTGATAGGTTTATCAACAATTTTGCACTAAGGATTTAGTGTATATAAAGGTTTATATATAAGAGTATAATATAATATAAGTTAATATGACATAATATAGTTAATAGTATTTTTAACATAATAAATTATAGTATAATATAATAAAATATAGTATAATATAATATAGTACAAGATAATATAATATAATATAATATAATATAATATAATATAATATAATATAATATAACATAATTATAATATAATATAATATAATATGAAAAAATTATACTATTAAACAATTTATTACAAGTAATATAACATAACATAATACCATGTCATATAATATAATGAAATATTACACAAGATGATTGCATAATATAATCTGGTTTTGTCATAAAACAATATCATACAGTATACCACACTATAATATAAAATAATATAATATTGTATGTAATACCCGTAAATCTAATACGGTATTTTGATGTAATTAATGTAAATTGGGAATTAAGACCGGGATGGCAAAATAAAGATTTTGGAACGAATATATGAATTCTTATATTATAAAAATATATATATAATATATATATATCTACGAAAATAATAGTAGAAGTATTTAGAATATTAGGAATACGATAGATGAAATAAATATTATAGGATTCATGTTAATGGGCTATGGTTAATATGTGATTTATGGCCCAAAACTTTCGAAAATATAGCATAATAAGTTACTTAGGCTCAAGGAAAAGTTTCGTCTTATCATCACACCTTTCGATACCTTAATAGATAGCGACTAACTCTGAACTAAATTCACTAGAAGGAGAGAATCACACTTATCTAAATTACATCGTATGTTAAGATCAACAAAGGAAAAAGAAAACCCTCTTCAGAACAAGCGAAAACAAGGCTTAATCATCTCAGATATCGCAGGTCAAACTCCAAGAAAGGTATAAATTCTTGAACTTAATATGGAATTCATCATCGATACTTATGTATATATATGTGTATATATAAATATATATTATTGCATGATTGCATAGGAACTCTAAGAAGATTGTCGAAACTTACATGTTAAGAAAGCTTAGGGTTTTCCCAATTATAGTTCATGGTTTTGTGTGATTGATGACATGGCCATATAAAGTTCGATGGCTAAGAGGTTTTCGTGAAGGATTTCTGATCGGTGTATTTTAGGACGAAGAGTTTCATTGTAATTTACGAGTTTTGGAGAGTCAAGAAAGTTTTCGATTTTTATACATCACAGTTCTCGACATTTGTCGATCTCAATATATGAAAGATATCGGCATAAGTAAGCATTCGACATTTATAAGGATCTCGAGAGGTGTGATAATGATAATAGTAAGAACTCGATATTATATAGGTTTCGAAAATGCTTTAGAGTAAAATGTCGACATTTAGAGGGTCTCGACATTTGCTCTGAAAGTCTCGACATTTTGTATGTATCGACATTTTGTATGTATCGACATTTATAGTGGTATGTATCGACATCTATAGCTAAATTAGAGAATCTCGAGGTATGTTAATATAAGGTCTCGACATTATATATATGACTCGACATTTCTAAGGTTTCGATATTTCATATTTACCATGGTCTCGACATTTTTCACAAGGGCTTCGACATCTTACTTTAAGAGCTCGACATTTATTCGATATAGATATCGACATTTACTAAGAAGGCTCGACATTTTCAATATACTCGACATTTCTATCGACATTAATAGAATGTCGATATGGTTGATGTTTTCGACATTAGTTGTATATATACATAGATCTCGACATTTATATTAAAGACCTCGATAATTGTATAAACATTTCGACATTGTGTTTTAATTAATAAATCTTTGATATTTTAGAATTTTGCTATATCTAAGGTTTTCAATATTTTAGGGTTTTCGAGAACTAGCATATATACTAATAATATTATTATTATATTCAGAGGATCGATATATAGGAATTACGCCAGACCTTCTATTTAGCGGTAGCGGGAGGACAGGTAGGTGGATTATCCATCTACAATACGTAAACACAATTATGTGTTTCATGTGATTATGTGTTTTACGTGACTTATGTGACTTATATGTTTTACGTACGGTTTATGTAAATCATGTTCTATAATATTTATATATGCATGGCACGTGCATATCACGATAGAGCGAGAAAGGTTTATACCATGGTGTGACGATAGGATATGAGATATTGACGTACGGGGTAGAATGAGATGTTGGTGATTGGCGACTCTTAGAGGAGTCGAGGTTGGGCTCACTGGACACCTGGCGGAGACAGACGTGATCGATCTGTCTACCCGGACGTGATCGATTCGGGGCGCATACCGCCGGATGGGATTTTCTTTGTGATTGGCGTGGGAGATATACGACCTGGTAGGAGGACATTGACGTGATCGATCAGTGCACTACCGGCGTAGCTCGCCGCGAGACTTGGGGGTGGCCTCCCAGTAGTCTATTGCGCGCGGAGGTGTCGAGCCTAACCTAGGGCCCTGTATTGTGTGAAATAGGAATATGGGAAAAAGGAGAGTGTGCATTATATCATGTTGTGAGATATTGGGATTGGGGTTGAGTGTACACTTGCATACATGCATTTTATTCACCTACTGGGCAAAATTGCTCAGTGTTTACGTGTTGTAGGTACTGAGTCCGACGCTGATACGCGTCGTGACTGAGGCGGCTGGTGGCGGTGTTCCACGGACTTTTGAGGGCGGGGCGGTACATGGATGAAGACCTGTGGAGCGGCTTTAGGACTTTTGGTTCTTTTGATATTTTTGGGGCTTCGGCCCGTGTACAGAGATGACGATGTAGACGGATTTTTTATATTAGTATATATTATTTTAGGAAAAAGTTTTAATTAGACGGGCCTTCCGCGGCTTACGTTGCGGAAATCCGCCACTAATCCTAAATAGAAAAGTAGGGTCGCCACAGGTGGTATCAGAGCGTAGGCTTTAGATTCTGAAGACTGTCCATGTACTGCCGCTCAAAAGTCTGGAGAACCAGCCTGGCCTGTAAGTTTACTTCTTGAGTACGTGATTACGTGTTATTTGATATATGTGCTTTATATGATGGATTGTAGAACTAGTTGAAAATGCCGAGGACACGTAGAGAAGTGGGTGAAACTAGTCGTAGGGCGGGTTCCGAATCCCCACCGAATGAGGACCGCTCTACAATTCATCAGTTAACTGATCTGATTCGGCGGCAGTCCGATCAGATTAACGACCTCATTCACCGTCAAAATTCCTCGGAGCGCCACACATCCCCTGGCCCAGAACGTGCTGAAGCGGCCGGGGAGAGGTTCCGAAGACTAAACCCCCCTTCATTTGAGGAAGCTGCCGATCCTACCTATGCGGAGGATTGGCTCAGAACTATCGAAAATATGTTCCGCGTCAGTCATCTTCCTGATACTGAGAAGGTGACTTGTGCCACTTTTATGTTACGTGGGAACGCGGGCTACTGGTGGGACACCATCCAGGTGCTCGAGGATTCCACTATGATGACCTGGGAGAGATTTAAGACTCTCTTCCGAGGAAAGTATTTCACGGCGCCAGATCGAGCGCAGAAACTGAACGAGTTCATCAATCTGAAACAAGGAGGAATGTCAGTGGCGGATTACATCCGCAAGTTCGAGCAGCTCTCGAGGTTTGCACCACATATAGTGGCTACAGATGAGCTGAAGATCGAGCGTTTTCTGGAAGGTCTCAAACCCGAGATCTTCCGAAGCGTAAGCATGTACGATACCGAGGGAAAGACTTACGCTCGTATCGCTGAACGAGCAATAATAGCAGAGCAAGCAGAGAATAGAGTTACCAAGGCTCAAGATGCAAAGCGACGGGCAGAAGTGCAACAAGGAGGAGGGAATCAGAAACGCCCGTTCTTTGGCAAGAATCTGAACAATCGTGGAAATCAACCAGGCCAGCAGAACTGGAGACCGAGGCCAAATCAAGGACCAGCTAACGTTCCAACCCGACCCCCAAACACTGTACCTCAGTGTCGGCAGTGTGGGCGCTACCACTACGGGATATGCCATGGGCCAAGACCTAACCCAACTCCCCAGTGTTTTCGGTGTGGAAAGATTGGCCACTACGCCAGAGTCTGCAATGAGAAAATACCGCAAGTTCCAAACCAACCTTTAATCCGACCTCCGCCGGTACCAGTGCGAGTTTTTACTTTGACCAACGAGGAGGCCGAAGCGAATCCCTCCGTAGTCACGGGTACGTTGACAATCTATAACGTGCCCACTTCTGTGCTTATTGATTCTGGAGCCACACATTCATTTGTGTCGGCTAAGTACGTGGCGAAGGTAGGAATATCCCCTACCTCATTCGAATGCAACTATGTAGTTACTCTACCTCATGGGGATCCGACGCATACCAACCAAGTACTGCGAAGATGCGTCGTAAGTATTGAGGGTAGGAACCTGAGCGTCGACCTGATAGTGATCCCAATGAACGACTATGATGTTATCTTTGGGATGGATTGGCTTTCGAGATACGGAGCCATTATAGACTGTCACAAGAAGGTCGTAAAATTTCAACTGCCCGGAGAAGAAGTGTTCACTTTTTCGGGAAAAACTACTTCAAATCGTATTTCGCGGATCTCTGCGCTGAAGGCTCAATGACTATTGAGATCTGGTTGTGAGTCTTATCTAGTATATGCGGTAAAGGCAGAGGAGTTACCTCAGCCAGAACTGAAAGACGTACCGATAGTCAATGAGTATACTGATGTATTTCCCGATGATCTCCCGGGGTTACCCCCTGATCGAGAAATACAGTTCACGATTGATTTGATGCCGGGGTCTGCCCCAATCTCTAAAGCTCCATATCGCCTAGCGCCTAATGAATTGAAGGAATTGAAGGAACAACTGGATGATTTACTGCAGAAAGGGTTTATTCAACCCAGCTTTTCACCGTGGGGAGCACCAGTCCTATTTGTGCGAAAGAAAGACGGGTCGATGCGACTGTGTATCGACTATCGGTAATTGAACAAGATCACGATCAAAAATAAATACCCGTTACCAAGGATCGATGATCTGTTTGACCAACTACGGGATGCTACGGTATTCTCGAAAATTGACCTCCGTTCGGGATACCATCAGTTGAAGATCAGGGAGGTAGATGTTCCTAAAACCGCATTCAGTACGAGGTACGGCCATTACGAGTTTTTGGTCATGCCATTCGGACTGACAAATGCCCCAGCTGCTTTTATGGACTTGATGAATCGGGTCTTTAAGGACTATCTTGATCGTTCGTAATCGTCTTTATTGACGATATCCTGATTTATTCTAAGACGAGAGAGGAACACGAGAATCATTTACGAATCGTCTTAGGAATCCTGCGAGAGAAACAACTTTACGCCAAATTCAAGAAATGCGAATTTTGGCTTGATCAAGTAGCCTTCTTGGGACACGTGCTTTCCGGGAGTGGAATCTCCGTGGACTCGAGTAAGATTGAGGCCGTGAACAATTGGCCACGACCGACTACTCCGACCGAAGTCCGAAGTTTTCTGGGACTTGCGGGATACTACCGTAAGTTTATAGCGGACTTCTCTAGTATTGCCTCTACATTAACCAATTTGACGAGGAAGAACGTTCCGTTCAAATGGACCGAAGCATGCGAACAGAGCTTCCAAGAATTAAAGAAACGTCTTACCTCTGCCCCAATATTGACAATACCATCAGGGACCGGAGGATTTGCAGTATACAGCGATGCTTCGAAGAATGGCTTGGGATGTGTGCTAATGCAGAACGGAAAGGTAATTGCCTATGCTTCGCGACAACTAAAGGAATACGAGAAGAACTACCCAACCCATGACCTCGAATTAGCAGCGGTGGTCTTCGCTCTGAAGATTTGGAGACATTATCTCTACGGAGAGAAATGTGAGATCTTCACAGACCATAAGAGTTTGAAATATTTCTTCACTCAGAAAGAGCTGAATATGAGACAACGACGATGGCTGGAACTTGTAAAAGACTACGACTGCGTTATCAATTATCATCCGGGCAAAGCAAACGTAGTCGCAGACGCGCTCAGTCGAAAGGCGATGAGTACGGAATTGCACAGACTTGGAGTGGAAATAGTCAATTTAGGCGAACTCGAAACAAGACTAGCAACGCTAACTCTTCAGCCGACGTTGCTAGAACGAATTCAAAAAGCACAAGAAGAGGATGAATTCTACCTAAAGGCGAAGGATACACTACCCGAAGACTCCGAATTCCGAGCAGACGGAACCCTGTTATACAAGAATCGGCTATACGTGCCCAATGACGAGGAGTTACGACGAACAATAATGACAGAAGCGCACGCAACAACATACTCAGTACACCCGGGCGCGACAAAGATGTACCAAGATTTGCGGGTGATATATTGGTGGCCGGGAATGAAGAAGGACATCGCCACGTTCGTAAGTAGATGTATGACGTGCCAGTTGATCAAAGCGGAACATCAGCGACCAGCTGGAACTCTGCAACCTTTACCAATTCCCGAATGGAAATGGGATCACATCACGATGGACTTCGTCGTTGGTTTACCCAAGACGACGAAAGGCCATGACGCTATCTGGGTAGTGGTAGACCGCCTGACGAAATCAGCTCATTTCCTTCCTATCAACTCTACTTACTCCATGGAACGCTATGCTGAATTGTATATTCAGGAAATTGTTCGACTCCATGGAATTCCAATCTCTATCGTCTCGGATCGAGATTCGAGATTTCTATCCAATTTCTGGCAGAGCTTACAGAAAGCGATGGGTACTAAGCTCTCGTTCAGCACTGCATATCATCCCCAGACCGATGGGCAGTCTGAACGGACGATCCAAACCCTTGAGGACATGTTACGAGCGTGCGTGCTAGACTTCAAGGGAAATTGGAGCAAATATTTGCCGCTGATCGAATTTTCTTACAACAATAGCTTCCATGCTACGATCGGTATGGCACCGTACGAAGCATTGTACGGGCGCAAATGTCGATCCCCTGTTCATTGGGATGAAATCGGCGAACGAGCTGTATTAGGACCTGATATGATTCGAGAGACAACCGAAGCAGTGACTAAAATCAGAGAGAGAATGCGTACAGCTCAGAGTCGACAGAAGAGTTATGCAGATCATCGGCGACGACCCCTGGAGTTCGCAGAAGGTGAACAAGTATTTTTGAAGATTTCCCCGATGAAAGGAGTGAAGCGATTTGGAAAGAAGGGCAAACTAAGTCCAAGATACATAGGCCCGTTCAAGATTATCAGACGAGTCGGTGAAGTTGCATACCAATTAGAATTACCGGCTTCCCTATCGCAAGTTCACGACGTATTTCACGTATCGACATTACGAAAATACGTCGCGGACCCGAGTCACGTCATTCAGAACGAGCTTCTTTATCAACAACTCAAGCCTGACTTGAGTTACGAAGAGAAGCCTGTAGAGATTTTAATGTACGAGTCGAAACGACTACGGAATAAGACTATTCCGTTAGTTAAGATTTTGTGGCGGAATCAATCAGTTGAGGAAGCCACTTGGGAGCGTGAGGATGATATGAAAGTTCGTTATCCCGAATTATTCCAGTCGGCATAATTTCGGGGACGAAATTCTTTTAAGGGGGGGAGGATGTAATACCCGTAAATCTAATACGGTATTTTGATGTAATTAATGTAAATTGGGAATTAAGACCGGGATGGCAAAATAAAGATTTTGGAACGAATATATGAATTCTTATATTATAAAAATATATATATAATATATATATATCTACGAAAATAATAGTAGAAGTATTTAGAATATTAGGAATACGATAGATGAAATAAATATTATAGGATTCATGTTAATGGGCTATGGTTAATATGTGATTTATGGCCCAAAACTTTCGAAAATATAGCATAATAAGTTACTTAGGCTCAAGGAAAAGTTTCGTCTTATCATCACACCTTTCGATATCTTAATAGATAGCGACTAACTCTGAACTAAATTCACTAGAAGGAGAGAATCACACTTATCTAAATTACATCGTATGTTAAGATCAACAAAGGAAAAAGAAAACCCTCTTCAGAACAAGCGAAAACAAGGCTTAATCATCTCAGATATCGCAGGTCAAACTCCAAGAAAGGTATAAATTCTTGAACTTAATATGGAATTCATCATCGATACTTATGTATATATATGTGTATATATAAATATATATTATTGCATGATTGCATAGGAACTCTAAGAAGATTGTCGAAACTTACATGTTAAGAAAGCTTAGGGTTTTCCCAATTATAGTTCATGGTTTTGTGTGATTGATGACATGGCCATATAAAGTTCGATGGCTAAGAGGTTTTCGTGAAGGATTTCTGATCGGTGTATTTTAGGACGAAGAGTTTCATTGTAATTTACGAGTTTTGGAGAGTCAAGAAAGTTTTCGATTTTTATACATCACAGTTCTCGACATTTGTCGATCTCAATATATGAAAGATATCGGCATAAGTAAGCATTCGACATTTATAAGGATCTCGAGAGGTGTGATAATGATAATAGTAAGAACTCGATATTATATAGGTTTCGAAAATGCTTTAGAGTAAAATGTCGACATTTAGAGGGTCTCGACATTTGCTCTGAAAGTCTCGACATTTTGTATGTATCGACATTTTGTATGTATCGACATTTATAGTGGTATGTATCGACATCTATAGCTAAATTAGAGAATCTCGAGGTATGTTAATATAAGGTCTCGACATTATATATATGACTCGACATTTCTAAGGTTTCGATATTTCATATTTACCATGGTCTCGACATTTTTCACAAGGGCTTCGACATCTTACTTTAAGAGCTCGACATTTATTCGATATAGATATCGACATTTACTAAGAAGGCTCGACATTTTCAATATACTCGACATTTCTATCGACATTAATAGAATGTCGATATGGTTGATGTTTTCGACATTAGTTGTATATATACATAGATCTCGACATTTATATTAAAGACCTCGATAATTGTATAAACATTTCGACATTGTGTTTTAATTAATAAATCTTTGATATTTTAGAATTTTGCTATATCTAAGGTTTTCAATATTTTAGGGTTTTCGAGAACTAGCATATATACTAATAATATTATTATTATATTCAGAGGATCGATATATAGGAATTACGCCAGACCTTCTATTTAGCGGTAGCGGGAGGACAGGTAGGTGGATTATCCATCTACAATACGTAAACACAATTATGTGTTTCATGTGATTATGTGTTTTACGTGACTTATGTGACTTATATGTTTTACGTACGGTTTATGTAAATCATGTTCTATAATATTTATATATGCATGGCACGTGCATATCACGATAGAGCGAGAAAGGTTTATACCATGGTGTGACGATAGGATATGAGATATTGACGTACGGGGTAGAATGAGATGTTGGTGATTGGCGACTCTTAGAGGAGTCGAGGTTGGGCTCGGCTGGACACCTGGCGGAGACAGACGTGATCGATCTGTCTACCCGGACGTGATCGATTCGGGGTGCATACCGCCGGATGGGATTTTCTTTGTGATTGGCGTGGGAGATATACGACCTGGTAGGAGGACATTGACGTGATCGATCAGTGCACTACCGGCGTAGCTCGCCGCGAGACTTGGGGGTGGCCTCCCAGTAGTCTATTGCGCGCGGAGGTGTCGAGCCTAACCTAGGGCCCTGTATTGTGTGAAATAGGAATATGGGAAAAAGGAGAGTGTGCATTATATCATGTTGTGAGATATTGGGATTGGGGTTGAGTGTACACTTGCATACATGCATTTTATTCACCTACTGGGCAAAATTGCTCAGTGTTTACGTGTTGTAGGTACTGAGTCCGACGCTGATACGCGTCGTGACTGAGGCGGCTGGTGGCGGTGTTCCACGGACTTTTGAGGGCGGGGCGGTACATGGATGAAGACCTGTGGAGCGGCTTTAGGACTTTTGGTTCTTTTGATATTTTTGGGGCTTCGGCCCGTGTACAGAGATGACGATGTAGACGGATTTTTTATATTAGTATATATTATTTTAGGAAAAAGTTTTAATTAGACGGGCCTTCCGCGGCTTACGTTGCGGAAATCCGCCACTAATCCTAAATAGAAAAGTAGGGTCGCCACATTGTATAATAGTGTCTGATCTAATATAATATAGTAAAAATATAATATAATATCATGAATTAATAAAAGAATAACAGATCTCTCGCCAGAATATATTATCAAATGAAAATAACAGATCTCTCGCCAGGATATAATATGAATAGAATAACATAACTCTCGCCAGAATATATTATCAAAAGAAAATAAAAGATCCTTCTTATATTGCAAACACATGCATCATGTCGATGAACGTATGCGCGGATTATGCAATTGAGGTGTACCAACCCTCTCAAGACTCTCGCATTCATGAACACAATTTTCAGCCATTTCTTGAAATCGCTTCCTGTTGTCAGTGGATCTGCTGATCTGACCGATGACATTTGTTCTTGGAAATTCTATCCGATTGCCGTCTTGCAACTGGAGAGATGTGTCAGCAATCATGCTCCCTATGAACGTGAACAACATACATTAGGTGGTGCACTATCTATCCTACACAACGGCACTTTCTATAGATTCAAATAGATCAATGGATTCAAATAGATCAATCGTTATTATTGCAGTCTTACGAAGTCGCATGCGTAAATAATTCACATTCTTATCCAGATGCATCCTGACGAAATCACGGTTGCACAAATGCACAGTCTGACACTGGTGCGGTCCTCGATAACGACACAACCGTCGCTTTCCTTTCGCAGGCAGACCGGACTCGGTCCTCCCAAACCAACTTGGTATGGTATATAACTAGTAATACTGTATCTGAATATTTAAATATGTTCGCAGGTCCCTCAAGCTTAGTCCACCTCAAGTTTGATTAAAACCTAAACCTTGTATCCCCCGAGCTCCCGGCGTGCACAGAGAGAGACGTAGATGAGGTCGCAGGATCTTTCAACTTCAAAAAGGCGAACAGCTTATATTTTGCAAAACATCCCATACAAACCTTGCAGATATTTCTTAGACAAACGCAACGACTTGGAACCTGAAATTGACGAGACAAACGTGAACAACACATGGAGAGATGCGTCACCAATGCTGCTTCCTGTGAACGTGAACAACACACATTTGATGTTTTGTGAGAAAACTACATTCGCATACTGGCCAAGATTCTTGCATTATATAATGAATATAATTTTTAATTAAATATAAATAAATCTAACATTACGATACAACATATATGATATATAAGTAATATTATAAATAATTTAATATAATTTTAGCATGATATGATATAATATAATGTAATATAATTTAATATTTATATTATGTTATAGAATATAACATAATATAATGTAAGGTAAAATAAAATACTACATATAATAATACAATAGAATATAACATAATAATATAATAACATAATATAATACAACATATATAATAATATAATATAATATATTTTAGTATAATATAATATAGTATAAAGTATTGTATACATATATATAATAGTATAATATAATATAATTTAATATGATATAATATAGTTTCAAATAGTATTTAATAACGTAAAATAAAATACTACATATAATAATACTATATAATATAACATAAAAGAATAATAAAATAATATAATACAACATATATAATAATATAGTGTAATATACTTTAGTATAATATAATATAGTATGAATTATTGTATATAATGTATATATGAGTATAATATAATATAATTTAATATGATATAATATAGATTAAAATAGTGTTGTAACATAATAAATTATAGTATAATACAATAAAATATAGTATAATATAATAAAGTATAGTACAAGATAATATAATATAATATAATATAATATAATATAAAAAAATTATACTATAAAAAAATTTATTACAAGTAATATAACATAACATAATATCATTCATATAATGTAATGAAATATTACAGAATATTAATGCATAATATAATCTGGTTTTCTCAAAAAACAATATCATACTGTATGACACACTATAATATTAAATACTATAATATTGTATAATAGTGTCTTATATAATACAATATAATATATTAAACATATAATATAATATCATGAATGAAAGATAATTTGAATAGATTTCAAAGGTTCCTGTGCACTGTTATTTTGAGATAGAGTATCTATTAATTTTTCACCGGTAAAATAAAACAGTATATTATTTTAGATAATCAGATCAGTATAAGTAAATTATTCTAATAGAATATATTGAAATCTAAATTATAATCGAAGTATACAAAAAATGTGACTGGTGATATGGGGCTATCCCAATCAAAGAAATTTATATGTGGTTCGGGGAAATTTATATAGCCGGAAAATAAGTATTACACAGTTGTAGGGCGTGCGTAAGGTGCTTATTTGTAAGGAAACTGAATGGGACGTATTTGGGGTCTTAGGACATGTTTGAGACCTATTTGGGACGTGTCGGGATGTGTTTGGACGTGTTGGGACGTGTCGGGATCTGTTGGGACGTGTTGGGACGTGTCGGGACTTAAAGGGACGTATTTTGGATATTTGGGACCTGTTAGGAACGTATTTGGGAGTGGGAGGCATGGATATTTTGAGGTCCGCGAAGGTCCGCAAGTGGTGCGGACCTAGTTGCGCATGTGATAGGACGTAAACGGGACATAATAAAGACGTAAAAGAAAGAACAAGGGATTACGTGGTTCGGATTCATTTGAATCCTACGTCCACGGACCGCATTCAACACTTCTCATTATTACTTTTGAATATACACACTCAATCCTCTCTATTCTCTCTCTTGAATACATGAAAATGGAAGAACTATGACTTTCTAAGTGTTTTTCGTGGTGAGGGTGTGAGGTTTCTTAAGATATGTTGGCTTGTGATAAAAAGGGGCGAAGCCTTCTATTTATAATGGTTTTTCATCAAGCAATCCAATGGCATCCCTGATTTTCCGGAGGTAGGACGTAGCTCTGTGCTGTCAGGGACGTCAGGTAGTCTGACCTGGCTTACATCCCGGAATCCTGGGGATAAGACCTTCTGGGACAATGTGAGGCGCACAGTATAGGCTGTCTGTCAGGAGGATGGGACTTGGCTCTGCTGTCAGAAAAAGCAGGCGGCTGGGCAGTACTGTCAGAACAGCTTTTCAGTGTTGTCAGTCGTCCTTTCAGGCTTCAGAATGACTTCCTTATGAAGCTTCCTCAGGGCGACAAGACCTGTTTAGCACGATAGGTCCCAAAACACTTCCCTAAGATGGTGTTAGCTCCCTAAAGCCTGTCGGAGGTCCCTAAAACTCTTGTTTACTGTTGCTATCTCTAAAGTTCGTCGAAGGTCCCTAAAAACCTCGCTTCACAATCTAACTTTATCTTTTTCCTAGAAATTCGTATTTTTACTAAGTTCTCTTAATAGCTAATTATTTCCTTAATTTTATTATTTAGCCTGCCTAATTTCTATGCTGCATCAACCACTCCCCTACTCTAATTTGTCTTTTGGGACAAAAGTAAATTAGAGTATAAATTGTAAGGCAGGCTGTAATTAAAATAAAGGATCGTAGGTCGTACCTCCTTACCGAAAAACCTTTATTCTGTCTCTGGAAAGGCACGTTTCCTTTTCTTTATTTTTTTTTTTGCCATGGAGCTAGCGCTTGTCGATCAAGTGCCTTGACTCTCCAAGCTAGTGCACTGTCAGTAGCTCCCGTGTTCCCTCAGTCCTTTTAGCCAAGGCTGTTCGCGAGGAGGTCCCTCATTCTGTGAGGACAGAGGATGCTCCTGCAGCTCTTTCCACTGTCAGGGGAGCTCAAGTGGCTCCCATCACGGCCCGTGTCCTGGTGTTAAAAGGAAAACAACTCCATCCAAACGGTTAGAAGAAAAAGCAAAAAAGAAGTTACTCCCTTTTGGTGTTGAGCCTCTTATGGGACCTATAGGGACTTCAGTGAGTGAGCTCCCTGCTTCTGTGGACCATCTGAACAGACATGAATAGATGAGACTGCTTTGCTGTTGGGTGCTCCTGGATGATCAGAGGGCCGTCTCCCAGGGATTTGCGGAGGCGACCAAGGAGCAATTAGCGTATCATCCTCTTAAGGCATTTTCTTGTTTGTCTTTTCTGACGTTCTTTTTATAAGTTTTACTTCTTCTCAGGTGGTGGGCCACGTAGCTTGCGGACTGTCCGCAAAGTCTTCAATCCAGGACCTGGAGATAACTAACCAGACAGAGTTTGTGGAGCGGTACGAGAGGGAACTGCGGAGCTCTTTGGAGAAAGAAGGACGAAGATGAAGCTTTCGTGAAATAGCGCGAGGAGGGTCCCTGGAGCTCATTCTCTGAGGAGACGGAAGAGTGGGATGCCAGTTCCGCGCGCATGACGGAGGTGCATGTGGCTGCCCAGTTGGTGGCTGTGAAGGCTGAAGATATTCGTCTTTGCCAGCACCATCTTCTGTCCCCGACGGCCAAGAGATTCTTATAGGACCTAGCTGAAGACTGGCGCCAAGACTATTTAAAGTACTCTCTCTCTGAGAGAATTTGGGCCTCTGATGCGACGCTATTTCATGGGCGGCTTCAGCGCTAGATCCTCGAGAACTGAGGCCGTGTATGCTCTTCTGGACCTTCATTTTCCTGGGTGCTTCCAGGGAAATCTGCAGGCCTCCGAGGACCCTTATGTTTGGCTCCCTGCTGCAGAGAAGCATGTTGTCTTGGCATGCTGCTGATGGCGAACGTCGCCTCCACCTTGTCAGGGAACTTGGTGGAAGGCCTTTTCGGACATCTTAGGACCTACGATGTTTTTGGGGGAGCTTAACTTCCCTGGAAGGGACCTAGCGAGGACCTGATAGCGGAGCTCCTCTTCGAGCATTGCACTTTGAAGGAGATCCCCAAGTCCTACTGCACGTTCCTACTAGCTCCTGGGACATCCTACTTGTATAGACCTCTCCTTTTTCATCATGGTGATAGCCTGTAAAAAATACTTCGTCATTCCTTTCGAGACATAATGGTGGGGAGCTTAATTCCCTATGTTCGCATGTTTCCTCGGTGTTCCCGTTCTCCTGTATTTCATGTTTTTGTGCTTTGCATTCTTTCGGGACCTGATGGATGTTCCTGGGAACATTATTATCGTGGCATGGTTATAGCGCCAGCTCGCTTATATGCATGGTTATAGCGTCAGCTCGCTTATATGCATGGTTATAGCGTCAGCTCGCTTAGTAATTCGTAAGCCAAGTACGAATTCACGCCTGGGTTGCAATGGCCGTCGTCATTGTCCTCAGGTGTCATTTGCGCTAGGCTCTCTATGTCCTTAGCGATTTCAGTATTTGTATAGACACTTAGGTCCATAAATTATGGGGATCCCCTCATTGATTTACCCTGGTTATAGCGCCAGCTTCGCTTTGGTAACATTCAGGTCGCAGGCTTACTGAGAGCCTTTGATGTCCTGTACACCGCAGCTCGTCAGCGACGGCATCTTGTACACCCTTATGGGCATCATTCACATCGTAGATGGATTATCTTTGACGTCCTGTACACCGCAGGTCCGTCGACCTTTGGCATCATCACACCGCAGATATATCATCTTTGGCGTCCTGTGCACCGCAGGTCCGTCGACCTTTGGCATCGATTATATTTATTCGTGCACCTATATTATATAATAAAGTTTTTATATTCCAACAAGGCAGTATTATCTTAGGGACATCATTTTTTACCTGGTTATAGCGCCAGCTTCGCTTAAACGCATGGTTATAGCGCCTGCTCGCTTAAGTGCATAGTTATAGCGCCCGCTCGCTTACATGCGTGGTTATAGCGCCAGCTTAAATGCGTGGTTATAGCGCCAGCTCGCTTAAGTGCGTGGTTATAGCGCCAGCTCGCTTAGTATCCGGGCTCCTTCTCGGAGGCTTGGAATTTGAAGTAATGGCGAAGTGGAGCTCATTTCTTCTTAGTTAATTATGAAGTCCCTGGCTCCGGATCTCCGGAGGTTCGGATGTCAGCCTGGAGCTATCTTCTAGGTCCCTGGACCTTCGCGTGTCAGTGCAGAGATTGGCCACTTTGCCTTCAATCCATCACGGAGCCAGGTTTCAGCTGGTTTGGAGATCCCTTGTAACGGACTTCGCATGCTGGCGAGGAGCTCGGCATGGAGATCTCAAACACATAGATCAGGTCATCGTTTTTAGCACGGAGCTGGTCTTTAGATCCCGGGAAATTCGGGCCTTCATGCCAGGGGGAGCTGGGCTTCAAAATCCCCGTGGTTTGTCACATGCCCGTGCTGTGGAGGACTTCGACCTCGCCGGGGGTCTCCGAATGCCGGCGCGGAGCTGGGGGTCATATCTCCCTTGGGTCTTCGAGCGCCGCGGTCCTTAGGATGTTTTATGTATGCGCGTAGCTGAGACTGTAGATCCCTATTAAAAACTTCGGGACTTTGCTGCCGGTGCAGAGATTGGGCTTTTCAGGTGCTAGCGCGGAGCTCGCTTCAAGGTCCTGAGGACCTTCACATGCCCATGCGGAGCTGGGCGTTAAGGTCCCCGAATCTCTAACTGCTCAGGTGTATGTTTTTGGCCCGGCTGGAAGTTGGGGATCTTCGCTGCCTGAAGCTCCTACTATGACAAGGATACGATACTTAAATGGAGCCGACTCCTATCGGGAAGATGCGGGGGTTTGTTTGCCTTTAGCCGGCACAGATCCCCCGGACTCCTCGGTTATCTCCAGACCTTCGTTGAAATCATGGTCAATGAGTCCTCATATGTCCCGTTAGGGTGGGCCCTCCGGTTCATCCCTGGAATTCTGGCTAAGAGCCTTCTTATCGTTGAATGTCTCCTGGCTAATGTCAGAATTCCCTCCATGTTGTTGCGTAACGATGGGGAGCTGGGCTCTTAATCCTCGGGATCCTCGTACGCCACCATGGAGCTGGGCTTGGATCTTCTGCCGATCTTCATACACCAGCGCGAAGCTAGCCTTAGATCTTCTATGGATCTTACCAGCGGGGAGCGGGACTTTGAGGTCCTGCGGATTTTTGCACGCCAACACGGAACTGAGGCCTTATTTCGATCGCTCCAGCGCGTGTCGTTCTAGCTCGCTTGGAATCTACTCCACTAGGGCCTCCCACTACAATGAGCCTAGGGGCACTAGGTGATGGTGGAGATGGTATGTCTTTGTTCGGGACATGTCCTATGCATTTTGCTCCGAGGCCTGGAATGGGACCTTGGCGGACAGACTCCTTTGAGGCAACTGTCTGGATGAGCCTCCATGTCCCGTCCTTCAAACGATAGCAATTGTTAGTGTGATAAACATGTATTAATTATAATATTGGTAATATAGATGAGAATGATATTTAGAGGGCCCCGGAGTTCCGGTTAAGATCCTTTTCAACACGGGATGTCTCCTGGCTGATGTTAGGATCTCTCATGGATTATTGCACAGTGGCGTGAATCTCCGTGAGATCCTTGACGGAGATTCCCAGGGTTCCCTGTGGTAAGGTCGTGGCACTGGTTTCCCTCGTCCGTAGTTTTTTTTTACATCTCTCTCCTTCTTTGTGTGACGACTTGCTTCTCATCTTGGGACTGAATAGCATATGGATTCAGGGAGCTTAACTCCCCATGTCTGCATGTTTCATCGGAGTTCCGGACGTAACCTATTTGAGGTCCGCTAGTTGGTCTCGCAGCTCCCTTTCCTTTTTGACCCTAGTTTCTTCCTTTCTTCCCAATCGTGGCTCTGCTCTTCCTTCTTCTGGAGCTCCTAGCTCCATTCACTTTTGCGGGTGACTCACTAGCGGGACTCGTGGAGGTCCGCCCTGGTGTTCTGAGATCCCTTTATGACTTATCTGTACCGTCTTGCTTATTTCATCATCTCGGATCTGTGTTTCAGGTCCTGGCCTTTCCTCAGCATGTATGGCAGTTTTCGGAGGTCCTCCTCCCCCGGCGGTCACTTTCTGACTTCGACTGCTCTGGGTGGATCTTGCCATATCTGGAGGAGGTCCCTTCGGCCTTGTTCGAGGCCCTGATCAACGAATACCCCCACATGAACTACCATGTGGGGTCCTTTTCCATCCTTCCGTGGATCTTCATGTGTCCGCGTGGAACTGAGCTTTTATCTTCCGCGGACCTTCGGATGGCAGCGGGGAACTGTCTTTTAGGTGCCACGGACCTTCATATGCCAGCACCTTCATATGCCAGCACGGAGCTTGGCTTGTATCTTCCACGGACCTTCGGACGATAGCGGGAACTGTCTTCTAGATCCCACGGATCTGCGAACCTAGTTTGGAGATTCCTTTTAGGTTCCACTGAGATTCGAGTGCTAGCGAGGAGCTGGAAGGTCCCGAATGAGGGGCTTCGGATCTTCATGCCAGCGCGGAGCTGTGAGGTCCTGAAGGCGGAGCTTCAGGTCTTCGTACCAACGCGGGGCTGGGCTTTTAGGTCTCGAAGGTCCCGAGTGTAGAAATTTGGGTCTTCATCTTTTCCTTCTCTCTGCCAAGGTCGTGCTCATGGCATCACGTCTCGGGAGCTTGAGTTGTGTTT
Source organism: Craterostigma plantagineum (assembly GCA_027422505.1). Lineage (NCBI taxonomy): Eukaryota > Viridiplantae > Streptophyta > Magnoliopsida > Lamiales > Linderniaceae > Craterostigma > Craterostigma plantagineum. The sequence continues at coordinate 3,364,706 of JAPQWV010000048.1, forward strand.
TGGCAACTCCTGCAGAGTGTAGGTCCAGATTCTTTGGCAGAGAGCATCTTCTCTCATCAGCTCCTGGTGGTCACCTCCAGTGGCCTCAGTGAACAGTGGGTCCAGACTTTTCGCGCGTGTTTCGTCTCGTCCCAGCAGAAGTAAAGAAAAGAAAAAAGGAATTAAAAAATGATAAGCACAACTTCGCACAATATAGGCAATATTACTCACGCCTTCAACTCCAAATTTCCCACAGACGGCGCCATTTGATATGGGGCTATCCCAATCAAAGAAATTTATATGTGGTTCGGGGAAATTTATATAGCCGGAAAATAAGTATTACACAGTTGTAGGGCGTGCGTAAGGTGCTTATTTGTAAGGAAACTGAATGGGACGTATTTGGGGTCTTAGGACATGTTTGAGACCTATTTGGGACGTGTCGGGATGTGTTTGGACGTGTTGGGACGTGTCGGGATCTGTTGGGACGTGTTGGGACGTGTCGGGACTTAAAGGGACGTATTTTGGATATTTGGGACCTGTTAGGAACGTATTTGTGAGTGGGAGGCATGGATATTTTGAGGTCCGCGAAGGTCCGCAAGTGGTGCGGACCTAGTTGCGCATGTGATAGGACGTAAACGGGACATAATAAAGACGTAAAAGAAAGAACAAGGGATTACGTGGTTCGGATTCATTTGAATCCTATGTCCACGGACCACATTCAACACTTCTCATTATTACTTTTGAATATACACACTCAATCCTCTCTATTCTCTCTCTTGAATACATGAAAATGGAAGAACTATGACTTTTCTAAGTGTTTTTCGTGGTGAGGGTGTGATGTTTTCTTAAGATATGTTGGCTTGTGATAAAAAGGGGCGAAGCCTTCTATTTATAATGGTTTTTCATCAAGCAATCCAATGGCATCCCTGATTTTCCGGAGGTAGGACGTAGCTCTGTGCTGTCAGGGACGTCAGGTAGTCTGACCTGGCTTACATCCCGGAATTCCTGGGGATAAGACCTTCTGGGACAATGTGAGGCGCACAGTATAGGCTGTCTGTCAGGAGGATGGGACTTGGCTCTGCTGTCAGAAAAAGCAGGCGGCTGGGCAGTACTGTCAGAACAGCTTTTTAGTGTTGTCAGTCGTCCTTTCAGGCTTCAGAATGACTTCCTTATGAAGCTTCCTTAGGGCGACAAGACCTGTTTAGCACGATAGGTCCCAAAACACTTCCCTAAGATGGTGTTAGCTCCCTAAAGCCTGTCGGAGGTCCCTAAAACTCTTGTTTACTGTTGCTATCTCCCTAAAGTTCGTCGGAGGTCCCTAAAAACCTCGCTCACAATCTAACTTTATCTTTTTCCTAGAAATTCGTATTTTTACTAAGTTCTCTTAATAGCTAATTATTTCCTTAATTTTATTATTTAGCCTGCCTAATTTCTATGCTGCATCAACTGGAATACTTTGTATAGGGTAGGTAATATGTAAACGAGATAGTTGGATTGTAGTGATATTGTTCAGACTATTATTTGAAGGAACAGTAGTGTAGGTTTGTGTGGATACTAAAATTAACATATCTCCGATGGATTATAGTAATAATAATGCTTTAGAAGCGAAAGGAAACGACTCCGGTCTTTATCTCCGAAAAAAGTTGTGTAACAACCATCCAATAAATACTGCTACGCATATGATACTCGGGATAACCTTGTTATTAAGCTCCCTATTATTGACAAAATATTTTTAACATGGAGTTTTGTTGAAAAAAGTGAGAATATAAGGCTAAAGCTATCAACTTTGACCATGCACTGGCAAAATCGGTTGGGAACCGAAAGGGGCCTTCGATAGTCGTACTTGGCCTGCACTTATCAACTCGTCGACCTGCTAAGCTCTGCAGGCTCGGCGGGGTTCATCTTGTACGGTGCCTTTGTGCGTGTCGTGTCCCTGGCTCGAGCTCTATCTGGTGATGGATTGGACGCATCGGAGGAAGATCTCGTGGCAGCTCGAACGGCATAACATCTTGGACGCCCGAATCCACGAGTGTTCGGGTCTTTTGGGGTCCTCCTCCGGCCTCTCATGGTAGTATCCTTGGATGAATCTGGGTTGGTTTTCGTCCATGACCATGATTCCGCCCAAATAGGGGATTTGCATCGCCTTGACTTTCACCAAGAAGTCATCACCTAAGATAAGATCAAAGTCGTTAAGAGTCACAACCTTACAGGTGATGGTACCATGCCAATGTCCAACAACGACGTTGACTGCCGTCCATCCAATCACCGGGACGAGTACTTGGAATTTCAAATTATTGTTTTTTTTTCCAACAGGGAGTGCATAGTATTCAGAGAGAGGAAGGCTGGGATTCTGAGCTTCAATCAGATATCTCGCGTTTGTGTATTCGGAACGATACCTAATGACCACATAATAATATTAGAACAATCAAATCTACCCTTGAGCTATCCTCGGATTCGGACAGCAACTTTTTCACTCTGCTCAGCTCCTTCTCCAAAAGCTGAATACAAGAATGGCGTTCATCGTGGTTTGGATGGATTCTAATGGTTGGGCCAAGCACGTCTGGATTTTAGCTAGCTGCAAATGCGGAATCAAAACGACCCGTGTAATCTCAGGCGGGCCGGGCCTGTAAAATTCCGTCAAAACTAACGTGCGGTTAAATTAACCGGGGAGAAAACAAATCCAAATCAATTAAGGAAAAAGTCACATCTCGGAACATGGAGGACAAAATACGTCCATATCCCAAATATGGAGACAAAAAATGGCATTCGTCCGAAAACCTGTAACACAACTTACCTCGAAATACAGATCTATGATCCTACACAGAAGATCGTGGTCCCCAATGATCATGGAAAGCTAGGTGTCGAGAATACTTAAACCCAACAATAAGGAGAATAAAAGCCCACTTTATGGTAACATAAAGAAGATGTATTTTCTCACAGTGCCGTCCGCAATGGCACACTTTCAAGGCTAACAAGATATATTTAGCTAACGTACGTCCGAAGATAAATGTGAAAGTTGGTGGTAGTAATTCATCAGTATTGGTTAATGCGTTGGCGCTCTGCGCATTCCCCTCGTCACTGATAAACCTACTATTATATGGGGCCATCTGGCGGGCCTAAAAAATGGGGGCCAGCCTTCCCCGCGGCGGGCCAGGCCCGTCCGCCTAGAAAAATTCTTATTTTTTTATTATTTTATAAGTTAATTTATCAATTAGTTTTAGTTAGTTAAGGTATTTATTAGTAAATTATGGATAAGCAACATATTAATTATATATTTATATATGTGCCATTAATTATGGTATAATTAATGAATCATTAACTATTAAATTAATATATTTTAAATATAATATGTAGTATATAATATATTTAATTTAATAAACGCCCCGCCCTGCCAAGCCCGCCTCTTGGCGGGCCTAAAATATCCCAGCCCAACCCGCCCTTTTTTGGGGGCGGGGCGGGCTGCCCCGCGGCCCACATAAAAGTAGCTATCGACCTCTGTTTCTGTACATCTCATGTAAGAGTTATCTTGAAGATTCTCTTTGATGTAGGTGGCTTCGTGTCATCTCCATGTTTGTTGTATAACCATACTTGTTGAATGTTCACCGCTACTGTGCCCATAGACTGATGTCTTGTAACGACCTAACAAAATCAAGGTTGAACGTCCAAAACATTGTCTTCTACGTGCATTTCGAACGGGTATAACAATAAATCATAGTATCGGACTAAAAAATTAGACATAGAATTAGTTACGTGTCTAAATTATGAATATTAGAAACGGATTATGACAAAGTTTTTCATTTTATCAAAGTAATTTAATGCTTTTATTACATGGATTAGATACGCAAATGAAAACGGAATTGTGACAAATTTCATATTAGAACTGTTGGGAAATGGCTACCTTAGAAATGGTGTTTCGGTGTACTTTAAGTGTATGCAAGTGTTTAGGATCGATTGAACTATATCAAGCTCAATCAAAGCTCAGATTGCACCCAAACTCACACACACTTGAAAACAGATTTACGTGGTTCGGCCCAAAGTTTGGCCTACGTCCACGGATCAACCGAGCTTCCTTCTGTATTAATAACACCGCCGCCGTGCCCTTTACAACTTTCGTGTTTAAGCCTCACCGTGATTCTCACTTAATACGAAACTACAGACGCTCAAAGATGCTAAGTCGAACCAGAAATGCAGATTATATAGGCAGATTTCATGTTTAAGTGTGATGCGCGATCTATCTCAGCGTCCATTCTATCTGATCCAAGGCTCCATATTGCGCCACGTCTCACATGCGATGCTCGTGATCAAGCATAAAGCGCGCGTTTATAAGTGAATATCCGTTTTAACCGTGCGCCTTCCGATCTTGATCTAACGGCCATCATTCATCATCCGCTTAATCTCGTCACTTTTAATCTGAGCCCCTGATCAGCTCCGCGCGTCATCCAACAGGCGATATTTTATTCCCGGCCTTCAAACTTTAGCCATCCGATTGCGCGCGCATAAAGATCCGACGGCTCCCTAACGTCGCGACCTTCTTCAGCTCCTTCTTCTTTTCAACTTCAGTTTGACCGGCCACCTTCTCCGGCCATTCCCGGCGCTCCGGCGAGGTTCAGGCTCGCCAATCTCAACAGAAACAGTATATATCTGTGCCCAGATTTTCTACGAGAAAAACACCTACACATCATACTTGGATAGTTGTGTCTAATGATTCGATAGATATTGAATTTTAGTTTTAGATAACGAATTTTGCGTGTCTAATACTTTTTTTCTACGAGTGAACAATTACATTGGCATCAACAAGTACATTAGCAACAAGTACTCAGCGACTCCAAACCTCGAACAGACATTGGCTGCGAATTTGAAGCTCTTAAAGCGAAAATAGATAAGGTACCATCAGAGTCTTATTACCTTCTTCTCATAAAAGTTTCAACTTTCATATTGGGGCAGCAACATTCCAATATGCCTTGTTAGTGGTTTTTTATGCAATCGAGATGGTTTGCGATTGCTGTAAATTTATATATATATATATATATATATATAGGGTAATGCAATAGCCCTTTCGACCTAAACGTTCGAGTAGGGTAACAACAAATTCAAATGACAAATCAAATTCGTTTGAACCTTATTGATTTATTAAATTTATTAATATATGATGGCTTGTAATAACAGTAGTTTAGGATCATACTTTTAATTGAAGCCCAGCCCACGTAGCAAAGATCTAACTTGTAAAAATGTTGCTTAAAATGAAAGTCTATATAAATCACCACGGTGTAAAAGAAGCTCACGAAAAAAACGCCCACCTCAGACAAAAAAGTCGTGTGGCAAGTTTTAGGGCTTCACTGGTCTCATTGGTATCACTGTTCTTTCTGTTTGACTTCAGGGGGAGCTAGCTAGGGTTTTCAGGCAAGTTCCTGGTTTTGTGTGTTTACTTTAGAGGTGTGGCTGGTGAATCTTTTGTGGTTGAGTTAGGGTTTTCCGTGTGTTGCATGTATAGGTATATCTAAGGTTTGGTTCTACTCTATCCTATTATATACCGTATTATGATATGGACCGAATGATTTGTTCATGTGCTTTTCTCCCATGACTTTACTTTGTCCAAACGTTTTTGTAAGATTAGTTATTACTAGAGGCTATAGGGAGAACACAGATAATGGGTTTACCATTAAGGATTTAGTCTTTGATGCATCAATCATTTTGTTATTGTTTGATTTGTTATTTGTCATAATAAAAAACTATGTACTGTAATGCATATTTATCAAGCCTGAGTTTCATCCGCGTAAATGGATGGTAACGCTGTATTTCCTCAGGATTTTACTTGAAGCCAAGGGAGACAAATTTTATTTGCTTCAAGATTTCTGAAATGGGTTGCCAAAGCTTAGGTGGACTTTTGAAGAAAAAGCGGCGCTTAAAGCGGGAATCGAAAAGCACGGGCTTGGGAAATGGAATTTTATATACTCAAAGATCGTCAATTCAACGATGTATTAAAATGCCGTTCTAACGTAGATCTCAAGGTACGATTTGGTTGCCACATTAGCATGATTTTCAAGAGGAAGGTCCTTAGCTTGGAATACATTCACTAGGCACATATCCTATTTCCCCCTCCCTTCGATTCGCCATTTAAATTATCTGTCATTGATTGCAAAATAAGTCAACTTTTTTCTCTAGATTCAGATATGTTCCTGCAGTTGGCTGTCACTTCACATAAGTTTACAGCAAAGTGGAGAATTGCGCCATGGAAAGGAAGATTAGGGTCAAGGCCTAAGATAATACGTGCTGCTGATTGCGCAAAAGCTACTGACAATGCTCCCTTATCGTCAGTTGTGTGGCTTCTGAAAGTGCTGATTATGCTGGCGACATGAAGGTTGTAATATCCAACGCTTTTGGCGTTAAAAAGTGCGCTGTTTCTATTCGTAAGAAACGCGCCATTGCTGATCCTTCTCCACTTTCTGTCGACGCTCAAATATCATAAGGTTTCTAATGTGTGATTATGTGTGTTATGCATCTATGGCTTTCTTTTCGATTCTAACATGCGTTAATTGAGAATTGATGGTCGATTTTCAGGCTCGACGACTTTATAATGGAGGCTATTTCCAGCTCAAAGGAAGTTCGAGGGTTCTGATAACGGATAATCATCAATAATGGATAATCTCAAATCCCATGATTATCTCTCATGATTATCTCCAAATATTTTCATTTATGATAGTTTATTTTCCTTTATGATGTAATATACTAGTTTTATGCCTGTGCATTACACGGGTGTAAAATATGTCTATTTAATATAAGTTAATCTTGTTCTTGTATAATAATGATAAGATTACTTAATTTATAAGAAAATTGTACTTATTATGAACTTGTAAAATGCAAGGACCAATGATCAACATTAAAGATATGCCACTATGAGCTAATAATTTAAATAATATCATACAATAGAACCAGCTATATATATCTAAATAAAGGGAATTCAGAAATAAATTAAAAAAATAAATTATGAGTCTTATCAACTTGTCGAATAATTCTAGAGGGAAAAGGTAAAACATAAATGTCACTTACTACTGCTATTTTTTTGTAGTGAATGAGAGGAGAAAAAAATTCAAGAGAAGGAAACAAAAAAACGGAAATTTATAGAAAAAAAAAAGAAAAAAAATAATAATAAAAAAAGAGACAAGAGCTCAACCTTTCGCAAACCTATGAAGCATTTTGTTTATCTCGTCTCGCAATGTAGCTTCGTTCCTTGATTTGCAAACGGTGTTATATCGAGAAGAGAATCCTAGTCGTTGATTTAAAGATCAAGGTGAAAGTGAAGACAGGCAATACCTAAGAAAAACTTTGCCGTGCGAATACCACTAACTGAAAATAACACCATTGCACCACGAAGGAAACAATCAACTCGGCAACCTGTGTGCAGTGTCCTATGGCCCAGTTGTTCGAACACAACGTTTGCTGGCCAACAAATCTGACCTGAGGCTTTTGCATTCGTGAATTCCCATCCTTTTTACCCAGACGAAATAGAGTGGCGCACATGTAAATCCAAACGTTGTCAACTGCATTAAACAAAGAAGACGATTAACGTGATTCTTGTAATTGCTATGTCCTATACTTGTCTGGTGGATAAATGATTGCCGTGTCCCAAATAGCTGTTGGAGGATTTAGGGATTTTTGATTGCCGGATATACTCTAGAATCGTGTTTGGAAAATCACTTTCCAAAGACAATATTTGGACCCTTTTATCGAGTTACACCAAATTCGTCCCGGGATAAGACTAGAGCGCTTTTTATTCTTAATGCGTTTTGTGAATTCTCGTCGTTTAAGTCGATTGTTTGCTCTGATATTTATAACCCAAAGTATTTTCAGTTGTGGTTATTCGTAAATAGACATAACACATTTAAAGGTGGTGTCTGTTTATCAAGACATCACACCTAATCGCCATGCGCACCTATTCGCCCATGCACACCCTTTCGAGTGAAAGGGTTTCGGGTTCCGAAATAAAACGCACCCCGAGCGTGCACTCCGCACCTCCTAACTCGTGTTTGCTTTATTTTCAATTACACTAAAATATACAACAATCCTCCTCCATTTTAGAGTTATTCCTTTAGACAATCAACACAAAACAAACTTATGCATAAATGAAAATATCGTAAAAGATTGAATTTCCACTTTAGTACACTACACATTCCAAATACTCGAGAAGATAGGGTGTTCTATGAATTGAACCCTTCGACCCATTTGAATACATGAAGATAATGCACACACAAATTTTTCAAAATAAACAAAACTAAACCTGACACTATTATATGCCATGTGTCCATATCCATTCATGAATGTACGGAATCTCAGCCCAAAGATTCTTGAAGCGGCAAAACTTCACATTCACATAGGTAGCTTCTTTCTTCGTGCATCTGCACCTGCACTTTTTCAAAAAGGCTATTAAGATTTTAATTCAACCTACTGGCATGCAGATCCGAGCACATATCTCGGGATGATATGCAAACTATTATGTGCTCCAAATTCTAAGTGTAAGCTTTCCACATTGAATTCATGCTCTAACTTTCAAAATCAGAGGGGAATTGGGTATCTTACCATTAGAACTTATGTGGACTTTAATCCCATCCCTATTGCAGATTGTTAACCAAATCTCTCGCTAACCCCTTCGTCAAGTGGTCCGCTAAATTTTGTTGCGATCTAACATAGTCAACGGATATCACCCCATTCGTGATTAATTCACGAACCATACTGTGTCTAACACCTAAGTGTCTTGACTTTCCATTGTACATGTGACTATAAGCTTTTGCTAAAGTGGCAGAGCTATGGATTGAGATAGGTGATATGAGTTTAGGCCACAACGGAATCTCATAGACTAAATTATTCAGCCATTCTGCTTCTTTACTAGAGGCTGCTAGGGCAACAAACTCAGATTCCATCGTCGAATTTGTGATACAAGTTTGCTTCTTAGAATCCCACGAAATTGCACCTCCTCCAAGCAAGAATACCCATCCGCTTGTCGAGGAATGGTCTTCAGGATTCGAGATCCAACTGGCATCACTCTTCTAGAACCGAAGGTGAGCCAACGTAATATAAACTATAATTTATAGTCTTCTTTAGGTACTTAAGTACCCGCCTTATTGCTTGCCAATGATGTGTACTTGGATTACTAGTAAACCTACTAAGTTTTCCTACAGCATACGCAATATCCGGCCTTGTGCTTGTCATGGCATACATTAAGCATCCAATCACCTTAGAATATTCAAGCTGAGAAACTGGATTACCTTTATTAGGCAACAATTTCATACTGTATCCATAGGTGTACTCACGGGAGTACAATCAAAACAATTGAATTTCTTCAACACATTCTCAATATAGTGAGATTGTGTAATGGAAATACCTTTGTTTTCACGTTTGATCCTAATACCTAAGATCACGTCAGCCTCCCCCATATCTTTCATGGAGAATCTTGATGACAAGAATTCCTTAGTCATGTTGACTTGTTCTTGATCAGTGCCAAAAATCAACATGTCATCAACATACAAACAAATGATTACTCCATTGCCAGAGTTATCAAACTTGCTGTATACACACTTGTCTGCTTGGTTCAAATTGTACCCGTTAGACAAGACCACATCATCGAACTTTTGATGCCACTGCTTAGGTGCTTGTTTCAATCCATACAAGGATTTAACAAGTTTACACACCTTGTTTTCATTTCCCGGCATGATAAAGCCTTCAGGTTGTTTCATATAAACTTCCTCATCTAAATCACCATTCAAGAATGCAGTTTTCACATCCATTTGGTGAATTACAAGATTGTGAATAGCTGCCATCGCAATCAACAATCTAATAGTCGAGATACGAGCTACTGGTGCATACGTATCGAAATAATCAATTCCGGGTTTTTGTTTAAACCCTTGAATGACTAGTCTTGCCTTGAACTTCTCAATTGTTCCATCGACTCTCATCTTTCTTTTGAAGATCCACTTGCAACCCAAAGGTTTGCAACCTGGTGGTAAATCTGACAACACACAAGTGTTATTACCCATGATAGGGTCCATTTCATCATTAATGGCTTCTTTCCAAAAGGCAACATCCTGAGACTTCATTGCTTCATCAAATGTTTTTTGATCGTCCTCGACATTAAAACAATATAGGTATTGGGTAAGAGACCTCATCCCTAGAACCTTCAATTAAATACAAATGAAAATCCGGTCCATATGACTTAGGTTTTCTTTCCTTTTTGCTTTTCCTAAGTTCAAGTGACTTGTTTCTAGTCAGTTTAGAACTTTCCTCCTTTTCACTTGTCATTGGAATCATATCCTTTGGTCTAGTTATACTTGAGAAACGACTCCCATCAAAAATTGCATCTCTCGACTCAACTACGGTGTTAACCGAGATAGAGTCATTAGGTTCAATTACATAGAACCTATAAGCCTTGGAATGCTCAGCATATCCCATAAAAATGCAATCTATACCTCTTTCGCCTAAACTTTTCTTTTTGGGTTCGGGAAGCCTTACAACAGCCCTACAGCCCCGCACACGAAGATAGTTCAGCATTGGTTTCTTTTTGAACCAAAGTTCATAAGGAGTCAATTTGTTCCGTTTATTTGGAGCCCTATTGAGCAAATAGCAAGCCGTTAAGATAGCTTCACCCCAGAATCCATCACTCAATCCAGAGTACGATAACATGGAATTTACCATTTCTTTCAGGATTCTATTCTTTCTCTCAGATACACCATTTTGTTGTGGTGTATACGGAGCAGTAGTCTCATGAATAATTCCTATTGATTGAAAGTAGGCCGGATTAAAGTATTCACCACCTCTATCCGTTCTGAGTCTTTTGATCATTGCATTTTGTTGCAATTCAACCTCATTCTTATAAATCACAAATTTATCTAAAGCTTCATCTTTGCTATGCAACAAATAAACGTAACAGAATCTAGATGAATCATCAATAAACGTAACGAAATATCTTTTGTTACCTAATGAAGGAGTAGCATGCAAATCACATAAGTCGCTATGAATAAGTTCTAATTTTTCCGAGGAGCGCATTACCTTATGAAAGGGTTGCCTCGTGATCTTAGTCAGCATGCAAGTCTTACATTTTTCAGAATTAATTTCGAAAGGAGGTATTTATCCTTCCTTTGACATTTCATAAATCCGTCTATAGTGAACATGTCCTAGTCTAGCATGCCAAAGCACCGAATCATTAACGTTTAAACATGTCATGAATGCGGAATTATTGTAAGAACGTGTTTTATTTAAATTCAACATAAACATTCCATTATTATAATAGCCAAAACCGATAAAGTTTCCGGATTTTGTCAATACAAACTTGTCTGACTCAAACATCTGCTTGTAACCACATTTGTTCAAGACAGGACCAGACACTAAATTCTTACGCAACTTAGGTACAAACAGCACATTACATAAAGTAATAGTTTTTCCCGAAGTAAATTCTAATATAACACTTCCTACACCAACTATTGGAGCACTTGACTCGTTGCCCATATGTAAAGCAGATCCGTCTTCAACTGGTTGAAAGTCTTTAAACCAGCCTCAATCTTTACATGCATGAGTTGTGGCACCCGAGTCAATCCACCAAGCTTCTCCATCATCCTGTACATAAAATGCTTCAGGACTAAAGGATACATAAGGCACACCAGAACTATAACAAATGTTCAAATCCTGACCTTGTTAGGGTTAGGGTTTTTAGACCCTTCACCCGAGGTACTTGCTCCGTTGGTGTCCTTTGTTTGACCACCACTTTTTCCAACACGGCAATCCCTTTTGAAATGACCAGATTTGCCGCATTTCCAACAAGCCCCTTTAGGCCTTTTGTTGGAAGCTACATGGTTATTACCATTACCCTTGCGCTTCTTATTGTATTTGGCACGCTCTTCCACCATATTAACGCTCGACGTTCCAGCAATGGCTTTGCCCTTTGGTTGGTCATTTTCCTGCGCCCTAAGAGATTCCTCTATACGCAAATGACTACCCAATTCTACCAGAGATAATTCCTCCTTTTTATGTTAAAGAGTGTGCTTGAAATCTTTCCACGATGGCGGCAACTTATCGATTATACTCGAAACCGCTATCGCATCATCCATAACCAGTTGGTGTTGAGCGAACCGGCCAAGTATCCGAAGTAGTTCATTGTATTGCTCCATCACCGGTCTTGCATCGATCATTTTATAATTATTAAAATTACTAACCAGGAATTTCCTGCTCGAGGCGTCTTCTGCCATGTACTTCGCTTCGAGATCATCCCACAAGGCTTTCGCCGAGTCAAAATTCTGATATATACCGAACAGCGCATCCGACATAGCATTCAGAATATGGCCGCGACAGATGTAATCGTCGTTCTCCCATTTGTTACTCCTCCGGGCAGCCTCCAGCATTTCATCTTCGACTCGGGCATGGGCGTGCTTAATACGTACACCACTTTGAGGTTCGTCAGAAGGAAGTGCATCTTCTTCTGCCAACGGCGGAAATCCACCCCCTCGAACTTATCCAATTTGCAGATTTTCGAAGCCATGTCTCCCAATGTTTCAGCCATTAAAATCAACCGGAATATTGTCTTTGATTGTTGGAGGATTTAGGGTTTTCTGATTATATGGCAGGATATACTCTAGAATCGTGTTTGGAAAATCACTTTCCAAAGACAATATTTGGACCCTTTTGTCGAGTTACATCAAATTCGTCCAGGGATAAGACTAGAGCGCTTTTTATTCTTAATGCGTTTTGTGAATTCTCGTCGTTTAAGTCGATTGTTTGCTCTGATATTTATAACCCAAAGTATTTTCAGTTGTGTCTATTCGTAAATAGACATAACCCATTTAAAGGTGGTGTCTGTTTATCAAGACATCACACCTAATCGCCATGCGCACCTATTCGCCCATGCACACCCTTTCGAGTGAAAGGGTTTCGGGTTCCGAAATAAAACGCACCCCGAGCGTGCACTCCGCACCTCCTAACTCGTGTTTGCTTTATTTCCAATTACACTAAAATATACAACAATAGCGACCATGGGAGGAGAGATAATGTTCTGGAAGAAGATCTCCAAAATCCCAATAAAATGCTGAAGCAAAAAGTAGGGTCGAAGCCAAGACGTGGAGATTTGACAGTCAGTATGGTTATGAACTTCTGCGGCTCCCATAGCCTGCATGATCTCTGTCCCAAAATTAAGTAGTAATTGATTCGGTAACATTCACAACCTATGTCTTGATGAGACTTGGAAAACCAGTAATTGGTGGGACATTGGTGAAGCATTTCTATAGTGACATGTGAAAGACCGTTGCGACTGGTCGTTGTTAAGTGCTGCATGAATGGATTTTAATGGAGGAAAGTGATCGCGAGGGATGAAATCTTGGAATATTTTGTTGCATCGGTGTAGTCGGATTCTGGTTTGCGGCAATAGAAGGTCAGAAGTTCGTCTGAATGATAAGTCGAGGCGTGTATTTGACACTGCCAAGAATAAGACGATATCGCCCCAATATTCTCGTGCTTTCGGGTTAACGACGATCGTCTCTAATATCCAACGACTTTTGAACTCGTTATCGCAGCACAAGTCGAGCTTTCCAAAGAATCGTACACGAAACTCAAGCTTTTTCTTGATGGAGCATAGGTGACTGAGAGTGTATGAATTCGTAATGATAGTGTTGGAATCACTGCGACCCTTGCGTTTTTGACCGTTTGAGCTTTGGGGCCAGAATGCGAAAGGTTGAACCTTCTGGAATGCCCCAAGATTTGAAAGCTTCTCGACCCGTTGGTGGGGGTGGGCATTCGGGATTCTTGGGTATTCGAGTTTTACCCGAATCCGATCGAGTTCGGAAACTTCAGGTCGGGTTGTTTGGCGGTCAGTTCGGGTATTTATTTCCCGATAATATTGTTCGAATCGGATGTGGTGTATTAATTTTCTATCCGATCGGGTTATTCGGGTACCCGGCATAATAATTATTTGTTTAAATAATTATTATAGTAAGCTTATAGATATAATATATATTAGAATATAATTTCGTATTGACTATCTAATTTGTGTGATATTTGAGTTTCAAACATACGGATTATTTAAATCGTGCAATTATCAATATATGTCACTAGTATGTCTTGCACACCCTAACGTGTGTGCAGAAAATATATTTAATTTTTTTGTTGAACTGGGCATCGTAACTGCTGTTAGTGGGTGGTTATTTTAATGTTAGTGGGTGGTTAGTTTAAGTAACTCCCTTTAATTAAGTATTCATACAGACCAAATTAAGTCCAAATTAAAGCGGTTTAACCGAGGCACTCTCTCTTAATAAAAGAGAATAGATGTTACCAATGCACTATATCATTATATATGCCATTTGTTCGGCTCACTATTATGTTCTAAAATCGAAACCAACCAAGCAAAGCGTTAACCCAAAAGTTTGTGGTATGGATTGGGTTGGTTCGACTGGATGGGGCGGTCCTAGGGGTTAAATGTTTTACCCCTACCCTAACTAGAGTAATTTAAATTGTATGGGCCTAGGTAATAGTGTGTAATCTAATTTGAAATATATTCTAATAAACATTAAGCCCACTAAGAAGTCAAATTTAGGGCTATTTTATTTGTTTTTTAAATAAAAAAGTTAAATTCTTCTTCCTCCACCCCGATCTAAAAATGTCGAGGCCACCAAAAACCAGCATTCCAGCGCAGGCCTCCGGGGGATCGGTGGATCCCCTGACATCCCCTTTGGTTCCATCGCTGTTTAGGTCTAATAGTTTTTCTCTGAAGTAGGATAATGTGCTGAAGTTATATGGAATTCCTGTTCTTTGAGGTTAGAGCCGATTTATTTATAATATTGTGATATGACGATTTCATCAAGATATAGTGCTAAATGTCATGGTTGTAAGACGATACTGATAGAAATTATCTTGATATTCATCGGAGCTGCTTTATTTTTTCCCTTAGGGTGCGTTTGGTCCGCGGAAATCGACACGGAAAAGAAAAGAAAAGTGTGGTGTTAAGCATCGAATCATTGTACTTTACGGTTCACGCGTCGTACAATTATACTTTTTCTTTTCTTTTCCACGTTGAAATTCACGAACCAAACGCAGCCTTAGTTTCGGGCATGGAGGTAATTAGGCATTGAAAACAAATGATAAAGAACCTCATTTCTTTAGTCATAACTGGAAAACAAAACGAACACACGTAAAACTTTGAAACGCAACACACACACAAAACAAATCACTAAGAGATTCTAAAACAAGAGATGACCGACCATCAATATTTTTTCCTTGTATAATCTTCAATCTTTCGCTCCTTTTTGTTAATTTGATCCTGAAAGATGGCAGCCTTACGGTCTTCATACAATAACTTCTTCCTTTCAAGATCTTTTATATCCAATCTCCATTTCCTTATTTTTTTATCATCGCGATGATAAAAAAATAAGGAAATGGAGATTGGATATAAAAGATCTTGAAAGGAAGAAGTTATTGTATGATAGTACTTATCAAGTCCGTATTCCCTGCCACCCTCCCCATCGGCATCTCCATCACCGTCTTCCTTCTCAGCATCTCCGCCCTCATCGTCGTCCTCCTCCTCCTCCTCAGTGGCCTCGAACTCCTCCTCTCCACCCTCATTGTCTTCCTTCTCATCACCTTCATCTTCTTCGCCCGCATCGTCGTCGTCGTCCTCCTCCTCAGTACCCTCGCACTCATCCTCTCCACCCTCGTTGTTTTTATTCTCTTCGTCCCCCACGTTACCCACAGGAATTTCCCCTCCATACTACTAGCGACACTGCCGTGCTCCGGATTACGGCGCACTATAGCAGCGCGCATCGCAGCCATTTTTCTATAGAACGATCTCATCTTAGGCCCTTACCTTTATTTCTTAAGAATCTCTTCGAACGGAGCTGCTATTTAATGCAACCAAAAGCAATTATAACATGACTTGGTTTCATGCTAACCTAACTGTTTTGAATCTGTTATGAGCAGGAACATGAAATTGCCAATGGACGATTTTAAATCAAAATGAGCGAGTCGTTCCTATTTACAACAAAAGAATGCCAACACGAGGGAGACATGAAACAACCAATCCTAACTTATCTATAATTTGGCAGTTGGCACATTGAAAACGTATGTTTCCTATCCCGATGAAATATGCTATAATGTTGGTATATTAAAAATTAAAGTACTAGACTTTTTCAAACAATCATATGAAGTTTAACTTTTTTTATCTAAATTATTTCAATCAATCATACATATACGTCCGCCTCGTAACAATATCTATACGTATATATATATAATATAGATGAAAAGACCTACGTTGATTGTGGAATAACAAAACCTAAATCAGGATGTCGGCTTCTTCCATTTTCCAAAGGCGATGTTACTCTCCCAAATCACACTCACATAAGTTTTCACTCGTCAAGTGCTTATACTCCCTCGTCTTTCCCGGAGAGCCCTCTTTGCCGCCGTCGTTAATTTCACAACGACGATCATCGAGTATCAATTGCTTGGGACGCCGTCGTATGCAAAGAATTTTTGACACAAATCAGTTGTCAACTTCGCAGATCTCGCCATGGCTGATGCTGGCTCCAGAAATAAGCCTAAAAAATAAGTGATCGTCGAGGACGACGACGGCGAATACAAATGCATCGTTTCCCTACAGCATAAGAGACAGCAAAGTCCCCAGCTTCGAAGCAGATGATAACAGCGGCATCTCCAACTGCACAACCGACCAGGAGATGCGTTCAAGGGTTCATCTCACGGTTGGCTGGCTCTGTTCGATTCCTCGACCAAGGATCTTTTCCTCTACAATCCCATATCTCGCTGTCTCTTGAAGCTTCCTACCATGGAAACGCTACCCCTCCGAGGAACGCCCGGCCCCAACGACTTCAGTGAGCCAGAAGAGTGCATAGTAAAGAAAGTGATCCTCTCGTCCTCTGAACCGGAGAAAGACGTGAGCTGCGTTGCCATGATGCTCTACGGAGTAGATAACAGACTTGCCTGCTGCCATCCAACACTGGCATGGAAGCCAAGTGGTATCCACTCAGCTCTAATCAAAGGGAATTATCGGGATCTTACGAAGACGTAGTGTATTCTGCGAGAGGGAAGCTCTTCTTCTGCATGGCGAACGGGCCGCGCGGAGCTTCAAGCTTGGGACTCTACGGCTATGATGGCCGGCGACATGCCTATTTGCATGGCGAAAAGAAGTGTTATTCAACTTTTTTGTTCTAGTCGAAAAAAATCTTTTTGGTCTTGGATTGCTATGTGGAGTATCTGTGAATTTGCCCAAGAAGCCAAGAACCCTAACCGTGACAGTGCAGGTAATATTACGAAAAAAGGCATGAGCCATATGTTGCATGAATTCATCATTTTGATTAGCATTTTTATTTATTATATTTGTAGTTATTTTTTTTGGTTTTCGTCGTATAGCCTATGCCGGCTTTTTTTTACCAGCCAATGCAGCGATCATCCGCTCGTTAATTATTCAAGTCAGAGCAACGGAAGCAACGGCGAACTCCCTGTGGACGTCGTGGCAGCCCTTGTGCAAAGCTCTGCAGTGAAGAGCTGGACTTTAACCCGGCAAGAGAAGTTCTTCTCCTCAGTATAATTAGCATGAACTCGTCCTCCGAAATGTCGATGGAACATTTTTGTCTGACCCTTTAACATATCTATATCGATTGCGCTTTTTTCGTTGGGGACTTATGCTCGGGTTTAGGAGCTTTGAAGCCTGGGATCTCTCGAGGTGCTTGAAGATACTGCAGTGTTATTTATTTCTTACATTGTAGTCTTTTTAGCTGTGGATTTAAACCGATGCAAGAAAATTCTCACCCCCGATATATTTTTTTTCACGCTCTGTGACCTACTTTTCCGCATTTTCTACAAATTATTGGAGAAAATTTATTTTTGTATTGATAATTTTTATTATCTTTTGAGAATTTTTGTTATCTTCTTTTAGATCTTCTAAATTTTTTCTTTTCAACTTCAGTTTGACCGGCAACCTTCTCCGCCCATTCCCGGTGCTCCAGCGAGGTTCAGGGCTCGCCAATCTCGACAGAAACGGTATATATCCGTGCCCAGATTTTCTACGAGAAAAACACCTACACATCATACTTGGATAGTTGTGTCTAATGACTCGATAGATTTAGTTTTAGACAACGAATTTTCCGTATCTAATAGGTTTTTTTTCTACTAGTGAACAATTACATTGGCATCAACAATTACATTAGCAACAAATACTCAGCGAACCTCGAACAGACATTGGCTGCGAATTCGAACAATATATATATATATATATATATATATATATATATATATATATGTAGGGTAATGCAATAGCCCTTTCGACCTAAATCGTTCGAGTAGGGTAACAGCAAATTCAAATGACAAATCAAATTCGTTTGAACCTTATTGATTTATTAAATTCATTAATATATGCTGGCTTGTAATAACAGTAGGTTAGGATCATACTTTTAATTGAAGCCCAGCCCACCTAGCAAAGACCTAACTTGTAAAAATGTAGCTTAAAATGAAAGTCTATATAAATCACCACGGTGTAAAAGAAGCTCATGAAAAGAACGCCCACCTCAGACAAAAAAGCCGTGTGGCAAGTTTATGGCTTCACTGGTCTCATTGGTGACTTCAGGGGGAGCTAGCTAGGGTTTTCAGGCAAGTTCCTGGTTTTAAAATTAAATTTTATTATAATCTTTATTCAAAATTTAATTCTTTCAATCAATTTTCAAAAGATTTTAATAAAAGAAAATTATACATCATATTAGTATATATATATATATATATATGAAAAAAAGAAAAAAAACCATGATTTAAGTATTAAGGCTTCTTGGTGTAGTTTAACAAATATTTTAGCCTTCCATTAAGGCTAAATGATACAAAAGATAAATATATAAAATCAAAATTTAAAACTTACTTAAGAGATGAGTCGTACAGAAAACTTCAACTTTTATTCCTTAGAATATTTTACAGTAGAGGAGAATTATAAGAGAGAAGGTAGAGAGAGTATAAGAGAGCGTAAGAAAAAGCACACCCAAAACATCGAAATTCAAGACCTATAAATAGACGAGGTCATAATAATATAAATGAAGATAAATTTTCTTCATAGATGTCCATTTTGTCGAGAGAATCTTGACAGCTGTGCTAAATTTGGCGAGAAAGTCTTCAAACTTATCTTTAGCTTTATTAAAGCTAATAGTGGACCATTTTCCTTCGTTGAAGTCACCATCAACCTTTTGTGACTTTTTCCATAGCATCTTTAATTTCTTTGATTTTAAGAGCATCTTTGGCGTTAGACTCCTCTATTTCTTCACGGGTCTTAACTATTTGCGCCACTTTATCTTTAATAATTGCAATTTCTTGTCCCATGAGGTCCATAGCATTGTCTTCTCCCGTTATTTCTTCAATAGAAAAATTATCCGGATCTTCCGGATCTTGTCCTTCACCAGCAAGGCAAAATTCTTCATTATCATTTTTTGAAGATGTTCCCACCGAAATATCTTCAATATTCACACCAAAATTCTTTGCAATGACCTTCTTCATTTCTTCGAAATAGACCTCAATAATTTCATTGGGCTTCAATTTTCCTTTCTGAAGATTAATTCTCCTGGATAAAGTTTCAAAGGGACTAGGAGCTTCCCTTTGTTGACGATTATTAATCGCATTTTTATAAAGAAAAATTTTCTCTTTGATCTTATCAATTGTTTGTTGGCTTTCATATTCACCAGTCTGTGTTTTTCGAATCATTTTCTTCCAAAATTTTATATAAAAATTTCTTTGAAGACAGGGAATTTTTTGTTGGGTATAACCCACTTCTAGAGTCCATCTCCAAATCCACGGGATAGAAAATTCAATATAAAAATGTAAAGAAGCCATTCCTTCTAGACATTGTTTATTATGCTCCGCTTCTATTAGAAAGGGAGATACTTTGACCCATTCTTGATAAAACCCAAAGAATGGTTCCTTTAAAATTTCAATAGATGCGCCATATAATAGCCACCATTATTAAAACCAATGAGGAATATCCTTTTTGTAAACATTTGAGCAGATTTTAATCTACCAAGAATGTTTTTTATTATCATTCTGATATAAAAATACCTTATTAAAAGCTTCAATATAATCATAATAATTGTATTTAATCAGAATTTTGATTCAGGATGGAGATATTCTCTATCTTTTAAAGGATGAAGTGCCCAATTGTCAGCAGTTATTATCTGCTTAATAATAATTTACTAAAGATATAATCTTTTCTTTGAGCAGTTTGGGTAGTACCCGCACTAAAATGCTCAAAATCAGCTGTTCAGTGGCCTTTAAAATATTCTCGTAGTCGAGATTTATAAAAAGAGCAGCATATGATGCTTTATCTAAATATCTGGATATTATTGTCCATGGTTCGTCAACCCATTTTAAGTCTTTAAATTCTAATAGAAGTGTTACTTCTGTATTATTCTTTTTTCTCGTAATCGACATCTTCGTCGTCTTTTGCAATATTTTTTGCATAAGAAGAAGTACCTCCTTTGGTTTGCGAATTTTGTGATTGTGCCTTTTGTTTCTTGTATTCAAGAAACTCTTTGTAAATTGGATCATCCTCATTCCAAGCATTGCTTGAAGATGCAGAAAGTTGTGAAAGATTTTCTTTTACAAGTTTCTTGTTACCCATTTGGGCGATGACACAACCACCACGACCACGTCCACCTCTATTAGAGGCGAAACCTCTCCCATATTGGGACATTGCTGCAATCATGTTAAATATTCACGCATAAAATAATCAGGAAGACTATTATCACTTCCCTTTTTATAAATTATTTCAAAATCAAAAGGAGCTAAATGAGTCTGCCATCTCGCAAACATTTGTTTCGAGACATTATGCTTGAAATCCTTTTGAAACATGAATTTTGCAGCTTGACAATCAGTTTTCATTAAAAACTTCTGATTGTAAAGATCATCTTGGAATTTTAAAACACATTTTACTATAGCGAGAACTTCTCTAGCTATAGTAGCATAATTTTTTTAGCATTATTCCATTTTCCTGAATGGAATCTAACAAGATGCTCGAATTTGTGATCTGGAGAAATTTGTTTAATATTCCTCCAAATCCAATATTAGACGCATCTGTCTCAATAATTTTTTGCCAATTAGGATTAGCAAGCATAAGACAAGGAAGATTAGTGACTTTACCTTTAATTTTCTTAATTGCCTCAGTATGACTATTTGTCCACTGACAAGGTGTCTTTTTAATCTATCGTATAAAACAGATGTATCAATTGCAAGATTTTTGTAATAAGGGGAAATATAATTTAGACTTCCTAAAAATCTTTGTAATTGAGTTTTATCTAAAATTTGGTCAAGAAATTTTGACGCAAATTCAATACTTCAATTAATTGGAGTAATACTACCTTTTTCAATAGTATGACCCAAAAATCTAACTTTTGTTTGAAATAAAATCATTTTTGGACTAGATATAACTAAACCATTTTGAATAATTATTTTTTTAAAAATATCTAAATGTTGTTTCAATATCTTTAGAAAAATATTAAAATATCATCAATATAAACAATTATAAAGTTATGGGACTAAAAAAATAATTAAGCCTATATCATTCATAATAATTTGGAATTCTGAAGGAGCGTTGTTCAGACCTAAAGGCATAACGTTCCATTCAAATTGTCCAATTGGGACTGTAAAAGCAGTTTTATACTGATCTTTTTCTTCAACTTGGATTTGCCAAAAACCCGATTTTAAATCAAATTTTGAAAATAAAAATGCATTATGCAACCGATCAAGTAAATCCTTTTTATTAGGTATAAGATATCTGATCCATTTTAAATTTTTATTTAACAGTTTATAATTAATTACTAATCTGGGGGCTCCTCTTTCTATTTGGAGTGCATTATTAACATAAAATGCAGTGCAAGACCAAGGTGTAATACCCGTAAAATTTAACATAGGATTTTGATGTAATCAACAGCATACTTATACGATCATGCGACTTAGAGAATTTGCTAGTAATTCAATGGATTCAAAACGAATAAATTTGACAGGTCTCGAATTTATCAAAAAAAAAAGAAAATTAATATTTAGACACCCGAAGAGAAAGACTCGAACAATGAAATAATTATCGTAAAAAGCTTGGAAACTGTCGAGTCTGACCTAGGGCCCTGTGTGTGTGATTGGAGATAGGAGTGTGGGAAAAAAAGAAAGAGTGAACATTGCATGTGAGATATTGGGATCGGGAATGAGCTTTCACGTGCATACATGCATTTCTATCACCTACTGGGCAAATCGCCCAGTGTTTACGTGTTGCAGGTACTGAGTCTGACGCCGACGCGCGTCAAGACTGAGGCGGCTGGTGGCGGTGCTCCACGGACTTTTGAGGGCAGGGCGGTACATGGATGAAGACCTGTGGAGCGACACTAGGATTTTTGTTCTTCTGTCATTTTGGTGCCTTAGCCCGTGTACAGAGATGACGATGTAGACATACCTTTATAGTAATGTATATTATTTTAGGAAAAAGTTTTAATTGGACGGGCCTTCCGCGGCTTACGTTGCGGAAATCCGCCAGTAACCCTACTTAGAAACGAGGGTCGTCACAGGTGGTATCAGGCGTAGGCTTTAGATTCTGAAGACTGTCCATGTACTGCCGCTCAAAAGCCTGGAGAACCAGCCTAGTCTGTACGTTCAATACTCGATTATGTAATTTTGTGTTAGTATGCTTCGATGTAACTATGTGACTTATGTGGAATTTTCGGGCATGAGTTATATTTTGAAAATCCTTGTGTCTGAATTGTATATGTGTTACGGTGTGTCATGTAAATATTTTTGGATATGCGATATTGATAGCCCGAAATTCCGGGTTTATATTTGTGGTTATATTTCTAGGCTTGAAAAAAATAATAATAATAAAAATTCGTTGGGGTGAAATAATTTATCGGGTAAATGATTAAAATTTTTGGGTAGACTGAATTTTACTTCGGATCCATAATGATTTTGGGTAGAGTAAAGGATAATAAATGTCAAAAGGATGAGTACATTTTTCTTGGACAGGAATATAATCTCTGACTTATGAATTTGATGCGGACTAAAATAGATGGGCCCGAGAAATTAATAAATAAAGGCCCAGTAGGCCCATAAATTGGGAAATTAACACTTAGTAGAAAAAACAAGAAAAAATAGGGCCTGCGAGGACCTCCGACAGGCCTGGGGAACTAACAACAGGAGCTGAAGGAACTAGGGACCTGAGGAACCAGCTGGTAGTGCCCCAGGAGAAACGAAGCTTCTTCAGTACGCTTTATAAAGGTAAAAGCTGAGGAGGACGTGACTGATGGGACAGGACAGAAGCTATGACTGTTGATATATGTCCTACACTGCTCCTCACATTGTCCCAGATGGTCATGTCACCACGGACCTCGGGAGAGACTTCCAGGCAATAACCAGGAGCTAGGGACGTACCTTCAGGCAATACCCAAGAGCCTCCTATATAAAGGGGACTTCACCATTTTCACAACGATTCTCATTCCAACACACAGTAACACTTAGAAATTGTCTCTCTACACCAAACACAGCACTTTTGAAGTCCCCTTAGCTATTTTCTTAAGTGCTCTAGAGATGAATGTGAGAGAGCGAGCTATTGGAGTGTGTAAATCATTGAAGTATAGTGAAATGAGGTTTTAGAGCGCCCGTGGATGTAGGATCTGCAACGATCCGAACCACGTAATTCTTTGTGTCATTTCCTTTACGTCCCAAACAGGTCCCCGATGTCCCAAACATGGCCAGACAGGTCCCCAACGTCCCAAACACGGCCCAGTCAGATCCCCAGTGTCCCCAAACATGGCCAGACAGGTCCCCAACGTCCCAAACACGGCCCAGACAGATCCCCAACGTCCCAAACACGGCCCCTACAGGTCCTCAACATCCCAAACACGGCCCCTACAGCTCCCCAAATGTCCCAAACACGTCCCATTGTCCCAAACACGTCCCTTACACACAAGCACTTTACGCACGCACTACCACTTTGTAATATTTATTCTCCGGCTATATAAATTCCCCTTTTCCACACATATAAATCTTGTTGATTGGGATAGCCCCATATCAAATGGCGCCGTCTGTGGGAAACTCCGAGTTGAAGGCGTGAGTAATTTTGCTTATGTTGTGCGAAGTTGTGCTTAACGTTTTCTATTTCTCTTTTCTTCTCCTTATTTCTGCCGGGATGAGACGAAGGACGCGGGAAAAATCGATGGAAGAAGTCTATCTTGTGCAAGGGAAAAACTCCTACCCACAGTTTGATGAGGCTACTAGATGTGACCGCCAAGAATTGATGGGAGAAGATCCCTCTCCGCCGAAGAAGCTAGACGTACACTCCACAGGAGCTGCCAAAAGCACAATTGAAGCTCCTAAGACGTAATGCATTAAACACCACCTTGATCGAGAGGAGTAAAACACGAAGACCCGAAGCTCCCCCTTCGGGACCTAAGAGCCCAGCTCCGCGCTGGCCTGAAGACCCGAAGCTCCCCCTTCGGGACCGAAGAGCCCAGCTCCGCACTGGCAAGAAGACCCGAAGCTCCCCCTTCGGGACCTAAGAGCCCAGCTCCCCGCTGGTAAGAAGACCCGAAGCTCCGTCTTCGGGACCACCCAGCTCCACGCTGGTAAGAAAATCCGAAGCTCCGCTTTCGGGAGACAAGAGTCCAGCTCCACGCTGGCGTCCGAAGGTCCGCGGGAGATACAAACCCAGCTCCGTGCTGACACATGAGGATCCTTGAGACCTAGAAGGCAGCTACACGCTGACGTCTAGATATCCGTGGGGGATATAAGCTAAGCTCCTCGCTAGCACGCGAAAGTCCGTGGGACCTAGGAGCCAATCCCCACGCTGATGTACAAAGAACCGCGGGAGATCAGAGTCCAACTCTGCGCGAGCATACAAAAGTTCGTCAACCTAGAAGTTAGCTCAGCGCCGACTCGAAGACCAGTGGGAGATAAAAGCCCAGTTCCATGAGGGCAAGATCCACAGAAGACATCCCACGATGATAAGGCCCTTGGCCAGAATTCCAGGGCCCTCTACACCCCCTTGTCAATTATATAATATTGTTATCATAATTAATATTTGACCACACTAACAAGTGTTATTGTTTGAAGAACGAAATAAAGAGGCTCATCCAGGCAGTTGCCCTAAAGGAGTTTGTAGGAACTGTGCCTAATAAAGGCAGACGACGTCCACCTCCTCCAGATAGGGGTCAGTTCCAGTCAGGACTCATGTCCCTGTCATAGTAGGAGCGCGAGGCACTGGGGACTCCAAGGGCCAACAGAGCCCGAACCATGCACCTGAGCATTTGAAGGACTTAGAGGTCCAGCTCCGCAATGGTGTACAAAGGCTAGAGGGATCTAAAATTCCAGCTCCCTGCCGGCGAGAAGACCCGAAGCTTCCCAACTCCCCGCTGGCGAGAAGATCCGTTTCTCCGCATCCGGGACCTCCCAGCTCCGCGCTGGCAGGAAGCCCCGGAACTCCGCATCCGGGACCTCCCAGCTCCGCGCTGACACATAAAGCTCTGCTGGAAGTCAATTCCCAGCTCCGCTCTGGCAAGATCCGTAGGACCTCAAAGCCAGCTCCTCGCCGGGAATATCCGTGGCAAGTCAAGCTCCACGCTGGCACGCGAAGGTCCGTCGAGACAGCTCTGTAGCGTGCAGACCCGAATCTTCACATTTGGGACCTGCAAATCCAACTCGGCGCTGGTCTGAGAAGCCTAGTTACCACATTTGCCAATTTCGTGACAACGTTGATCCACGGGAGACATCCCGCATTGATAAGGCTCTTAGCCGGAATTCCAGGGCCCTCTAAACCTTATTCTTATTTATATAATGAATAAACGCATCATACTAACAGCTGCTGTTATTTGAAGGATGAAATCGAAGTGCCCCATAGTGGGACAATTGAGGAAGTTCCTGGACCGTGGCATCAACCAAGGTCGAGGTGTTTGGGGGATCTTTGCCACTCAAAGGCAGACAACCCCCACCTCCTCCTCAGAAGGACCAGCTCCATTTAAGGCTCAACCTCAAAATCCAGCTCCGCGCTGGTGATGTACGTAGAAAGTCAAGCCGAGCTCTGTGCTGGCGTACAAATATCCGCAGACCTCAAGGCCCAGTTCTGCGATGAGGACCTCCCAGCTCCGCGCTGGCGTCCGGAGATCCCCAGAGAGCCGTAGTCCTCCCCCGCGCTGGCATATGAAAAACCACGGGGATTTAAAAGCCCAGCTCCCCGCTGGCACTAGGACCTATAGTCCACTTCCGCACTGACGTGAAGGCCCTTACTCCAGGGGACCTAAAGACAAGCTCCTTGCTGAAAACGAGGACATTATCCGTGTGTTCGAGATCTCCATGATGCGAAGTTCGTTATAAGGGATCTCCAAAACCAGCTGAAGCGCAGCTCCGTGCTGGAGGAAGGCAAAGAAGTCAAGATCTGGGCTGACACGCGAAGGTCCAGGGGACCTAGAAGATAGCTCCATGCTAATTCCAAGCCTTCGGAGACCTGGGGCCAGGGACCTCGTTATTAACCGAGAAGAGAAGGCGCTCCATTTCGCCATCACTTTCAAATCACAAGGCCTCCAGCAAGGAGCCCTGACACTAAGCGAGCGGGCGCTATGACCACGCACTAAGCGAGCTGGCGCTATATCCACGCATTAAGCGAGCGGGCGCTATATCCACGTATTTAAGCGAGCGGACGCTATAACCACGCATCTAAGCGAGCGAGCGCTATAACCACGCATTTAAGCGAAGCTGGCACTATAATCAGGGTAAACTAATGATGTCCCTAAGCAAATACCGCCTTGTCGGAATATAGATATTCTATAAACGGTGCACCGTATGATATAATCGATACCAAAGGTCGACGGACCTGCGGCGTACAAAGACATCAAAGGCTGATAGCCTGTGACGTGAAATGATACCAAGGGTCGACGGACCTGCGGCGTACAAAGACATCAAAGGCTGATAGCCTGCGACGTGAAAGATGCCCATGAGGGTGTACAAGATGCCACCGCTGACGGGCTGTGGTGTACAGGACATCAAAGGTCCTCAGTAAGGCCTGCGACGTGAATAGGTACCTCAGCGTAGCTGGCGCTATAACCAGGGTAAAACAGTGGGAGAAAGCCCCACTTTATATCTAGGACCTTCGGGCCTACATTACTGAACTCGCTAAGGACAAAGAGAGCCTAGCGCAAAGCGACACCCGAGGACAATGACGACGGTCATTGCAACCAAGGGCGTGAATTCGTACTTGGCTTACGAATTGAATAAGCGAGCTGGCGCTATAACCAAGCCACGATAATGATGTTCCTAGAAACATCCATCAGGTTCCGCAAAAGAAAATATAATACGAGGAGGAAGTGAACTCCGATGAAACTTACGAACATGGGGAGTTAAGCTCCCCAAGCCCTTACCATCGTATCTCGAAAGGGAAAAATGACAAATTATTTCTTACAGGCCATCACCACCCTAAAAAAGGCAAAAGGGAACTCGGAGATACGTACAGCATGACCTAGGGATCTCCTTACAAGTGCAAAGGCTCGAAGAGGAGCTCCCCCATTAGGTCCCCGCTAGGGGAGTTGAGCTCCCCTAAAACATCGCAGGTCCTAGGATGCCCGAAAGGCCTTCCACCAAGTTCCCTGAGGAGTTGGAGACGACGGGCCAGGACCTCTGCATGCTTCTCTACAATAGGGAGCCTTGAAGCACACATGATAAGGAAGGTCCCGCAGGGATGACTTGGCCTCAGCTCCCAAGGACTCAGCACCACAACCTCCATGAAGTGTTGCTTCAGGAGAAGGGCAAAATCCTTCAAAAACAGGGGAGTCCTTCAAATAGGCTTGACCCTAATCCTCCGCCAGGCCCCCTAAGAACTTCTTCCCAGCAGCTGTAGGAAGAAGGAAATTCACGACGCTGCAAAAGTGCTACCTGCTCCTCCAAGCTCCAACGGAGACACTAAACACAGGGGAGTTGTGCTCCCTAACACATTGCAGGAGCAGGGCTCTCCGAAGAGATGAAGTCGACGCATGGTAGTTCGGAGATATCAGCGCCGCAGGAGCTAGAAGCAACGTGCGGTAGGACCTGGGATCTCCTTTGAAGTGCAAGAGGAGCTCCGTCATCAGACCCCGTCAGGTCCCTTCCAGATTCCAAGGACGATGAATGCAAAGGAGACGATAAAGCCTAAGGAAAAACGAGCTCCAATAGAGACACATAAACATAGGGGAGTTAAGCTCCCCTAAAACATTGCAGGTCCTAAGATGTCCGGAAAGGCCTTCCACTAAGTCCCCTGAGGAGCTGGAGATGACGTCTGAGATATCATAGCCTGGGCCAAGACCTCCACATGCTCCTTTGAGACGCCAACCCAGAAACGAGGACTCTCGAGAGCTTGGGGACCTCACTCAAAGCAATCAAAGATGGCGGCTCTTGAAGAT
Source organism: Craterostigma plantagineum (assembly GCA_027422505.1). Classification (NCBI taxonomy): domain Eukaryota; kingdom Viridiplantae; phylum Streptophyta; class Magnoliopsida; order Lamiales; family Linderniaceae; genus Craterostigma; species Craterostigma plantagineum. The sequence goes on from JAPQWV010000048.1 coordinate 3,393,088, forward strand.
AAGCCAAATGCACCTCCGGCATACGCGCGAAATCGACATCCCACCCTTCCTTCTCTCAGCGAAGGAGCTCCAGAGATCCCCTTTGCGCTATTTCATAAGAGCTGCATTTTTATCTTTCTTTCTCCAGGGAGCTCCGCAGTTCCCTCTCATCCTAATCCGTTGACTTTGTCTGATTAGCTATCTCCAGGTCCCGGATTGACGACTTGGCGGACGGTCCGACAGCTACATAGCCCACCGTCTGGGAGATAACCTCTGAACGTCTGGGAGCACCCGACGATCTAACAAGCTAATCTTTTCACCTCTGTTCAGGTGGTCCATAGAAGTAGGGAGCTCAACCATTGAGGTCCCCATAGGTCCCATAAGAGGCTCAGCATATTCACCCCAAGGGGAAGAAGGACGTAACTTCCTTTTTGTTTTTCTTTTTGACCCTTTGATGAAGTTGTTTTCTTGTTAACACCAGAAATATGGGCTATGATGATGGGAGATTCTTGAGCTCCCATAATAGGAGAAGGAACCGCAGGGGCGTCCGCCGTCTCTGCAAAAGGATGAATCTCCTTGCAAACATCCCTTGCCACCAGGACCCGGGGAAGCAAGGGAGCTACAGATGGTGCAATGGCTTGGGGAGTCGGAGGGAGTAAGGGGCTGGTTGCCTCCTCCACATAAGCCAACAAAACGTGTCCCTTCAAGAGGTAATTGTGGTAAGGAGGTAAGGCCCATCTTACTATTTTACTCTAATTTACTTTTTGTCCCAAAAAACAAATTAGAGTAGGGGAGTGGTTGATGCGGACTAAAATAGATGGGCCCGAGAAATTAATAAATAAAGGCCCAGTAGGCCCATAAATTGGGAAATTAACACTTAGTAGAAAAAACAAGAAAAAATAGGGCCTGCGAGGACCTCCGACAGGCCTGGGGAACTAACAACAGGAGCTGAAGGAACTAGGGACCTGAGGAACCAGCTGGTAGTGCCCCAGGAGAAACGAAGCTTCTTCAGTACGCTTTATAAAGGTAAAAGCTGAGGAGGACGTGACTGATGGGACAGGACAGAAGCTATGACTGTTGATATATGTCCTACACTGCTCCTCACATTGTCCCAGATGGTCATGTCACCACGGACCTCGGGAGAGACTTCCAGGCAATAACCAGGAGCTAGGGACGTACCTTCAGGCAATACCCAAGAGCCTCCTATATAAAGGGGACTTCACCATTTTCACAACGATTCTCATTCCAACACACAGTAACACTTAGAAATTGTCTCTCTACACCAAACACAGCACTTTTGAAGTCCCCTTAGCTATTTTCTTAAGTGCTCTAGAGATGAATGTGAGAGAGCGAGCTATTGGAGTGTGTAAATCATTGAAGTATAGTGAAATGAGGTTTTAGAGCGCCCGTGGATGTAGGATCTGCAACGATCCGAACCACGTAATTCTTTGTGTCATTTCCTTTACGTCCCAAACAGGTCCCCGATGTCCCAAACATGGCCAGACAGGTCCCCAACGTCCCAAACACGGCCCAGTCAGATCCCCAGTGTCCCCAAACATGGCCAGACAGGTCCCCAACGTCCCAAACACGGCCCAGACAGATCCCCAACGTCCCAAACACGGCCCCTACAGGTCCTCAACATCCCAAACACGGCCCCTACAGCTCCCCAAATGTCCCAAACACGTCCCATTGTCCCAAACACGTCCCTTACACACAAGCACTTTACGCACGCACTACCACTTTGTAATATTTATTCTCCGGCTATATAAATTCCCCTTTTCCATACATATAAATCTTGTTGATTGGGATAGCCCCATATCAGAATTATTTTCGGGTAGCTTAATAAAGTTTGATCTTGTATGTTTTATGAACAACTTTCGGGTATATGAAATATGCATGCATGAGTTTCGGGTGGAAAAGAAATTTCGGGGCATCTAACTTGTTTGATTATTGTTGATTCATGTGTTCTTTAGGAAGAATATTTGGGTCTAAAGAACATTGGGGAAAATAATTCTTGAGCTTTGCAATAGTAACAAAATTTTGGCAATTGAGTGCTTAAGAGAATATTTGAGTAGCTTAAGTATTTTTCGGATACTACAACTAATTTTCGAACAATTGAAGTTATTAGTATGGGATCTTTCAATTATATTCGGGTAGCCTAGAATTTTTAAAGAAATTCGGATACTCAAATTTTCGGATCGTCTTGGATTAATTTTCGGGCCTTTTAACTAGTTTGTGGTTATGTGATATTTCGGGCGGTGAGATAAGTTCAGACGTGCGAATCAATTTAATTCCAGGTAGCTTAATTAAAATTAGAGACATAGAATTTGAAATTCGGGTAAAACGTAATTTTCGGGTAGTTAGGTGTTTTTTCTCGGATAGAGTGGAATAAGAAAAATAATTATATACCTTTAATATTGCATTTTAGTCAAGTACGCCTAGAGTGCGCAGCGGAAGCGTGGTAGGAATGGGAATACGTATGCCTAGAGAATATAGAAATATGTGGGCGAGTCTAGACATAGATAATCGATAAATTAGTAAGAGAATTGGTTGAATCGTTACCCAAGTTATTCGCGTCGGCGAATTTCGGGGACGAAATTCTTTTAAGGGGGAGAGAATGTAATACCCGTAAAATTTAACATAGGATTTTGATGTAATCAACAGCATACTTATACGATCATGCGACTTAGAGAATTTGCTAGTAATTCAATGGATTCAAAACGAATAAATTTGACAGGTCTCGAATTTATCAAAAAAAAAAATTAATATTTAGACACCCGAAGAGAAAGACTCGAACAAAGAAATAATTATCGTAAAAAGCTTGGAAATTGTCGAGTCTGACCTAGGGCCCTGTGTGTGTGATTGGAGATAGGAGTGTGGGAAAAAAAGAAAGAGTGAACATTGCATGTGAGATATTGGGATCGGGAATGAGCTTTCACGTGCATACATGCATTTCTATCACCTACTGGGCAAATCGCTCAGTGTTTACGTGTTGTAGGTACTGAGTCTGACGCCGACGCGCGTCAAGACTGAGGCGGCTGGTGGCGGTGCTCCACGGACTTTTGAGGGCAGGGCGGTACATGGATGAAGACCTGTGGAGCGACACTAGGATTTTTGTTCTTCTGTCATTTTGGTGCCTTAGCCCGTGTACAGAGATGACGATGTAGACATACCTTTATAGTAATGTATATTATTTTAGGAAAAAGTTTTAATTGGACGGGCCTTCCGCGGCTTACGTTGCGGAAATCCGCCACTAACCCTACTTAGAAACGAGGGTCGTCACACAAGGAGACTTTGAAGGTCTCATTAGACCTTTCTGTAAGAGAGAATTTATTTCTTTCTTACATAATTCTAATAATTCAGCATTCATTTGTCAAGGACGAGCTTTAGTAGGAATATTTTTCTCACTAAAATCTTCTTCATAAGGTAAAGAAAGAATGTGTTTCTTCCTGTTCCAGAATGCGTTTGGAAGATCATGACATATTTGTAATGTAAATTCGTTATAAATCATTTTTATTTTTTCTTGTAACTTAGGATTTTGAATTTTATCCTCAATCGTAAGTTTACTAATTTCTTGTTTTAAATAATTTATTTGATTTTCTTTGCTTTAATAAGAATAGAATCTTTAATTTCACTAAGGATTCGTGAAATTGGTTCAGTAATGAATTTAAAGTATACTTCTTTATTTTCGAAGCTTCCCTTAAATCCTTGTTCATCAATATTAGTGATAGGAAATATGTTCCTAAGGAACGGAGTAACAAGAATTACTTGGTTCGTGATATTCTTAACTAGCAAGAAAGAGGTAGGAATAGAGGTAGGAATACAAACCTTTAACATATCTGAAGTATAAAATATGCCTAAGGGGGGGTGAATTAGGTTATAAATTAGGAATACAGACCTTTAACATATCTCGTAAGCCATTTGTCTCCATTCGTCGAGCTCGTTGACCTGCAACATTCGCTTTTCGCCTGCAAGATTCAAATCAAAGTTAAGTTTCTTTAGAGCCCAATATGCTTTGTGTTCTAGCTCGACGGGTAAATGACAAGATTTTCCGTAAACAAGTCTATATGGCGTGGATCCGATAGGTGTTTTGTAAGCTGTCCGGTACGCCCATAAAGCATCGTTCAGTTTGTTTGGCCAATCCCGCCTATGGTGTTCCACCGTCTTTTCGAGAATACGCTTCAGCTCCCTGTTTACGACTTCTGCTTGGCCGCTCGCTTGAGGATGGTACGCCGTGGTAACACTATGTTTCATGCCGTATTTCTCGAGTGTCCTTGCAAAATGAGTGTTACAGAAATGGATACCTTTATCGCTAAATATGCAACGAGGTGAGCCAAATCGAGAAAATAATGTTTTAAAAAATTTAAAGACTACCCTAGCATCATTAGTAGGTAGCGCTTGTGCTTCTACCCATTTTGAAACATAATCAACCGCAACTAGGATATATCGATTCTTGAAAGACGTAGGAAACGGACCCATAAAATCAATGCCCCATACGTCAAATATTTCACATGCAAGAATAAAAATCTGAGGCATTTCATTTCGCTTAGAAATATTACTTGTCAGTTGGCACCTATCATATTCCTCCACGTATTAGCATCTTTGAAAATCGTAGGCCAATAAAAACCACATTCGAGTACCTTTTGTGCGGTTCGATTACCTCCGTAATGTCCTCCACATGGCCCCGAATGACAATGGCTCAAGATTTTAACCGTCTCGAGAAAGGAGATGCATCGCCGGATTGTCTTGTCCGCGCAAACCCTAAACAAATACGGATCATCCCAAAAGTAATACTTCAAGTCCGAGAAGAATTTCTTCCTCTGTTGACTCGTGTATCCCTTTGGCATGATCCTAGCGACAAGATAATTAGCAAAATCGGCATACCATGGGGTTTCATCGAATACCTCACGTATAGCGTATAGATGCTCGTCGGGAAAATGGTCTCGGATTATTTCCTCGTTGGTAGCCTCGTGGGATGCATCTTCGAGTCTTGACAAGTGATCGGCTGCGCAATTCTCGCTACCTTTTCGGTCACGAAACTCAATGTCGAACTCTTGGAGTAACAGAATCCATCGTATCAGTCTTGGTTTTGCATCCTGCTTCGCGAAGAGGTATTTGAGGGCCGAATGATCCGTGTAGATGATGACCTTTGAGAGGATAAGATAGGATCGAAATTTATCAACAGCGAATACGACTGCGAGCAACTCCTTCTCTGTGGTAGTGTAATTCGTCTGTGCCTCGTTTAGAGTCTTGCTCGCATATTGTATCGGCTGAAAATGCTTTTCCCGTCGCTGCCCCAGAACTGCACCTACTGCAAAATCACTTGCATCGCACATTAGTTCGAACGGTAGGCTCCAATCGGGGGCTACCATAACAGGGGCGTTAATTAGCTTATCCTTAAGTATGGAAAATGCATTCAGGCATTCGGGTGTAAATTCGTAAGGTACGTCTTTCTCAAGCAAGTGCGTTAAAGGTCTAGCAATTTTAGAAAAATCCTTGATAAATCTACGATAAAAACCCGCATGTCCTAGGAAACTTCTAATTGCCTTTACCGACGAAGGTGGAGGTAATCGTTCTATGGTTTCTATTTTAGCTCTATCTACCTCGATACCTCTCGACAATATCTTATGACCTAAAACAATACCCTCTCTTACCATAAAATGACATTTCTCCCAATTTAGCACAAGGTTTGTTTCCTCGCATCGCTGAAGTACTTTCTTTAAATTAAATAAGCATACCTCGAATGAGTCACCAAAAATCGAAAAATCATCCATGAATACCTCCATTCCGCCACCTATTAGTTTATCGAAAATAGCCATCATGCAACGTTGAAAGGTGGCCGGAGCATTGCAAGTCCAAAAGGCATCCGCCGGTAGGCGAATGTCCCGAATGGGCACGTGAACGTCGTCTTCTCTTGATCCTCGGGTGCAATGGGAATCTGCAAATAACCTGAAAGTCCATCAAGAAAACAATAAAATTCATGACCAGATAGACGTTCAAGCATTTGATCAATAAAAGAAAGAGGAAACTGGTCTTTTCGCGTTGCGTCATTTAATTTGCGATAATCAATGCAAACGCGCCATCCTGTGACAGTCCTCGTCGGAATGAGTCCATTTTTCTCGTTGGGCACAACTGTCATTCCTCCTTTTTCGGCACTACCTGAACTGGGCTCACCCATGCACTGTCCGAGATTGGGTAAATCACTCCCGCATCGAGCAGTTTAATTACCTCGGCCTTCACCACCTCCCTCATGTTGGGATTCAAATGCCTTTGGTGTTGTACCACCGGTTTGAAGTCGTCTTCCATTAGAATTTTATGCATGCAAAAGGTCGGGCTAATTCCTCGGATATCCGATATCTTCCATGCAAGTGCCCTCTTGTGCTCCCGTAGTGTGTTTAAGAGCATGAGTTTCTGCTCCTTCTCTAGTTTTGACGCGATGATTACCGGAAGCTTTGCATTCTCCTCGAGGGAAGCATACTCCAAGTGATCGGGCAATTGCTTGAGCTCGAGCGTTGGTGGTTCTTCGACCGAGATCTTCTCACGATTTTCTTCGTTGCTCTTTTGCACCTCGATCGTTGGTTCTTCATTGACACTCTACATCTTCTTGGGCAACATCGAGGGGCAGGTCATCATTCGGCTCTTCCTTATGGAGTTCCTCGTTTTCCTCTATTTCTTGCTTCGAGAGGAAGGAATCAGGCTGTGAAAGTCCCTGCAACGATAAGAATTCATTCCACGCATCTATATAAAAACACTTATCGTCTAACTTCTCGGCATTATTCATGGACTCGGCCATATCAAATGTTACTTTCTCACTATCTATAGTTAATGTCAATGTTCCATTACGAACATCGACCATAGTCCCTCCGGTAGCGAGGAATGGCCTTCATAAGATTAGAGGAATATTTTCATCTTCCTCCATGTCGAGAATTACAAAATCTGCAGGAATGATAAATTTATCAACTTTAACAAGAACATCCTCGATAATACCCCTAGGATATTTAACAAATCTATCCGCTAATTGTATACTCATCCTAGTAGGTTTGGGTTCCCCTAAGCCAAGTTTCTTGAACATCGAATAAGGCATTAAATTTATACTAGCACCTAAGTCAGCCAATGCCTTATGTACTACAAGATCGCTTATTAAACAAGGTATAGTGAAACTCCTTGGGTCTTTTAATTTTTTCGGGATTTTGCTTTGTAATATGGCGGAGCACTCCCCTCGTAGTTCGACTGTGGACACGTCTTTCGAGCTTGCGTTTGTTCGTGATAAGGTCCTTCAAGAATTTTGCCCAACGAGGCATCTGCGCAAGAGCTTCGACAAGAGGTAAATTAATATGTACTTGTTTAGAAATTGCAAGAAATTTACCAAACTGGTCGTCAACGATGTCCCTTTTAAGTCTCGCTGGATATGGGATTTTCGGTTGATATGCCTTGACAGGTGGATACGGTCGCCTCTTCTTTGTCGGTCTCGATGTTTGCTTTCACGGGCTCAACATTCTTCTTCAATTTCTGCACCTCCTCGAGCTCTCTCCCATTTCGAAGCGTTACCGCCTTTACGTGGTGGTCCTTTGGGTTGGTCTCGATGTAGCTTGGCAATGAACCGGGAGGACGTTGTTGGATTGATTCGGCAATCTGTCCAACTTGTTTCTCTAAGGCGCGCAAGGAAGACTCAGTGTTTTGCAATCGTGCCTCTTGACTATCCAAGCGAGAGTCGAGCTTTCCCATTAGCTTCTCGAGCATTCCCTCCAGCTTATCATTGCGACCTTCAGGGACAACTTCAGAATTTCCATCGTGGTATCCATGCGGCCTTTGATTTTGAAATCCCGGTGGAGCTTGTTGTTGATTCCCATAGGCCAGGTTCGGATGAACTCGATTTGGAACGAAGTTTCGCTGACCTTGGTAATTCCCCATGTAATCGACTTGCTCAGTCGTAATAGCAGCGGGACAGTGAGCTGCATCGTGGCTTCCTCCGCATGTAGCGCATGGCGGAATATACGTCGGATATGACTGAGAAAGCGCACCAGCTACGGGGATCATCGGGGCAGGTTGTAATTGGACAGCGGTAACGGCCGGCTTCGTTGCTAGCTTAGGCATGAGTGCGTTCATCAAGGTCTACATTTGAAGATTAGTCGCTGACATTTGTTGCTGTAGGGCGTCGAACTTGGCGTTTATCGCAGTGGTGTTGCCGATGTCGTACATGCCCGGAGGTTTACCTCGATTGCTTGAACTCCCTCGTCGGAAACTATTTGCACTGTAGTCTTCGATAAGATTCCAGCCCTCTGTAGCACTGAGATTACATAGGCCTCCATTGCATGCTCCATCTAGTAATTGCACGGTATGGTCATTTAAAGATTCATGGAACCGCTGAATTTGCTCGCTCTTCGTCATCCCATGTTGAGGGAATCGGTTCAAAAGTGCTTTGAATCTAGTCCATACGTCATATAGGTTTTCGCCTTCCTTCTGCTTAAATGCGGTGAGGTCCATCTTTAGTTTGAGTGCCTTGGAAGGTGGAAAGAAGTAATTGATGAAGGTGGCATGCATCTGTTCCCAAGTGGTGATAGATCGTTCGGGAAGTAGGTTGAACCACTCCTTGGCATTGCCCCGCAAAGAGAAAGGAAATAGGTAGAGTCGAATGGCATCTGAACTTACACCTTGTACCCGTATTGCATCGGTTACGGATAGGAAGTCTCGGATGTGGCGATAAGCATCTTCCTCGGAGAGTCCATCGTATTGAGCTGTCGCCTGCAGCTCAAAATTATTCGGTAATTGAGGAAGTACTATTGCCGAGCTAATTGTTCCCACGACGTTGTTTCTCCAGAGTTCTCTCATTGGAGGTTCTTGCACCGCCAATGGCATTTCATTGTTATTTTGAGTCGCCATTACGTCTTGCCTTGCGTTTTCTCGCACGTTGCGTCTGAAAGTCCTTTCGATCCCCGGGTCTCCTTCCACTAATGGTAGTGTAGGGTTCCTTCGGGTCATGCACCTACGTACACGTACCTAGACCAAAAGAAATATGACTAAGCAAAGATTTTGATACTTAATAATAAATAGCTAGAATAATAAACTACGGTTTTTCTAATATCGATAGTTCCCCGGCAACGGTGCCAAAAACTTGATGAGCGGATCGAGTAATAAAATAAAACGAATACTAACAAACTATCCTACGCTCAACAGGCAAGTGTACCTATCGAAATAGCATAGATGTGGCAAATATTCGAGTATCGAATCCCAAGAGAACTATATATTTTAGAAAATCTTTCACTTAAATATCCTAGCACGAATGTTCGGTTGTCGAAACGGTAAATAACAATACTTATGAAATACAACTTAATAAAATAGTACGGAGAAGAAAACCCTTATAAACAAACGTATTTGAGACTCGAATCCCCCTAGCTCGACCAAAACAAATATCTATTATACGTAAATTAAGCTATCATTAGACCGTGGAGATTCCTACTACATGTGTACGAATTCATACGACTGACGAAACTGCGCCTTATCATACGAGACTCGCAAACAACTAATCAAAGCATTATGAAGCCGGGCAAGCTTCCCTAACTACTTAACCGAAGATCGCATTAAACACGGTGAATCCCGCTATTAGATTTGACTCTAATCCGGCGGGGTAGTTCAACCTATCTCTAGCGATGAGTTTATTCCGCTCGTTTATGAGTGGTTTAATCGTTCGCCCCTCTCTCGAGCGTATCGTTAACTTAACACATAGACATGATCAAGCTAACTATATGATTTTAATCACATTGACATAATCAAAATCATATGCTTCATAAACGAGTCGTAACAATAGTAATACAACAACTACACGTAAACATACGATCGATCGCGCTAGGGTTCATCTCATCTCAAATACAATAGATTTAGCTACTCATTATCATCACAACAAAGCACGTAATTAACATCGAATACAACATAAATACTTCCCTGAGTTCAACTTTGAGGTTAATCCACGCTCTTCGTTGAGGACTTTTATCGAGCACGTAATAAGCAACTAAAGTGTTCTTGGATCTTGGAAAGGCAACGTATGTATATGAGAGCTTAATGGTGTATCTATTCACGTACTTTCCTCCTTTTTTTTATCCTCCTCATTCTCATCACATTGGCTCTTTATATAGAGGTTTCTTCATCTCAAATTCTCGTTATCCTTCTTGAGCCTTGCAAAGATATGAGATATCTCATTTTCAAAGATTTGTGCAGCCACAAGATCTCTTGAGCAGCCCTTGCTTATAATGGTATTGTCTTATGCAGAAATTTCATTTCAAGCGTGGGTTTTTCCATCTCAGTTGGTCATACGTTCGTTCTTGAGAAGATAAGGTAAGTAAGGTTCGTTTTCCTCATGTACTTGACTTTTTACACAGCCACATAGGACGTTCACGGCTTCGTCTAACCAGATTCACGGCCGTGACAGCATTTGGTATTGAGGAAAAGCAGTTTCTGCCCGCATTCACGGCTTATGTAGTCACCATTCACGGTCATGAGAATTCGGGCTTAAAAATCGACTTTCTGCCCGCATTCACGGCCTCTAGCACCCCCTTTCACGGCCATGAAGCACCCTTCACGGCTTTTTTGTCAATGTTCACGGCCATGACAAAATCGGGCAAGAAAATGGCTCTCTGGTGCGCTTCACGGCCTCATACAATACATTCACGGCCGTGACTAGTTTCCTGCAAAATAGTAGCACGTTCAAAAATTCATATCTCCCAATCTAGAACTCGGATTGAAAATCGGTTCGGTCAGATTCAAGATTAACGAGTCCTCTATCTATGGTTAAAATTTCAGGTCCATCGGACATCGTTTACCCCGTGATCACTGAGAAATACTAAACTATCGCAAAACTGTCGTAAAAACGTTTCTTTTGGCTGTGAAATCAAATTATAGCTTTAAAATTGTCAAAACGACTTCACTTATCATGCAAACAACTTAAACCTAACAAATATAAACGTAAGAAAATACGTTTATCAATGAACGATTGAGTCGTCACTAAGGCGCGACGTAATTTCCAAGCTATGTGTCTCTCGAAGTTATGCATATTAGCTTTAATTTCGACCAAAAATATGCTCGCTTTATCTTAGTTACGTAAGTAATTTCTACAAATTATTCCTAACAGATCTTTAATCTGACGACACAAATATCATTGACATCGTCGAGTACACATCAAACTTGATTTTGTGCCCAGTATGCTCGAAAATTTACGGCAAATCGATCGTTGAAATAGTTTTTTCAATTGATATCATTTGAATAACATCTAGTAACACAATAATAGCGATATATACCTCTTTATATAACACCTACAAGGGCATTTTCATCAATCATAGTTTATGTTCTTTACTTTAATTTTATATAGAGTTAGTCCTTAAGGCTGTGTTTGATTTGTAGCCCACATAATAGAGAATACCAAGCCCGCTAAAATTAAACGTGGGTTATCATATGAATATCATATCCAATGATTTTGAGCAGTTTTAAGTGCAAACACGATACAAATAAAATAACATTTTGTTTGGTATGAAGTAACAAAATTTTTTATGAATGAGACAAAAGTTTAAAAAGACCCATTTGCCCCTTAACACAAAAAAATAAACACTGAAGAAGAAGATAAACAGAGACAAAAATAAACGCTGCAATTCTTCGAAGCCCTAAACTATATTAATTAATTGCAGTCCTCTTCCGTGACATCTGAATCTACTTTCACTGTCCTCCTCTTCCACGTCATCTTCGCCGCCGTCGCGTTCTTCCTCAATCGCAACTGTCGCCGTCCTATTCTTCGTCATCTTCATCATGGCAACCGTCTTGCTCGCCCTCCGCGACCGCGCGCCGACGCCATTGGAACTACTCGGAACCACCGACATTGGCAAACATTCCTCCTCCGACAAAGTTTCATCTTCTTCAACCCTAGCTTCCCTCCTCGCTCTTCCAGTCGTCTCCGGCGCCGACGGAATCTCAACATTCCCATCGTTTTCCGGGTCAATCTCAAGCTCCAACCTGGGACATGAAGATTGAAGATAGTTTGAATCTGATTAGAATGAGAGCCGTGCGAACAGATGAGTTGAAAAAGAAAATGAGGAAACTTTACAATTGAATTTAGGGTTTTGTACATTGGTTAACGTATCCAAGGGTATAATTGCAATATACATATTACCTAGATGGAAAGTGTAAGATAAATTAATCATGGGGGTCCATTTTAGATATATAATAGAATAGCCCGTTTAACAAATGCGGGCTTTCAAATTTTCATGGGCTTCAACCGATTAAACCAAACATAAGAAAATGGCTTATTAATTATTTTGTAACCCATTTTCTAGGTATATCTAATAAACCAAACACTGCCTAAAACTATATTTAATATGAAGAGGGCTTGAAATAGAAAGCTCCCTTTGTTTTAGTGTCCTATGGAAAAAGAGTTGACCTCGGATTACTAAATGTAACATGAGGTTCAAAATATTTTCTTCCACAAACAATCAACTGCCCCAATTATTAACCAACTCACGGCCTACGTTTCCGCCAAATCACACATTACAACACCCATTCATATGCCTAGGCACATAAAAACAAAACACAGCCATGGATAAGTTTATCAACACCAAATTCTTCTTTTCGTTTCTCACTTCCGTGTCTTTGATGATCCGAGCACGTGCATTTCAAGATTCTCATGATGACGATGATGTTAATAGACGCCAAAGTTATGGCCAAACGTGCCATTATTGCATGGCTTGCTCTTTTCCCATATGGAGTAGTAGTGGCAGATTTTGATTACCGAGACGCCCTTTCAAAGTCAATTATATTCCTCGAGGCTCAGAGATCTGGAAAGCTTCCGAGAAACCACCGCCTCTCATGGAGAGGAGATTCTGCTCTAGAAGATGGCCAACTTGATAGCGTATAATAATGCATTTTCGTTCTTTCTTTCTTACGGGAATACATACATACATACAATACGTGAATATATATATATATTTATATATATATATATATGCATGTAGAGGAATTTTATAGTGCTCAACTTATGTGAGCACCTTATGTGGGCATCTGTTGGAATGGCACCAATCCGTCCCATTTCAACCTCCCACGTCGACATCTTATATCGTATTAATTAACACACTGTCTAGATGCCATTAATCGACATTTCGGATGCTGATGTGGCACATGGACGTGATTTTTTGTCATTTACATGTAAAATGTGTTATGTAAGGCGTCAATATTTATCACATCAACATCTGAATTAATGGCATCGAGACAGTTTTAACTAATACGACAAAAACCTTAGATGTCGAGGTGAGATGTTGAAATGGCGCGAATTGGCGCATTCAAACAGGTGCCCACATAAGGTGCTCACAAACGTGAGCACTATAAAATTCCTATATCTATAGTGTATATGTTTTGACGGGTGAGACCTTCAATTTATATGTATATAAAAATTTATATATAATAATAGGTGGACCTTGTGGGAGGGTACTATGATGCCGGTGATAACATTAAATTTGGTCTCCCAATGGCATTTACTGTGACAACGTTGTCGTGGGCTGCCATTGCTTTTCAATCCGAGCTTCAAGCAGCTGGAGAATTGGACAACGTTCTTGCTTCTATCCGTTGGGGAACTGATTATTTCTTCAAAGCGAGTTCAATGCGAAATCTTTTGTATGTTCAGGTAGCACACACACACATACACGTGAATTCTCCTCCTACATTTCTTTTTTTCGAAATTATTTCCATTCATTTTTTGTTGTGATTGATTGAGGTAGGAGATCCCGTGAAGGATCACGAGTGCTGGATTAGACCGGAGAACATGCAAACGCCAAGAACGGTGTTGAAGATTGACAAAAATACCCCCGGAACTGAGATTGCTGCAGAGACGGCAGCTGCCATGACAGCTGCCTCCATGGTCTTTAGACATGTCGATCATCCTTATTCCCGCCGTCTACTTAAGAGAGGAAAATCAGTACGTCTTTTTACTTTTTCCTTCGACGGCATATATATTGATTAGCACCATTCCCTTTAATGATTCCTGTGAATGTTTGTGTGCAGCTATTTCAGTTTGCCAAAGACTTCAAGGGAACGTATGATGGAGAATGCCCCTTCTATTGCTCCTTCTCTGGATATAATGTAACTTAGTACTGTACCACGCTCGACTAATAATATTTTTATTTCAAAACGATGTATATATTAGGTGTGGTGGTGTGTTTCATGAAAAGCACGATATTTAATTGGCAGGACGAATTGTTGTGGGCAGCAACATGGCTATACGCGGCAACTAAAAGATCAATATACATGGACTATATTAAAGATGAAGCCATTAGTTCAACTGTTACTGAGTTCAATTGGGACCTTAAATATGCTGGAGCACAAGTCCTCCTCTCAAGAGTACTACTACTAATACTACTAATACTATTATATTATACTAGTAATGTTGATGGTTATATAATATTTATTCCTCCTCTTTATATTTCTTTCATTGGCAGTATTATCTGGAGGGCAACAAGGATTTACATAGTTTCAAGCAACAGGCTGATAGTTTTGTATGCTCGATACTTCCGCAAGGCCCTAATCACCAGGTTTATATCACTCCAGGTTGGTAGTTTATATTATTATATATATGGCACGCATATATCATCATAGTTCATGTGTGTATGTATGTATCCTCCGCCTGTCCGGTCATGAGAAGGAAAGGATGATCGATCGAAATCGTCAATTTAATTAAATTAAACTAAACTAATAAACAGGAGGATTAATTCACCTAAGAGATGGAGCTAATTCACAATATGCGACGGGAGTTGCTTTCCTATTCAGTCTTTATAGTGACATATTAGAAAAGCACAACCAACAACTAGTCGAATGTGGAAGTCAGAAATTCGATTCAACTCAGCTATTGACCTTTGCCAAGCAACAGGTATTTGTAATCATTCGTCCATGCATCAAATATTGTCTTGGATTGATTACATATATACATACACACAGATGGATTATCTACTGGGCAAGAATCCTCAAGACAGATCGTATATGGTCGGCTTTGGTAAAAGCCCACCAACACAAGCTCACCACAGGGGTGCTTCCGTACCAATGATGGCACTTAGCCAAATAGTCGACTGTCCAACCACCTTTGTTAATTGGTACAACACAGACAAACCTAATCCCAATGAGCTCACCGGCGCAATTGTAGGAGGCCCAGACAGGAACGATAAGTTCGAAGATCGACGTTCTAATTCCTCCATGACTGAGCCAACTACATATACCAACTCCATGGCAATTGGTGTACTGTCAAAGCTTGCTAAATATCATGCTCAATATTGACCTCTCTCTCTCTCTCTCTCTCTCTCTCTCTCTCTCTCTCTCTCTCTCTCTCTCTCTCTCTCTCTCTCTTCTTTTGTCAAGTGTCATGTATCATATTTATAAACTTGGAATTCGGGCAGTGGATGATTGTATGAACTTTGATCTCTTTGGAAGAACACTAAAAAACTATAATCTTTTCAACCCCCGCATTTTCAGACTCATAAAATGTAAGCGTGGAACAAGAGGTTTACCATGATATAATACATAAACTCTAGTAATGCCGACTTGGTTGCTCGTCCTCCTACTGATAGATAGACTATTCACTTCGTTTCCTGATGATGTATGTTTTGATTGATGTCATAGCAGCAAAAAAATGCCATATCTATATGCTCCTTTTATTGATAATAACTTCCATATTGCGCTTCTGCTCTTTCGGTCCATGGAACTGCAAAAGGAGTGAGTTCGTAACAACAAATATTGAGCTCAAGGCCATCATCCCCCCTGCCAGAAAAAATAAAAATAAAAAAATAAAAAAAATTAACACCATCTGCCATGACCTTTTATATGTTCGAACGGAAAAGTTAAATATTTCTTGGTACTAAAGCAGAAATCAAATCAGATCTTTGATCTCTTCACGGGAATCACTTGGCGAACCAACTATTCCTTTTTTGTTATTATTAGCTAAACAGAAATTGTAGCTGACTAGAGGAGACGGGTATCTGGTGGAAGCAAGTCGGTAACTTTACCTGAAAGCGAAGGAGTCATGGCAAAATCAAAATTGGGAAGTAGAATTCCAGCTGCCAGAGGAATTGCAAAAATATTGTAGGCAACTGCCCAGGTCAAGTTTTGACGAACTTTCGACATTGTAGCTCTTGCAAGGTCGATTGCTTCTGTTACCTGCACAGTAGATCCAATTAACAATTTATCATCATAGGGAAGACATTCAATAAAATAAAAGATCAAACTCCATTATCCCTATATCGTATAATATCGAAAACTTTTTAACTCATACCTGAGAAAGCCTATTTCCCATTAGTATAATGGATGCTGCATTTGATGCAGCATTTTCTTGTCCTTCAATCTGTAGGGCTATGCCCACGTCAGCAAGTGCCAGAGATGGGGCGTCATTAATACCATCTCCAACCTTAATGGACAGGAGTTGCATTAGAAGATTTACATTCGCATTTAGTACTAATATATCCTGTTTCTACAAGTTTACCAGGTTTGACATATAGCTTCATGCACGCATATCACCTCAAAAACTTCACACACACACATATATATATATATATATATATATATATATATATATATATATATTTCCCAGATAAGTTAATTGTTGGTCTATTTCAGCCGGTCAAATATGTTTTGTTGTTGCTGTAGGCATTTCCTACTTTGTTCCCAGGCTTCATATATCATTCTTTATTCTGTCATGATTCCAAAGTATTCATGAGGCTAAGTGGCTAACAGACAACCACGCATAAATCAACATGTGATCAGTGCTAGAACTTTTCTTAAACTTGGCCAGTTTGTATGTTTATGAAAGTATATTTTTTCTCCATCTAAGAACCAGAATGCGTTCAAGACCCCGAGCAAACACTGTCATGTCTCAATATAGACCTCAAATATATTCAAACATAAACAGAACTGATAATATTTACCATAGCAACACTATGGCCAGATGTTTGAAGAGTCGAAATAGCACCAGATTTCTGCTGGGGTGTTAAAGAACCATTGACAAACTCAATTCCTATCCCAACAGTCCTTGCTACAGCTGCAACTGCCTCTTCCCTGTCCCCTGACAGGAGGATTGTACTTATCCCCATCTGATGAAGTCTTTAAAATATTCAAATGAAACAACATGAGAGAACTCCCAGAGATAAACATATGTAAATTTTTTAGGCATCCGACTATA
The DNA here is from genome assembly GCA_027422505.1 of Craterostigma plantagineum. Lineage (NCBI taxonomy): Eukaryota > Viridiplantae > Streptophyta > Magnoliopsida > Lamiales > Linderniaceae > Craterostigma > Craterostigma plantagineum. The sequence goes on from JAPQWV010000048.1 coordinate 3,410,255, forward strand.
AATGAGTTTATTTTAAAAGATAAAGATTATGAAGATTTATTATCTATGAGAAAGTAGTACCTTGTAATCGTATACTCGGCATCATGTCTCAGATTGTCTGAAATTACAATAGCACCAATGATTCCTTCTCCTTCTCTACCAACATAAACAGTTGTTCTCGAATGGTTGGATGACGAAAAATCAGTGGATATTTGATGCATCACAGATTGCTCAAGTTCCTTCAATTCAGAGAGGCTTGTTTTTCTCTGAAACCGTTCGTTAACCCAACTTAATTTTCCAACGGCAACTAAAAACCCATCCACTTCTGCTAAGGCTCCAGACCCCGGTTCAGCTAGTTGCCCACTTGTACTAGGAATATCCAAGTTCATTGATTCAGCTTTAGCTATAATAGCCTTTGCAATTGGATGAGAGGCTGTTTTTTCCACTGCAGCGGCAAGACGAAGTACTTCAGAGTCTCCATGACCCAAAGATGCAACCGCGGATACAGTAGGTTTCCCTTCAGTAAGAGTTCCAGTCTGAGATTTAAAAACACACCGATAAAACAATCAATTAGAGTAATATCAAAAGAAGCTGTATCAAAACTTATATCTTCATTTCTTATCAGGGAAGTAGCAAAAGCATGCACACATACTTTGTCCAGAGTGATGTGGTCTATGCCAGCCAGTCGTTCCAATACATCTCCTCCTCGAATAAGAAGTCCTTGTTTTGCACCTAAAGTAAACGGAAATAAGAAGATTTAACTTCCAGATATAAGGCCCACTTCACAAGTACCCATAAACATTCAAACATCTGCAAGAAACCGCTGCCATCAGATTCAACATAAAAATATAAAAAAAAAATGCTCTGTCTTTATAGAAAGCTCAGATTACATTGCAATCAAAGTTACGTTAATAATGGTAAATTAGGTGGAAACCCAAGAAATAGCATTGGAACTCAAGGAGTGCGACTGTCCATCAAGAATAAAAAGACCAAAGTAGCAGAAATGGTGCACAAGTTGGAAAATTATAGCGACGAGGAAAACGATGATGAGCCAAAACCACGTGTCAACATTCAACAGCGAATGACACTCGTTTTTAAGAACATACCAAGAGAGGTGCCAACAAGAATCGCAGTTGGTGTTGCAAGTCCCAAAGCACAAGGACACGACACAACCTGGAAAATATTTTAGTAAAAGGTGACTTCTTATTCTTGGTCATCCGGCAAACCGAACACATGATTATTGAGTAGACATATAAATGGTGTTATACTTAGAAAACAAGACAAAAACAGTCATATATGTTTTCTTTTTCATCGGCTCAAGAGGATTTAATATCCAAAACAAAAGCAGGAAGTTGTTTACGTATGAGCTTATATAATATTCTCCAAAAAAAGTATATTTGCTGACTAACCATCCTCAGTACTTGATGAAAGTGTCAAGTATCTGTGAAAACATAAATAGATTAATATGCCTCAGTTTCACAGGTACTAACCAACACATCAACTGCAAGCTTCATGCTCAACAGCAGAGAGTTCCCATCTGGCCCAGCTATGTCATTAAGCAGAACATCTGGAAAGACGTGTGTTCCAATGTAATACCTGGAAAGGACACCAACACACCATGAGGCTACTGACATAAATCCACGTTGCACAACATTCACCAGTTAAATACCGAATAATAACATATAACTTTTATAATGAATAATTAGGAATAATTTGTTAATTTGGTACATTCTCCATAACAAAGTAAAAGTGCAAGTCTGAAAGTATTGTAAAATGACACGGCGAATAGAAAGTGACATAGGACAAGCCAGTTAGCAAGAGACTGCTCCAGCTAGCAAGAGAAAGTGAAGATTAAATGCGAGGGACGCGAAAAAAAAATATATAAATATTTGATATAAGAATAATAACAACTTTACCAGTAATCATTATACTAAGCCTAAGTTAAGATGGCCACATATTGAAATTGTTTTCACCTACCAAAATGCAAATGTGGCTGCAGATAATGCCATGACGCTATATACAAAAGGGCCAGCAATTGAATCAGCGAGCCTCTGAATAGGTGCTTCACGTCCTTGAGCATCTTCGACCTTAAATAAAGAAGATAAGTTGTTATAGGAATACATAAAAAAGGCATGGAATTTGTAAAAACAAAAATACTATATTCAATTGTGATATCAAAAAAGGTAAATATTATGCCCGGCTATCTTTGATATGTGTGTGTGTGGAGGTGTGAAAGTAGATTGCGAGCACCATGTTGACAATCTTGGCTATTGTAGAATTTGAGCCAGTGGACGTGGCCTCTATTCTTAAAGGACCATCCTGAGAAAAAATGCACATCGAGGCAGTTCAGTCTGAAAAAAATAATACTCAATAATGGAAGATAAAACAGTTTCTAACATATGTACTCGTAGTTAGGTGCTTAGCTAGATGTTAACTACTATCGATATAATCAATCACTATTCACAAAAAATGAGTTCATTACAAAAAGATCTTGAGGTTTCATTTAACAGCCACTGGCTGTCTATTTGAATCAAGATCAACAAAACTCACAAATCCGGGACCAAAGGAAAAAGAAAAAAAAGCTTAGAAATAGCATCATACCCAGTTTATTGTTCCTGCTGACACACTAAGGTCTTTTTCCTTGAATACAGGAAGGGATTCACCTGTGAGCATGGATTCATCTACCACGCTACGACCAGCAACAACTTTCCCCTGTGCAGATAAACTTACTATTTTGAATTGCTTAACCATGAAAACACATCAGAGACACCTACATACAAGCACCAACAATTCCTCCACTCTGACTGCTCCTTCACATAATCATAGACAATTTTCGATAAACAAATTATTTTGGGGATTGAATAATGAATTTTAATATTTACTGCTACCAAAAACTAGAATACATGAATCGTTGCAATTATTAACAAAAATTCACAAGGCTTAAGACATCAAAATGAATGTCACTTACATATGGAGAAAAAAAAAAAAAAAAAAAAAAACTCAATGAAGAACTTGTACTAGATATAAAGTTGTGATTGACTGCCCAAAGTGCACGGTAAAACATCTTTTCAGTTTCACGTTCAAGTATAAAAGGAGAAACTCACATCCACAGGGATAGTTTCTCCGGGCAAAACCAAAAGTGAGTCACCGACTCGAATGTCGTCAGTCGGCACTTCAACGCACAATGCATCAGAGCTAAGAACATTATCAGCAGAGACATCACTTGCAGAGGAATTATTTATCACAAGTCGTGACTTAGTAGATATCAGGGACTGCAGCATCAAATGATCAACATATTATTGAGTTAATGATAGTTTCGATTACACAAAAGCAAACAGTAAAACTACCACACTATCATGTAATAATGACAGATCAAATAGAACTGTCGTTTTATATTATAAATGCAGATGTTACATAATCTAGAACATTAAGCATGGAACACGAACAACTACAACTTATATTGCATTCCTCGATTTTATATGGAGGTCTAAACATCACTACAAGTAGTACAACTCGATTAAAAGAAAATATGCACAACATAATCTTACTAATAGCTCGTTCATGTCACTAGATGCCTTGATCCTGGCACTTTCCTCAAGTGAACGACCAAGAAGGATAAATCCGAGAAGCATGACCTGCATGCTTAAAAATCATTTAATCAAAATAAGAAACACAATTACAACAACACAGGTGACTGTGTTGGTTGCTTTCTCTGGATAAACAAACTTAATCGGCCCACTGTTACACGGTGAATTGAGGTTCATATACGAGGGAGATATTAACTAACAGGGAATCGTACCGGTTCATCAAAAAATGTGGCGTTCCACTGGAGGTCTGGATTGATGAGTGACACCTAGGAGATATGAAAGTAATCGCAATCTCAAGCCAAAAGGCACACAATAAATTTGGAACATTATCGTGACGTGAGTAAATCAGCACATCGACATCCTTACCGCACTTATTGCAAATGCAGCCATGGAACCAAAGCCAACGAGTGAGTTCATATTTGGTGAACCCTTTCTAAACGACTTTAATCCATCGACAAGCAAGTCTAGCATATAACAGAACTCATGAGGCAGCAGCAAAGTCAGCATAAAAGTGAGAAAAAGAAAAATTTTCTTTTCAAATTTCTTGACCATATTCGCTATTTCTGAGATCAGTAAGTCACGACTTGTGATAAATAATTTAATGCACGCTGTTAGAGAACAATCTGCTTAAAAATCGAAAACTAACCTCGGCCGGGCCCCAGCAGGGAGCCCAAAGCAAAAATACCTTTCACATAGGAATTGTGAAGAATATGGAAGATAGAACCTATACAAAATACAACCAAAACAGGGAAAGGCAGTCGCAGCAGGTAAGTCAATCAACAAAATATAAGAACACTAACTAGATCTATGCCCAATAAAAGCAAGAAACTTTTCATCTCCCTGGGAAATTTTGCGCATGCCGGTCAGCACATCATGCGTTACTTAATATATAAAACCGTAAGCCGATGAGAAAATGGTGAAATGGAAGACCGACCAAGTTTGGAAGTTTTCAATTCATACCATGACCGACATGAATTCCGATTGAATGCAAAATATGCGTCGTGTGAGCACCACAACATAACGCCACGAGCGTCCAAGCAAAGGCCACTCTGTTCCTACTCTTAACAAGCAATTCGTCCTTCTTCTTTACAGTTTCCTGCCATTTCCTCACCTTTTCCTCCACTCCCGTTCCCGTAGGCCTCCGACGAGCGTCGAATCCACTCGCCGTTACTCTCGCCGCCAGCTCGTCGGCCGCGGCATCATAAATTCCCTCCTTGAGCTTGATCGCGGCGGTTTCGGTGAGCATGTTGACCACGACAGATTCCACGCGGTCGTCAGCCGATAGAATCGACTTCACGCGCGTCACGCAGGCACCGCACATCATTCCCGAGACGTCTAATAGCACGGTGGAGCTAAAAGAGGCTTGATCGGTGTTGTTATCTGTAAGGATCCGAACTATTGGGCCGAGGAATAGTTGGGCTGGGCTTTCGCTTATTGGACTGAGTTAATATTTCCATGTTAGATTATTATATATAAACAGTGTAATCGTTTGTTTATGAGATTAAGCAAAATGAATTATCCCTTCTCTAATCTCTACATCTCTCTCGATCTCATTCTATCTCTCCCCCTCAATCTTAGCTCTTCTTCTTCCTCAAATCTGTAAGTTCTTCTTCTTCCCTCTCTCTCGAATCTCTATCTCTTCTCCTTCGATCGTTCTTCGGTTTTTCTCTTCTCAAATATAAAAGCGCGCACTCCAACTGTCCGATCAAATTACTGAGTAAGAAACTGTTCGAATTCGGACGGGATCTTACAAGTGGTATCAGAGCCATCGATTCTCGGCAGTTAGTTAAACAATGGCGATTACTTGGAATAAGTACAAGGCACCACATCTCTTCGACGGAACAGGACCATCAGTTTGGTTGAGTGAATGCAACGAGTACTTCAAAGCTGTTAGGACTCTAGACGTGCAACGTACGAAGACTGCGTACCTATACGTCGAAGGCGAGGCTCTGGAGTGGTACAAAGAGTATTGCGAAGAGTGGTTATACGGCGATAAGGATCCTCCAGCTTGGAATGACTTCGCTGAAGCTGTACTCGAAAGGTTTGAAGGTGCGGAGCTGGTAAGTGATGAATATCTCTTGACTGATGACGAGTTTACTGAGATATCGAATGTAGTTGTTGATCTAGTTAGAGCGGAGGATGAATTAGACTTCACTCAGGATAAATCCGTGTTAGATGGTGATGCTTCGTGTGGTATTGGAATTGAAATCTCACCTCATGGTATTAAAAGTGCTGTTGATGAGGAAATTGGGCTTGCTGACATTTTTTATGAGCAGAAAAGAGTTTTATCAGATCAAAATGAGTTGTTTGAACGAAGTTGGTGGGATGTCGAGCCGTTGCTGTTTGGCGAGGATTGTAACCTACCGTTCGATCGAGGACGGTGGAGTGCCGAGCACCAGCATGTGAAAGAGTTTTCTAGCCTACCATTTGATCGCGGACGTCGGTTCATTGTCGAAAAGATTGAGGCGAGCCCTTCAGTCGAGGAAAATCCGAGGCAACGCATGGCATTAACACGATGTTATCAACCATATGATTGTGGAAAAAGTCTAGCAGAAATAGCAGCGCAATGGCCATGGGATCGCATGGCAAGCAAGCCTTACAATGCCGAGATTCTAGTCTTTCATCCTTGTGGACAAGAACGTCTTCGGCAGAGGAGTATAGCCATGACTAGAAAGAGTGAGGAGATTGTGGTCGCATACCAGGAGAAACCTGATATCAAGATGGCAGAGGCTATTAGTGGATGCATACAAGGATTCTTGGGTAAGTTTGAAGAAGTTTGGGGAGAAATTGAGAGCGTTAGCTATGAATCGAGTGCGTACAGTTACGTGTTGATAGTTGATGGTACGAGAATGGGGGAAACAACTAGAGTTTGGAGGGATATGAATGAGAAAAGGCTGGAGCATGATTTGTTGGCACATAACATTATCATTGAAGGGTTTTGCAGCTTTGATGAGGTTGTAAAGGCTGAGGGGATTTACAAGGAAATGGTAGTGAGGGGTCTTGAGGGCAATTATGCTACCTTCGAGCATCTTATAAAGAGATATTGCTCATCAGCGGAGTTTTGGTTGAAAGCGTTGAAGAAACATAAGGTCCTTTTTACGAGGGAAATTTATCAAAAGTTAGTCGCAGGTTTGTGGCAAAAAGGAAAGGAGATGGCTCTACAGTTTCAGGTTGATACGGTTGGAACAAGAGGGATATTCAATGCTAAACTACAAGAGGGACTAGCGAGTTGGTACCAACCCTTCGATCGACGAAAATGTGTTGTCGTTCATTTAGCAAGTCGAGGACTAGCACATAAATACCGGCCTTTTTATCGGGGGAGAGGCACACGAAAGGTAGCAGACAAGGGGCGTGGTTCCATTTTCAGGCGTCACCTTCACTATGTCGGGAGTTTCCTCTCACATCCTCGAGGACGAGGATGTCCTCAACGGGAGGGTAATGTAAGGATCCGAACTATTGGGCCGAGGAATAGTTGGGCTGGGCTTTCGCTTATTGGACTGAGTTAATATTTCCATGTTAGATTATTATATATAAACAGTGTAATCGTTTGTTTATGAGATTAAGCAAAATGAATTATCCCTTCTCTAATCTCTACATCTCTCTCGATCTCATTCTATCTCTCCCCCTCAATCTTAGCTCTTCTTCTTCCTCAAATCTGTAAGTTCTTCTTCTTCCCTCTCTCTCGAATCTCTATCTCTTCTCCTTCGATCGTTCTTCGGTTTTTCTCTTCTCAAATATAAAAGCGCGCACTCCAACTGTCCGATCAAATTACTGAGTAAGAAACTGTTCGAATTCGGACGGGATCTTACATTATCTTGATTCTTCTGTGGCTTGAGCTCGAGTGCTTTGGAGAATACGCGAGTTGAAAATGTAGGAAAGCTGGTTGAATGGTTTCGTTTAGTGAGAGGAGGAAGCAAGCGGTGTCGGTCTTGGTGGAGAGGTGAAAGAGATAGGCGGAGGAGAGTAGTTGCGGCGGACATGGTCTCGATCGACGGTGTAATGACTAATGGCTGCTATCGGAGGACTGGTTGGTGTTGAAGTTGAGTTGTACGTTTGTGGAAGCACGTGCGACATGTGGTAATTGTTTGCGCGTGGGGATAAGATGGGATGAAAATGTATCTTAATTATATAATATTGGATGGAAATTAGCAACATGTGATCATTTATAATTGTGGAATGGATTGTAGTTGGCTGATTGATAATTTTGCGATTTTGTAGACAAATAACTAACTAAAAAACACATAAATCAATACACCTCAAATTATTCGTCAACTAACTCCATCTTCCAATTCATTTATCGCTAAACTCCCCTTTTCAAACTTATATATCACATAGCTACCAATGGACAAATATACCCCATGTAAAACATAAATATTCCAAAATAACATAGTGAATTCATTACAGAGAGAACGACGACGAACAAAACGCAAACGACGAAAAGCAGAACAAAAGCGAGCACAGAGAAGTCGGTCGATTCTCAGCTTCACCTCCACAACGAGCAGCGAACGAAATATTAGGGCTTCACACCTTTATTCGACTTGGCATCATCTCAACGGTATACTGTAAGAACGACCCCTTGACACCTTCATTTTTCGAATTTAATATTTCGTTTTTTGTGGCATTTTGGGTTAATGTAGCGATTAGGGCTTTCATAGTTGTATTTCTTGAAGGATTTCATGTCGGGCTATGTTTAAGTTTGTGATTACGGCTCGAACTTGGGGTTTATGGTAAAATTAGGGTTTAATTATTTTGTTTTTCGAATTGGAAACTTGGTATCATTCAAATTAGGATTTGTTAGCTTCTAATTTCCCTGCTCGATGTAAAGGTACTGCATTTTTTACTGTCTTGGTACGAGTCTTAGTTGTTTTTGGGTACGATAATTGAATTGGTGCTTGTATATATTTTTTTGGTATCATATTACATAGTCAATTGGTACCGTAAAGACGATTTTACCTACGAGATTCGCCGAAGCACAATCACATGAAATGGGCGACAAGATCATTTGTAAGTTTGAATGTTGTTAAATTAAACGTTTTATCATGTTCTTAACTTTCTATATTGTTACAGGCTCGTTTTCTATCGACCTATTGGACTTGGAGGTGGGACTTTAAGCCCAAGTCAATCATGTCAGAGTCTGAGTCCACGAGGGAGCAGAGTCCGAATGGCGTGGATTGCAGCGTACATACTGCAATGTCCATGGATCGATACATCGTTGGATCGGTGGCTCGTGGGAGGTATCTTGACGAAGTTGACGTCGAATTGTATCGGGCTTCATGGCTGCCACGATACTTACGTACGATCTTAGTTGCATGCTCCACTTGTTTGACTGATATTTATCTGTGTTTGGAGACTGATATGCTATTGATCCTCATAGTTTTGTGACTTGTTTATGTTTTTGTTCCAGGTATTTCTGTAGTACCTGAACTAATAGATATGTAGTACCAATATTGCTTGATTTGCAGTACCAATGGTTTCTTTACTGTAGTATCATATATAGGTCATTTTTATTATCTTTTACGTACCATGCTAGCGGTATTATATTATATGTAGTACCTACATGTGAACAGTTGTGGTATTATATTATATGCTTTGTAGTACCATAATAAGGTTATTTATAGTATCTTTACGTACTGTGTGCACTGAGTCAAAATACGTCGATTCTAATTTGTGGTATCAATATAAAGACGTTTGTAGTACCTACATGTGGACAGTTGTTGTACCATGTTATCTGTTTCTGTAGTACCATAATTAGGTTGTTTGTAGTACCTCTTACGCACCGTGCGAGCGGATTGGAAATACGCCGACTCTAATTTGTGGCACCAATATAAAGACGTTTGCATTACCTACATGCGGACAGGTGCAGCTGTTAGGGATGTGCCCTCGGAATGCCATTCGAGGATGTCATGAATAGGGCATAATAATCGATGTATTATTCGCTATGTATTTGAATAATGTATTCTTATACTATGAATGGAATTTATATTTATTATTTATTCTTTGAAAGGCATATTATTTATTTACCTATTAAGTCTTACTAGGCATCCGGTGATACGGTAAATAAATAAATCTCATATATCGTGAGTTTAGTCACTGATTCTCATGGGATAAGAGAGGGGCACCTGTGAGCTATTAGTCTCCGATATTAAAAAGTCCATAAGTCTTAGACTTTAGTAGGGTGACTGAGTGTCAATTACGACTTATTTGCTGACGACTCTTATATGGTTGTGCCAATCATTCGTTTGGGAAGCGGGAGGTCGTAACATTGGTATAAGTTGAATCAGGGGATTGACTTGTACTTGGACACGACTCGCAATCGACGATCACATGGACCTTATCGTTAGTTCGGGTAGCGTCAATGATCGGTCGAGTGACTATAGTAGTCTGCGTGGACCTTAGACCGAATGGTCTTTGATGGAGTTGACTTTGGGGTCTTGATTTGTCACTAGTATGCTAGGCACATCTTTTTTGGGGACGAACATGGGTCGGCAGCGACATGCGGTCTTGACAACAAAGGGTAACTGCCGTGCTTAGATCGTGAGGGATTCACTGTCTCGTTACTCATTAATAACCGAGATATATGTCCTATGTATATTCGGGGATGGGAAATTACATAGTCTTCGACCGAAGCTATAAACTGACTCACGTGGGACGTGGGAGCAGTTTAGTAATTTCATCAGTCACGAATTAGTCATAGAGTCGAGTCTAGTGAGTTTGACGTAACCATGACTCTCACTCGAACGGGACATTTGTGAAGGGTCTATACATACGACGATAATCTATAGTCGGTTCGTAGATCGAAGATCGTGCTCAACACTGGATCTATTCGGTACCGCGGGATTGGCTAGGCGCTTACCGAATTCTTGAATTCCTCCCTTGCCGGGTTGAGACGAACCAAGAGAGTCGGGCTTAAAAATGATCACTGTGATAGTGTCTAACTATTATGAGATGTAAATAGATTTAACAGTCTTAGAGATGTTAATAAAAATGTTGAATACAAGTTTTAGAAACTGTATTTATATGGACGTAAATTCACGGAACAAAGTGATGAAGAATGAGGCGTAAATAGGGTTCACAATGATGAGCGAGGCTCGTCACAGTCGTGAAGCCTGTGCAAAGTTGCAGTAGCTTAAAATATTCATATCTCACAATCTAGACCTCGGATTGAGAATTCCGTTTGTCAAAATCTAGATTGGTGAGTCTTTTTAATTATGATTAAAATTTCAGGGCAATCGGACATCGTTTAACCCTCGATCGGATCGAAATACCTGCCGCAAAGCTGTCAGGGCAGTCACGGCCGTGACAACCTTTGCATGTGGCCGTGACACATGGCAGTGAGCTCGTTTTCTGCCCAGACAGTGTCACGGCCGTGACAGACTTGACCCAGGCCGTGATCGACAGTTTTTTGGTCAAATTTGAGCCAAATCAAATCCAATTTTGGTCCTTGTTCTTTTGTTAGACTTGTGGGACAATGTCTAGTCATTAGATGACATAAATCAAAGGAATCAAACAAGATGAGTCATGTAGGACATGATCTCATTTAATTAAGGTTAAAATCATTTTCAAGGTTGAAAATGGAATTTTATGATTATGCTTTGAGCTAATTTCGTCCATATGATAATTCCATACATTCTCACACTAAAAACTTGAAGAGAGTGGTGAGAGCTCCTTAGGTTGTCTTAGAGAAAACCTGAAGGGTATTTGAGTTTCTAGTAAATCAAACACATTAAAACACATCTTTATAAAACATTCTTTACTTCCTCTAGCCATCCTTGGGGAGGTGAAGTTTGTGGTACGTCACGGGATCGGCGTGACTCTCTTCGGCACAGTTCGTGAGCTACGGGAGCTAAGGATCTTCGCAACAAGGGTAAGATCTCTATTCCTTTATCTGTGTCATACATGCATTTTCTTTATTTAACCGAGTATCCTAGGGAAACAGTAAGGGGAACCCGGGAAAATTTTTAAATTCCGCTGCGTCCGGGACGAGGCCTCGGGTCACCCGGGGTTTCCCAAATGCAGCACCATATTATATGCTTTTGTAGTATCATAATTGGATTGTTTGTAGTATCTTTACGTACCGTACTAGCGGCTTCGAAATACGTCGACTCTAATTGTGGTACCAATGTAAAGACGTTTGTAGTACGTATATGTGGGACATTTGCAATACCATACTGCATGCTTTTGTAGTACCATAGTTGGGTTATTTGTAGTATATTTTACGTATCGTGCTAGCGCCTTCGAAATACACCGACTCTAATTTGTAGTACCAATATAAATATATTAGGGGTACCTCTATGTGGGTAGTTGCTTTACCATATTATATGCTTCTTAAGTACCATAATTAGGTTGTTTAACTATCCTTGATTCCAAATGTTAAGCCGCCTTTTTTTGATACCAAATGATTAACTAAGTATGTTTAACTATCGTAACGCACTCCCTGACCAACAAATAACCCGAACGACGTCGAAATACGCTGACTCTAATTTGTGGTACCAATATAAAGACGTTTGTAGTACCTACATTTAAACAGTTGTAGTACTGTGTTATATGTATTTGTAGTACCGTAATTTGGTTGTTTGTAGTACCTTTTACGTACCGAGCGGCTTGGAAATACGCCGACTCTAATTTGTGGTACCAATATAAATACGGTTGTAGTACCTAGATGTGAACAGTTGCAGTACCGTAGTATATGCTTTTGTAGTACCATAATTGGGTTGTTTGTAGTATCTTTTACGCATCGTACTAGCGGCTTCGAAATACGCCGACTCTAATTTGTGGTACCAATATAAATATATTTGCAGTACCTCTATGTGGGCAGTTGCAGTACCATAATTAGGTTGTTTGTAGTATCTTCTCGCACCATATGTTTAACTATCGAAACTCCTACGCTAACTTGTAGTATCAATATACATATATTTAAAGTACCAATATGAAGAAGTTTGTGGTACCAATATACAATAAAGGTTAGGGGTGGGCACAGTTCGGTAAACCGACCGAACTGACCGAATTACCGAAATTCGGTACGTACCGAATACCGAACAAAAATTCGGTTCGGTATTCGGTTTTAGAATTCTGAAATTTCGGTAATTCGGTTCGGTACGGGATTTTTGGTTCGGTATTTTCGGTATAACGAATTACCGAATTTAAATAATATATATTAAATTTATCAGTTATATGTAAATTGTAATACACAGCCCACTAAATATATTTAGTGCACAGTCCGAATAAATATAAAGCCCACTAGTCAGCCCACTAGTCAATATACAAAACTAGACCTAGATAATAATTATAATACATTTAATACAACCCACTAGGCAATTAGGGTTCTTTAATCGTCTTCCTCACACCTCAGTCAATCGATTGGAAAAAAAAAGATAAATCTTCTTCCTCAGTTCCTCTACACGAGTCACGAATCTTCTCAAAACTAAATATAAGATCAAATCCGACGCCACCAACCACCGGTCCGCCGCCGATCCCCTCTAATTCCGTCTATTAGTAATTAAATTCAACATCTTCAAACCGCAAGACTCAAGAGAGAGAGCGAGACAGATTGCAGTGAGTTTAGTAGGGGATTTACCAGATCAGATCGTTCCCGGTGGAGAGCAGATGACTTTGCAATTCTTTTTTGAATTCGGTATTTCGGTAAATAACCGAAAAAAACCGAAAATAAATCGGTGTTACCAAACCGAACCGATTTAGTTCGGTTCGGTATTCGATCTGCCAAACCGAAATTTCGGTGCGGTTCGGTACGGTTTGTACCGAATGCCCAGCCCTAATAGTAATTGTATAAAAAGGCACAAATTCGTTGAATTAACCAAGAAAGCAGAAAAACGAAAACTAGGGACCTAGGGTGAAGGGAGTCACTGTTTGGACCCGGAACACCCGGACCCAAGCCAAAGACCAAAATTTTTTTGTTGTCCATGGTGTAGGAATGATAAGATGGCATCCCCCTAGGCATAAATGCTGGACGTTGTCTGGGGATTCTTTACAAGGGAGACAATAGCCGGGTAAATTTTGTCTAGATGTTTTGATAGGGATGTCAACGGGTCGGGTCTAGGTCGGGTCCTGCTGTTATATATTGAAGAAAAAACAAGTTATACAATTATAATTGTTTAAAGTTAAAGGTCCAGTTTAGGGACGGACTATCCGTCGCTAACCTCATTTTGCGACGGTTTTGCGACGGAATATCCGTCGCAAAACGTAATCGAAAAATAAAATAATAGGCACTGGATCCCGTTACGGAACCCGGCGGCCATATCACCCGTCCCAAAAAGGTAGCATCAAATCTGACCCCGCCGGCGCCACCACCCCATACGAGCTTCCTGCAGTCATTCACCGCCCCACACTGCACCAGATCCATCTCACGCGCCTTCAAATCTAACCAAGATCTAACCCATTCGCAACCAGATTTGAGCAGATCTACCATCCTCGAAGCCCAGCAACCCAGAACTCACCGTCACGACTAAGGATCTGACGATAGAAGTCGTGCACCACCACCGATCTGGTCGTCGTGCCTACAGTTCTGACCTTCGAAGCCGAGCATAACAGCAGATCTGACCTTCGAAGCCGAGCACCGCCGCAAGGATGGCCATCGCGCCGATGGATCTGAACATCAAAATCGAGCACGAACACAGAACTGGACGTCACGCATCTGCAGCACAGCGGCCTCGCCTCTCGAACAATCTGACTCGTGTGGCCACTTTCGTGTCGTCGCCACCATGCAGCCACCGCGAACCCGCGGCATCACCTTGTAGACGACGTAATAAAAATGAGTGAAAGAAATGGGGAGATGTGTAGATGAAGTGAGAAAGGCTGGGTGTCGAGATTTGGTGTTTTTTGGAGAAGAAATATTTAACAAATAATAGAGGGGCAAAATCGTCCATGGGGAGTTAGGTAATGATCATCAGTTTAATGATCATCCGATACCAGCTCATTTACTACTTTATTGTTCTGAAATAACAATATGTTGAAAAAACGATCATCCTTACCAATTCAAATAATTTTTATACCATTTTTTAAGTTAGGTTCTTATTTTTAAATTTTATAGAAATTGAGTATCTTAAACGAAAGTATTTTTTGATAGGACCTGAATAACTTCTGATGGGGCCTGAATTCAATTATACCTTTTTAAGATTTATTGACAAAACTGGATAAGACAGCCAGCCATTCCCCCCCTCCACTCTTTTTTCCACCGCCAAGATGAGGACTGCGGCGCACTCCTCCTCTTTCGCTTCTGTTATTTCCGGCTCGAGAGGACGGCGAAGTTCAAGCTCCGTAGCGAGATGTTCTATTGCACGCCAAAGCAGACGAGTCGTCTCGTTATCTGTCGTTTTCCTTCACTTTTCCTCTCTATCTCATGGTGCGCCTTTAACACATGTATGCACATCAGTCTTATTTTTCCTCTTTCTTTCTAATGCTATGAAAAAAGAAATATATGTAAACTTTCTTTGTTGTTTGATTTTTGTGCCTGCAGAAGCAAGAAGTGCCAGCATTTTAGACAAGTACGTCAAGAAGTATGTATCGGGGATCCTTTTTCTCTTTATTTTTGTTATGTTGCTTTGATTTCTGGCTAGTGTTTTTTTTTCCCGTATATTGAGTTTTTATTTCTTTCCTTTGTTTCGCTTTCGCGTGCTGAGTATACTTCTTGTTGCGGTTATTTGTTTTTTTTTTTTTTGTTGCTTTTTGTCCCAATCAAAGGAAAAAACTTGATCCGCTTGAGGTGTACGTACCAGCTGTTATATTGACGGAGATGCAGATCAAGGAGTTAGGTAATCGCCTTTTGTTAAACTCCAGTTGTTCTGTTCTGTTGATCTCTCATTAATGTGGATTGGTGGAAGGTGTGATGTGATTGAAGCAATCAACCTAGGAAGGATTGATTGCTTCATATGAGTGTTATATGGACGTAGATAATCTCTCAGTATATGCTGTCGTCTCCAAGGATGCTGCTCACAAGTAGTAGTATACTATACTATGATCGATCAATTAGTTATCCTTTGATATCCCAGTATTGTTGTTTGACTTTGCACTCTACAGATTATGATTTATGACTGAAATGAGCTGCTAATTAATATAGGGCAAAATCTGGAAGTTGATGAGCCTAAATTTTCTGATTGCCGCAACCTCTTGAGAAGAGGCCCTGCATCATCTCTTCGCATAAATATAAGAGCAGTAAGTCAATGATAATTGTTTGTTGGGTTGTTATTAATTTGCTTGATCATGGTTTGTTGATGTTATCGTGATGGCTTGCTCCTTCTGCTGCACTGCAGGTAGCACAATATGCCTCTGATGCGGGGAATGGAAAGAATGCCTTCAGCGATGTCGATCAATGTTTAAGGTATGCATCTCCAATAACATGCTATTAGTTTTTATTTGTTAATTAAATCTTGCGTCCAGTGAGATGAGAAGACGGTAAAATATTCAACACAAGTAAATAAATTTTACTACTGATAATGGTAGAGCCTTGGAAGAACTCGACTCTCTTCTTTTGCGTGCATCAAGAAATGAATCCCAAGCTGCTTCAGTAGAATCAATGAAGGCAAAAGTTGGTGCGGCACTCGACGCATTAAACAGGTAATAATAAACTTGTTACATTTCGTTGCATGTGAAATCATCCAATCAATGGGTTCCTAATTCATATCCACAGCCTTTTGGAAACCGTACCTGTGGAAGTACTTAACAAGGGGAAGGCAATGGCCGATGCCTACGCCAATCCACGGGAAGATGATGATGATGGTGATTATAGATTGGAGGACCCTCAGTTGAAGCAGTTGGAAAAAATATTGTTCTGAAACTTTGTATTACTGATCTGATATATAATAATACAACATGATTATTCTAAAATTAGGAGACCGGGCACTTAGTCCTTGGGCCTATTTCGAGAGAGTAACAACTGCCGTCCATCGAACTATTTATGGTTCGGCTCGGAGCTAGCGAGGACTTTACATTAAGATTGCATGTTGATAACTAATATATATAGGGTATCAAGCCTAATTTTATTTAATCGCAGGCATTTATTAGTCTGAAGGGCGAAATCTGAAGGCCAAGTAAACTTCAATTATAAAACAATAATTGTCTTGTGTGCGCATCAATCATTAAGATCAAGGAGTGAAAAATAAGTAATCTGCATCAGGCTTGCATATTGGTCAAAACTCAGATATGAAAATTAATCTCTGAATAATCTGTTCTCGACAATCCTCAAAACGGAGTTTATCTCGCCGAATGTTGGTCTGTTTGCAGGTTCTTGATGCCATGATTGTTCGATAAGCTCGATGAGAATGTCCGATTCTTCAATATCAGGCTTTACTATGGTTGGCCTAAGCCCGTTCTCTGCTACTTCATAGGCTATCTGTTCATGAATTTAAGGAAGGAAAATATTAAGCCTTTCTTCCTGATTCGTTGCAAGGAAAACAAAACCACTTATCGAACCAAATTTCAATATTTATTGGTGAAGCATACAAATGATGTTGTTGTACCTTGGAAGGCCCGTAATCCTTATCGATATAGGGATATTCCCCGGTGATTAGCTCGTTCAATATCACACCAAAACTGTAGACGTCGCACTTCTCATCGTACGGGGCACACCTGATCACCTCAGGTGCCATGTAAACAAACGTACCTATTTTTATTACAGGCTTTTCTTTTTATTATTAGTGTTTAATTCAATCTCGATATATCAAAGCCACACAGGCCGGCCACCAGGGTTGATTAGTAATTGTAAATAAGTAAGCAGAATGCTAATGAATGATGCACCTGTTTCCCCAGTAAGAGCCTTTTCGCCGTCGGCCAAATATCTGGCATGCCCAAAGTCTGCCACTTTGACGTGAAAAGCATCGTCCAAGAAAATGTTGCTTGGCTTCAAATCTCGGTGAAGGATCATCTTGGGCTTACTCTCATGCAAATACTGCATGGCCTGAGAAATCTCCAAAGCCTTGATGAGTCTGTCCCTCAAATGCGGAAGAGGAACAGTTCTTTCCTTTTGCCTTTTCCCGGGACCGTGAAGCCAATCTTTTAGAGTGGTACTGAAAAACTCAGTGACGATCCAGCAATGTTCGGGTGGATCGAGACTTGCACCAATCAAGTGCAGCACATATGGATGCCTCTGCCTTGAAAGCGTCTCCACTTCCTGGGCAAAGAAGCTCACACCATTTTCGTTGCTTCGAAAGAAATCGAGGTACATGCATTGTTAGGTGAGCAGGATATGCGGAAATCCCCGATAATTATTTTGCCCGAAAAATGACGATAATAAATAAACGAGACGAAAAATAAATTTGGACAATGACACGAGATTTACGTGGTTCGGTCAGAATGACCTACGTCCACGGGCCGGAGGGTAGAACTTTATTATGTGGGGTGATTACAGACACGTACTCTGACGTGATACAAAAGCAGCTACAACAATATAAGGAGTAGGCTACAGAAAATGATCAGAGACGAGAAGATCTGATGTGGTTGTGGTGTCCTTCTACTGCCTCCTCTAATGTCTATTTATAGGCGAACGTCTGCCTTATATTCCGTGCGAACAAGAGAAAAAACCACACAGCCTTTTTCTTTGAATACTGCGCCTGACATTGCATTTCGTTTGCTTTCGTTTCTTTTTCTTTGCCCACGTTTCCTTTCTAGCCAATTTTGTTGAATGGCCGACATAGTTTGCAAAGGTCACATCAACAAATCTCCACCTTGACCTTTGGTTCCGAGAAATCACTCCACCTTAATTAGTAACACCTTTAGTCACTATCTCTGTCTCCCTCCGTCCATAGCCCCGACGGGCTAGTTCACCAACTTTAAAACACCAATCAAGTCCAAGCAATGCTTGAACTTGGAAACTGGAAGAGCCTTCGTAAACAAATCTGCAGGATTATCCTTCGTGTTGATCTTCTTGATAAACACCTTCTTATCTGCAATGATCTCACGAATAAAATGATACTTAACATCAATATGTTTAGTCCTTTCGTGATACATCTGATCCTTAGTCAAATGAATCGCACTTTGACTATCACAGAAAATGGTAATAACTCCCTGACTCTGAGTTAATTCGCTGAATAACCCTGTCAACCATAATGCTTCCTTGATCGCGTCAGTAATCGCCATGTATTCTGCTTCAGTACTAGATAACGCCACTACATGCTGTAGAGTTGCTTTCCAGCTAACTGCACAACCTCCAATACAAAACACATAACCAGTAAGAGATCGTCGTTTATCGAGATCACCTGCGTAGTCTGAATCAACGAAGCCAACGAGAGTATCACTGTTTCTGCCAAACTCCAAACAAAAGCTTAGAGTAGCCTTCAAGTATCTGAGAATCCACTTCACTGCTTGCCAGTGTTCTTTTCCTGGATTAGCCATATACCTGCTAACAACACTAACAGCCTGTGAAATATCAGGACGTGTACATACCATTGCATACATAATACTGCCGACTGCACTCGAGTAAGGAACTCGAGCCATGTACGCTTCTTCCTCATCTGATGATGGTGACTGAGCAGCGCTTAGCCTAAAATGGCTAGCAAGAGGAGTGCTGACTGGTTTGGCATCGCTCATGCCAAATCTCTCCAAAACCTTCTTAAGGTAACTTTCTTGGGTCAGGTGTAACTTACCAGCTCCTCTATCACGTCTAATCTCCATACCAAGAATCTTCTTAGCTGCTCCTAAATCCTTCATTTCAAATTCACCATTCAATAAGGCCTTCAACTGGTGAATTTCTGCAAGATTCTTAGCCGCAATGAGCATGTCATCAACATATAATAACAGATAAATGAACGAACTGTCATTTAACTTCCGGAAGTAAACACAACTATCATACTTGCTCCTGGAGAAACCATGACCCAACATGAAAGAATCAAAACGTTTATACCACTGTCTTGGAGACTGCTTTAATCCGTATAAGGATTTCTTCAGTAGACAAACTTGGTCTTCCTTTCCTTCAACTATGAAGCCTTCAGGTTGCTTCATATAAATCTGTTCATCTAAATCGCCATGTAAGAACGCCGTCTTGACGTCAAGCTGTTCTAACTCCAAATCAAACATGGCAACGAATGCAAGTAATACACGAATAGAGCTATGTCTAACGACAGGTGAGAATACATCATTAGAATCAACACCTTGTACCTGACTATAGCCTTTCGCGACTAATCGTGCCTTATACCTTGCATCGTCTAAACCAGATAAACCTTCTTTCTTCTTGAAGACCCACTTACATCCGACTATTTTCTTTTTCTTCGGCGGCGGCACAAGAATCCACGTACCATTCTTGTACAGAGACTCCATTTCTTCATTCATCGCTACCAGCCACTTATCAGAATTAACATCGCTAATTGCCTCCGAATAGGTAGAAGGTTCGCCGCCTCCACCTGTTTCTTGCGCCACTGATAAAGCGTACGAAACTAAATTTACGTACCGCTGTGGTAGTCGAATCTCTCGTCTCTCCCTATCTCTGGCTATAGAATATTCCTGCTCGGTGCTTTCATCTTCAACAGGATCTGAATCAGGTTCTGGCTCGTCCTCTTGATCTGTTGAACTCGTAGCAGGATCATTTGAAGGATCTTTGCTGATCTCGAGCTCCACCTCGCTGTGTACACTATCCTTCTTTTCTTGATTAGAAGAGTTAGTAGACTCTTTTGAAGGATGTAACATATAAGACTCGTCAAAAGTAACATCTCTGCTAATTATAAATTTGGGTGACTTGGGATCAGGATTATATAATCTATATCCTTTCACCCCTGAAGCGTAACCGAGGAAAATACATTTCTTAGCTCTAGGCTCTAACTTTCCCTCGTTTACGTGCATATAAGCTGGGCACCCAAATATTCTTAAGTTTGAGTAATCAGCAGGAGTACCTGACCATACTTCCTCAGGAGTCTTGAAATTGATCGGTGAACACGGTGAGCGGTTGACAATATAACATGCTGCGGCGATAGCTTCAGCCCAAAAATCATTTGTCAACCCAGCATTGGAGATCATACATCGAGCTCTCTCTAAAAGAGTCCGGTTCATGCGCTCGACAACACCATTTTGTTGAGGCGTCATTCGAACAGTGTGATGTCGAGCAATTCCTTCATTCTTGCAGAATTCGTTGAACTCGCTTCCGCAAAATTCTAAGCCATTATCTGTCCGCAACCGCTTGATCTGTTTTCCTGTCTGCTTTTCAATCAAAGCTTTCCATTGTTTAAATGTTAGGAAAACATCACTTTTCTGTTTAAGAAAATAGACCCAGACTTTCCTTGAAAAATCATCAATGAAAGTCAACATATATCTTGCACCACCTTTGGACGGAACACGAGAAGGACCCCATACATCAGAATGAATATAGTCCAAAGTACCTTTCGTCCTGTGGACTGCTGGCGAATTGAAGCTGACTCGTTTCTGCTTCCCAAAAATACAGTGTTCGCAAAAGTCCATCTTACCTGTACTTTGACCGCAAAGTAGGCCCCGCTTGCTCAAAATTGTCAAGCCTTTTTCTCCCATGTGTCCAAGTCGCATATGCCATAATCTCGTGGTATCTACCTCCGGAGATGTCGAAACTGCAGCGAAACCTGTAACAGTAGTTCCCTGCAAAATATATAAATTTCCAGACCTGCAAGCTTTCATCACGACAAGGGCACCTCTGGCAATTTTCAAAACACCACCTTCACCTGAGAACCTGCACCCTTGAGATTCAAGTGTGCCTAAAGAGATAAGATTTCTCTTCATATCTGGAACATGTCTGACTTCTGTGAGCGTTCGGATGATTCCGTCGAACATCTTGATCTTAACTGTGCCTTTACCAACAACTTTACATGGAGCATCATTTCCCATCAACACATATCCACCATCAAAATTTTCATATGTGCAAAAACAATCCCGACTCCGACTTATGTGGTAAGAACAACCCGAATCTAAGATCCACTCATTATCAGACCTAATAATATTTGCAGTTGCTACAAATATAGTTCCATCGCTCTCATCAGCAGCTAAACTAGCTTCGGCGGGTTTATTAAATTGCTGATTATTTTTCTCCTTATTTTTTAATTTAAAACAATCAGCTTTAATGTGTCCCTTTTTCTTGCAAAAATTACAGACTTTATTTCTGTACCTGGATTTCGACCTTTCTTTAGATCTGCTACTTTCAGCATCTCTACGTTCTGGTCTTCCCCGTGCAAACAGGCCTTCTGCCTGGCTACCACTTGTTTCTCCCGTAATATCCCTGTCTATCTGTTCTTTCGATTGTAAAGCGGATTTGACACTAGAATACGATATCGTATCTTTCCCATATATTATAGTGTCACGAAAATGCTTTAAAGACGAGGGAAGGGAACACAACAATATTATGGCCTGATCTTCGTCCGTCACTTTGACTTCTACGTTCGCCAAATCAATAATGATAGAATCGAATTTATCGAGATGCGAGAGTATAGAAGTACCTTCCGTCATTTTCATACTGTATAGCTTCTGCTTTAAATAAAGCCGATTCTCCTTAGTCTTCTTCATGTAGATAGCTTTTAACGCATCCCACATACCCATGGCCGTCGTCTCCGTGGCAACTTCTTGTAAAACCTCGTAAGAGAGATTTAAGATAATAGCCGATCTGGCTTTCTTGTCCAATTCACTAAATTGATCGTCCTTCATTTCGGTCGGTTTCTTCTTTGCGCCTTCAAGCGCCACCTCGCAACCGTCTTGAATGAGTATGGCCTCCATCTTGAGACTCCACATTGCAAAGTTGACATTTCTGTCGAACTTTTCAATTGACATCTTTGTTATCGTCATGGTGGCTAAAAAACAAATCGGCGTTGGCTCTGATACCAATTTGTTAGGATATGCGGAAATCCCCGATAATTATTTTGCCCGAAAAATGACGATAATAAATAAACGAGACGAAAAATAAATTTGGACAATGACACGAGATTTACGTGGTTCGGTCAGAATGACCTACGTCCACGGGCCGGAGGGTAGAACTTTATTATGTGGGGTGATTACAGACACGTACTCTGACGTGATACAAAAGCAGCTACAACAATATAAGGAGTAGGCTACAGAAAATGATCAGAGACGAGAAGATCTGATGTGGTTGTGGTGTCCTTCTACTGCCTCCTCTAATGTCTATTTATAGGCGAACGTCTGCCTTATATTCCGTGCGAACAAGAGAAAAAACCACACAGCCTTTTTCTTTGAATACTGCGCCTGACATTGCATTTCGTTTGCTTTCGTTTCTTTTTCTTTGCCCACGTTTCCTTTCTAGCCAATTTTGTTGAATGGCCGACATAGTTTGCAAAGGTCACATCAACATGCATTTGATGGCAACGTTGAGTCCTCTCCATTTCCCTCTGTATACATCTGCCGTGCTGCCTTGCGCTGATAGATGTTGCATCTCAATCTGTTCGCCATCGATCTTTCTATTAATTAGATGTTATTGCCTCTACTATAGTTTTCCTCCAATTATATAATATGTGTACGGACGTTGTAGATATACCTCGTGAGGTGCTATGTACCATCCATTAGTTTTAGCTTGATGTACTAAAGCTGATAGATCCCAACAGGCTCCGGCGGATTGGCAGCAGTGGTGTAGAGCAGCAGGTGAATTTGATGCAACGATGGTTGATGAGTTTCGAATCGTGGAATGAGTGAGAGAGGAAAAGTCTTGGAGGATTATTTGTTCGTCTTCCTTAATGTCATTGAGTATCTGCTCTAAGAAGCCCTTCTCTTGTGCCACTCCCAGACAGTATCTTAAAAAGACTTGTGTCTGTTCGAATTTAGTCTTGTACTCAACGGTCAGATCTTTCTGCTTCTGTAGTTGCTTTCCAATTACTTCCACCTTAATTGATTGCGATAGCTTAGAAAGAAAATTATATACACAAACAAAGACAACTGACTGCTGCTGCAAACCCGCCCCATTATGTTCATGTAGTATATCGTTGTGGTCATATGAATAAATACATCAGCATGGCAATAACAAAGCTACATATATATACCTCTAAAGCTAACTGATCAAGCTGTTGATTTGCTTCTTGTCTAGACAATCTGACACGAGGTGAAGAAGCGGGTCCCATAACGATGCAATCGCTTAGTCGACCGCACAAGCCACGGTTAGACTTGTTGGCCGACTGATGCCTTTTAGTTTTAGGAGGAGCAGCAAA
This sequence comes from Craterostigma plantagineum, assembly GCA_027422505.1. NCBI lineage: Eukaryota > Viridiplantae > Streptophyta > Magnoliopsida > Lamiales > Linderniaceae > Craterostigma > Craterostigma plantagineum. The sequence continues at coordinate 3,433,923 of JAPQWV010000048.1, forward strand.
TGGGGGGACGACGGTGAACTTCTTCTTTTCCTGGTTAGTCTCAATATTAACCGAACAACTCATTTGTTCAAGTGTGTTTAATTTGGACAAGAAGGAAACCCACTTATTAATTACTGAATCTCGCTTGATATCGAAATATATATATATATAACAGGATCATCATGAATAAGCAGTTTCATTTGTATTAGCAAGCAGGGGCGGAAATTCTAATAATGGTAAAGATAACCTTCATTGTTTTTCTTGTAGGTTTCAAGTATAGACGGCACATTGTGAAATTATCTAAAAATATACTAATTAATTATTGACTGTGGACAGAGATATATAAGGGAAGAAAGTAACGAAGGATAAGGGAAAGGACAAGATGGGGTCGAGGCAAACAAAAGTGACGATGTTGTCAATGCCCCGTAAACATATGCTAGAGAGAGGATGCATGGTTGTTTATAGACGACGAGCGTTAGCAATTGTACTTAATATTCAATTGGAAAATTAATAGAAGTGAATGAAGTAAATGTGTTGGGTCGATATCTAAGCAATCCATTTAAAAGCTGTGTTTTGAAAGGCGCTGCGTACGCGTTACATAGTGTGCTATCGCACAAAATTTTACAGAAATGCTTAGACGCATAAAAATAAGAAATTTTCATTTTTGATTATTTTATTTTTTATAAAGCTTAAATTAACAAAAATAGGCCATCGTCCCATCCTCCCTCACCACCTTAGGCCTATTTTTCAAAATTAATCGGCCCAATAGGAGCAATCGGCTATGAAGCTACAATTTCTACTTAGGTTATTTATATAGACAATGTGTACCCTTTCATTGCATGAAGTTACCGGTGTGAGACGGAATGCATTTGCTTTTTTTCTTTTTTCTTTTTCTATTTCAACGGTAAGGAAATTGTATGTGTTGTACGAACCACGAGGCTAAGCTTAGGTGGTGGGCCTGCCCTCCCAGTAGTGCGTACTTTCTCTTTTTGTGTAATTGATCATTTTTTTCTTTTTTATGAAAAAAATTGTGAAAAAATTAATGAAAAAATAATGCTATTTTGTGAATTATTGTATTGATGCCATTTATTTATAATATTTTGATGCACATGTTCTCGGTTACAGTTTAACAAATAATGATAATTATTTATATATTATATTTGTTGTCATTAATAACTGGCTTGCTTGAAATACCCACGCAATGCGCTACGCCATATACGCTACATGCTAACGGAATCAAAACGCGACGCTTTGCGTTTACGCGTTTTAAAACGTTGATTTGAAGAAGGAGAAAGCTACATCATGAATTTTAATACAATAATAAAGAACAAACATATAGTAGAGTGATGGATCAGTTGTGTTTTCCTTTACCCACGTCCAATCCAGTCCAATAAATCTTCCACTTTTTTTTTTGTTTGTCTCCCATTGGATTGGGTTGCTTCATTAAACATTATTTACTTTTCTTCAGCTCATTAATTATGGCCCTCAGTCGTCGAATTACCATGTGAAACGACCTCCAAATGGAGGATGGTGGGGGGAGACCGAAGAGCTATACTAAATAGACTTTTTTTAAAAGCGATGGAGGAAAAACGAGAGAGAGAGAGAGAGAGAGAGGTGGGGGGAGACCCAAGAGCTATACTAAATATTTTTTTTAAGAGAGAGAGAGAGAGAGAGAGAGAGAGAGAGAGAGAGAGAGAGAGAGAGGGAGAGAGAGAGAGAGAGAGAGAGAGAGAGAGAGAGAGAGAGAGAGAGAGAGAGAGAGAGAGAGAGAGAGAGAGAGAGAGAGAGGGTGACGGACAGATAGTGAGCACACATAGCTTCAACCATGTACGTACAAAAAAGAATTCATGTATGAAAACACCATTTGTGCTCACTCTCTTCAGTCACCTTACTAAATTACCCTTTCTGGAAAACTGATCATCATAATTTTCCATAGACAGACAGGCTGAGGAGACACCCTTTATAGATAATTTAAGGGAGATATGTAGTACTTGTGTATATCCACTGTATCACTTTTTGGTAAATTTCACTAAACAAGAAAGAAAGGAGGTACAGAAAGCGTTCATGATGTCGCACAAGATGCAAAATAAGCCGTAACATTCTACCGGCCAGACAGCACAACAAATAAGCAACCCAGACATCCTACAAAAGTCCCTACATGACCAAAGCCAAAAGAAAAAAGACAGTCGATACAAAGGTAGGGTAGGATGTCGAACCACTTCATATTACAAAATAGGATACTTATATTTTGGTGGTGTGAAGAAAACAAGACATGATGCGATTGTCCTTTATAAAGGACAAAGGTAAAGTGTGTGTGTGTTCCCTTCCCATCAAATAGGAGGTACGCCACCCCCTCAAGAATATACGTCCGGAGGATGATAAAAAGAATCCTTTGAGAGAAGGAAGAGAGAAGAGGACCCAGAGGAAAGAGGACGAACCAGAAAGAGTGAAGAGGACGAACCAGAAAGAAGGAAGAGGACAAACTAGAAAGAGGAAACATGACGGACATGAAAGAGGACGAACCAGAAGAGGGAAGATGAAGAATGAGGAAGAATGATGAGGACGAACTACATAGAGGGACGATGAGGAGCCAGGAATATGGAAGAGGACCAGCCAGGAAGCTGTCTGGCATGACTGACCAAAATGTACTCCGATGCGTTGGGAAACCTGTAGTTATCATTATTCCACAAAAAAAACTTGTCCATGGTTGAAGAGTGAGGAAAGAACATTAAATGAGAAAGCCAAAAAACTAGAATTCGTCACGCACGCTTGCTCTATGCAGAGTTTTCCATAATAAAGTTTTTTCCCTAATAGTACACATATATACGTGTACATGTGTGTGTGTGTGGCGTGGTATGAATGGTGGAAACATCAGTTGTCAGAATGTCACCACGGTTCATCACGTTCTTCATTTACTTCATATGCATTATAGTGTTCTTTGTGTTACCCCCGAATTTTTTCGGGTTCGGACGAAATACTCAGAAGCAGTTAAACTAACATAAAAGGAATGAGGCGGAAAGCTTTACGAGGGTAGAAGGGGCTCACGAAGAAATACACCCCTCGTACGGAGATTTGGTACCCCTCGGGAAAACATGTTAGAAGGACGGAAGGTATGCCACCCCCTCGAAAAACATACCCGAGCGATAGGAGGTACGCCATCCCCTCGGGAAAATACGTCTGGAGGATGATAAGAAGAGTCCTTTGAGAGAAGGAACATGGAAGATGACCTAGAGGAAAGAGGACGAACCAGAAAGAGGGAAGAGGACGAACCAGGAAGAAAAAAAGAGGACGGACCAGAAAGAGGAAAGAGGACAGACCAGAAAGAGGGAAGAGGACGAACCAGGAAGAAGAAAGAGGACGGACCAGAAAGAGGGAAGATGAGGAGCCAGGAATATGGAAGAGGACCAGCCAGAAAGCTGTCAGGCAATAATGCCCAAGGAGCCCAGAAAGCAGGAGCCCCAAGGAGTATGTTGTAGGGGTGAGCAAAAATATCCGAAAACCGGATTCCGATCCGGTATCCGATTCTCAAAACCCGGCAAAATGGATATCCGATTTTAAAAACCGGATCGGATATCCGATCTGATTTATTTTAAAATAAACTGGATCGGATACGGATAGTTGTTTGTCTAAAATCCTGATATCCGGTATCCGGTTTTACATTTAAAAAAAATAATAAAAAAAATAGTCCAAAAAGAAAAATGAAGGGCCAAAGAGGAAAAAAAAATCATCAAGTAGAATATTCAAATTTATATTATTTTATTATTGCAAAAAAATTTGTTAGATAATTGAGATTAAAAAACATAAAAACATCGAGATGCAAGTTAAAAAATTAATGTGAATTTGTGGTATTGTGTTTATTATTTATTATGTAATTTTGAACCATAAATTCACATATTTTGTGAATTACTATGTGTAGAAATTCTTATGGAGTATTAAAAAATATAATTTTTTATAGTGATAAGAAATAAAAAATATGATTTTGAAAAGACAAGAAAAAAAATATAAGAAAAATAAATTTAAAAACCGGATGCGGATATCCGGTATAAAATATCCGAATAAACCGGACATCCGATTTTCGGATATCCGATTAAAACCGGAGCGGATACGGATACCATTTTTCGATATCCGAAAATCCGAATATCCGAAAATCCGGATATCCGAATTTCTGATATCCGAAAAACCGGATATCCGGTTTTGCTCACCCCTAGTATGTTGTGTCTTGCTTCCACAGGCAACTCCAATTTCAGTGTAGTGTTCTCTTCAGATCAAACTGCACCACGTAAGGCCAAAGATAGGAGTTTTCTTCTTCATCAATGTTGTTGTAGTTGTCCGACATCAGGTATATGACATCGCGGACCTTCACCGAATGGCGGAAATCAATCATTCTTTGCCCGATGCCTATCATTGGTCCGTCATCCCAGAGTTTCAACTCCAGCGAGTATATACGCCTAGGACTGACATACGAATATATACGTCGAGGCTTCCACATTTTGTGACAACCATCAACAAGTAGTTGAGATTGCCTTCTTCTCTTTTGGTGTTGCAGTCGAATACGAGGCCGAAAGAGGATCCCTCAAAAGGATTTGAGATCTTGAGAAAGCTTTGAGTTGTGGGATTTAAACAAGCATAGCGGCCATTCAGCCCTCGATTTGCTATCTTCTAAGAGTAGCAGACCGTTGCTAGAAGATCTTGTAACAAGACTCCGGCACTGTCTGACCAGAAAGTCAAGCACATCGGGCGACATTACGGTCGACTGCATATCCACTGCATTGAGGGCGTGTAGTTCTAACCTGCGGTGCGTGTCGGAGCCGAGAAGGATGAATAAATGACTTTTCGGCTTTTTCTGCATTTGCTTACACTGTCTCTTGAAGAAGGCGCCTGGAGCGCAGGGGTACTTCTCCTTCTCCATTACACCGATCCCTGATTAGAGAGTAATAATGACTACGCTGCCGTGATTTTGAATCCTAGTTTCTGTGCTGCCGATTACAGAGAATGATTTGACTCTTGTTTGCCAATGAGAGAGAAACAGGTCATAGATTTTATTCCAAAGGATTGATCTCTCTTAACCTTAATCCAAATTCAAACGGGTCACCCCATTTTATTCCAAACTTATTTAGAGATTCTTAGTTTATTGTATCTTTATATTAACAGAAAAATTAAGAATGAAAGCTTACATACTGTGTTCTTGATTTTCATGCACACTGCATAACATAATGCATCAACATGCGGTCTTCGGCAGTTTCCTCACGTTTGGCGCTTCTCGGCTTGGTCTTTGGCAGTTTCCCCACGTTCGGTGCTTCTCGGCTTGGTCTTTGGTGGTTTCCCCACGTTACGCCTTACTCAGCCTTCGGACTATCCCACATTCTGCGTTCTTCCAACGATCATGATCTTTCCATGCTCACGTTCTCTCAAGCTCATGGCTTTCTACGTTCATTCTCTTTCCGGAAAATCCGTGTGAATGCGTCAATACAGTTTTTCTTCCTAAGTAGTCTCGCCGGATGCTCTTTCCAAACTGCTTCGTGGGGCTCCTCGGGCACTCTCTCCCTCTTCCCGACGCTTCTCGAGTGCTATGGTCAGACAGCACTGGGGCTCCTCGGACATCCTGCTTTCTGGGATCCTTGGTCATTCTTGCCAGACAGCTTCCTGGCTGGTCCTCATCCATATTCGTGGCTCCTCGTCTTCCCTCTTTCTGGTCAGCCCTCTTCCTTCTTCCTGGTTCATACTCTTCCCTCTTTCTGGTTCACCCTATTTCCTCTTTCTGTTCCGTCATCTTTCCTCTTTCTGGTTCGTCCTCTTCCTTCTTCCTGGTTCGTCCTCTTCTCGCTGGTTAGTCCTCTTTCCCCTTGGTCCTCTTCCCTCTTCCTTCTCTCAAATGACTCTTCTTATCATTCTACAAACGTATTTTCCCGAGGGGATGGTGTACCTCCTATCCCTCGGGTATGTTTCCCAGAGGGGTGGCATACCTTCCGACCCTCTAATATGTTTTCCCGAGGGGTATGAAATCTCCGTCGGGGGGTGTATTTCTTCTTGAGCTCCTTCCCTCGTAAAGCTTCCCGCCTCATTCTGTTTATGTTACTTTAACTGCTTCTGAGTATTTCGTCTGAACCCGAAAAAATCTGGGGTAGCACTAAACATTGCATATTATCAGCGGCTAATAAGTGTATGAACGTAACAGTAATCGATGGTCTGATCCAAGACATATACAGACACACGAGAAACCATTCTCTTTGCATCCAAACCCTGACCCTTAAAAGATACTTCCAAACCTCTCGAAAGCTTGGGCAAAGCAACAATGGTTGTGGCACAAAACGGTGTTCGAAAATCTCAAACTACAATCATCTCTTCATGCTAAAATTAAAGATAATACAAGGAGACATGTATTACTTAATCAAAAGTAGAGGTACTATAAATGCCATGTCAAGTTCTCAGATGTTAGAACGAGGCTAACTAATGCTGCGCTTGAGATGAAAGAAGGAAATGTGCCAATTATTAATGTATCCATGGCTATGAACTCTATCGATGCTTGTCTGAATGAGTTCACTCGTCTTCCTCAAAGCCATCACACGTTGCAACCGATGTTGAGAATGTCGGAGATGTTTGCAGTATCATTAAGAGCATCTCCAACCCCATGCCAAACCTGGCGTTTCCGCTGGAATTTGGGGGGAAGGATCACCAACCCCACGCCAAACACCACCCTAAATACAGTGGGCCACTACATGTCACACTATCTTTAGTGTGGCACTGTTTCCCCTCTATTTGTCTTTTTTTTTTTAACTTTTGTTTTTGAGTTTATGTAAATATGATTTTGGAGAAATGGAGAAGACATGGAGAAGTGTGAAGAAGATGATGACTAGGACAGAGAAATTTAATCTGTTTTTTATTTGCTTTTCGGTTTTATTTTTTTATCGTAAATGATCAACTTCTTTTAATTATTGTTTTTTAATTTACTTTTCGGTTGGTAGCTTTTATGAAATTAGATAAAAATTACCGAAGTAATATGACTTGGATTTCCATATATTTTTTATTGACTTTTAAAACACTCATGTAACTTAGTTTCGGATCATGGATTATAGTGGGATAAACAAAGGATTAAAATTTAATTCATAATTAGTACTGGAACGTAAAATAAATAGAAAGTAAATGGAATATTAGTTTAGGGGAAAATATAGAGAAGATTGTTAGAGTTATTGTTACTGTTTAAACTGTATATGTAGAGGAATTTTAATGTAGCAACCTTATATATAGAGGAAATGGTCAGAGATGGCCTAAGGCTATATATGCGGTTTTAAAAAAAGGTACGATGCTTATGCTTCATTAATTCCGATTCTAATGTCTTTAATATTTTAATTTGGGCAAGAATACCGACCTTACCGAATATAATTATGGCAAATAACTATATAACATCATATATTTATTTTTCCTATGATACATTAAAACCAATTTAAAGAGATATTAATATGTCGATTAATTAATATTTTGTTAATTAAATAATAAACATTCTTCATTTAGCTATCTATAGGTCCATGCAATGTATGACTGAATCAAATGAGTATATATCTTCATACTACATACAATTAAATCTTGTACGATTATTATCAATATTAATATTCATTATTTTATTTGTTGTAATGATCTTTTAAATATTTGACATGGTGGACGTAGCAAAGCTCATGAATATTATAATTGTAATATTTTAGCAAATTCATAATATATATAGTTGTAACATTTGTGAATTAGAATTTTAATGGGACTTAATGTTCATAAAGGGATTTTCTGAAAAAATATTATCTTATTATCTTATTGAATATGATAATATTTTACAAAGGCCCGAGTCGGGAACGAACGATTTTATTATTTTAGAGAGTTTATTACTTTTTGGAGTATTAATTTATACATGTTTTATTGTATTATTATTTATTCATGGGGCAACTTCAATTAAATGCCATTCCCCTATTTTCTTACACATAACTCCCAATTCCATATTATTTATTAGCAAACTCTCTAAATTCAAAACAATCTTACACTACACATAACTCCCCATGGACGGTTTTGCCCCTCTATTATTGTAGTATCAATATACGTATGTTTGTAGTACCTCATGAACGATTTTGCCCCCTCTATTAATTTCCACACCCTTACCCAAACTTGTAGTACCAATATACGTATATTTGTAGTACCAATGTATAGATGTTCGTGATATCATTCCGTGAGCCCATGGACGATTTTGCCCCTCTACTAATTTCCACACCCTTTTCTTTCCTTACCCAAACTTGCAGTACCAATATACGTATGTTTGTAGTACGAATGAATGGACGTCCGTGGTACCATTCCGTGAGCTTGTGCAGTACCATACGTAGATTATTTGTAGTATCTTTTCCGTACCACGTGCTTAACTATCGCAAATCATACCCTAAATTGCAGCACCAATATACATATATTTGTAGTACCAATATATAGATGTTCGTGGTACCGTATTGTATGCTAGTGTGGTACCAAGAGTAGGTTACTTGTAGTACTCTATCAATTCAAGTCAGAAAACAAAACCCTTAAATAGCTAAACCAATTGGCACCGAATTTTCGGTGACATAAACTAGTTAATTTTAGTAAAATCTAAATGCATGGTGAATATACATACACACATATAGTATGCGTAAATCAAAGGGTGAGAGTAGATATGGTGATGTTATTTATGCATGACGACGCGAGGACGATTTGATAATTTTACTTTGCGTGCATTGGTGAATTCCATGACGTTTTCTCTATTTTAATTTCCGTGAAATGAAAAACAGATGTTGTCAATCATATTTCTTACACTTTCGGTGTGGACCAAAGATATATGATGGGTTTTCCTTTCATTACTTTTATATTCTACGGTCATAAGTCATCTGAATTTCCCAGTCCCATCACTAGTAAAGAATGTGAAACTAGACCTTTATCACCATTGTATAACAAAACTACATAATTTCAACAAAACCAGTGAACTTCCGTTAAGAAAAAAAAAAATCATTTTGTACAAGAAGCATCCCCGCTAAAAAATTAGATAGATGTTAAAAAGGTACAAATACAAAACAATGTGTACTTGATTTTCTTGTATGCGTTTACGCAACGAAGTTGTATCATTTTTCGAGCAGAACAAAGAATAGATTCTTTCTCTCTCTCTTTTTTTTTTGCCAAACATACATCGTCGGCATGAATGACGGGAAATACTGGCAGGCTTGGATCGATCTTATTAATTAACAAAAATAAGGAAGAAATACCATCGTGCCATATATTAAATAGTTTATATGTATATATTAATCTAGCACCACCATTAACGGTCCAGCTTGAAGCCTTTCCTAATAAATAATCGAGTGATTAAACAATAAATTTTACTTTGTCCTATATTACTTGGTTTGTGGGCCTCTCTCCTGTGTCCCACCCAAACTCCTTTTCTTTTCTTTTGTTTCTCCATTACCAATCCATACGTCAGCGACGAGATGAGATGACGATGTCATTATTGGTGCGCTTATCTAAACCCCATGTGCCATGATGCTGGCCTCCTTAACTAATGTAACGCAATATTATTTTAAATCGGACTTTCACGTAATGAATATTCGCTTTCAATAAATTTTCGAATCCTTGCGTTATATATGGCCATCATCTTGCTATACACTATATCTTTCAATAAAGAAGGAATCAACGATTGAACACAATATAATAATTGAATAGCTTGGAAAGAAAATAAAGAATAATAACTCCTTCAATTTGCTGATTATAATTCGGACCGATGTAATTCATCGACTTGTAACATCATACCCCTAAACTTTCCAAACAGAACATCCAACGTGGTTAGCAGCGAAAACCGACATGCATTTCACTGTCAAATTACTCGTCCATGGCATACATTGAACACACAGCACTCTAATAAAAGTAGCATAAATTTGGGTGCTCTTAATTAGTGACGTAAGAATTATAAAAATATCTGGACGCATGTTACGACCCCATGAACTTTGGTATATTCTAACATAAAGAGTTGGCAAGTCCACGTTGTTCTCCTATCAAACATATATTTAACATATAAATTAAACATTTCTGTAGTTCGAATTTCGTTCAAGTAGTACTGGATTTTGGCATCTTCCACACTTTGTCGTTTAGTGTGTGAGCGAAGTAAGAAGCGTCCAAATTGCAAAATTAACTGGTTACTCAAGTAGTCGAACTAAATGCTATGGTCAATAAATAACTTAATTATCGTTCAATAACTAAACTTCTGGTTCTGCTAATAACATAATATGAATGTATTTATACGTGTTAGAACGGTGACTCGAATACGTAAGATCGATACTGAAACGAGTATATATATAATATAACTGTCTATCTTTGCTTTTTATATTGTGCAACTCGACTACTAGTCTCTTGAACTAACCTCAAAGCTCTAAATAAAAAGAGAAAGGGAAAAGAAAAATAAAGAATCGTCCCTATTCGATATGCAAGGCGTCCATGGTTTATCGCTGCCGTTCTCCTCCACCACCACCACCACCTCTCCTACTCTATTATCTCTGGAAGTTGAAGAATCTTCAGAGATTAGAATCCAACGGCTGATATCGGAGAATCCAGTGGTGATCTTCAGCCGATCATCTTGTTGCATGTGCCACGTCATGAAGAAGCTTCTTTTCACCATTGGAGTCCACCCAACGGTCATTGAATTAGAGGATCATGAGATTGGAGCCCTCGGCCGTCATCAGGGTGGTGGTGCCGCCGCACCGGCGCTTTTTATAGGAGGCGCGTGCGTTGGTGGGTTGGAGAGCCTTGTGGCTTTGCATCTCAGTAATAGCCTCGTCCCTAAGCTTGTCCAAGTCGGTGCTCTAAGGCATGATGATTTTCTGCTCGCCTAATTATAGTTAAATAAACAAAAAGCCATGGACGTGCTTGTTCTGCTCCTTTGTGTTTTCTGTGATCAATCAGTTCCATTATAAGAGAAGAATATTATATTAGAAGGTAAATTAATAATTGCTAGTTTTATTGTTATGCTTGTATTGTTTGTATACTTGCTAGTGATGGTGTGCTAGCTTATTAAGTACCATTGTGGCAATTGTTCATGTGCCCAATCTATTTCAGCTCTCTTGTGCTTGGTTAAGGCGACAACTTTCTTTTGTTCTCTAGATACTCATATCTTCTGATTCGTGTTCGTTTAATTAAATTCATGAATATCCCAAATGTCCAAGGAATATTCTTTAAGCTTTACCTGGGAAATTATTTTTGGACCAACCAACTTGACACCACTAGATTATTGAAAAAACGATCATTTCTGCGGATGAGGATTTTCTCAAACTCAATATTGAGTTTAAGAATGATTTTTGAAACTACCGATGTTGTAATGGTGGTAAAGGAAAATCCTATAGAAGAGTAATCGTGAACTCAATCTTATACCGATTAAGGCGTTGTGACGTAATAACATACGTAAGTATTGATGACATTAATTATGTTAGACAATGAACGGAATAATAATTAAGTAGTAGACGAATGTAGCAGCTCTTATTAAATATAAATCGAACTACACTATTGCTCCTTTTCCTTTGGTTTTGGAATTGACAGGTCAAAGTCGTGATTAACAGAAACAAGCACTTACGAGTGTGTATCAATCAAGTAATGCAATGTAAAGTACGCGTGGGGTCATACGTGGCAACCATTTATTGGCAAAAAAGCTTGAATACATAAAAGAATCTAACACTGCGCTTGCTTGCAGATCAGACATGAGAAGAAGGAGAATATTGAACTCAATCAATCTTAACATAACAAGAATCAAACACCGTCTGTAATCGGTGAAATGGAACTATAATGCCTTTTTTCTTTTGCTAAAGAACATTGAATATATTGAAAAAGTATGGCACGATGTTGATGTTGTGGACTATGACAGAATTTTGTAGTTGCGCATTGCGTTGCATGGCCTGAGCTGACGAAATATGGCAGTGTTAACTATTACGTAGGCCTAAGTGCGTGGCTTTCGGAGCCCAGCAAAGTCTCGGCCCGCCAGAAAGAGATAGGATGGGCATGTCGCTAAACCAAGGTTTTTAAGACCGGACTAGACCCGCCAGTTCCGACCAGAAATCGGCGAACCGGTCGGAAATCCGGTTCGGTCCCGGTCCGGTCTAAGTTAACATTACAAAAAACAAGAAAAATGCGAAAACAACAAAAGAAAACGGAACCGAAAAAAATTGCAATTGTGGGATTGCTTTGGTGTGGTAAAAGCTTTGGAAGGAAATTAGGTGGGCTGGATTGGATTCTCCCAAGTCCCTTTCAATTTTTTATTTTATTGTTACATTATGAGCCCAACATTTTATTGTTGTTAGTTTTGACCCCTAAATTTATAAATTTAATTTTTGACATCCTATTACAAAACTTGCTTTTAATTATCAATACAATTTACTTTTATTCAATTATGATTCTTATTTTTATATAATTGTAATATGAAAAACTATTAATAATAACATTTATATTTCAATGTTATTTTGATTAATTCATTCATAAAATATATTTTATTAATCTAAATGTATCGGTTTTATATCGGTTTGATTCCGGTTTTATACTGGTTAAGCCACTAAACTTTCCGGTCCAGTTCGAAAACCCGGTTCTAAACAATTCCTAATCGACAAAACTTCCATTTCAACTCATGTTCCAGAATCACAAGTACAATGAAGGCATAAGTTACAACTGCAATAAATGAGCGTTTAATTGATGAAGTACCCGACCGATATATGCCAACAGCCAGGTATAGAATTTATGTGTTCATAACAGAAACATTCAAAATCCGATTTTTACTTAAAAATACTAGTTTTACTTGTGCACCATTTAACCAGGAAATAAAATATATTACTTAACATCCCGCGAACGACAAGGGAAGAAAAAAAGAGAAAAAAAAAAAAGGAAAACTAGAAAAACGGCTTCAAGATTCTGAAATCTACCTTGCACTCGGACTTGGAAAGGTCCGATGAAATGACGGTCTTACCCCTGGGCAGCATCCCTCGAATTCCGTCACAGTCGACCCTAATCCCAATCTTAGTCATCTTGAGCTTCTTCTCCATCCTCACACGCACCTTTGCCTCCATAACTATCTTCACAGGCAACCCAATTCTCCTCCACAGATCTGCTCTCAGAGACCTCACCGAGTCAGTGTCGAGCAACTGAGACGTCAGGCTCATTGTCGCGTGCACCACGTTTATGCTGCTCGGCGTACTGTTGAATCTCGGAAACGACCCATTGGACAGCGCCACGCCGGACGGGGAGAAGAGCGTCGCCGCCATGGGGTCGTAGAAAAACGTGATCTTTCCGTTGGGATTCATCGTAGAGATCGTGAGTTGGCGTTAGCGGTGAGGCGCGTGGTTCCGTCGGACGGCGCGGTGGAGAGGTTGAAAGATGTGATTTTGAGGGATGTTGGGGCGAAGTGTGGGTGGCGAGGGCGGTAGACGATGTACAGCGCAGTGGATACGATGGTGGCGAGGAGGAGAGCGGATAGGACGGCGACGGCGGACCACAGACATATGAGGCAAACGCGGCGGCGTCTTTGGGAGAGCCAGCTGGGGCGAGGGCTGCACGGTTCCGCTTCGATGATAGGTGGACGGTATGGGTGGTGGCGGAGGGGTATAGGCTGGGGTTTTAATGACGGCGGCAGCGGTAGGTTGGGGTGAACTCTTTCTGTCATTTCGCCGTCGACAATATGCGCCACTTTTATTTGTGTTTTGTGTGTGTGTTCTCAAGTGTGAGTGAGGGAAGGGGAAATGAATGTGATGGGAGTTAAGTTTACTCTGTCCAAGTGAAGTGAGGACAAAGAAATGCCTTTACTACTACTGTACTGCACTGCCTTGCCTTGCCTTTCGTTTTGTCTTTACGCAGATAACGATGTGGACCTCATTAGATATGCAAGTCTTGATTTCAAAGTTTATCCGACTATTGCAGTTAATGAATTCGCAGCTAAAGATTTCTACTTTTAGAAAGAAGGCAATTATTGGCTGGCTGGCAAGCGTGAACACATACGAAACCGAAGACTAGACGTGCTCCACCAAGAACAACGTCGCCGTGCGTGGACCAAACCAAAGGAATATGTGTACTTTTTTATCAGTGCATTTCATCAGTGAATCTCGATCGGTCAGGCCGGGCCTACTTGTCAGGCCTAAAGAAATTGTTTTGGGCCTTATTTGGACCTATTCTATTGTAGATTTCAACTAGATGATGGGTAAGGATCCGACCCGTTTGGTTTTTTTCCGTAGTTCAACGCCTGCTTACCTTCAATTTGCAGAATGTAAAGCTATATGCTATGCTCGTCTCTTCTCTTGCCGATGAAAGGATTGGAGCAGAAAATGTGGTCTTTCCGTGAGCAATAATGAAATTCATATATCTGAGCACAAAAAAAGGAAATAAGTGTCACCACTTATCTAAAAAAATGTAATAACATACAACTACTTTTATGTAACACTGTCTGTCCATCGCATATGATTAGTTAACAAGAGTAATTTCACATGTACTGTTCCGTTCTCCACATCATTATAAGGAACTATATATCGAGTATATATAGTAGGAGTAGGTAATAAGCTTTCCTAAAGTAGTTAGTGCACGCACACCCCTTCAATGTCCCTAAGTGCTTATGCCATTTTCAACGAATTTGACCTACAAAATTATTCTCTTCTCGATCTGTTCATAAGATAGTACGTTCCTCTTTTTGCTTTGATTTGAATATTTTTTTAATTATATTTTCCGATCTTTCTCTTCTATCTAGCACGTTTATTCAGTTCGATTTACTTCGTTAAGAAAAAAGTTAGATATTCAGGACAACCATAAAAAACAAGAATGACAGAAAAAAAGATATTATTAGTCAGTGCCCTCAATACCTATCCCATCTTTATACGATACACAACAAAATCTTGATTAGGTTTCTACTGTTATACGTATATGTTTATTTTTTGTATACATACGTACGTATAACTAACTCTTTCTTCTCAACACAACACGTTACCTTTTGGTTTCGTATGTATATTAATCGCCCAATCGTCATCTCCCTCGGAAAAGAAAGCTAAAGGAACCAACTTTCAGTTTCGAATTAAATCAAGTCCTTTCTTCTTCTTCATCATCATCTGACCATTACATATACACAATACAGTTGACATACAATGAGCAGGGAAAGCATTACCCCTCGTCATGATGATGATCAAGGCCGACGTTTAACTGAAGAAGAACACAGCCAACTCGAATCCACCATCATTACGCACCACACCTTCGAGGCCTCTCCCAACACATGCACTTCCTTGATCAGCCAACGCATCGAGGCGCCGGCGGATGCAGTTTGGAATATCGTTCGGCGATTTGACAACCCTCAGAGGTACAAGCACTTCGTCAAAAGCTGCAGATTGATCGTGGGAGACGGCGGCGTGGGCAGCATAAGGGAGGTGAACGTCGTGTCTGGATTGCCGGCGTCGACCTCGACCGAGAGGCTCGAGATTCTTGATGAAGAGAGGCGCATCCTTAGTTTTAGGGTCGTCGGCGGCGATCACAGGCTGAAGAATTACAGGTCGGTGACGTCGGTGAACGAAGTCAAGAGTAGATCATCAGAGGACGGTAATAATAAAGCGTATACGATTGTTTTGGAGAGCTATGTCGTGGACATACCCGAGGGAAATACAGGCCAAGACACGACGATGTTTGCCGACACTGTCGTGAAGTTGAATCTGCAGAAGTTGGCAGTTGTTGCTTTGGCATATGTGCTCCATGGACGACTTGACTGATGGTGAGGTGAGTGGGCCAGACATATTCTCGGCCTGAAAAAAGGCTCTTATTTTTTCCAGTTTATTAAATTATCCAGTCCAAATTAAAATGGTCAGTCAACGCAGGCCTAAATGTGTTATTGGGCCGATATTATACATGAAGGGCTTTTTTGCGAGAATGAACTCATAAGATGGAATTGAATCCACCTAGAACATCCCACCAAATCAAATGCACAATCGTACAAAAAATTTAAAGCCAAAGATCTGATTTTCCACAGAGAGCAGAAAAAGTTAGATATCTACCTATTGAAATTGCATTTGCATGCACGCATATAATAAATCCGTCAAAGATCTGTTTTTTAAACTCCGTTCCAATATTGCTTGCATCATCATTGCATAGTACTTACTCTCTCACTTTATTCAATGACTAAAAGTACACTGCTCGTGCAACAGTGTTTACAGCCCCTTTATTTCATCTTTCCTTATCAACTTGCTTTAACCCTTTAGTTGTTCCTTTCAGGTAACAAAAGTATGTTGTTTTCTTACCTTCTTTACTCTCCTTTCTCGTCACCCCATTACATTACATCTCCCTGTGGTTAAAAAAGTAGTCTTTTTTTTTTTCCTCTCCCCATAATAGAAATGGTGCTATGCCCATGCACACAAGTCTCATCAGAAAGAATCCCAGATATTTTCTTTTTCTTATTAATCGATCACTTTTAAGAAAATAGTTTGGTTTGCTATTAATCAATTTAGACTGTAATGTGGGTGCGAAAAGAGAGAGAAAAATGATGGGCCCTCAAAAGCTGCAGCAGCAATGAGTGAATCTGCGTCGTATAATAAATATAATATTTTTTGCGTCGTATAATAGATATAATATTTTTATTTTTGATTTTTCTACAAATTTACCCCGATTTTCTTCTCGTGTAGCTGCATGCACAATACATTCACGATAATAAGCTAATAATAAATCTTTCCATCTGTTATTTGTCTATATACGTATGTACGTATTTGTATATTGTATATCATCTCTGCCCCGCCTAGTAGGGTCTACACATCTGCAGTACAGCGCATAGGCCCATTTATCCTGCTTTTACACAGTACCAATCTTTGCTTCTGATGATGGACTTGTGCATAAACGGATGTCCTTTAAATACCATGATCCATTGTGCTATGTATGATTGTTAAACAAACAATCCCCTGGTTTATTAACCTGCTAATGTGTTAAACGTTAAAAAAAAAAAAAAAAAAAGAGTGGGGATCGATCATGATACTTGATGGGGTTTCTCTGAAAGCTCTGAAATAATCAGTGTCTTGGGTTTTGAATTTCTTGGGTGAAATCCCACTTTTCTTTCTTGTGCAAGTGAAACAAAACAGCTCACTTTATTCATTTTTTGGCCTTTTATTCTTTGGTTTGTAGTATTTTTGCAGAATGGTTTCTTTCATGTACTATCATCATCATCATCATCAGCAGAAGCAGCCGGGGTTTATAATTGCATGAGGGGCTTATTCGTTTTTGGAATTATTATCCTTGCCCTTATTATTCTTTATCGTTGAAACTAAAAAGGTAAAAAAGAAAAAAAAAATCAATGCTCCTTCAACTTTTCATATTATACAGTAAATGGGAAGAAAAGGGTAGGCAATGATTTCCTACACTACACATCGTTCTGATCAAATATAGGATCAACCAAAGCTCTCAGTTTCTTTTGCTAATAGGGCTACCAAACCCTCATTGCTCATCGCCAAAAAGTGATCCTTTTTAGCTCTAACATCTATTTCTCTTACTATGGCCTCACGGTAAAATTTTGTCTTCCCAAGTCCGAGGACGATAACGAGGTTAGTTTGTTTTCAAAACTCCTCCTTTGCACGTATTTCATCAGTTTCGTCTGATACCGATGTGTTCCTGAAACATATGAAGATCCATACTATTTCATCTTGGTGCACATCTCCTTTGTTATGTCGATCGTTTTGCATTATTACGCACGGGGCTGTTATGATTATACAGTTTCTTGAGCGATGAATACTTCATGATCATCCCAGGTCCCATTTACCACTATTTGTTGAGAAGAAGCGGTCGATAATAATGCAGCGAAACTTAGCTGAATCGCATTCCATTGTTACCACAGAGAACTCGTCGTCTCAGACAGTGGTCTTTGGATGTTCTGATTCGATCCACAGTCAAACTCAGAGATACGACGACATAATGTCTCAACTTCCCGTAACATCAATAATCCATGGCGATTCTTTGTCTTACGGGCACGTTAATCCGAGCCGACCCTCCATGGCTGTCGCTGAACCTCAAACGAACAACGATCAGTTCGTGGATGAACTTGCTCTTGCTGCATGTATGTCGACGGCAGGCAACCAAGGTTGTAATGTCGTGAATTCTTTGTTCAAGAGCTCAAGCTGCTACGGCTCCTCAGAAGGCTTGTCTTCCCAATGGGAACTGAGCAAATTCCTAACTCCCTCGCAAGAATTACTCGATAGGGCACTTGCAAGAACTGGGGTTATTCATTCGATTCCATGGACGACACGGCCAAGCTCTAGCAGCGGCAACTTAGGACATTTAAGTAACGAGCTGTCTCTTAGTCTTTCTATGTCTGAAGCCCCTCCGAAGTTCGTGCAAGGACGACCGCCAAACGTTCAAGAGCAGTGTTCGGAGATGAGTTCTTCCTCTGGAGATTATTCGTTTGAGAAAAGAATCGTGGTTGCAATGGACGGCCACACATCTTGCAGCAGTTACAATAATAATAACAATTTCGATAATAATTCTCGTAAAGTTTCTCCATTTATGGGAGGATCTAGGATGTTTCTGCAAGTGATGCAGGAGATTCTTGCTGAGATTGCTTTCTATGCAGTTGAAAACCTCGAAGAAATGGCTTACTGTTATTCTTCATCTGTTAATGGAGATGGCAGGTCCATGCTTCAGAGCAATCCATTAGCAGCACAGAGGGATTCTGAAGAAAAGAAGAAGCTTCTTGTAGCTTTGTTACAGCTGGTAGGTACTAACACCGACCACATTGGTTATCTGTTCCAAGACTTCCTTTAATTCCTCTCATCTCATGTCATATATTATCATTTGGTTCTTGTTCGCATCTTAGGTTGATGAACGTTACAGCCAATGCATAGATGAAATACACACTGTGGTGTCAGCATTTCACGCAGTAACAGAATTGGACCCTAACCTGCACGCTCGATTCGCACTCCCGACAATTTCTTTCATGTGCAAGAACCTCAGGGACAGGATAAGCAGTCAGATTCTCGCAATGGGTTGCGATAATCATTACGATGAAGCAGCAAAACAAGACAACGGCGACAAGTCTTTCGAAGCTTCGTTTATTCAGAAGCAATGGGCTCTCCAGCAGCTTAAGAAGAGAGACCAACAGTTGTGGAGGCCTCAGAGAGGATTGCCCGAAAGATCAGTCTCTGTACTGAGGGCTTGGATGTTCCAAAACTTTCTTCACCCGTAAAGCTCTCGCTAACCACTCTGATAATGATCTGAATTTGAAATGGAAGATTAATTGACGAACAACATGCATTGTGCAGGTATCCCAAGGATGCAGAGAAGCACTTGCTTGCGCTCAAGAGTGGCTTGACAAGGAGCCAGGTGCTGCTGCTCATTTGCTTAATAATAATAATGAACTCATACAGTAGCTCTGTATATGTGTATCTGCTCACTGCATGATCCGTGTCTTGTTTTTTTAGGTTTCGAATTGGTTTATAAATGCTCGCGTTCGATTGTGGAAGCCAATGATAGAGGAAATGTATGCCGAGATGAATCAGAGAAAAGTTGCTGCTGCTGTGAATGATGATGATAGTAATCCTCCAACTGAAGAAGAAGCAGCAGCCGCCGCTCATATGAGGAATGTTCAAAGACGATTTGCTGCTGCTGCAGAAGGGCGGCATTATAGCCGCTGATCAATCTATAAATAAAACCTTAGCTATATGCTACACGTCTATTACATACTACTACAAAATGCTGCTGCATTAATATAAGCTTAATTTCTCTTGGTTTCATATTACCAGCCTGGGGAAGATCAAAATATTTTGTTATGTATATCTATTCCTTGGTGTTAACTATCCATTTCTTGGTCCTCCTTCAAGGCTATTTAGTAGTGCTTTGGCTGCATCTAAGCTTCACTTGTCCTCTTTTATTCAATTGCGTTGAAATTGAAAATGATCAGTGGTTATAGTAGTATTGGGTTTCAAGGCCCAAGTCCTCACCGCACGCACAAACTCAAACTCGCTTACCTTTGCGTGCTTAAAATCATATAATTGAATTCGAATGTAATAGTAAGATGTTTCAATTGATTTAGTGAATCATAAATGTTGATCGAGGACCGCAGTTAGACTCGTATTTGGATGTCCTTTAAGTGTATGCTAATCGCTCTCACTAATCGGAGCTATCTCCAGCTCAAATCAGCTCGAAACAGCAATAGGAAACGCACACACTCTAACACTGTTTGAACGTGGTTCGGCCCAAGTTTGGCCTACATCCACGGATCAACCGAGCTTCTTTTCATTAAACCACCAACATAAAAGTTACAGCCCTCACAACCCTCTACAAGTTTCGTGTTTACGACTCATGGTCATTTTCACTATACAAGAAGATATAAGCTCGGAAAGATAGTAACTCGAAACTGAAAACTGATATATATAGACGTCAGCTCATGTTTAAAACATGTCTCGCGTCTAATCCTGTCCGTCCGATGGATCCGATCCAGCATACCAGATTTCGCCACGTCGCCATGTGCAAAATGCGTGACCCAGCTGTAATAACTATCGATGTAGCAGTATTTATGTTGTGAATATTGGGAAATCTGAGTTAGAAACTGATCATCACCTTAGGATTTTAAAATTGGATACAAGAGAATGGGGGTTAAGATTTGAGAAGAAGAAAAGAGGTTGAAGATGAAGAGTAGGAGGAAAGAGAATAGATTTTAGAAATTTCATTCATTAAACGTAAAGTAGCCAAAAGCTACATATCTTTGTTCCCCTTACATAAACTAATAAAAAAATAAAGTAAAAGCAAATATTCTGATTGGTCCTAATGTCTTTGTCGCCATGGTTACTGCATGAGTTCTGAGATTTGAGAGGCGCTCCCACTAGCCAAACGAAAGTGACACTTGAAGGGGCTAATTTGCAACAAAAGGTAATTTAGGGGTATAATATGAAAATACTAAATTACTGGACTAATTTGAAATTTCCCTCAATCCTAGGAAGAAACACACCCCGCGCGCAAGGTCACTTGGCTGCTTCCAGCTCAAGCTCAGATCCAATTGAGCAAGATGGTCGTTGGCCGCAATTCTCGGTGGTGGGTTCTGGCCGGGACATGACACCAGCACAACACTCATGCGACTCTTTAAGTGAAAATCCAATTTTATCTTGTATTGTCTGATCATCATCCTACGGCCATCATTAATCATCGGCGTCATCTGCTAATATCGCATCTCGGCCGTCCATAGCTTTCGCGCGCGATCCGACGTCTCACATTCAAAATCCCAGCTTTAATTTGGTCCATCAGATCTCGCGGAAACCATCCGACGGCTCGTGAAGCTCGCGATCATCCTCAGCATAATTCATCAGTTTTCAGCTTCAGCTCAGATCCTAGTTCGACTGGCCCTGTTCCGCGGCCATTTCCGGCGACCTCCGGCGAGTTTCCGGCTCGCACTCCTCAACAAACTCCACCTCGAGATGGCAAACTCGCAATCTCAATTCCCGGGATCCTCATCGCAGCCCAAACTCCTCCCGAATATTCGCCCCGAACCTTACCAGAAATCAGCTTCATCACTGTCTTCTTTTCAGCTGCAAATCATTCACCCGAGCTCTGTTTTCTCGTCCCAAAGCTCCACCTCGATTCGCAGCCCCTCTCGGTTGATCATCCAGCCCCTCCAAGAGCCCTGAGCCTCGAACGAACCCTCGTCAAACTCCAAGCGGGCTTGAAATTTCCCACATGAAGTCGACTTGGAATTTTCGAGCTCACCGTCTTCGTCGCATGAAGACCCTTTGCTCCTAGCGCCATGAGCCCTTTTCCCGACCCATCTCCGGCTAGCCAGCACCTGCATATCGGCCTTCTTCGCTCCCGAAGCCTCAGCAACCTGCATCACATCATCAGCTGCAGCCACAGAAAAAATTCTGCTACAGCAGAATTCTATGATCCATGTCGAACTTTTGCCCGTCGTTTCGACCCCGGCCTCCGTATCTCTTCCACCTCCGAGCTCACCCGCTCTTGTGGCCTGAGAATACTCTTCATCCAAGGTAGAATGGCCTCCACCTCAAGCCCTAAACAGCCGCAATCGAGCTCCAAACATCGCAGCTTCGAGCAGTTTCTGTCGAAAACTGCTGCAACCAAGGTACTTGCACGACCTTGTTCCACCTCAAGCCGAGGTCCCCGTGGCTTCCCTCGAGCACCATTCGAGCCACCACATTCCCTACTTCACGTAGGACCAGTTGCCTCCTCCGGACAACCCTTCGAGACACGAAAACCGTGCCTCCGAAAGCGGCCGAAAACCAGCCTGCTCTGTCTCTGGCGTTGATCCGTTCTCCGCGGTTCTCGCGTTGCTCCGCTGTTCTCCAGCCCTCCCGATCCACACGAGGTTCCTCCTTATCCCCAGGTCCAACCTCGCATCATCTTGGATCCCTGCAACACCTCTCTCGAACCGCAATTGCCCCGAATTGTCACCAAACTTCGACAGCTTTCGCAAGCTTTTTTTCCGCGTTTCCGCCGTGGTTTCACCCTCCGATGCACTTCCCGTGGCAGCCTGCGACACCTCCACCTGCATCAGAGCCTCCTCAAGCCTCTTCTGAGTCGAAAGAGACTTGAACCGCAGCTTTAATAGGTCCAAATCGCATGACCTATCGAAATTCCCCAAATCGAGCTTCTTGCGGTCACTCCCGGGAAGATAGCTCCGTCCTCCACGCTCACCGCACCAATTGTTGATCGAGGACCACCGTTAGACTCGTATTTGGATGTCCTTTAAGTGTATGCTAATCGCTCTCACTGATCGGAGCTATCTCCAGCTCAAATCAGCTCGAAACAGCAATAGAAAACGCACACACTCTAACACTGTTTTAATGTGGTTCGGCCCAAGTTTGGCCTACGTCCACGGATCAATCGAGCTTCTTCTCATTAAACCATCAACATAAAAGTTACAGCCCTCACAGCCCTCTACAAGTTTCGTGTTTACGACTCACGATGATTTTCACTCTACAAGAAGATATAAGCTCGGAAAGATAATAACTCGAAACTGAAAACTGATATATATATATACTTCAGCTCATGTTTAAAACATGTCTCGTGTCCAATCTTGTCCGTCCGATGGATCCGATCCAGCATACCAGATTTCGCCACGTCGCCATGTGCAAAATGCGTGACCCAGCACAACACTCGTGCGACTCTTTAAGTGAACATCCAATTTTATCTTGTATCGTCCGATCATCATCCTACGGTCATCATTAATCATCCGCGTCATCTGCTAATATCACATCTCGGCCGTCCATAGCTTTCGCGTGCGATCCGACGTCTCACATTCAAAATCCCAGCTTTTAATCTGGTCCGTCAGATCTCGCGGAAACCATCCGACGGCTCGTGAAGCTCGCGATCATCCTCAGCAGAATTCATCAGTTTTCAGCTTCAGCTCAGATCCTAGTTCGGCTGGACCTTTCCGCGGCCATTTCCGGCGACCTCCGACGAGTTTCCGGCTCGCACTCCTCAACAATAAATATGTTATATTAGAAAAATTCTAATATAGAGATAGTTAAATTCTTTAATTACAACTTGATATTTATAAATTGAATTTCATTTTATTTTTAAATAAAAACCTTAAATATCATATTGGGCCATAAAATATATCCAATTATTATCTGGGCTATAGCGGACGTTAGTTACGGTTCACAGGGCGAAAATATAAAATAGGCCCAATAGGAAATAATCCGTAAATATAAAATGTTAAATATAATTAAATATACATCGTCTCCTACCTCCCGCCAACGCTCATCACTGTCCAAACCTCTGAAACCCTAAGATTTCAAACTCCGCAAAATGGCCGTTCTAGGGGATAAATGACCGTTGCAACTCCGATCTGGCCTATAAAGCACGAGCATTCCAGGATTCGTTAACAGAGGGTACAAAACGTTGGTGGGAGTTTTGATTCTCCAGAAAGGAAAAAGAGAGGTTGACTTCTAGGTACGGTAACATTTGTTCCATACACATTTCTCCTTTTACGAGCTTTGTGTCACAATTTCGAGTATTTCACATGTTAGCTGTCTGACCTATCGTGTTCAGTTTCAGTTTTAGTTCTACGAACTTTCATTTAACTGTGCTGCTTTTCGGATTCAATTTGTGCATGTCCACAGTGATGGGTAAAGATGAATTATTGCGAAGCGAGCGAAGAAGCACAAGGTCATCCTCCTCAGCTGTTACTACTCCCAATTCAAAAGCTCCAACCATTGTGTCAAAGGCTGCTAATAAATCGAATATGCCCTCTGTAGACATCAATGCCCTAGGATTTTGTAACGGTGGATCTTTGAGTCTCAACGAGTTACTAAATCTGTATCCGGGGAGGCGTGAGCAGATTCTTGAACTGATTAATCTCATAGGGCCTTTGAATTCCCCCATGTTTCCATTATTCGTCTATGGAAGTTCCTCAACGGGAAAAACGCAAGTTGTACTCAATATATTCAAGCATTTGAGGCGCCCCTTTGTTTACCTCAGCTGTATTACTTGTTATAGTCCGAGGATACTGTTCGAATCTCTCCTCAATCAGCTCTTACTACACAGGAAGAGTGAAGGCAATGGTTATTCGAGTGCTAAGCGATGTGAGAAAACGTCCGATTTTGTTAATCTAATTCGAGAAGCGCTGACTGGTGTTCTAGACAGCTTAAAATGTACTTCAAGGAAATCTAGCAATCAGAACTCGGCTTCATCGCAAATGAATGGAAGGATGGTCTACTTGATATTTGATGATATAGAGCGAGTTAGAGAATGGAAAAAGGGTGCAAATTGTCTTGCGGTTCTATTTAACTTGCATAATTTGTTGAAGATGCCCGATTTGGGCTTTATTTTCATTAGTAGAACATCCCGAGATACATTTGAATTAGAAACGGTTTATGAAGATGATCCCTTCCCCGTTCGCTTTCCTGATTATGATGAGGATGATCTCAGGCAGATACTTGTGAAAAACCAACCAAACCCAAAGCTTTATTCCTCTTTCCTGAAGTATGTAGATTATTAATCTGTTATCGTTAACTCTCATGGTACTCATTTTTTTTTTTCTAAATTCTATTTCTTTAAATTAACTCTTTTTGTTTTATGTCGAACAGTTTGGTGCTCAGACCGTTCTGTAGAGTTACAAGAAGGGTTGATGAGTTATGTACTCTGTTTTCGCCATTGTTCGAGAAGTACTGCGAGCCACTTGACAATCTCAATGTTGTTCCGGGTGAAGACCTGAAAAGAAAGTTATACAGTCATGTTCAACGGTATATGACACTTTCTCTGAATGAGACTTGGAACCGCCCATCTGCAAAACCTTCGCCAGACAGAGACGGCACTACAATGGAGAAGCAAGGATCGAGTGGAAATGTTGATGAAGCTGAATTTCATATCTCCACGTCTGCAAAATACCTTCTTATTTCGGCATTCCTTGCTTCAAGAAATCCAGCAACCCTAGACGCCTCGCTCTTTGATTCGACTGGAGGATCTGATAATCGAAAAAGAAAGAGGAAGTAAGTGATTAGCACAAAGAT
The DNA here is from genome assembly GCA_027422505.1 of Craterostigma plantagineum. Classification (NCBI taxonomy): domain Eukaryota; kingdom Viridiplantae; phylum Streptophyta; class Magnoliopsida; order Lamiales; family Linderniaceae; genus Craterostigma; species Craterostigma plantagineum. The sequence continues at coordinate 3,459,371 of JAPQWV010000048.1, forward strand.
ATTCCAGTTTAAGCATAATATATAAATGTTGTTCGCTAATGCTTTAGTGATCCCCTTCTGTATGTTTCGAATTATATGCTATTCCCTGCCTTGCTTAAAGTACGTCATTGTATAATATTTGTTGGTGAAAAACAAGTATGAGTTAAGAGGTTAGGCATAGATAAGATTAGCTGTTGTGAACATGTTTAAAAAGAAAGATAACTATCGGTTGTTGATCATGGAGTAGGAGCTCTGAGAAGTCCATGGAGAAAAAGGAGACTAAAGAACAAGAATCGCTCATGAAAGGGCCCGGGACTTTCCCACTCGAGAGATTGTTGGCCATATTTCAATGCATTGCATCTCATGGGGACGATGATGAGAATATGATGTCTAATATTCTCTTGCAATTGTCAAGCTTGTGCAATGCCAACTTTATCAGCAGAGGATCTAGCAGCTGCCCTTTGGAAGGCTCCGTTCGCTATCGATCCACCGTGTCCGAAGAGATGGCTTTGAAGGTAAGAAATACATACCAGGTGTTCGCTTCTGCATAAACATTGTAATTATTCGGTGCTCAAATTGTTTGCAGGTCGCAAAGAGTCTCAAGTTTCCGCTGTCCAAATACATATACAGATGATATGTGTGTATATATATATATATATATAACTTCAGTCTACTCTAATGCTGTGAAAGAGGCGCGCAGGAGCAGACTTTGTATTGTGTGATTCATTTCACTTTTTTATTGCCAAGAATCGAACAAATGTCTGTGTATGTATCTGATCTCCCAATGAAAAGAGTTAATTTTAATACTTTCACATAATTAGGTAGGACCAAAATACACATCCGTCCCGCTCTTGCCACGTTTGATTTGAGGCGTGAGAGATCATCGAAGGACGATTACTGAAAAAAGGAGAAGAAAAGATCACCTGCGTCGTATGATTTGCATGTAAAAAATTTATAATATTAAGCTCATAAGGAGGACACTGTAAACAACGCAAGTTCAACTCTAATAACAGAACAACTCAAAAGCCTCGAACATCTGCATTGCATTGCATTTGGAAAAAAAAAAAAAGACTCCTTTAAGGGGAGTGTGTTGCTGTTATACGTCGTCCTCCTCCTCGAACAGATCATCGTATGTCACTGGCATGCGCAAACGATCGTGAACCGACACATGCGACCGTTCAATCTGCGGGTGAGTTTTCGACTCGCTGGGCTTAACAACGTCAGCGCTAGCAGTACCTTCAGAAGAAGCTTCTGCCGTCTTTTCAGGTCCATGATATTGCTTCTTGAATTGACTCTGCACAACGCAAAGTTAAAGTGATTACTCTCACATTAGAAAGAAAAAAAAAAAAACATCGGAACACATTGTCGTGTCCATCCACTAAAGAGTACGATGATGAGAAACCTCAAATTCTTTTCCTTTTCTCATGATTTCCTTGTAAGCATTTGGATCACGTGCCTTGATAATGTTCCACAATACCCCTCCCCCGTTACGTAGCCGTCTCCCATCTGCTGTCTTCTGCCCTCCGCAAGCTTGAATCGCATCCACCTGCAAGGAGCACGTAATATATGATCCACCCATAAAAAGGGTGTAAATCGAAATGCAGAGAATTATGTAATCTAGTTATGAATTGGTTAATCAATCTGTAATGCGATTACACAATGAATGTGTATATTCAAATGGGGAGTTACTTCTTTGGCAAGATCGCTCAGGGCCGAGATACCAAGAACCCCAGCAGCAGTCCACATAAGATAAGATTTCTTCTCTCTCAGACGCTTGCAGGTATCCAAAACAAACCTAAATTCGAGGAAAAAGGAAGAAAATTAGAGGACGCAGTCACTAGAAGAAGAACGATGGGGAGATTAAAAAAAAAGGGATTAACAGCAATTATTCATTCCTAATGAATGAACCTGTTAATATCAGTCACATTCGGCCCAGCATCAGTGCTTCCACCCCTTCTCCGTTTGCTGCGCTTTTTCTTCTTCTTATTTTTCAATTTCCTCTTGTCAGATTCTTGATTTAATTGAGTCCTTGATGTTTCATCAGCACACTCACCATCTTCGAGCTCCATCATCTCAACATCTTCGTCACCTCCAACCAGCGACGTAATCAGAGGGGGGTCAGAGGGGTCGACGGACCCCCCGGCGGCGGGCACAACAAGGGTGGTGGTTGATGGCGTCGACATTGGTATTTTTTTTTAAGAAGATTCGTGTAAGAGGAGGATGATTAGAAAAGAAGCATAAATTGTCCCGTGGGCTGAATATTTGTTGGGCTATATTTACAAATATTAATAACTATTACATAGGCCCATTCCAAGTAACATAACCAAAATCTATTAATATTCGAAATTTCAACTAATTAAATTTATTAATATTATTAATTTTAAAATAAGTTATTTATTCATTGTAATTGCTCTCTATGTTATTTTAGTTCTATTTAATATTTTATTGTTGGGTGTCAAACTCAAATCCCACATTGGATAAATCGAGGAGTACGTCAAGTATATAAGCTTGCGGGTTAACTCCCTCTATTACAAAATTGGTATTATAGAGGAACCTCACAAGCTTATATGAGCTTGGGCTTGGGCTGAAATTGGGCCTGAAAATTTTCTATATTGGTGAGGTGAGCGTGGAGCAAAACGTGAGGGTAACCTTCAGATTAAAAAATGAAATCTAGCCCATAAATGATGTGGGTGGTGTATCCCGGCCTTGTAAGACGATTGGTAAACAGCGAGGAAAAAAGCGCTTGGTGCAGATGATTGCAATGTGAGCACTTGGTGCAGATAATCGTCGAAAGGGAGGACCGTTGGGTGCTCTTGGGTTTGAGGGGAGGATTGTTGGGTGTCAAACTCAAGTCTTACATCGGATAAATCGAGAAAGTTCATCAAGTAGATAAGCTCTCCCTCTATTACCAATTGGTTTCAGAGAGGAACACCAACAGTATATATGGGTTTGAGTTTGGGCTAGAATTAGGCTCAAAAATCCCTACATTGGTGTGGTGTGCGTGGAACGAACACGCGACCTTCAGATCTTCAGATAGAGAGAAATTCTAGCTCAGATACGATGTGGGTGGTGTGTACCCGGCCTTGTAAGACGATTGTTAAACTGCGATGAAAGAAAGCGCTTGGTGCAATGATTGCGGGGAAGCGCTTGGAGCAGATAATCGTTGAAAGGGAGGCCCTTTGAGTGGCCTTGAGTTTGAGGGGACGATTGTTGGGTGTCAAACTCGAGTCCAACATTGGATAAATCAAGGAAGTTCGTCCAGTATATAAGCTTGTAGGCTAACTCCCTCTATTACCAATTTGATTTTAGAGAGGAACCCGGCAAACTTATATGGGCTTGGGCAATGTTTTAAAAAGCGCAAAGCATTGTCGCGTTTTAGTGTCGGTAGCGCGTAGCGTAAATAGTGTAGCGCATTGCGTGAGTGTTTCGGATAATCTAGATATAATACAATAAATTATATATATAATAAATATAAATATGGTTACTTTTTATGTAATTATTGTAGTTATGGGACTAAATAATCAATATTTTCTCTAGAAATTCAATGAAATAAAAAATAAGCTACAAATTATTGATTAAAATTTAAATTTAAATATATATGAACGTTATATTAAAAAGTTTATATAGTCTCAAAAACATAAAATAGGGACACATATTAATTAAAAATTATTCCTATTTTTATTTATCGTCAGTCCAACTAAAATAATCCTATTAAAATAATCCTTATAATTATCGAAAATTATATTGATATCAAAAAATATATGATATGTATGTTATTATGATCGTCAAAAAATAAGGAACAAATTGGGTATGCTTAAGTATTTTTATCATATAAACTACTCAAAATAAGGACGTTTTAATTATTTGATGGAAGTTTAAATAAAAAGTAACTAAAAATAAAAAACTTTATGTCAATAACTTCCTGTTTTCCCTTACACACACTGACACACGCTACTCTCACAACACCCACGTGAACTCTGAAATTTGTCTTCTTTCTCATTATTATTACAACGTTATTACTAATATGGTTTGCGATGGACTTGCGACGGAAAAACCGTCGCTAAATAAAAAATATTAAAAAAAATTAAACGCTAAATAAGACACGCTTCGACGCGTTTTATGGAAAAAAACACGCGATCACGCGCGTCGACGCGCGCGATGCAACGCGTTTTTAAAACAATGGGCTTGGGTTTGGGATGGAATTGGGCTTGAAAAATTCTCTACATTTATGATGATCATATTCGTAAATAATATTAACAATAATTCTATTTCAAAAAGATTAAGTAAACTAACCATGATTTTAGTGCAATTTAAATTAATAGTAAAAAGACCTATATTTACATTATCATTTTGAATTATATTAAATAATTTGTTTATTGAGCCAAAATATGTTCCATAATTTTATATTTATATATAAAGTAAACATGTTATGAAAACGTCATTTGAAAGCATTTTTCGACTCTTTCAAGTTATAATTTCTGATTATGTCATTATTATAATGTTATATTTCTGATTATGTCACTATTATAAATGTTATTTCTTCTTATATATGTAATATATGTTATGAAAACTTATAGGACCTGCAATTTACAAATATCTGTTGATAAAGGATGAGTTGGCATCATAAAATGGAGCTGTCAAGTTGATCAATGTTACAACAGCGACACAGATTTTTTTCCTTTTAATGAGCAAAGCAATAATACACTTTGCGTCTTTTCTCAGTCTTTTCTCAATTGATTAAAGGAAGTTTTCGTCCTTACGCAACATAACATCTTTTATATAATAATGTAACTTTCATGTAAGGCCTCATAGTTGACAAAACGAAAATACTTCGCCATCATGTATTTAACTATTTCGCTTTCTTGGATAGAGGCACAAAGATGAATATTCCATTTCCCAAAGTATTTTGGTTTTGTTCTAAGGAGATTCACATCCATATACAATCAATCCATGGATTCCAAGTTCGTATTTTTTTTTTAAAAAAAATAGATGATAAGTCTTGAATGTTGATATGATTATCATGTACTCCAAGAGAGATGTATGCTTGTGTGGTAGACAACGAAGAGTTTCATCAAGGACTATGATACATGTATCGCTAAAACTGTTTATTAACAACCTAGACAACTGTTTTTGCACTAAGAAAAAAAAAAGCAAATTCAAAATTCAAAAATAAAATAAATTGTGACACCAGGCTGGTAGACCAACCTTGAACTTGACATAATTGTGCATAAATCTCAATGTCTAACATTATACAATAATGTCATTTGTGTCAAAAGGTAAGATTTTGAGATTTTTATGATATTTTCAGTTAACTCTTAATTTTTTTTATTTCTTATTATCACAAAAGTTCATGATTTTTTCTCTATAAATAGAGACTGATAATGATACATTTTTTATTCACAATTTCAAATCATCTATTTGCGTATAATCTCGTATAATTTATATTATTTTCTCATATCTAATTCTTGTAATTTTATTTTGTGAATTTGTGAGTGTATCATATTTTTTCTAATAATTAATAGCTTTTAATATAATATAATTTAATACATTTTGCACACATTTTCAATAATATAAAAATAATTATAAAATACAAATATATTTATGGGTATCTACACATAAATACCTATTGAATAAAAATTTACATACCAGTACCGAAATTTTTACAGATAGGTACCCGATTTAATTTGTACCAGTCTCTTCGGTCATGTCGTACCTTCATGTGTGTGTTGCGTACCATAACACGTTGAAGTAGGGTACATGACGTACCTAATGTGCCAATAAATGTGCTAATACGACGTACCATTTTCTATACGTATTACGTACCAGAATACGTTGATATAGGGTATCCAAATGTGTTGTATGTCGTACCTGCGGCGATCGGGTACCTATCTGCAAAAAAGTTATTTTGTTAGGTAGCTACATATAAAAAATAGTGACATGGTAATAAATTACAACATAGGGGGTATTTATGTATAAAGACTCCATTTATTTATTAGATAACAAAATAAATAAATATTATGTGTTGTGTTTGGTTGTTGATAAAATATGAAAATTATTGAGGTTGAGTTGAGGTGTAGGTTGTGGAGGAGAGAGAAAATATTATTTCATTCTCATGTCTGGTGGAGTATGTTGATAATCATAGTTTAAGTCAACAATACAATTTTTTGCGATAACTTTCCGAGAGACCAAAATAGGAGGACTGTAAATCCACTCTGATCAATTTTATCTTTCTATTTTGTTAAGGGAGAGTGGCTTAATAGTAACGGCTGCAAAATTGATTTGATGTAGCAGTCACAAATTATCATTCTATCACTAATTTTAATTTACCATCATTACATCCTTGAAACCATTTTTTAATTCCTAAAAATAATATAAAAATAATTCCAACATTCTAATTTCACCTATTAAAATTTAAAATATAAAGTAATATTATAAATTTATATAGTCATGCACACACATCGGGTGTGCCAAAATACCGGTATAATTTGAAGGTGATAGTGGTACCATTGAATATTTTGTATATTTGAAATTATAAAGTTGTAGTGATATTTATCGAATTTTACGTAGCTTCATTATAGCTAATGAGTTACAAATCATCATTTATCGACCGAGCCGCGCCACGTGTCAACTAGCATCCGACGTCTTGTGGTCCGCAAAGCAGAGGATTCCAACTCCGGTGGACCTGCGATCTCTTTATAAAAAGAATCCACCACTCACTACTCAACACAGCTAAGATACTTTCCCCCGAAATCAAAAGTTAGATATAATCCGAGCAGTGAGCACAGTAGTTTATGATGATGGTGTACCCCGCCGGCGTTCTGTTCGTCCTTGCAGCACTCTCGATCGTGACCGTTGCACGCCGCGAGTTTTTCATTAAGCTTCCTTCCGAAGGAATAGACGACGGCGGTGTCGTCGGGACTAGATGGGCCGTGCTGTTGGCTGGCTCTTCTGGCTACGGCAACTACAGGCACCAGGTAAATTCCGATCATGTTATGAGACCTTCGTCCACATATGAACCCTTGAAATTCAGCTAATTTAAGTGTTAACTCTGCTCATTTCTCAATTTTTTTATGAATCGATGGTGCTATTTGTTTGTTTCCTGATAATTCGTGCGATGCTTCGTATGAAGTCTTTAGCTTTCGATCATCCCTGGTGTGCGTGGGCTACCTCAAATGGATGATCATTGAAATTCTTAAATGACAATTATGCCAATTAACGCTTGCTTTCTTTGACGGATTGCTATGATTCTCGCGAGTTAGGTGGGAGACATGGTAGCTTGTAGTGGCACAGTTTCTTTTTTGACAAAGTTGTGGAAGTGGTCCAGCCAAACACCTAAATATTTTAATGCTGATTTGACATGTTATTAATATTTTTCTTGACTAATTGCTCAGTTTTCTATTGTTTTATCATGAATATTCGTGTTGTTTACGTACCAAGCTGTAGTGACGTGCTGCACCTGTTTGGAGTTGAGTTATCTGATCATTGAATTCATGCGTCGACAACTTTATCCTATCTGCTACTAGGCCGATGTGTGCCATGCCTATCAAATCCTAAAAAGAGGTGGTTTGAAGGATGAGAATATCATCGTCTTTATGTACGATGACATCGCTTACAATGAAGAGAACCCTAGGCCTGGAGTCATCATCAATAAGCCGGACGGTGATGATGTTTACAAAGGAGTTCCAAAGGCGAGTCGACGTTTCTCAACGAGTTTCGTTTAGGAACTATGATTTCGTTACCTCATCATCAGGGTAATTCTTGTGCAGGACTACGTTGGCGATGACGTCACCGTCAACAACTTTTTGGCTGTGCTTCTCGGGAATAAATCTGCGTTAACAGGAGGAAGTGGAAAGGTTCTCAATAGTGGTCCTGAAGATCATGTCTTCATATATTATACTGATCATGGTGGACCTGGTGTGCTTGGTTAGTAACTAATCATATTTCAGTTCACCACCGTTCATTTAACAAAGTGTTTGAATTCTAATCTTCATTGCTACATCTGCTGAATATAATTTTTGTTAACATGCTCAGGGATGCCTACCAGTCCAAATCTGTATGCGGATGACGTGAACAATGCCTTGATAAAGATGCATGCTTCTGGAGCATACAAGAGCTTGGTATAAACAATTCATAATCTTCACCATATATTTGCAGTTATAGTGTTTGCGAAGCAGTATCTTATTGGAAATCCGTCGATTAGGTATTTTACTTAGAAGCGTGTGAATCTGGGAGCATATTTGAAGGTCTTCTCCCTGAGGGCTTAAACATATATGCAACAACTGCTTCGAATGCAGAAGAGAGTAGCTGGGGAACGTACTGTCCCGGAGATTACCCTGGCCCTCCACCTGAGTACGACACATGCCTTGGCGACCTGTACAGCATTGCTTGGATGGAAGATAGGTATTTCATTTGCATTATTGCGTAGGATTGACTTGGTTTTCATTTGTTTATACTAAATACTTCACTGAAGCTGATTGACGGATGCAGTTGACATTTTCTCCTAAAACTAACAGGCTAATGAGTGTTTGGTGTTCTATGTATCGTGGCGTTGTAGTTCTGCACTTATTCTGAGATAAATGCCCTATCATACCATATTTTGATTACTACTCTGATTTTGTGTACAGTGACATACACAATCTACGAACCGAAACTTTGAGGCAACAGTACCGGCTGGTAAGAAATGGTCAATATTTCTTTACGTTGAGCCGCTTTGAAGGCTAGTTCGCATTGCAGTGAAGGACTAGACTTTCGTTTATTTTGCTTAAATGGATTATTGTAAATATTCGCAGGTCAAGAAACGAACTGCTAATGAGAATTCTTACTATGGATCCCATGTCATGCAATACGGCGATATAAAACTTGACGTGGAGGATCTATTTCTATACATGGGTTCGGATCCTGCAAATGATAACTTTACTTTCGTGGAAGACAATACTTTGCAGCCAGCTTCAAGAGCTGTTAACCAGCGCGATGCAGATCTCTTGCACTTTTGGCACAAGGTATATGCTTATTACAAAAGAAAGTTTTGCAGACTATCCAACTCAGAAAGAATATAGTAAAGTTTGGTATGCTCAACCACTGAAGAGATCTCCACATAGTACTATGCCATTGATTATAAACAAGTCAAATGAGGTCTCTGACCCTAAACTGCTTTGTCATCTATCACGTTAGTCCCGTATTCATCTCTAAATGTATATAGTGATATACAATAGGTGACTTCTAACTAGTAAATATGCCTTACCTACATCCCTCTTCAGCGTTCCTAATCATGTTATTGTAATGATCTATCAAACCTACCACTCGCAGTTCGTCAAGTCTCCTGAGGGATCTGTCAGGAAAGCTGAAGCGCAGAAGCAGCTTGCTGAAACCATGGGACACCGAGCTCACCTTGATAGCAGTGTAAAGCTCGTTGCACAACTTCTGTTTGGAATTGAAAAGGGTCCTAATGTATTAAAATCCATTCGATCACCTGGAAAGCCTCTCGTGGATGATTGGAATCGTCTTAGATCACTGGTTAGTATGCCCCTGCTCTGTTGTTGAAGTACTACTTTCAGTGTCTCCTGTGTTTGAATCTTATCTTAGTTAGTATTAAACTGTAGCGCAAGTTCAAATATGATAAGAGGATTAAGTTACATTACTATTTATTACAGGTTAAAACATTTGAGGCGTATTGTGGCTCGTTATCTCAATACGGAATGAAACACATGCGATCTATTGCAAATATATGCAATGCTGGTGTTACGATTGATCAGATGGCAGAGGCATCATCACAAGCCTGTCCTTCTTTCCCTTCAAATCCATTGAGTTCTCTCTGTTGGTCCAGCCACTGCAGCCAAAGAAGACCGCCCATCAAAGGAGAAAAAAAAAATAATAATATTATAATAATTTATTATTTTATATATATAATAATTTAATGAACGGCTGATATTGAATGGCGACGCGGGGGATTCCTGGCCACCCGTTTTGAGCGGTCCAGAAGAGCTGAAGGCATCTATAAATAGGCTGAGGATTCTTCAGTTATGATCATCACAAGCTCATTCGAGTTTTACTATATAGAGAGAGAAGTAGTTCGAGTGAATTGTGAGGTTATCAGTTCAGGTAGAAACTGATAGGGTTCCACATCCACAGAGAGGTGTGAGGTAAACACGAGTGGTAAAAGTGAGATAGTAAAAATTCGAGGGTTGTAATTTTTACTATAGTGAAGATTTTGCCGACTCGGCCGTGGTTTTTCCCTCTTCGTTAACAGAGGGTTTTCCACGTTAAAGTTCTGGTGTTCTTTCTTACTTTACGGTAATTTTATTTTTACCGTGGTAGTTACTGTGCGGGTCCCACCAAATTTACCCTGTGGGTCCCACTTCTCCCGATCGTCGTACCGAGTCAAACCGGGACCAGTTCCGCTGCGGGGCCCACTGACCACCGCGGGGCCCACCACCATTCCCAACAAGTGGTATCAGAGCCTGATAGTATTCTGAGTATGCTCTGTGGTTGCAGCTTTGACTGATCTTCCACATCAGAAAAGATACTAGTAGGTTGCTGGTAGATTTTGACGGCCACATGGAGAACGACGGAGGAATGATCAAACTGACAGTAACGAATTACTCCATATGGAAATCAAGGATGGAGGATTATCTTTACTGCAAAGACCTCCATGATCCAATCGAAAATGCAGGCAAGATGCCTGAAGGCGGGAATGCTGATCAATGGAAGAAATTACAAAGAAAGACGTTAGCTATTATCCGCCAATGGGTGGACATAAGCCTCTACAACCACGTCCGAAATGAGACAGACCCCTACAAACTCTGGACGAAATTGGAGGGTATGTATGAGGTGACAAATGCGCTGAGCAAGGTATTCATGATGCGGAAACTCATGAATGTGAAGCTGAACGAGGGACGATCAGTTGCTGAACATTTGAATGACTTTGAAGGGCTGGTAACTCAACTCACAAGTGCCGGTCTAGTCCTTGATGATGAGCTACAAGCATGTCTACTATTGGGATCTCTACCTGATAGCTGGGATACGTTGGTGGTATCGCTCACCAACTCGGCACCAAGTGGTAAAGTCACGATGGAGATGGTGAAAAACAGACTCTACAATGAAGAGCTGCGACGGAAGGATGCTGCCAGTACCAGTACGGGAAATCAGGCCCTTGTCATGGAGAATAGGGGTCGGAGCAAGAGTAGAGGCCCAAAAGGATACGACAAGTCGAAAGATAGATCCAAGTCCAGGGAGATGAGGAAGTGCTACCATTGTGGAAAAATTGGCCACTTGCAAAGAAACTGTAGACTTCTCAAAGGAAAACAGAAACAAGACGATGACAAGAACACGTCTGCAATCACCTCCAATGATGGTGGAGAGGTTACTCTGGTGAATGAAGCAGACTGTTGTCATGTTGCGGATGCAAGCACCAAATGGATAGTGGACTCTGGTGCCTCCTACCATTGTGTTCCAAGGCGTGAATACTTCTCCACATATAAGGCGGGAAACTTTGGCACTACCAAGATGGGTAACCAAAGTGTTTCTAAAATAGTGGGGATCGGTGATATCTGTATCCAGACGAGCGTAGGGTGCACATTACAGCTGAAAGATGTGCGACACATTCCAGACCTGCGTCTCAACCTGATTTCTGTGAAGGTGCTGGACAACGAAGGATACTATAACGAGATGGCGAATAGCAACTGGAAACTCACCAAAGGATCGTTGGTGGTAGCGAGAGGAAAGCTATGCTGCTCGCTGTACAAGATGTATGCAACGATATGTGCTAACCAACTGAACGCAGTTGAAGATGATGCTTCTCCAAATTTGTGGCACAGACGGCTGGCGCACGTAGGAGAGAAGGGGTTGAATGTCTTGGCTAAAAAGTCCCTCATACCAGTAGCCAAGGAGAATGCGCTGAACCCCTGCGATCATTGTTTATTTGGAAAGCAACATAGAGTTTCATTCGCGAAGAACTCAACCAGGCGAATGAAGAAGTTGGAGTTGGTACACTCTGACGTATGCGGACCCATGGAAGTCGAATCTCTAGGAGGTAGTAAATATTTTCTGACCTTCATTGATGATGCGTCTCGCAAGACCTGGGTATATCTGTTGCGGACGAAGGACCAGGTTTTCTATTATTTCAAGAAGTTCCATGCGATGGTGGAAAGAGAAACAGGAATGCCGCTAAAGTGTCTACGCACAGATAATGGTGGTGAATACATCTCTCGAGAGTTCAGAGATTATTCCACGAAGAATGGCATTAGGCATGAGAAGACAGTTCCTGGTACTCCTCAGCAAAACGGTGTCGCTGAGAGAATGAATCGGACAATTATGGAGAGAGTCCGAGCTATGCTCAAGATGGCTAATCTATCTAAGTCATTTTGGGGGGAAGCTGTCAACACTGCAGTCTATCTTATCAACCGGCTACCTTCATCGGCGTTGGACTTCGATGTACCAGAGAAGGTGTGGACCGGTAGAGACATCTCATATTCGCATTTGAGAGTGTTTGGCTGCAAGGCGTTCATGCATGTGCCGAAGGAACAAAGATCCAAGCTCGATGATAAATCGAATCCTTGCATCTTTGTTGGGTACGGAGACGAAGAGTTCGGCTACAGACTTTGGGATCCAAAGAAGAAGAAGACTGTTCGAAGTCGCGACGTAGTATTCCATGAGCATGAGACCATGGGCGACTCAGAGGTGGATGCGGCGAAATCCACAAGTGTTGGTGTAAACGATTATACACCAATCAGCATTCCATATGACGGTGCCACGGAGGAAGGAATGCAACAATCAGAACCTGAACCAGAAGAGCCAGTCATTGATGATGATGAACCTGTCGTAGATGAACACACTGAAGGTACTGAGCAGGGGGAGCCTTCAGACGCGCAAGAAGCAGTTGAACCTCATCTGAGAAGGTCAACTAGGGAACGCCAACCATCTACGAGGTATCCGAGTTCTGATTATATTTTGCTTACTGACGAGGGGGAGCCAGAGAGCTTTCAGGAAGTACAATCTTGTAGGGACAAGGATTGTTGGACAAAGGCCATGCAAGAGGAGATGGATTCTCTGAAGAAGAATGATACGTACGAGTTAGTTCGATTGCCGAAAGGAAAGAAGACACTCAAGAACAAATGGGTGTACAAATTGAAGAAGGATGATGGCAAGCTGGTTAGATACAAGGCTCGATTAGTGGTCAAAGGTTTCACTCAGAGGAAGGGGATCGACTTTGACGAGATATTTTCACCTGTCGTGAAGATGAGTTCAATCAGAGTCATACTGGGACTAGCTGCTACCATGGATCTTCACTTGGAGCAACTCGACGTGAAGACCGCATTCTTGCATGGTGATCTTGATGAGGAGATATATATGGAACAACCCGAAGGGTTCGAGGTTAGAGGTAAAGAGGACATGGTCTGCCGGCTGAAGAGAAGCTTGTACGGACTGAAACAAGCTCCACGGCAGTGGTACAAGAAGTTTGATTCTTTCATGGTGCATCAGGGGTTCAAGAGAACAGATGCAGATCCATGTGTTTACGTCCGGAGATACTCTAACGGTAAATTTATCGTTCTTCTCCTGTATGTTGATGATATGCTAATTGTCGGACAAGATGCAGAGATGATTAGCAGGTTGAAGAAAGATTTGTCAAAGACATTTGACATGAAGGATTTAGGTTCGGCAAAGCGGATTCTCGGAATGGAGATTACCCGAGATCGGAAAGCTGGGAAATTGTGGTTATCCCAGGAGCGTTATATTGAACGAGTTCTAGAGAGGTTCAATATGAAGGATGCTAAGCCAGTTAGCACGCCACTTGCCGCGCACTTTCAGTTGCGAAAGAAATCCGGTCCATCAACAAACGAAGACGGAGAAGATGTCCCAGATGTTCCATATTCATCGGCGGTCGGAAGTTTGATGTACGCCATGGTGTGTACGAGGCCAGATATCGCTCACGCAGTTGGCGTTGTGAGTCGATTTCTATCGAATCCCGGGAAGTCACATTGGGAAGCAGTGAAGTGGATCTTGAGGTACCTGAGAGGAACTTCCAAATTACGCCAAACATTTGGAAGTGGTAAATGTTTTCTTACAGGCTATACAGATGCTGATATGGCCGGTGATCTCGACAGCAGAAAGTCAACGTCGGGATACATATTTACATTCTCAGGGGGAGCTATCTCATGGCAGTCGAGGTTACAGAAATGTGTTTCTTTATCAACTACTGAAGCGGAGTATGTTGCAGCAACGGAAGCTGGCAAGGAGATGCTCTGGTTGAAGAGATTCCTTCAGGAGTTGGGAATTCAGCAGGAGGAATACATAATATTTTGCGATAGTCAAAGTGCTTTGGACTTGAGCAAGAATACTATGTATCACTCGAGGACGAAACACATCGACGTTCGTTATCATTGGCTCAGACTAGCTATTGAGGAGAAAGCGTTCAAGCTGCAGAAGATCCACACGGACAAGAATGTTGCGGACATACTAACGAAGGTGATTCCCAAGGAGAAGACTGAGTTCTGCGCCGGGCAAGCCGGCATGGGCTATCGCTGAGGCGGTAGGAGATCTTCCCCGCATATAATGAATGAGGCTGGAGGGGGAGAATTGTTGGTCCAGCCACTGCAGCCAAAGAAGACCGCCCATCAAAGGAGAAAAAAAAATAATAATATTATAATAATATTATTATTTTATATATATAGTAATTTAATGAACGGCTGATATTGAATGGCGACGCGGGGGATTCCTGGCCACCCGTTTTGAGCGGTCCAGAAGAGCTGAAGGCATCTATAAATAGGCTGAGGATTCTTCAGTTATGATCATCACAAGCTCATTCGAGTTTTACTATATAGAGAGAGAAGTAGTTCGAGTGAATTGTGAGGTTATCAGTTCAGGTAGAAACTGATAGGGTTCCACATCCACAGAGAGGTGTGAGGTAAACACGAGTGGTAAAAGTGAGATAGTAAAAATTCGAGGGTTGTAATTTTTACTATAGTGAAGATTTTGCCGACTCGGCCGTGGTTTTTCCCTCTTCGTTAACAGAGGGTTTTCCACGTTAAAGTTCTGGTGTTCTTTCTTACTTTACGGTAATTTTATTTTTACCGTGGTAGTTACTGTGCGGGTCCCACCAAATTTACCCTGTGGGTCCCACTTCTCCCGATCGTCGTACCGAGTCAAACCGGGACCAGTTCCGCTGCGGGGCCCACTGACCACCGCGGGGCCCACCACCATTCCCAACACTCTCCGCAGAGGCTTCAGTGCTTGAATATCGTTCGCTCAGGCCAAGGTGTATCCATATCGTATGTATATATATATATATACATAGTTTGTCTATAAGCACGGTGCTGGTGTTGTATCTAATGTAAAAGATTACTTACTGCTATATATGATGATATCATGTTATCTTGTACGTACCTACCAGCAGTTTAGAAGCATATTTACCTGCTGTATGTCTTATGTACATAAATGGCATTTGTCTGTCTACTCGTATTTCATTTGCTGTAATGTAAATTTTAGCCATATTGTTAATACTACTTTACTTCTCTAGATATTAAAAGGAAAATGTATTCTTTCCATATTTGATTTGATGCTAACGTCAAAGGTAACTAACCTAACCAAAGTTAATCTAGTCACATCCATCAGGAGCAGACGGAGTTAGCAAGAAAAAATGCTCACCTCAACTCCATCAATCATTAATAAAATATTTCAATAGTTGTTTCATTGCAACTTGCAATTCAATGGAGTCGCGCATAATTTCAAATTAGATCTACGACTGCGTCCAAAGTCCAGTATATATTAAAAATTTTATATTAAAATGAGTCACACCTCACACCACAAACGGTGGTAAAAAGATTCCGTCTGATATTTAACGTCCTTCATCACCACCCATCACAAAGGCATTTGGCATGAGCCATGAAGCTTATTTAATAACAAGCTATCTAGGCCGTCGATTAAATCAACGGTTGCGATTGGGATTTGGCGAAACTCGAGAGTATATCACTGGCTGGTAGTTTGAATGGAAATGAGCTTCCATTACATTTTTCCAACTACAATCAAAACGAAGAGCTCTCTCTCCTAATTATTTTCTCCTACGTAAATTGCCGAATTACGGTTCTCAATTATTGGTGAAATGCGTTAGCATGTTTGAGATCAAAATGACCTCGAAGATTTCTTCGTCCTTGTTTCACACGATGGTGTGTTGTTTAGTGCCATGTGTTTCACATAGATTTGTATGTGTACCTATTTATCTTACAGTAGCACGCATCTGATTTGGTTTATTGCTCTTATACTTTGCAGTTGTTTCTGAGAGGACATGGAAGCTTGACTTGATCCCCACATTCTGGAAGTTCTCGCATCAGCTGATTCGGTTTAGCAGAGGATAGGTAGTAGCCTTCATCAGCGTCCTTAGGTTTTTGATTTTTCTATAATACCGTTTTTCTGTCGTTTTTTGTCTATCTGAGCTCTGTATGTACTTTCTGTACAGGTATATCTATCTGTAAAAGACGTAGCTCGCTTGTGGATTTATCTTTGCTGACTACAGAAGCCTGAATCTGAGCCTCCATTCCCTCTTGGGTATATGGTCTTTTCAGGCTCAAACTGAGATCCGGAGATTACTATTGTGTGAGTCGCGATATTTGAAGTACATCTTAAGGTAATATCAGCGAGATGAAGATCAGAACATCACCATCTTGTACAGTTTCTTTGGTGAAGAATTTTCTGATTTTTCATGGATTTGCAAGATTCAGGCGGATTTTGTTTAAAAAACCGATTTCCGAAAGAGTACCCGAACTGAGGTTTCAGGTAATCAAATGTAGAGTCAGCTTGTTTCTGTGTTCGTCTGTGTACTACCTCCGCTTTAAAATTGCTCAAAACCTATTTTGTTGTTCGCCGGGCACCACCGGGAAATATATCCGACCATTCCTTTTAGTTAACCACGATCTTCTGTGAGATGGGCGAGAACTGTATCCTTGACAGAGAGATATATATAGTAACCATTTTTTTCTTCATTTTTTTGGCTTCAAAACTTCTTACCACGGTTTCCTTTCGACGTTTTCACCAAAGATCAGCTCAATATCCTCGAAACATTGAGCTGAAATTGGTCGCCGTTATATCAACTGAATCGATTGGTTCATTTTTGCTTTTGTTTTCTTTGAAAGGATATTTAGTTTTTTGGTTTCTTTACTCGTTCTTTTGATCGATAATTGTGATGGTGCATATGCATTTTTTGTGTTTGATGATTACTTTTCTGATGGGTACATTACATTACATGGGATTTATAGATCGCCATTCTAAACAGGTGGTTTGCGAGAAGTGTTTCAGATGAATCAGAACACCACCGCCGACAGCAACGGACTATCGCTGAGATCGTCGGATACTACTAGTGGAACAGCCCCAACGACGTCGTCCGACTTTATTTTGCGGTGGGGGAACCGGAAAAGGCTACGGTGCATGAAGGTCCAGGCTAAGGAGCGTGGAATTCAGAGTAATAAAGATAATACAGATTCTAAAGGTAATGGTTCGAGACCCGGGCAGCGGGCAACTGCCCGTATCGACCGACGGGTAGTGAGGTCCGATCTTAATAAGGACTCCAAATTGAATATGGCGAACAACACTGAGACCGACAATCGCCGTAAGACTAATGGTAGCGGATATGTAAATCTTCGTCAGCGGCCGCCTTCTCCATCTCGACGAATTCTCAGGTAAAATATTTATTCTTTTCAAGATAATTTGTAGGTCTGGTTTTACGCAGTGGATCTTGGATTCATGTTCTGCTTGCAATGGCGTCGTGCGCTGGAGATGCGAGATGATAAGTATTATTGTTCTTATTACGACAGCAAAGTGTATTTCAATGTGTGACTATTAATTGATTATCTCCACAATCATCTCGCTTTAAGATCCCTTATTTATCACTGTATAATATAATATATTATTCGTTTAACTTGGAACGGGAGAATCCTAGAAAATGAGTGGTGGGTGAGATATCTGCATTATACTATAGATTGATTTTTTCGTTAGATACCTGTAGTTAATTTTAAAGAGTCTAAATATATGTAGGTGAAATTTATTTATGAAAAGTATTTGCTTGCGTCTCTGCTGTTGTGGGTGCATTTTACAGTGCGCTTTTGAGTATATATTTAGTATTATATTTTTTTTTTTATCTTTCATTGTATCTCTGAACTAGTAGGAGGTTGTATTTGCGAGTCTCGCCATTCCGATTAGGATAGTAATTGATCCTACCCAGTGGATGATTGATTATTTGGGGTTATTTGCTTTTTTACCTACTGTAAAGATTGTTGCTTTATTTTTCCATTCCAGCCTCATCATCGCATGTGGAGCTTTATCAGTGGGTAGACATCCATTCAAAGTTGGGGTCACCATTGTTTAACCATGGTTACAATTCCACGGTTAGATTTTTAGATCCACAGCGTACATTTATTGGCTAGTGTGAAATCAGGACACGTAACACCATAGGCAGTGTGCCGTTGATTTTGGATCCAACGGTTTTGGTTCACCCAGATCTCAGTTGTAATCTTTCTTAGTTTCTCCATATTTAGTTAGTAGCATTCTCTCTGCACTTGTTTTCTGGTAAACGCGTACCTAAAATTCCTGATATATCTTCGTTTAAAAAATATGGAGTAGCTTCCTCTCAATCGACATACATCACATCTTCGCTTAGCCTTTTCAATCTTTCTTATATGTTCTCTGTACGCGACGGCAGCGGTTGTTGCCCATTATCTGATCCAGAATACGAGTACGACCTCACAAGGATATTTGTGTAATTTGAGTGCCTAACCGACCCCTACCCAGGAATTATTTTTCTCTTGGTATTTTTATTTTACACCTCACTTTCGAAATTAATAATTAACTGCTTACTTTTTCCTCTTGGCACCCTTTTCTTTAGGGCCTAAAAATGAAGATGACGTCTTATTTGTAGTTCTGATTCGTTTCTTGTTTGCCTCAATCGCAGGAATTCAGATAGTAGTTCAGTTGGCATGAGGGGACATAGCAATGGAGTTAGGGGATTGACTTCCCCAGACAGGAAAAGCGGTGGCACTTGTCATAATAATATCACCCACCTCCAAAATAATAAGAACATCCATAATAATACCAATGGTAATGATCAGAATGACCACCGCCGCCACGCTTGTGGTTCTGGTTCATCGGACACCACTCAAGAGGGCAGGGACTCAATCACCGCAATGTGGCCGCCCAAGTTCGTGGTTGCCTTGACTAATAAGGAGAAGGAAGAAGATTTTTTGGTGATCAAAGGATCAAAGCTACCTCAAAGGCCCAAGAAGCGGGCCAAGATAATTCAACGCACTGTCAATGTGAGTTCCAAATACTCCCTCCAATATATCGTTTTATGTTTTGTCCCATCACGCATTTCGGTTGAAGTCATGGTTTGCTCACAATAATCTGTAACGGTTTTTCTGTTGAATCTGAATTGAAATGATATTTCTTGCAAGTTTATAAGCTGGTCCCTTTCAAAATCTCTAGCTGAGTTGCTAAGTTGGGCGATTTATTTGAAACCAATTGAATCAAGAATGTCACCTTCTCTTACATAAGGAGCGCTAGATATCGAGTTTCTTTGATTGATGTAATGTGGATTGAAAACAACTTACTTGAAGCGAAGGATGTTTGGCGCTAGATATTGTTCCCTGGCTCCATATATGTGGAAATTTTATGCCGAGTGAAAAATACGTGCGAAAGTAAAAACATGTTTGGTAATGTGGCACGGAGTTTTTATATTGAGAAAGACGCTGGCCGGCGTAGTTTATAAACTTTCATAGATAGACCGAAACGAACCCAAGCTTGGATTGTCATTTTTCTTGTGGTTTAGTTGGTTTGTCCAGGTACATGGTTATCCGATTTGACGCTTGAAAGGTACGAAGTCAGAGAGAAGAAGGTCTCGTCCTCCTCCTCCTCCTCCTCCAAGAAAGTATGCCTCTCTTTCTTACCGTTTCATTTCCTATTCGTCTCATTTACTAGTTTGCTATTTATTGGCAGAAACCTAGAGGATTGAAGGCTATGATGGGCAACATGGAAGACTCGGAGTCGTCGGAGTAGAAGACCCATTGTTTTGATGTATAAATTGTTGTTTGTCTCCTAAAATAATTATTTTGCTTGTAATCGGTTTCTTGTTCGTTGAGTGAGGATAGGATATTAGTGGCACGAAACAACCACCCCCTCCCTTCCTTTGCAGAGGAGTGAACACACAAAGCCAAGATCATGTTATCTATCCAATGTTTTATTTTTCTTTTTACTATTTTTAACTTAACCCCGAGTCTAAAATATCACATGGTCGCATTTTTCAATTTATTTCTTACAAAAGAAAGAACATATGACACCACCATACGTATCGCAACAACTCAAAGACTTGCTGATCTGCACCAATCGAAAGCCGGATAGATGTTCGTTGCTTGGTTTTGGTCGCTTTCATTTCACTTAAAACCTTCCATGAAAGACTATTGTAATAATCAGCTCTGATCGTTCTTTGACAAAAGTAAGTAATTTTACATGGTAGTCGTCACAAAATATTAAACTCTTTCGTCTTTGGTCAATCAAATGAAAAATTAAATATCCCAATTATTTATTTATTAGATACCGTCTCTTTAGGACCCTTCTAGGCTATCTATCTTTACTATTGTTCTCTATCTATCCATCCACAAATGGGTCCACCGCTTTTCTTCTTTCTCTTCACACACTTCTCTTCGTAGAATCTCATCAGCGTTTTACTTTCCCAATACTTTCAAGATTGCACGGATTTCAGCTCAGGATGAAAAAAGGTTTACTGCATCTACAGCCTTTCTTACTGATAGTTTCTTTTGTGTTAGATGCCGGTATTTGGTGATGTTTTCAGAAACTTATCTGCCTGAGGTGGAGATCTCCATTTTTTCTTCATGTGCACATGAGCTTGCTTTTTTATGATTAGTATGTGATCAGGAAGTAGAGTTTTTATGCTTTTGGTCAATAAGATTCACTTTGGCTCATCTATTTGTTAATTTGCTACTAGGCTTTGTTTTTCTCCACAATCTAAAGTAATTATCGATGACGGGTTCCCAATCATTGTTTGCTCTTTACTAGCCGCGATGTGTGATTTCAGGTGCTTAGTCTGAATGTTTCTGTTGCCCCATCAGCAATCGGAGTGAAGAAATCAGAAATTTTGGAAGAAAGAGTTTTTGGAAATCGAAGACTTGACATGAAAAGAGGAAAAGATGATGAGAAGGTTACGGGGCCTATGTTTCCTCGGCTTCATGTAAACGATGCTGACAAGGGAGGGCCAAAAGCACCTCCCAGAAATAAGATGGCTCTCTATGAGCAACTCAGCATCCCATCTCAGAGATTTAGTCATTCGGTTGTCCCACGTAATTCAAACCGTGCAGGGCCAACTTCGAGCCAGGTGAACATTCTGATCATTCCGCCGTTTTTGCAGCATTTGTTTTCGACTCTTACCTGGTAGACTGCATGTTTTCCATTTTCTGGCTTATTTTGTGGGGCATGTGAAGATGTTTCATGGATTCGGCCTTAGTTTTATTACATGTGACTTTTGAGATTTTATCTGTTATCTATTAAATGGATGAGTCAGTCTGGAAATGAACTTGTGCGCATGCAGGGAGGTGAAAGTGAAAGAGGTATGTTCTTCTCCCATCAAGTTGCAAATTTCCATGAAGCTGAGAAGCATTATTCTCCTTATTCCGCTATGAAAATCCCGTTGCAACAAGTCAAACAGAGAAAGAAATTAGATGATGACGACTATACAGTTCCTACCTTTATACACTATGGCACGGGCAAAGAATTCGACAGATCCGGTATTGACATGGGTAGTGGAAGATTCTTATCTCCAAACGTGTCTTATTTAAATCACCGGTCGAAGTTTCAAAAGGCTAAAGATACTGATCACAGTAGCCAAGAAGGCAGAAATCAATCAGCTGAGAACACAAAAGATTTTGCAGGTGCAAAGGTAAAAACTTTCCCAGGTGCATCACAGAAGATAGATGTACCAGGACGTAATCATTATACCGTTGTTGATAGAACAAAGGCGGGTGGTAATTTAAGGGCTGAGGTCGTCGATATGTCACAATTATCCGGTGATTCAGCAGTGGCAAAAAGAAACTCATTGGTTTTTGATTCACATTTAGAAAATCGGAGTAGTTTTACCGACCGCATAGATGACATGGAATACACGGAACCTCGTGAAGACGTGGTCTGTATGACATTGGAAAATGGCACCTTGGAGAGGGGTGATAGTGTTTCAGAAACTTCAATATTGGATTCTCTATCTGGGCACGATATAACAGCTGATGATATTGTTGCTATAATTGGCCAAAAACACTTTTGGAAAGCCAGAAAAGCTATTGCCAAGTAAGTTTTTTGTACGCCAACCATCTCTTCGTATTGGTTATATAAAGGATTTTGTGCGAGCTTTCCTCATTTAAATTTTTTTGTATGTGGAGCTATATTCCACATAAATAGCGCTGCCTGCTTGACCAACTCAGATGCCTCTTTGTCTCTAGAATTTGAAAATGCTTGTTTTGAAATTGATTATACAAAAGTCTGGAGCATTATTTGTGAGCTGACATTGATATGGCTGCTTTTTACTATTATCATGTTTACACGTGACAAAGTAATGCCTTTTACGGTCTCATGCCTTGTGCTGTTATATTCATGTCATCGAAGAATTTGGTGGAATTTCCATTCAATTACTGGATATCATGGATTCAGCTAACTCCACTGGACTTACATGTCTAGTTCTTGTTCTTCACACGTATTCTATATAGATGCATTCCCGATATGAAAAATACTTAAGATTCATTGCATGGGGTGGTTAACTGACAATTTGTATGGAGGATTATTCCTGACACGTAGAAGGGTCGGGTTTGTGACCGTGCATGGTGGGATACAATGCATTAGTTGATCTGAGGAAATTTCTTCAAAGTGAGTCAATGTGGCCCACATCCATTTTCTTCTTATTAGGGATACAATGCATTAGTTGATCTGTTTATTATGCTAAGGAGCTTAGACGACTAACTAAAATGCATTGCTGGTCAGGCAATTGGGATGGAGTGGCTCAAGCTAATAGTACCTTGGTTGCCTCTCTGATCAGAAAAACAAAGCATCTGACATTTTTTCGTATCATTTGAATGACTGGTGTGGTGTATTTTGGCAAGCCTTTCTTGTGACATTACTACTTCGAATAGAGAATAATATATCTGAGGTTTAATTGGTCAAAACACAAGTACCAGAGTGAGATCTTCTACTTATCAATTGTGCTGCACTGTTCATATCTACTCCACTCCACCTTCCATTATTCCATTCTTATTTTACGGCGTTTCTAACATTTTATTTTTCGGGATTCACAGAGCAATATATGCACCAAAGGACAAACCATTCTTTCTATTATGACCTATTATTTATATTTCATTTGCCTTCAGACACCTTATACATTGTCTCCATGCGATCTTTTTGTTACAGCCAACAACGTGCTTTTGCTGTTCAAGTGTTCGAATTGCATAGACTGATAAAGGTAGTCCAACTTCTACACTCCTCATATCTTCCAACCAACTACTGTTGTGTATTCACTTTTATTCTTTGATTTCAGGTGCAGAAATTGATAGCTGCATCACCGCATCTTCTTCTAGAAGACGAAGCTTACTTAGGTGAAGCTCTGAAGCCTTCTCCTGCGAAAAAACTCCCACTCAACTACAACACTCCCGTAAAAGCACCTCCAACCATAGCCAAGCCAAAGGTCAACTTGGACAAGACGAATCACAGGAAGGAAGCCTCTGCCGAGAATTCAATAGAAAGAGCACACGCACCTTCAGGGCAAAATGTTTCACTCCCTCCAAGCCGTCCACCTCCGAATATCGATAATATACGTTCGTCGGCGCCCACCTTAGACGGTGAAACAAACGCTAGACATTGGTACATGAACCAACCACAAGGTCACCAATGGCTTATCCCCGTCATGTCCCCATCTGAGGGACTAGTATACAAGCCCTATCCAGCTCCTGGATTTCTGAACCAACAAGACTGTAATAATAATAGCTATGGCTGCCCGTTCCCTATGATGGGCAGTTTTCCCACGCCGGGCTATGGAATCCCAGCTCTGACACCCCATCAATATCAGTTCCCGCCATATCCTCATGGTTATTATCATCCTTATGGGATGCCTGTCGTGAATGCGAACAGCTTATCTGCTTCGTCCGTTGACCAGGTCAACCCTATGGGTATACCCAGCCATGTTGCCCCCAACAAGGAGGTGGCTAACTGCAGCAACAGAAGGAATGAGGGCTTTCAAGATTCTTCTTCTAACCGGCCAACAACGGACATTGAAGTACAAGGCAGCACAGAGAGCAGCAGCAGCCCCGGCGAGAGGCAATGGCGTAGCGAAAGAGTAAATAGATCCATGGAAAACAGAGAGGTTCTCCCGCTGTTCCCTGCGAACCGAGTTGAGGAACAGCTCGGGCGGCCATCACAGCGAGTTATAAGGGTTGTGCCTCATAATGCTACCTCGGTTTCTGAATCAGTTGCGAGAATCATTCAGTCCATTGAGGAAGAAAGAAAGAAGACAATTTGATCGTTCAGCTCAAGTGTGGTTGTTTTTCTGTACCAAATGGAGAAGGACCTAACTGCATGACATTGCAGAGGTTCTTTCTATTACGACTATTTGAACCTTTTTTTTTTTTTTCTTTTTTGCTTGTGTTAATTCTAAGCCTGCAACTGAAATCTTTTTACGGGTATATATCGCAGCTTCTGTAGTAGTTGATGTATTTATATATGAACTCTGAGTTTATTGTGTGCGGTTGACGATTGGACTTTTGTCTGTACGCCGTCGTATTAATTATAAGCGTTCTCGTTCTCTCTCGTGTGTGTAATTTGCTGGTACGGGCATTCGCAATTCGGTAAACCGGCTCAATCGACCGAATAACCGATTCGGAACACACCGAATACTGAACGGATCGGTTCGGTATTCGTTGGGACAATTGCAATTTTGGTCCCTCTTTTATGACCCTAGATCAGTTTTAGTCCCTCGGAAACATGCCTCATCACTATAGGTCCCTCAGTTTTTAACCGTAATCAACTTTACTCCTTTCCGTCTACTTCACAAGTTGCATAAAGAATCGTAAATTACAAAAGGAACCCTAATACACTAAAAAACTAATGAAAATTAATAAAAACATAGAAATATAAATAATATTATCACACGTCGATAAACCGGTATGTGCTGATAACGTGTTATAAAATATTTGATTAATATTACATTAAACCTTTATATTTAATTTAAGAGTATTATTATTATAATATTAGAGAGAAATTAGAGAGAAACGAAGTATTCCAATACTTTGGTGTTATTTACAATGCCACTCTAAATTCTAGTCACCTATTTTTTACTACTAAACATCATTAAGATACAATTTAATCAATTATACAACTCGTACAAAAATATAATCTTTTTAATTAAACTCATTTATCATCATCCCATATTTCTCCATAATCCAAAAATATCTGAAAACCGCCGATCAAGAGAAAAAGTTCACTGACATGCAACGAGATAGAAAATTCAATATTTGAAAAGCTCTTGTGATTATACAAGTTTCCTGCTCTCACATATTCCTAATACGATAGTCAATAAAGTAATTATACATTAACCTTTTGGACTAAATAAACAAGGGGCTAGCACACTAACCCACAAACTACGCGAACTAGGTAACCCACATCAAGACAAGGTCCATGTGATATACTCGATAACTTGGCAGCAAGGAAGATGGGTGTGACCTCCACTCCCAAGCCCTTGAGCCCTCAACCTTAATCAGTTCAAGCCAAGACCCGTCGAGAGTCAACTGTTAAAACAAGATAATTTTTTTATGGTGTGTTTTAAATTAAAGGGGTGTTTGTTTGCGCTAATCCAACATAATCGTGATGTGAGGATCATTGGATCAAGGTGATGTGTTATCATTATGCTCGTTTGGGGTGATATTTTGTTTTCTATATCAAAGTAGTACTGAATTATTATTTGTTTAATCATATGATGTGTAGGGTGATATTATGTATTGACCCAATGTATATTAGCTAAGCAATGCCGATTGATAAATGCTATTTTTTTTATGAACGTGATAAAGATTAACGCTCAATATAATATTTTAATCTTTTTTTAAGAAATAATTAGATATTTTCTACATAACTCTATACATTCCTATTTTTTATTATTATTATATATTTTTTAAAAGGGTATACAAGTGATAGTTAAAATATAAGGGATAACTTTATCTAAAATAAAATTTGAAAGATCATAATTCTTTAATAAAGTCTTATTTTTAATTATTAAATATAAATATATTTTTTTAAAGGGTATTTAAGTGATGAAAGTTAAAATATAAGAGAAAGCTTTATCTAAAATAAAATTCGAAAGATAACCCCTTCACGGTGATAGAGAATCAACTAGATTTTTTAGGGTGATTCAAAAGTTAGAATATAACTTCAGTTTGATCACCTAGACGATCATTCATCATGACGATTGCTTATCAATACACTAAACAAACAATGTGATGATGAAGAGATGAGTTGATCATCGTGATGTTTGGGAGGATCCCTCCAAAAAAAAAAAGCACACCTCAAAGGATTATGACGTCTGTTAGGATATGCGGAAATCCCTGATAATTATTTGCCCGAAAAATGACGATAATAAATAAACGAGACGAAAAATAAATTTGGACACTGACACGAGATTTACGTGGTTCGGTCAGAATGACCTACGTCCACGGGCCGGAGGGTAGAACTTCGTTATTATGTGGAGAGATTACAAACACGTACACTGACGTGATACAAAAGCAACTACAACAATATTTGGAGTAGGCTATACAAGAAATATCGGACCGAGGAATAAACCCCGCTGAAGAAGTGGTGATAGTGCTTATGTGGCCTGAGGCTCTGAGGCTATTTTCCTTTCTGTAAATGATCGAATGCCCTGCTTTGCTATGTGAACTGAAGGAAAAATAAACATCTCCTTTGACTGTGGGAAGCCGAAAGCAAAAGCAATTTGAATTGGTTTTTCTTGATTTGTCAACCTTTGAAAACCCACGTATTCAAGGTCACACTCAACAAATCTCCACCTTGACCTTGATTTCGAAAATTACTCCACCTTAATTAATAACACCTTTATCTTCCTCCGACCTTAGCCCCGACGGGCTAGTTCACCAATTTTAAAACACCAATCAAGTCCAAGCAATGCTTGAACTTGAAAATTGGAAGAGCTTTCGTAAACAAATCCGCGGGATTATCCTTCTTGTTGATCTTCTTGATAAACATCTTCTTATCTGCAATAATTTCACGAATAAAATGATACTTAACATCAATATGTTTAGTCCTTTCGTGATACATCTGATCCTTAGTCAAATGAATCGCACTTTGACTGTCACAGAAAATCGTAATAACTCCCTGATTCTGAGTTAATTCGCTGAATAACCCTTTCAACCATAATGCTTCCTTGATCGCATCAGTAATCGCCATGTATTCTGCTTCAGTAGTAGATAATGCCACTACATGCTGTAGAGTAGCTTTCCAGCTAACTGCACAATCTCCAATACAAAACACATAACCAGTAAGACATCGTCGTTTATCGAGATCACCTGCGTAGTCTGAATCAACGAAGCCAACGAGAGTATCACTGTTTCTGCCAAACTCTAAACAAAAGCTTAGAGTACCCTTCAAGTATCTGAGAATCCACTTCACTGCTTGCCAGTGCTCTTTCCCTGGATTACCCATATACCTGCTAACAACACTAACAGCCTGTGAAATATCTGGACGTGTACATACCATTGCATATATAATACTGCCAACTGCACTAGAGTAGGGAACTCGTGCCATATACGCTTCTTCCTCATCTGATGATGGTGACTGAGCAGCGCTTAACCTAAAATGGCTAGCAAGAGGAGTGCTGACTGATTTGGCATCGCTCATGCCAAATCTCTCCAAAACCTTCTTGAGGTAACTTTCCTGGGTCAGGTATAACTTACCAGCTCCTCTATCACGTCTAATCTCCATACCAAGAATCCTCTTAGCTGCTCCGAAATCCTTCATTTCAAATTCACCATTCAATAAGGCCTTCAACTGGTGAATTTCTGCAAGATTCTTAGCCGCAATGAGCATGTCATCAACATATAACAACAGATAAATGAATGAACTGTCATTTAACTTCCGGAAGTAAACACAACTATCATACTTGCTCCTGGAGAAACCATGACCCAACATGAAAGAATCAAAACGTTTATACCACTGTCTTGGAGACTGCTTTAATCCATATAAGGATTTCTTCAGTAGACAAACTTGATCTTCCTTTCCTTCAACTATGAAGCCTTCAGGTTGCTTCATATAAATCTGTTCATCTAAATCGCCATGTAAGAACGCTGTCTTGACGTCAAGCTGTTCTAACTCCAAATCATGCATGGCAACGAATGCAAGTAATACACGAATAGAGCTATGTCTAACAACAGGTGAGAATACATCATTAAAATCAACACCTTGTACCTGGCTATCGCCTTTCGCGACTAATCATGCCTTATACCTTGCATCGTCAGAACCAGATAAACCTTCTTTCTTCTTGAAGACCCACTTACATCCGACTATTTTCTTTTTCTTCGGCGGCGGCACAAGAATCCATGTACCGTTCTTGTACAGAGACTTCATTTCTTCATTCATCGCTACCAGCCTCTTATCCGAATTATTGTCGCTTATTGCCTCCGAATAGGTAGAAGGTTCGTCGCCTCCACCTGTTTCTTGCGCCACTGATAAAACGTACGAAACTAAATTTACGTACCGCTGTGGTAGTCGAATCTCACGTCTCTCCCTATCACTGGCTATAGAATATTCCTGCTCGGTACTTTCATCTTCAACAGGATCTGAATCAGGTTCCGGCTCATCCTGATCTGTTGAACTCGTAACAGGATCATTTGAAAAATCTTTGTTGATCTCGAGCCCCACCTCATTGTGTACACTATCCTTCTTTTCTTGATTAGAAGGATTAGTAGACTCTTTTGAAGGATGTAATATAGAAGACTCGTCAAAAGTAACATCTCTGCTAATTATATATTTGGGTGACTTTGGATCAGGATTATATAGTCTATATCCTTTCACCACTGAAGCGTAACCGAGAAAAATACATTTCTTCGCTCTAGGCTCTAACTTTCCCTTGTTTACGTGCATATAAGCTGGGCACCCAAATATTCTTAAGTTGGAGTAATCAGCAGGAGTACCTGACCACACTTCCTCAGGAGTCTTGAAATTAATCGGTGAACACGGTGAGCGGTTGACAATATAACATGCTGTCGCGATAGCTTCAGCCCAAAAACATTTGCAACCCAGCGTTGGAGATCATACATCGAGCTCTCTCTAGAAGTGTTCGGTTCATGCGCTCGGCAACACCATTTTGTTGAGGCGTCATTCGAACAGTGTGATGTCGAGCAATTCCTTGATTCTTGCAGAACTCGTTGAACTCGCTTCCACAAAATTCTAAGCCATTATCTGTCCGCAACCGCTTGATCTGTTTTCCTGTCTGCTTTTCAATCAAAGCTTTCCATTGTTTAAATGTTAGGAAAACATCACTCTTCTGTTTAAGAAAATAGACCCAGACTTTCCTCGAAAAATCATCGATGAAAGTCAACATATATCTTGCACCACCTTTGGACGGTACACGAGAAGGACCCCATACATCAGAATGAATATAGTCCAAAGTACCTTTCGTCCTGTGGAATGCTGGCGAATTGAAGCTGACTCGTTTCTGCTTCCCAAAAATACAGTGTTCGCAAAAGTCCATCTTACCTGTACTTTGACCGCAAAGTAGGCCCCGCTTGCTCAAAATCGTCAAGCCTTTTTCTCCCATGTGTCCAAGTTGCATATGCCATAATCTCGTGGTATCAACCTCCGGGGATGTCGAAACTGCAGCGGAACTTGTAACAGTAGTTCCCTGCAAAATATACAAATTTCCAGACCTGCAAACTTTCATCACACGAGGGCACCTCTGGCAATTTTCAAAACTCCACCTTCACCTGAGAACCTGCACCCTTGAGATTCAAGTGTGCCTAAAGAGACAAGATTTCTCTTCATATCTGGAACATGTCTGACTTCTGTGAGCGTTCGGATGATTCCGTCGAACATCTTGATCCTAACTGTGCATTTACCAACAACTTTACACGGAGCATCATTTCCCATTAAAACATATCCACCATCGAAATTTTCATATGTGGAAAAACAATCTTGACTCCGACTTATATGGTAACAACAACCCGAATCTAAGATCCACTCATTATCAGACCTAACAATATTTGCAGTTGCTACAAAAATAGTTCCATCGCTCTCATCAGCAGCTACACTAGCTTCGGCGGATTTATTATTTTGCTGATTATTTTTCTCCTTATTTTTTAATTTAAAACAACCAGCTTTGATGTGTTCCTTTTTCTTGCAAAAATTACAGACTTTATTTATATACCTGGATTTCGACCTTTCTTTAGATCTGCTACTTTCAGCATCTCTACGTTCTGGTCTTCCCCGTGCAAACAGGCCTTCTGCCTGGCTACCAATTGTTTCTCCCGTAATATCCCTGTCTATCTGTTCTTTCGATTGTAACGCGGATTTGACACTAGAATATGATAATTGTGTCTTTTCCGTATATAATCGTGTCACGCAAATGTTTTAAAGACGAGGGAAGAGAACACAACAATATTATGGCCTGATCTTCATCCGTCACTTTGACTTCTACGTTCGCCAAATCAATAATGATAGAATCGAATTTATCGAGATGCGAGAGTATAGAAGGACCTTCCACCATTTTCATACTGTATAGCTTCTGCTTTAAATAAAGCCGATTCTCCTTAGTCTTCTTCATGTAGATCGCTTTTAGCGCATTCCACATACCCATGGCCGTCGTCTCCGTGGCAACTTCTTGTAAAACCTCGTAAGAGAGATTTAATATAATAGCCGATCTGGCTTTCTTGTCCAATTCATTAAATTGATCGTCCTTCATTTCGGTTGGTTTCTTCTTTGCGCCTTCAAGCGCCACCTCACAACCGTCTTGAATGAGTATGGCCTCCATCTTGAGACTCCACATTGCAAAGTTGACATTTTTGTCGAACTTTTCAATTGACATTTTTGTTATCGTCATGGTGGCTAAAAAATAAACCGGGGTTGGCTCTGATACCAATTTGTTAGGATATGCGGAAATCCCCGATCATTATTTGCCCGAAACATGACGATAATAAATAAACGAGACGAAAAATAAATTTGGACACTGACACGAGATTTACGTGGTTCGGTCAGAATGACCTACGTCCACGGGCCGGAGGGTAGAACTTCGTTATTATGTGGAGAGATTACAAACACGTATACTGACGTGATACAAAAGCAGCTACAACAATATGTAGAGTAGGCTATACAAGAAATATCGGACCGAGGAATAAACCCTCGCTGAAGATGTGGTGATAGTGCTTATGTGGCCTGAGGCTCTGAGGCTATTTTTCCTTTCTGTAAATGATCGAATGCCCTACTTTGCTATGTGAACTGAAGGAAAAATAAGCATCTCCTTTGACTGGTATTGTAGGCAGCCGAAAGCAAAAGCAATTTGAATTGGTTTTTCTTGATTTGCCAACCTTTGAAAACCCACGTCCTCATGTCTCCACTTATTCAAGGTCACACTCAACAACGTCTTTATATAGATGAAAGAACCATTGCCCATGTTCAAAGACACAACCCTTGTCTTATCCGACATAAAGATGATTTATAAACAGTTGCATGAATCAAATATGCTACCACATTGTCCTCAAGCAAAACAAAACAATGTCTGATATGGAAGAACACATATATGCATTGCCAATAGCTTCATCTACATATATAGACATGAATCCAATTTACCATATGTAATCTGCATTTAATGTTGTAAGTCAATCTAAATCGTGCAAATTATAGGAATATTTTTGCAACATCACCATGCCGTAAAGCTATAACTGTTACAGCTGTTAATCTTCGTCTAAGAATTAATCATATCAAAGCTAATAATTCTACGATCTCGACGGGGGCTTTTGCAACCGTTGGCTCTTGGAAAACGACAACAATGCAATGTAGAAGATAATTGAACATGCCAACCCACCATGTAATATATCACTTCAAGTTCTTACCAGTACCGACTTCGAACGACTCTAAGACCAACTCAACCTCCAAAAACGTAACGAAGTATTACCAAATACTTGCACAGTATGGATCCTATATGTAAAATAAAAGAAAAACAAAATCAAATCTAAATAAAGAAAGAGTGATTAAAAATACAATATACATTTACCACCAAATGATCCATTTCCGGAAGGAGGATAGGAATCCAAAATTGAAGAAATGTGTCCATGTTGAACTCCAACGCTACAAATCCTTTGTACCCGTAGTCGACTCCAGAAGAATTTGGTGCAATCACATAAACTTTTGAGCCATTGATGGTTTGCACACGAAATTTTCCGACCAACAGTACGACGACTCATCAAAAGTGCTATACGACCTCCTTTCCTCATCTGTCGGCCCATACACATCCTATTTACAACATTATGGAAATGAACATAAAATAAATAATGATAATAATGATGAAGAAAATAAAAATAATATATAACAATAGTAATAAACGACCATTATACCTCTCGACAATATGAAAAGCTATCATAGCATTTCATCCCCGCGATTACGGGATACATATCCAATATTTCAAGGGCCTCACTGGGTTCCCGTTCCACTCGTTTGTAATCAGCCACCGTATACCTAGTCTGCATAAAATGAAAAAAGAAAACTACATTTGAAAAATGAATTAATTATGTTAATTTGAAATGTATACTCTCTTACCGAGCTCGAGAATGTCGCTCCTAAGTTCCGTTGTAGAGCAGCACTACCTACATGAGGGAACCTCCGTTTTTGTGAATTCTAAAATGTGGTGCAGTTGGGTCCCTAATGTACCCATCGTATCATTATGCAAAAAACCTAATCGTATACATTTCAGATTCTGGCAATACACGTGATCGTAGCGATCTTGTACATCAAAATGAAACTGTGCATCTTTACAAATCCGGTAGAGCATCTCCGTACATGCAATGGAAGTCACGAAGGCACACGATCTGATATTTTCTTGGTGTCGGACAGGGGAGAGAAACTCCGCCGAAAAACGGAAACGTGCGACTTGTTCTCCTACGCTATCGAAGTGAGGTACAATCTGCTGATGTAGCTCATATTTGATACCACTTTTCATTATAAGTACTATGTTAGACATTTTTGAAAACTTTTTGCATCAATTTAAAATGAACAAAAGTGTTCGAGCGAATCGCAATATAGATAATTCGAACATTATCTATACTGCCTTTCGAACAATATGTAGAAAGAAAATAGTTCACCTTAAATTGATGCTAAAACTTTACAAAAATGTCTAACATATTACTTATGATGAAAAGTGGTATCAAAGATGAGCTACATCAGCAGATTGTACCTCATTTCGATCGCGAAAGAACAAGTCACACGTTTCTGTTTTTTGGTAGAGTTTCTCTCCCCCCTCCGACACCAAGAAAATCAGATCGTGTGCCTTCGTAACTTCCATTGCATGTATGGAGATGCTCTACCGGATTTGTAAAGATGCACAGTTTTATTTTGATGTAGAAGATTGCTACGATCACGTGTATTGCCAAAATCCAGGATTTGGTTTTTTGCATAGTGATACAATGGGCACATTAGAGATCCAACTTCACTACATCTTAGAATTCATAAAAATGATTGGGTTGAAGGAGGTTCCCTCATGTAGTGATGTATGGAACTTAGGAGCGGCATTCTCGAGCTCGGTAAGAGAGTGTACATTTCAAATTAACATAATTAATTCATTTTTCAAATGTAGTTTTCTTTTTTCTTTTTATGCAGACTAGGTATACGGTGGCTGATTACAAATGAGTGGAATTGGAACCCAGTGAGGCCCTTGAAATATTGGAAACGTATCCCGTAATTGCGGGGATGAAATGCTATGATAGCTTTTCATATTGTCGAGAGGTATAATGGTCGTTTATTACTATTGTTATATATTATTTTTATTTTCTTTATCATTATTATCATTATTTTTTTATGTTCATTTGCATAATGCTGTAAATAGGCTGTGTATGGGCCGACAGATGAGGAAAGGAGGTCGTATAGCACTTTTGATGAGTCGTCGTACTGTTGGTCGGAAAATTTCGTGTGCAAACCATCAATGGCTCAAAAGATTATGTGATTGCACCAAATTCTTCTGGAGTCGACTACGGGTACAAAGGATTTGTAGCGTTGGAGTTCAACATGGACACATTTCTTCAATTTTGGATTCCTATCCTCCTTCCGGAAATGGATCGTTTGGTGGTAAATGTGTATTGTATTTTTAACCACTCTTTCTTTATTTAGATTTGATTTTGTTTTTCTTTTATTTTACATATAGGATTCATACCGTGCAAGTATTTGGTGATATTTCGTTACGTTTTTGGAGGTTGGGTTGGTCTTA
Organism: Craterostigma plantagineum; assembly: GCA_027422505.1. Classification (NCBI taxonomy): domain Eukaryota; kingdom Viridiplantae; phylum Streptophyta; class Magnoliopsida; order Lamiales; family Linderniaceae; genus Craterostigma; species Craterostigma plantagineum. Next base: position 3,493,839 of record JAPQWV010000048.1, read on the forward strand.
GAGTCGTTCGAAGTCGGTACTGGTATATTACATGGTGGGTTGGCATGTTCAATTATCTTCTACATTGCATTGTTGTCGTTTTCCAAGAGCCAACGGTTGCAAAAGCCCCCGTCGAGATCGTAGAATTAATTAGCTTTGATACGATTAATTCTTAGACGAAGATTAACAGCTGTAATAGTTCTAGCTTTACGGCATGGTGATGTTGCAAAACTATTCCTATTATTTGCACGATTTAGATTGACTTACAACATTAAATGCAGATAACATATGGTAAAATGGATTTATGTCTATATATTATTGCATAGATAAAGCTATTGTCAATGCATATATGTGTTCTTGCATACCAGACGTTGTTTTGTTTTGTTTTAGGTCAATGTGGTAGCAGATTTGATTCATGCAACTGTTTTTAAATCATCTTTTTGTCGGACAAGACAATGTTTGTGTCTTTGAACGTCGGCAATGGTTCTTTCATCTATATAAAGGCGTCATAACCCTTTGGGGTGTGCTTTTTTTTTTGGAGAGATCCTCCCAAACGTCACGATGATCATTTCGTCTCTTCCTCATCACATTGTTTGTTTAGCGTAGTGATATGCAATCATCGTGATGAAGGATCACCTAGGTGATCAAACCGATGTTATATTCTAACTTTTGAATCACCCTAAAAAATCTAGTTGATTCTCTATCTTTCCAATTTTATTTTAAATAAAGCTATCTTTTATATTTTGACTTTCATCACTTACATACCCTTTTAAAAAATATATTTAATAATTAAAAATTAGATTTATATTAAAAAATTATGATCTAGATAAAGTTCTCCCTTATATTTTAGCTATCACTTATATACCCTTTTAAGAAATATATTTAATAATCAAAATAAGAATTGTATATAGTTATGTAGAAAATATCTAATTATTTCGTAAAAAGATTAAAATATGATATTGAGAAACATTAATCTTTCACGTTCTTAAAAAAAAAATAGCAATCGGCGTTGCTTAGCTAATATACATTGGGTCAATACATAATATCACCCTACACATCATATGATTAAAGAATAATATTTCAGTGTTACTTTGATATAGAAAACAAAATATCACCCCAAACAAACATAATGATAACACATCACCTTGATCCAATGATCCTCGCATCACGATGATGTTGGATTTAGCTCACAAACACCCCTTTAGTTTAAAACACACCATAAAAAATTATCTTGTTTTTAACAGTTGACTCTAGATGGGCCTTGGCTTGAAATGATTAAGGTTGAGGGCTCAAGGGATTGGGAGGGGAGGTCATACCCATCTTCCTTGCTGCCAAATTCTCGAATATATCACATGGACCTTGTCCCAATGTGGGTTACCTAGCTCGCGTAGTTTGTGGGCTAGTGTGCTAGCCCCTGGTCTGTTTAATCCAAAAGGTTAATGTATAATTACTTTATTGGCTATCGTTTTAGGAATATGTGAGAGCAGAAAACTTGTATACTCCACTAGAGCTTTTCAAATATTGAATTTTCTACCTTGTTGCATGCAGTGAAATTTTCTCTTGATTGGGGGGTTTTCAGCGTCAAATCATTCTTATTAAGAATAATTAACATTTGATTATTAAAATGTGGATATTTTTGGATTATCGAGAAATATGGGATGATGATAAGATTATGATAATTGCTAAGATGAGTTGTATAATTAAAAGGATTGTATTTTTGTAGGAGTTGTGTAATTGATTAAATTGATGTTTAGCAGTAAAAAATAGGTGATTAGAGTGGCATTGCAAATTACACCTAAGTATTGAAATACTTTATTTCTCTCTAATTTCTCTCTAATATAATAATAATACTCTTAAAATAAATATAATGATATCCTAATTAAGTTTAATATAATATTAATCAAAATTAATATTTTATAACACGTTATCAACAACTAGCAGTTTATCGAGGTGTGATTATATTATTTATATTTCTATTTTTTATTAATTTTCATTAGTTTTTATTTATTAGGGATCCTTTTGTAATTTAGGATTCTTTATGCAATTTGTGAAGAATTTAACGGGTATAACGGTCAAATCCGTTAGTTCTGGCGGTCAATCCGATCAAAGTAGGCGGAAACAACTAAAGCTGATTAACGGTTAAATACTGAGGGACCTATAGTGATGAGGCGTGTTTCCGAGGGACTAAAACTGATTTAGGGTCATAAATGAGGAATCAAAATTGCAATTGTCCAAATTAAAACATATATACTTAAAGCGGCCCAGCCCATTATAGGGTATTCTCTCATCCGTCACCTCACAGTCGCACTCGCAGAAGCAAAGATCCCTAACCAAACAGCCCCAAATTGAAAACAAAGCTCAATCACAGTTTGTCTCGCAGCGCAGTCATGTTCCTCGCCTTCGGAGTTTTTATTCGGGTGAGTGCTTTTCGAAATTTCATGTTCTCAGCCATAGCTCAATCACTTGTGTCTCGCAGCAACAGTGCCAGCTGAATTTTGTCTTTTTTTTTTTTTTTAAATTCGGTTAACCGTTCGGTTATAAATTTCTTACTCGGTTCGGGTCGTACCGAACGAACAGCACTGCTGACTTCCATGTTTCTGTTGTACCAACAACTAAAGTTTAGAAGCAAATTGTGAGCATTTAAGAGGTTTTTTTTTTTTTCTCTTTTCCTTTGAGAGAGATGAAGAGCTTTAAATGGTTGTGCTTGTGGTCTCTGATCACGATGCTCAGTGGCAGTGGATACGGTAATGGATACATGTAAGTGAATGCTGACTTGAGGGATGCTTGGATTTTGGTGAGCAGAGTTGAAGGCTACTTTTCGTAAACTTCTTATGCGAGAGTCGTTTGGCAGGATTGATGATGAGAAGGTTCTGTATGTTGGTAAGGAGCTCTTTGAGGAAACATTACTGCTGAAAAACGGTGCTCGAGCTTATCAATTGCAAGGACTGAAACCGCTTGTGTGGTATGAAGTGAAGATTTCGTATCCTGCTTCTGTATGTCTCCCATTTTGTAGATAATTCAAGTTTTTATTTTTATCTAAGCTTTGTCTGTATCAACACCTTTTGCCAATACTGTTAAAACAGATTCCATCAAGTTTCTCTTTGCAACTTAAGAGAGGTCCCTTGGACTTGGGGTTGAACCACGGAAGGAAATTGCTCAACACGGAGAAGCTAATTTTCAAGGCTGATGAAATTGGCTCTTCGAGTGAGGTCAGTTTCTTGTTTTGTGGAATATTTGCAAATATCCTTTTACGACAGAAGTTTCCATCAGGTCGGAATGCACGTTTTAGTACATGTGGAGCCTGAAGGGGTTGTCGCATTACCTGGGAAACATGGAAGGGAATACGCCATCTTTAATATAGGTGGGTTTTAATATGATCTGCTTTTGATGGATAGCACATTCTGTAAGTCCCTTTTATTGGGTATATTTTTGTGCGTTCGTGCCACATGCCTTAGATGTTGTCCTATACAAAATAAGACCATTCATGTCCCCACTGAATTTCATTCATACACAAGCTTATGGTTCATAATGCTTTCGTTGGCAAGTTGTATTTAACACCATGATGCGCAATCTCCATGGCAGTTTGTGATGAGCTGTTGCTTGGCATTCCTCACAAGGCATGGTATGTGGTAGCTGCGGCGTTTTTGTGTTTGGTGTTGGCCTTTGTGATTCCATCCTTTCTTCCACCATCATTGCTGCCAAGAAATGGAAATACATCGATTGCAAAGGATACGTAGTAAAGTTGTTTGCTTCTTTATACGATATGGTTTATGGAGATAGATTTGGTAGCCTAGTACTTCAGCCCGCTAGAAACACGTGCAATTATTTATGTCGAAGCATCTCCTTGTTTCTCTAGACCTTATACTTCCAACTTTTTTTGGGGCTTTATTATTCAAATGAAAGAAGTTTTCATCTGTGCATCCATTGCTTTTTAGTTTTTGAACTTGTCATCGTCATTTATCCATTCTTTGCGTTCAAATTGTTGTCATGATCACTTTCAAAGTTCTTACGTATGATTCTGTTCAAACCTCGTCGTGTTTATCAGAGCTAGCTGCATATTCTTAATTTATATATATATATATATATATATATATATATATAAATATTCATTATGGAGAGTACTACATACACTGTTACAGAAGTCACAGAGTATTGCAGACGCTGATGTTTACGGTTGGAATTCAGACGTGTTACAAACACAATACTGAAGTAGATAGAGGGAGGGAGGTTTCTTTTTATTACATCTACAATACGATACAACCCAACGAATCATGCAGGTTCAATCCAAGAACCATAGTCAGTAAAAAGACCGAACTGATTTTGCAATTATTCATATATAGAAACTAGATAACATTAAATCAAATGGTGCCATCCAATAGCACCCACATATTTCAGTATTATATTCATCGTACATATTACCTCATATGATCAACCTCAAAGCCGACGACTCATAGCAGCAAGAAGTGATCTTTTTTGTTTTTATTGTTGTTTGACTCCATTACTCAGTTGCCTGTATTTCGTTTCCATATTAAGGAGCGGCTCCATCATCTAGTAATTGGGTAGGAGGCTCATCATCCTGGTCCTTCTTAAAATCCTCGATCTCTTTTGGGTTGAGGAAACTCGGTTGATTAGTAGACGAAAGGAGCCTTGCCCACATTCTGTCAGTTATCACCACCTTATTTTGCTGCTCTGTGATACGCTGCCAGAAAAAAAGGAAAAAAAATACAAAAACGACTTGCCACCACTAAATGCGTACATTTGAGATTAATTTGAAGCATCATATAACACGTATATGAAGTACAGGTATAACACAAATCATACTTACATTGAAAGGAATGTAAGTCTGCCTTCCATTGACAAGGCCACTAGTAAAGCCTGTATAACCTGCCATTGCTCCGTGAACTGCACTTTGAGCAAGAAGTGTGCAGTATACATTGTCAGATGCGTTGCTCGGAATTGCGCGGATCATGTAAGTTGGATCTGCCACCAACATTTGGTCAAGTTTCTTGTTGGAAGAAAATTAAGCATCATCACGAGTTTACTCACCAATATACTTGAGAGTAATTGGAACGTTCCCCTTCGAAAAGTGATCCTGCAAAAGAAGTTAAGTCGCAAACAAATTAATGAAGCCACTGTTGCTTCTATCACAAGGCTTTACCTTTTCCGTGTATAATTTGGCCTTACATCACCACCACGTATACTTAAGGAGGAAAAACTACTAGCCCATACCTTTATACTTTGCGAAAGCCATAGCCCAACATCCTGCAGTAGCTTGTTGCCCGAGGCATCTTGTTCATTTTTTGCGGAAAGAAGCTCCTGTCCAGCTCCTTCAGCAATGACAATGACCATGTGCCCGTTCTCTTTTAGCCTTCTTTCAACGTATTCGAAGAGTCCACCTTTGCCTTCAAGGTAAAATGGTGATTCAGGTATCAAGCAGCAGTCCACATCTCGGCTAGCCAGGGTGGCATACATTGCAATGAATCCTGCAACAATCATTCCATTATGGTTGGAGGAGGTATTGACAACTGAGAAATTTCGTTTAACCTATAGCTTTGAACTTCAAATTTGTATTGGCCATGCTGTCTCAGATGGGTGCATGTTTCTGTTAATGCTCAAACATCATAGGCTTATTGCTTCCGTCCACTGGCAAGAGAAGATAGTTAATTCTAGGTCATTCTATTACTATCATTAAGATCACATTAGCACAGACTACCTATAGGCTTGGGGCAGGTATACTATACATCACTAATCTCCATAAAGGCTTCTTACCACAATAACGACCCATTAATTTCACAACTCCGATCCCATTTTCTGCACTTTCCGCTTCAACATGTGCTGCATTGATGGCACGCTGAGCTTCCTCAACAGCAGTATCAAAGCCGAACGACTTGTCAATAACCTGATGACATAATTGCAACAGAAAAAAAAGCTACTCAGTGTTGTAGGGAGCGTACTTCTACATAGCTGATCAAAGGAAACTTATTGCGTATTCAGAACTGAAACTTATCTATGCAGATACAAATAAATGTGATCTGATGCCACAGTTGGTAATTAAAAATATGTCTTTGGCGCCTACGTTCACTCAAGTTGATGATAAAATGCCATAACATAATGAACCTAGGAGGGCTCGATGATGTTGTACAAAAGGAGGATGAAAGATACCGGAATGTCATTGTCAATTGTCTTAGGAATCCCAGCAACAGCTACTTTCAAACCGCGCTTTCGAATTTCCTGAGGAACAAAAATGGAAGGGCAATACTAAAGCAAGCACAAATTACGATAGTAACAACTAAGATGAATGTGCAGCCTGTAATTTCAGCCCATGCAGCAACAGATGCGAGCACTTACGAGGGAATCAAAAACCAGATTGAATGCTATCATAATAGGAAAACAACGTTAAAAGGAAAATAAATATCTTAATTTCATGCAATGGTTTCTTTCAAGAACATGAGCTCTGCTCGTTGTGGCGCATGTGCCTTTCTAGTTCTAGTATTGTAAACTTTGGGTATATGTTCACGGCATTACAGGGTATTAGATACCAGAATTAAGAATACCTCAAATATCACAGCAGCTCCCCGTTGAGTGCCGTCTCCTCCAATTATGTAAACCTGACTACGAGTATTTCTCATCAGTGTCCACACATATAGTGTGTATATATATATGTGTGTCTGTGTGCTAAAGGAGTATAAATATTAGGTCAATCCTTAGCTACACAAGTATGAGGTAACCCAACTCCATTGGATTGTAGCCACATTCGATTTTTTTAAGACATAATAGTATTCAATTAAGTTGGAATATGTTTAGGTAAGTGAAGAACATTGCTTAAGATTCATTTGTCCAAGTAATTGGTAACACAAGATATGCTTGCCTGATTAATCCCACGATCCTGAATGCTGTCAACAATCTTCGTTGTATCGTGGCCCCCTCGTGAAGTTCCCAAGATGGTCCCACCACGCTTATGTATGTCATTCACAACCTTGGGTGTCAGAGCAATAGTATTTTTTGAATAGAAACCCCTATATCCTCCCTATAGGAAGATACGTAAATCATGGTCAGAAGCTACCACTGAATTCCAGTTCGTATGTGTTGAGATGTGTGATTTCAGACTATATAACGTCGTGGTAATTTACATATATTACACGCTAAGATGCTTTACCGCGACTTACATCAATACCAAGAACAGTGTTGGCACCATACATGTAATCAAGGCTGTGCACGATTTCCCTGATCACTGTGTTTAGCCCAGGACAAAGACCTCCACAAGTCACTATACAAGCTTTAACCTCATCCGGAGCAAAATAGATCTGAGCACCATATAGAGATGTTTTAACAATCGGAAAATGCTAAATCAGTCAACTTTGTAACACATAAATTGAGGAGGAAATAGGTATGCCTTTTGACGAGGTCCAGCTCGACGAAAATGTATCCCTCTTGGAGTGTCCTTGTGAACAACAACCTAGGAAAAGGATCGCAAAGCACAAAATTAGCTTGCGAACAATAAGAAGTACCAGTAAGTCACAATGAATTGAGAGCAAGACCCATTTCACATAACTGAATCAAGTCGAGTAATAGATTCACCTTTTGAGGGACACTATCATCCATATCAACAAAGTACTGCCTGAAATCATTACAAGCAACACAATCTAATTACCATGAAAAAATCATAGCAGAATAAAGTAAATCACGAAACGAACGCACTGAAGAGGGGGAAAGTAAGTTCAACTTACTTAACCACGGAATACGCAGGATTCGAGCGCAGGGGGTTGGGATATGTCTGCCACAAGAATGTGAAATCACAACATAAAAAATAAAGAAATAAATTACTTATTTCCCAAACATAGCGCGCGCGCATCAAACTGTCCTTACAGTTCCACATCCAAGCTCTACAGCTAAATCATCACTTGTAACTCAGCAAAGCACAACATCGAACATAAAATTACAAACCACGCGGCGCGCACGATGATCTTCACATCACACATCCAAAAAAGCAGCGGAAAAGCAAACCGCGAGGTAAATACAATATGATCGCGCATCACACGCATAAATTAGCAAACATATCATACGGAGAAGCATGTATTTGCGTATGCAAAAATGAACGGATTAAAAGAAAGGAAGAAGGGGAAAAAGAAAAAAAACCTACGGGGAGATGAGGAATGTAATCGGTGAGGTGAGGCACATCTTGAAGAACATATCCGTAGTCTCCCGTGACTATCTTCATTTGACAATTGCTCTGCGAATCCATTCCTATTCTATGTCCTCCTTCAACCTTTTCTTCTGCAGGCAGATAAATGGACACGCAAATCTATGATATGGTGTTGTATTATTATTATTATATACGAGAAAATAATAAATAAACTACTACAACATACATAGAATGATAGAATATAATAGCTTCCTTTTTATTTTCTATGAGAAGTTGAGCGGAAAGATGGAGCTGCGAGATCCTCGTGCAGCTGCTCATGGAAGGAATTAAATAAAATCACAGTGTCTTCTCTTCTTGGCTTTGGGTAGAGAGAGCTAAGAAGACGACTTTCAGATTCGATAGCTATTTAGAATGAATAGGGGGCAAGGCAAGCGTGGTATATGATGTGATGATAACACATACTGGAATAAATAAATAGAAAAGAAGTGTAACATACTATTCAAACTTCATTAATCTAATAAGGGAATCTACTTCCCATAAAAAAAGATACTACATCCGTCCCACTTATTTCTTCCCATCTTTTTATTTCGAGCGTCCCACATAATTCTTCTCATTTCCATTTTTGGTAAAACATTATCTCACTAATTAAACTAATTATACCATTAATATTAAAAAAGTCTTCTTGATTTGCGTGTGCACTAATAACTTGTCTCACTCCATACCTCAAAAGGTGTACTATAATGTTAAAATAATGTGATTTCTTAATCTCCGTGCCCACTATTATGATGGTTGAGTTATTGTGAAAGGGCTTGTAGGTGTGCAAAGCCTTGGTGGGCAAAGCGACGAGCAAGCAATTAGGCATCGTGAAGCAAGCCAGCCAGCCCCCATGATGAGATCAAGATTAAGGCTCCTTTCTCTCTCAATATATATATATATATATATATATATATATACTAGACGATGGGAGCCGCGCCGTGCGCGGCGATAAATGCCCATATTATCGTGTATACATATTTTATCAATTAACCGTTTAATCATCTAAGTAAGCACTTAAAGCGTTTTCGACAAAGGAAACATCAACGAATATAATAAATAATTTACATATGAGAAAGAAAGTAAAGTCAAACAACAAATAGAATTCATGATAAGAGAATTGTTACATACAATATTGTTCATTTATTTCAATCAAGGAGTTCGTAGTCGATAGTACTAAGGCCAAAATCCACGAATAAGTAATTCGAATTTTTAGTTGCTTACAATCTCATTCTCGGCCGTACGATCATATATAATTGAACTATGACCAAGTCTCTTATGACGAAGAGACATTTCTTTTCTAAACTCAACGAAAATATTCAATTTATAATAGCATGTATTAATGTGAAGAAAATGCAAAGGAGCTATTAGTTTGTTCTCAGTTGTTTTTTAACAACCTTGAAATCATAGATTAACCGAGTTTAATGAATATATACATCTATAGAGAAAAGAAGTCATTGTTATTTTCAATACGATTGTTGCTGATTACATTGGCATTGCCACTACCATAGCTGCAAACGATTACAAGAACTGAAAACATGTCCACATATAATGATATGTTCTGATTAGCAATTTCATACTGTGGGACCCCCCGCAGCTCCAGTTTTGGCCGATAACCGAATATATAAAATAATATATAATACAATAATATATATACTATAATGAATGCTATAATAATGATTTATAAGATTAATAGAATATTAATACGCTAATTATTGGAAACAACCATAATTAATATATTAAGGGCCCGTTTGCTATCTAATATAAGCCCATATAATAGAAATAATTATAGATAATAGAGTGTTTGGTTTCTTTATTACGGCCCGGAATTAATTCATCCACCCGCGAAGCCTGATATAAATAACTTCTTACATGGAGTAAGATAAATAATCCTAGACTTACTAAAATAAATTTATAGTGGGCCTTATTGCTGATCTTATAACCAAGCGGAGCATAAAAATATTAGATTAGACATAATTAATGCTTAATTTACTGAATTGAACATAATTAAGTCATTTGAAATTGATGAAATATAACTAAAAATATTCGGCGGGCTCCAGGCCCATAACTGGCCCGTTGGCCTTTATTTAGGTCAAGATGCAATTTTCATTACTATCTTTTATTACTAAAATAAGCCAAGCACCCCTTCTTTAATCTCGTCTCAATCTCAAAATAAAAGGACATAAAGGAGAATAGAAATAGTGTAGGCAATCATTACCTAGGTTCTAGATTACGACGAAGAGCACTATTCATAGTACCCATACACACTTATAAATATATTTACTCAAGTGAATGCAAAAATCCTTGGCCACGCATTAGATTAAGTCCAAGTATGTGTATATTCGACATAAAAATTCAAACGTAATGAAATGAAGCATATCATCAACCACGCCAAGCATTATTATAAATTATAAACTCGCACGAAGCATACTACGTACGCTTGTGGCGGACGGCAGCAGTTTGATGCAACTAATAACTAGATTGTGCCTACACTCTTACGAGCCCTTACTACTACCAGTGTTTCTTTAAGCCGAAAAAATAAAATAGGCGAAACTTAATTGGTGTGTTTCTCAGCATTCAACAATATCTCTACTTGGTTTCTGTTTTACAGATTTTGGACAGCTTGCTTCCATCAACGGTGTAGAAATTCTGGGCCGGGCCTCCGGTAATTATTAACTGTTAAAGAGGCTCACGCACATGCGTCACACGGAGGATCGGTGCCCGGTATAAGCTTGATGGGGTTCCTTCTTAAAACCAATTGGTGTTTAAGAGGAGTGACCCATCCTCTTATAAACCCATTTAATTTCTTTGTGTGTTTCGGTGTGGGACTCCATCACCTCACACGTGAAATACTTCAACAAACGGGGAGAGAGATAGTGAAATCAATACTAACGTAATAAGAGCATCTTCCCCGCGTCTTTTATTCCAATGGGACTCTATATAACACTAAGGGGGTGTTTGTTTTGGGGTGATCTTCCAAAACATCACCGTGATCCTCTCGTACCACTTATCACTGTGTTTGTTTAATCTAGGTGATGAGTCATCACCGGAATGTTGAATCACCTAGGTGATGAAAATCGGGTGATATTTCATATTTCAGATCACCCAAAAAAACCTACGTGATCCAACATCACGGTGATGGATGATCTATCTAACTTTTTAATAGACGAAAATACCCCTCATATTTTAGCCATATTATTTTATATGCTATTATAAATATTTTAATTACATGATTAACATAATTAAATCTTAAAAATATTTCAGCTATTTAAAAATATTTAAACTTATATTTTAAAAAAAGTATAAATATAAATAATGTTTATAAATATGTAAATTTTAATATATTAATGATTATCACACAAAATACCACCTTAAAAGAATTAAACACATTATTAAATCATATGTATAGGGTCAAATATGACATTTATACAACGTCACCCTACACATCATAAACAAACAGAACACTTCCCTATCACGTTGATCTGCAAAACGAAATATCATCTTAAAACAAACACACTGATGATATATCACCTTGATCCACATTCCGGTGATACTCACATCACCGTGATATGCGTATCACCGTAATGTTGGATCATCTGAAACAAACACCCCCTAATATTGTGTTGAGTAACATAGATACTCTAGATGTAGAGTAAACACAATTTTCAATATAAAAATTGTGCTGTACTTTTTATTTATTTATAATTTATTTAATAAAAAATATTTTACTTATTTGAATATTTGATATTCTTATAATAATAAAAGTAAAAATAATATTAATTTCCTATATTTATTTATATTTTCGTTTTAATTTAGTAAAATTATAATTTATTGGCTTTTAATTATTACAATATAAAGTTTAATATAGAATTCTGATTTTTAGAGTAGAAAATAGAGTTAATGGGTTGGATTGAAAATAGTGTAGAAAATAGAGTTCATGTATTGGAGTAAAAGCACTGTAGCAGCTGTAATATTGTGCAGAATTAACTGTACTTTAATGCTGCGGGTTGGAGATGCTCTAATATAAACACAACAATACTGATAGGCATTCATCGGGTCAAAGTTACAAGCTCTTGTTATCTCGATAATAATAGTACACACTATTATTCACACAGACATACATATATAGATATATATTATATGGCGTCGTTGACTTCGGGCCTACGGAAGGAATAATGGTTCATCAACGAGCTTATTCTCTTGTTAGCTGAAGAAAAGGGTATAAAACAAAGGATAGATTCAGTCCCACTCCCAATTATACAGATGTTTTTTTTGCCTGGTGATAGATATAAAAAGACTAGCCTAATATTGAGAATCTGAGAGAGTATGACCTGAAAATAGTGATCAAGCTTCATTCTCAAGGTAGTGTGCTCTTTCTTCACATCTTGAAATGTCCGAATGCACCTGAGATGCAATCGCATGCCACCACCATATTATATTATATCAAAAAGCAGGAAAATTAAAAGGCATCAATATGGATCTATCTATATCTAATGTTGTTGATATATGTTATATATGGTTTTATTACCCCTCTGAGTTGCGAACATTGCAATATTCTTGAAACTGTGTGCATTCCCTTTTCACCTTTCTCGCACCAATGCTGATGAGATGCACAACCCATTAATTAAAAAGGTAATTATACGATCTTACTTTTTCATTTGAAACATAGTATAAACAAATATAAATAAATACCTGGAGCTGCTGCCCTTGAACTGGTGCATGATATTATCCAGTTTCTCAAAGTCATAAGGATTGTTATCCCTGTAAATAACGATATAAAACTAGTTTATTCAATCGAGTTAAAGGAAAAAAAAATAAAGAAAACATTCCTGTCACTATCGAATTAACTCACAGCGTAGATTCTATGCTTCTGATCAAACGAGCCGAGTCGGCATAGAAGAGTTTCACCACCTCTTCCACAAAATTAGGATTAGCTTCATCTTGCAATTCTTCGAGTTGTATAAATTGCTCATCAAGGTATCCCTGAATTATTAGAAATATAATTAATAATATATATATAAGCGTAATAATGTGAATATAATAATGTGGTTCTCTCAAATCTTTTAGCGCAGGGCCGTCATCATTTCAAACGTACGGACGGACGTGTAAGTCTAAACCTTAACCTGATCGAACAGGGATTGCCTAACGTAAGCAGCTTGTCGTTGCATTTTGTTCACACTTGTCTCCCACTAAACGTATATTATATTATTACTTAAAACTTATGAAGAAACATATACGAGAGAAAAGCTAAGGCTGTGCAGGCACATATATATAGCCAGGTGTGGGGATTTACGTACGAGGGAAATTGCAAAAAAAAAAAAAAAAAAAAATTTGAATGAAAATAGACGTTATATTCATTTGCGATTCAGCAACGACCATCTAAAGGAAAATGAAAGAAGGCAAAAGTATTCTCATCTTAAGTTACAGCCGAGATTTTTCACAGCCAAATTACTGATGTCACATATATGTGTATCCCACTGGTATGTATGGCGAGAGTGGTCCTTCGTCTCCGTTACATGTATTCCGCACAAATCATTGTACAAGTTATTACACAAGTTGTGCCATAACCATTATACGTATTATTAGATTACATGTCAGATAGGTAGAAATACAACATATCATTCTGTCACTAAACTCATGACAAAAGGTGGAAAAGACAGGAGAATCTAATTGTTTTTTCAGAGAAAGACGAATAATGAACAAAGAACGGCTACTTCAAGTTGGGCTAGATTCATACTTATTATTATTACACATGGAGTTCTTATCCTCGCTCTTTTACTGATTGATTTCGACACGCACTTACTCAATGATTATTTAGGCCACACTTTTGATACCACTTTTTCCAGCAAAAAAAAAAAGAAGGCTTACTCGGGGAGGCACTAGCTAGCCGCTGCAATACAAATACATGGCCAAGATTATTAAGAACGTAAAATTGTGTTCGCCTTAGCTGAGGAAAGGCTTTGGGGATTTGATTAAGTGTTAATTTCAAGATATAATCCTTTCTTGTGGAAGATAGATGACCCACGCAAATTGGGTTCTTACAACTCAATATTTAAACTATTAGGCAAATTATAAAAATGGATCACTAAGTATACCATTTTTTTATTTGGGTCATTATGTTTGCCAGTTACAAAATTAGGTCACTAAGTATGTATATAGTGACAAAATTGGGTCATTATTTACAAAATTAGGTCACTAAGTATGTATATAGTAACAAAACTTGTCACTAAGTATGTATATAGTAACAAAACTAGTCACTAAGTATGTATATAATAACAAAATTGGGTCACAGGAGGCAAAATCGAAAAATTTGCATACTTAGTGATCCATTTTTATAATTTTTCCCCAACTATTGTTATTCCTGGGATAAAGACATGAGATGGATGGTCCATCTTCTGTTGCGTTGCATCCACCGTATAAATTAGGTGATGTGCACATATATATGATAGATCTTCATATTACTTTAGGCATACATGCATCAATAATGGAACTCCTATATCTATATTTCGTCCTAGCTTAATTAAACCCACATCATAAAATCTAAACCTTCAATTTAATCATGGAAACGACTTAACCCACCTGTATGAAACGAAGCTTTGTCATACATGGTGTAACTATTAAGAAAAGCAAATAAATAAATATGGACTCACCGACCTATAGATTGGATGGACCATAGCAGTGCAGTGTTTTAGATAAGGTGTATAATATAAAGCAATTAAATTATATGGTTAGTGATTTATATCTGTCACACAGCACAGTACGGAAACAAACAACGTACATCTTTTATATCATCTCCAACTCTACGCTTCGTGTTGGTTTTGGTACCACAATAATAATGTCCAAAGTGAAATACAGCATGCATGCATCCTTTATTCCTTCCTTATGCCACTCAATTATTACCAACTCTGCGCAGAACAGTCACTGTTTATTCTCACTCTCACTCTCATAGTTTTTCTATCTTTGTTAATTGTGGTCACGGACTTGACCAGCTTTTTGTGAAATAAAGAAAGAATAGATGGATTCGATCCATCTTTTTTTTTTTTTTTGCTAATAATATAATAAGTTGGAGTGTACACATAACATATCATTTCAGAATCTCCTTGTTGATAAGGAACACACATCGGACATGATCGATCATAGACATGATAATAATCATCCTCTCACTAGTAGAGAATAATTAAAAGGCCACCGCAATATGCGCGAAAACCGTCGCCCATAATAAACGTGGTGGCATTATGGTTATTTTCTTAATTTTCGTCGATCATAGGCGACGGGTGTCTTGTAAAAACCGTCGCCTATGATATTAACAATTTTTGGGCGACGGTTTCCGCGAAAACCCGTCGCCCAACTCTTTAATTTTTTTTTTAAATTATATTTTTTTTCAATATGGGCGACGGTTGCTCGTTGAACAAAAATCCGTCGCCCATAATTTTATATTCTTAAATTTTTTAACCATGGGCGACAGTTGTTTGCCTAGCAACCGTCGCCTATATCTCATTAGAAAAAATTACAATTTACGTGTCATGGGCGACGGTTATGGGAAATTTTTTAAGCAACCGTCGCCCATGACTAATTTAAGACACCCAACTTCTTCCCCACTTCACAAATTCGACCTAACCAAAAAAAAACAAAGGCGACGGCTTTGGCGATTTTCCGGCGAGTTTCGACCCCTTTCCGACCTTGGAGAACACGGTATGAAGTCTATTAAGCAATTCCCCTTTGTGTATTTCGCGATATACAGCTTATTAGTTTCGAAATTAGTTGATTTTCGAAAATTAGGTTTTCAAATTTTGGGTTTTCCGGGCTTTATGCGATTGCATAGCTTATTCTTGTGTTAAATTTGATTTAAGGTTGATATTGAGCTTGCTCTTTGCGGAAATTTGTTTTTGGGTGAAGTTTGGACAATTTGGGATTTTTGGTCGAATTTGGCCGCGGTCTCTCCTCTCTTGGCGAATTTTTCCGCCGACGACGACTCTTTTCTGACGATTCAGGGCCACGAAAACAAGGTAAGTCCCTTGTTTTTGGGTGAAGTTTGAGCAATTTGGGATTTTTGGTTGAATTCGTCGAAAATTGAAGCTTTTCATATTTCTCTATTTCGAAATTTTGGGTATTACGTGCATAATTTTGGCTTAGTCTCGCTTGTTATATTTGATTTGAGACTGATATTGAGCTTATATTTTGCGAAACGTAGGTTTTGGGTCAGATTTGGTTAAATTTGGAGGATTTGGGCTATCTGGCCGATTTTTGGGCGAATTTTGGGTGATATTCGTGCTTTGGACAGCTACGTAAGTTTTCAAACCCGTATTTGAGTTATATGCCTTTGTCTTTGTGAATATAAGTTTTTATTTAAGCTTAGATATGAGAAAACCTTGAATGGTCTCCGTTTGGGACCGTTCTTAAACGTTCACTGTCGCTTTAGGATGTAAATGTGTGTTTGAGCATCTATGTTCGCTCATATGGGCCTTCCGGTGCCCAACAGAGACCATGACGAAGTGGCTGCGGCAATGTTGGATTTGACCCTCCCAACCAGATACCGAGTTCTCGCGGTTCAGGAAGCGAAACCTTAGATCCATTTCCCTTGTCGATGAATTTTGACTATATACATTTATTCTTAATCATTTTTTAATGTGCAACGACTTAATGTCTTAGTAACATTAACAATTTATTCTTTTAAAATTGTATAGTATCCTAGGGTTCGATTGATGTTAGACATCGAAGGAATGTTAGAGGTTGTCGGTCTTGGCACCGTCACTGAGGGACGTTCCCAAATTCATGGAATATCGATTACGGGAGATAACATTGTTGTCTCTGTTGATACAGTTTTTCTCGGCGAGGTTCAACTGCCTATACCAATTATGCATCTGATAACTCTTGGAGATGCACTAGGCAGCTACGTTCAGTGGCCAAGAGAGTTAACAAGTTCGAATAATGCGGTGATAAGTACTATTTATTGATTTTTGAATAATAATGTTTAGTAACGTACTCTACTTGCATGCACGGAAAGGAAAGTCGCCAGCAAAAGCGCCAAATGTCATCCAGATGACGACATCGCATGCCTCGATCAGAGGGAGGTGAATAGTTTGGAACCGCGATGTCGCCAGCTCTTCGACTACCTTGCGTCACGCGACGATCGACGTCTACCAGCTTCCCTCTCATTCTGTATGAGAGATGTTTATTATAATCCAACTAACGAAGAATATTGTTATACATTGACAACAATGACTTCGTCGATTTGTTCAAGCTCGTGAGTGTGGATTTCTCAGTTATTCAACTTTTGCTGAGGTATTATACAATAAATCATTACAAGTTTTGTTTTTCGGTTTTATACATTTTATTGAGTAATCATATTCTCAGGTATCTTAATAACGAGTCTGAGAACTTCAGTGTTGCGACCCGAGTCGTCTGGCTAAACTTGATGAGACAACAAATAGTGAAGTTGATTTCCTGGCTGATATTATCAAAGATGCGCATCGAGCCGGCACTTACTTGTTTGCGCCTTTTTGTGATGGTAAGAAAATAAGATATATATTTTCTTAATTCATAGCTTATATTTAAATAATCATTTTGTTTCGTTTGTTTTGGTGACCATTGGATTCTATTGGTTATTGATTTTCCCTCGAACTCGGTATATGTTCGGTTCGCTCGCACCGAACATCAGCGTAAGGAAGATAAGAGTCCGTCCCCGAATAGATGCATAAGCTTTTTATATAGAATAAAGTTCATATATTAGTAACTTTATATTATTAAAGTAATATATTTTACCTACTTTCGGGTTTCAGGGCAGTTATCACGGCGTCACTGCTGGGTGCATTTGGAAATCGGAATAGGAAATCGAAGGTTACTTGGAAGAGATGCAAGGTTTGCATTCGACATGAATTATTACCGTTCGATATTGAATTACATGAAAATCTTTCTAAATTAGTGCCAACGACAACCGAGCGGGAGTGAGCTATATGAATTTTATGTCATGAGATACATGTACGATATTATCTGCAATCGTATCGCTAGAGATGGTACAACCAACTTGCCAACGTTATTGAACTTTAAAATCATCAGCTTCTTTAAGTTTCAAGTTTTATATATGCTTATAAGTATGTTAATATTATCCTCTCGTTCAATATTTTATAGATACTAGAGCGCTCCTCCTCTTACAGCGTCGAAGAGATCAACGAAGTACGAGAGTTGTGGGCGGAGCATTTTATGCACTCTCTGACGTAGGTTAGACTCTGGCGTTATATATATATATATATATATATATATATATATATATATTTGTGTTAATTCAAGGAGGATATAGATTTGTTGGCCAATGACTACAAGTTATTGTTTAGATTATTAGTTACTGTTGAATTGATTGTTGGGATAATGTTTTGGTTTATTTTGTTGATTTGGATTTGGTTGTTGGGGCATGATAAAATCAAAACAAATATTTAGAAAAAAAGGAAGTTATAGGCGACGGTTCCTAAGAAGGAAACCGTCGCCCAAAGAGTATATATAAAAATATAAACGATAATGGGCGACGGTTTCTTCGTTAGAAACCGTCGCGCAACTGCTATATTTAAAAAAGATATAAGGGCGACAGTTTCTTACCTGGAAACCGTGGCCAACACAGATATTTTTTTTAAAAAATCAAGGCCCCACACTAAAAACAGCAACCTACGGTGTGTTTTAGGCGCGGTTGTACAACCGTCGCCCAAAATAATGGAGATGGGCGATGGGGCTCTGGGCGACGCGTAGAAACCATCGCCCATGACCAACTAACAACAGTCACCCATGTGCTTTTCTGCACTAGTGTCTAAAAAAGGGTTCGTTCATCGACTTTCCTTTTTTGTCCCCACGCCATGTCTAGTGGTCTTCAATTTGGAGTTTGTTAAAATTCACTAGAAATCTTAGATTATTTTTTTATCAAGACATTGTCCCATCTCAGTTTGTGCGGCCTAAGACCATCTCCAATCGATAATCGCATTCTCGAACTCAAAATGCAGTAATTGTTCTCCAACCGATCAACTCATTCTCAAACTCAATAGACTGTTTTTTAATATTCACTTCCACACCAGTTTTTACAAATTTCAATACTATCCACATATTTTACTACTTTACAAATTAGACTACTAAATATTATTTTAGATTTAATCGAAAAAATTAACAAAGTTAATAATAAAAATATATTTATACATATAAAAAGCATGGATTAATGTTTATTAAAAACACGACAACTACAATATATTTATACATATAAAAAGCATCAAAAATATTTATTAATAACACGAAAACTGCATAACACGGAAAACAAAAACTACTTCGAGATGCATATAGAAATATCTGTACAATTAAAAAGCTAGATAACTTTTCATGCCTCATTATTTGTATATTCCTCCCACAAATGACCAATATTACGAAGTGCAATATGGTCATCTTTATTTCTAATTTTTTTGGTACCGGGATATGAATTCTTGAAATCGAGATTTTTTATCTCTCACCAAGTCGACCTCCGGCGGTGGCGTTTCCATCTCAATTTCGATTGGTGCACTTAAATCATGTTCATCCTCTATAATCATGTTATGCAAAATTATACATGTAGTTATTATATCATGGACTTCTTTTTTCCAATAACGTACTGGTCCAGCTAAAATTCCAAAGCGTGATTGAAGAACTCCAAACGCACGTTCAACGTCTTTCCTGAATGATTCTTGTTTCATTGCAAAATACTTTTTCTTCGGACCACGTGGCTAGTGAATCGTTTGCACAAGAGTAGACCATTTTTATATACGCTATCAGCATAATAACCCATGCTAAATTATTTTCCTTGAATAACATAATGAGCTGGTGGAGCAATACATTGAGTTAGGTCGGAGAAAAGATGAGATGCCTCTAATACGTTTATATCGTTGTTGGAGCCTGGTAAACCAAAATAAGCATGCCATATCCAAACATCATAGTCAGCTACAGCTTCAAGAATAATGGTAGGCATTCCACAACGACCAGCATATTGCCCAGCCCATCCCGTAGGACAATTTTTCCACCTCCAATGCATGCAATCTAAACTCCCTAGCATTCCGGGGGAACCACGTTTCTAGCCAATATAAAGTAGTCTAGAAATATCATTTGATGTAGGTCTTCTCAGTTATCGCTCGCTAAATACATCAACTACTGCCCGACAAAACCTCTTCATGCTTTCGATTGCAGTAGACTCCATTTTTAATATAATCGTCCGAAGCATTGGCCGGAACACCATATTCTAACATACGAAAAACAACGGTCATTTTTTGTATCGGAGATAATCCAAGTCTTCCAGAGCGATCAGCTCGTTGTTGGAAGTAGTATTCATGTTCTTTGATTGCGTCAACAATTCAAATGAACAACAAGCGAGACATTCGATATCGTCTACGAAACATTGTCTCATAATGGATTATCTGAAAAATAATCATTATACAACATACGATCAACAGCCTCTCGATCACGATTGATGAAAACATGCCCAGGAACAGAACCACCATGTGACGCGACATGGTTTTGTTGCTCAATAAGTTGTTGAGTGATCGCGTTGTTATTAGCGATAACACGACATATATTTTTTTGATTCTGACAAAGAGAGTTTATAACAAGTATATTGTCGTCATCATCTGAAGATGAAGATGATGATTTGTGAAAAATGAAGTTCATTGAAGAAGTAAAATTTGTGGGAGCGAAATATGTTAATGTGTCTAAGCATGATTATAATATATAGTGTAGTTTATTTCTCTAGAAAGATTTGTCAAACTTTCAATCCCCATCGATCATCAAGAACGTGCAGGAAGCAAACAATAAACTTATTGATGAGTTGAAAAAACAAACGAGCAATTAAAACATCAACTGGAAATGCAAAACAAGTCCCATTCTCTAAAAGAGTTGAGGGAAGAAAACAGAATATTATTTCAAGACGTAAGCTCCATAAAAGATCTCAGGGTTCGAGAGTATGTTGAAGCTGAAAAAGCACGCATTTTGGAGAAAAGAGGTCAAAATCAACAAGATTCACCTCCCTTAAACGCATTTGGCGAGTTTTTCAATAATCTTGGAGGAAGCGACGCCGAATTGCGAGATTACTAAAATATATATTATTAGTTTCAATATTTCGTACTTCTATTATTAAAAGTTTGTGATGGTTTTATTTTCATTTTTTATGATTATTTTATTCTTAGTCATGATGCACATGCATTTCCGGAATGATATGGTGCTCACCTTATGTGAGCACCTTATATGAGCACCTGCTGATTTGGCATCGATTTGTGCCAAATCAGCATGCCATTGCAACATCAATTGTGATGTGACATTAATCAACACATTTTAGGTGTCATAGATCGACACATATGATGTTGATGTGACATGTTTACGTGGTATATATAATATTTTTATTCCCATAGCTTAAGGGTGGTGCCATTATAGGGACCGTTATTTACGGGTTGGCAAAATAGGGACAATAACTTTTAAAAAAATTGCAATTTATAGACACTATACGGTCCGACACGGTATTTTGACCTGTACCCGCTGACGTGGAAACCCACCCGCTGACGTGTCTGCTTACTCAATACACAGATTTTTGACGGAGTATTTGCGACGTAATTTCCGTCGCTAAAGAGGGGGAAAAATAAAAAATAAATTAAACTGGTTCTCCGTCGCTAATCGAAAAAATTTTTAAAAAATTAAACGGTTGGGATTTCGCCTATTCATCATCTTCTTCATCGAACTCCATCGACGGCGAGATTCCGCCGGAGATTTGCCGGCTAGGGAAGCTTCAGTCTCTGTTACTCAACACCAACTCCCTTCAGGGACCAATCCCCGGCGATATTGGGAACCTATCGAGCCTTCGCAGCCTAATACTCTACGACAATCAGTTCGCCGACGAGATTCGCAGGAGCGTAGGGAGGTTGGGTTGCCTAGAGACGTTTCGCGCCGGCGGAAATCCTAATCTCAGGGGCAAATTGCCCGGCGAAATTGGGAACTACTCGAGCTTGGTCGTCTTGGGATTGGCCGAGACGAGTGTCGTCGGCGCTCTTCCGCCGTCGATTGGGATGCTGATAAAGCCTCAGACTTTGGCCATTTACACCTCTCTATTGTCCGGCGCCATACCTGAGGAGATCGGCAACTGTACTGAGCTGCAAAACGTTTACCTTATCAGAATTCCATCTCTGGTTCGACGTTTTTGCAGAACTTTCTATTTAGCCACAGAATGTCAGCCGCAAAAAAGGAGCTAATCCGTCGCTAATCCATGCCGAGCTATTTTTTTTTTTACTTTTTCATCTTTTAACGACGGAAATTCCGTCCCAAAATTCCGTCTCTAAAATGTCTAGTGAGTAATCGCACATGTCAGCGGGTCGAGTTCCACGTCAGCATGTATGGGTCAAAATATCGGGTCGTACCGTATAGTGTCCATAAATTGCCATTTTTTTAAAAGTTACTGTCCCTATTTTGCCAACCCGTAAATGACGGTCCCTGTAATGGCACCACCCCTAAGCTATGGGACTAAAAATATAATTAAGCCATATATGTATATATATATGTATGTATTTTTGCAAGATATTTCAAACGATCTAAGGTTGAAGTGTCAAATCATGCTGGCCATGGCGTGCCAAAACCCTTTGTCTTGGCTGCAAAATCATGTGCACACACCTAATTAGGTTTGCCTTTTTATTTTTATTATTAAGGAACTCCATAGTCTTAGGAATATTCAATGCGATTCTATGTATTTTTCGTGTGTGTGTGTGTATATATATATTGATTGTTGTATGCACATTGCAAGGTGATGATTTATCTATACGGTCGTTCAACTTTTTCTGACAACTTTTTTCTGATAACATTTTTTTGTTTACCTTTTGTCAGCTTTTATGACTATCTCAAATGATCAACCGTCATATTTCAGCTCTTTTCTGACATAAAGCAAAAAATCAGGACTTGAAAGCAAATTGAGAAATTCCATCTCATAATAACCGGTCGATACGCAAACATGCATTTTTTTCATGTGAGAGAAATTAAAAATTGCATTTTAGGTTTGGTTTTTGGTATCGGTTGGAATAAAATTTAGATTTTTTTTTTTTATTTTCCAGCTCGGCTGGAGTTGCTCTAAACTCGCAATCGATTGAGTGCGGATAGAAAAACAAAAGAGCATAAAAGGTGTTCCCTTCCTTTGCAAAATGCATCAATTGGAGAATATATCTGTTTGAACATATTTGGAACTACGTTACAGTTGAGATAATATAGTAGCATTTCTTTTAGTATCAGTACTACTTTTTTTACTTTTTAACAGTAAGAACCTCTCCACTCACTTACTAGACAAGACCAGAGCCCAAAAAGAAAAGAAAACATCAGTCCTCGGCCCATAACGACCCTATGGATCCGATACGCCCAAAAGAAAAATGGGATAAAGACCTCTTGCACTGAATGCAAAGATCGAGCCCCATTTCGGAATAAAAATCTCACCTTTTTGCCAAACAAATAAGCATCAGGAATATATGGTCTATGCTTTACAAATGTATGATATCTACCAGAATAATTTCCTGCCCGTCGTCGAATCATAGACCATAAATTTTACATCTATAACTAATATCATACTTGGAACTTATTCTCGGGCAATTCCATTAATATCCATTCATCAAACACTGTCCTTCCTTCTTTATGTAGAGAGAGAGAGAGAGAGGGAGAGCACCAAATCAAACATAAGCTCTTATTACGAAGCACCAAAGCAATGGCTTCTGAAGCTGCTTGTAATAAGAACAAGAACGACGACGACGGCGATGGTAGGTGGGAAGGCAAAGTTACGGCCCAAATCAACAGCCTAACAGCGGAACAAGCCTGGGAAGTATTACTACAAGACTTCTGCGACTTCCACAAATATCTCCACACGATCGACACTTGCTTCAAGCTCGAGGGAAGGCCCGGCGTCGTCCGCCACTGCGCCGCCACCGTGACTCCGCCGGAAGGCGGCGGAGGGCCGGTTGTGAAATGGGTCAACGAGAAATTGACGGATGTGGACTCGACCAACAAGAAGCTGCGCTACGAGATGTTGGAGAACAATATGGGGTTCGGCTTCTACAGCGCTGCGCTAAGGATATTACTACTGACCAACATCAACAACGATGATGATGATGATGATGATGTGAAAGGTTGCGTGATTGAATGGTCGTTTATAGCTGATCCTATTGATGGTTTTAGCTGTGACGATGAATTTACTTCTCATCTCGATATTGCTCTTCAAGGCGTGGCGCAGAATTTGGACAAGGCGTTACCGTCGATGGAATAAATCTGTTGATGGATTCTATGTCTCCTAGATATTGTCGTGTATAAGTATTAACAATCAAGTGTGTAAGAACTCAAAATAGAACTATATATGCATGAGATGAGAGTTGTAAGGAGCAACACACACATTGGCTTCTGCTTTATATGTAATGAGATTATATGAAGATTTACACAAACGAAACACTGATATCATTCCACACATAAGATACAAAGTATGAACTAACTCATCAGCTACTAAAACGTATACACCTTGGTGCACACATATATATATTTTACAGCTGCTTTGTCTTTATAAGTAGAAATGATCTATAGCTATAGCCATCAAAACACACACACACACACACAACATTTTTCTCTCTTTATAATTGTCTCCTTGATTGTGTTGTTGAATGTTGATTCTCATATCATATTGTCTTTGGCACCCAACATCCATGCAAGCCATAAGGGAGAGCATAGGGAAATTTGGCTCTGGCAATTTCTTCAAACGTCGAGCCGTCAAGCAATACAGCGTATCCCTCGCCGTTCTTCCCACTTACAATCGAGATCACCACGCCTGCACTCAATTCATTACATTATTATTCTTGCAAATCAAATCACAATGCTATGTGTAGAGACAGACAATTAATGACATTATTTTGGATGATTATAATATGAATTTTTACCATCATCTTCCTCGGTTGCCCCAGGGCGAGGCACAAAGAAGGGTTCTGAAGGTACTGAACCCTCGTCGTGCCAGTTCTTTGCCTTCTTCTCAAACAAGTCGATCTGCACAAATATATTATTTGATCAACGATGATTAAGCTTGCTGGCTGGCTTATCGTTCTTCCTCAAAATGTATTTTATATTATTATATACCTTGGTAATTGTGTTTGGGAAGTTGGCAGGCCTTTGAGCACCACATGCGTAGGCATATCTGTATTTCTTTCCTATAAAATTAGGGTTTATTGTGCACATGTCCATCCCTCGCCCATGCTCATTCGGATCCAATGCTGAGTATAAACTACCATTTGGGCTCCCATCTAATGGAATTCTGAATCTTCCAACCCTATAAAACAATGTTTGATTTCGATATATTATAAGCATGAATGAAATAATAAAAAGGGCAGGAACAAACTCGGATGATGAATGATTGATTGAATAATACAATTATATCATGGATGAGCGCAGTCATATGC
This sequence comes from Craterostigma plantagineum, assembly GCA_027422505.1. Taxonomy (NCBI): domain Eukaryota; kingdom Viridiplantae; phylum Streptophyta; class Magnoliopsida; order Lamiales; family Linderniaceae; genus Craterostigma; species Craterostigma plantagineum. Next base: position 3,519,438 of record JAPQWV010000048.1, read on the forward strand.
CTGCCACTAAGGAAGGGACATCGTCAAACCCCAACAAATCATGATGATCCAATGATCATATCATGAACAACAATAAATAATTCTAACAATTTCCCGATTCAAGAGATAAAGAGATAAGCAAAAGTAATTATTATCTATTCTATTTTATTAAGCGAGATACGTCCGAGTATAAATTGCACATTGGTCTGTCAATTTCACAAATAATTACTAGTTAAACTAAAATATTACCCATTATATTTAATTACTATTTTTTAGTTAATTCATATACGTTTAGTTGTATAATTCATATATATGCACAATTAAATTTAAATTAGTATTTCAATCTATTTTAAAATTGAAATAAATATAATATTATTATAACCTTGCATCAGGCAACACATCTTGCCCAGCAAGTGATCGTAGATGATCCAACTTGAGCTTCTGCAAAATGGTAGTATCCGCAAAGTGTTCGCAGCAATCTGCGATTATAGCCGTTAACCTCCCATCTTCATCTCTCTCTTCGTAAGCGTTGATAAAATGGAACGTCACATACAGTGGAACTTCAACACTAGCCACCTTAATTTATCAAGAACATATTATTCAAGAAACCCTTATAATAAACAACAACATATATATTGCAACCAAACATATATAATACACACAATATATATATATATATATATATATACTATTACTTACGATTTTCCCAGTTGCTTTGCACATAACATGCATGTACCCTTTAGACTCAGGCCTCCATTGAAACTTATACAGAGGCGTAGGCTCGGCCCTGAGCAAGTTCTGAGCACAGTACCTCAGAGGCATCTCAGGCACGACCACGTAATGCTCGGTCGCAGGAAAAGAATGAACCCATCCCGGGGAAGGCCCGCCCCTACACTCAACCCTCCCAATGACCTTCCTTTCATTAGTCCAAGGCTCCATTCTTACAACAACGTACCCAGGATTAATCAAGTCTGGCAACAAAGTCAAGAGCTCATCGTCTGTCACGATAGGATGGGCAGAGTGTATGAGCCCGCCTAAGCCATCGCTGTACTCAAACTTCCCCAAAGTGTCCAGAGTGTTTGGGTCAACCACTATGGACCCTTTTATGGTTTCCGTGAGGCAAACGACCCTTCCGTCCCCAAGCCTTACGACGCCCGTGTTTGCGTTGTCGGTCAAGGAGACGCCCGAGAAAAGATTGGCTAAGTCGCCTATGTAGGCCAAGAAGCTGTCGGGTTTTGGGACTTCTGAGAATTCGCGGTAGCATATCTTGTTGTTCTTCTTCGCTGCTTTGTAGGCTTCGGATTCGATCTGTCGATGTCCCATTGTTACGCGGCCTTGTTCGAAGGAGAGGCGGACTAGGGTTGCGTAGCCGTCGAAGAGGTGCCTGAAGTTGTAGTCTCCGAGGTGCCATAGCCCTGGGCCGTTTCTTAGGTAAGTTCCGTTCTGCATGTGGGACCAAAATTTATAAATTGTCTAGTTGTTTTTTATTATTACTATTATTAGGGGTCTTTACACATAAATACTCCTATGTAAAAGGACTTGTAGTTTAGCATCCGATTAGCATTTTTTATATGTAAGTACGTAACAGAATAATTTTTTTGCAGATAAGAACCTGATTCGACGCAGGTACACCATAAAACACACTTGGATACCCTATATCAACGTATTGTGGTACGTAATACGTTTAGAAAATGGTACGCCGTGTTAGCACATTTAGGTACGCACTATTTACACATTAGGTACGCCGTACAAACACATTTAGGTACCCTATATCAACGTGTTATGGTACGCAATACACACACAGGAAGGTATGGCATGACTGAAGAGACTGGTACAAATTAAATCGGGTACCCATCTGTAAAAATTTCTGATGTAGGTACTGATCTGTAAGTTTTTATTCAAATAGCTATTTATGTGTAGATACTCGTTATTATTATTATTATCTATTCTATTTTATTAATGCTCAGCACCTTTTAAAAACTGTCATATTCAATTTGGTGTATCAATTATACCCAAATTTTCATCCAGTTTGGGTTAAATAACATTAACTATAACCACCCACTACACAATATTTTTATATTTCCAAATTTGTCCTTTTCTATTTCTAGTATTATTATTTCATAATTAAATCATAATAATATTATTATATCACATACTTATGGGTGTGCAAAACTACTAGTTATTATTATTAACTTTTAGTTATTTGGATTGCATGCTTTGTATTGATGGATTTTTAAGATGGAATTGGGAATACTAGACGTCCTCTAAGATTGTCTAATCCGTGTGATATATGAGGATATGTATCTTGTATTAGCATCATCGATCGCTGCTAATTCTCTATTATGTGCGGTTGTTGATATGAAGAACATATGTATCAGATCCCTAATCACACACACACACACACACATATATATGTATGCATATATATTTATATTTACCAGCCAAAGTGGGATTTCTCCTTGAACGTCAAGCTCTCCTTCCCATCGTTCTTGCTTTATACTTGTCCAAGCTAAGAGTTTTGGAGCATCGTCATCATCGTATCCTTGTTTAGAAGACGGAGGAGTTGTATTGACAAGTTCAGTTGAGGGTTTGCTTGCAACGTTTGTGATGGTTAAAGATCGTATATTTTCACTTGGTTTTTTGTTTTCCAAGAAAAACGAAGAAGATTCACGTCGAGCAAAGAAAGAGTTGTTATTGAGGTGATTTCTTGGCGTAGTATAGGTTTTGATGGTGGTGGAAGCGGCTAATAAGGAATCCATTGATGTTTATTACTTTGCAATATACTACGGTGTATGTGTTTGTTTGTGTGACAAGAACTATGAAATGAAGCTTCTCTATTTATAAGGACTAATACCGATCTGTATATATGCACAATATGTATGGCTTGATGTACTTATTTGATTTATTTAGTATTTCTTGTTTTGTTTGCGGTATCTGGATTGGTTGAAATTCCTTATGCTAGAGGACACAATAATCACTATTTTTTGTTTAAGGGAAAAGCTCTATTGGTAGAATCAATGAAGCGATGAAACCATCGTGACGCAATAAACTATCCATTTTTCGTACTTTTGTTTTTTTGACTCGTAGTGCGTCAATAAGCCAAATATCATAAAACATTTATTAATGATGATCAAAGACGGTTGACCAATAAGTCTAATACTGAGTGGCGATTCAAAATTAATGGCCATTCAATTTGTGTCTCGCTCAACTCCAACATTTGCGAAAGTTCAAGCAAATCAATGATGGCTTTCTTGAATTATGTGCCATTCATTATGTTTCCTAGTCCCATACCTCTTTGGGCAAGTGGAAGTTCACTAGTCGTCATTAATTAATAGGAATAATATAACTGTGTACCAAATGTACATGACTAATTAATGAATGAGAGATCAACAGACGCATATATCCACATACTAATTTGCTTATGTCCTTATGTTTGGTAATAGTTTCAAGAATATGATGAAGTAAGTTGAGTTTATCATAACACAACACGATTTGAACGCAGGAAACATAAGATCAACACACATCGTGTAATCGAATTTGAAGAACGTTGTGGTGAAAAAATTTGTCAAAAATCAAATGCCCACTTAGATCTCAACTAAAATTAATCTACGAGGAAATTAATAGTAGAACAGAGTAATAAAATGACAACATTAACTATTAACCAATCAGCATTATGTGCTCAATAGCGATGGCTGGATCCCATTAAATTTTTAATAATAAATTAATAAGGGGACGGGCCAATGTATAGTTGAAATGATTTCTCTTTCAAAGATATGTAAATTGATGTTATACATATAATATAATTTGGCCAAAACTACGCGGAATTTAAATATGTGGGAGAGACGCAATTGAAGCCTTATATGGTTATTTGGTGTCATTTCATGTTTTCTTAGATTCCCACACATTATGTAACGTTGTGGTTTAAAAATGAAAATTTCTAACGTGGCAGACAAAATTAATCTTCACCCCACAAAAAATAAAAGAGATATTTTCACAGTCACTCTAAATATATTTTAACTCCTTCATTCAGTTACATGTATGAATATAGTCCGATTCAGCTCATTACATCGACTTCAACAGTATTATATATATACACTCGTTCTATCCTCGTTGGAATATTAAATTATTCTTTTTCCGATTAACATGAAAATACATACATGTATGATTGTGTCATTAATTAACCTCCTCTGATGAGGATCTTAATTGTCTTATATATTGTCATTTCTTAGAAAAGCCAATCAAGGAAAAACACAAGACATAGCACGTTAATTAACCATCATTGATGTTTCCATTTCTTTTATTTTTATGGCTTAGCTCACGGAATCATGAGAATGTTTACACGGATGGGCGTACTATGTATGCCCACTGTCAATAATCTATAAGAAGACAGACATACTATTAAATTATCTTGTAAATAAGAGTTTAAGACAGACTAGGTAAGAAACAAGATATAATAAAATGAAAGAGGTAGTAGGTAGGAAGAGCAAATTTGGGCCTTTTGTTCAAAATAAATTTGGGCCCAATTCCATCTTGCTACTGTCACCAAACCAGTTAACACTTGATCAAATCTGCCCAAACATTTTCTTGATTCGAAAACGTGTCTATTAATATGTAATAATATTTGCATTAATATTTATTATATGGGCAAGTGATAAAATAATAACGATTGTATACTTTTTGTGGCCATTCAGGTCGGCAAGTCGATCGTGTGGTCCTAATATAAACACTGTTCCTTTGCTGATCAGATTTCTTTTTAATAATTTTCTTACACTGTTAATGTCTGATAAAAATTTCTACGAACCGTACGAGAATAGGGTCGTTATTGGGGTTTAATAAGTACTAGTTTTTCAAACATAGAGAGATATAGATCCGACAATAAGGTCATAGGCCATATGCCTTAGATGAAGACTTGCTTATTGATCGTCGCTTTCACTCGATGAAACATATATCTCATGATTCATTACATTGAATTTCCCCAGGCTGGCTCTCATTACTCATACATATTAATTATCAGGACTAGAAAATTAATATTTCTGCTACGAAAACAGTCGACGATATCTTTACCTTGCGTACATTATTTTTTTTATATTCATTATCATATATCCGTGTCGCTTCGACAACACCGTTTTTATTTTTTTCTAAACCCAAGATTAGTTAATTCAAACCTTTCGTCATTTGTCTCGTATTAATAAAATCATGGCCCGACCCCGACATATGTGTGTGTGTGTGTGTCTTTTTTAGGTGCAAGATCTCGAAAGTGAGTATGAACTATGATATCTATGCGAGAATTGAGAAGATAAAAAAACGCCTCTTTCCACCTTTCCCAAGTTAATGATATAATCTGTTTTCAACCCAGAAATACATTTGTTTTAGTTTAGGACGAATACATGATATATTTCTGACACAAAATAGGGTTTCCAATTTATTGATTAGCAAAACGCGAAGATGAAAAGTGACATTAATTTGTGACCTTAATGACAGAGAGAAGTGTGTCCGTACACGAGGCAGAACCCTAATCAAGAAAGAGACGTGGCCACATCAATATCACATTATTTAAATATTCTTAGAAGGAAAATAATTATTTCTTTTGAAGATCTTAGCTTTATGTAAGGTTGTACGTCACTCTCTTTCAGCTCTTTCTCATGCCGACATGGCTTAGTCAATCGATTCGGTTCCATTTCTTCATCAAAATCAGACAACCTTTTTTGTCCTAAAATCATTACCAATTAAAAAGTCGTCTTAGTGAAGATGAGGCTCTATCTATATCGTTCATCATTCTATTGACTCGAATGAATTAGGTGCCATGGATATTTATCTTAAGTTGGTGGAGACAGACAGAAAACGAAGACTAAAAAAGCATATTCATAAATCAAATATGGAGGCTACTTTCTATACTTGGTATATTTACAGATTGACCATATGTAAATATTCGTTTAATCCCTGTTTAGGAGTCTTCTAACACTGCACTCGCCTCTCCTCCTCTTTTTAATTAAATTTTAGCAACACTTGATAATATAAAAAAATTACACGATTGAGGTCGGCTCACTGGGTTGCATTTCAATATTAAAAGGCAAAACGGTCCTACTCGTTGAAAAAAGTTTAGCATGTCAAAATCAAGATTTTCAGAAATTTTTATTAATGTGTGATTGGACTTGCCATAATTGGTAGATTAGGGTTTCCGTCAGCAATTAGCTCTACCTTTCATCTTTTAACTATTCTAAAACACCACACTAAAACCCTATTTGAGACTCCTAATCATCATCAGGACGAAGACCAACCCCACCCCACCCTTGGAAAATAATATAATATCTAAATGCAGTACTGCTACACAATTATTGATATTATTATTAGCATCGCTATTAATTGTGATATAATTACTAGGCTAGCTAGGCACAAATTAAAGCGAATCACAGCAGAATCATAACGGGGCACACCTCAAATTTTGTTTATTCAACTGTCCACGTAGATCTTTTTGTTCTTATTCATGTAATTAGTAGTACTTATGATAGTGCATTTAATTGTCACCCATTGCTATAATGAGACAGCAGTCGTCACTATCTACGTAAGCGTTTAGCCATCATAATTCATATTTTTACTTCTTCAGAGTTCAGGGTAGGGTAAATTAGTAGGAGAGACTGGGAAAAATTGATTGATTCTAAACATTTCTTGAACCCAAAATAAAATAAAATAATTAAAAAAAAAAAAAAAAAAAACAGTTCACTAGGCAACGAAAGTTTGAAGAAGCCAATCAAATAATTCGAACACTTCGACCCATCATTTTCGCAATCTGTATATCCCAATGTTGGTTGTACCAAAGCTATGTACCCTTTACTACTCTCAGCAATCATAATGGTTCTTGCATTTAAGGATTTGTTTTCCTATGTACGTCCCGTTATTTATACTATTTTTTTTCTATTATATATATGTATATTAATCATTATTGACTTGTTATTATATATGGATGGAACTTATCAATTTATTGATCATAATGTATCATCATATCGACCAGCTAACCAAAACAGAGCATGTCTTCCACTAATAGTTGTCCAACTTCGAAAATTGTACGATTTCATAATATTATTGTTATCTGTTCCTTCTCTAGAACTATAATTCAAGGACATAAACGATTGGGATGATATATTATTTCACTTGATTAGGAATTTTCTGTCCTCACTTTCCATTTAATAACGAGAATATTCATTTGGTGATACTTATTTTTCAGAATTATTGCTAGACATATATTCTTCATCAGGTACCAAATAAATCATTAAAAAATATATTATATTCTTACGGTTACTCGATCAATGATATAGCGTAACGAGTCTTGTCAATGATTAACCTAACTATTTATTTTATAAACTAATTGCCACGCATATATGCTTAATCATTCACCCCGTTCGAACAACATGTTTCACGTATCACGTGATTTAGGAGTAATTACTTGTAAAAATTAATTAAAAACGAGAAGTTAATTTGTCCTAAATCTTTGGTTTTCCAAACGTTGTTATCAGAGGACGTACTCAATATTAACCTCTTGATTAAATCGCTTTCTTGCATGATATCATTGGTTAATCTGCTGATTTGATGAAATGACATTTCATGGTTGTTAATGGAATATGGAGTTGGTAAATAGGTTTACCATTTTAAATTAATCAGTCTCTTGAGTGATTATTTTGCAACAAGTCACGTGACCAATAACGTTAGAGGAAAGAAAAAGGAAATTGTGTAAACGGTTGAATAGTAAATGGCTTATATTATAATTGAGAAATGCCTTGACTAAAACTTTGAGAAGCATTTGGTAGTAATGTATCAATATAGCTAATTTGCAATGGCATATTACATGTATGTGCATCCAGTTTCGTAACATAATGTAAATATATATGTTCTTGCACATTCTCCAATGCTGTATATGATATATTATTACAGCACTGCTGGATTATATGGGAGCCATAGGTCTCAAAATTAAATTTAATTAATTATTGTGCGAACCATCACTCTTAGCCATTCAATGTTTTTAGGTTTCATTCAACTTCTTTGTCCGAATTTGCTCTTCTTTTTTACATTCACTCTCAGTTTGTAACCTTCTGGAATATATAAATATACTCTATCTTGCTTTTTAGAAAAATAATAGTTGAAAGAAAATGATTGTCTTGAAATGTTTCTCAGATTTTGATACAATAAATGATTTGCATGTGGTCGCAAAAAAGCTAACCACTAGACTAGGCGGGTCGACATTCCAAATAAAAAACATATGTACACAGAGGGAAACTTTTCAATGTAATATAAAGATTCAGTAGAAGATTTTATCGACAATGTGCCTGTCTTAAGAAAAGGAAGACAACCGATTTTTCATTTTTAATTATTCCGAAGTCAATGACGTTTGGTTTGGTCTCATCTCAGCTGCCATGATTTTTAATACGGTGCTATTTGAAAAATAAATGCATATTTTATATTATCTAGAATTCTGGTATATCTTAAATATGGTATTAAAGAAAAGGTTAGATTCCTTGAGTTCTGGCTTAACTACCTAAAGAACCGAACGCAACTATCATTAGCATCTTTCCAAACATTAAACATGTAGCTCAACTTTCAGACGATCCATTGATTGTTCTCTTATAAGAAGTGTGTATTATATCGAATTTTTTTTGTCTAATGGACATATTACGACTGAAGTTTATCTCAAAGTCTCTAACATGCAGTAGATGAAATAATATTTATTTAGCCTTATCTAGGTTTTCCCAATATAGGTCTATTGTGACCGTTACCTATATATTGAATTGTTACAAGAAAAATACTAATAAAGAGAAACCACTGTAAAAAATCCGATGAGCCTTTTGATATTGTTCTTTTATTACAAATATGGAGATGTTAGTGGTTTTACATTTCACGATGCTCGAAGAGTTTGCCAAAAAAAAAATCATCCGAAGCAAATCAAGGGAAATCTAGGTTTTTTCTCCTTCTCCGGCAAGAAAAGTACCAAAAGAACAGTAGCTTCCTCATTCTGGCAAAACTATAGTAAACAATATTTAAATTGCTGACATATTTTAAGTAAATAGATGACATCAATAACGAAAACAGAACCATTGAGGTCTACTAATGCTTTGCATTGAAAGCCAATTAAGACAATTGATCACCAGATAATTAAGCAACTTGCTGCAATAAGGAGGACGATGACGATGATTAACACAAACATTACAAAAAAAAAAAAAAACATGCAGCCTGACAATAAAAGAGCTGGCTCACATGATATAAGTAAAAACAAAAAACAAAAAAAAAAAAAAAAAAAAAAGGCGAAGAAATGACGAAAGTCACACACATACACACAAGTTGCGAGGCTAATTCAATATTTCCACAACGTAGACTCGAATAAACAGCAAGAAACCCCTTCCTCGTCGCCGCCGCCGCCCCACAGCTGAGGTGGGTCCATCCACCCACCGTCAAGAACCGTCGCCCCATCGTCGACGACGTACACAAACTCGTCGCTGTACAAACAATCCCAGCTGCAGTTCAACGACGACAACGACGACCCTAAGCTCGGCAACTCCACAATCTCACTCAGCTCGTCGGAGTTCTCAACCGCCGCGTCATCCGCATTCTTCGATGCCAGACTTGTCTCCGACGAAGAACTAGACAGAGTGTTGAATTTCACGTGTGTGAGGATTGTCCCACACCGAAACTTGTCAAGAAAATAATATGGTTTATAAGCTTGATGGGCCACTCCTCTTAATACCAATTGGTTTTAAGAAGGAACCCCGTCAAGCTTATACCGGACACCGATCCTCCGTGTGACGTGTGTGCGCGGGCCTCATTAACGGTTAATAATTACCGAAGGCCCGGCCCGTATTTCAACACAGAGCCGTCGTCTCGGTCGACGACGGCGCCGGCGACGACGTAAGGACAGCATCGAACTTGTCCATGGCAGCTGCTTTTGCTGCAGCGGCTTGCACGTCGCGCGGGCTCAGGGACGCCGGGCGCGGAAGGGCGGAGGCTAGCTCGGGAAAGTTGAGGATGGCTGACGACCCTTTGATGCTCAGTGCAGCCACGTCGTGGGCACGCGCCGCCATCTCCGGCGTTGGGAAAGTGCCGAGCCATATGCGCGATTTCTTGCGCGGCTCACGGATTTCTGAGACCCATTTCCCCCAATTTCGCATTCTTACACCACGGTAAACCTGCTGGCCGTTTTTAGTACTACTGCTTTTCACTTTCTTGGCCATCGTCGTATGCTGGGAACTTTCTTTAGCTGCTGATGAGACTAACGATGATAAACATTGATCATCAGTCGTCGTCATATTTGTATATTGTATATAATATATAATAGCTCGCTCGAATTCAATCTAGGTACTCATATTACAGCTTGTTGTAATAATGCATCAAGACAGTATATGAGTGGACTACTCTCACTTTTGTAAGAATCAATGGAAGAGACTTTAAAAGAGAAATATACAAAGGGAAGTGGTGATGCTAGTTATTACAGGCAAATGATCATGTGAGAGCGAGCGAGGGCGTACATATACATATATATAGCTGTGATTAATCATCAAAGATAGTTCTTTTATTATATATATATATATTTTTTCCCCTCACTTTCTACTTAATCATACAACAACACTTTCCTGGACAACGAGAGAGAGAGAGAGAGAGAGAGAGAGAGAGAGAGAGAGAGAGAGAGAGAGAGAGAGAGAGAGAGGAGAGAGAGAGAGAGAGAGATGGGTAATTCTGCAGCAATATGGAATGGGGTCCCAGGGCCTTCTTCTATATGATATACCACGCAACGCAACGCTACCCTTCATTTAATTTTGTTAATTTTTAACATCTTCCAAGGGTAAGTTTCGTGACACTGTACATTTATACCCCCATCGTTTCCGAATGCATAGCAGAATATGTGAAGCAGTTCAATCGTCTCAAAAGTTAGTGTTTAGGATGTTAAATTACACCTCCACATATGTGTATTGATTGGTTAACGGAGATATATATTGCACTAATAAAACTATGTAAGAGAGGCTAAAAGTAAGACTAGATATGGAGGGGATATATGAACAAGACTAAACACGTATTGCTAAATGATTAAATACATATACAGGAAAGACAGAAAATATCTAGGACAATTTTCAATTGCGTATTGGCATTTTTATTTTTTATTTTTGAGAAATATGGGAAATGATTGATAGCTTGTGGACTATGTTTGTGCTGGTCCCCTTGTTAGAACAAACAAAGTTGGAGATTTCAGCGATGTGTCCGTTTCCATGGAGGAGGAAATTAAGAAGAAGATCAACTAATTTAATAACTAGTTACATTTACTTCAACGACATAATCCTATTATCTAGTGTTTAATTGAGTTTATATATACTCTTTTGGGCTTTTTTAATAAAATAATTTAAAAAGCATAAATCATTAACAAAATTATTATGAAATCAAAACCATTAATAAAATAGAGATTTTCGTATCCTATTTATACGAGTTAGTAACTCGTAACAACTGTATACGAGTTATTTGTCCGATGTGGCAATGAAATGGAATTTTAAGTAACTCGTATCTATTAGTTACGAGTTACAACTTCTCCTTTTTTATTTTTGTTTTTTGTATTTTAATTTATTTATATTTATTAAATATATAATCCACCAAATCATAAAATCATCATTATCTCATGTGATTTACATAATAAAAATCAACAAACGCATCTAATTTATTGTTTGTTTCGCGACGATTAAAATGATATGCATATCTTATACTTTTCGGATATCGAAAATATTTAATCATATTTAATTCCTAACGTTATAAAAATAATTAAATATTTACGATATTTGAAAAATATAAGATATGCATATCATTTTAATCGTCGCGAAACAAACAATAAATTAGATGTGTTTGTTGATTTTTATTATGTAAATCACATGAGATAATGATGATTTTATGATTTGGTGGATTATATACTTAATATATATATATATATATAATAAATTAATATATAAAAAAAAAAAGAGAGAAGTTGTAACTCGTAAGTATTAGTTACGAGTTACTTAAAATGCCATCTCTTTGCCACATCGGACAAATAACTCGTATACAGTTATTACGAGTTACTAACTCGTATAAATAGGATATGAAAATCACTATTTTATTAATGATTTTGATTTCATAATTATTTTGTTAATGGTTTATATTTTTTTAATTATTTTATTAAAAACCCCTACTCTTTTGTCTGGGAGAAAAAGTTATTATTTTTTATTTATTACCTATTGAATGGTTAATACAAAAAAGATATCTTTCCGAAAAAGGTTCATTGAATCGATCTTAAACTTTTAGCCAACCGTGTTTGTTATGTAATGTATGCATCATCAAATGTCAAATCTGAACTGGGTTTATGGTTCGCCCAGGTACACCGTGTTATTATGAATGAAATTCGACAGTTTTGCAATAAAATATATATTATTTGATATATGGTGTGCCCTCTGTTTTATGGTTTCAGTATTAAATGGTGCTTTCCCTACCTACGTACGTAATACATAATACATTTGAGGGTCCTTTTACATCGAATGATGCTCGGAAAAATCAATCGCAATACGGATCCATTCCCCGGGTAATTTAAGAAAATAGCATTTGACGTCGTCAACGTTAAAAAAGTAACCTCCAAATAAAAAATGACTTTAATGCCCTTACTAATCGGAGTCCCAAAAAATGCGGGGTCTCTAGCTACATAGCACGGGTCCCCTAAGCATGAGACCTACCCATGTTGTGCATCAAATGGGCGGGACCCCTGCTAGCATGAGCGGGGACCCCAGCTATATAGTACGGGTCCCTTGCCCAGCATGGGCGGGTCTCATGCGTCCATGCTGTGCACCAAATGGACGGGACCCCTGCTAGCATGAGCGGGACCCCTGCTATATAACACGAGTCCCTTACCCAGCATGGGCGGGTCTAATGCTGCAGTCCCGATTTAACATATTAGTTTTTACTGTGTAAAGAAAAACTCCCTAATAAAAGACGAAAATACCCTTAAATTGAAAGTTACTTTTTAAAAGGTAAAATCGAGGAGGCTAGTTTTTTAAGTTGACTCCAAGGCTAGTTTTTAAAAAGACCCTCCATTCCCCTAAATAAGAAACATACTATAGTTTTAGTTGTATATCCCAACCAGTTATCTACTTTTAAAAAGCCTTTACTTGAATGGATTTTATACTCACTCCAATGATTTGATTATTCAAGCCATAGATAGATGGATATTCAAGAATGTAGTTGATGCATGAAAAGGCCCATATTGAGGAGCATTTCAAGATGTAATGGAATAGCTTACTTGGATATGTAGAGAATCCACCATAGCAGCAAAAGCATTACAAGTAAAACTCCTCAAATAGTCGACTAATCTTACAAGAAGATAAAATTCTCTGACAGAACTTGTCGATCTGACAATAGTATACAATAAATTAATGTCAACAAAAGAAGCTTTAAAAAGAAAGGCCTTAGTTTGACCTGTGCCCTCTTCAGTCCACTACTTAAACTCAAATAATAATCTTCTTCCCAATCCAAACCATCAAAGAGGGAAAGAAAAAGCCTTTAAAGAAGAATCAGAAATCAAAATTCAATTATTGCAGTGCAAAAAGCTGCCATTTTGTCTTTACCTTCTGGAGTTAATCTGTCGCAGTGTTATTTGTCTGCAGTGTTTCGCTTTTCTGATATGTGAATGACATTCATCCTTGTAATATAATCTAAAATGTAAGGGGAAAGGATTGGTTTGTCCCTATTCAAGGACAAGCCATGGATGGCCTAATGGCTTGGCTTGGCCCCTACGTACGTACCAAATTATTGTATTGTATGCCCACCAAAAACTCTCTCTTCCCCATCTCATGTGCTGTCAAGCATTTATAGCTTCTCTCAGAAATGTCATACTCATATCTTGAACTTGTTCTTAGTATTTGCATGCCAATGCCATTCAATGGCCGCCTGCTTACGATTTCAACACTAGTGAATGATATGTTCTGTTCAATTCACATGTACATCAAAGAGTCCCTTATATTATATGAGGAAAGGAGATAACATATTTTTATTACAGTACTTGATACAAGAATGTCCCCAAACTCGCAATGCAACAACTTTATCTGCTTCTGCTGCTGCTGCTTATTATCACAGCTTATACGTCGTTTTATCATGGATCCAGAAAAATGCATTAATTTGTATCGGAAGTAGAGTTACAACAGTGCGTCGAAATTAGGAGGCGTTTAATCTTACTTACCCCTTTCTTCTCTTATGGCTCAGTAAAAAATCATCATCATCGTCCTCATCGTTGCTCCTCTTCTTTGCTTTGAACTCGCCGTTTTTATTATGATTATTAGGAAGCGTTTGAGGCCTTTTTGAGCTCTCGGGTTTACTACTTGCGATCTGCTGCTTAGCTGATTTTATGGGAGTGCTGCCGCCGGACCTTATTAGCTTTTGCTTCCTCTGCTTTTTCTCCAATGCCTTCTTCGCTCTTTCAGGCGGCAGCAATCCATGCTCCATCAACCTTAACACATTCACAAAAAAGTCAGTGTTCTTAGGACAGTTTTTGTTCAAAGAAATATCAGATTAGCTCAACATTGCACCTATGAGGTGATTTAACTTGTTTCGAAAATTTTGAACTAAGGAACTCACCAGAATTCCGCCATTTCACTCGAAGGTATCTGTTTGGACAAGGATTCGTAGAATATTCTCAACGGGTCTCGCTGTCAACAACAAATGCAAGATTTACTCGGGACAAAGTTCATCCGAGAACTACATCTTCGTGCAAGGGAACGAATGATAGAAAATTTTTTTATCGTGCGTACCTCTTCTGGGACGTCAAACTTCTGACCGGGCAAGGAGAAAACTTTCTTTTCTCTGGTTCGAGACACCGTTTTCTTACCTTTCGATTGAACCGTTACTCTCTTTACCTTCGCTTAAACCATGGGAAAAATGTAAATCAAATCTCAAGCGATGGCCAAAACTATGTCAATCAATACTCACATAAATGAAGACGGAAATTAGAACTGGTTTGCAAAAGCAGTAATAAAAATTATCCTCCTTTTCTTCACATAAATCTTTGTTCCAAAACCGAGCCAACAGGTTGAAGAATACTCGACATGGCATCAAGATCAAGTACTACTCACTATCTACGGTGTTTGCTCTTGGAAAATAGGATTGCCCAAACATGTAATAAAAACTGAAATTCAGCTGCATATCTATTTCTTACAACACTGTAGAGATAGAATAAGGGGTAAAGCTTCCAAATTGAGTGCCTAGGAGAAGAAGAAATCTACTACTCTAAATGAGCATCATCAAATCGAGCCATTAAAGATCGCCAATCTTTACAAAAATTCAGCCCATCACGAGATGTAAGACTAAGAGGAGATAAAAACCCAACAAACACGATAAAGCTCAGATCCTTCAGGAGAGTAACCTCTAATACAATTGCAGAGCAATCAATCTAAAAAGGGACAATCTTTTTACTATTTCATAAAAAAGTGAGTAATTTTTCAGCTCAAAACATACCGTTTTAGAGTCGTGCGCGGCGGATCTGGACTTGGTTTCCACGGTAACAGAAGTCTTGATGGACTTCTCCACGACTTTCTTGGTCGACGATTCAATTTTGGCTTTTGATGATGACGGTTTTGCATCTGTGGCCATATTCTTTGCTGTTAATTTACCTTCACTTTTTCCCAGAAGAAAACACGCTTGTATAGAAGAACCTGATATCGATCGGTAAGTTTCCGTGCGTGTTCGGACCTGTCCTGTCCAAGATTTATGAAATCTACGTAAAGAAATGAGAGAAATATTTTGGGGAAAAGAAATTACGGCAGGTAAAGAGCAAGACAGAAGTAGTTAGTCCGCCCATCCTTTTTTACGCTTTGTCCTTTTACCGTTACATTGCTTCTTTGGGCATGTGGCCAATTATACAACACTAATTACTGCTTTCAAGAAATGTAAGAACAAACAACAATATGAATACAGAGGAATAACCATGAATTAGTACAAGATATAACCATGATCCGAGCTATCGACATCGGAATAAACACTCCCATCCTGAGAATTATTCTTCATCTTCCTCAGCTCATCAACGCGGCTGGTATTACTATGTGGGCTTTCGCCGTTCATCATCTTCTTCATCTTCTTCCACTTATACTTGTTGTGCAGGTGCCTGGCCCACATAACGCCGAGCCCCAAAAGAACCAGAACAGTGCATCCTCCGCCGACCACCACCGTCTCTATCAACACCCACCTCTCTCTCCCATCGGTGGGCATTATCGTCCACATCCCAGCTATGTAAGCAGCGATCATGAACACCGTCGAAACCCACATCACCTTGTGCGTCGCCGTAAGAACTCTGACCATGGTCTTGCGCGTAATAGGTATGATGCTCACAAGGACATTCACGATCCCTATCGACAACAGCAAAGCCACGACATTACACGCTACGAAAACCTTAAACGCCGTGTGATGCCCGCGCTTTGCCTTGCCCGTTTCTTGGCTGAACCCTCCCGGGGGATTGATCCCTGCCGTGAACGTCACCGTTGCGATCAGAACTGCGACTATGGTTATTGTCTTTCTAGCGTTTCTCAGGCCTTCTTTGTGTAGGGCTATCTGCTTCGATCTGTGAGGAGCATTGTGACGTGGGGAGTAGTATTCTTGCCGTGGCTTCTTCGGCCAGGACATCGATCGTTTCATGTCGATCCTTTCGCTTTCGTACTTGTTACTATTTTCAGTGAAGTTCTTATCTTCTGCTGCAGAACCTGGAGATAGCTGATCGCACCTCTTGGCACCTGCTTCTAACAGGGCTGGTAATATCGCTAGAGCGCCAGAGTTTGTCCCATCTGTTTCGACCATATCTAAGGCCGTGTAACCCTTTCGATTCTGGGAATTCACGTCGACCCCTACTTTGATCAGGTGATTCACCATCTGAGAAAGAAGTAGAAGAAAAATTTTAGGCCTTGGCTTGGGTAAATGAAAAGAAAAACCATATGTTGTTCCTATTACGTGGGTAAGTTTCCCGGCAGTAGCCAAGTGCAGGACCGTGTTTCCATCGCAGTCTTGAAGGTTGAGAAGCGTAGCGACGTTGAGCCTCTCCGTCAAGTACTTGACCACCTCGTACTGATTGTACTTCACAGCGAGGTGAAGGATCGTCTCGTCGTTGAAGGTCTTTGCCTCCGAGGCCTCGAGGTTCGCGGCGAGTATCTCCTCGATCACGTTGATTCGACCTTTGGTCACGGCGTGATGAAGCGGCGTTCGCCCTTGGCTGTCCTGTAATAAGCTGAGGTCGACGTCTAGCTTCAGGAATTCCCTCGTCGCCTCTAATTGGCCTCTGCTGCACGATAGGTGCAGAGGCGTGCATCCGTTTATGTCCCTCTTTCGGGCCAAGTCAGCTCTTGCCTGCAATATTTCCTTCACTATTTCTGCGCAGAGGTAAAAGAGGAAAAAAAAAAAAAAGGTGAGATCTTTTTTGTTGTTATTACGAATAGGGAATTCGAATAGCGCTTGAAGTCCCGACCTGTGTTTCCCGATGAAGCTGCAAGATGAAGGGAGGTCGTCGTCCCCATGTCTGATTCCAGCAAGAGCAGTGCCGGGAAATTCATCAGATACTTAATTACATCGATGTTGTTCCCTCTTTCGCAGGCCACGAAGAAAACAGTTTCGTTTCTTTTGTTCACCTTGTAGAGGATCCAAGGGTCTGCCTCGAGCAACAGTTTCGCGATTTCTAAGTGGCCTTCCCTGCAAGCCACGTGGAGAGGAGTCTCGAGCTCTATGTTCTCTGCAGAAGCCATCTCGGGGCACAGTTTTAAGACCTCCCTAACGTAGTCGGGGTGTCCGAATCTTGCAGACAAGTGCAGTGCTGTGTTGAGGGAAGTTGGAACCGTCTGTTTGATGATGATCTCTGAGTTTTGTTCGACGAGCTTTCGCAGGCTCGATACGTCGCCTCGAGACACAGATTCTTGGAGACGACGATCCATTCTTTTCTCAGAGGAGATTTTTTTTTTAAATCACAATTGATTTAGTTTTGGAATAGGAAGTATATGTGTTGAGAGTTTATAATGTTCCATGCAAAGCATGAATTTTCAACAAGGGGAAGTAGCCTGGAAATTGCTGGTATAGAACAGGACAGTTTTTTTCTTTTTTCTTTCTTAATATCTAATGACCAAGTAATTTCACTGCACCATTCCAGCGAAAATTCGTTGCTTCAAAGACGGACTCTATGAGTCAAACTCAGACAGTTTTACTTCTATCAATCATTTATGATGTCGGAAGCAATGATGCAAAGAAGCCTTGGGTCATGAGATGATGTCATGTCTTAACTCATATGTAGTTGACTATTATGTAGTTATTGGCCCATCATTGAAGCCCATATGTGATTTTACAGCCCAAATATTTACGAGGCTTGGGAATCCACAAGTCACATGCATGTTATATTATAGTTAGTGTTGGGGAAGATGACCCAGAACTCCGTGGATTATCATCGTAGATCGATCGGGGACGAAATCGGAGCAAACGAGCATTGAAACGAGCCCGCGGTCGGGGTTCGTCAGCACGCACACGAGGTGTCGTGGCCGTGAACCATGGGAGCTTTGGAAAGAGGAGTTGCTGCCCGGGTCATGGCCGTGCAGGGGGCGGCAAGCGGCCGTGAACAAGACGAGTGCTGAGCTGATTGTTAGGCCGATTTATCCAACCTTGACATGATTCATATAATCAGTATTACCTTAGACGATGAATTACAGATGCAAAAGAGCAGTAATAATGTAAGATGGTTTGTAGAGCGGAGTGATATGCGCAGGGCTCTTCAGCAAAAGACATCAACTCAATTATGAATCAGTAACCCTAAAGACTAATGTGTTTAGGGTATTTATACATAAGCCCTAATGGGCTATTGGGCCCGATATTACTATTCCCACAAGTTAGGTATATTTACAATTAGGTCCTAGATTAAGATGAATTACAAAGCTAAGATAAATAATTAATTGAACACAATAAATATTTCCTAATAATCTCCCCCTTTGTGTTCAATTTGCAATTCAGCACTGGCTATCTTCGCCCTGTAATCGTCCTGAGTCCTCAAAGAACACGTATCTGAGTTGTGTACGCGAAAGCATTTGCATGCATGTTCTTCTTCAATCACCTCCTTCTTTATCTTGTCTTGTGACATCTTCTTTAGGAGATCCAAGCTCATCGTGTTCTGATCTTCTCTTCTTGTGTTCCAGCTCTCCCTTCGATAGTCATGACTACCCCTACATTTTGTTCAACCTTGTGTTGGGATAGGGAGTTTTCTTTAAACTCGAAGAGCTGTACACGAGTCGGCAGCTTTGATTCTTGAAGTTCATGCTGAAGTTGTTGGCTGTATCTTGTCATTTGACTCCGATCTCTCAGTTCGATTGTAGCTCAACTCCCCCTACGTTTGTTCAACCTTGCGTTGTGATCGGGGTGTTTCTTTAAAATCGGAGAGTCGTACATGCGGCGACAACTTCAATCGTCGGACTATGTGGTCTTCGCTTGATTCTTTGACGACGCTCGAGATTTGGCATTTTCTGATCTATATTGCACTTTCGTCGTGGTAGTGCTCCCATTTTGCGTTAGTACTCCTCCCCCATGATGATCGAGCTGGGGAGATCATCATGCGATGGAACAAAATGGGGCATCGTCTTTGGCAAGAAGATCGCGTCGCCAGGACAAGATGATGAGTTTATTGGTGCTCACGGTTCCAGAAGAAGTACGTGGTGTGTATTTTTCCGGAAGTGTGTCTGGGCTCCTTCGGATTGTCCTTAAAAAAAACACGAGAGCCCAGCTTCAGAGCAGTATGCACGGCGGAATTTGTGGGTACTCAGGTTGGGTAATAACCTGACGGAGCCACAAAGGCAGTTTGTCGACACGACTTCAGATTTAAACTCTGAGACGTGGCCTGTGAGAACAGGGCTGTTAATCCGGAGCCACCGTTTACATCGTTATGGAGACTAGCTCGACGACGATGGCCTGAAACCGTTGTTGTTTTGATGTTGCAACGGTAGGACTTCCTTCTGATCATCGAAGCATGTCGTAGTAGGACATGTCTATGAAAATTCTGATCTGGTCACAAAGTCCAGATAAGAAAAAAGTGTATGTGTCCTAAAAAGATATAAAAATATTTGGATGGTGAGGACACAATAGACTCGATGTGTTCAATAGAATTCAGTGGTGCGGGGCTGACTACCACTTAGTTCAATATCTCCTGCTTCCAAGTGAAGCAGTGATAGATTACGCGGCTCCCCATAATTTAGTGAAACATCGGTCTGTTGGGAGACCAGGCTCGGTTGTGCATGCGCCTTTGGACCAGATGAGTCGACTTCTACCCAGGAGCTGATAGAAATCAGCTCCTGCACCTATGTGGGATGGTCCGAATGTTGTGTGAGCTAAGGGATTTGTGTGTCATTCGCTCAGCAGTCTTGGAAAGAATTTCCAAATAGGTGTGGCTTTTATTGCTCAAAATCTTTACTAACACTCGGCTGCGTTCCGGGGTTAGGTTCAGTTTGGTTGACTGAACCATAGGAACTGAAAATCCATGCGTCCGTCCATTTGAGTGCTGCTTGATCAGCAAGTCAGAGCATGTCGGTTGAGATCATCTTCGTGTTAGTGTAATGATAACACCTTCGCCTTTAGAATCTCTAGTTCTCGAGGGTTGAATTAGTTCGTCGAAGTCCATCTTGGGAGTGGAAGTGCTTGATAGGGTTCTTCTTTCTTTTCCCCAATTTTTTTTTTGCTTTGTTTTTGCTTTTTTTTTTTGATATATAAATAGAGAGACTATAAATAGATATATACATATATGTATACGGGTTAAAGTAAGTTTCTCCCCCTCAAATCGTACACCTAAGATGTACTCCCCCTAAAGTTGTACTCTCCCCTCATAAATATGGAGTGATAGTCCCCCTCAATGCATGCACGTTTAAACATGTAAGTCTCTCCCAATTAATTAAGCGTGAACATATTTATTTATTTTCAAAGCAGATGCAAACTAAAGAATTACTATTCTTTAAAAAATGCAATAGAATGTACGTTTTTTATCGCTCTAAGTTAGAATAGGTATTTTGCACTTCAACTCATATGCATACAGAAAATTTAAGCTCGAAAATTTTTAAGATGCATACATAATAAGAATGTACCTATAACATGATATTTAATGCATTTCAGCTCATGTATGCATGCAAAAATTTGAAATGTAAAGTCTTTTTGAAGCATGCATAACTATAATGTACCCTTTAATTTCAAAGTAGGTATATAGTCTTTCCAGTTCGATATGCATGCCAAACGTTTAACTATGGAATACATATATAGAATTTACCTACGTTTGGTTGTTCGCATCGCTAACCATTCGTGTCTGTGGAGCAACCCGAGATGCCATTTACGCTGGGAGTTGCTCACGGTGCATACCAGTCATGGTTGTGGAGCACTCGAGAGATACCAACCATGCTGGGATATCTGCAAAACATTATCGGGACTTTGGTACCCATTTTTGGATGGGTCCTCCCTTATTAGCAGAAAACGGGTTAAGCACATAAGGTGTCAAATCTTGTCCTAAATCATCCATTAATGTAACTTTAGGTACCCATTTAGGACTAATTTCACACGGGTATGACATTTTAGCACAAGTGAACGTGTCATTCGAAGAAGATTTAAAAATTTTCTTAGAAGCCAGTCGCATAAGATGTTTCTCAGACTTAACATGGACTGAATATTTCAGGAAGGCATAAGAACATATAGATTTATAGGCATTGTTAGTACATGAAACTTTCTTCCTACCTGAAGTGTTCACACGATTCACATCAAAATGATGACTTTTCTTATAACTCTGCTTACTAGAATGATTAACATTTTTGGATTGGTAAGCAATTCCACATCTATCATTCTTTAAAGAATGAGATGTTTTTGGGGCTTGAGAAGTTTGCTTGCTTGAGCTTGGAACTTCTTCTTTACACGCTTCTCTTTTGATAGGAATAGGAGAGGAAAACTCTTGAACATTTTCGACTTTTATTTTCGTAGACAATTTTGCCTTTTTCTTTCTCCTTCCCAATTTTCATTTGTTCCTTAGCTATCTTTAAAGTTCGACTTTTACTTAACGTTTCAGCTTCAGTCAATACTGACTTAGAATTATTACTAGCAGTTAAAGTTTTAGTCACCGATGACTTAGAATTAGTAGAAGTCGTTGTGAGGGTAGGAACAAGATCATCCGTTTGCATTCCTTTATCATGTTTTGAAATCGAGGTAGCTTTAAGATTAGATATCTCCGTTAGAAGTGTATTATTTTCTGCTTCAAAATTCTTTTTTTTCCGTTTCTAATGTGGAATTTGAATCCTCTATTTTCTTAAGGATATGAGGCATATCGACGGAAGATGAATTTTTAGAATGATCAAATTTTGCTTCGTCGGTCTTAGAAGTCGCAAGAAGATTTTCTAAATTTGTAATCTTTGAATAGAGCTTCTTACGTTCTTCACCTAAGAAAGCATAGTTAGCTTGACAGTGCTCTTTTCGATTTCACAGGCATTTAAACTCTTGGTCAGTTCACTAATCTTAGCATTGGATTTTTCTAATTGTGCTTCTAGATTCGCGACTTTCTCATTTGCATTCGACAATCTACAATTAAGGATACTTCTCTCTTCGAGACTCTTAACCAAACAATTGTAGTTGTTGGCTAACCTGTCCTCTAATTCTTTTACTATTGAACTATGCTTCTCTAAGGGAATGTACTTAGTCTCGCTAACAATCGAGTAAGCGTCCATTTGTAGTAGGTTGGATGTGGATCTTAATTGTGTTGATCAACTAAATCTTAGACGAATCAAACAAGGTTAGAAAGATAGATGAAAAATAAGAATGATCACAGAATTTAATTTATTTATTTAATTAATTATTAATACTAATAATTTTTTTTTTAACATTTATGTATATATATGTATATATGTAATGATTATATAACGAAATGACAAATAAAAGACAAATGATGAGTGGAATCATGAGTTCGCAAATGTGAATTTTTTATTTTTTTTATATATATAGAAAAAATGATTATGTAATGATAAGTGTAATGATTAATGTTGATAGATGGAATGTAACGTGATGGATTGCTTATGAACGAGTATTTTCTAATGCTTGTAGTTTTCGAATGGTGGGTAAGTGCAATTGGCTAAAGATATGAGAGCGTAAGTTTTCGAGAGCTTAGATGTCGAGCAAGTTAGAAAATGATTTCGAGAACTTAGATGTCGAGAAATTTGGAATGTCGAGATCTTGAGACTTTGAGAGATTCGAAATCAGAGGTGTTGTCGAAATCCTTAGCTTTAATAAATAACGTCGAGATCTTATAACTTAGTAAAATGTCGAGGAAAATGTCGAGCAAAATTTCGAGCAAAATGTCGAGATTATAATATGATTTCCGGAAAGATTTCGGGAGCATGTCGAGAAGTGCTGGATTGACGATTTACTATGGATGTCGAGCTGGATGTCGAGAAAGGCAGAAATTTGAATTTAGGCCGATCTCGAGATGGCTGTTGAGAAATCTCGAGAAGTGTCTTTTCTTCAAAAAAATTCCCTGTTCGTCGCTGAGATCGAATCTTCGGCTGAAAAAAACTGACAAATTTTGATCAAGAATTATGAGAAGGCAGATACTATGCGTTTTTCCAGCAGCCGAGATAAATCTGAGAATTTGAACGAGAAGGAATTGATCGTTTTTGAAATAATGAGCGAAAATTCGAAAAGCAAACCGAGCAGGATATCAGTAAACTTTGATGAATTTGATCCACGATTTCGGCTCTGATATCACTTGTTAGGCCGATTTATCCAACCTTGACATGATTCATATAATCAGTATTACCTTGGACGATGAATTACGGATGCAAAAGAGCAGTAATACTGTAAGACGGATTGTAGAGATTGACGGAGTGATACGCGCAGGGTTCTTCAGCAAAAGACGTCAACTCAACTATGAATGAGTAACCCTAAACACTAATGTGTTTAGGGTATTTATACATAAGCTCTAATGGGCTATTGGGCCCGATCTTACTAATATACCCACAACTTATGTATATTTACAATTAGGTCCTAAATTAAGATGAATTACAAAGCTAAGATAACATAATTAATTGCACACAATAAATATTTCCTAACACTGATGATGGGCACAGCCAGAGGTCACGGCCGTGACAGGAGATGCACCTGGCCGTGACCATTTCCTAGGAACATCTAAGGCGCGCCAAAACTGGTTCGAACGAGCACGGCCGTGACAAAAGGCAGAACCGAAGAAGTTGGGTTCCCCGATGAACGAGAAAGTGAGGAACTTGTAATCTCTGAAAATCGTTCGGAATAAAATCGAAGTATTGATCCATGGACGTAGACCAAATATTGGGTGAAACCACGTTAAACTGCTCTGTTTTCTGGTTTTCGTCTTCTCTGTTTTTGTGCGTTTAGCCTATCAAGATCGAATCTTTCGATCTGATCTTCACACCCTCGAAAGTCGAATCCAAAGGCGCTGGTTTCTCAACAGTTAGTACTGAACTATGTTGCTCATAATCCAAGTAAAGATGGCATAATATCGTTTTCAATTATGTCCCCATCGCCATGACATTATATTCTTGCTAGCTACGTAGCTTCTTAATAATGTGACATGTGTATACTTTTCGTAACTGTATTTTCTAACTCTTAAAGAACCCTAATTAATTGGAGAGGTGGTTGTTTGGTTAGCAGGGTTTCCTTTACGTACATCAAACATCAATTCTTGCTTTGTAATAGCATAATAATAAAACCTTTTGTAACCCTAAAAAAGGACATGAGATTGAGAAGCATATCTCTATCTTGAAGAAAACAAATAACCTCCTTCATTCTCCACTTATTATATTCAG
The DNA here is from genome assembly GCA_027422505.1 of Craterostigma plantagineum. Lineage (NCBI taxonomy): Eukaryota > Viridiplantae > Streptophyta > Magnoliopsida > Lamiales > Linderniaceae > Craterostigma > Craterostigma plantagineum. The sequence goes on from JAPQWV010000048.1 coordinate 3,544,256, forward strand.
CTAAAAAGGAGGCTTTGTAGTCTTGAAATTATTAAATAGATAACGACTGTAGAACATTACTTTTTGCCTGCCCCGCCAACTTATATAAGTAACACTTGGAGTTGGAGAGATGGGCAATTCTTTTCAGTAAAAAGACTTCACTTTCCAATCATGGAATTGATCAAGTTTCATCACCTTATTATAGCATTTCTTTCCGTGAGTAGTAGTTAGTACACAGTGTGTTGTTTATCCCTTGTTTTTTTTTTCTTCGAAATTGGCTAACTTTCTTATATTCTGATTTCAGGTGGCGTTTGTTGCCAGCCATGCAGCTTCTCCGACGTCGGAGGAGGAGTATTGGAACTCTGTTCTCCCTAATACTCAAATGCCTGAATCCGTGAAAGATCTATTACATCCTTATTCAGGTATATTGGATAAATTATTACATATATTTCTGATTTCAGTTGTCAAAGATCAACAGTTCTGTATCTCTTCTCTGCCTCGCACTCGCTCGTCAGACATTAAAGACGAAGAAGCACCCACAGACGACGGCTCAACCAATTCCGGCGGGGACACCTCAGAAGGTGCCGGAACTGATGCCGGCGGAGGAGGACGCACCAACGTCGGCGTTGGTAAGGGCGGCGTAACTGTAGGAACACACACCAAAAGAGGCAAGCCAGTTTACGTCGGCGTCAAGCCTGGGCCCAACCCATTCGTGTACTTGTACGCCGCCTCCGATACACAGATACACGACGACCCCGCCAAGGCGCTCTTCTTCCTGGAGAAAGATCTGAAAGTGGGCAACAGAATGAACCTTCAATTTCCCGAAAGGCCGAGCGAAATGGCTAGTTTTTTGCCCCGTGAGGTGGCTGATTCCATCCCCTTTTCGTCTGAAAAGTTGCCTGAGATTCTCTCGACCTTATCTGTAAAGCCAGGTTCGGCCGAAGCCGAGGCCGTCGAGAAAACCATCAAAGAGTGCGAAGAGAAAGGCATAGAAGGAGAGGATAAGTTCTGCGCAACTTCCATGGAGTCCATGATCGATTTCAGCACTGGGAAGCTGGGTAAGAACGTGGAAGCCATCTCTACGAGTTCGGACAAGTCGTCGCCGTCGTCCCAATCGAAGGAGTTTGCCATCGCGAAAGTGGAGAAGATGCCTCGAGCTGAGAAACCGCTGGTGGTGTGCCACAGGCAAGAGTACGCTTACGCCGTGTTCTACTGCCACAAGACGGAGAAGACGATCGCTTACAAGGTTAGCACGGCGGCGGTCGGCGATGGGTCGACGGTTGAAGCGGTTGCAGTCTGTCACAGAGACACGGCGGCTTGGAACCCGAAGCACTTGGCTTTTCAGGTGCTTAAGGTGAAGCCAGGGACCGTTCCGATCTGCCATTTTCTTCCCGAGGATCACATCGTGTGGATTCCAAAAAATTAGGGAGTTGTTATGTAATTTGCTTCGTCTGTGTGTATTTATGTTTAGTAGTGTCTTTTGATTCTACTGCAAATCTGCATGGGATGGGATCAATGAGATAATTGTGTGGTTATGTAACTCTTCGTCTTCGTCGAAGAATAAGTGGTTGATGAAATTGGCGCCTAAAATCGTCCCCCAATTGCTAAACCCTAAACCGCTCCGCACTCCATTTAACTTCGCGCTTCGTCAATTTGAGCCCTCTCCTCCCTCTCTCTACTAGATTAGGTTTTAACTGCTCGCTTCTTCCATTTGAGCACATCTAAATTAGGTTCTGCGTCAAGATGTCGCTGGGAGAAGAAACTGCAAAGGAAGTCATTCGACAGGCAATAAAAAGACGTATTTTGTTGTTCTCGTTACAAATAATTTGCTGCAAGATGAACGACTGATTTTCCCCCCGTTTTGTTTCAGGTCGAATTCTATCTCAGTGATAGCATTCTTCCGATGGATGATTTTCTGATGAAAACAATTAGTGAGAGCGACGATGGAAGTATCCTTGCCTCTTATTTTCCTTTTTTTCTTGTTTGGGTTTATGTTTCACATAAAACAGGGTTGATTGTTGGGTTTTCTAGGAAATTTGCGATTATTTGGTGTCCGAGTGTGATATCGGCTAACTAATTAATTGAGTCATGAATGATGCTATAGCATCTTGGTCATATATGCCCCAACAGTCTTACTCCGCAAATTGAGTTCTTTTTTTTGTGACAGTTTTACGCATATTGTGAATTAACAGATTGGGTATCTGGGGAAAACATATTCAGAATTTTAGCCATCTCTGCTTCCTTAACTGTAACTCTTAGTGATAAGTTTGGCTTTGATCTGCTCCTTTTCTCAGATGAGTCGTCATTTAGGCCTGGGTGATGTGGGTGATGTAAAGCCAGAAGATGTATCAGAAGTGACTGTCGAAGCTGTGGCAGAAACTTTGAGGTCATCTACTTTTCTAAAGGTTTCTGAAGATGGTGAGTCATAAATTTTTTCGAATTCCTGTAGATCACGCTCATTAACTCCTGATTGTTTGTTTTGCTCCTTATTCAGGGAAGAAGGTTGGCAGAGCAACTGAGCTTGCAAAACCTGATGAGGTCATTGAGCAATTGGATGGCAGAACCATTGCCGCCTCACCTCTGGAATATGATGTAAAGTTTGAAGATGTAGAATCCTTTTTCAGCCAGTATGCAAAGGTCTCTCTTGCTACTTTTGGTCTGGCTCTATTGTTTATGTGAGCATCTGACTGGAGGTTTTTGCTTGTATCAGTTGCCACATGATAGGAAATCTATAAGGAACTTTGTAGCTCTAGCCGTTTTGTTTACGAGCAAAATTGAACCTATTATATGTACGTGACTATGTTAAGTAGTTCGGGCTGTGTGTAAGATGAGATTTAACTTAGCTGACTTAAGTTTCAGTAACCTTAAACGTACAATGTGGTAAACCTGCATACTTTTTGATGTCAGGTTAATAGTGTGAGGCTACCTCGACATGTTGCTGATAATAGGCTCTTCTGCGGAACTGCGCTGGTCAAATTTTCCAGTGAGGATGATGCTGCGAGCATTGTGAAGCAAACCTTGCATTATTCTGGGGTTGAGCTGGAACTGAAACCGAAGTAAGCAATTGTGCTGGTTGATGTGTACCTTAACTCTCTCTGTCAACTTCCTTGCTGTTGTTTTTTCGCGGTAATTTATATAGAATCGTTGGATCTAGAGCCAATGGAACTGTTATGTCATATTTTGAGGATAATATCCAAAATATTTTTTAGCGGTTGTTATTTTGTATTAACCTTCTCTATGTGCTTCTCTCGAAATCAGGAAGGAATTTGATGCGCACAGAGCTAAGCAAGAAGAAGTTGTGAAAAAGCATCGCTCTACCTCAAATGAGACAAAGCTAATGCAGAAATTGAGTGAGTGCGTTTTTCGTTCTTAACTCTGCTCATGACTCAACGTGGACCCTACATTATACAGGTACCCCAAGGGTTTGATTGTAGCATTTACATTGAAGCGGATATCTGGTGAAGATTCTGAGAAGCGCAATGAGAATCAGGAGTCGGCGAATTTTAACGCAGTCACACCAAGCGAAGATGGAGAACAGGATGTGGTGAAAGGAAATTCTGAAGAGACCAAAGCAGCCTCAGATAATGCTGGGGAAGGTGAAGAATTTGAAGCAGATAAGACTTCGGAGCCTGCAACTGAGCAACCTGAAGTTACGGAGCAATCTCTAGATATTCAAGATGAGAATGAAGATGGACAGTCAGTAACAGGGGAAACCGGTATTACAGCTTACGTGGCCGACAAAAATGTTGTAATGAGGGAGGACTTAAAAAGCATTTTCCAAAAGTTTGGCACTGTTAAGGTATTATCTGCTTTCCTTACCTTACCAACATATTGTTTTGTTATTACCACTACTGAGCAATTCGTGGCTGCAAGATACTTTCTAAGATATGAGTTTCTGAAGTTTGTCATCGAATCATCTAATCATGATTCTTGATCGTATTGTTTGTTTGTTCTAGTTTATTGATTTCAAGATCGGATCGGAATCTGGATATGTAAGGTTTGAAGATGATGCAGCTTCTCAAAAAGCATGTGCTGCAGCTTTGCTCGCAGAGGAGGGTGGTCTGATTGTCAAGAATTTCATTGCCATGCTGGACCCTGTCACAGGTCATAGTTCTTTTTTTTTTGTCTCTGAAGTTTCGAGTGTATTGCCGACCGTTAAGATCATAACCAATCCAGTTCTACACAGACACACATTTCATCTATACATGGGTTTCCGTGGAGATGTTAGCTTGTGACGTAGTATTTGCTGTAAAAGTTTCTGGATTATCTCTATTCTCTTGAGTTTCATAGCCATTACACCGAGTTGGGTTTATAGTTTCTTGGGCTTCTTCACGAACACCATTGCTTTATATATCTGAGAAATTCTTGTGAGAATGAGTAATTCTTCAAGTGCAGGTGAGGCCGAGAAGGAGTATTGGAGTTTGCTCCGCAACAATCAAAGGAAGCGCCACCACAATTTCAAGGGCAATCGTGGAAGGTACTATTCTTTTAGTTAATACTCGATTATGTCCTCTTTCATGAAACTTTAGCATTATTAATAATGGATCTCTCCAACAAACTCGTATTGAGAGTAATCGAAATTAAAGAGATAAATAAATTCGAGCCACATTATTCATATTTAGATTTGTTTTTGGTTTAGGGGAGGTAAACACAATAAAGGTGGTAGGCGTCCTAGAGGAAACGACTCTTCAAACCGCCCTAATAAATCTCGCAAAGTTGCAGCTGCCTAGTAACGTGGTTTCTTGCTGGAAACACCATCAATTTTGTGCTCTTCGATTACCTTATAATACAGGTTATGTTTTTGTAAATTACATTAGTATGGCAATTTTGATTGCAGAGTGCATAAATGGCTTTATTTCACATCTCTAAATTCCAAGAAAGGTAAAATTGCAGTAAGAGCCTCCTTCGCCATGGATTAAAACTTGATGACAACCTTGAGACTGTCAGGCTCCTTCATGAGCTTCAGCCCTTTGTTGATTTCATCGATTGAAACCTCGTGAGTTGCCAGAAGATCAAGATCTATTTCCTGCTCCAATTCAACAAACGAAGAAATGGGCTTCTTTGCTTCTGTCTAAAACAAAGAACTCGAGAAAAAAACAGAAGGTACGTACCTTGTGAAGGCATTTGTGGACAATCTTAGGCAAGTCTGTCTTGGGCCTTACACCTCCATAGATGGAACCCTTCACGGTCCGACCACACAAGAGTGGCATGTAATTGATCTCACCACTCAAATTCAGACCTGCACCTATATAAACCACTGTCCCAAGGCCCTGACAGCAAATGATCAGTTAGTTCAACTCATTGGAGCAATAGTTTAAATGTTACAAGGACGACGACGGGGGCCATACTATTTTTGAGGCTTCAATGGATTCATTGAGCAACGCAGGTACGCCGGTGCACTCGATGCAGTAGTCAACGCCAAGCCCATCAGTGGCTTCTTTGATCAAATCCGATATGGATTTGTTATCAGGATTGTTACTACTCTTTGGATTGATGAAATCAGTTACCCCAAAAGCTTTCGCTTTTTCGCGCTTCATATCGTTTATGTCTACCCCGAAAATCTTGCTAGCTCCTTGCAGATGAGCTCCTCTCACAGCCTAAGACATCGAAAAAAAATAAATCTTGAATAAGAGCAAAGCAAAATCTTCCTCAAGAAGATATGTCGTGTGGGAATAGGGTAGATCGCCCACCCCAAGCCCAACTGCGCCGAGGCCAAGAACAGCCACAGATGATCCCTTCTCGACGTTAACTTCTCTGAAAGTCGATCCAAAGCCAGTCGTGAAGCCACAGCAGAGAAAGCTAGCGTGTGGGAGGGAGATTCTTGGATCGATTTTGACAGCGTAAACTGCTTCTATAACTGCGTATTCTGACCAGGTTGAGCAGCTAATGTGGTGGTAGATCGTATCCCCTCCAACGGTCGACATCCTTGAAGTCCCATCGGACATTAAGCCGCTGAAACTGAGCGGATACTTGTGGCACAGATTGGTTCTCCCCGAGATACAATTCAGGCATTCTCCGCACTCTCCTATGTAGAGTGGCATCACTGTGTCCCCTACTTTCAGGTGTGTTACTTCGTCTCCTACGCTCTCCACGACTCTGAGGATGAAATGAAAGAATCCCACTTTTGATCAGATTGAAAAGAAAGAGGCTTAAATGAAGGAAGAAAGTAACTAGAAAAAGATGGTGTTGTTTTTTACTCACCCAACTCCTTCGTGTCCGGGAATCCGAGGAAAGAGAGGCTGCAAAAAACCGGTCATCAAATAAATGGTCAACGATGAAAAACAAAACACTACAAGTATAAATATGTATATACTACTTACAGCAGGAAAACCATTTAGACACAAGGTATCTGTGTGGCACATGCTTGCATAGAGCATCTTTATCCTAACTTCAGTTGGCTTTGGTGGTTGGATTTGAATCTCTTCCACTCGAAGGGGTTCTCCAGACTTGTGCACGACAGCAGCTGCAATAAGCAAAGAGGTACACATCAGATTACTATGTAAGAAGGAAGAGATGATTATTCGTGTGTGTTCCTAACCTTTGCAAGTAATGACTCCCACGTTGCTACTACTCATGATGATCGATGTCTTATGGAAAGAGATGAACAAAAAAGCTTCTCAGATCAGATCTACTTTGTTGGGGAAAGGCTCTGCTGATGATCTCACTTCTTTGATGCAACTCTTTGTATATAATTCCCGACCCCTTATAATAATTCAGTCAACTGTAGCTTGTTAGATTTTTCTATCAATATTTCGGTTCGTTTTTTTGGGTGGCGGCCAATATTAGTAAAGTATTGTTAGCAACACGAATTCAGACATTCGGACTATCGGTTTTGGTGAATTGACGCAACTGATTAATAATGAGAAAACCGGAGATCTAAAGTATCGTCTACGCTAAGGACTAAAAGCGGTATATATATAAGTGACCGGTCTGGGCAAGCATGGGAGACTATGATTAATACCGATTAAAGATACTGGTCTTGACAAAGGATTCAGGAAGGCACGATAGTATGTGATATCGGACAAATGACAGATTGGACAATAGAGACAAGTGCATGCTGAAACAAAAAGGAAATTTCAGACATTCAATGCAATGCTGCGAGTCCAGAGTTTAGACAAGGTCAACTAACGCAAATAAGGAATAAAGCTAGTGACAGGATAGACTGCAGCTGAAACCGGACAGACCCATTTTGGGAAAGACAATTAATGCACCGAACAGAGTGAAGAGTCTATCTCACAACGGTTTGAATTTCAAACCTCAAGTATAAAAGAAGAGAGACAAGAAGAAGATTACCAACTTCACTGAACAAAAACATTTTCTACTACTTTGAAATCTCACTCTCAAAAAGGACAAAGTTAGAGCTGTTCAAAGAGCTGTTGTGAGAGCACAAAAACAAAAAGCGAAGTTCAAAGACACTTCTTCATTAGATTTGAGTTTGTTGTAATTATCTCCAACGGACTGTAAAAAGCTGTTGAAGTAGGTGGATTGTTGTAAACAACTGCCTAGGGAGTCACTAGATTAGAGCTGTGTTTCGGCTGGGTAGGTTGTACAAGATTGTATAACTGAAGATCTAGTGATCCTTCCTTACGAGGAAGAAGGGGAGACGTAGGAGATTTTAACTCCGAACTTCCAGAAACAAACCGGTCTCATACATACACTCACACACACACACTTACTCATTACATATTGGTTTCAACCGCTCAGTATCACTTTCCGCACTTATACTGACTGGTCACTGATTGAGTACCTGACCTTGACAAGACAAACCGAAAAAGAGACAAGCGTTTATTCACCCCCCCTCTAAACGCGTAAACCGATCCTAACAAGTGGTATCAGAGCGGGTTTTACTCAATCATCAACCATCAACCGATAAAGATGAATACATCAAGCAAGCTGCCGATGTTCTCCCGTGAAAACTTCATGGAATGGAAAGTTCGCATGATGACCCATCTAGCTGCCCAGAACGAAGATATGTGGGATGTCATTACAGATGGACCTCCAAAGTTAGAAAAGATCAATCCACTGCATACGCAAGACAACACACAGCCACAAATGATTGCAAAGGTGAAAAGTGATTGGACAGAAGCAGAGAAGAAACTAATGAATCTAGATAATGTTGCAAAAGACATTCTGTTCAAAACACTGGATACCGGAACATTCAGACAAGTGATGCTATGCAAAACAGCAAAGGAGGTCTGGACAAAACTATGTCAAATCTGCGAAGGAAACGAGTCTACACGGGAAAACAAGCTCATTGTTGCCATACAAAAGTACGACAGCGCAAAGATGAAGCCGGGAGAATCAATGGCTGATTTCGAGAGCCGGTTCATGAACATCATCAATGATCTCACTGCTCTTGGAAGAACGCTAGAGAACCGAGATGTAGCCATCAAAATCATGAAGGCCCTTCCCCGTGAATGGGATGTTAAGACCATGGCTATGAGGGAATCAAAGGATCTCAGCAAGATACAAGTTCATGACTTATTTGCTGACCTCAAAGCTTATGAGTTCGAGCTACAGACAAGAATGGAAGAGTCAGTCACAGAACAACCTGTCAAGGCACTCGTAGCACCAGAAACTTCAAACTCTAAAACATCAGAAGAACTGACTGATGAAGTCATGGCACTCTTTGTAAAGAGATTCGGAAAGTTCATGAAGAAAAATCGAAGCAACAGCTCTGAAGGTAAAAATTTCATAAAGAATAAAACAGAGAGAACTGATGTTTCGTGTTTTAAATGTGGCAGGAAAGGACATTTTGCAATCGACTGTCGGATCTCAAAGAAAGAGAAGGAGAAAGCCGGTACCAAGTCAAAGAAGCATCAAAAGGCATTTGTGGCCAAGAGTGGAAAGACATGGGATGACTCTGACTCTGAAGAATCAGACAGCGATGAGTCAGATACCGAAAGTGATCAGGAATCTCATGAATGTCTCATGGCAAATATGACTGATAATGAGGTATGTGATTCTGTACCGGATGATTTTACTAAGGAAGAGCTTCTTCAGGCCCTTCAAGAAATGGCTGAAGAATATCAGAAACTTTCTACTAGGATTAAACAGAAAGGGAAAATCACCTCAGTCGAACAAACTGATAGTGATTTTAGTCAAACAAAAGTGTTAAATGAGGAAGTTAGAGAACTTAGAAACGAAATAGTGCAGTTAAGGACTGAAAACGGTAGACTAAATACGATCGTAAAGACTTGGAGTCAGTCCAAGAAAACAGTAGAGGATATCCAGAATAGTCTGAAGGTTAGCAATGACAGAACTGGACTAGGATTTAGTGGAACCGGATCGAGTGAACCAACAGCGAGAGAAAAGAATACTAGCTGGATTAGGTTTATTCCAGCCAGCTCTTCGCAAGGAAATAACACCAGTAATATACCAGTACCCCCAGTTAGGATAGAGAGAGAAGCTCAACATAATAGAAGATTACCAAAAACAGCGCCTCTACAAAACAGATCTATATCAAGCGGGCATGAGCATAAGGGGAACAGGAGATATGAATATAAGTACAGAAACCAGGCTAGACAACACCATACACCTAGATATGGAATGACTAGGAATAGAAACATCAAATATCTCATAGACCCTCAAACTGGTCGGATTGTTAGAGTCTTCCAGATCTGGGTTCCTAAGAATCTAATCTATACCGGACCCAAGTGAAACTGGGTACCAATGTATATATATATATATATATATATATATTTTGTTTTTCAGGAATACATTGAGGAACTGAACCGATCAGTATGGTATCTGGATAGTGGATGCTGTCAGCACATGACTGGAAACGGAAGACTACTAAAGGAGCTTAGGCCACATACCGGACCGACAATCACCTTCGGAGATAACGGTAAAGGTAAAACAATAGGGAAGGGGGTGATTACTCACAGAAACCTTACCCTAAAAGATGTACATCTAGTACAAAATCTCCATTATAACCTAATAAGTGTAAGTCAGCTATGTAGGAATAACTACTTAATATCATTTGAAAAAGATAAATGCCTTGTCAAAGATAAAGAGAAACGCATACTGATAACTGGGCATAGGGTTGGGGGTACATATAGGGTTCACTGGGGAGACCAATCAGTTGCTACCCAAACCTGTCTAATAGCTCATAACTCCAAAAGTTGGCTGTGGCATAAACGTCTCAGTCACTTAAATTTTAAGACCATTTCAGCCCTTAGGGATAACAATCTAGTTAAAGGTCTACCTAATCTAAGGTTCTCAAAAGATAAACACTGCACAGCTTGTCAGTTAGGTAAACAAATTAGGTCAACGTTTAAGAATAAAGGAAGTATAGAGTCAAAACGGTGTCTAGATTTACTCCATATGGATTTATTCGGACCAATACCAATAGTCAGTCTTGGTGGTGCTAAATACACACTCGTAGTCGTAGACGATTTCTCTAGGTACACCTGGGTAGTATTCTTAAAATCTAAGGACCAAACAGCAGACAACTTAATAAAGCTTTTCAGAAGAATAGCGAATGAACAAAATGGTAACATAAACCGGATCCGCAGTGACCGGGGTACTGAGTTTGTGAACATAACGGTAACCGATTTTCTTGAGAACCATGGTATACGCCATGAGTTGTCTGCTGCCAGGACACCTCAGCAGAATGGAGTTGCTGAGAGGAGGAACAGAACTCTCAAGGAAGCAGCCAGGACAATGTTAGCAGATGCGGATATCTCTCATAAATTCTGGGCAGAAGCCATTAATACTGCATGCTATACACAGAACCGGTCCATGATTTGCAAGAAACAGGGCAAAACACCGTACGAAGTATGGACCGGAAATGCTCCCACAATCAGTTACTTCAAGACCTTTGGAAGCAAATGTTTTATCCACAACAATGGGAAGAATCAACTCTCAGCATTTGACACAAGGGCGGAAAAGGGAATATTCCTTGGGTATTCTTCAGTCAGCAAAGCTTACCGAGTCTTCAACACAAAAACTCTGTCTATAGAAGAATCAGCACATGTAGTATTTGAAGAGTCAGAAACTGATAACCATACTCCAAGTGATATCAATCGACTGAGCAATCAATTGGAAAGATCTCATTTTGAGGATGAAAGTGATGAAGAAAGAAATCAACCGGTATTGAAGCTGACAGAAACACCTACTGTAGAAGAAACCAGTATTCAAGATACAACCACTGAGATACAGATGGAACCTGTGGAAACAATCAGTCCACACAATACCGGTAACGAAGCTGGATCAGAATGTGAAACTCACACAGAAACTCAAGAAACACCGGAGGAATCAATTGAGGGGGAACGCATCAAATGGAACCGCACAAAATTAAATCATCCTCAGCAATTGATCATAGGAGATCCTGCTGCACCTATGAAAACAAGGCGACAGACGAACCCCAATCTATTTAGTCATGCATTCATTTCACAAATTCAACCAACAAAGGTTGATGAAGCTCTCAAGGATGACAACTGGATAGAAGCCATGCAGGAAGAACTAAACCAGTTCGAGCGAAATCAAGTCTGGACACTTGTTCCAAAGCCAACACAAACTGTAATCGGTACAAAATGGGTTTTCAAGAACAAGCTAAATGAAAATGGACTTGTCACCAGAAATAAGGCAAGACTGGTTGCTCAAGGGTACAGACAAGAAGAAGGAATAGACTATGATGAGACATTCGCACCGGTAGCAAGACTGGAGGCCATACGGATTTTCTTGGCATATGCAGCTTATAAGGACTTCAAAGTATATCAAATGGATGTCAAGAGTGCGTTTCTGAATGGTACAATTTCTGAGGAAGTATACGTTGCTCAACCACCCGGTTTCGAAAACCATGAGTACCCAAATCATATCTACCGTCTAAAGAAGGCTCTCTATGGACTAAAACAAGCTCCAAGAGCGTGGTACGAAACGCTATCAAAGTTCCTAACTGATCATCAGTTCATAATTGGAAGTGTTGATAAAACACTATTCAGGTTCACTAAAGGAGAGCATCTATTGATCGTCCAGATCTATGTCGATGACATTATTTTTGGATCAACTGACCCTAAGCTGTGCAAGCGATTCTCTAAAATGATGCAGGATCAGTTTGAGATGAGTATGATGGGTGAACTCACATTCTTTTTGGGACTTCAAGTAAGACAAACGGAGCAGGGGATATTCATAAATCAAGCCAAATATACAAGGGAATTACTTAAAAGATTCGGTATGGAAAACTGTTCACAAGCTACAACGCCTATGAGTTCATCAATCAAGCTGGATAAAGATGAAACTGGAATATCAATTGAAGTTACCAAGTATAGGGGGCTGATCGGATCACTGCTATATCTTACTGCTAGCAGACCGGACATTATGTACAGTGTATGTTTGTGCGCCCGGTTCCAGTCTGATCCAAAAGAAAGTCACTTCTCAGCAGCAAAGCGCATCTTGAAGTACCTCAAAGGGACTGTAAATGTTGGTCTATGGTATCCCAAAGACTCAAGCTTATCACTGCATGGATACACAGATGCTGACTATGCTGGCTGCAAAATTGATCGACGAAGTACCAGTGGCACATGTCAGTTTCTTGGCGACAGACTTATTTCCTGGTTCAGCAAGAAACAAACATCTATAGCCACATCCACAGCTGAGGCAGAATATCTTGCGGCTGGAAGCTGTTGCTCGCAGATTCTCTGGATACAGCATCAACTGGAAGATTATGGAATACAAGAAACCGACACGCCTATCTTCTGTGACAATACAAGCGCAATCGCAATCACACAGAATCCGGTATTTCACTCTCGGACAAAGCACATCGAAATAAGACATCACTTCATACGAGATCATGTGCTGAAGAAAAATGTGCGCCTGGAACACATATCAACCGATCTACAAGTTGCCGACATCCTAACCAAGCCACTACCAGAAGCTAAGTTTCTCTTTTTCCGAAATGCTTTAGGTCTATTGGATTTATCCTAAATACCTAAGCATAGAGTCAGGGGGAACCTCGTTATAACAAATTAATTGGTATGACTGGTGACCTAGACACTACACCAAATGGTGCAAAGTGATGATCGTATTAAACCATCTATTCCTTATCAGTCAATTCTTTCATACTGATCAAAACCTACTATTCTAACAGTTTCGTCCAAAACTGATTCTCTTCACCTATATATATATATACATATATACATTTTTTTATATACCGGAGTATTAATACCGGAAAAACTTCTTATACCAGGCCAACTTCTTCGAAACCTGGACACATTTTACAAAAACGGTATTCATACCGGACCTTGCCTAGATCAGTGACTGACCGAAATCGTTTTTATTAAATATACGTCATCAATTGCACACATTTTATCATAACACTTTCGCAGGAAATCTGACAACACTGCAGGAAAATAGCACAGTCTATGAGAGAGGAAAGCTAAGCGACAAGACGTCTTATGCATTTAATGCAAATACACGCTCTCTCCCGCTGAATAAACTTCGTACTCATACTCAAATTGAAACAGTCCATCATTATCCTTCTCTCTCTCCAGCCGATTCATCATCTTCCTTCAAAAATTTTCTTAATCCTCTTTACAGAAACCCTATCCAATCCTTAGAACAAAAATGGCCCCAGCACACAAAGAATTCACAAGGACGGCACTTCAAATCTACTTTGCTAGCTGCAAAGAGACCGCACACAAGGAATTTGTCCCTATATTCGAAGCCCTAATTCAAACCGGCCTTCAAACCTTCTTCGACTGCACTGCCGAAATCTACCCAGAGGCTCTGCATCAATTCTTCAACACAGTACTTATAGTTGGAGACCGCTTCCAGTGTGTGATCAACGGACATCAGTTCGACATCACTGAAGAGTACTTCGCAAAGCTGTTTAACCTACCAACCTCTGGAGACGCTATTATCAGTGTTTCTGATGACGTTAAGGAACGTCTCAAGCCAACAATGTCCCTAACTGGGGGAACATTTAAAGACTCAGATAAACGAGTAGTTCTTAAACCAGAGTATAGACTGCTTCACGATATTGTTGCAAAATCCATCTTGGGGAAGGCAGGATCCTTTGATATGCTCACCAGCGATAAGGTTCAGGCCATGGTGGCCATTCTGATTGGGATGAAGATCAACTGGTCTTCTGTAATTTTCTCTGTCCTCAAAGGAATACTGCCGGTACGTGACAGGCAGATCAAGAACTTTGCGCCTCAACTGTCTTTCCTTCTCAAGCGCAAGGTTGCAGATGTTGGCCCTGTTGCAGGGATTGGGTTTGTAAACTACATCTCTGATGACACCATTCGTCAGATGGTGAGCACAGCCTCGCTCACTAAGAAACCGGTGAAGAGAAAAGCCACTGACGATCTGCCCACCCTCAAGCCAACTAAGAAGTCTGCAGTTGACCACTCTCTGGGAACGTCGAAGACTATCTCCCGACCCAGACCCTCGCCGACTCAAAAGAAGAAGACTAATGACAAGCAAGTTTCGTCAAAACTCTCCAAGAAGAAACTGGTCTTGGAGTCTTCCTCCTCTTCTGAAGATACTCAGCCGCTTCGGAAAGTTCTTACCAAGAAAAGGACCATGACGCCGATCAAGAATCTCACAACCGGGTCAGTCCCTTCAAAGAAACCGACAAAATCTACACAACCTGCCCAGACGGTTTCTACAGTAACACCAGCCATCATTGTCACTCCATTCTCGGAGACAACTGGTTCGGTGATCAGGACTGCGCCACCACAGGGTGGAGTGAGGATTCAAGAACCGGTCCGAGGTATCTCGACTGACAAAGGCAAGGGCAAAGCCATTGCGATCCCTGAAGGACTCGAGTCATCGATGAAACTGCCTGGACTCTCATTCGGGACGAAATCAAGGAGACAATTGCGGACGATCTGCGCGCCTATGACGAATGGGTTGACTTCCGGTTTACTCCATACAGTGAGAAGATCTGGAAGTCCAAGGGTCTCTCTGACCGACTCAAACAGGCCAGACAAACTGAAGGGAAGCTCATAAAGGCACTAGGCATTGAATCCATCAAGCGCCTAGTAAATGCGCGAGAGCTATACCGGGCTACACTTCAAATGGGGCAACTGACGAGTTATATTGAGCAGCGCCGAGATAACTTTCAGCCTGAAGGAAGAGATGCAGTGCATGAGCTCCAAATTCTATCTAGGCTGGAGGCAGAACTGCAGAGTATGCAGGTCTACCATGCTGCAGTTTGGGCAAAACTTCACCCGGATGCGTCATCCTCCGCCGCTGCATCAGCTGTGCCCCCTGCCTCAATCTCTGCCTCTTTTGATGAGCCGCAGGACGTCTCTCTCATGACAACGGCTTTAGTGCTAGCCCCAACGCCTTCATCTTTTGTTCTACCTGAGCATACATCTCAACTGGTACAGGGTCCAGTTCTCCATTTCTCACCAGAACCGGTCTCTGAGGAATACTTGCTATTTAGGCAACCTATTCCATCGTTCCCTTGGCTATCTCCACCATTTTCTCTACCGATTCCCATCCTAGCCAGTGGATTTTCTCCTGCGCAGTCACTTCCTCCCCTACCTCTACCTCTCACCTCTGCTGGTGCATCTGGATCCTCCTTGTCTTCCACTTCTCCAGACGACGCTCAGGATATTTCAGCTACTTTGGTAGAACCCCAGCCGTTAGAGGTTCAATCTGAACAAGAAACTGATCTCCAAGTCCCCACATCGACGAAGCAAGGCATCTCTGTCTCTGCTATTTTGACTGAATCTGTCGTTGTCTCAGCTGCTGCAATGCCGGAAAACACTCAGTCTTTCATCCCTCATCAGTCGCAACCACCGGAACCTCCAACAAGCGTATCCATACCGGTCGATATCATCAGCTCCCCGAGAGAAGTCTCCTTGATCAAGCAGACTTATCGTTCGGTCTCGGTTCTGAGCAAGACTGTCAACAGTGATCGACAGCACAACAATGAGCAGTTTCAGGCACTTAAGGAAGATATCATCGGTCTCCGCTCAGACGTTTGTGCAGATCTGGAGGTTATTAAAGGGCAACTGATGGCCTTGACTAGGCTTATCACCCCGGTTATTGCCAAAAAGGGGGAAAGTACGCCCAGCGACAGCAGAAAACAACAGCAACCGCCCAGCTCTACCTCATCAGATCCTCCTCAGAGGTTTATCTCCAAACTTTATGTCAAAACCAAGGATCCAAAACGAGCTGCAATCGAAGCTGCACTCATCCCGGATGCAGTCTTACAAAACCAGGCTGCGGCTGTACCAGTCAGCGAAACTGGTCCAGTTGAAGTTCAGTATGATGGCAGTAGTCTACGGCATCTTGCCTGCAATCTAACAAAGGAACAGCTGGCGGACCTTCGGAGACTACATGACATAAAGGAAGACGCATACAAGGATAATAACAAGTGGAAGGAGATAGAGCGGATAGTCAAGAGCAAGGGGTACAATTAAAGTGTTGTCTGTATCAATC
Organism: Craterostigma plantagineum; assembly: GCA_027422505.1. Taxonomy (NCBI): domain Eukaryota; kingdom Viridiplantae; phylum Streptophyta; class Magnoliopsida; order Lamiales; family Linderniaceae; genus Craterostigma; species Craterostigma plantagineum. Next base: position 3,560,633 of record JAPQWV010000048.1, read on the forward strand.
TCTTTTGATATGAATGAAAACTGGTTTTCTGCTGACTAGTTTTGTCAATCACCAAAAAGGGGGAAATTGTTAGCAACACGAATTCAGACATTCGGACTATCGGTTTTGGTGAATTGACGCAACTGATTAATAATGAGAAACCCGGAGATCTAAAGTATCGTCTACGCTAAGGACTAAAAGCGGTATATATATAAGTGACCGGTCTGGGCAAGCATGGGAGACTATGATTAATACCGATTAAAGATACTGGTCTTGACAAAGGATTCAGGAAGGCACGACAGTATGTGATATCGGACAAATGACAGATTGGACAATAGAGACAAGTGCATGCTGAAACAAAAAGGAAATTTCAGACATTCAATGCAATGCTGCGAGTCCAGAGTTTAGACAAGGTCAACTAACGCAAATAAGGAATAAAGCTAGTGACAGGATAGACTGCAGCTGAAACCGGACAGACCCATTTTGGGAAAGACAATTAATGCACCGAACAGAGTGAAGAGTCTATCTCACAACGGTTTGAATTTCAAACCTCAAGTATAAAAGAAGAGAGACAAGAAGAAGATTACCAACTTCACTGAACAAAAACATTTTCTACTACTTTGAAATCTCACTCTCAAAAAGGACAAAGTTAGAGCTGTTCAAAGAGCTGTTGTGAGAGCACAAAAACAAAAAGCGAAGTTCAAAGACACTTCTTCATTAGATTTGAGTTTGTTGTAATTATCTCCAACGGACTGTAAAAAGCTGTTGAAGTAGGTGGATTGTTGTAAACAACTGCCTAGGGAGTCACTAGATTAGAGCTGTGTTTCGGCTGGGTAGGTTGTACAAGATTGTATAACTGAAGATCTAGTGATCCTTCCTTACGAGGAAGAAGGGGAGACGTAGGAGATTTTAACTCCGAACTTCCAGAAACAAACCGGTCTCATACATACACTCACACACACACACTTACTCATTACATATTGGTTTCAACCGCTCAGTATCACTTTCCGCACTTATACTGACTGGTCACTGATTGAGTACCTGACCTTGACAAGACAAACCGAAAAAGAGACAAGCGTTTATTCACCCCCCCTCTAAACGCGTAAACCGATCCTAACAAGTATCAACCCAACTTGTCAACGAGTGAGGTTGAATGATTAACTGCGTCGACAACGGTCTACCGTTAGTGGGATTATTTTCTTGTTTTTTACTTGAAAAACCCTTGCATCATAAGACAATTTTCCAACATAAACAAAAATTGAAGACCAAAGTCGACAATAATAATACATACTAGTACTTTCTTGCACTAAAATATAATTATATTGAAATTATTTTAAAGTTTAAAATCATAATTTCTACCGTCTAAGATGAAATATAAAGTTTAAATATATAAAAATAAACTTAGTTTTAGAGGTATAAATACAGTAAATAAAAAAATTAGGAGTGATATTAAAATTTGTTCATTGATTAAATTATAAATGAAGGACTAAATTGAAAATGATTTACAGACCAAATTGTGGCAGTTTTTATCCACCCCTCACCAATTATATAATAGTATAGATAAATATTATTCAACTTTAATAATGTATATATAATAAAAAGTGAAAGCATTGAATTCAAAGCTGTAATCTCTTTTATTCATCGTCGTCCCATTTGAATTCGTCGCAATAAAAAGGCCAGACACACTGCAACAACGAAGAACGTATTATTGAATTGAGGCGAGGCATGATATGGATAAGTGGCTGCTGCTATAACAACAAAAATATATTTGTTACTCTTTTAGCAAAAGCTCTAGCTCTCCCGCAAAACAAGTCGAGTTCATTAGTTGCAGATATAATGCAATTTTTTAAAAAAAAAATTATGTACCGAAAAGTCTTACAATTAATCGTGAAAGAACAGCATGGATATATTAATTCCTCATGGAATAGACTGAAAGAGAAGGAATGGAATGGATAGTGAGATTGATCCATTGAATAGACGGGCTACGGCCCAAACCCAATAAAATTATTGGATCCGAATAAGATCCGCTTCGGTCCGACAAAAATAAGGAAAATATAAAACAGATGGAATGGAAGCTTTCGCATCCGATTCATTCATATCGTCCGTCGCCAGCCATCGTTTAACCTTCATCTTCCTACACACAGGCATAAAATTGTAAGCTTGGAGAACAAGAGAGACTATCTGTCGCAATAGATAAGGCTTGATAAGATGGTGTTCTACTTCAAGGCGCGACCTGAGGCTGGAGACTACACCATATTCATGGGCCTCGACAAGTACGAGAACGAGGAGTTGATTAAATATGGCTTCCCCGAAGATGTTTGGTACTTGTTCATCCTTTTAGATTGCTTGTGATTTCAATTAGATTTATTGATTCGTTAATTGTTCGAGGGCTGTATAGGGTAGAGCACTTGCCTAGCCATGCCCCATTAGGTCCGACCAATCGACCCCTTTGTAACACCTCGGCCTTGAATTGATGGGTGTTTTATGCCTGCTGTGTTTCCTTAGTTTTTCCAAAATACTGACTCTTAAGGATTCATCGTACTTCAGTTGCTGTTTTCTGATTTTGTAATTAAACTCTTATACATTTTGACTGAGGTAAATTCCCAGTGCAAGATGTTTTATCGGTGTGAGTTGGATGATGGCATTGAATTTCCGTTTGTAGGAGTTATCCTCTGCGTTGGGCTATGGAAATTTCCAGTTAATTGGTGTTATAATTAGTGAACTTAGTCTTCATACACGGAGCAGTGCATTATGTCGGGTTTAGTGCTAAGGGTTTATGCTTTGTCTGTGTGTTTTTTTTTTTTTTTTTTTGATCTTTGTCTAGTTACGATTTTTTTATGATACGGTTTTTGACAGGTTCCACGTGGATAAGATGTCCTCGGCTCATGTCTATCTGAGATTGCACAAGGGTCAGACCTTTGATGACATACCCGAAGGTGTCTTGGAAGATTGTGCTCAGCTAGTTAAAGCGAATTCTATTCAAGGCTAGTCATCTGTCACCGCGCAACTTTTTATTTTTTTGTCCTCTTTCATTTGATTAGGTACTCAATCCCCCCATTGTAACCTTTCAGGCAACAAAGTGAACAATGTTGATATCGTATACACACCTTGGTCAAATTTGAAGAAGACTGCTTCCATGGATGTTGGACAAGTCGGGTTCCACAATACGAAAGTGGTGAGCTCAATACTTGTTTATCATTCTGTGGTGACCGCAATCTAGACCTCTAACATCTATTCCGTTCATAGTAAGGATGACGTTGAAATTTTGTTTGCTTCTCTTGCTTAGGTTCGAACTGTAAGAGTGGAAAAGCGAATAAATGAGATAGTTAACCGTCTGAACAGGACAAAGGTTGAAAGAACGCCAGATTTGAAAGGTGAACGATCCTCCTCATTTGTTCTTTTGAGCTTCGTGACTTCATACATTTTTTTTGTCTTACGTATCTATCTGATGTCCTTATTAATCCGTGTTCTTGATCTTCTATTATAGCCGAACGCGAGGCTGTTAATGCAGCTGAAAGGGCAGACAGAAAACAACAGCTGAGGGAGAAAGTAAGTCGTGCTCTATGGGAATTAACATATAGAATTTAATAAGCAGTTGGCAGCATTGTAGAGAGCCATTGTGTCGATTTTTCGAGCAAGTTCTGTGTATGTACTTATATCCCCGTGGAAATGTTGTTACAAATTTGCTTTAATCAATTACAGAAAAGACGCGAAGACTTGGACAGACTTGAGAAAGAGAGGCAAGCCGAGCTTAGGAGCTATAAACATTTGATGGTTGCTGAGAAAATGACGTCTAACAAGGACATAGCTGCCACCAGCAAGAGCCTTCAGGAACTCGAAGAAGATTTCATGTGAAATCTTTGCATGATTGTAACTTCTTCTTTTTTTTTTTTCCTTTATGGAATTTGATTTTTATGTCAAATTATTAGATGCTTCAAGCACTGGAGAATGTGGTTATGCAACCAACAGTTCAATTTTATTATCACTACATTTATGATTAGGGATGCAAACGAATCTAATCGAGTCGAATATCGCAATATTCTATTCGTATTCGGATGACAATCGAATACGAATACGAATATTCGGATATTTAATCGAATTATAAAACTGATTCTTATTCGAATTCGAACATTTTCTCGAATATTTTCTATTTAATCATATTTGAACATATATTGAATTATAATATATTATGTTTAAATGTTTTACTGAGTTATCATATATTAGATGTGAATCTATATTAATTATACTATATTTTATGTTAAATTATTCGAATCGAATATTGTGATTTCATATTCGTTTTCAGATATTTCTTGAATAAAAAAAAAATTATTCTTATTCGGATTCGTATTCTAAATATTCGAATTCGAATCTTAAAATTTCGAATCGAATCACGAATCGAACCAAAAATTTGCAATCCTGTTTATGATGATCGAATTTAGCCATGTTGAAGATCAGGACGTAAAAGGAAGCTGCAATTTGGGTAGAATCAATTACCATTAATTAGGAAACTAAGATCATTATGACTTACGAGTTGACGGAGCCATAACTTTTGAGTGCGAAAGCTTACAAACGACATCGTCTTGACCCACGACTGCTCTAGAATTATAGAATTAACCCTTTCTTTCGATTGTTTCTTTCAACTCTATAAACTCATGCACACCATCTCTCTCTCGGAAAATCGGTATTCCGACCATGGAAGAAGCAAGAGACCGAGACAAGGATGTGCAATTGCTATCGAAGGTCACCGCAAACCACTTGCTTCTAGGCCAATTTGAACCGTTTCGGGCAACACTCCGCAGCCTCCGTGCGCGGGATCATGACCTCGCGCGAACTATTTTACAGACAGTGGTTGCCCGGGGCGGTCGATTGAGCCACACAGAGGAGATCGCATGGTCCCACTCGTGCCCTAACCCTAACGTTCTGACCTTCATGTGCGCGCTTGAATTGATTGAATTTGCGGAACCAACCGCGAATTTGTGGTCTTTCGATGGGGAGATGCTGAGATTGAGATCGGAGTTTTTGTTGTATGTTGATACTTTGAGGAGTAGGGTTTTGGAACGAGAGGGTTTTGAATCCGATGAGGGGTTGAAGGTTTTGGGGAGGATTGAGGAATTGGGATTAAGTCGATTGAGGCCGAATTTAATTGACTTGGATGACGGCTTTGAAGGAAGGGGCTTTGTGGGATTGAATGAAGGGGAGCTAATGAAGTTGAGTGATGTTATTTTGGTTAATTCTGATGTTTTTGAAGTGTTGTGTGTGAACATTGAAGCGCAATTAGGAGGTTGGATGGGGAAAAAGGAATTGGGAAGCTGGGCGATTGCATTGCCGAAAGAGGTGAGGCATCGTGAGGTGGAAGAAGAAGAGGAGAGGGTGCTTGGATTGGTGAAGAGGTGCGTCCAACTGTCTCATTTGGACGCAATTAGGAGGTGTTTGGAGGATGGTGATGTGGACAGTGCGGCTTCCCATGTTAGGTTTCTAAATTTGGACTGTGACATCGAAGAGGCTGAGTATCGGTATTATTGCTCTCTTAATTTCCTGTCTATTGACTTATCTTCTCAAGTTTCTTATTTTCTCTAGTGTGCTGAGATAATGGGGTTGTCTGTCGTGATTATGGAATAAAGCCTACATTTATTATTGCTGCTTTTGGCTCAGTGATGCCTTAGATTGCAAAAGATTCTGAATGTAAAACAGCCTTTTTCACTTATGCTTTCTCATCATTCCTTAGAATGGTTCTGCAAGATCTCCTGAAGTTGGTGCTAGGAAATCATGACTATGGAGAAATATCAGTTACTGTTCGAAATAAAGTACTATCAATATATGGAGAAGCGTTATCGTCTCGTTGCACTCGTCTTGTTCGGCTACTGCAGGTTGCCTTGATGGTTCCATCTTTATTGCTGCTATCATGTTGTTGAATTGAATGAACGTCTATTTTGGGAGTTCTCCTGTTGTTTTGCCTGATGTGAGGTGAATGTATGTGGATACTTCCATTGAGAGATCTTCTCTGAAAAGCCTATCAATGCGAATCTCCATCTTTTTTATCCATTAATCATTGAAATGCCATTGCAAGGAGGTATACTAGAAAAGAAACAAAAAACTAATGACCAATGACGAAGATGCTTGCGCATTTTTGGTGAAGAAACAGTTGATGTTGCTGGTGATCCTTTTATCGTGCGTGAAGATGCATTTGGGATGCTTTTGAGTCTGATTTATATGTCTCTTTTAGATCAGAGTATTTTTAATAAATTATGACTTTTGTGTTTGTGAAATCAGATATTTGTCAAACTTATTATTATGTTGCAGCTCATCCAGGATGACATGTTGTCTAAGGAGATCGAAGAGGACAATTCCCGTGAAAGCAGTCAGACTCCTTTCCCACTTAGCCGCCTTCAGAAATTCATTACACTACTGGGAACTGAAACGATTTCAAATGATGGACTATTGGGAACTGAAACTATTTCAAATGATAGACCGTTGTCTTTGAAAATGGCAACTGATATTTGTATGAGAGACTTGTATCATTATGCTCGGGTCCGTGGTTTGCATGTGATGGAAGTCGTTATCGATGCTGCATTGTATCTTGTGCAAAATGAGCAGATTGAAGAAGCTTGCCAGGTGCTAATGCTGTTTTGAGTTTATGATAATTTTATTTTCATACAAGTCTAGCGCTTCTTTCGATCCATTGACATTTTTTAGCTTGTATGTAGTTCACTCTAGATAAACCAAGTTTAGAGCCTTTTACCACACGGGCATGTTCATTTAAATTAAATCGTATCGTAGCTCATGTGGTTTGATGGGGAAAGAAATCCTTACGAATGCAGTTTACTTTTCCATTCCTTTACTTTTAAGGAAGTCATCTTATCTTTTCCTCCGTTGCTTATATCCGAGTGTCTTATGTCCATGCACCTTAGGTTCTGATGCTGTTTCCCCGTCTACAACCTCTTGTTGCTGCACTAGGATGGGATCTTTTGGCTGGAAAAACTAAAGCGAAAAAGAAGTTGATGCAGTCCTTATGGATAAGTAAATCTCAAGCTGTTTGGTACAAAGAGTCTTCGCCTTCTAATAAGCTAGATGAGGTAAATCCATATTCTACTCTTACTCTAGTTATGTTGTATCTGTTTAGAAACTTGTACCCGTGATATAAGTTTCGCACAATACTTCTTTTTGGCAGATGCCCTGCGTAGAACACCTTTGTGATACACTGTGCTACAAGCTTGATATTGCTTCTTTCGTTGCCTGTGTAAGTACTGGTCAGTCATGGAGTCGTAAGTCCTCCATATTGTTGTCCGGCAAAGCATTGGAAGGTTCCATAACTGAAGATACTCAGTTGGATCCATTTGTGGAAAATTTTGCACTTGAGAGGTTGTCTATCCAGAGTCCTCTTCGGGTAAGGCCTGGCTCATATTCATACAATGCAGAAGTAGGCAAACTACACATATGGGCTCCAATCATATTCCTGGAGTTGTTCGTCATTGTATTTACTTGTGAATGAGTTAATCATTACAGTGCTCCTGCTGTGCCCCTTTCTTATCCCTCTCCACTCTCTGACTCTCCGAGTTTAACTTGGTGTTATTTTCAGGTGATATTTGACTTAGTTCCCAACATAAAATTTCAAGACGCAGTTGAGTTGCTGAGCATGCAGCCTATTACTTCGACTTCTGCAGCTTGGAAGAGGTGTTATACCTAGTCCATTGTTTATATTGTATTCACCTTATGCATTTCATTACCGAGTCATATTGCCATGGGAATTATTAACTGAAAAGTAGATCAATCTTCTGTTTTCCCTGCATTTTTGTTGAATAATTTTTTTTTATGTATTATTTAGATCTTGATGCTTATTAGTCGTTGAAGTTTGAACAGTAGGAAGTTCATGAAGTTTGTCTATGAACTAGGCAATATTGTTTAACTTGTTTTTTCAGTGGGAAACTTCTTGTAAAACCATCGTGAGGGTCTTAAAGGTTATTTACTGAATTCCTGTTATCCATTAATCTCAGTATCTTTCATCTGCAAAATATACATGCTCATGAATTGACTTGTGCCCTACTTCACCTCCGTTTTATTCATATGTCCATATATTTCAGCATCACAATTTGTTTTCATTATTATTGTCAGGATGCAAGATATTGAGCTTATGCATATGCGATACGCTCTAGGATATGCTCTTCTCGCACTTGGTGCTATGGAAAAAAGTACTTCTGGTGGAAAATTAGATCAGGAAATGTCTCTATCATATTTGAAAGGACTGAAGAATCATTTGGACGCTATTACTGATATTCCCCGCAAGGTTCTGTAAGCTTTAACAGTCTTCTTTCAACTTTTTGACTTATTTCATCAATCATGCCCTGAATATCCTAGGAAACCTGATATCTATGCAATGGCTGTAACTAATAAATAAAATAGACGATTTATAGGAATTGCTTGCAGGTGGTTTGTAAGTAAGCTTTTTAAGTAATTGAATGATCACATTTTTATATGGTATAATGTTGAACCTTGCTTTTAATAAATCTTTCATTGTTGCCTATAATTGGTCATTCCTTTGATTAATCTTACTTTGGTTTAAGTTGATCTTCTAGTCACATCAGTCCCTTGTGAAAGTTGACTTCTTTCTTTTTGGTTGGTAAAATCCATTTTCTTGTTAGTAAAAAGATTTGAAAGGTGCAAACAGGCAATACTATGCTTTTCGTTATATTGAAGCACATTTTTTTTTCTTCGTCTCTTTGAACGATAGATGAAGACTTATCTTCTACCAACCATCTGACGATAAGGGATATGTGTGGGATAGAAGGAAAAAAAATTGCTACAAAGGTTAATAGGGTCTGAATGATTTTTATCAAAATTTTAGTTGAAAAGGCAATCAGTAGAAGGACATAATGTTAATGGGCTCTGGGTATTTTACATAGTGTGACTATTGGAACTTAAGTTTTATATGCATACTGTGACTTTTAGTAGGTTCTCATAATTCAATTGTATATTTATTCAACATGAAGCCGCGGTAACATATTTCAGACAAACAGTTTTTGCTATTGCTTCTTTGGTTTGTCCTGCATAGCTTACTGGTGGTTCATAATTTTGCAGATATACATGGTGAATATAATTGTATCCCTCTTACATATGGACAATCTTCATCTTGATTTTGCGTCGTATGATCTAATGAGAAGATCCTCCGAATCACCCAATATCAACGAACCAGGGCAAGCCGATTCTGAAACTCATGAAGAGGGAAATGAGATGGTTGTCGCATTTACAGGTCAAATACTTGATATTTTGCAGCGGCAACTTCCATTATCAACAGCTGACCTGGATAAATCCTTGGATGGTCTTATATATACTGGAAGCAAACAGGCGTTAGAATGGAGATTAATGAAAGTCCAACGTTTTCTTGAAGACTGGGAATGGCGCCTTTCAATTTTACAAAGGCTCCTTCCATTGTCTGAGCGTCAGTGGAAGTGGAAGGAGGCTTTAGCAGTTCTTCGTGCAGCTCCATCAAAGCTGCTTGATCTGTGAGTGTATTGTTATTGTATTTCAGTTCCACTATGCATATTTGAATACATTTGAACTTTTGGTATACTTCATTGATTTCTGATGTTTGCGGGTATTAAAGTTGCATGCAGAGGGCAAAATATGACATAGGGGAGGAAGCCATCTCTCGTTTTTCCTTAACTCCTGAAGATAAAGCCACCTTAAAATTAGCTGAATGGGTTGATGGATCTTTCAGAGAGGCTACTGTAAGATCTCAAGTCATTTTCATACTTTCTGTTTTAATGCCCTAATAATATTCAAGTCCTAGGAAGCAAATTGTAACTTTCGAGATAATATGAATGTGCTCCGAAATTGGATTGATTTTCTGATTAGTTTTCCTGTGATCTAGTAACATCTTCTGTTTTGTTCCCATTGCTTGTGGCGAGTGGCGATATCTTGGCTGATGATGGCCAGAAGTTGCTCGCCTATAAGGCAATCATGGACCTCCATACCGGCTGTTTAAACCTCCACTAGAAAAACTATTAAAATGCAATTGAATTTATCTTTAAAATTTTCTAGAGTTTGGAAATAAAGATGAGGACTTACGTTCAATAAAGATGCCTGGTTTTGTTCGAGATTTAGGTGGAGGAGGCGGTATCTCGTGCTGCTGATAGCTCTTCTGTTCAGGAACTGGATTTTATGTCATTGCGCTCTCAGTTAGGTCCTTTGCCTGCGGTAGGTGCTCTCAACTAGTCTCACAGAATTTAAAGTCGTAGAAAGTTATTCTTGTTATTTTGAATGATCATTATAGATATACATCTGTTTCTGCGACAGATTCTTCTCTGTGTGGATGTTGCTGCTGCTTGTTCAAAAGTGCCTAATCTGTCCATTAAGCTGCTGAATCAAGTGAAGAAGCCCAACCTTGCTAGCACATCATTATATGTTTTGTTTATTGATAAAGCGTGAATCAATCATCAGTATGTAAATGTAGGCACAAATCATGCTGTCCGAGATCTACCCTGGAACTGTTCCAAAGACTGGACCAACCTATTGGGATCAGATTCGTGAAATGGCGATAATCTCTGTTGTAAAGCGTGTTCTCAGGCGTTTGTGTGAGTTGTTGGAACAGGTAACTTAGAGTGCAGTACTCGTGTATTGTTTTCTTTGTTTCTTTCTATGGTTTGTTTGGTTCATATGATTCACATATACTGGAGAAATCCATGAATTTTCACACATGTTGGCTTATTGCGTTGCCTATACTTTACGAATTGAATTCACGTGCTTATCTCGTGAAAGCCTAGCAGGTCTAGAACCTTATGAGTAAAAATATAGTTTCAAAGGCTTTGTGGTATAATATTTCAAATTCTGCCATCCAAAGTTACTGTATTCCTCAAATGTAGTTACATGCTTTTACTGCATCATGTCTGTGGTTGAAGATCATCGTTCGATGTTGGAACAATAAGTCGAAATAGCGTGAAGGACCTAAAAGTCTTTCATCTGCATCTTCTGTTTTCATGGAAGAAGTTATATATGCATTTTCATGAAATGTCTCCAAACTTACTATTGTTAGTAAATGAAGTTCTGGTGGACTTTTCTGCGTTTGTCGGATCAGATGTTTGGCTAATTAGGATCGTCACCTTATTCGTACCTGCACATATCAGATGAATTCAAACACGTTAAATACTTCCAAATTCTTAAATGTCTCCGAATTTACTATAGCCTCATGCCATTTCGTTTGTAATGCACTGAATTTCCGAGTAATACCTCCTTAGGACAAACCCCCAGCCCTTCAGTCATTTTTCTCTGGCGAAATGATCCTTTACTTGTCGAAAGATTTCCATGGACAAGGAAACAGGGATCGAGCACTTGTTATGCTGCATCAAATGATTGAAGATGCTCATAAGGTCAAACAGCAGTTCCTTAGTGGTAATATGCTTTTTTCCCTAAATTTGCTGCATACTGGCTTTTGCTAACTTAAATTAATTGGGTTTGTAGATTCATTAGTGAGGCATTCTAGTGCTTATTATCATGTTTAACCTTCAGGTAAACTTCACAATTTAGCTAGAGCTATTGCTGATGAAGAAGCAGAAAGGGATCGTGCGGGTGTTGAGGGCCCACATTCTGATGGGAGAGGGCTTCCAGGCCTTGAAAAGAATGTTCTTCTTGGTCTTGGGTTGAGAGCATCGAAGCAGTCTGTTGTGACTCCAGAAACCGGTGAAAATGATTTGAATTTTGCAAGTTATGACGTCAAAGATTCGGAGAGAAGGCTTTTTGGTCCTTTTAACCCTAAAATCCCAACATTCCTTTCCCAATTCATTCTACATATTGCTGCAATTGGTGACATTGTTGATGGGACTGATACAACTCATGACTTCAACTATTTTTCACTTATTTACGAGTGGCCTAAAGATGTAAACTTTCTTCATCCTCTTTAATCTTTACCTTCTCGATTTGTTTACTATAGATGCAAGCTAATGTTCATTATTCAGGCCCTTGACATGTGTGGGACATTAATATTTTACGGATAACGCAATCTTGAAGCATTAATAACATTTCTATTCTAGGCCTTTGGTCTAAACTGTTGTTTAACTGTGCAAACAGTTTGAAAACTGGCTTATCTAAGTTTTCGATGCAGCTTTTGATTCGTTTGGTATTTGAGCGAGGCAGTACTGATGCTGCTGCAAAGGTAGCTGAGATAATGAATCTGGACTTTGTACACGAGGTGATATCAGCGTGTGTTCCTCCAGTTTACCCTCCAAGGTCTGGGCATGGTTGGGCTTGCATCCCCGTGATTCCAAGTCTTCCTAAGGGTGACAATGTAAGCAAAGTTCAATCACCTTCTTCTCGGGAAGCCAAACCTAAGTTCTACACGCCCTCTTCAGTGTTACCTGGAGTACCCTTGTTCCCGCTGAAATTGGACGTAGTAAAGCATCTTGTTAATTTGTCTGCTGTCAGGGCCACTCTGGCCTGTGTGTTTGGTAGTTCTATGTTGTACCATGGCCGTGATGGAGCAATCTCTAGTTCCTTGAATGATGGATTATTAACAACGCCCGATCAAGATCGGGTTTTCTATGAATTTTCTCTTGATCAATCAGATAGGTTAGTGCATACCTCAATAAAAGGTGAGGGTACAGTTTTTTAACTCGATAGTAACATTATTATCATGTTCATATCTATGAGCAGGTTCCCAACTTTAAATAGATGGATCCAAATGCAAACCAATCTCCATCGAGTTTCTGAATTCGCAGCCAGGACAGATGTGAAGGACGATCCAGAAATAACACCTACTGTGAAGCGATATCGTGAGAATGACAGTGACAGTGAATCAGAGAGTGATGTAATTTCTGGGAGTAACATTCAATTGGAGCAAACCAAGCTCAAGGGTAATGGCAATGTGGGTTCTGATGCTTGGCACAAGGCTCCAAAAGCAGAAACTTCCGAACACGACAATACAGTTTTTCTTTCATTTGACTGGGAGAATGAAGGTCCCTATGAAAAAGCTGTTGAGAGGTAATATATCTAAAACTTCTCTTGCACTTTGGCATCAAAGCTCAACTTCTGTATGTTGGATCCTTTTTTGTTATGCTTTCTCGACAGTGAATAAAAAGATTTTTAACTTACTTTTTATCATTTTATAGATCGATGGATGAAGGAAAATTGCAGGATGCTCTAGCCCTTTCAGATCGCTTTCTACGTAAGGGAGCTTCAGATCGGTTGCTTCAAATGCTTGTTATAAGTGATGATGAGGATACTTTATCGGAACAGCCTCAAGGTGGCTCTAGTCTTCGTATCTGGAGTAATAGTTGGCAATACTGTATGCGAATGAAAGATAAACAGATAGCTTCCAAACTTGCTCTCAGGTCTGTTATGCCCCATTCTATTATTAATTTGTTGTAGTAGTAAGTATAGATTACCAGAGCTTGCATAGTTTCATTGACATTCAAATGCGAATTCTTGATAGTTTCCCTTGTTAAATTGATCCCTTGGTTTCCGCTTGTTATAAAATGCTAATTTTGTTGTTTGATTCAGCACTAGTAACATCTCTCTTATTGGTTATGGCATTCGCAGTACAATCGTGTTCAATTTGTACATTGTATTGCAGATATTTGCACAGGTGGGAGTTAGAACCTGCTTTGAATGTTCTAGCAATGTGCACTTGTCACTTGTCTGATGGTGATCCACTGAAAATTGAGGTTTAACCTGAACTCTTTTTTTTTTAGCTGGGATAACTTTTCTGCACAAATTGATGCTTTGGATGCAGTCAAATGACTTGTCCTTTGGGTTCTTTATGTGTTTCAAATAGGTTGTTCAAAGAAGACAAGATCTTCATAGATACAAACACATTTTATGTGCAGATGATCGCTATAGCATCTGGCAGGAGGTAAATATAGACTGCTAACTTATCAAAGTGATTAACTAATCGAAAACTAAGTATCTTCTTCTATGAAATTGTCATAATTCTTAATTAAGATTGACAATGTCCATATTTTTTTTCGTAATCAGGTTGAGGCAGATTGTAAGGAAGATCCGGAGGGTCTTGCACTTAGATTGGCAGAAAAAGGAGCTGTGTCGGCTGCCCTACAAGTGGCCGAAAGTGCCGGACTTTCCATTGATCTACGCAGAGAACTCCAGGGGCGTCAACTCGTCAAGCTTCTAAACGCAGACCCTGTAAGTGGTGGAGGTCCTGCTGAAGCGTCACGATTTCTTTCTTCTCTTCGTGACTCTAATGATGCTTTGCCAGTTGCAATAAGTGCAATGCAGCTCTTGCCCAGTCTTCGATCCAAGCAGCTTCTTGTATGACGTTCCACCTCTATTTTGAATTGCGCAGTTGATGCATGATTAATTTTGTTTTGACAGTAGAAATTTTATATGCTTCCATACAGGTCCACTTTTTCCTGAACAGAAGAGATGGCAATCTATCTGAGATTGAGGTATCCCGGTTGAACTCATGGGCTTTAGGTCTTCGTGTGTTAGCTTCCTTGCCATTACCGTGGCAACAAAGATGTTCATCACTACACGAGCACCCTCAGTTGATTCTAGAAGTTATGCTGATGAGGAAGCAACTTCAATCTGCTTCTCTGGTACAGTATTAGCAAGTTCCGCATCGTGTTTTTTGAACTCGGCAGTGTGAGTCATCAAGCGTAGTAACTTGCTTGCAGATTCTTAAAGAGTTCCCTTCATTGAGAGATAATGGTATGATTCTTGCGTATGCTGCCAAAGCTATTGCTGTAGACATGACTACCCCTCCTAGGGATTCCAGAATTTCGGTTATCGGTCCACGAGCTAAGCAGAAAATGAAGCCGAGCATTCCAACTAGGTCATCTTTAACTAGCAGCTTAAGTCATCTGCAAAAAGAGGCTCGTAGGGCATTTTCTTGGACCCCTCGTAACATGGGAGACAAAGGTGCACCAAAAGACAGTCAAAGAAAAAGGAAAAGTTCTGGCCTAACTCAGTCTGAAAAAGTTGATTTTGAGGCAATGACTGGCATTCAAGAAGACCGTGTTTCAGTCTTCACTTCTGACAGGCAAGAAAGGCATCCTTCTGCTTCTATTGCAGCTGAGTGGATGCTTACAGGTGATCCTGGAAAGGATGAAGTTGTCCGTGCTTCTCATCAATATGAAAGTGCCCCAGATATCACTCTTTTCAGGGTAAGCATTACCTAAAAACTTGCTCTACGCTAAATGATGGTCTATTCAATGTATATTACTTTTAGTACGGAATATAACTACCTGTTCGAGGATTTTACGAAAGTTTATTGATCTGAAGCATCTTAATTATCTTAATTTGTTGCCAATGTGTTCCCACGCAAGGCTGAATCTGATCACCCTATCTTAAATACTTGTCTTAGATCAATTTGCTTCCAGCTGCTACCATTCATTGTCGCCTTGTGAGTGATCATTGTCCGTATTACGTTTTTGTTGCAAGGCATTACTTTCACTATGCTCAGATGAAAGTGTTTCCGGAAAAGGTGCTCTAGATCTTTGTATGCATCAAATGAAAAATGTAGTGAGCTCTCGGCAACTTCCAGAAGACGCATCTATGGAGACCCTTGGCAGAGTGTACCATGCAACTGAAACATTCGTGCAGGTATCTGTTTGGAGAATCATTTGTCTGCTTCAGTAGATTGCTTCATATGTTATCTGTTTTGTATCTTTCAGGGCCTGCTTTTTGCTAAACAGCAGTTAAGGAAATTTTCTGGGGCCAGTGATTTGTCTAGTATTTCTGAAAAAGGGCGGGATGTGGATGATACATCCTCTGATGCTGGCAGCTCCAGCATGGGTAGCCAGTCAACTGATGAACTATCTGAAGCATTATCTCAGGCCGATCTATGGTTAGGACGCGCTGAATTGCTTCAAAGTCTTCTGGGATCTGGCATTTCTGCATCACTTGATGATATTGCTGATAGAGAATCGTCCGAACATCTTCGAGACCGACTGATCCAAGAGGAGAGATATAGCATGGCTGTCTATACTTCCAAGAAGTGTAAAGTATGAAACTAGATGACCATTTCTCTATTCCCAACAATCTTTTGTTGAGTATTCGGTTTTATTTTTATCTACAGATTGAGGTTTTTCCTGTTTGGAACTCGTGGGGACATGCCCTTCTTAGGATGGAGCACTATGCTCAAGCAAGGGTAAAATTCAAGTAGGTGCTTGTCATGTTGGAGGTTTTAAAGGATATGTATAAGAATACTTTATTTTCTTGATTTTGTGGTGTAAAATTGGATGTAATCTGCAGGCAAGCTCTTCAGTTACACAAGGGTGATGCTATTCCCGTTATACTAGATATCATTAATACTATTGAAGGCGGCCCCCCTGTAGATGTTGCATCAGTGCGGTCCATGTAAGCTTGCACTTCTGAAACCTGAATTTATACGCTACTGATTTCATCTATTCTTTGCCTTCTGGAATCTCTGAATAAAGAAGAGTTAGATGTGAGTTTTGTATCATTATATAATTAAACTTGCTGATGTGCTGCATCTAGATAAGCAGCAGGTGTGCTGCATCTAAATAAGCAGGTGAACCTTAGAACATATATTCCATTTGGCATTTCTGCATTTTCTTTCCCTAGTTACAAAATTCTGTGTTCTCCCGGTTGAGAAAGGAGACTGATTTTGATAAAGGAAAGGATACAAGAGGGTTGGTACACTGGAAAGTGGAAGGATACCATGTTCTAACTAAAGTTCATCCAAAATCCACAATGGGAAGTTTTTGTTGTTTTGAGGAATTACTGATAGAAGAAAAATTAATACCTACCAAACCTCTTTTCGCCTTCTTGTTGAACTTTTTTTTTTTATTTGCTGCTCTTTAATTGTTAGAAATCGATCCTGGTCCATAATTTAAGCTCCATGAGGGTTCTGATTCTATCTTACACATTTATTATATATTTGTTTGTATTTACTTTGTAGATGTGCAGCTTCATAATACTCTGATTCTCTGAATATCCTATTATTCAATGCAACAAGTTGAAATGTAGATTCACCTCTTTTATTTGCTTGATGAAGTCTAACCTTGTACCCTCTTTGATCAAGTTTAACTAAAAGTCTATCTTTGTGACACTTGGTCGGTTTGTTTAGAAAGTTTATTTTCTGTGTGAGTGACTGTGAAATTGATTAATGAGCCTGTTTGTTTGTCCTTTCAACATAGGTATGAACATTTGGCTAAAAGTGCACCAGCTGTCTTGGATGATCCGCTTTCGGCTGATTCCTATCTCAATGTTCTGTATATGCCTTCAACATTCCCTCGTTCTGAGAGATCAAGAAGGTATCAAGGAGCCATGAAGGATAATTCTCCACGTGGCTCAGATGTTGACGATGGTCCGCGCAGCAACCTAGATAATACCAGATACCTTGAATGTGTAAATTATTTACAGGAAGTAAGTGGTAGTTGATCAGATCTCCTTACTAACTCAGTTTAAAATGCTATACAGGTCTTACTAGATTGCATTAAATTCTTACCTGTCCTTGATATCCACCTTATTATGATTATCCTTACAATCTCATTCCTGAAGTTTAATTTCTTGTATTGTTATGCTGCAAAAGTCTAATGTTATCAATAAAATTAGCAGCCGTATTTAACTGTTATTTTCATCCTTTGTTAATATGTAATCTTCCGTGACGTGCTTTCATCTGATTTGCTTTCCAGCTTTATCCTCTGATTCTTTTCTTATTTCTGTAGCTTATCCGTAATTTTGTTCATCCGCCAACTTCATTTTGGTCATGTTTTATGCACTGTTTGCATGTTTCGTATTGCAGTACGCTCGCCAGCATCTGCTCGAGTTTATGTTTCGACATGGAAGATTTAAGGAGGCTTGCTTGCTGTTTTTTCCACCTAACTCCATCCCGACTCAACCTCAGCCATCTTCCTTGGGGTTGGGTGTAGTTGCTTCAAATTCTTCCCCTCAAAGACCTGATCCGTTGGCATCTGACTATGGAACAATTGATGATCTGTGTGATTTGTGTGTTGGCTACGGTGCTGTACCTATCTTGGAGGAAGTGATATCATCTAGGATTGAAACAGCACATGACGATTCAGTTATTCAACACACTAAAGCTGCAGTTTCTCGCATTTGTCTCTACTTTGAAACTCATAAGAATTTTAATTATCTGTACAAGTTCCAGGTTGGTGCTCGCTTCATTATCTGTCACTCTCTGTTTTGATTTCTTGTTTCTGATAAATTCTCTCACAAAGATGATATAGATCTTGCGTTTCTGGACCGGAGTATGTTAAATTCCGAAAGTTGTACTATACAATTGTTGCTTGCCCAAGATGAGCAAGTGCCAATGCCAATGGGCCTTGCCGTGTATTTTGAGATGGCCGTTGTTTGCCTTGATAATCTGTGTAACATCTAAAAGTAGTTCATTGCCAAAGCTGTGGTCTCACTGAATATAACTGATGCTTTAGGTGATCAAGAAGGACCATGTAGCTGCGGGACTGTGCTGTATCCAGTTGTTTATGAACTCACCATCTCAAGAGGACGCTGTAAAGCACTTGGAGCATGCTAAGGTAATTGTTTGTTTCCATGCATTTGCATCTGGTATTCTGGTTAACAATGGAAAAGAACGAGCTGATCTGTTCAAGGCTTTGATCATCAACTAAAATTAAGGTTTAAAGTAGTTAATCTATGTAAATAGTGCCATTGCTTCTCTGTATCAGATGCATTTGACTCTGAATATGACATGCCAAATAATGATGCACTTAGATAACTGGTGTAATTTGTTAGAATTCTTTGGTTAGCAAAATTCTGATGATTATTACTCAATTCGATGGAATTGTTTGATCTTAAAGGAAAGCATGTTCGCAGTTCAGTAGCTTTAACACTATTAATACCTTTTGTGCAGATGCACTTTGACGATGCATTATCGGCAAGGTTTAAAGTGTTGGACTCTACAAAACTTGTAACAAAAGGTATTCGAGGAAAATCAGCTTCAGAGAAGCTAACTGAAGAAGGACTGGTCAAATTTTCAGCTCGCATTGCCATACAGGTATACATGAAATATCTCCGCTTTCTGGAGTTGGAGTGTACTTTTTACAGGAGTGACGATGTCATTAGGGCAAGAGGTTTCGGATTTAAGCATATTTCATTAATCTATACAATATACATGAAATATCCCGCTTGCTGGAGATGGAGTGTATACAGGAGTGACGATGTCATTAGGGCAAGAGCTTTCGGATTTAAGCATATTTCATTAACTATAAACAGTAAAACAGCAATAGCACCATATTATCCAATATATTATCTCTGTTACACAAGCAGCTGGTGGAAAACATTTGTACCAGTCCTACTTTAGCTTACCGCAGAATCCTATTAGGTTACATATTCGCCTTTGGAAATTGGAACAAATATATCACTTTAATCCATCAAATTGTACTAGCTTCTCTTGTCGTGTACTGGCTATTTCTCACTGAAAGTGTTGTGTCCTTTGCTTTCAATATAATGGGCATGAATTACGCTATCAAGAAATGTCTTTTCTGAAATTTCATCACGAATAAATTGCTTTACTAGTGTAAGCTATTGTCTGGTTCAGATGGATGTTGTGAAAAGCTTTAACGACGCTGATGGACCGCAATGGAAACACTCTCTCTTTGGCAATCCAACCGACCAAGAAACATTCAGGTATGTGCTAATCTCCAACAATACGTTTTGGTCCAGGCCATGATGATAACGATAAAAAAGATATAGCAATTGCTTTGTCTCGAAGCGAAAATTGTCAGTTCTGATTTGCTGTTGACACCTATGATCCTAGAAGAGGAAGTTTGAGTTTCTGAATTTGTTTGAGAGGTTCATGTCTATGTGGTTATATGGACATTCTGATTTATTGGCCATATGAACATAAACAACCCACATAAAACTGAGGTTATTTAGATCAATCCCAGAGGAGTCAGTCTATGTGGTTATCACTATAGGGGTGCTCCAGCAATGGCATCTCCCAGCTTAATTATTCTTGTTTGCTTCATCCTTATAGCGTCCTATATTGCATACTATTGATTGTGAATACCATCCTTTATAATGAAAAATGGTCTGCGTTGGTAGGTATGATGTTTTCCACCATCATTTATTAACTGCATGAAAGGGGCTTTGGATTATTTTATTGCCGCTAAAGTGTATCAATTTTGATGACTTGATCCACTCTCCTTATAGAGTGATGTATTACATTTTAGTTGGATGGTGATTCTGTTATGGAAACTTAAATTGGTTTTTTAATGCAGGAGAAGATGTGAAATTGCGGAAACACTTGCCGAGAAAAATTTTGACCTAGCTTTCCAAATAATCTACGAATTCAATCTTCCAGGTAATTTTCGGTCTCATCAAGTATTACCTTTGTTTTCACTCGTCATGATCAGTCCGGCTATGCCCTTTGCCACATCTTATGCCAGCTGTTGATATATATGCTGGAGTTGCTGCATCTCTTGCTGAAAGGAAGAAGGGAGGTCAACTAACTGAGTTTTTCAGAAACATTAAAGGAACCATAGACGATGATGATTGGGATCAGGTATGTTGACTTCCATGGACCAACTGTCTACTAAATATGTTGTAGTTGATTGGGATCGGGTTGGAGATTGACAAAAATGTGTTCGGCGGGTTGTCAGGGGAATGTGATCTGGTGTATTTTGAAAATGAGTTTAATAGCAATCAACGATGATATCAGTTGATGAGCTAAACTTGGGTTACAGGTCTTGGGAGCAGCAATTAATGTCTATGCCAACAAACACAAAGAACGACCTGATCGCCTCATTGACATGCTGACTAGCAGCCACAGGTAAATTCACATGACGCTGACAATGAATCTGCATTATGAGCATATTAAGATGTTTGCGCTAGTGACAAACAAACTTTGCTGCTGATCATGTGTAGTTCTCAACTATATATGAAATGATTCACTCCAGTCCGATATATATCATTTTACCCATTAAGGAATAGATTGAGAAGCTTATAGAGGACTTTTGCAGTACTTGCTTGATCATCAAATAAATTCCAGCATACTCTTGTTTTGCCTCTTTGCAGGAAAGTCCTAGCCTGCGTTGTTTGTGGTCGTCTGAAAAGTGCATTTCAGATAGCATCTAGAAGTGGAAGTGTAGCTGATGTTCAGTATGTTGCGCATCAGGTTAGTAATTTCACTTTCTTTTTTCCCTAAGTGGTGATATGATTCTGGGACCGTTGCAATGAATTGTTGTGTTTGATGCATGCAGGCACTTCATGCTAATGCACTTCCAGTTCTTGATATGTGCAAACAGTGGTTGGCCCAATACATGTAGGTCAGTCCCATAAAACTTACTAGATACAAGTACATCTCCATACAAAATAATTTCTTCATTACTTTGATGTTTTGGTAGCTATCTTGTTGTATGGAAATAAGGGTTGCTCTAGGATGATTTTCATGCCTTAGCAGCCATTGTACTTAATTCATCTTTTGTTGTTGTATAGGAAAGTTGTAGTGTCTGAGACCTCTTAGTGTGCTTTTGCTGTAAGATTTTCTGGAAACTTCAACCTTTTTATCCATTGAAGGCTTTTTTCAAACCAGTGATTAAAGTTTTATTGCCTTCTCCAAGTTCTTGACTGATGGGGTAGTGCTAAGGCCAAATGCCTAAGACCATCTCCTATCGACACGGAAAATCAGACGCAAACCCATAAAACTTGGTCCAATCGACACCCAAAATAATACTCAAAATGAGTTTGATGTTATTTCTCTCTCCTCTCAAACGCATATTTGTGATTTTATTGTTCAAAAACTCAAATCTTTTTCACAATAAAAACTGACCCCTGCTAAATTGTTTTTTACTTTTGATATGTTAAACTTTTTAACTAGCTATTACTATTCATTTTATTATTTTATATTTATATATTACATGTATAATTGTAAATTAAATACTTAAATAAATTATAAAAAGTTATTCTTATAATAGAATATTATATACTCATTTATTATGTGGTAGTATTGAAAAGTTGTAAAGTTTATGGGTATTACTGAAAAGGTATGAGAATTGGTGTGGAGAAGAATATCACAGAATATTCTTTTGAGTTTGAAAATGAGTTTGATGGTTGAAGAATCATTACTGTTGGATGTGACACTTACTTCAAAATGGGTTTGAGATTAGTTTTTTCGGTTGGAGACGGTTTAAAAGATAAGATGATATTTATTGAAGAGACCGGACAAGTTTCAACAAATATGTAATGAAAGGAAGGCTTCTACAGGGAAATGGTACTTATTACAGGAAAAAAAGAGGAGTGAAATTACTTAACTAGTACAACACCATATAGTAGAGATTTATTGAGCATGTAGATTCTTTATTAATCGTATCGTAGCGTGCCATGCATGTGTTAGTTTCTCTGGGGGCTGCACAGATTTGTACAGTTACCAATGCATTTCTCCATCTCCGCACCATCTGAGGAAGCAGTATATAAAAAAGAACAAGAAAAGAAACAATCTATAACCAAACCATTCTCTTTCAGACCACAAAAAAAAAAAGGTTATAACATATGGAACAAATAAAGTAACAAAGTACCCGAATTAAATTGGTAGCAGCGCTGAAGGGAACAACCGATCTTGCAATAGTAGGAAAAATCGTCATAAGTACGAGGAATGCAAGTGGTGAGGCACCGGTAATAACACGACAAATTTTCGGGTCGGGTTTTGCTGCTCCTCAGAAAGCACTCGTTGTAGCATCCACCCCAGCACGTATATCTCTGCGAATCAACACCTTTCGCCAGTAACAAGAGAATTATCATCATCGTTTTTATCAAACGGATTGGTGGTTGATCTTCTTTAGGCTGGTTCCTCTCCATAACCCACAACAACACCCTCGATTCGATCTGTTCTATAGGGAAAAGGGACCGTGGCACCGCGAATATATAAGTCAAAAAAGAGTCTTCAAATGCATTGATGAAAAGCATGGCACGGTGATGTCACTTGAGTTCAACTTGGTCCGTGATGGCAAAAGGGTTATTTATATAAAGATATATTAGAAACAAACGATACGTACATGAATTGAAGATCTCTTGAATTTTTTTCTTTTGCGAAAAATTCTCCAACTAAAAGTCGTAGTTCGAGTTCGAGTGCATCTTCAAAGGGGCTCAGCTCATCACTAGAATATATATGGTACGATGAGTGCATGTAAAAGAACGTTAGTGGACGAAACTGGAGATATTATTGCATCTCAAATTTGCTTGTCGTATTGGGCCGTGTGATCCATTATTTCTTATTGGGCCGCTTTGGGCCCATTACAGAAACTCCGCTCGCAGGGATACACACAGATGTATCAGGTAGATTGTTTTGTTTCGTACTTGCGCTAAAAACAAAGAAAGTTGAATTCCTCAAGCAATCTTCACCATTCACGCACGTAATCTCTCTCAAAAATGTCATTGCAATTGCCGCTCGATTGATCTGAGACACTGACAAATCTTCCAATTGTGGCTGTTCAAGAAGTTTGAAAATTTTTGTGTGAGACTGCTGGAAATTTTCGGATTGCAAGTTTTCAAAGGCTCCTCCTTATTTTACGTGGGTTCAGTTTTTCGCTCTTCGCCTAGATTTGAACGGAGAAAATTTCGGAATTATTAGTGGACTAGGGGACTAAGGGCTGGCCCTCGCTCTTGGTCCCCCCATACTTGAGCTGTAGTACAAGCTTGAGTACGTCGGTTGGCAACAATGAGTTTGGAACTTCACAACCCTTTCATTGGTTTTCCGCTCAGTTGCAATGTTTCTGGAAGGAACAAGTTGAAGTCTGCCCACCTAAAGGATGTTAAATTAAAATTCTCTAGAAGAGGTTCTAGTTTTCACTTGTGTAAATGTGCGAAGAGGCAGCATGAATGGATTTTCCAAGGAAATAAGCTAATGCATTTTTGCGGGAAGAATATCGAGTTACTATGGAAAAGGCTAGAAATGAGAAGCAGTTGGATGGTCAATGCTGTGAAAGAACCTATCTCTCGGGGGAAGACTTTGGTCAAGTTTGCTAATCCTGTGTGGGAGGAGGGTCTATTTATTTTCAGGTGCTCTGTGTTTTTCTCCGTATTTTCTGGAGTGTGTTTACTGGTATGGTATGGGCAGTCAAAAGCAAAAAGTTACATAGAAGCTAAGCTGCTGCCTTCCATTTGTACGCTATTAAGTGACCATATTCAGCGAGAACTTGATTTTGGTAAAGTTCGACGGATTTCACCCTTAAGTATCACTTTGGAATCATGCTCTTTTGGTCCCCATACCGAAGAGTTCTCCTGTGGCGAGGTGCCCACTATAAAGCTCAGAATCCGTCCTTTCGCGACCCTAAGAAGGGGAAAAATAGTTATCGATGCTGTTATGCATAATCCGAGTTTATTGGTTGTGCAAAAGAAGAATTACACTTGGCTGGGAATACCTTACTCGGATGGTACTCCCCAAAGGCATTTGTCTGCTGAAGAAGGGATTGATTATCGTACAAGAACTAGAAGAATCTCTAGAGAAGAAGCTGCACTACGATGGGAGAACGAACGGGATGCTGCTGCTAGAGAATCTTCACAAAAGGGTTATAAAATATCTGGGCATGATAGTGGCATGTCTGAGGATAGTCATTTGAAGGAAAGTACTCTTCCTCCTCCTAGGGCTGGGGCTCCTGATCCATTTTTCTCGATGGACGAGAAACTTCAGTGGAGAGATCATCATTGCATGGATGCTGGTGCAGAATATGATTCCAAGCATGCTGATTTAGAGAAGTCGTTTGGCACGAAAATTTCATCCCAGGACACTAATTTCTGGACCAGAATCATGCCCGGGCCTATAAGGCACAAATTCAAGAAGAAAGGCAACGGAAAAGGTCTATCTTCTGTGGGGTTTGAATCCAAAAGGAGACTTCTAGATCTCAGTGCATCTGCAGCTTGTTTATATTTTCAAGGACAATCACAGAAAAAATCGGACTTTGCTGAGAGATTTGATGATTCGGGAATGTGGAGAATTCTTCAAACCTTAGAACAGATTATCCCACCACTTCACCTACGGTGACCTGTCCTGAAGGAAATTTAAATCATGAGTTTAAAAGTGGGAAGGGCAGTTATGTTTTCGATGGAAGGAGACTTGAAATGACTGAGAATACCTCTACCCACGAGGCTATGTTGGAGGAAGAGATAAATACTAATTATTACCCCAGAGGAAATGCTGAAGTGCAGTCTGAGAATGAGATGGACATAGATTTTAGAAACCAGACCACTCAAATCGATGGGCTAGATGCTAGTGAGAATGTTGTAAAAGACATTGACGGTGGTCAAGACTCTTCGGAACTTCACATTCAGTTGACAATTTGAATAATGATCATCTTGTTGGATTTCAATCAGGTTCTTTATATTCCCTTAGAAACTTCACTGAAACATGGTCTCATCTACTTGTCAGTCCTTTCTGGAGGCTAAAATCTGAGATTGGCCAGAGATTTGAGGATATATCCACAGAGCTAGTTGACGAGATTGATGGTCAAACTGCTTCGGGCTTGGATAAGATAATTCCTGTTGTTCTCGATGGCGTGCATTTCAAAGGTGGATCACTGATGCTGCTCGCATATGGTGATAATGAACCAAGGTAGGTTTGTCTGTGACATATTAGAGATACTGATCCATTGCACAATTATTATTTAGTTGTATTAATCTACTTATTATTTCTTATTATATACAGATCAAAATTGATTGATTCTTTTCCTTATGAATACTGTTTTAAACTTTAAGGGCCATTCTTACTAATCAAAAGTTAAACCGTTCTGAAGTTTTGTGTCATTTTCTATTATGTTAATAGCTTCTTCTATCATTCCTTTTTGTTTGAAAATGGTCTTATTAGAATTTAGAAGAGGTTGATTCTGATATTGTGAGTGCAGCAGAAAAGTGGACATTTTGTTTTATGTATGAATAATATGATGCAGATGCCTTACATCAAGTAATTTGTTTTAATTTCTCTTTTGATAGAGAAATGGAAATTGCTAGCGGAAATGTAGAGTTCCAAAACCACTACGGACGTGTTCATGTGCAAATCAGCGGCAACTGTAAGATGTGGAGATCGGATGCCGTCTCTGAAGATGGAGGGTGGTTATCAACAGATGTTTTTGTTGACATTATTGAGCAAAAATGGCATGCAAATTTGAAAATCTCAAATCTCTTTGTTCCGGTAAAGTTCATTTGGAGAATTCTCAGTGATATTTCCTATAATCATTCAGCAGGTATGCTACTCATACATAGCAAGATTTGAATTCTCCTCCTTTCTTGTGTAGCTTTTTGAGAGGATTTTAGACCTGCCAATCATGTGGTCAAAGGGAAGAGCTAGCGGTGAGGTGCTTAATCTAACTCCATAGTTTCTACAAAAGGACATTTCTGTTTGTCCTGCAATTCATTTAGACGACAAATTTATTTCTGTGCTTCATCACTTGTTTATGTTTATATACTTTGTTTTGTGCTTTTTTCTGCATGCAAATATTCTAATGATTTAGCTGCTAATCTATTGCGTTCTTGATTTAGACTTCAATTTTTCATGCAAAAAACTGTTGATACTTCCCTGCAATTTGAAGGTGTTGGCAAACTTCAAATTGTTCCATTTATGTAACTTTTTAGCTATCAAAGTTTCAAATTTTTTACTGTTCAGGCTATATAAAGATTCAATGTCATAGATAGGCGGTACATTAAAAAATGACATAAGTGTTTTTATATTAACAGGTTCACATATGCATGTCAAGGGGAGAAACATTTCCGAATCTTCATGGGCAGCTTGATGTAACGGGGTTAGCATTTCATGTTAATGATGCCCCATCGTGGTTTTCTGTAAGTCTGCATGTAATTGTATCTGGTGTATTATGTTCCTCTCATTATAAACCCATTGTTTCTTTAATGTCTTCAGGCCTGGCAGTTCCTAGATTTCGTTATTTATTTTCCCTTATTTACCTGAGGTTATTCTGGTGAAATGATTAAGGATGTGGTTTTGCAGGATATGTCTGTTAGTCTGTTCTTTCGTGCCCAGCGGATATTTGTGCACAATGCTAGAGGCTGGTTTGGTGATGTTCCTTTAGAAGCATCTGGAGATTTCGGGATTGATCCACAGGAAGGAGAATATCACCTTATGTGTCAGGTATATTCATTAAAGGAAGGCTCGTTTTTCAGTTTGAAATTTCCAATTAGAAAATTGTACCTTAGGGCCGTTTCCCAATCTGAGTGTATTCAGTTGTTTGCTTCTTTTTTATCAATCGAATCAAATAAAAAACAGAATACATTTTTTTTTTAAATCCTTGGTCTGTGTTAGATAGAACCTTTTTGTTTGCCCTCCTATTTAGTTTGATTTGGGAACTTTTGATTCAGGTTCCATCGGTGGAAGTAAATGCTTTGATGAAAACCTTCAAGATGAAGCCGCTGTTATTTCCGGTATTTTGTCTATATGAATTTGATACTGATTAGATTTTGATTCTGACTGTATGATGATTGAAGATTTCTGTGTAGATATTCTCATGAGTTTTCGTACTCATGCGCTTCTCTGACCATGCTAAGGCACCAATACCATGTGAAAATAACTGCCACTTGTTTGTGTCGCTACTGACCAAGAAGTGCGATAAAACTCTATAACCATAGTCCATAATAAACCATTGTGCAATATTCTCATGCATACTAGTCCTCTTTAAGTTTTTAGTTCAAGGTGGGCTCAACGGCTACTGTGGTGGTAGTGGGGTTAGGCGGCATAGGTGTAATCAGCAGTGCTTGATTGCTGAGTAACTGTTGATTTTGTAATATGTATTGACCTTAAACCTCATTTTATTTTTCCTGTTCCTGGTTCATAGTGTTTTAGTCTGCATATCATACGTTTGCTCATATGCTTCTTCAGATGAATACTAATTAAGCTCCATAACTTCCTGCAGTTGGCGGGATCAGTTACAGCTGTTTTCAATTGCCAAGGGCCATTGGATGCTCCTGTATTCGTCGGGAGTGCGTTAGTCTCGAGGAAACTTATGCAGCTTTCTTCTGATAATTCTTATTCGGCTGCTTACGAGGCGATGATGGGCAGTAAAGAGGCAGGTGCAGTGGCAGCCATCGACCATATCCCACTCTCATATGTTTCTGCGAACTTTACGTTTAACACGGACAATTGTGTAAGTATATCGCGGACAAATTTTAACTAGGACAAATCTAAACTAGATTGGGGTTTGTCATGCATGTCATTGCTTGCATTCATATGTCAGGTTGCTGATCTGTACGGGATCCGAGCTACACTTGTTGATGGTGGTGAAATCCGTGGAGCAGGAAATGCTTGGATTTGTCCTGAGGTGTTTATTTGATTGACAACAGTACATACTGAGTATGACTAACTAAATATTGATCCGCATGCTTTATTATGTCAGGAAATTCCTTGAATGTGCTTGCTAATTAGTTTGTCTACTACTCCGTTTAATTTTAATATAGAGAATTGAAGATAACTGCCATTAAGCTATGACTACACAGTGCAATGTGTTAATTTAGTTCTTATACTTTAAAGAGTCTTGATGTAAATATGTTTGATTTGAAGCATTGTTTGGAAGACATATACCTATAGAAAAATATCCAAGACATCCTACCTTGTGATAATTCTTTCAACGTGGCATCACACACACATATATATATATATATATATATATGTATTACAATATCATGTTCTTTGGCTTTGTGAATTATCTGAAGATTGATTTGATTGTACCTGTTTTTTAATCGTCTGATCTATCTGACATCTGATGGCCTTTAATTGTAGGGAGAAGTTGATGACTCTGCAATGGATGTAAACTTTTCAGGCAATTTATGTTTCGATAGGATCATGCAGCGGTATGTTCCTGGTTATCTTCAAAGAATGCCTCTTAAATTAGGGGATCTAAATGGAGAGACAAAAGTTTCTGGATCATTGTTCAAACCGTAAGATTTATTTCCAGGCCTTTCTATGTATCATATGACTCCTTAGTCGTGATAATATTCCAAAGAAAAAATTTCTCTATGTTTCAGTACTGAAACAGTTTGTACTGATGTAGGAGATTTGATATCAAATGGACAGCACCTAGAGCAGAGGGATCACTTTCTGATGCCCGTGGAGATGTCATAATTTGTCACGATTACATGTCTATCAATTCTGCATCTGCTGCGTTTGAATTGTATTCGAAAATTTTAACAATGTATCCTTCAGAAAACTTGCATTGGAGGGAGAGCAATAAAGCTGTTTCAATGCCTTTTTCTATAGAAGGGGTTGAGCTGGATCTGAAAATGCGAAATTTCGAATTTTTTAACTTGGTTTCTTTCTCTACTTTTGACTCTCTGAGACCTTTGCATCTCAAAGCAACTGGAAGAATAAAGTTCCATGGCAAGGTTGACAAAATTTCTCCCAGCTACATTGATAATGAAGCCGTGGAACCAGTTAAGAATCTGGGAGTGCATATGGTGAAAAGTGATGAAGTTGGAAAGAGTATTTCTGGGGATGTTTCAGTTTCAGGATTGAAACTCAATCAATTGATGTTGGCTCCTCAGTTATCAGGAGTAGTGAACTTAACACCTACGGGCATTAAGGTAACCCCACTCTGTAGAGCTGGGACCTGTGCTGAAAATGGGTTGATCTAAGTTGTTCCTTGCCCTTCAATAATAACGGGATGAGTTTCCCATAGCATTCAAGAAGTCATTTATATTCGAACTATGTGCTTCTATGTGCATGAAGCTCGGGATTCTGAAATTGTTTGTATATCTCTTTGTTTCCTTTGAACACGCAGTTAGATGCTACTGGGCGGCCTGATGAGAGTCTTGCAATAGAAATTTCAGGACCCTTACAATCAACTCCTGAAGAAAATGGGACTGGAAAGATTCTATCCTTTTCTTTGCAGAAAGGACACCTGAAAGTTATTGTATGTTACCGGCCGTTTCATTCAGCTGACTTGGAGGTCCCCGTTAGATTTACTTAGTTATTTTTGTTATAGTTTTTTGACCTTTATTATTTCTGTTCTCATGAGCATTTCATCTATGCGAACAGGTGCGCCATTTGCCACTAGATGAACTGGAGCTAGCTTCACTGCGCGGTGCTATTTCAAGAGTAATCTTTATAGACTACTATCTGCACTTTGCTACTAGATAAATTATTTTACATTCCCTCCCTTCAAATTATGATTCTAATATTCTGCTTTCAGGCTGAAGTACAGCTAAATTTCCAAAAAAGAAGAGGCCATGGTGTGTTGTCTGTCCTACGGCCAAAGTTCAGTGGGGTATTGGGTGAAGCTCTCGATGTTGCTGCTAGATGGAGCGGGGATGTGGTGAGTATCTAAATCAGATTTCAAATTCAGCAGCATCTATCTTCCAACTGATTTTACACCACAACTTGGAAAGATTGTTTCCAATGATTGATTGGATTCCAATTGTGTGATTGTAATGAATGACTATTGATCATTTCTATTTACTAAACAATTCTTTGGCATAGATAACTGTTGAAAGAGCTATTTTAGAACAAACCACTAGCAAATATGAACTACAAGGGGAGTATGTTTTGCCTGGATCCCGAGATCGAAGCCCTAGTGGGAAGGAAAAAGGTAGCTTGTTCCAGAAAGTAATGACTGGTCATATTGGCAGTATGATCTCTTCTATGGGGAGATGGCGAATGAGACTTGAGGTGCCCAATGCTGAGATCGCTGAGATGCTACCACTCGCTAGACTTCTTTCACGAAGTTCCGATCCTGCTGTTCAGTCGAGATCGAAGGTTTGTCGTTTGCATAAATAATTTATTTCTATATCGTGTTAGTACTATACAGGTAGGTGGATGCATTTCTGATTCAAGCGTGCACTTGTTAGGGCTATTAAGACCCTTTTGGTTCTTGCAGGATCTTTTCATTCAAAGCTTGCAATCGGTTGGATTGTGTGCTGAAAGCATTCAAAAACTTCTGGAGGTTTTGTTCTTTTAGATTACGTACTTATTTGGCTATCTTGACTCCTGATAACTGGCCATACTTCAAAGCTCTTTCCCTTTGGTTCTATTATGTCGCTAACCTTTTTATGTTGTAGGAAATTCGGGGTCACTGTGCAACATCAGATGAAATTGTCCTGGATGATTTCAACCTTCCAGGATTAGCCGAGCTTAAAGGCCGCTGGCAAGGCTCTTTAGATGCAAGTGGAGGTGGCAATGGAGACACAATGGTAGGCATCATTGATCTTCACAGTGGACATTTGGGGATTGTGTAGATGTGGCCAAAAAGCTCTCCATGTTAAAATTCGTCATCTCCTTATAGACAGCCTGAAGCATGCTCAATGCTTGTACATTTATACAATGGGCTGTCTTATTGGGATGCCCTAAAATATCTTGCTGATTTTTTCCATCAATAATTTTTGTTTATTGCAATTTCCTTTTAGCATGCGTAGCATATGTTCCTTGCATAAGATTTTCGAAGTTATTCAAAAATCTGATTTATTAGCTCTTCCCATGAGTGATCATCGAATTTTGTATTTGCATATTTACTCTCAGCTCGCAATTGTTTCGTTGTTGATTACTCTACGATTACTACAGGCAGAATTCGACTTCCGTGGCGAGGAATGGGAGTGGGGAACTTATACAACCCAACGCATATTAGCAGCTGGCATGTACAGCAACAATGACGGTTTACGTCTCGAGAAAATGTTCATCCAGAGGGATAATGCCACAGTTCATGCAGATGGGACAATACTGGGGCCAAAAACCAATCTTCATTTTGCTGTCCTTAATTTTCCAGTCAGTTTGGTTCCTACTCTGGTT
This sequence comes from Craterostigma plantagineum, assembly GCA_027422505.1. Taxonomy (NCBI): domain Eukaryota; kingdom Viridiplantae; phylum Streptophyta; class Magnoliopsida; order Lamiales; family Linderniaceae; genus Craterostigma; species Craterostigma plantagineum. The sequence goes on from JAPQWV010000048.1 coordinate 3,592,266, forward strand.
CAGGTTATCGAAAATTCAGCCACTGAAGCTGTTCACTCTCTGAGGCAACTCTTGGCTCCAATCAAAGGCATATTGCACATGGAAGGTGATCTTAAAGGAAGTTTGGTGAAACCAGAATGCGACGTTCAAGTAAGGCTACTGGATGGGGTAGTTGGCGGAATTGAACTTGGTCGAGCTGAAGTTGTTGCGTCTTTAACACCTAGCAATCGTTTTCTGTTCAACGCAAAGTTTGTGCCCATCGTTCAAAATGGCCATGTACACATACAAGGAAGTGTTCCTTTGACCCTCGTACCTAACAACGTTTCCGAGGAAGAAAGCAATGAAACTGATAGAAAAGAAGCAACGTGGGTTCGGGGTTGGGATACAGACAGAACTAAAGTGCCAATTGAGGAGGCAGCCAGTGATAGGAAAGGTTCCAAAGAGAAAAATCAAGAGGTCTGGGACGCACAAATGGCGGAGAGCCTTAAGGGTTTGAACTGGAATATATTGGACGCGGGGGAAGTTAGAATTGATGCTGATGTCAAAGACGGTGGCATGATGCTGCTCACTGCATTATCTCCTTATGCAAACTGGGTCCATGGAAATGCTGATGTCATGCTTCAGGTTATTGTGTATTTCCTTTTCTTTGTTTTGTAAGCAATCGAAAAGAAAGCATAAACATTTATGATCTTTCCTTTGTCAATTTTATATCCTGTGCATGATTATCAACTCCGTCTTTTCATCTGTAGGTTAGGGGTACTGTTGAACAGCCTGTGCTAGATGGATCTGCTTATATACATAGGGCAACTGTCTCCTCACCTGTCCTGAGGAAGCCAGTTACCAATATAGGAGGAACAATAATGATGAATTCAAATAGATTGAGGATTGGTGCATTAGAGGGTAGAGTAGGCAGAAAGGGGAAATTATCGGCGAAAGGGAATCTTCCCCTCCTTACGAGTGAAGCAACCCTTGGTGATAAACTTGACTTAAAATGTGAGGTCCTTGAAGTGCACAGTAGGAACATCTTGCGGTATGTCATTTTTCTAATGCCGAATATGCATTTCATTTTATTTTCAGGAATTGCTTTTTTCTTTTTTACAGAAACTTTTTTTCTGACAACTTCAAACGTTGGTACTAAAAAGTGGCCAGGTGGACAGTCAGTTGCAGATAACTGGGTCTATTATGCAACCAAACATCTCTGGGAAGATAAAGATCAGCCATGGTGAAGCTTATCTGCCACATGATAAAGGCAGTGGAGCTACTCCCTTTAACAGAGACTCTGCAACCGAACCAAGACTGGCCAATAGTTATGGTCGTTTGGTTGCATCGAAATACGTTTCACGTTTTTTGAACCTAATACCATCATCATCAAGAAACTTATTCCACTCCTCGAGTAAGTTTTGTCCTTTCTCTTTGTTGTTTTTAGTGGACATAATGGGGTTTTTTTTCTTGTTTGTCTAACCGGACCTCTTTGAAAGAAGATATATCAATAGAAGTTGAATGCAGACTCATGAGAGTCGACTAAAAAACACAAGGGTGGAAATGTGGTACAATAAAAGCACTTGTGAAAACTGGTCCGTCGTTTGATATGTTCGGCCTTAATAACTGTTCAAAATTTTTACAGGTGAACATGATGAAGTGGAAAAGGATATGGTGCTTGTAAATAGTAAGCCAAAGTTAGATGTCCGCCTTGCAGATTTGAGGGTTTCTCTTGGACCTGAACTTAAAATTGCTTATCCTTTGATACTCAACTTTGCTGTCACTGGGGAGCTAGAGCTGGATGGTCCAGCTCATCCCAAATACATAAGACCTAAAGGCATTCTAACATTTGAGAATGGTGATGTGAATCTAGTAGCCACACAGGTATTCTTTACATGTGTTTTAACTAATTATTTGTTGAACACCTTAGAAAATTAGCTACAGTCTTTCCTGATGTACTTACCCGTGGTATGTACTTTCATCTCGCAAATTCAGGTGAGGCTTAAACGTGAACATCTGAATATGGCAAAGTTCGAACCTGAGAATGGACTTGATCCAATGCTTGATTTAGCTCTGGTGGGATCAGAATGGCAATTTAGGATTCAAGGACGAGCTAGCAAATGGCAGGAAAAATTGTTGGTGACCTCCACGCGTTCTGTGGAACAAGATACTCTTTCAACTACCGAGGTAAGTTCTAATCCATGGCCTGATTCAGCTAATTTCATGTCTCTATACCATTTGATGGAATATATAAGGGGTGTGCAATTAATATAATTATAGTGGTCGGGATTAGTGATCTAGCAATTCTAGAAACCTACGTTTTTCTAACGATTAAACAGGCTGCTCGAGTGTTTGAGAGTAAATTAGCAGAATCCATATTGGAGAGCGATGGCCAGCTAGCATTCAAGAAGCTTGCCACTTCGACGCTCGAAACATTGATGCCGAGAATAGAAGGCAAGGGAGAGTTTGGACATGCTCGATGGAGGTTGGTCTACGCTCCTCAGATCCCGAGTTTGCTTTCAGTGGACCCCACGAGTGATCCCCTCAAATCCTTAGCCAGCAACATTTCTTTTGGGACAGAAGTTGAGATCCAACTTGGGAAGCGTCTCCAGGTATATATACATATCAGACCGTTAGAATCTTTCATGATTTTATAGTTGAGCGCCATTTAGTTATATTGATTTTTTTGTATGCAGGCCTCGGTAGTTAGGCAGATGAAGGATTCAGAGATGGCAATGCAGTGGACTTTGATTTATCAGCTCACTAGTCGTCTTCGGGTTTTGCTGCAGTCTGCTCCTTCGAAGCGTCTCTTGTTTGAGTATTCTACGTCTTCACAAGATTAACATTTTGCTTCTCCTGTATATCTATTAATCATTTTCTGATCTGATAAGATCTGTGTATATATATATTCATACGCCTTAGTTACGTTTGATGTATCATCAAATGTATGTATACATCAAAGTCGCCATTAGTGGTTTGCTTAATGGGAAAATTTTTGCATAAACCTATATTTATGTATATTGCTGCTGTTGATGCTATGCCTTTGAACGTGATGTTTATGATTCAAGATAATTATCAAATCTTATCTAATCATCTGAGAAATACCAAATTGGATTTAAATTTTTTGGTTGATTTTTACGTCCATGCATAACTAACTAATTGGATGGCCAATGGAAATTGAAGGCTCTTACCTATCACGTTATAACTATTAACTACTGTGGGGCAGAAGTACGTGAGAAGATGAATTGTGAAAACTTTGAAGGTAATTCTCATTGAGGATTTCATCACATTCTACACTCCATTAACCCAAAAGATGTTCGAGTTCCAAAGACAACTTTATTTCCAATGATTAAGAAGTTCACTCACTCTACAGAAAGAAGGCAGAGTAGAGGGAACCAAACACTACGCCCATCCAGCAAGAAACTGGCTTTATGCATATGCATAATCAAATCTAGCTCCCAATAAAAATGCTTATTTCTTATAATTAGACCAATGCCATGCTCACCTTTACCTCTTCCCGTTACATTCAAATTAAGGTGTAAGAATAATGAATTGAGAACGCAGACCGAAAATTAGTTCTTGCACTTGCTTCAGCTTTCTTTTATGCCCATTTCACTGGGCAAAGCTCCAACGAGGGTGGATCATGTTTGAAAAAGAGAGTCGACGGATAATGAAGAACATAGCGTTGAGACCCTCTTGAACTGTCACGAGAGAGATTATATTGATTATCAATGGAAGTTCAACATGTAGTATGATACCATAAGTTTGATGTTGTGGTAATAAGTCTTCACACACCTTTGACTGCTTGTATTTTTCGCGAATGGCATTGAGGTGCATGCATCCATTCGTGCTCAGTTGTAAGCCTTGCAGCTTAAGAACTGTGCATTCAAGCTCAGAGGACTTACATCTTGTGTAATATTCCAGGGTTGGATTCTGCACAGATAAAATGTTGTCACTTATTTAGAAAAAAAAAAAAGTTGTGAATGATTTATGAATGATGAAACAAACACGAACCCAAGGATTTTGTGACTGATCGAGCGTCCACTTGGCTAGGAATACTGCAGATGCAGCAATTAGAGATGGAAGGAACTTGAGAAAACTGTAGTCAATTAGTGTTAGTTCTGCTAAATAGTTTGCCAAGAATTCCAGCTCAACCGATGGGACCTAAATATTGATCTGATTAAAACTATATTTCATTTGAAGGAAACTAAACGAAACTGTGTATTCCCATTCATTACTACCTCGTAAGAAAGTTGTGCTGCTTGAATGAATCTCCTGTCATTGGCAAAGGAATCAAAATTCTTTTAAGTATGAGCAAAATATGGGATCAAAGATAGTATATAATGCTGGAAGAAGAAATATTCGATAATCAGGTACCTTAAGAACTTTTTCGTAGTGGGAACGGATAATCGAAAATCCAGAAACTTCAAAATTCGACTTTCCATCTTCAACACCTGCATCATATTGTCATGAAAAAACAGTTCTTTGGGTCGTATATGTGCGCCCATTAAACACACACCAAGAGCCATGTACGAGCCTCAAAGTTGATAATGCATAGTGCAGAAAAGAAATGAGCACATCGAGCTAGCTAGAGTGATGAGGCCATACCTCTTCTTTTGTGTAGGTATTATCGGTAACATAGCAAAGCTCTTCTACACGAGGGGCACATATTTCTTCATACTTGCTTCAATGGATAACCAAACATGATAAAATATTAGCTATTAAAGATGCCACACCGTATATCGACTGATAAGAAATGGGCACTCTTTATTGCTCATGACTTACGAAGCTATCAGCATGCATGTAACTCCAAGCAATTGCAGTTTTTGCTTCTCAACTTGATTGCCTGAAAGATACCTATCGATCATATTTACAGTAAGGTAGAGTGTGTCTGGAACCAACTTATATTCTTCGCAGACCTGGAAAAAAAAAAGCAACAAGTCAATGCAGAACACTATGCAGAATGTTTTAAGGGAATCACAGATTTGTAAAACACGTTAACTAACCTCCACGAGCCAATCAATCAGAATGCCTCGCATGCCTTGGTTGATATCTTGCTGCAGTTGTTCCATGTAGTTACTTTTAGGCCTCCAATCCACCTGATGGAGAGATACAACGGATAATCCTTATTAGAGGAGACAATACGTTTACATGATTCTGAAACCATTTGTAAGATAATTCCACGAAAAATCAATGTATGTGATATGGCAGCAGAATGCAGAACAAACCTCTAATGTATGCAAATCAGAATATATATCAGCAGCATACAAGCTGCAGAGTAATGGATCCTTGTGTGAGTCAATATTTGTGACACTCGGATCTTCCAAAGCTTGCCGTCTCACTAGATTCTTGGAACGATCTGCATGCAATCCCCCACTAAAAGAATGTGGTCGGGGAATGTATCTGCAAGAATTTGTCTGAGGAATTTGAACTGCTGAATTTAACGCCATTGCATTGCTCGAATCGGTCTGTTCGATGGCCGAATTTGTAGTGCTACTTATTACTTGTGATTCCTCAACTTTTTCTGTGAGAATCTCTTCCATGTCACTTCTACCTTCTCTGATGTTAGAAGCACATGAAGGTGCTGCCTTTCCATTCTTCTGTGATGAGACTTTTCCCCTCTGCCCAAGAAACTGTGACCAGTAAGTTTGTGAATCCAAGAAAGTCGACACAAGATCTTTTCCACTAACAAGTATTGGACCCCATAAATAGGAAGCAAAGAATAATGACAGAAAATACTACATAATCATTGATCATTAAAATTTGAGAAAGAAGAGCTTGAGCATAGGTCTGCCACGACCAATGATGAAGTGATGCAAGACCATTACCTGACCCATTGAAGCACTACTAGACAACTTCTTGCAAGTGATGTTAGTGACATCCTTAAGAACAGCCCGTTTCTTGTTCTGGGGACAAGCCGCTGCAATCAGACCAGATCTTTTCGAGTTCGCTCGTGGGACCCGCTCCTCATCGTATGCTGCTGAAGAATGTAAGGGAGGCAATTCTCCTGATATGCCTAACGATTTAGCGCGTGCTCGAGTGAGCCTGACAGTGGGCTCACTCGGGTTGGACGATCTGTTTTCATCATTCATAACTGTGTGCTCCATTGGATAACAAGTTATGGTATTGATCTAACTTGCAACCCGATATTTCTGCAAACAAAAAGAGATGCAGTGTTAAAATTTGCAGCAAAACTTAAGGGAGAGACAAGCACCTAAATTAAAAGGTTACACGGGCTTGTAAAATATATCGAATGCTATGTGGTGGTGTTGCTGCAGAAATGATGGCCTAAGAGCAATCTTATCAGAATTAGAAATAAGATGCCAAAGATGCTTAATTTCATCCTTCACATGAATCTTCAGGACATTTTTTTTTTCAGACAGTACCTCTACAAGGCAATCTAGGAAAAGAAAATAGAACTATTCTATGAATCTACAACATCTTGAATGTCATTGAAAAAAATTTAACTCTTTAAGCATTTTCTAATCATTGCGGACTACGCAGGAAGACGCCTGAGGCGCTACTGTTACATTGAGTTCGAAACTTAAAAACATTCCATAAAAGCCTACAAATCCATACAAGAAACTTGCACTGAGTCAAACTGTCTTTGTTGTCTTGTCATGTATGAAAGACATAGAGGCTTCTGAAGTTCAAATCTCCTTCATCAGTTCCAAATACTAAAATCTCAATAGCTTCTCATAAAGACGCTCAGACACTTCAATTTCTCCACCCCAAGGCTAAATATCACCGTATAAACACATCACACATACTGCATTTTGGAACTTCCTCAAATAACCACTAATTTAAAACAATGTCAATGTCATCGCAGCTCAATAGATCTGCTAGCTTGAAAATCTCAGCTCAGCTGAAAAAGTCATAACAGTCACATTCTCTATCCCATCCCACAAAATGTTAGCATGAACACGAACGCAAGAAACAGCATAAATGTAAGAAGAAAACCATCACAATAACACCGAAACGCGTCAAAATCACGTTCGAGAGGAAAGCTGAGCTCACAGTTCATCCGTGAGGATCAGATTAACGCAGGTAAGGTCTCACTTCACACCGACCCATCGTCCAATTAGATCCACAAAATGCAATATATTATCTACAGCTGAGTTGAGCTGCTGTCGACACTTTTTAGTTGGGTGGAGTGAGTGAGTGAGAGAGAGAGTGAAACGTGTACATCATGCGCTTTATATAATAATGAAGAGCTGAGCTGTGGAGCGTAGTGGGCGGGACAAAGCCATCGTTTAAATCTCATGTAATAAAAACTCACTGCTTCCACTCCTGATTTTTGCTATTTCCAGACCTATCTAATTTGAACATGGTCAAAGCCATGTCCTGACTGAGCAAGGTAATTTTTTAATAATATAATAAACAAAAGATGCAAACGAGGCAACAAATATAAATTCTTTTTAATGTAATTGAATATTAAAATCTTGAAACTAATTGGGTTTACCAAAAATACTGTGAGATTCTTAAATTTGAATTTAGAAAAAGAATTGGTAATGCAGAGTCACAAAAGCAGTATACGTATATGTTACGAACTATGTCATAGAACCTCAAATTTAATATTATGTATGTTTATATTAATAATATCATTGAAGCGCATTAAATTCGTTTTCAATTTTTATGAGTGAAGGTTCGTTTTCATTAGGTAGAGTATAGATTAGTCTCGCGAGGCAATAAATATATTTCTTTCCTTAGCTGGACTTTCTGACAACAAAAGCAAGCATGTTCTATTTTTCTTTTTTTAAGATCTGGTCTTAATTAAATTTTTTTTAGTCTGTTATGTACGCATGTAGCGTGGACCAAAGACCGTATTTAAATTTGAAACAAAAGAAGCACCTATTTTCAAAATACCCTTCATAACTTCAATTTAATTTTATAGGGGAATAAAAGTTATTTATTGGTTGGCCTTACCCCTCTTCATAACTTGCATTTATTATTTTTTTCTTGATAATAATTATTTTTCAAAATACAGGTTTTGTAAATGAACGAGTAAGCCCAATTCCATAAGGTGGGAAAACAAAATGGACTTATGAGGCCCAATAGGATGGGCTTACGAGTATAAAACTAGCCCAACACAACGAAGGTATTAAATTATACTTTGCAATAGAAAAGAAGGCAATAATAAAAATAAATTAATGCACCGATTATTATGGGTTTGGTGCGTAATAACTACAATCGACAATAGCTTTCATTTATTATTCCTTAAGAGAACGTCATTATTGATATCGATAATCACTCAAGTGGTTGCACAATTACTGAATTATCATGATTTCTTATATATTTATATATAAGATATTGACTCATAAAAATAGCATTCGATAATCCCGTATTCATTTTCATATTCAAGAAGCTTTTACGAAATAATAAATTAAAGATTTATTACTGTGAGTTCATGGAGACCAGATTTCATTTTTTGGGTCTTTACACATAAAATATCCCCTCTATAAAAAAAAAAAAAAAACTTGTAATTTAGTACCCAGGATTATTTTATATGTAGGTACCTAACAGAATAATTTTTTTGCAGATAAGTACCCGATCCGCCACAGGTACGCCATACAACACATTCGGGTACCCTATATCAACATATTTGGATACCCTATATAATAGAAAATGGTACGCGTATTAGCACATTTATGTACGCCCTATTTAAAACATAGGTACGACGTACGAACACATATAGATATCCTATATCAACATGTTATGATACGCCACACACGGGAAGGTACGACATGACTGAGAAACTGGTAAAAATTAAATCGGGTACCTATCTGTAAAATTTTCTGACATTGGTACCTATGTGTAAAAATTTTATTGAATTAGGTATTTATTTGTACATGTCGGTTCATTTTTCTGGTATTTTTTCAAGCTAGACGACGCATGGGTAAATATTATAATATACATGCATAGCATACGTAAGTATGTGGGATACATTCGTTCCTCGTAATTGTTTTCTTTTTAGAAAAGCAAGCAAGTTTGCATTTTTATTACCAGTGAGTTAACAACATTTCTTCAACCCCCACACCCACTAATCAACCACCACAGATCAGTTTTCTTACAACACCATGCAAATGCAACGTCGATGATTTTTCCCTTTTCTTGATGGTTGTTTGCTTGTCGTCGTCACCAAGATTTATACATACGAAAGAAAATACAGGCTAAGGTTAAAAACGAGACCCCACAAGACGAGAAAAACAACGCATGTAATAATCACAGAGCTGTTCGTGAAGGCATTTAATGCAAATCGGCTCAATAAACGCACCCAAAGTTGGCTGCATTTCACATCGTCAAACGCCTTACACATTGGACCCCACATGTCATATTTCTCTTAGAAAAGGATATATTGACTGTTCTGTTCTGTAGGGGACAATTTCTGCGAGTCTGTAAGAATAATACCAGTAATGTTGGCGAGTAGCAGAAACCCATTCATGAATTGTAGTAATGGCAGCTTTCACGGAGACGATGATGATGACGAGGAAGATGAAGCTCTTGCCTTGGCTGCTTTGCAGAGGTCTCCCACTTACGATAGAGCGAAGATGGCTGTTTTTCGTAATATAGCTGGAGAAATTTCTTTGGTTGATGTCCGAAGTATTAATGACGAGGGTCAAGAAAAGAAGCAAGCATTGGATAAGGTGGTTCACGCAATCAACGGAGATATTGAGTCGTTTTTCAAGAGAGTGAGGAGGAGATTTGACGAGTAAGGATATATATATGTGTATATTTCTGAGCTTTTGAACAATCTGAGGTTTTGAAGAACAGTCTTATTTATTCTGTCCTAAAAAAACACAGCGTGGGATTGGAATTTCCGAAGGTTGAGGTTCGATTCCAAAATCTGAAGGTTGATGCTTTAGTCCACGTCGGTAGTAGGGCTTTGCCAACCATTCCAAATTTTATTTTCGATATGTCAGAGGTAAAACGTTGTTGGTTGATGGATGAGCATATGGACTATGAATGCAATCGACTTCTAACATCATTTGAGTTGAGTTTGTTGTTGTCTGTAGGCACTTCTGAGACAGCTCAGGATTTTCTCGGACAGAAAACAGAACTTGTCTATCCTAAACAACGTCAGTGGCATTTTAAGGCCTTCAAGGTAAGATTTCTTATGAATCAAACTTCAAGTGCTTGTTCTTTCTTAAACTGATGATTAATAATGTAATGTGTATTTCCAAGAATGACGTTGCTTCTTGGACCTCCAAGCTCGGGAAAGACGACGTTTCTCCTTGCTCTTGCTGGTAGGCTCTCCAATAGTTTGAAGGTAAAAACCTCTGATGGATATGCAACAAGTTTAGGACAGAGCATTCTTACTCAAATCTATCTTTAAAGGTCTCGGGGGAAGTTACGTATAACGGACACAAACTGAAGGAGTTTACTCCTCAGAGGACTTCAACCTATGCAAGCCAACAAGATTGGCACGTTGCAGAGATGACCGTAAGGGAGGTTCTTGATTACGCTGGACGATGTCAAGGTTCGGGATTTAAGCAAGGTATGATCGTTCATCTCCCATACATCTTTCTTTCTTTCTTCTTCTTTTTTAACGGAAAACGAAAGAAGAAAAATCCTCACATGGTTGCATATGGGTGAGAAGAAATGCTCATGGAACTCCTTAGACGAGAGAAAGCCGCCGGAATAAGACCTGATAACGATCTTGACTTCTTTATGAAGGTAAGAAAAAAAAAAGTTCTTTCAAACGAAAAGCTCGACCCTTCGAATCATTGCAGAATTTGGTTTCATGTGCTTTGGGATCTCCTCGTTTTCTCCTAGGCAGTCGTGTTGGGAGAACACAGTAGTATCCTCGTCGAGTACATCATGAAGGTGTTGTAAGCTATGCAACTTTCATTACCTTTCTTGTCAATCAGTACCTTTTAACACTCTTCTTACGTAACAATTCTGATATGCGGATGAAGATTTTAGGACTTGACGTATGCGCCGATACATTGGTGGGAGATGAAATGCTCAAAGGGATATCTGGCGGCCAAAAGAAGCGCCTTACGACTGGTATCTACCTACCTATTATTACCTTCCTCTCAATCTTCTTCATATCATTTAACAAACAAATTTGTTTGCAGCTGAGCTGCTCATGGGAGCTTCGAGAGTACTTCTCTTGGACGAAATATCGACGGGCTTAGATAGTTCGACGACCCATCAAATCATCAGATACCTCAGGCATACGACTCGTGCGCTCGACTGCACGACGCTGGTCTCGTTATTACAGCCAGATCCCGAGACTTACGAAATGTTCGACGACGTAATCCTTCTGAGCGAGGGACGGATCGTATATCAGGGACCTCGCCTATCTGCGGTGGAATTTTTCGCTAGCATGGGATTCAAATGCCCGTCTAGGAAAAACGTCGCCGATTTTCTACAAGAGGTATACGCACCGCCTTGATGTTTTTCTTCTTCGCCCTTGGTCGAAAACTCATTTGTTGAAAGCTCATAACTTAGGTAATATCAGAGAAGGATCAAGGACAGTACTGGTTTCTCAATGCTCAGTACAGATACGTAACGGTCTCGAAGTTTGTGGAAGGATTTGAATCGTCAGGGGTCGGTAGTTTGCAAGCGAGGGATTTATCCATCCCATTTGATAGACGTAATAACCATCCGCTCGCCCTCACTACCAAGACTTACGGCGTATCGAGGCTTAAGCTTCTGAGCATTATTTTCTCGTGGCATAAGCTGCTCATGAGGAGGAATTCTCCTGTATTTATTTTCAAGTTCGTTCAGGTAATGCTCGATTTCCCCGGACGAGATCCTCTGTCCCAATACATGTACCCTTGTATGTACAATTAATGCTTATTTGTACTAATTACTTAGTGGGTACACATTGAGACATCTATTGGACAGATGATCTCGTTTCCCGGCACACTGTCCTCATTCACTATAGAGAAAAAGAATTTTTTTTTTTTTTTGAAGTTGGTTCAACTGTTGTTATAAACCTATGCAGCTTCTCCTAATCATTATGATCATGATGAGCGTGTTCTTTCACACGACAATGCACCACAATTCCATCTACGACGCTGGAGTTTACCTCGGCGCCCTCTACTTTGGGATAGTTATGATTCTCTTCAATGGATTCATGGAAGTTCCAATGTTGATAGCCAAGCTGCCTATCCTCTACAAGCACAGAGATTTACGTTTCTACCCCTGCTGGACGTACGCTCTTCCCTCATGGCTTCTTACCGTTCCCCTTTCGCTCGTGGAGTCTTTTCTATGGGTTGCAGCCACGTACTACGCCATTGGCTTCGATCCCCAAATAACGAGGTAGTTGAGTCTTGACTGTCCAAATCCTTTCTTCGTCGAACTTTTACGTAACTGACGACGTTGAGCTGCGAATAACAGATGCCTGAAGCAGTTCTTGCTGTACTTCTCCTTGCACCAAATGTCTATAGGCCTTTTCCGCGTTATGGCTTCGTTGGGACGAAACATGATAGTCGCCAACACCTTTGGATCCTTCGCCTTGTTGGTCGTGATGATCCTCGGAGGATTTATACTTTCTAGGGGTACTTCATATATAGAGCTTCTCAACGTTAAGATTATGTACCTTCTTTTCCGCGCTCGTGCTTATAAGCAAGACGCGTCTTCTGTGTAACAGATAGCATCCCCGTTTGGTGGATATGGGGTTATTGGGTTTCGCCTATGATGTACGCCCAAAATGCAGCTTCGGTCAACGAATTCCACGGGCATTCGTGGAGTAAGGTACGTCACGATATATTCAGTAGCCAAGAACTTCCTCATTGCACATGTAATGAATGAAACTGAGCTTTCTTTTTTCCCGTCTTTAGGAAGTCGGAAACTCTTCGATGGGAGACATGTTGCTGAAGGTTCGCAGCTTGTTTCCTGAGAATTACTGGTATTGGATCGGCTTCGGAGCGTTAGTCGGCTATACTCTGCTGTTCAACGCACTTTTCACCTTGTTCTTGACGTACCTAAACCGTAAGTTCCTTCAAAAACGATCGATCTCATCTTTCGCTTTCTTGGCTTATTCAAACCTTTTCTCACAACAGCACTTGGGAATCAGCAAGCTATCGTACGTACTCAGGATAACGGCCGGAAAAAGGAAGGACGAGAGGAGAGCGGGCCCAGCGTCATATCGTTCGGAGAGTTCTTGAAACATACCCACTCATTTACTGGTAATAAACTCAAAGAGCTTTGCACGTTTTCCTCGTCCTATTGATGTCGTTAGTTCTGATTCAGGCAATAGCATGAGGCAACAGAGAGGAATGGTCCTTCCCTTTCCACCTCTTTCCATGTGTTTCCTCAACATCAGCTATTACGTCGAAGTTCCTATGGTAGGCAGCACAGCATAGCATTCTTACACTTCACCAAAACTCCCCTTTGATCTCTGTTTTTTAAGTACCGTTGGATATCGTATCGTTATCAGGAATTAAAAGGCCAGCAGGGCCTCGTAGAAGACAAACTGCAGCTGCTAAATAGCATCACGGGCGCATTTCGACCGGGCGTACTCACTGCGCTAATAGGCGTAAGCGGGGCCGGAAAAACAACCCTCATGGATGTCTTGGCGGGTCGTAAGACGGGCGGGCAGATCGAGGGAGATATATACATTTCGGGGTATCCGAAGAATCAAGAAACGTTCGCAAGAATCTCAGGCTACTGCGAGCAGAACGACGTCCATTCTCCTTGCCTCACCGTCCACGAATCCCTCTTGTTCTCCGCTTGGCTTAGGCTGTCTTCCCAGTGCAACTTAGCCACACAGCGAGTAAGAATCTTATTACCTCCTCGTTTTTACACGCAGTATGATGTTTGGTCTTTTTTGTTTCTTACGCCTTCTAACTGCAGGCATTTGTGGACGAAGTTATGGAACTAGTCGAGCTGACTCCGCTCAAAAAAGCGCTGGTTGGGGTGCCCGGAGTTAATGGATTATCAGTCGAACAGAGGAAAAGGCTAACCATCGCGGTTGAGCTCGTCGCGAATCCTTCCATCGTTTTCATGGACGAACCTACCTCGGGCCTCGACGCCAGGTCAGCAGCCATCGTGATGCGAGCTGTGAGGAACATCGTAGACACTGGTCGAACCATCGTCTGCACTATTCATCAGCCAAGCATCGATATTTTCGAATCCTTCGACGAGGTTACACGACACGATGTTTACTACAACTTTTTTGCTCGCAAACTTTTCAAGGAACCAACCTATGTATAATTTTGGTCCTTTTCTTCTTCCAACAGCTGTTGCTGATGAAACAAAGAGGAAAGCTGATCTACGCAGGTCCATTAGGCAGAAACTCGGGCAAGCTCATCAAGTATTTTGAGGTGACAATACTCACTCTATGCATCGCCAAGTATGATCTTACACTCGTAATGCATATGTTCGAATGATTTTCTGAACTGTTCGAAGGCTATCCCGGGAATTCGAAAAATAAGGGCTGGATATAACCCCGCAGCATGGATTCTTGAAGTTACGTCTCCAGGCGAAGAACGTCGCCTCAGCGTCGACTTTGCAGAAATCTATCGCACTTCAAACTTGTTCGAGTAAGTTGTTCGGATTCTCTACAAACAATCCTTATGCATGCTTTTCCTTACATCTTCCTCTCCCTAAACTAAATCAAAATCCTCAGGCAAAATCAAGACCTAGTGGAGAGGCTGAGAAAGCCAGACAAGGACTCGAACGAACTGAGCTTCCCAAGCAAATACTCGCTCTCATTCTTCGGTCAGTTCACCGCATGCCTTTGGAAGCAGTACTTATCTTACTGGCGAAACCCACAGTACACCGCCGTACGCTTCTTCTATACGACGATCATCTCCTTAATGTTCGGTACGATATGCTGGAAATTCGGCTCAAAAAGGTCCCCCCCCTCCCCACCTCTCATCTATACTACACATAGCCCTTTTTCACATATCGTAATCATAATCATCCTCGACAGGGAAACGCAGCAAGATATATTCAACGCAATGGGCTCGATGTACGCAGCAGTTCTGTTCATAGGGATTACGAACGCTACCTCTGTACAGCCAGTGGTATACGTTGAGAGATCGGTTTCTTACAGAGAGAGAGCTGCCGGGATGTACTCTGCCCTGCCGTTCGCCTTCGCCCAGGTGGCGGTCGAACTACCATACGTATTCGTTCAGTCGATCATTTACAGCTCGATTTTCTACTTCATGGCCTCGTTCGAATGGAGCCTTTGGAAATTTTTGTGGTACACTTACTTCATGTTCTTCACTCTGCTGTACTTCACCTTCTTCGGCATGATGACCATCTCAATCACGCCCAACCACAACGTAGCTGCGATCCTCGGCGCGCCTTTCTACATGATGTGGAATCTCTTCAGCGGTTTCATGATATCGCACATGGTAATGAGATGATCGAGGATCCACGTTCATGCGTGGCGTTGGTTTTTTTTTTTTTTTTTTTCTTTCTGATTTTCGACTTTATCAGAGGATTCCCGTGTGGTGGAGATGGTACTACTGGGCTAATCCGATAGCATGGAGCTTGTACGGTCTTCTGACGTCGCAGTATGGGGACGTGGACCAACTCGTGAAGCTCGGGGATGGCGGGGCCGCCCACACGGTGCCCGTGAAACAGCTACTCGAAGATCAGTTTGGGTTCAGACATGAACTGTTGGGAGTTTCTGGTATTGTAGTGGTTGGCTTTTGTCTGGTTTTTGCGGTTACCTTTGCTTTTGCCATCAAGTACTTCAACTTCCAAAGGAGATGAGAGGTAGAGATATGATGCATTCATGTATGTATGTATGTTCAAGTTGGTAATAAACAGGTTTGAATTTTAATTTTTGGATGGGATGAAATTGTAATTAAGAGGGTTGTATTGAAAATACCAGTTTTCACACAGACTCTTTTTTATTTTAAGGCATTAAGCATGGTTCAAGCAATGAATTCAGAGATTCTAACCAAATATCCCTACAAAAAGAATGAATATATATGATTCTAATTCTCTTTGATCCAGTAAAGTAAAACTATTTTTTTTCATGTAGTTCTTTAACAGGGACTAAAATTTCAAAGTCCAAATTCAAGATTCTATTGGACTTGATTTGATTGAATCCATTAACTCAATGGCCCGACCCATCATTCTCCATATGAACTAAAAAATCTTGGAGATTGCAACTAACGAAGAGTTTTGTGGTTATGTCTCTCTTCGTCCTCTCCCTTACAAAAGGCCAAGAAGAGTTTCATTACGCAACAAACGATTCTCTCAATTCAGGTTTTGCAGCTTCAAAAGCTACATTCCACTGAGAAAAACAGTTACTAAAATCTAAAAAATTGGACCCAATATTTGGTGTAAGAATAGCTAGGGGTGGATCCATAGCTGGCCTCCTATGTGGACCTTCATTTTTTGTATCTTTAGTTATGTAAGAAGACAGAGTGTACAAATAAATAACTAATAAATATACTAGCAGAAAAATATGGGACAGAGAGAATATTAACAACTTTGTCGTCTGATTAATGATAAGTATATAATGCATGGCAAAATGGCATGCATGCCAAAAACAACGATGGTACTACTACTGTTTTCTTGATGACTACATTTGCATGCATCGTCATCACAATCTATACATTTTGCCCACTCCAAATTGCATATATTTTGTTATGATCATCATTTACGGAGAGGCAATGGCTTTTTGTTTGTGTTTGTGAGTGTGTTTCTTGCTTGTGGAAAATAATATAACTTCGATCTGCATATTATAAGAAATATAACAAAATATTTTCTTTAGATAAATAGAAAATTTTCAACGAGAAACAACAACGCAAGAAGGATCAGGACAGTGCGTGTCATTGATTCTATGATTTCTCTAGCTGATGAGAAGTGGGAAAAAAAAAAAAAAAAAGAGAACGAAATTGGGTACTAGTGAAAAGGTGTCAGTCAGCATGTTAAGAGTTTAAAAATATAAGAGATAATAAAACTACTTGATTGTAATCTGCAATGTGAGAGATGATGACGGAATAATAAGTTTGATCTGCATAGAGGAATGATATGGTGCTCACATGGACACCTGTTGATTTGGCACCGATTCATGCCAAATCAGCATGCCATTTCAACATCAATTGTGATGTGGTATTAATCAACACATTTTAGGTGTCATACATCGATACATATGATTCTGATGTGGCATGTTTACGTGGTATATATCAAGGCCACAACATCAACATCATATGTGTCGATCTATGACACCTAAAAAATGTCTTGATTAATGTTTACGTGGTATATATCAAGGCATGTTCCTCTATTTCACTTATTTATACTAGATCTTACGGAGCCTGCTCATGTACAACATACGTGGTATAAGACGTAAACATGCCACACCATCATCATATGTGTCGATCTATGACACCTAAAATGTGTTGATTAATACCACATCACAATTGATGTTGAAATGGCATGCTGATTTGGCACGAATCGGTGCCAAATCAGCAGGTGCCCATATAAGGTGCTCAAAAAAGGTGAGCACCATATCATTCCCCTATATATATATATATATATAACTTTAGTTTCCCTCGCTATTCTATTACGATGATCATAGTATAGTTGCAAATGACTTCTTTCATTTAAACAGCAACGATGCATCTTACTCACTGTATATTAGAAGATGAAATGAAACGCGGTCTCTATACATAAATACCCCATGTGTAAGAAAACTTGTAATTTAGTACCCTGTCAGGATTTTTTTATATGTAGGTACCTAACATAATAAATTTTTGCAGATAGGTACCCGATCCACTGCAAGTACGCCATACAGCATATTCGGGTACCGTATATCAACACATTTGGGTACCCTATATAATAGAAAATAGTACGCCGTATTAGCACATTTAGTGACGCCCTATTTAAAACATAAGTACGCCGTACGAACACATTTAGGTACCATATATCAACATGTTATAGTACGCCACACACACAGGATGGTACAACATGACTGAAGAAACTGGTAAAAATAAAATCGACTACCTATCTGTGAAATTTTCTGACATGGGTACCTATCTTTAAAAAATTTATTCAATTAAGTATTTATGTGTAGATGTACGAAAAACTTATACCGTAATTTTATTTTTTTATATAGAAAATACCGTGTCTATATACGTGCAAAACTGCAATAAATTGATGAGCTGACATTTGCAGTGGTAATAATAGAGTGTGACGTATGTATGTGTGTAGTTACCCCGTGCCGCGTGCATTGGTGAAGAAGAATTACGATGAAGCGTGTTCTGTGAATCTCTAATAAATAATTCACTTCCACATTAATGCATGCAATAAATGGTAATTTAATAATACTTATTTAATTTCAGGTTATACCGTACATTAAAATTTTAATAAGTCGATACACAGAGAGGTATGGCATGGTACAACGTACGTAGAGAATGATGCGTGAGAATAAATATATAGATAGATAGATAGATAGCATTACTACTGACTTGTACGAACATGGCATGGGAAGAGGTCGTATGTAAGTTGCCATAGCTATATCAAGAATATAGTAAGGAAGTATAAAATGATGATTAATCCTAGAAAGCATTTTAATTTGGGAATAATTGACATTAGTTAGGTTAGCAGGGAATAGATAAAGAATGATCCGCCAAAAGTGTCACATTCAGTCTCCAAACTGACAAAGATACGTTAGGAACAAAGAAGATCTTATAGTAGATTCGAATTTTCATTTATTCATTAAAATATCTAAGATTGATTACCATCGGAAAAATCGAGAGTGCTTTGAGATTTAATAATAGGGGGGCGAGATTACAGTTGAGAGGCATAAATGCTTGGCAGTTCTTACTTTACTTCTTGTACGCACGTGAGATCATCAAGATTTTTGTCTATTATAGGCTAATTAAATAGTAAATACTATCAATGAAGAAGAAACTCAATAAAAAATTAACTCATTAGATCCTGATGATGTAATGTTGTTGCAATCATTATTATAACTTATCCAAAGATTCCCTTATCTGCGAGTAAGAACGTACCTTACGACCGAACTAACTTAAAAGTGTTATTAGGCAAAATTGCTTAAAATGGCTTTCTTTGGATAAAGAAAACTATTATCTTGCTTGGGCAAAGGCTAATGAAAATGTATGACGCGCCTTCACATAAATAATGCACTCGTCTTATATTTCTCTATCCTAGATGTAATAATTTTGTTTTAACTTTTTTTTTTTCTGGAAAAAGGAAAAATTCAGAAAGAAGCAAGCAAAACTCAATTCATTTACAAATCACAAATGTTACAAGAGAAAATGAAGCTAGAAAACCACACATCATTGACCTAACATTCTCCCTCATCATCTTTTCCCCGACCCACTTAACTATAACTATTTATTTAATTCTTTTTCATAAGATATTATGAAAGAGCTAGCTAGGTAAGCTATATGATACTGGAATATTCGAATATATGACTGTTGATGTTCTTCTCCACTGATGAGCAATATCTATTGCAATGGTAACTGCGTCTGAAGATGTTCCCAAGAGCCCTCTTCTTGCGAACCCAACTGCATACAATCCCTTCTCTCCTTTACAAACATTAGGGACCTTAGGCATTCCTTCTTTACTGAAAAACTCACTCCCCTGCCAAAAGTAATTAAGAACAAAAAAAAAAAATTAAGAATTTTAATTTTTATGTACATAAAAGGAAGGCTCCAACTTGACAATCAATATAGAGTTACTATTTCAAGAATGCATGTTGACCATGCTCACTGATTACTTATTAGGTTATGTGCATGCAATTAGTATCCTACTAAAAACAACAATCTTGGCAATTGGACCTACCCTCGATCGAATCCAATCTTCCTAACCTAAATTATCACTAATCATATAGATATATATTTATTACATTCTGATTCTTTCTGCATCAGCGTAAAGAACACTTTGTAGCCTACTGCATGTGTAAGAAGGGGCAGATAACGATATGTGACTGCAAATGGAAAAACAGAAGAAAATAAAATATGATGAAAAGCTTAGAATGTATATTACCTTTAGCCAACTCGGCACATTGCTCTTGTACCCAGTTGCCAAGATTATGGCGTCGAATTCTTTTTCTTGGCCGTTCATGAACTTGGCCCCAGTTTTAGTAATCTCCTTTACGCCTTCCACGACCTTTAATATTACCAAAACATAATACTTATTCATCATCAAAGTATTATACAACAGCCGCGAATCATTTAAATATATATACGTCGTATTAATTTACCTTAATCTTTCCCGATTTAATCTGTGACAGTGCTCCGACGTCGAGCACCGGCGTTTTCCCGGTGACGTTCTTCAGTTCGAGCGGGCCGGTTTTGGGCCTCTTAAGGCCCAAATTATCAGTGTTGCCTAACGTGAGATTAGCAGCAAGCAGTAATAACTTGTCTACTAATCTCAAAGGTAGCCATTTCAGAAGTGCCATGGCTATAGAAAATGTGGAGATACCTAACATTTCCCTTGGAAGTACATGTACCTGAAAATTACAAAAGAGATAAACATATAAGTAACTAATATAAGGAGAAGTCCTTTTTTTTTATTATTATTTATAGAAAAGTATAGGTGAAAAAGGTGAAGATAGAAAGAAAACAAAGTACATATAGTACTACTCACAGAGTTTCGGACCACCATGTGTGGGCTTGCGTTATGCCTAGAGAGATCTAAGCTCACTTCCATGCCAGAATTACCACAGCCCACAACCAAAACCCTTTGCTTTTCAAACTCAGAGCCCGACTTGTAAACGCTGGTGTGAAGCAAAGTGCCTCGGAACTTGTCGAGGCCTTGAATCTCCGGTAAGAACGGATCGGCATTTTCGCCGCTAGCGACGATCAACCACTTCGAGAAGTAACGAGAATCTTGAGTCTTAACCTCCCACAGGCCCCTGTCCGAATCGTACACGGCTGAGAGCACAGTTTGCCCGAACTTGGGATGGATAGAGAAGTGTTCGGCGTAGGCTTCCATGTACGAAACGAACTGACGCTTAGTCGGGTACTTTGGGAAGTGTTTGGGGAAGCTGAGCAAGGGGAGTTCGCAGAACTGCTTGGGCAAGTGAAGTTTGAGGCGATCGTAGGTTCTTTTCTGCCATAGCGAAGCTATGCAGTCGCTTCTTTCGAGGACCAGCGAAGGAACGCCGTGCTCTCTCAGGCAAGCTGCTACGGCGAGGCCCGAAGGACCTGCGCCTACTATGATAGGGCCCTCAGACAACATTTTCGTCTCTGCGCTAATTTGATGATGATGACGATGATGATGGTCTTTTTCTTGTTTATAGCAAGTCATATTTAGTAGTACGAAGGGCAGTAGTAATGAAAGGAAGAGGAGATCGATCAAGAACTATATGAAAGAGAGAAGTTTGGAGATGGAGTGGGGTGTTGTTAGTTGCTTATGATTTTTCGTAGTGGGCTTTGCATTATATAAAGAAAAGAGATCGGTGTGCGTGTGTGTGTGTGTGTGTGTTTTCTTGGTTCGAGTAAAAAATGGTGATGGTAATAAATGGTTTATTGTGGAACAGAGAGTGTAACAGGGTTTTTTATGTGTAAGAGAGTGATTGATAATGGAAGCAGAAAGGCGTGAATGTTAAGGAAAGGATTTCGTTTTTTTTATCTATCTCAACTCTTCTCTTCTCTTCTCAAGGCATTTCTTCACAAGATACTATATATTGGGAAATAGGAGGAGTGTGTAAACTGTATGTAAGTATTGATTGATATATGGGAAATTCTATATGCACCCCCTTCGATTCTATTTAGCCCCCTCATTAATTAACACAAAAATAATTGTACCTTTTAGGTATATTTGACCAAATTTATATCTGAATAAATCGTAAATGCTTAAATAGTTGTAGAAGTTTGAATGTAATTTGACCAAACACTTTGACTAACATTATTAATGCTTGACAAATATAACTACCGTTTTTTTTATCAATTAGGTTGGAAACATTTGAACGATTTTTCACTTACAATTTCCTCTCAAATCTTACCTATATATATGTGAAAAGATTGTTAATTGCAAATAAAAAAATACAAACTACACTTAGACGATGCATATTAACGAGTAAGATTCTCATAAGTCTTTTTGAAAGACAATATGATTCCATTTCTTTTTTCTACAATATATTTATCTATGTTTGCTATAATATTAAATTTAATTGACATGCTTTCAAATTTATAATAATAGTAATAATAATCCTATGCATTTTCATACATATTTTAGGAGAATGAGATTTGCAGCTGCATGGGCTACTCCATACATGAATTGTATTAATGATTATGAAAAAAATTTGCGTTCTAATTGCAGCGTTATTAATGCTATATTAGATTGATCATAGTTATTATTTGGTGGTATTTATTTACGTCTAAATATATTGCACACACAAATATAAATATGGACAACTAATATTAATTGAACTGTATGTTTAATTATATAAATATTTTTTTTTTTAATTTCTTTCACTAAATGCAACAACATATAACACGGTCGAGTATTTTTTTTTATTTCTCTAAAATAATGTTATACTATATATTGTGTGTGTGCATTATAATTAAGTAATTGGTGGCATGTTATTTACGTTTAATGTTGATCAGAATATTGGCATGTTATTTGCTTCAAAGATATATGTTTGTAACTAATGCTGAGTAAATGGTAGCATATGAGTAATTATGTCTGTTGAATCCAGCGAAATAATTTTATAGTTAACATTCCCTAGGTATTTTGCACCCCTAAAGGGGGTGCAAATAGTAGTACCCTAGATATATACATTGCTCGCAGATTTGGTCGTAATTAGCGTGTTAGTTCGTTAATATGCATTTCTAATAGTTATTGTTGCGTCGCAGGAAACAGCTAGTAGTATTATTCTAATGGACTTTGTTAACCTCTTTACAAGACCCACTTTACATTGGACACGTGTAATAACACTAAACCAATCTTTGGTTTGATTTGTGAAAGACTACTGTTTGTTATTGCTAGACATGTCTTCATTACGCCACACATTTCTATTTTGATTAGTACTAGTGGTAATATGTTATATTGCTGCCCGTTAAAAATCATAATCAATTCAATAGTATAACATATTCAATTGCTGTCTTTGACAAGTCAACTTAGGCATATATATATGATGTAGTAATATTTGATTCCGACGATCTAAGAAGATTACGCTTAGAGACAATATATAAAGTAGAAAACACAAGATCTAGGCTCTATAGCATAGATAAGAGTAACGTCTTTAATTATTTATTTGCATAATATCGCTGGCTCCAACTCAAGAAATATATATGCCGTCTGCGTCTATCATGTCACGGTTATTATCTTCTTTAATTAGTGGGACATTTAGGATTCAGACCTTCTTGGAAAAAAATTTTAGTTTTAAGGATCCATTTTTATGCAGTACCACTTTATTGCTCTTACATACCAGTATGTTGAAATTATATACCACAAAACCATAATCTGTACCAGTTTATAATCATCTGATACCAGTTTATTTTATGCAGTACCACTTTATTGCTCTGACATACCAGTATGTTGAATGTTTGTAACACAAAACGATATCTGTACCAGTTCATATATCTTTCATACCACTATTTTACACCACATAAAATAGGTCCTTTAACCTAAAAAATTCTCAAACAGGGCCTGAATTCAAAATCAAACACTTAATAGGGTCTGATTTCGAATTGACCCTTAATTATTTATTTAATATACCTCGAGTAAGCCTTTAATTAAATTCGGAGTGGATTGTAGTCAACTATTCTTTGGTTGGCTGGATTTATATTTGATTGACTGGGAAACTGTGGGATTTATGACTCTTATTAATTAATAGGGGCTGGCTGCTGATATTTATTTCTGTCTGTTTTCCTCATTAAATAAAATCCGTATCAAATTGAAAGAAAAATAAACAAAATAAGCGGCATAGCAAAGCATGCCGATTTGTATTATTGTGGAGTACAATTTCTCATTATTAGCTACTTATTTTTAATAATCATTGCATATAATCACGATGCCACTCTATTATCTCTGGCAAAAAGTACAGACACGTGAATTTGATTAATTTTAATCAAATTAAATTTCGACTACGAAATGTAACGTGTATATGGATAGTAGTTGGCAGGTGATAATGAAGTGTTATTAGTACGGACGGACTGCGTTACAAATTGGCGTCAGTTGTTTTGGGCTCTGGCGCACACCAACATATTAACATACATACAAGGAATAATATTTACTTATATCATATTCGTATCATAGTGAAATTTGATTAATTAAATTATCTTCTGATGTCACGTGACCTCAGCAGACGTCATCAGCCTGCACGTCACGTGTGAAATTTAATGGCTCTTTCACTTATTTGACGGGCCCCCAACCACACCACCTTTGCTTCTCTAACTGTGAAAGCCCAGATTTCGATTTCTTCACAATTACAAAAAAGCCCCGAACGCATCTTCAAATCCTCGGTTAAGGGGTGTTCATCGATCGGTTCGGTTCGGTTCTTTCAAATTTCGGTTAGGTTTTCCGGTTTTCGATTTGACTATGCTTAATCCGATATTCGAACACCGTTTTAATTTGGTTCCGTTCGGTTTTTTATAATTCGGTTCGATTTTTTTCGGTTCGGTTTTTCGGTTACGAACGTAATTAATATCAACAAAAAATATTATCAGCTGAAAATACATAAAACAATTTATGATTATTAAAAAATAAGATTTATGGAATGTGACATGTAGCAAAATAATTCAAAGGTAAAAAACATGAAAATAGAACAAAATCGAACCAAAATATAAAAACATTCATCTGAATATACTATAAATTATTTGGGAGAAAATAATATTTGATTGGTGAGGAAAACATTCACCTAACAATGGAGAAAAATATACCAATGAAATTATATTTGCCGTTGTTTACGTCATGGGAGAAAAACAAATGAGTTTTGATATTTTTCTATTTTTAATATAGTACGATAACTTTAATTCGATTTTTCGGTTTTTTTGGTTTTACGTATGCTTAATCCGATATCCGAACCATTTCAATTTGGTTCGGTTCGATTTTTTTACAATTCGGTTCGGTTTTTCGGTTCCGGTCTTTTCGGTTCGGTTCATTATGGTGCGGTCGGTTTTCCGAATTTTCGGTTAATTTGCACACCCCTAGTTATTTCAGTTGTTTAGACTCGAGAGAGACTAATATCAAACTATTTTAGTATTAATCTAAAGATTTACTCAATAGTCGGTCAATGCTCAGAGTTTTTGTCCTGCGTACCAAAGGCGATCCCTATTTAATTTCCCTTGTACAAATGAATGGCTAGTCCTAGTAGATCGAATTTCCAAGCACATAGGATATAGGTTCCCACGCAATATGAGGTGACGTTCAACTATATATGTCAACTATCAAATTAATTTTAATTTAATAATAGAAAAATATATATCAGCACTCAATAAAAAATGATGCGAGCGCAGTAAGTGTTAATTCTGGGAGTTGACAGTTTCTTACCGTAGTGGGTTTTCATCCAGTTCGACACGTGTCGCAACCCCCTTAGTTCTTTGTTTCAGTTACCAGTTTGGGAAACAGATTGTTGCTACCCCAAAATTGTCTAAATTCAAGCAAACCTATCGTCTTCTGAGCCGTCGGATTTCGAAAATCTGACGTACATCCGACGGCTGTGGACTGCACGCAGAATATAGTAGGCGGTGACGTCCACTTTATGCAAAGAATGGTCTTTTTTGGTGGCAATTGAAAGAGCAGGTTAATAATAACGAGAGAATCATATCAATAGTTACGTGTTTATCACATATATATAATTTGTATAATTAAGTCCGACTGCATGGGTTCTTGATATATAACAACGTGCCATCCATGATGACAAAATCTAGGAAATATATGAACCAGCCAATAATCATCAACCAATAAAACCCATCAAATCATGGCATACTGCACTTTATGTTATTTTGCTTTGTTTTTTTATAACAGTCGTGATTCGAATCATATATGTAGTGGGGACGTAAAAATATCATGAAACCCCACCCCAGAATTATACAATATACATATATAGTTCGCTGACGAGAGAATCAAATGACCGAATCTTATATAAGATGCTCCATTTATGGGACAATGTAAGTGCAGTAAGTAAACATTCTTATGATTCTCGGTACATGTTGGAAAGAACACATACAAAACAAGTGGCTTGCGAATTGAATGACAGCACAAGAGAAAAAACTATATGATATGTGAGAACCCCACATGATAACCCAACACTTTCTTCTGTGTAATAATTAAAAGCGTGTCCTTCGTTATGCGATGCTCGAAGATTGAGGCCCTACCCACCTTCATCATAGCAAGCTTTTTTATGCTGTGGGAGATCTCCTCGATCGGTAAGAATATTAATATCGATACTATATCTATTCTATTTTATTAGGTGTGAGGGCTTTGGTTAAACTATCAATTGAAATTCAAGTTTGGTCTGTAAATGTTTTGCATTATCTACTCTATTTTGGTCAGCACACTCAATCACCACGGGGGTTACTTTTTTTTTTTTTTGAATCATCACGGGGTTACTTGAACGTAGGAACTATTGCATCAATCCAATATAACTGCCCAACTATCCCATGTTCTATATAAAATATAACTGCTCATGTTTTTTGTAAATGATGATAATATTTGACCCAATCAATTTTGTAGTGGCTGTTTTAGCATTTTTTAATCAATTCGTCGTTGCACCCACATCTGGGGTGCACTGTGACTAGTATTATATTAAGGGTGAGGGGTGGCTAGTAACTGTTAATTTTGTCTGTAAAATATTTACAATTTAGCCTTTCCATTTCTAATTTTTTAATTAAATAATTATCTCATTTAACCCCTTCAATTTTTAGTTACTATACTTATTCTCCTAATCATTATTTTCCTTTTATATATATAAAATTATATTTCATCTACTAAACGTTATTTATAAATTTAAAAACTAAAATTAAAATAATTATATTTTAAGCACACATATAGTACCAATATATATTATGTATGATGTATATATTTAGTTTTTTTGTATAGTGTATATATTTAGATTTTTTGTATATAAAATATGTGTGGATGTATTGTGTTGTCATCTATAGCTTTATAAGAGTGTTGGCCCATTTAGTTTCGGGGCAAGCCCGTAAGACCAAAAATACAAGCAATTTCTTGGCGAATATTGAAAATATCCCGATATTCGGTTACTGGCATTAGTTACGTTTTGATTGGGAATCGACCGTTAAATTTTGACCGTTACCATTGGAAAGTTTATTACATGCGCGTATGTACAACAGAGAATATGTTCTAGATCCCATCCATATATGTAAAAAACTTTCCTTGAATAACGAAAATAACGAACCAAAACTATATATAATACTCATTTGCGCGCAACACCTCTTCATTACAGAACTCTTCATTACAGAACACGCACACTCGCTACTTCGTCATTTTAAAGCACACATTATTATAATTTTCGCTCTTCTTTAATGGAGTCGTCGTCTTCGGAAGTGTTGAAGAACAAGATTTTGGCAGATTAGTCAGAATTCTGTCGATCGATGGAGGTGGAGTTAGAGGAATAATCCCAGCGGTCATCCTTACTTTTCTTGAATCTGAGCTACAGGTATTTTTGCACTATGTCGTCATCCTATTTGATTGAATGAATGAATGAATGAATGAATACGAGCAGTTTTATCCCCCATAGCAGCCGATAATCTTTTACCTTTTTTGATGTTAAAAATGGCGATGATCAGAAGTTAGACGGTGAAGAAGCTAGGATTGCAGATTACTTCGATGTAATAGCTGGGACGAGCACAGGTGGACTTATTACAGCCATGCTCACTGCACCAGACAAAACCAGCAATAATCGTCCTCTGTTCTCGGCCAAGGATATTAAAGAATTCTATATTCAACACAGTCCAAAAATCTTTCCACAATCAAGGTAAACATTAACATTTCATAATTCTATATTAATAGCTTGCACTGCATCTATAACAAATTTGTTCTTTTCGTAGGATCAGAGGTTTTCTTGGCCATGCACTGACTCAACTAAAGTGCTTGTCGAGGCCAAAGTACAACGGCAAATATCTCCATTCTCTTCTAAGGGAGAAACTCGGCAATTTAAGACTAAGGGACGCCTTGACGAACATAGTCATCCCAAGCTTCGATATCAACAAACTCAAACCCACTATATTCTCAACCTTCGAGGTACGTTAGACAAGGATGATCAAGTGTATTAGGTTTCCTTCTCCCAATCGAGATTATTAACATACATTCGATATTATTCTTACAACATGGGGTTTGATTATATAGGTTAAGAATAACTCGTGCCTGAACGCAACACTCTCAGACATATGCATAGCAACATCAGCAGCTCCCACTTATTTCCCGCCCCACTACTTTGAGACCGAAGGTTCGAGAGGAAGGGTACAGCAGTTTCATCTTATCGACGGAGGCGTTGCAGCTAATAACCCGGTATTTATTTTATATATAGAACAAGTTAGGGTTTTGGTTTTCTTCTCTTTATCTTTCTTGCTAGATTATTCTGAGTAATTTCATCGTCATTTTCCTGATGATCGATAATAAAATAGGCCTTGACTGCGATAAATCAAGTGACGAAAGAGATGATATCGAGACAAGAGATGGATGTTTTTCCACACGATCCTAAAGAACGAGGTAGGTTCATCATCTTGTCCCTAGGGACGGATTGCCCCTTCGTAAGGAGGGTTACAGCGCAAAGAAAGCGAGGAAGTGGGGGGTACTTGCATGGCTTATGAGCGGCGGTTCGAATCCTATATTCGATGTCCTCACTTATAGCGGTACTTCTACTGCTGATTATCACCAGCCTACTGTTCTTCAAGCACTTCACTGCCGCCATAATTTTCTCAGGATTCAGGTTGGTTGATTCTCTCTCTCTCTCTCTCTCTCTCTCTCTCTCTCTCTCTCTCTCTCTCTCTCTCTCTCTCTCTCTCTCTCTCTCTCTGCTGATAACTTATATCATTATTTGATTTTTATTTATTTCAGGAAGATACCTTAACTGGATCTGTGTCTTCTCTGGACTGCACAAAAAGGGACAACTTGGAACATCTTGTAAGGATTGGAGAGAAGGTGTTGAAGAAGGCTGTCTCAAGAATTGACTTTAGGACTGGGGATAATGAGCCCTTGAGTCAACAAGTCAACGAGGATGCACTAATAAGGTAGGATGTGTTTTGTTAATATCTAAATTCCTTTCCTTTATGAAAGAAGATTAAGACAAAATTCTTCATATATATTTATTGTTCTAATTAGTTGTTGTTCTGAAATTATTATTAACAGGTTAGCAAGAATACTCTCCAAGGATAAGAGGCTTCGCGGTCAAGCCAGGACTCCACTGTGATCAGATCTGCAAACAAGTTAATGATCAAGATCGCTGTATATATGATGTATATAGAGAGAGGGTTTCGGAATTATGTATGTGAGAATCAAGATTGTACATAATTCATTTTCTACTTCGCTATTCATTATTTCAATCATATTTAGATAGATCGTGTGGGTGTTGAGAGTGAGTTTTCGATTTATGTACTATGAGGAATCAAAATTGTACATAATTCGTAGCCCTTGCTAGTTATTATATCATTCAAGATTTATTTGAATTATCGCGCTTTTGTTGCATAACGACTCGAGGGGAAGTTACGCCGCCACGGCTTTGCAAAATCTCTCTTGAGTCTTGATCACTGATCCAAGTTTGTACTTGTCAGCAATATCCAAGTTTGAAAAGTCAGAGGAGAAAAATGAAGCCAACGTGTGATATATTTTTCAATGGTATGCCTCATTTGTCCACGTTAGTGAGGTAATGGATGACATGATGTTTGTTGTCCATGTACATGAGATTTTCTCTATAAAAGGGGAACGAACGAGAGCTCATTTGATATCCCATCAGTGAGAGAAAAGACAGAGAGTAGAGAGAATAAAAAATAGAGAGTTTGTCGGTATTTTCTCCGACTATAAAGAGAGAGGTTGAGGGTTTTCTCCTTTATAGATTGAGAGGTTGTAACTCCTATATTATTCCTCTATAGTGAATTCTTCTTCCTTGCCCGTGGTTTTTACCCCGATTTGTTTGGGGGTTTTCCACGTTAAATTCGGTGTCCACATTTTATCTTTAATTGTTCAAATACTAGCCGGAATATTACTCGACCGGGTCCGCTGCCACACCAACAATTGGTATCAGAGCCGAACTTGGGTTTTATATATCTATTTATCGTATGCTCTGTGGTTGCCACTAACGTGGATCTTCCACATCAGAAAATAATAGATATTATATTGCCTTTGTTACGGTAACGATAAAGCCTGTACGAGTTCAATAATTATCTGCTGCAACCCCGTCGGAGGTATCGCTCACGACTGAGCAGAAATTATGGCGGCAAAATTCGATATTGAAAAGTTCAACGGGAGAAATTTCTCACTGTGGAAATTAAAGATAAAAGCGATCTTGCGAAAAGACGGCTGTCTGGAGGCTATCGACGGAAAACCAGCCACATTGACAGACGATAAAAAATGGAACGAGATAGACGGGAGCGCAGTCGCAAATCTTCATCTGGCACTAGCAGATGAGATATTGTCCAGCGTCGAAGAAAAGAAAACGGCAAAGGAGATTTGGGACCACCTAACCAATCTATACGAGCCGACGTCGTTACACAACAAAATTTTCTTGAAGAGAAAATTGTTCACCTTGAGAATGTCTGAATCTACTTCGGTGACGGAGCATCTCAACGTCTTGAATACTCTATTTTCCCAGCTAACGTCGTTGGGGTATAAAACGGAGGATAAAGAACGTGCGGAAATTCTACTTCAAAGTCTGCCTGATTCGTATGATCAACTCATCATCAACTTGACGAACAACGCGAAAGTTCTGGTCTTCAATAACCTCGCTGCCGCTATTCTCGAAGAAGAAAATCGGCGAAAGAACAAGGAGGACCAGCAAGCAAGCTCGCAACAGGTCGAAGCTTTGACGGTGATGAGAGGGAGATCAACGGAACGTGGTTCAAGTGGGAGTCACATTCAAGACAGGGGAAAATCAAGAAGTAAGAAGAAGGATATGAAATGCTACCACTGTGGAAAGAAGGGTCACTTGAAGAAGGATTGTTGGAGCCTGAAGAGCTCCAATCCTCAAGGAAATCTGGCAAACGCGCCAGGCGGAGACGTATTGTGTAGCGAAGCAGCTATCTCAACGGAGAGCAGGAAGTCGTACGATGAAATATGGCTTCTTGACTCGGGCGCAACTTATCATATGACCTCTCGAAGAGACTGGTTCAACCACTACGAACCTATCGTAGGAGGATCTGTGTACAGTTGCGAAGATAATGCCTTAAAGATTGTAGGTGTTGGAACCGTGAGGTTGAAGTTGCACGACGGTACAGTTCGCACTATTCAAGGAGTGCGGCACGTGGAAGGTCTCAAGAAGAATTTATTATCTGTGGGACAGCTCGATGATCTTGGCTGTGAAATCAAAGTTCGGGGAGGAATAATGAAAATATTCCGGGGAGCACTTGTAGTCATGAAAGGTGAAAAAGCTGCTGCAAATTTGTATATGCTGTTGGGAGAGACAGTGCAAGAAGGCGAAGCGTCTGTGGCTTCGGAAAATTCAACCG
This sequence comes from Craterostigma plantagineum, assembly GCA_027422505.1. NCBI lineage: Eukaryota > Viridiplantae > Streptophyta > Magnoliopsida > Lamiales > Linderniaceae > Craterostigma > Craterostigma plantagineum. Next base: position 3,623,744 of record JAPQWV010000048.1, read on the forward strand.
AAAGATCTACTATGCTATGGCATCAGAAGCTCGGGCATATGTCAGAACAAGGAATGAAAATTCTTGCGGGTCAAAATCTACTTCCGGGTCTCGCGAAGGTGTCACTACCGTTCTGTGAGCATTGCGTAGCAAACAAGCAGCATCGACTACAATTCAACACATCAAATTCTAGAAGCAACAATATTCTAGAATTGGTTCACTCTGATGTATGGCAGTCACCGGTTTCATCCCGAGGAGGAGGGAAGTATTTCGTGTCATTCATCGACGATTACTCCAGGAGATGTTGGGTGTATATCATCAAGAGTAAGGGAGATGTGTTTGCAACCTTCAAGAATTTCAAGGCTCGAGTCGAACTTGATACAGGAAAGAAGATCAAGTGTTTGAGGACGGATAATGGAGGAGAATATACTGGTGGGGAATTTGATAGCTTTTGCAAAAGGGAAGGCATCAAAAGGCACTACACTACGGCGTATACTCCACAACAAAATGGAGTGGCGGAGCGGATGAACAGGACTCTGTTGGAGAGAACAAGAGCCATGTTGGGAGCTGCAGGTCTGGATAAGTCATACTGGGCAGAAGCAGTCAACACCGCCTGCTACGTGATCAATCGATCGCCTTCAACGGCAATTGATCAGAAGACGCCGATGGAGATGTGGACCGGAAAGCCAGCGGATTATTCCAAACTCCATGTATTTGGAAGTCCTGTGTACGTGATGTACAACGCCCAAGAAACTACGAAGCTGGATCCGAAGTCCAGAAAGTGTTTGTTCTTGGGGTATGCTGATGGTGTGAAGGGGTATCGCCTGTGGGATCCCACTGCCCACAAGGTTATCATCAGTAGGGAGGTTATCTTCTTAGAAGATAAACTAATCGGAGGAAATGATAGCACTACAAAGGAAAGCCCAGATACTACGACAATTCAGGTGAAAGGAAAGTCGGGGGAACAAAATTCTTCTGAAGCAGCACCGGAGCACGAGGCAGGGCCAAGCGAATCTCTAGAGCCAGAACCTAGAAGGGGCACACGCAAAAGAGCTGCACCATCCTGGCATGAAGATTACGATATAGACAGCAACGTTGCATACTGTCTACTAACTGATGACGGAGAGCCATCAACTCTTCAAGAAGCACTGAACAGTTCAGATGCAGATCAGTGGTTGGCGGCAATGCAAGAAGAAATGGAAGCTCTGCGGAAAAATAAGACTTGGGAGTTGGTGCCACTACCTCAGGGAAGAAAGGAAATCGGCAATAAATGGGTCTTTAAGATTAAGCGGAATAGCGACGATCAAGTGGAGCGGTTTCGTGCACGACTGGTGGTTAAAGGCTACGCTCAGAAGGAAGGCATTGACTTCAATGAGATATTCTCACCGGTGGTTCGACTGACGACTGTTCGGGTACTCCTGGCGATGTGTGCTACATTCGACCTACATCTAGAGCAACTAGATGTGAAGACGGCTTTTCTTCATGGGGATCTTGAAGAAGAGATTTATATGCTCCAACCGGAAGGTTTTGAAGACAAAGAAAAGCAGAACTTGGTTTGCAGGTTGAACAAATCTCTATACGGTCTCAAACAGGCGCCGAGGTGTTGGTATAAGAGATTTGATTCCTTCATCATGAGCCTTGGATACAACAGATTAAATGCAGACCCTTGTGCATATTTCAAGAGGTTTGGTGAAAATGATTTTATCATATTACTGTTGTATGTTGACGACATGTTGGTAGCAGGCCCCAACAAAGATCGTGTTGAAGAACTCAAGGCACAGTTGGCTAGGGAATTTGAAATGAAGGACTTGGGACCAGCAAACAAGATTCTAGGGATGCAAATTTACCGAGACAGAAATAACAAGAAGATTTGGCTTTCGCAGAAGAATTATCTGAGGAAGGTCTTGCGACGCTTCAATATGCAAGATTGTAAGCCAATTTCTACCCCACTTCTTGTTAATTTCAAATTATCCTCAAGTATGAGTCCTAGCAGTGAAGAAGGGAGGATGGAGATGTCTCGAGTACCGTACGCATCAGCGGTGGGAAGTCTTATGTTCGCGATGATTTGTACACGACCAGACATTGCCCATGCAGTGGGAGTAGTGAGTCGGTACATGGCGAATCCGGGCAAAGAGCATTGGAGCGCGGTGAAGAGGATCCTACGATATATCAGAGGGACCTCAGATGTTGCATTATGTTACGGAGGAGCAGACTTTACTGTCAGAGGGTATGTTGACTCTGATTATGCAGGTGATCTTGACAAGAGCAAATCTACCACGGGATATGTGTTCACTCTTACTGGCGGAGCCGTAAGCTGGGTATCAAAACTTCAGTCCGTTGTCGCGACGTCAACAACTGAAGCTGAATATGTTGCAGCTACGCAGGCAAGTAAAGAGGCAGTATGGTTGAAAATGATCATGGAGGAACTCGGGCACGGACAAGAAAATATTCCTTTGTTCTGTGACAGTCAGAGTGCCTTGCATCTCGCAAGGAATCCAGCGTTTCATTCCAGGTCAAAACACATACGAGTCCAGTATCACTTCGTTCGTGAGAAAGTGGAAGAGGGAACGGTAGATATGTTGAAGATTCATACAAAAGACAACCTAGCAGATTTTTTGACAAAGGCAGTCAACACTGACAAGTTCGTTTGGTGTCGTTCCTCGAGTGGCCTAGCAGAGACGTAAGCAACATGAAAGGCAAGGGAGAAAGAATGGTGTGAAGATCCGATTGATCCACAATCAAATCTTCAAGTGGGAGATTGTCAGCAATATCCAAGTTTGAAAAGTCAGAGGAGAAAAATGAAGCCAACGTGTGATATATTTTTCAATGGTATGCCTCATTTGTCCACGTTAGTGAGGTAATGGATGACATGATGTTTGTTGTCCATGTACATGAGATTTTCTCTATAAAAGGGGAACGAACGAGAGCTCATTTGATATCCCATCAGTGAGAGAAAAGACAGAGAGTAGAGAGAATAAAAAATAGAGAGTTTGTCGGTATTTTCTCCGACTATAAAGAGAGAGGTTGAGGGTTTTCTCCTTTATAGATTGAGAGGTTGTAACTCCTATATTATTCCTCTATAGTGAATTCTTCTTCCTTGCCCGTGGTTTTTACCCCGATTTGTTTGGGGGTTTTCCACGTTAAATTCGGTGTCCACATTTTATCTTTAATTGTTCAAATACTAGCCGGAATATTACTCGACCGGGTCCGCTGCCACACCAACAGTACTTACCATAAATGAACTAACGCCTTCGACTTTGTCCTTAATAATTCGCTAGATCTTCAATATTGCGAGAATATTTTTTCTTGACCGACGCCTAACAACGGAAAACTGATTCTAATACAATCATGGCACATACTAACCCTTTTAGCAAAACATTAATTCTTCCAGGCAAATAACTCAAAATTTGAAACGATCAATAACGAGATATTTTAAAAGATTTTTAAATAACAAAAAAGCAACGACCATTGTTTTGTTTAATGTACATATGAAAAAATAACACCGCAAATAGTTCCTTTAAATATTTTTCTCCTTTGACATCAGTCGACAAGTATTTGAATACCTAGCTACTACGCCGTACCAATGATCGTTGATAAATTCCTGAATTATATAATAATAATAATAACTGTAAATGATGATAATGGTGATGAATAGAATTTATTTTCCGTGTTGCACTGCTTTGACGAAACAAGGCAAAAAACTTGTTCTTCATGGTGCATGTTGTACTCACATTCACATTATGTTTTCCTCTTACACATTCGTTGATACATATGAACATTTTTTCATTTTATTAGGCCATCTCCAACTCTTCTCCTATATTTAGAGTTGAAACAGTCTAATTCCACTATATATATATATATATATATAGTTTAAACAATGCTATTGAACTCCAACAATTCACTGTATATTTCCTCTATACTAATAATTAAGTATTTTTCATATACATCAACATGAATTAAAAATGATAACTATTCAGTGTAAATTACATAATGATAAATTTTGCAATTTTGATTGTTTTATGCGTATAATTGTCAATTCCGATTATTTAATTTATGCAACTTTATATAATTTTGCCAAACCGTGAGACAAAATTTATATAAAACTGAAAAAAAAAACTGAAAACATGTATAATTATCAAATCGAAGAGTGAAAGAGCAAAAAAAAAATGGTGAACAGTGGCCTGCAATAGGTAGCGGGGCACTGTAGTGCCCGCTACGAATGGCGTCGAGTTTGGAGTGCCGTTGGAGCTCCTCCAACACCAAATATGGTGTTTAGGTGGGAGAAAGCACCTCATTGGAGATGGTCTTACATATTCGAGAACTTCTGCTGATTCGTCTATTTCGTGTATGCACGTTATGGTTTCAATATAGATTTCCTAGACGTTCCTCTGAAGCACAGGCGAATTGTTTTAGCAAATACTCTTACTGTTAAGTGACCACTTTTCCTAAAAGGTTAACCCTTTAGGGAGTGCATCACTTTTTAATTTTATATGATTTATTTCCAACACGCCCCCTCACGTCTAGGCTGATTTCTCTACTATCTAGCCTTAGACGTGTAACTCTCATAAATGGGTGGTCGCGAGAATTCGTACCCAGAACCTGCGGGTCCCTAAGCTCTGATACCATGTTAAGTGACCACTTTCCTAAAAGGTTAACCCTTTAGGGAGTGCATCACTTTTTAATTTTATATGATTTAATTTTCGTTATTATACCATCTTTTTCGTTATTATACCAATAAATATTGTTATTATACCATCTATTTGAAACTGATACCATCTATTTTCGTTATTATACCAATAAATATTGTTATTTTAATTTTATACAGCGAAATTGAATTATATACCAACTAATTTTTGTAATTATACCAGAAATTGTGAAAATTATACCATATATTTTCGTTATTATACCAATAAATATATTTATATTAATTTTATACAGCAAAATTGGAGATTATACCAACTAATTTTGCTATTATACCAGAAACTGAGTAAATTATACCATCTATTTTTGTTATTATACCAATAAATATTGTTATTATAATTTTATACAGCGAAATTGAATTATATACCAACTAATTTTTGCAATTATACCAGAAATTGTGAAAATTATATCATATATTTTCGTTATTATACCATCTTTCTTCGTTATTATACCAATAAATATAGTTATATTAATTTCATACAGTAAAATTGGAGATTATACTAACTAATTTTGCTATTATACCAGAAACTGAGTAAATTATACCATAATAATTAGGTCCTCTAATTGTAAAATAATCTTGTCTATGGGTAGGATAACCAATTGTATTAGTATAATTAGATCTTTTATTGGTATAATAATTTGTTAAAATCATTCAGTATTTGTTGTATAATAACCAAAATTGTTGGTATAATCGTATCATGTGTTGGTATATTTATATGCACATTTAGTCAAATATATGGTGGTATAATAAACAACTTTTTGGTACGATGTTGTACAATGTAATTCAGGTAGAATAGCTAAAGCAGTTGGTATAATGCGATCTTTTGTTGGTATAATAGTCAGAAATTGAATGGAAAAATAATAATATAAAAATGAGTTTATTGGTATAATAATTGAATTTATTAGTATAATTATTTGAATATTTGTTGGTATAATATTCCCTTTTGTTGGTATAATATCGGCCGTTCGTGGTATGATGTGCAAATATTATTTCATATATAAAAATTATAATAACACTATTTGTTGGTATAATAATAATAACAATTGGTATAATAATTTTAAATTTGACTTGGTATAAAAATTGAAACAATTGGTATAATATCTATTTTTATTGGTAGAATTATATGTTCGATTTTGGGTATAATTAGTTGTTTTCATAGTATAATACTTGCTACATGTGATGTAATAATCTAAATGTTTTTTAAATCCTTAAAGAAGGGTTATTTTCGTCTTTTCAAAGTTTGGGGCATTAGACAGGAAACTTTTAACAGAAGGGTACTGAACAGGAAGAAATAATTTGAGGGGTATTTAAGAGGAAGTTTAAACTTCAAGTGGGACTGATAAGGAATTTACCCTTAATAAAATCAAATTGACTTTTGTAATCGTACCTTTCTTTCGAGTTTGTTCGTACTTTGTTTTGCTTTACGTTTGTTTCTCTTTGGGTGAGAGCTTTCTTCCCTCTGGATTGTTGAATGTTACTAGTGCATTGGACTCTTTAGTCCTGTATCGTTTGAAAAAACAAGTAATCACACGCAGAGTAGTAAATAATCCAAACATACATTGCGAGCTTAGTTATCTTTACAACTAAAGCCATGGACGTAATTTTGTCGTCATTAACACGATCATACCGATAGACGGTAAGCAATCATCACACACACGAGCAACTACCACTAAGCTGGGTATGCATTATACAAGTCTAATAACCAAAATCCTTCTAAGAGACGTATATAGTTATACAAGGCATGTATGACTATCCACAGATAACAAACAGGAGGTAACTTATTCATACACCTCATAACTATCTATACCGAGTTATACCCACATATCAAACGACCCATAAATACATTTTTGGTCTATTTAAAATTTTCGGGCCCGTTTTGAAAAGAAATCGTTTCTTGTTCGAAAGTCGATTTCATACATTTATTTATTGAAGTAATCCCCGTACAAATTTTGTGGGTATTACAGTGACCTCGTGTCCTTTCTCCTTGGGAGATTTGGCGTGTCTGTGCAGTTTGTAAGCAAAAGGCGTCTCGGCTACTAAGCCATGTAAATTCCTTTTGACAGTTATGAAATTTTGGTATCGTTTCAGAAAATACAAAAATTTGGGGTAGTGTTATTGTTCATGTTGGGGAATTGCGATCAATCCCCAGATTTTCGTAAGATGAATACACGGAAATCAACGATGAACACGGGAATTTTAACGTGGTTCGGATTCAAAACAAATCCTACGTCCACGGGAGATAATACCGTCTCTTTATTGATCGCACCTTTACTTAGCTTTTCTCTGATCACTCATCACTCAAGATTACATAGAATACAAAGCTATCTTCTACAATCAATATCCAAGAGAACCTGTATGAACTGAGGCCTCGTATCTCTCCTTTCTCCCTTCTATCTCAATGATTCTGTTGTACTATTGTTATAATTATAAGTACAACTCATGTTTGCTCTCTACAACAGTTTATTAACTGCTTCAGCCCACTACTTCAGTTTTAGTAACTGATGCGTCATGGAGTTATGCTTCAAAACTCATGACTAATTCCAATAAATCTCCACCTTAGTCATGAGTTTACACCTCGTAAGTATCAACTAACTTCAACCATGCCGATAAACTTCAAGCAACAGTTTAATCGGTCGTCGAACTCTTCATTTCGAGTAGCATATAAAACCTCATTAGTCTGGGTATCCATTCTTGCTCATCTAAGCGAGCCAATCTGCCTCATGCTCACGCCTTGACGGCTTCACCTTGCTGTCGCGTTGTCCACAACAAACGCCACATTGTTGCTCTGCACTTTGACGTGACCTTTCACTCAGACCCACCCCTAGCTGGCTCATTCCCGAGCATTGCTGCAACTGGCCAACTCATGCTCGTTGGAACGCCTTGCGCGCCATTCTGACTGGTCGGCGCCTTGCCATGCACCTGCAGCCCGATCTTGTGCATTAGGCTGTGCTTGGGCTGCTTCGGCTCCCACCATGTTGCGTGCCCCTTTTGGCCCAACCATACCTCAATGTCCAAGACTGCTTTTCTCGCGCTTGTGCTGTCAGCCTCGTGCGCTTCCTTGTGTTGTTCGCAGCGCTCGTCACACTGCAGTAGTTGTGTAGTACATTTCATTCCATCCGACTTTCCTTGACTTCCCGCTTATTGTCCTGCTGATCTACTTCAACTTTTGCTGGGTTGCCGCACACCTACTCGTTAGGTATTATGCCCCGCCTTGCCGGCACAGTCGTGCCTCGTTCCCTGGCCACGCTCCGGTATCCTCGAATTATGCAGAACAAACCCGGACACGATTCCTTTTAAATCTGGTTTCTTGATCGATCCACGATCGATTTCTTGGTCGCGCGCTCGATCCACGCTCACCGCACCACTTGTTGATATTATAATCTGAATTTACCTCTTCTGAAGTGATTATTGATTTTAATGATTGAATCTTATACTAGAATATAAATGTAGTCTTCGTATAAAGGTGACACGTATCCCAAATAAAAGACCTAAAAAAGCGAAATTTAATGAACATAACACCCCACTAATTTCGTGCAATGAATCAACCCAACCACATCTCCTCTCTTTGCCAAAACTGTCAGTGTATGTATCAAAGAAAATATTTTTTTCGGGCCAAGCGATATTGCTTGGGAGAAAATCCGGAGTAGGCTTCCCAACTGCTCAGGGCCTTGCATCACGGTGCAGATTCTTGACATATTTGGATATTTCCTTCGTATCAAAGAAATATAATATTTTTTTTGCTTTCCTGTTGTGAGAATGATTTCCTGACTTGAGTCAACACGATCTGCAAGAAATACGATTAATACGATACACGATTCAGACATCAATGGAGAAAGATACACGATTCTTTTTCTCCTGTTGCTTCGAAGAAAAAGAATTCCGGCAACAGTTGTAGCAATCATTGATGCATATTTACGCATCCCACACTCAGGTACGTTAGTCGAGTATTCATCGTTGTATAGCAATGATTTCTTAAAATGGCTGCGGTGTATCCTTTTTTGGTTGCTAGACTGTGTGAACAGACATGTGAGGCATGTTTTAATCGATCAATTTTTATTAGTATGATTTTGTTTGTGAAGTCGATGCATATATTGATGCCTTGGTTGGGTGCGAGTTGGTATTGGCTAACGAAAACAAGGGGTTCAAAGGCTTGGAGAAGACGCAAATACGAGGCTTCAGTGCTTACGATAAAGGAGATGACGACTTCTTTATATTGATCGAAGAGGCTAGGGTTAATATTAATATTGCCGAGGTAGCCTCCACATTCGACACTGATGATCTTGCAGCTTTTCTCTCGAATATATAGGTATGGATTTAATTATTTGGTTTTGGTTACCATCTTTATCGAGATAACTATTGCATTTAGGGATTTAATAAACCGGATTAGCTTTTCTAACATCTGGGCTAGCTTTAGTTCTTCAAATGTGCTAAGTAGTTGAAAAGAATGGCACATATACTTTCTTGCAGGCAGTTGTAAGATTGTTTTAATTTTGTATGAATTTCACTTGCAATTTTAGGTTACTGATTTGGTTGTGTGCTTAGTGAAATTAACTTGATCGTTTAATAACTTGGACCTTAATAAAAATGTAGTTCTTAGCAGTAGTAGTATCGTCTCATATGGAGCAGATCATACATCTTAAGTTTTTTACGTGATAAAATGCTATAATTGGTTCACAATATCATGAAATCTCTGTTATAATTGGCTTTTTGTTCTTAGAATTTCTTGCTCTCGGGACCCTTTTTGTTAGATGTTCAAATACAGGGGAAACAACATTAAGATCCCGTGATGTTTTTCAGATGGAGTTATACCTCTTAGAATATTTATTTTTTAGTAAATATGTTGTTTTTTTATTACTAGCGAGTTAATTTTATTATTTCATTTAGTTTACATATTATTCCAGATTCGGTGAATCGTTGGTTTATATTTTTTCGGGGTGTATCTTTTTTACTTTGTGTTGTTGATCAATGTGTGTGCTATATTTAATTTTGTCTTTTAAATATTTATTATGGATCCTAATTCCTAACTATTATTGGTATTAAACTGTGTATCTTTGGGAAACATAAAAAAATGACATATGAAGTTTGAAAGTAGTTAAGCATTGTTGAAAGCCACCACCTGAATGGGTTCATGTTGAGTTGCCCTTATATGCTTCTTGGCCCACTGCGATTACATCGAGTACAAGTGAGATCTGAGTAAAAAGTATGAATATTATTAATTTCTGTCAAGACGTCTTAAAAGTTCATAGACGTTCGTCCATTTGGATAACTGTTTGCATCCGACATTTCTCTGTTCATTATTATATTTAACTTGATGTGGACTACGTTTGTTTCATAGGAAAGGAAATTAGACGAGAAGGATGAATCTCTTATAAAATCACTGTTTCGGGTAATGATGCAATTCCCGGATTACACAAGTGTTTTGTTCGTCCAGATGATTTCGAAGATATTATTAACGATATCATCTTAACACATTGAGCAATTCTATGATCTTATTATGGTTAGCATTGAGAATGTTATGTTTCCGCTGTAACATAATGTCGCAAGTACTCTTCCAACAGTTGGTTCATCCGCTCAGTCTGACCATCGGTCTGAGGGTGTTTTGCCGTGGAGAATTTCAACTCCGTTCCCATCATGTTGAAGAGAGACGTCCAAAACTTTCCAGTGAAGCGCGCATCACGATCACTGATTATGTCTTGAGGCATCCCAAAGTACTTCACCACGTACTTGAAAAATAGGTCAGCCGATTGATCCGCCGGGCAGGCCTCGGGCGCAGGAATAAAGACAGCGTACTTAGAAAATCGATCCACGACCACAAGAATCGAAGCCATATCAGTCACCTTTGGAAAGCCCGTGATAAAGTCCATGGAGACGGATTGCCATGGGTGGTCGGGCATGGGCAGCGGTTGTAACAGTCATGCCTCCTTTCTTTCGATCTTGTCTAGTTGGCATACTAGGCATGTCTTCACATAGGCCTCGATGTCTTGTTCCATCTTCGGTCAAAAGTACCGCCGGGACAATAGGGCCATCATCCGCTCGATCCCAGGATGGCCAGCCCATTGCGGGTCATGAGTTTCCTGCAAGAGTTCGCGACGCAGCGGGCTGATTGGTACATAGGCCCGCGCTCCCTTTGCGAACAACAACTTGTCCTCCAGCCAGTACTTTCTGACTTCGCCACTTCTTACTTGCTCCGCCAACTTCTGATAGATAGCATCAAGTTGGGTGTCGAATCTTCTCAAGGAAGTCCGACTCTATCATGGTCAAGGCAGCCACATACTCCTTGACCACTTTCCGGCTTAAGGCATCTACGACTTCATTACCTGGCCTGTGCACCCATTCGAAATCAAATTCCCCTCAGAATTCTTGCCAACGGGCCTGCTTGGGCGACAACTTCTTCTGTGTCCGAAAGTAAGTATTGGCAACATTATCGATCACAATAATGAACTTTGTACCGATTAGGTAATGCCGCCATGCGCCTAGGCGGTCACGGCCGTCATTTCCTTCTCATGCGTAGAATATCGCATCTCTGCCTCTTTCAACTTCCGACTCTCAAAGGCAATGAGGTGCCTTTCCTGCACAAAAACCCCACCAATAGCTCGCCCCGAGGCATCAGTGTGCACTTCGAACGGCTTGTCAAACCTTGGCAGCTTTAGAACAGGCTCTGAAGAGATAGCACTCTTCAAGGCATCAAAAGCGCCTTGGCACTCCGCATTCCATAGCCAGCTTGCCTCCTTTTTCAACAAGTCCGTCAAATGGCTGACTATTTTTTAATAGCCTTTTATGAACCGTCGGTAGTAGTTCGCCAGTCCCAAAAATGACCGCAACTCCGTTACCTTGGATGGCTCAGGCCAATCAGTCACGGCCTGAACTTTGCATCTGTCTATCTTTATCTCGCCTTGGCAGACAATGTGGCCCAAGAAAGAAATTTGTTCACTGCAGGACTCGCACTTCTCCTTCTTGGCGTATAACTCGTTTTCCCTCAACTTCCCCAACACAAGTCTTAGATGCTGTAAGTGCTCATCAAAAGACTCGGATAGATAACAATGTCATCCAAATATATGACCACGAACCGATCAAGTTATTCGTACAGGACATCATTCATCAAATTACAAAAGGTCGTCGGTGCATTTGTAAGGCCAAACGGCATAACCAAAAACTCGTACGAGCCGTACCCCGTCACACATGTTGTTTTTGGCTCATCTCCTTCCGCAATCCGCACTTGCCAATAGCCTGATCTCAGGTCTATTTTCGTGTAGTAGCATGCCTTCGTCAACTTGTCAAACAGATCAAGTGCATTCGGGATCGGGTACTTATTCTTGATAGTCGCCTTGTTCAGCGCCCGATAATCCATACACATCCGCAGGGACCCGTCTTGCTTCTTCTGAAATAGCAGACCCATAGGGAGCCTTCGAGGGTTGCATGAGCCCGGCCGCCAAGAGTTCATCCAGTTGCTTTCTCAATTCCACCAACTCCACAGGGTTCATGCGGTAAGGGGCTGTGCTGGAGGCTTCACGCCAGGCTCCAACTCAATCTTGTGATCAATAGGCCTCTTTGGTGGTAGCTTCTTAGGCAATTCCGGGGGCATCACGTCCGCAAACTCATCAAGTAAATCTTGCACCACCCTTAGCACCGTTTCTGTCTGATCAGGTTTAGTCTCTAGCAGTGTGGCCAAGTATGTCTCCTCACCATGCCGAAGACCAGCCTTCAATCGTAAGGCCGACAATAACCCTGTTTTCTTTCCAGTTGACTTGCGCTCCTTGTAATTCCCTTGCACAAATGACGGACAAGCATCGTCATGAATAAAAAGTCCGTGTAGATGATGAATTACCGCAACCTTGGCACGGACTAAGAACTCTCCCGAGTATGACATCGAAATCATCAAGAGGGACGGCCATGAACCCGCATGGTATGTTTGCAACCGCCCGCCTTAGAACCCGCAACTTCTCACTTATCCTTTCAAATTGGGTGCTTGAGGCTTGCGACCCTTCTTCCAAAGCCTGCTCTGTGGAAGATCCCCTCCATAGTTTCGCCTGCTGGTGGCGAAATAAGATCATACAACATGCCGAGTTTCCGTTCCAACTCGAAAACCCGATTTCGCAGCGTAGTGTACTGGTTATCCGACATCTCAAGGCTGAGATCAAAGCAAACCCAGCGCTCTGATACCAAATGTCACGCCCCTTTCAATTTCCTTAGAATATTTTCTAAGTGTTTGAGGTTCGTGCGGCCTAACTTGCTCCCGTTCAAGTTAGTCAGTCATTCGCTTCACTTGAATTCTTTTACTCACAGAACTCTCGTGTTTAGTGCTAGCTGCCTTTTTGTGTTTACTTCGTTTGAGTGAATAAAGGAAACAACAACAGAGTTACGGGCAAAGCCCAACCTTTTCTTTTGTCCCAAAAATATTACAAGGACTCACTTAGAACACACCTTAGCACTATCTCGGATGCCCAAAATACAAGGCAACAAAGCTATATAAGACTCCAACAAGCCTTCAGTTGGCTAAGATCAAAAAGGGCTGGAACCACTCCGGGGAGGTTTCTTTGCGGACGGAAACTACCAACCGCCAGACAGTTTCTTGCCTGATGACTCAGGGAGGTTTTCGGCCAGGTAGAGTCTTGGAACTGCTAGCCAGGCCAGGCCAACTGCCTTGGAAACTGCTCGCCAAGTCAGGCCAAACCGCCTGGTAACTGTCGCAACTGCTCGTCGGGCCAGGCCGGCCGAGCCATCTTGGTACTTGGCCAAGAATGCCACCCATATAGTTAGGCGCTGCACCAAGCCAGCGCCAATGCCCCGCCCAAGGGTCCCGCACATCGCGCATGAGTTCCGCGCATGTCTACCTTAGCGCGCGCGTCCTGCCTAAGGATATAGCACGTCGCGCATGAGTTCCGCACATGTCTGCCAATCTGTCGCGCGCGCCGCGCGCGTTCTTACCAACTTTATGCCGCTGCGCGCAATGCCTACTCTACACGCCGATGTCGAGTGCCTTGCGCGCCCCGCGCATGTCATGACTCGCCCATCGGGGCCAGGCCAGCGTGCAGTGCCGCGCGCTGCCCTGCCTTGCCCGCGCGCATTGTGTCGCGCGGGCCGTGTTCCCGCAAGGCCTGGCCAAGCCCTGGCCAGGCGGGGCGTCCCACCAAGCAAAACGCCCTCATATGCGTGGCACGTGCATCCTTAGCTGAAGGTGACGCATGACCACGTCATGCTCCAAAGTTAGGGGTCTAACAGTAGGTTACTGAAAAGAAAGACCTTGGCTCGATCTTTCCAAGAGCGTAGCTACTGGGGCCCGAGAGACAAGCTCAAATAAATCTCAGACAAAAACTGCAAACGCACCGAAGCATTCAGAACAAGTAGCTTCCAAGCAACTGAATGCTTGTCAAATCAAGCAAGCATACGACGAGGCGCCCTCCCAAAATCAACTAGAAGCAAAATCATCATATACCAATCCGCCCAGAAGCTTTCAGTTCCTGCAGCTAAGTAACAGTTTTCGGAGGAAGGGGAAGAAAGAACAATCTTACATATTGGTCTAAAATTAATATGACTTTTTTCATAATATCAGATAATATCTGATATTTCAAGTCAACTGAAGATGTAAGCAAATCCTACAGATGATAATACTTTATTTCTATCTTTGATGCAATTAAATTTAAATTAATTATTATCTCTCATTACTAACTATTTGACATATTATTTTTCCTGATATAGAATTAATATTTTTACTTTAAAGTATGATAGTAAAACTAAACAATTTTTATAGTACTATTGGTTTACAATTATAAATTAATATTATTTTCAGATACAGTTATATTGTGCAGTCGTACATCATTTATACATACTTAAGTCACGTGCATTGCACGGGCAAAAACTAGTTTGTAAAAACACGAAAGTAAAATACACGAAAGATTTAACGTGGAATCTTGTTGGGGAATTGCGATCAATCCCAGATTTTCGTAAGGCGAATACACGGAAATCAACGATGAACACGGGAATTTTAACATGGTTCGGATTCAAAACAGATCTTACGTCCACAGGAGATAATACTTCTCTTTATTGATCGCACATTTACTTAGCTTTTCTCTAATCTCTCGTCACTCAAGATTACATAGAATACAAAACTATCTTCTACAATCAATATCCAAGAGAACATGTATGAAATGAGGCCTCGTATCTCTCCTTTCTCCCTTCTATCTCAACGTTTCTGTTGTACTGTGGTTATATTTATAAGTACAACTGACGTTTGCTCTCTACAGCAGTTTATTAACTGCTTCAGCCCACTACTTCAGTTTTAGTAACTGATGCGTCATGGAGTTATGCTTCAAAACTCATGACTAATTCCAACAGTTCGCAGTAGAATAAGTAGATAACTGGAACATCAATGATTTGAGAACGTTAAATCTATTCAGAACCAACTATTCCTCTGTTATCACAAGAATACTAAGACGATAACAAGATGGGATTTTTTTTTTCTTTCTGGAGATTTTACATTATGGCATGTGTCTGCTTTTAGTCTATCTCTTTTGGAAGTTGAATGCTCTGATAGAGAATCCAAAAATGAAGCCGAAGAGCACAGGCGTTCCCACGATTATCAGAGCTACGTATCCCAAGAAATCATGTCTGAACCCAAAGTAACTTCTCACAAACTCTTCCACCGTTCGGTCACCGTCCTCGATCTTGCTCTGTACATCTCCAAACTGCGACGCCACCAGTCCGTACAGCGTCCACGAAACAGGGCATATGTAATAGTACCACCTCCACCAAACTGGAATCCTCTGTTTTTTCCACAACGAAACTTCAACTTCAATCCTCTGTTTTTGCAGGGTATATATACATACATGGATTGGTTTTTCAATTACATACCGTTTTGGGAACGATGAACCCAGAGAAGAGATTCCACAATGCGTAGAAAGCAGACGAAACGATGGCAGCTATGTTGTGGTTGGGCGTCACGGCTACGGTCATCATCCCATAGAAGGTGAAGTAGAGCAAGGTGAAATACATGAAGAAGATGTACCAGAAGAACTTCACCGCCGTCCACTCGAACCCTATCATTGCGTAGACTATCAGCCCGTAGATCACCGTCTGAATGAATAGGTTGGGCAGCTCGACAACGACCTGCCCGAAGGCGTAGGGCAGAGACGAGTACATCCCAGCTGCCCTTTCTCTGTAGAACACGGTTCTTTCGACGGCGACGACTGGTTGCACGGACGAAGCGTTTTGTACTCCGAGGAACAGAACAGCTGCGTACATCGATCCCATGGCGTTGAAGATATCTTGCGATTTGCCCCTAAGAATGGCAGGTGCTTGTTTAAGGTTGGTTCGATGAAGAGAGGAAATGTTCAAGAGTATTGTTTTATCTGACCTTTTCGAGCCAATATTCCAGAAAATAGTTCCGAAGAGCAGAGCGATGAATATTGTGAATAACAACCTCACGGCTGTGTACGGAGGATTTCTCCAATACGACCAGTGTTGTTTCCATAGACAAGCCATGCATTGCATCCAAAAAGGTTGGGCGTAACGTGTTGGGAAAGATAGTTCTTTCGAGCCCGGCGCAGGTACGCTCAGTTCCTTGATCAGTGCTTTGTTTCTCCTGCATATTACGTGTAACGGTAAAGCTCAGCTCAGCTACATTTTTGTGTGTGTTTGAGTGTGATTTATCTCATTTTCGCACCTGTGAAGTTCTGAGTTCTTGTATATTTCACCAAAATCGACGCCAAGAACTGCTTCTTGATTCATCGAAGTTATCTCCAACATCCATGTGGCGGGATTGTACCCGTCTTTGATCTTGGGGACTCCTTGAATTCCCTGTAAAGATTCAGTAACAGTACGTATATTATCAGCATGCGATGCATGGATAGATCCGAGAACTTAACGGATGCATATTTTTTCCAACCTCGAAATATTTGATCAGCTCGCAAGAATTATGACCCAAAGGCCCTACATATATCTCCGCGCCTCCTCGTTTTAGTAGTAGAAGCTGTAGTGGTTTATAATGTCAAGTTTTTCAATCGCACGACTCGTTTTCCACGCAAGATAAATAGAGAGAATAGAGCCCGAAAGCTTACCTCGTCGAACGCATCGAAAATATCAATGCTTGGCTGATGAATGGTGCAGACCACAGTTCGACCCGTGTCGACCGTATTTCTCACTGTTCTCATGACGATTGCAGCTGCTCTAGCGTCGAGGCCAGACGTTGGCTCATCCATGAATATAATCGAAGGATTGGCAACGAGTTCCACTGCTATGGTTAACCTCTTTCGTTGCTCAGTTGAAAGACCGTTCACGCCAGGCAAGCCCACGAGCGCTTCTCTTAACGGAGTTAGTTCTACTAGTTCCATAATTTCCTCCACAAACATCTGTACTAGTTATTGAGCTTCATGTCAGAAAAATCCAATTTTTTTGTATCCCTTTTGACGTTGTTCTGAGATAGTAAATATACCTTCTGTGTTGCAGCATCCACCTCAGGAGGCAGACGAAGCCATGCTGAAAACTGTAAGGATTCGAACACTGTGACGTGAGGCGAGTGAATGTCTGTTTGCTCGCAGTAACCTGCTATTCTTGCAAAAGTTTCTTGTTTCTTTGGATGCCCCGATATGGTTATTGTCCCATCGATGTATCCTCCCGTTTTACGCCCAGCCAATACGTCCATTAGAGTTGTTTTTCCCGCCCCGCTAACTCCCATCAAAGCTGTCAATACTCCAGGCCTAAACGCACCACTCACGCCTTTCAATAGCTCTAGTTTTTCCTCTTGAACGCCATGATTTTTCATTTCCTTCATGAGTAATCCCAAGTGATTAAGATAGATATGTACTCTAACTAACATTCTATAGATAATGCTACTTCTGCATGTTTTAAGGTAAAAACCTGTGGCATATCGACTGCATAGCAGATCTCGTCGAATGTAATGGAAAGCGGTTGGAAGGGTAAGATCATTCCTCTCTTTCTGTTGGGATCAGCTATGCGTCTTGAAGAATACATGGATCTCCATGAGATGCTTCTTCGGACATATTCTCGTCTCTCTGTACGCGTTAGAATAGGATCTTCGTCAGCCTAAATTTTCGACGAACTAAACGATGAGAAAAGATTCTTTGACGACTAACCAGAGTTGTTGTTGACCACGACCGAAAGTTCGACTGGCTTGCCTGTTTTGTTCGCATTTCTCTCTTCTAGTGTTTCTTCTGATAGAATAGCTTGAGGTTTGCCGAACGCTGTATGTACGTACATTCATCGGTTTTCTGTCATTTCTCATTTGTAAGAAAAATGTTTGAGATCATTCGGTGAAAATACTTACGGTTGAGGTACATTAGGGCCAAGATCACCAAGAGATTGAATAGCAAAAGATATCCTGTACTTGCACCTATGCCTATCCAATACCACTTCTCTTCTGTAAACAAGCCTCGCGACTTTAAGACTTGTATACCCACCGATTCCATCGAGTTTGGAGGAATCTGCGTCGTAATAATCGGTTGAATTAAGCTTTCTCTTGCGTCTAAAACAAACAGAAAAAAAAGGGAAGATTTCTTCTTACATGACTCCAACTCTTTCCTAGATACTCATTCACGGTTATTGCGTTCTGCCCGTACATCAACGGCGAAAACCAGTATCCCCATATCCACCACTTCTTTATATCGTCTGTGTGAAGTCACATTCCATCATCTGTTGCACTGTATTTAGAATCATAATAACAATAAAGCTTTGCTGTTTCGTTACCTTTCGATATGATGAATCCTCCCAGGGCAAGAATCCCGAGCAGCGCACATGAGCCGAAGGTATTTGCGATGATTATGTTTCTTCCTAAAGCAGCCATTAAACGGAAAAGCCCAGAAGCCAGTTGGCTTTGGAGAACTAACAGAAAAAACTGCTTGAAAAATCTGCCTACGTTGGGATCGTATCCCGTCCCATAATAAGTGATGACTTCCCAGACGAGCACTTCGACCAGCGTTATCGGGATATTCAGGATCCACGTGGGCAACGAATACGCCCACGGTGGGAAAAAGAGAAGGTCTCTCTGCTTGTAAAAGACGGGAAGCTTCAGTATGCTGAGCGCAAGTTCTGAGAAGCCGTTGAACATAACCATGACAAGGCCGAAGAAGAGAGCTCCCACGTAGATTCCACCATCTGTTACGTTATCCTTGTGCATCTTCGTTCTTAGGAACACAGTCACTGATACAAACGCCATGAAGATGAGCTGAACATAGATAGTGTGTTTTTAGATTCAGAATACAGGGGAGAAATGTCTTGAAAATCTTTATATATAATCAAAGTCTGTCTATATCTTACTTGGATCATCTTAAAGACGTAGACAAATGAATTCCTCTTCATCAACAAGTATTCTCTGGACACACAAGCTCTTACGAGTTCTTTCGTGCTTACGCCGTATCTTTCAGTAGTTAAAGCGGCGGGGTTGCTCTTTTCCTTGTCAAAGGGTACGGCGAGTTCATCGCCGAGCCTTTGTCCAATATGGAACGACTGAAAAGCTTCGGAGAATTCTTTGACGGATATGTAATTGTAAGGCTCGTCTTTGTCTTTCCAGTACTGTTCTTGATCTTTCTTCGAAGTAACCTGAGATTTCATACCACCATCACTTTGAGGAGGAGAGGGAGAAGAAAAAATTTTAATACGAAACAGTGGATAAGAACGTATAAAGTTTACTTCTTGCAAGAAATCTGCTACTCCTTTCCTCTCGGGACATCTGAAGCCCATAAATTCGAAGAATTCGAGCACGTTTTCTCGGGGTCCTTGGTAGACGATCAGTCCATCCGATAATAGGATTATGTCGTCGAACAAATCGTAAGTTTCTGGGGCGGGCTGCAATAGCGAGACGAGGGCCGTTCCTTGAAGAATGTGGATGGATTGTTTTATCGAATTAACTATCTGGTAAGTCGTCGAACTATCTAATCCCGTCGATATTTCGTCCATAAAAAGCGCTCGGGCTGGTCCAACCAGCATTTCGCCTGAATCACCTCAATCAGAAATCAGTTAAGACTTCCCTGTAATATCCTTAAAAAACTGCTTGGTATGTGTTTCATTACCAGTTGTTAGCCTCTTTCTTTGTCCTCCTGAAATTCCTCGAATCATTTCGTCGCCAACCAAAGTATCAGCACATGGTTCGAGCCCCAATATCTGCGATGGAGAAAGCTAACTGGAGTATAATTTTCTTGCATATTGTAAGATCATCGCTGTAGATTTCGATCTTACCTTGATAATATAATCCGTCACAACGCTTGCTTCCTGGCCCTCGATCGATGCAGCCTGTTAGAAACATGATTGCAGATTACTAAGCATAATTCTCAGATTCTTACATTACTTTTTCGTTTTCACCTTCATGAATATATCAAGATCAGGGTCAGGCTTAATATTAGCTTCTTTCTCCCTTCTCGACAGTTCCGCGAGCATTTCTGCAACATATCGAACTCCGTAAATCTTTTCTTTTTTTTTAAAAAAATTCTGCACAACTGTAAGTAAAGATACGATATATTGTCTTCGTCCTCACCGTAACGAGGCCCAACTCCTTGGCATCTTGCTGAAAAGGCAAGTGTCTCCCTAACGGTTAATTCTCCTATATGAAGGTCGCGCTGGCTTATGTAAGCAGATGATCTTTGCGGTACAAATTCGCTCATCTCATGGCCGTTGTAAGTCACTCTCCCCGATACCTACAAGAAAATCATTGAAAGAAATCAAATATTGCAGTTTCCTACTGGTTTTTCAGACCAGAAACATTTGCAGTGGTATTTGGTGTTCTTACTTTCAAGTTTTGATCGAGTTTTCCCGCCAAAGCTAGCAGCAATGTTGTCTTGCCAGAGCTCGGCGGCCCTAAAAGCAGAGTCATTCTGCCAAGACAGATAGATCAAATTCAATTGCATCAAGAAAACGAACTAACTGAGTCTATTTATCGAACAGTTACCGATCAGCAGCTCACCTTCCAGGTTTGATGATTCCACTAACATCGTGTAAAATCGGTAATGGTTTCTTTTTACTTGGAAGAATGCGAAGCTTGCTCAAGAAATCCTAAAAGGCAAGGCACATTTCAAGCTAGCCAACATTTTAACTTCATGATCTGTAGGCAATAATGAATAATCAATCACCTCAAGTATATTAACGGTGAAGTTGAACATAGTGGGCAGAGCTCTCCCACCAACGTAAGCTTCAGCATCGACGCTCACATGCTCGAATCGTACTTCAATGGTCGGAAGATCAAGGCCAACCCTTTTTTCCCAAGTTCAAACACACAACCTAGTCATATAAAGACAACCTACTAATAGAAAGAAGAGCTTTTTTCTTTCACTACACCTACCTCTGTATGCGATTCTTGAGCTTCAACAGAAACTTCTCATTGTCTTCCTCGGCAATCTTCAGCAGCCTATCGAGAAGGTTCTTCCTCTCAACGAGCCCGAGGTTTTGGATATCGATTTCGCGCGACTGACCTTCTTCGTCGGTATATAAGCCCCTTCTGATACGAAGGTTGGTGGGTAGCTTCTCCAACGCCGCCCATTTCAGAGCTTCTTCGTCGTCCATCTCTCTCGAGGATCTCGAGAAAGCTTCCATGCCCGTGTTTCTCCATATGTTTGAACTGCTTAGTCGCGCGCTACTGACTCTGAAAACGCCGCCACCTTCCATGGATTCTATTCTTTTCTTTCAGATCATGTGAATATAATAGTAAACCACGGCGACCGTGCGCAGTGAAGTATTGCAACGGCTGGCTGGCTATATTCGCTTGATTTCATGCCATTGCTCTCTTTTTTATAGGAAGATTAGTTAAATGCAGCAACTTTGTAATAATAATATTAATTTTTTTTTATTTTTTTTTATTTTTTATGGATATGTTGATTATTGGAACCATGATGCAATAAGTATGCGTGATTTAAAGGTCAACCCAACTGTTAAAAATGATATATTAAACCGCTGATATTGTTGGGTTTAAACACGAGCGTTATTTTGTACGATGTAATATTCTCAAATATAGTGAAAATATTGTCTCTCCGTGGAGGTAGGCGGTATTGGCCGAACCACGTAAAAATCTCGTGTTCTCTTTTGGCGTCATTTCAGTTTCTATACTATCCCAACAAACTTGTCGCGGGTCCAAAATCAATCTTCCGCTGGTCCCGAAATTTTACCGCTCAACCCCAACAGATATAAGGGTTGAGGTCATTTCGACGAAACGATAATATAATTATATGATCTCCTCCCGTAAGCTGTTATATACAATTTGTTATTCTTTTTCCAGCAAATCATTTCTATTACATATTATGCTTCTTTGGTTCCGTCTTCAACATTATGATCTCTGGAAAAGATTGGTTTTATATTGCGGACACTAATTTCATACGGAGAGGGTCAAAGAATAGAACGAACGCTTACAATAGCATGCATAATAATTTCCTAAAATCGTGTAAGAAATCCTATCTTTAGTTTCTTGGAAATATGTATTTTTGGTTCGATTCGAAATTTTAAGATTCTAATTCAAATATTTAGAATACGAATCCGAATACGAAAATTTTTTCTGATTCGAAAAATATACGAAAACGAATATGAAATCACAATATTCGATTCGAAAATTAATCGAATTATTCGATTCGAATAATATAACATAAAATATAGTATAATTAATATATATTCACATATAATATATGATAACTCACTAAAATATGTAAAATAATATGTTATAATTCAATATGTTTAAATATAATTTATTTGAATTCAATATATATTTTAAATAGAATATTGTTAATATTTTATTAAATAAAAAATAAAAGATGACTTTGAATACAAATATTCGATATTCGATTCGAATATTCGAGAAAATATTCGAATTCGAATGAGAGTCGATTTTACGATTCGATTAAATATTCGAGTATTCGTATTTGTATTCGATTGTCATCCGAATACGAATAGAATATTGCGGTATTCGACTCGATTCGATTCGTTTGCAACCCTACGTGTGAGGAGTATCGGATTAGTAGCCTAGTAGGGATATGCTTGCTGCCTTGAAGATCACACAAAACTGTATAATATAGTATAGCTGTAGTTCACATGCTAATTGAAAAAATAAAATAAAATAAAGAAACCGTACGTATGAACTATGATATATTGTTATAAAATGAATAAATGTTTATGTATTATCAATAGTTGTTTAAATATGCAAATATAATTCTTGGGGACTACACACTAGATTATATAACTTCGTGTGATGTCTCCCTTTCTAAACCTACCCATAGATTAATTAATTTAATTACGTGCTTGAGATGCCAAGAACTTGTGAGTTAGCTAAATAGGATCTTCTTGCAATACAAAAAGCAAGGGCTACGTCTCACTTGCTATGGTGCCAAAAAACACTATAATAATTATTGTATAAAAAGGTATGATTAAGAAACAAACAGCATCATCGTTTTATTATTCTCAGATGCTACGACACAAATTTCGCGAGAGGTTCTTTCATTGCATGAATAAAGTACACGACACTTATTATTCTTCACAAGAATTTGTCCTTTTCTATTCGCAAATTAGGCTTTTTAAATTAAATAATGCAGAAAAAATAATAATTAATTAAATAGGGTCATTTTTTTAAATAATTAACAAAATAGTGTAGTTCGCGTTTAATACCCGCGACGTCGCACCTGTCGTCGCTACCATTAGGAGCGATCATCTTTTATTTTTTTTAAGTGTTTTTATTTGAGTCGCCCCTAGGGGCGACAACCTCTTTTTTCATTTTTTTTACTTATTTTGTATTTATTATTAATATAATCCACCAAATCATTAAATCGTGGTGAATCTATAGAAAAATACCCAATTGGATAAAATTTTTACACATAGGTACCCATGTCGGAAAATTTTATAGATAGGTACCCAATTTAATTTTTACCAGTTTCTTTAGTCATGTCGTACCTTCCTGTGTGTATATTGCGTACCATAACACGTTGATATAGGGTACCTAAATATAGCATACGTCGTACCTACGGCATACCTGTGTGTTACCTAAAGCGTACCTAAATATAGCATACGTCGTACCATTTTCTGTTATATAGGGTACTCGAATGTGTTTATATGGTACCCAAATGTGTTGTATGGTGTACTTTCGGGGATCAGGTACCTATGTGCAAAAAATTTATTCTGTTAGGTACCTACATATAAAAAAATCCTGACAGGGTACTAAATTACAAGTTTTTTTTTCCAAATAGGTACTTATGTGTAAAGATCCCAATCGTCGTTATTTCACGTGATTTACATTATGAAAATCAATAAACGCGTCAAATTTATTGTTTGTTTCACGACATTAAAATGATATGCATATCTTATGTTTTTTGATATTCAAATATATTTTTTATTTTTATGAATTAAAAAATACTTAAATTGGAATAAATTAAATAATTTCCAATATTCGAAAAATATAAGATATCATTTTAATCGTCCTGAAACAAACAATAAATTAGATGCGTTTATTGATTTTTATTATGTAAATCACATGAGCATCACCCCTGATCCAATTTCTATATGAGTGTCGCCCCTCATCGTTAGTTTCTCTCAAACTACGGGTGACACTCATGTGATCCCACTCATCCAATTTCTATATGACCGTCGCTGAGGGGCGACGATCATTTCTAAATGACATGAAATAACGCTGAGGCGCGACACTCATTTAAAATCGTGTGAAACAACGATGAGGGGCGACACTCATATAGAAATTGGATCAGGGGTGATGCTCATGTGATTTACATAATAAAAATAAATAAATGCACCTAATTTATTGTTTGTTTCGGGCCGATTAAAATGACATACATATCTTATTTTTTTCGAATATCGGAAATTATTTAATTTATTATAATTTAAGTATTTTTAAAATCATAAAAATAAAAAATATGTTTGAATATCGAAAAATATAAAATATGCATATAATTTTAATCGTCGTGAAACAAATAATAAATTAGATGCGTTTATTGATTTTTATAATGTAAATCACATGAAATAACGACGATTTAATGATTTGATGGATTATATTATTAATAAATATAAAATAATTAAAAGGAAAAAAAGAAAAGAGGCTGTCGCCCTGCCCTTAGGGCGACTCAAATAAAAACACACAAAAAAAAAAGTAAAAGGTGCATCGCTCCTAATGGATGCGACGTCGCACCTAATGGATGCGACTCGCGGTTATTAAACGCGAACTACCCTATTTTGTTAATTATTTAAAAAACGACCCTATTTAATTAATTATTATTTTTTGGCATTATTTAATTTAAAAAGCCAAACAATTACTTATCATACAGTTGGAACTAATTGTCGTTATTTAGATTAAGTGAATTTTTAACACTAAATAAGCAGATTATTCGTCTTCTTTTCTGTACCATTGAACTTGGTTGGTAGATTCTTATATACACAACTAATACTACTATTTATATGTTGGCCGTAAGTGAATATCTTGGTGGGTATAGAAAGTATCAACCATAGATATCAACATAAATGTTTTGACTAGCAATACATTGGATTGTTAATTTTGCATAGCTTAATAATTAAACCGAAACTACTTTTTCAAACGAGAAGATGGAGAGTCTCTATGATATTATGAGTAACTGTACTTGGACGGCTACTGCGACAACTAGATACATAAATGTGAGGGAAGAAAGTCGTATTATTTAAACTTAATTACTATTAATTATGGTACTTTAAGTTGAATTTGGACCGACATATCTTCCAAAGGATTTTTCAGTAGGAGTTGGGACACTGCTCATTAGGTCGGAGTCACGATCCTAAAATGAAAACCATACATAGGTTTATCATATCTATTCTATTTTATTAAACCTCATCGCTTTTAATTCAATTTATTTGGTTTCTCTATTGACCAATCATATATCAACTACAAAACAATAATTTTTAAAAAAAACAATATCAAATTAAAAAAAGATAACTACCCACTATCCAATGTTTTAAAAAAATAATAAGTAACAAAAAAATATAAATAAATCACCCACTATCTTTTCCTGTAAATCAAAATTTTGTATGTAGTTTTATATTCTCATTTTTACCCCTTACATTAATTTCATATTAAATTATATGTCTCTTCTATATATTTATTGTTGACCTTTTTGGTTCATGAGTGTTAGATAATTTTGATGAACGATGTAATTGTAATGACGTTAGGTCTATAAATTAAGCAATTCGATTTGTGATCAATATAACGTCTAAGTTTATGATAATATTAGACCATGCATTGATAATGAGCTATAAATTGATTAAAGTGTTGAATATTTGATTCGCATATGAGTTTGTGATTTGTTGATGAGACTATGTGATCGCATGTTATAGACAGCCCATATGATAGGATATATCGTACTGTGTTATATATGGAAATAATGTATGAGATATCCTACTGAGTTATAAAAGGAAAATATGCTGTTTATATATGGAAAGTGATATATCTGTTCAAAATCTGTTATTCCTGACGAAAATCACATGTACGATTCTTGCATGCTTTCCACTGAATTTAATTTGCAATATTGAATTAATATCTTTTCTTATGATGATTGGATTATTATATTTAGGAAAGATTTAATTTGATTTACTTTGTGGATAAGATGCTATTATATGGTAATATGCTAAACGCGGATGTGATCTCTGAAATATGGAAAGTTGTGGCATGACAAGTAAATTCGTGACGGCTGTGATATGATATGATATTATGTGCTAAACATGGTAAATATGATTGATATGTGAAAATATGGAATGATATGCTGCTATCTCGTGTGCTATACTTGGAAAGTAAATCTGGATTGACTTGTTCTAGAAACTGATAGCAGAGAATCACTTATGGAAAGTTCTGACATGGTAAATATATGCGAAGTGATTGAATATGCATGGGAACGAATTTGAATCCTTATGTGGAATATATTCATGCTTAAATGAGCTCTTATATGGAAATAATCGTGCTTTAATGTGCTATGACCGTTGTGATGATTTATTAAAAAGCATGATTTTATATGGCATGTTAACTTTCGAAATTTGCATGGAAACTATGCTTGATTTGGTGATTAATATATGATATGATTTTCTATGTGAAGTGCTGATTGAAAATGTTTATATATAAGCTAGACTTCATAATTTCGAGCTAACTAAGCATTTGCGAACATACTACTAAGAGAGTCTTGAGCAGAAAGATACTGAGAGATTCCTGAGCTTTTCACTTGCGATAGCTTTCTGCCTACCTGAGCTTTAACTTGCGATTCCATCACTAAGCGAGTGCTTCATCCCGTTATTTCTACCTCCCGCCATATATTCTGTCTTCGGACGTGAGCAATACCAAGGGGGCAAGGTCGACGTTTATGCACACGTGAAGGGAAGGACGAGTTTCGGGGGCCCTTCGGTAGCGAGCTGTGTCTGTCGGGATCAGGAGATTCCAAGGAACGAAACTCGGCGTGTGGTAACCTAGTGTGTCTAGTGTTCGACTTGTTTCGAATGTGTATTGGGCTAACCATATCAGTTCTGTATCCAGCTACGGTGCATTATTGTTAGGACCCCAATTATCCAACCTAGATCGAATCTACGAAGAACGGATTGTAAATCTATTCAATTCGAAAGTTAAAGGATAAGATTTACAATTGAAGCTTGAGAGAGAAGTTAATTGAAGAACAAGCAAGGTTTGGTTGGCGCAAAAATCTCCTCTCTAAAATTCCAATTCTTCTATTCGATCCAAAAACCATACTAAGTGCACTTCTAATTTTCTAAGGAGTTCACTTATATATACCACGACTCGTGGTATATTTACACAGTAGTCCAACAAAATGACTAATTACAATTTAGCCCAGACTACAAATTTGCATAGCAAGACTAAGACAACTATATTAATTGAATACAATTAAATAGTTCCAACAATCTCCCCATTTGTATTCAATATCCAATATAGCGAGGGTTATCTTCGTCTTGCACATGAAAGAGTCCCCGAGTCCTTGAAATCTCCTCTTTAGAAAATCTTCAAGCTCACATGGTCTTCTAGGCATCGGCTTTTTCTTCGAATCTTCTTTTGAAGTTCTTCTCCTAAATGCCGTAAGATGTACGAAGTTCTTGCCGGATTTTGAAAGTCCGCGTTCCATTTCTCCCGTTGAAAGCACAGGAAACTTCCCCTATTTGGGTCAACCTTGTGTTGAGATCGGGGAATCCGATGTGAGGTTTGGAGAGGTGAACACGGTTGGCAACTTCGATCATTGATGCAGTGGACATAGTCGGCAACTTTGGCCCTTGATTCAATGGACATGGTTGGCAACTTCAGTCCTTGATGATGCTTGAGTCACGTGTCGTTCGGTCCTCGGTCCTTGCTTCTTATTCCGGAAGCAAGGGGCTTGAGAACGTCGAGGAGAGGGCTCGGGGTTTAGCCATCTTCTCTGTTTCGCCAGATTCGTCTTCTCCGAATGGAAGTTGTCTGGTTCAGCCTCGAAGAAGCGTCTCTAGTTCCAGAAGAAGGCAGGTCGTCTCTTTCTTTGATTTTTTTTTAAGTTGTACCGAGCTTCCTTTGAATGTGGCGTTGTGAGAGAGCCCGGTTTCAGAGTGGTACGCACGACGTTATTTGGTGGGTGGACCGACCGATTGTGTATCCATAACCGCTTCTCCCCCTCATGGCGAATCGTATAAACGATTTTGGCATGTTAATTTGGAGGTAGAAAATGACATACAAAAAGGTCGGTGAGGGTAATAACCGGATGGAGCCACAAAGGTAATCCGTCGAAATGAGTACTAGGGCCACATAGGCGTCCCGTTGACATCAACTAGGAGCAAAGCTCGTAGAAGATGGCCGAAACCGTTGTTGCTTTGATGTTGCAACGGTCGAACTTCCTTCCGATCCTTGAAGCATGTCTTTTAAAAGAACATGTCTACGGAAGTTCTAACGTAATCACAAAGATTAGGTGTATTAAAAAGTGTATGTGTCCTAAAAATTTGAAAATTTTGGGGAGTGAGGACACACTAGACGCGAGTGATCAATAAAAGCGTGGTACGGGGAGGAATACCACTAAGTTCAATATCTCCCGTTTCCGAGTGAAGCGGTGATAGCGTACGTGGTTCCCCGTGATTTATGAAACACCTATCTTGTAAGTGATAGACGAGTGGGTAAGGCTCGGTTGTGCAT
This sequence comes from Craterostigma plantagineum, assembly GCA_027422505.1. Lineage (NCBI taxonomy): Eukaryota > Viridiplantae > Streptophyta > Magnoliopsida > Lamiales > Linderniaceae > Craterostigma > Craterostigma plantagineum. The sequence continues at coordinate 3,652,516 of JAPQWV010000048.1, forward strand.
GCGCCGTTGGACCTAATGCACTGACTTCTACCCGGGAGCTAATTAAAATTAGCACCTGTACCTATGGGGGTTGGTCCGAAAATTATGTGAGAAAAGGGAGTGATGTATCTTCAAAGACTTCCTAGGCATCATCGAAATAATCTTGCTCGGTCTCAAATGCTCGAACGCATTTCGGGGTTAGGATCAAGTCGGATTAGACTGAACCATAGGAAGTTGAAATTCGTGCTTCCGGGGTACGTGAGAAGTGTTGCTCTAGTTGAATTAGCAAGCCGGAGCCGATCGATGAAAATACGGAGCATTTGATCTTCACTTATCGTCACCGTCGTCCTTTGAAAATTTTGTCCGTTTAAAAGCTCGAGATTCTTCGTGGTACGTCCATCTTTGGATGTGGGAGAATAAAACCAGGAAGCATATCAAACAAATTTGTTTTTTTTTTTGTTTTTTCTTTTGTTTTTTTCTTTTGTTTTTCTCTCTTCTTCTTCTTCTTCTTCTTCTTCTTCTTCTTCTTCTTTTTTTTTTTTTTTCGCTTTTTTTTTTTTTTTTTTTTTTTTTTTTTTTTTTCTTTTCCTTTGTTTTTTTCCTTTTTTTTTTCGATCATCACCAACAATTGAAAAAAATTAAAGATTGGGCTCACAAACTGAACTGTGTAGCTACACAATCTTGCTAAAACAAGGTGAAAGCATGTAAATAATATGATGCAATAATGTACTTTCCTCTCTTTTTTTTTTTCTTTTTTTATCTCCTTTTTTTTCATATTTCATTTTTTCTTTTTTTCATATCTCACTTTTTTTCATATTTTCCTTTTTTTGGATATATGTATATGTATATATATATATATGTACATTATTAATATAGTAGTATTATATTTATATCTCCCCAAAAACAATGCTTCGAAAATAAATTTTCTCCCCTTAGAAATTTGTGTGGTTAGTTTGACGAATATTAAGAATCTAGTTCCCTTAAATCGCTCATTGTAAGTTTTCTCCCCCTCAAGGATTAAAATTTGTGCTTTCTTCAGAAAATATAAGGGTTGCTCCTCCTTAATATAAAGAGTAGCTCCCCCCTCAATTAAAGCTAATTTGAAAGTATTAATCGAAAAATGATATTTATTCGTTTCCGTTCGTAATATGCATTTGAAAATTTTAAAACCATTTAAAGCGATGAAATGCATATAAAAAATGTATCATTTGAAAAGTTTTGAAAGAAAATAGGTATATTTATTTTTGACGAAACTCATATGCATATGTAAATTTGAAATATACCTCATTGAAGCTTAGTTGTAGTAGCTCACGCCTCATCCATTTATCATGTACGTGGAGCCACTACGTCGAACTCCATACATGAGGGAAATCTGCAAAACTATCGGGACTTTGGTACCCATTGTCGTATGGGTCCTCCCTTATTGGGAGAAAACGAGTTAGTTGTAATCGTGTAAAATTAGATTGTGAGCCTAAGTTGGTCGAAGATGTAGTCTTAGTCCATATTTGACTAGGACTTTGTGACTTGATATCCGACTTAGGAATCCATTTTTGCTTGATTTTACACGGATAAGTAATTCTAGCATGTGAATATGTGCTCCTAGAATGTGTACTTGTAAAGGTCTTCTCAGTACCTAGTCGTAATAAATGCTTTTCGGAATGAATATTGACTGGATACTTTAAGTATCGAGCAAATAGAGTGACAAGCATGTAAAGTAGAACTGTCGTAATTCCTACGTGGAGAATGCACATTTTTCACATGAGAATAAGAATTTCGAAAATTATTTTCAAGTCTAGGCTTTTTAAGTGAAACGTTAGTAGAATCATTGAAACACACGATGAAGTTTGTGCGCTAGAACTTGAATTATTTTCGTGAAAAAAATTCTTGGTGGAGGAAGAGCCACTTTCAAAGTTTGTACTTCTAAAATTGATGGGCTTTAACGAACATGTAGAAATAACGGCTTTAGAAATTGGAGTATTTGATCTATTGGCGCTCAAAGCCTCTTTCTCTTTCTTAACCTGCTTAAAGATTAACTTTTCTTGTGAGGAAGCTTTGAGATTAGATATTTCCAATAAAAGCGCATTCTTTTCCGCTTCAAAATTCTTTCTTTCCGTTTCTAATATAGAATTCAAATCCTCTAGTTTCTTAAGAGTAGGAGGTTATCGACGGAAGAAGAATTTTCAGAATGACGAGATTGTGCTTCCTTGGTCTTAGAAATCATAAGAAGATTTTCTAATTGATTAATCTTAGAATAGAGCTTCCCACGTTCTTCTCTTAAGAAAGCATAGTTATTTTGAGCAGTGCTCTTCTCGGCTTGACAGACATCTAGACTCTTTCTTAATTCACTATTCTTAGAATTAGATTTATCTATTTCGTCTTCTAGACTAGTGACCTTTTTGCTCATACCTTATAGTCTACATTTAAGAATACTTTTCTCGTCTAAATTCCTAAGTAGCATTTATGGTTGTTGTCTAGCATGTCCTCTAATTCCTTAACTACCGAGCTATGCTTCTCTAATTGTGGCGTCTTTGTCTCACTATTTTTTAAGCTCTTAGATAGTTCATCTATTTTCGTATTAGAGCTTCTAAGTTCTAATTCGAGACTAGCTATTTTCTCCTCTAACTTAGATAATTTTTCTTCTAACTCTTTTGTACTTTTCTGCTCATTTTTCATGTTAGCATACCTAATTTGTAAGGATTCTAACATGTTAAACAATGTAGAGTTAGGAATAACTACCTCCAGAGAAGACGTGTTTGCCTCTTCATCGCTCGTTTTCTTCGACAAGTTCGCTTCAGAGGTATCCTCGACTTGAGCCATGAGAGCTAGATGGTTTGATTTATCTTCGTAATAGGCCATCAAGTCGTAGCTCTCCTTTGGTTTAAGGCTAGAGTTCTTTTCTTTGTTCTCCGAATTGGATGAGGACTTAGTCTTTGATACCTGTTTTCTTAGCATTTTTGTAATTAACTTTAATTGTTGTTTGAAGTCTTTTAAATCTTGATCCATTTTAATTTTGTTTTAATTTTTGTTGGTTGGATATTTTGATCATTGACGTGTTTTGTGATTTGGATTTTTTTTTCTTTTTAATACTGATTAAAATATTTGGCTTTTAAAATTTCAGTTTTGAAAAAATTTTGGTTTATAAAGTTTGATAAAAAAAATCTTAGAGTAATACCAAAAGCTTTTTCTATAATGTGCCAATTTGAATGTTACTTTTTCGATATTATTTTTTATTTTAATTTTTGTAATTGTCAATATAAGGCAATATTCTCGATCGAAAATTATTTGCTAATAAAAAGTTTTCCGAATGATAAAATTTTTAGCTTGAAAGTATAAAGCACAGTTTCCAATTGAAAATTATTTCTGAAAGAAATCGATGTAATTTTGAAAGAGCAAATGTTTTCGATGGCCGTAAGAAAAAAATTTTCGATGGCTTTTAAAGTTTTGCTTGAGGTAGTAAAATAATTATTAAAATGATGATGAAGTGACGTGCAGGTGCAATGAGTATGCAATGATTGTTATGCTTCACAGATGCTACTAAGATTTTCGATGGTTCTCAAAACAATTGCAATGAGGTTTTCACAATAGTAATTCTCTGACAGTTTTTCGATGCTTATGTAACGAAGGAAATTATTCCAAGAGTCAAGTGGCACTTTGACTTTTCAAAGTTTTTGATAGAGATGGTTTTAAATCATAAAAGACACGTGGAGCAGTTTCTCCGTCGAAAACTATTTCGATCAGCAATCAAGCCTTAATTATTTTCGATCGCTAATTTATTTTGACCACGTACTATTACGCTCATGTGCTTTTCAAACAGCAGTTCATCGCAAAACTATAACTGAAGCTTACGAACACAGAATTCAATCCAAAACAATTAATAATGCAGATTAAGCGGATTAGCAATCCAAAATCATAAAATAACATTTCTAGCACAGAATCAAACCAGGAAACAGCAAAAAAATGTCAGATTTTTCCAGAATTTTATGAATTTTACGAAGAACACATTTTATCACGAATCCGACCGAAAACAACAAATTAATCTGTAAAACTCTGTGTAATCGATCGAAATCATGCAATTGACAAGAACAAACACTCAATTTAGCACAATCAAACCAAAATCAGTTCGATTTTTGAAAAATCAGATCAAGAACTTGAAAACAATTTTCAATCAAATCTTCAAAATTCGCTAAAATTTGTGGTTCGATCGAACGAAAACAAGCTCAGATCAATTAGAAACATACAATCGAACCTCAATAACATCAAAACAAGTCGAATTAAGAAAAATCAGATTGAAAATCAGCGATAGAACAGTAATTTTTCACGATGAACAGTAACTCGCGATGAACAGTAACTTGCGAAATTTTTTCCAGGTTTTCAAAATTCGATCCTAATTTCGATTCAAATCCTAACACGCTCGGCTCTGATACCAATTGTTAGGACCCCAATTATCCAACCTAGATCGAATCTACGAAGCACGGATTGTAAATCTATTCAATTCGAAAGTTAAAGGATAAGATTTACCATTGAAGCTTGAGAGAGAAGTTAATTGAAGAACAAGCAAGGTTTGGCGCTAAAATCTTCTCTCTAAAATTCCAATTCTTCTATTCGATCCGAAAACCATACTAAGCGCACTCCTAATTTTCTGAATTCACTTATATATACCACCTCGTGGTATATTTACACAAGTAGTCCTACAAAATGACTAATTACAATTTAGCCCAAGACTACAAATTTGCATAGCAAGACTAATACAACTATATTAATAGAATACAATTTAAATAATTCCAACAATTATAGTGATTGGTTTAACTCTTGGGGAGCAAACCCGAAGGAGAGGAGTAAACCCAGTTAGGGATATAACCTCTATAAAAATCCTGTCTCGCATTTAGTTATTCAGTTATTTCCTTATCGCTGTGAGACAGACCCGTGACACATCCATCGTAACTAGGATATATCAGGCATACTCGATATAAGCATCAGTAGGCATATCTAAGTCATTACATTTAGGATTTGTGAAAAGAAAAAGCATAAAATATCTATATAAAATTTTAAGCCTAAAATTTTAAAAGCATACTCGATGGAACCAACTACGCCATATGGAAAAACCGGATGAAGGAATTTCTGCTTGCTACTGACTATGTTCTGTAGGATATCATCACGACTGGACCTTACACTCCTAAGAAGGTGGATGGAACTCCAAAGAAAGGTTCTGACTACGATGCAACAGACAAGCGAGGAATCTCAATGAATGCCAAAGCAAAGAACATGATCGCCTGCGCGCTTACAAGAGAAGAATGCAGTCGTGTGAGGTCATGCGAATCTGCCGATATGTGGGACATGCTTCAAGTTACGCATGAGGGAACCACTCGAGTTGTACAAGAAAGAATAGCCCTCTTAACTCACCAATACGAGCTGTTCAAAATGGAGGGCAACGAGACCATAAGTCACATGTACGCGAGATTCATGAACATCATCAATCAAATGTTCTCGTTGGGAAAGAAAATACCGGACGGTGAGAAGGTGCGAAAAATACTGAGATCTCTTCCAAGAGAATGGAATCTCTAAGTGACAACCATCTACGAAGCTAAGGATCTGGACGAGTTATCTGTCTCGGAGCTGATCGGATCTCTAACCACATACGAGATGACTCAGATCTCCATGGAAGAAAAACCACAAGTCAGGAATATGATTGCTTTCAACGGTGACCAGAAGGAATCTGATTCTGACGACAAAGAGACTGAGGAAGACATACTGGAGCAGATCGCCATGCTGATCAGAAAATTTGAAAAGTCCCGACTGAGAGGAAAGTTCAAAGGAAACTCCAAGTTCCAACCTAGAAACAAGGGAATATCATCATCCGGGGACAATGTGTAGAAATGCTTCAAGTGCAACAAGCCAGGCCTCTTCGCCTCAACTGCCCGATGGAAAATGGTGACAAAAAGATAAAGAAGCAGAAAGCCATGGTCACCAACTGGGAAGAGGCCGGAAGTGAAGAGGAGGAAGATCTCGCCTACATGGCTGATGATGATCAGGTATCTTCTTCATCCACTATTAAGAAAATACTATTTCTAAATGAATTATATGCTAGGCAAGATGAATCTCATGATAACGCTTCCTCAATCCCCGAAGTAGATGAAAAGGAAGAAATGTTTGATATAATTCAAAACGCAGAAAGAAGGATTAAGTTGCTCAACTCACAAGTGAAGAGTCTGATTAGGCAACGAGATGACGTAACTAGAGAGAAGCACCAAACAATTTTAGAAAATGAGCGCCTGAGAGCCGAGCTAGAAACTCTTAAGGAAGAGGAAACCTTGTGAATTGTGAAAAGCTTAGGAAGAAAGAAAATATATCTAGAAACATGTCTGTTCTTAAGGATTTCTTAGAAGAAAAATCTCGTACTAATGATAGACTTCTTGAAGGATAACAAAATCTTGATATGTTACTCAGTATTCCCAGAAATATTGGAAAATCAGGACTAGGATATTCCATGACACATGAGCATGTTGCACCACCTACTGTTAGAAAACCTAAGTGTTTCTCATGCGCCGTCACGGTCATTATGCTAGCCATTGTTTTCTGAAGAGAGCTGATAAAGCTAGATATGTCTGGAGGCCAAAGAAGGTTCCTGAAGTCTCTAACACTAACCAATCAGTGTTTAAGAGATCACAGTCTGTGACACATGATATCTCGTGTGAACAGGAGTTATTTTGCTGCTAACCACTTAGGACCCAATCAAAGTTGGGCACCTCAGAAAAGAACTGATTCATGCAGGTACAAAGAAGAAAATCCATCAAGAAAAACAAGTGGTACCTCGACAGTGGGTGTTCCCACCATATGACGGGTGATATCAGTAAGTTTGTATCGGTGAAAGCGTATGACGGAGGATATGTCTCCTGCGCCGACAACACAAAAGCTAAGATTATTGGAGTTGGAACTGTCAGTAACACTTTACATACTACTATAGATGACGTATGGTTGGTTAAGAATCTAGAACATAATCTCATTAGCATTAGTCAATTATGCGATAAAGGTCATACGGTTACTTTTGAAAATGATAAGTGTGTTGTTAGAAATGATAATAAGGTATTATTCAGTGCATCTAGGGATAGAAATATCTATTACATAACTCTTGATGATATCACTGACCAAAATGTCAAGTGTTTATCAGTGACACAGGATAACACCTGGTTATGGCACATACGCTTAGGACATACCAATATGGAATTACTGTTTCATATTACAAGTAATGCATTGGGTATTACAGGATGGCGTAGTTGAACGTAAACATAGGGTATTACAGGAAATGGCTAGATCTATGTTACATGAGTATGATATTCCTAAATAGTTCTGGGCGAAAGCTGTTAGTACAGCTTGTTATGTGTCTAACCGTGTCTTCTTTAGGCCGATATTAAAGAAGAATTCTTATGAAATCAGGCATGGTAGATTTCCAAATATAGGTTACTTTCGTGTGTTTGGATGTAAATGTTATATCTTGAACGATAGAGATAAGAGAGGAAAATTTGACTCCAAGGTTGATGAAGGGATATTCCTTGGTTACAGTCTTCACTTTAAGGCATATCGTGTTTATAATAAAAGGAAGCTGACTGTTTAGGAATCCATACATGTTACTTTTGATGAGATACCTAACGCAGATGCTACTGATGAGGAAGGTATAGATTTGCCCTGTGCAGAATACAGGATACTAAAGACGGTAAGGACGATGTTCCCAAAGACGAAAATGTTGACACTGGAATCAGAAGCTGGTGAGCTGCAACCTAGAAAATGGAAGCATGCTTCCAGTCATCCTACAGATCAAGTAATAGGAAATATCAGATCTGGAATCAAAACTCGAGCAACTGCACGAAATCAAGATACGGAGAAATCTCATGATGTACTGCTCTCAATGATGGAACCAAAGACAGTCCATGAAGCTCTAGATGATATCTCCTGGGTCTCTGCCATGGAGGATGAGCTATCTCAGTTCGAAAAGAACCATGTGTGGACACTCGTAGAGAGACCAGATGAAAAATCCATCATAGGAACCAAATGGGTCTTCCGCAACAAACTCGACGAACACGGTAAAGTCACTAGAAACAAAGCGAGGTTAGTTGCAAAAGGTTATTCCCAGGAGGAAGGTATTGATTTCGATGAAACTTTTGCTCCGGTAGCTAGATTATAGTCTATACTTTTCTTACTTGCATATGTATGCTTTAAACGTTTTAAGATTTTTCAAAAGGACGTGAAAAGTGCATTTTTAAATGGTTTTATAAATGAGGAAGTTTATGTAGAACAACCACCGGGCTCTGCTAGGGAAGATTTTTCAAATCATGTTTTTAAATTGAATAAAGTTTTATATGGTTTAAAGCAGGCTCCTAGGGCATGGTATGAAAGGCTAAGTAAGTTCTTGATTGACATATGATTTTCGACTGGAACTATTGATAACACGCTTATTAAGTATGAAGGTGATCACATGATACTGGTCCAAATATACGTTGATGATATCATATTTGGAAGTACTAATATCCTTCTTTGCGAGGAATTCTATAAGTCTATGCAGAAGGAATTTGAAACGAGTTTAATGGGTGAGCTGAACTACTTCCTTGGGTTGCAAATAAAGCAACTTGACGATGAAACTTTCGTATCCCAGACGAAGTACAGTAAGGAACTACTGATAAAATTCGGGATGAACGATTCCAAAGCAATTTCCACTCCCATGCATCAGACCACCAAAATATACAGTGACGAATCAGGTACTCCAGTTGATCAAACTGAATGTTGAGGTATGATCGGAAGCCTTCTTTACTTAACTGCTAGTCCTCCTGATATCATATTTGCTGTTGGTATGTGTTCGAGATATCAGTCTGACCCTAGGGAATCCCACTTGACCGCAGTTAAGCGCATACTTAGATATATCAAGGGTACTGTCAATTTTGGTCTGTGGTACTTTCATACGGATGAATTCCCACTGATGGGATATTCCGATGCCGACTATGCCAACTGTAGGGAAGATAAAAGTACTAGTGGAACTTGCCAATTACTTGGAAATTCCCTGGTAACTTGGTCCAGAAGAAAGCAAATGCTGTCGCCCTCTCCACAACCGAAGCTGAATATATGGCCTTAGGAAATTGTTGTCAACAAGTTCTTTGGATGAAACAAACCCTTAGTGATTTCGGGTTAGGTTATGACAAAATTCCTATTCTGTGTGATAGTACTAGTGCCATTAGTATTACTAAGAATCCCGTGCATCATTCTCGTACTAAGCATATTGAGGTTAAAAACCATTTTATACGAGACCACGTTCAGAAGGGTAATATCATTGTGGAATTCATAGGAACAAATGATCAGCTCGCTGATATCTTCACGAAACCCCTAATTGAGGCAGGATTCTGCGACATACGTTCGATTGGGAATCATCGAGCTAAATAAGGTTAGTAAATCTGCATAATTCTGCCTCTTACCTTAGGATATGCTATCTTAGGTAGAAATTCGTAGTTATCTTAATCTAGAATATTCTTTCTTCCCTAGAGCATTTTCGGATCTTATAGTCCTTATCCTTACGTGCGACTTTGGTATTTTTAGGAAAAGATTCATAGAGAATTCCAACATAAGATCGTTCCTTTAGTCACCAATATTATTTTAGGAATTTAGATCCCCAAATTTTCCCTTAGAATGTGGCTTCGATATTTTAGGAAGAAATTGGCAGATATCATTCCTGCCCTTCAGTTATTTTAGGAATCTCGGATGATCAAAAACCCTCCCCACTCAGCTCAGTCAAATCCTTTCCATAATTATGAGATCCCGTCAAATCAGTCTGATATTTCTAACAATCCTTAGAACTGTGATTATGTTATTTTAGAAAGAAATTCCCTATAATCCTATACTAAGATACTCCTTTCAGCCCTAGATTACTTTAGGAATTTCAGATCTTATCCTTAAGTGTGATCACGTTGTTTTAGGAAGAAATTCATAGTTACGCATTTCTGGGATCATCTCTTAGCTATCCAGAATATTTTAGGAATTCCGATCATTTAGATCTTATATTAAAGTGTGATTATATTGGAAAGAAATTCGTAATTATTCTACCTTGAGATCTCTTTCAGCTGATAAGTTATTCTAGGAAATTCAGATATCCAAAATCTCTTATTCAACCTTTGATAATATTTTCCTTATTTAAAATGAGATCACATCAGATCAGTCTGCAATCTCTAACCGGAGGTTCACCTTGTTTTGCAATTCAAATTCTGTTTGGAAACCAAGTCTTCTTAGTTCTATTTAAGCCGAGTTTATTCTATCTCATTTTTGAAAAACTATAACTCTTGGATAGTTGCCCATTTTTGAACGAGATCAATCGATACTTCTTCCTTCCTTACCTCAGAATTCGGACTTCACAGTTTCTCTTCTTGAAAATCATCTACGTTATTACCTAGCTTTTAAGAATTCTGATAAGATCACATGGAGCTGAACAAATCTGCAAAATCTGCCAGATCTAATAGTGATTCCATCCTTGAGAACGTTTTCTAATAAGTTATTCCTTCCTTCATTCTCACTATTCTTAGTTATTTTGCGCTCAGTTTCATCCTTGAAGTGTTAGTATATCCCTTTTTGATGCTGAAGGGGGAGAAGTCTGAGTAATTAATGATATAGGGGTCTAAGAACTGTCTCAGATATTCGTAATAATGTGCGTGTGATATTCGTTTTATGCGTCTATGATGTGCGTGTGATATTCGTTTTATACGTCTATGATATGCGTGTGATATTCGTTTTATGTGTCTATGATATATCTTGGTGATATTGCTCAGATATTCGTAATGATGTGCGTGCGATATTCCTTTTATGCGCCTATGGTGTATCTTAGTGCCTATGTGTGCATTCTGACTTTTGCCTATATGATATCTACATATGCTCTATGTGGAACTTTGAATTTATGCTCTGGACAGTTGGAATAACCTCATTTAGATAGGGGGAGCAAACTAATGTAATTTGGTAAAATTTATGAACTTCACTAATATGTTGCTCCGATGCTTGAACGCTTTACATGGAATATCTGCATAAATGATAATGGAATATGTGCACTCACGAATGGAATAGCTGCATTTTTTATATATCTGTTGTGCTTTTATGTGTTGCTCAATATTTTGCTCTGATCTCTGGATATATCTCTGTTGATCTTATACTGCGTTATCTGATCTTATGCTATGATACAGTGATACTATGATACTTAACTGTGCAAACTGACTTGTGTGAGATTTCTTGATAAGTGCTAAGTGCCTGCTGCGATGATTATGTGATTGCTTGAATCATGCTTGGACAATGCGCACTTAGGCAGGGGGAGCACACTCACGGGTAATTTCAAAATTTTGCACTCATGATATAACCTTGAAAATGACATGATATATCTGCACTTAGACAGAGGAAGCAAATTCATTCACGATATATCTTTGCATGTCATATAGAGATAACTGCACTTAGGCAGAGGGGAGCAAATATGTATCATATGTGATTAGGAAATATCATATGCTCTGTTCTACAATTATGGAACACTTAGACATATGCGCTAGGACTTGCGAAATCGTATATGCTTACATGCTTCTGTGCTGCATCAGTCACATGTCATCATCAAAAAGGGGGAGAATGTTGACCTTTTTTGGTCCATGAGTGTTAGAGATTTTTTATGAACGATGTAATTGTAATGACGTTAGGTCTATAAATTAAGCAATTCGATTTGTGATTAATATAACGTCTAAGTTCATGATAATATTCGACCATGCACTGATAATGAGCTATAAATTGATTAAAGTGTTGAATATTTGATTCGCATATGAGTTTGTGATTTGTTGATGAGACTATCTGATCGCATGTTATAGACAACCCATATGATATGATATATCGTACTGTGCTATATATGGAAATAATGCATGAGATATCCTACTGAGTTATAAGAGGAAAATATGCTGTTTATAAATGGAAAGTGATATATCTGTTCAAAATTTGTTATTCCTGACGAAAATCACATGTACGATTCTTGCATGCTTTCCACTGAATTTAATGTGCAATGTTGAATTAATATCTTTCCTTATGCTGATTGGATTATTATATTTAGGAAATATTTGATTTTATTGACTTTGTGGATAATATGCTATTATATGGTAATATGCTAAACGCGGATGTGATCTCTGAAATATGGGTGGCATGACAAGTAAATTCGTGACAGCTGTGATATGATATGATATTATGTGCTAAACATGGTAAATATGATAGATCTGTGCTAAATATGGAATTGATATGCTGCTATCTCGTGTGCTATACTTGGAAAGTAAATCTGAATTGACTTGTTCTAGAAACTGATAGCAGGGAATCACTTATGGAAAGTTCTGACATGGTAAATATATACGAAGTGATTGAATATGCATGAGAACGAATTTGAATCCTTATGTGGAATATATTCATGCTTAAATGAGCTCTTATATGGAAAATAATCGTGCTTTAATGTGCTATGACCGTTGTAATGATTTATTAAAAAGTATGATTTTATATGGCATGTTAACTCTCGAAATTTGCATGGAAACTATGCTTGATTTGGTGATTAATATATGGTATGATTTTCTATGTGAATTGCTGATTGAAAAGGTTTATATATAAGCTAGACTTCATAATTTCGAGCTAACTAAGCATTTGCGAACATACTACCAAGAGAGTCTTGAGCATAAAGATACTGAGAGATTCCTGAGCTCTTCACTTGCGATAGCTTTCTGCCTACCTGAGCTTTAACTTGCGATTCCATCATTGAGCGAGTGCTTCATCCCGTTATTTCTACCTCCCGCCATATATTCTGTCTTCGGACGTGTTGTCTTCGGAGGTGAGCGATACCAAGGAGGCAAGATCGACGTTTACGTACACGTGAAGGGAAGGACGAGTTTCGGGGGCCCTAGCGAGCTGTGTCTGTCGGGATCAGAAGATTCCGAGGAACGAAATTCGGCGTGTGGTAACCTAGTGTGTCTAGTGTTCGACTTATTCCGGTTGTGTATTGGGCTAATCAATCAGTTTTGTATCCAGCTACGGTGCATTATAGTAATTGGTTACTCTTGGGGGACAAACCCCAAGGAGAGGAGTAAACCCCAGTTGGGGATATAACCTCTATAAAAATTCTGTCTCGCATTTACTTTTCAGTTATTTCCTTATCGCTGTGAGATAGACCCGAGACACATCCGACGTAACTAGGATATATCAGGCATACTCGTTATAAGCATCAGTAGGCATGTCTAAGTCACTACATTTAGGATTTGGGAAAAGAAGAAGTATAAAATTTTTATAAACCTAATTCACCCCCCTCTTAGGCACATTTATATCTTCATTTATAAAGATAGATTATATTTAAATTATAATTTCAACTATTTATTTTAGATAAAATTAATTAATATATACGTGTATGCACACGCATTTGAGTGTGCATGAATTACAAGTTATATGTTTAGTTTTATCGTTCAACCAGTTGTTGCCGCTCGAAGTTTCAACCACTTATTTCACAATAATGCTATCTTCTAGTAGGACGACGACTAAGATAAGCCGCAAGCGTGAAAGGTGGTGCTCGTAATTTTATCATATCCCAAAATCAGAAATTTTTCTTTCCCCATTGACATTCTTATTAGAATAATATGAGTGAAATGCGCCGCCGTTTGTTTGAAACATTAACAATCCATGCATATGGCATATTCTTAATAAGGTCAATAATTGCAAATAAAATAGATACATTTTCTTTTCCTGTTTGCGCGGCGGGATTGATACATCGATCGTACTAGAATATGCATTTCTTATATGTGTAGAACTACTTGCAAAAGAAAGACATGACGAAGATGATATATATAGATGAAATATGATATTCCTTATCATTATAATGGTAGTAGATATATCAGCTCTACAAGGAATAACAATCCATTAATTTCTCCTAAAGTTTAGCTGCTCCTCCGATCCCCTCGTACTTGAGAAAACGTAAAATTCAAGCCCTGCAATGTACATATCCATTATTTGCATTCAGATACTACATTTAGATAGATTGTGTGCTCGAATTATGTATATAATATACGGGGGGAATCACAATTGTACATAATTCGTAGCCCTTGCTATTATTTCAGTCAATATTATACTATTAAATATATCGTTTGCGCTTTCGCAGAAGAATCTATATACTATAAAAGTAGGATAGGGACCCTATTGTGACGACACGTGGCAACAAATTCCCCCACCCCACCCCCCCCAGGAAAATGTGAGGATGATTTTTTTTCGTTGAATGTATATGGTTTCGCATATTAATATGTCCATGTTCTTTGTATGTGCATGGCAGTTATACATGCTTTATGTGCATTGAGTTCAATAATAAAGAGGACAGGGAGTCCAATCGAAGCAAATGCCAAATGATGGGTTATGTCCATGTTCTTTGTATGTGCATGGCAGTCATGCATTGAGTTCAATAATAAAGAGGACATGCCAGTCATACAGGCTTTGTGTGCATTGAGTTTAGTAATAAAGAGGATAGGGATTCCAATCGATACAAATTCCAAATGACGGGTTATGTCCATGTTCTTTGTATGTGCATGGCAGTCATACAGGTAGGGATGGCAACGGGGCGGGGCGGCCCGCCCCGCGAGGCTTTTGGGGACAAAATTGTCCCCGTCCCCGCCGGATCCCCGCGGGGATTCAATTTTTTAAGAAAAATTAATATTTTAAATATAATATATAAATTTAATTATAATTTAGTTATAAAATTATATAAATTATAGTTTTATATATTATTTGTATTAATATAATATTATTTAATCTATATTTAATATTATTTTAACATTATTTAAATTATAATTTAATATTACATATATATTATAATATATATAGAAGGCGGGGCGGGGCGGGGAACGGGGCGGGGATCCCCGCGGGGAAAAATCTTTCCCCGTCCCCGCCCTGCGGGGATAAAAGTTCGGGGATTCCCCGCCCAGTTCGGGGTGGATCCCCGCGGGGACGGGGAATCCCCGCCCCACTGCCATCCCTACATACAGGCTTTGTGCACGTGTTCACTTGGTATGTAAGGTTCAGTGGTACATAATTAAGAGTCGTGAATGTGGACGGGCGTCATTTGTATGTCCATGCAGGCATACAGGTTCACTGTCTTGCATGAGTTTGCTATATATAGGTTGCATTTTGGCGTCTTTTTCACGTCCTTATCAACCTCCTTTAGCTTATTGCCTGGGCATGACATGAGTCGAAAATTATTGCTTGCTACAAACATTAGCTCCTAGGGCAGAGAGCACCACTATCGTTGTGCGTTTGTTGCGTTCCTGGAGGGCGCGGAATTTGAAGAAAAATGGCGACTTGATGAGTATTGACCTGTTGTTGTTGGACGAACAGGTCTGTTTTGTTTGTATCGGTTTAGCTTTTCCCCGTGGTTGGTAATCTATGTTTTCCCGTTTTCTTGGGTTGCAGGATACTTTGATGCAGGGGTCTATTCACTGTCTACGAATTGATCGTTTTGAAGAAATGCTTATTGATGGCCGTGTTTTTGCTATAATGGACTTTGATGTTGTTGCGGCTCCGATGCGCTTTAGAATCACTCAACACCGCTATATGATTCGCTTTACAGATCGTACAACAATGCTCTCCGTTGATGATGTGCTTACGTTTGAAGAGAAATTTCAATTACGTTCGCACGAGGAATTCCTTCGTCTTGCAGGCATGAATCAGGAACTGCCAGGTGTGTGTTCAAAGCTTTGCATTACCTGTTGTTTCTTTCTGCCGGTTCTTACGTTTTATTTAACAATCTGTTTGTGCTCTATCTGATAGATGTTGTTGGGTTGCTGAGGTGCTTCACGGAACCTGATGTTGACAGCGCCGTGGGCACTAAGCGTGCTGTGCTGAAAATCACCATGGAGAGGTCTGTTTGATTTGTGTTAACAGTAACTTAAAATTGTAAACGAGCGATACTCTATGTTATTACCGTTAATGTATTGTTTGTTTTTCCTTTCTACTTTCTTGAATTACATAAAGTGGGGAAAATGTGTCGGTTACGGTGTGGGAGGACAAGGCATTTGAGTTCTGCACACAACTCCGATCTGTCATAGGGGATGATGTCATTGTCTTTGTAACCAACGTTAATCCAAAGATGTTTTGCGGTAAATTCTCCATATGTGTTGTTGCATTCTTGAATCATTTCTGATATCAATGTTTGTTCGCAGGCAACCTCTAACTTAATACAACCTCCTCGACAAAGCTTTACGTGAACTACAAATGCTCCATTGTGTCTGATTTTAGGAAGAAGTACTTGGATTGTTTACTTATTGACGTGTCTGCATTGTTTGCATTGCTAATATAACTGCAATTTCGTTCATGCCGATCCTTCAGGCTGAATGCTGGCACCGGGCTCACTGTCGCGCCTTTGGTGTCCACCACCGTCGAGATTCCACTCAGCACTATTTCTGACGTCTTTGAGTTTCTGCGAAACGAAAGGGAGCAGGTGATAGACTTAAATCCTTTTCAAATTCCTCTGTGTTCTAACATGTAGTCTGCAGAAACGAGACTTTGTCTGTGTCGGAAATATCGTGGAAAACGTTACGCACTCCGGATGGAATTATATAGTCTGCGCTAAGTGTTGAGTAAACTGGTGAAGTCTGATACTACTTTGAGTTGCAACAAGTGCCTTGATCTTAATGCCGTTGGAATCTTGCGGTATTTTTATTTGTAATTAGTTTCCCCTCTATCCCCCTCCCTCTTATTATTCAAACTAGATACGTATACATGCAATTATTATTCTGTGGATGAATGATATCTATTTTTTTCATCTTACGAATTATTTAGTCTGCATGATAACTGATGGTTTTGATTCAACCGAATAGGTTTCGTATTGAGGTAATTGTTCATGATGGTTGTGAGTCATCTTACATGTAATTGTGAACGTAGTGTACCACGATGTATTTAATAACATTGGTTAACACATTCATCCAAGAACATTGACGTCATAGAACGCTAAAATAGTAAATTGGTTTATCACTAAGAGGCTGATTTTCAATCCTACACGGTAATATATAAATAGATTCAGCGAGTAAACACATTCCAAAAACAACAACATATTATAAAACAATCAGTGACATAAGTTAATTAGATTCCAATTTAAATACATTAGTGGGCAAACTGAAATGGCCCAGTACAAAACAAGTGTTCTTTTGAATATTTGATCAATCTGAAATTAACTGTTCATTCATATACAGGCAGCTCGCTGGACAAGGTGAATATTCCTTCATTCCAATCCAACTTACCCAAAGTCTGCAGCAAAAGTCCTAACAAATTGTTCGACGCGGCTTCAAATTTGTCTCGGATGTCGCTAGAAATTGTTAGGTAATTATGGATATGCTATTTTGCACTTTGATTTGTTCTCAGTTTTATGAATGCAACTGATAACCCACAAAACTTCTCTTTTGCGTGACACGTTCTTCAACCTACACCATTAGCCTTCGATGGACTTTTTAATTTCACCCGATTTGACAAAGCCTACCGGAATAATTGCTTTTTGCAGTTCGTTGTAGACACACAGCTGCCCCCCTCTTCCGTGGCGTCAAACAAATTAACTCCTTGTGCAGACTACAAGGGCAAAACTGATTCTGGAATGTCTCAATGAAAATGAACTTAACGTAATGAAGACCAAATCGCCATTTTGAAATCTTATAGCATGTGGAGAGAAATTCCACCTATCTAGCCAGCTTATTTGGTACTTGATGCAAGCTCAAACGACCCTGCACGAGGCAACAGAATTGTGGACAATTGTAAATGAGAGGCCTTACGATTTTCCCGTTCAGAATTCTGCATCGTTACTGGCCTCAAATGTTCTAAGGGACCTGATGTAATTGATAATGACAAGTTCGTTGTGAGGCACTTTCGAGGGAAAAAGAAAGTTACGTTGCAAGACGCCATTGACGCGCTTAAGAAGCTTGCAAAAAAATCAGTGATTGGTATTAATGTTGAGAAACTTAAAATGGCAAGCATCGTATTTGTTTCTGCAGTTTTGCAGAAGAGAAGCTGTAGGAAAAATGGACAGGTTAGCACAAGTTTTCTTAGCTTAGTTGAGAAGTTTGAAGATTTCAACAATTTTCCATTTGGAAATACTGCATATGGCATCGTTCTGAAATCACTTAAAAAGAACGTGTCTGCTCGCGTCGAAAACGGCCAAAAGTAATATTAATCACCTTATTCACTCACTAATTACTAGTATAGCGAAAGTAGGGATCGTCTCCACAGGGAAAATGGTTAATTTATTTCTAATTTCAAACTCGATCAATAATTATAATAATAATAATATTAATAATAATAATAATGATATTAAGGGGGGTTTTGATGATAATGTTTTTAACGCAATAACGAGAAATAAAAATATCGAGACTAACGATAATAAAATAATAGTCGAAAATATTATTGTCCACCTAGATTTATTTAACTGATAATCGATTTAATCAAATATTATGTCAGCGCAAGCATAATCGGTTATAGTTATCGACGAACGCCTAATAACCAATCTTTTCTTACTTTTTCGGTAATTAAGAGACGCTCTATAATTACTTCCCTAATCGAAAAATAATCTCCGGGAGGCCCTAAGATTTAAAGTTCCGACAGCGTTAAATACGAAAAAGACCCGATTATTGACTAATAAACTCGGACGTCGGTTTATTAAAATCAAATTGTTTAACCTTACAATATAACTTACACTTACTGTAGGTAGAGAAGTTGAATATTATTTGCTACTTATTAAAACAAACACACAATTACGGATTTGTTGTTTTAATTAGCTTATTAATTTACCAAGATCTCATAAACATTGGCCACTGTTTATTCTAAGCTCATCGATATAATTAATTCAAAGGTAAACGAATACTCACGCTTTCACGAATGTGCTCTATTTCATCTCACAGTTTTAACAAACGGGGCTTCGAATAATCCTTCGACTATGTAGATTAGCCGCTAAACATATTAATCACAGCATATATGAAATTAATCGGCATACTGAACTGAATAAAAAAAATTACGAACGCGCGGTTTTCACCTGATTTGTTGATCTCTGTTGACAACGCACAAAGTCACAAGTTATCGAGTGATTGGCTGGTCTATATACCAGATTTGATGCAATTATCGTAAACAATAAGTGAAAAAGGAGTAGTTACTTTACTAAATGATGACTAGACTATCATTATCTTCTGAAATGACTTGAATATAAAATAGGAATAGCAAATGACGAAGGAAAAGATTAATTAACAGAACCATATTCCTTATAAGCTATGGCATAGTAACACTCGATCTCTCTGCTTAACTTCTGATCTTTCGTTCAACTCTCTGGTAAGCTACAAAATATAAAGATCAAAGTACTGAGCAGCCCTTGTTCGTTGCTCTCTCTGTTACGCCTCTCAATATCAAAGAAAAATATAAAGATGAAATACTAATCTCTCACAGACCTCTCTATATCTCTGTCTCGCTCTCAATTTATTTCTGCTAAGCTTTTGTATGCAACAGCGTTATCTCCCCCCTCTCTCGCTCAAACTCTGCTCTCCTTTTATAGAATAAAATCTGAACCGGTTCTTTTCTTTTCAAGGTGGAGATATGGATCGGGATCTATCAAGCTAATCCTCCAAGTCTTCGATATATCTTGTTGATTGCATTTTTTTCCTTCCTCGAGACCTGTGTGCATCGACTTTAATTGCTTGACGTAAGATGCTTGGCTCTTTCTTTTTATTTTTCTTTGCACAGCCGTTCGATGAGTTTCCTATCCCTTTCTTGTCCACATGTAATTAGGAAAAACCCTACTGGACTAATTGGGCCACATAGATATTTGTTTTCAACTTGGATCAGTAACCAATCTTTCGAAGCCCATTTATGATTGACATGGCAGTGGAGAATGAGTGAGGTGTTCCATTCGCTACGATGTGCTCTGAATTCTTTGGATTCGTTCCACGTTTGGATCTTTCCCATTTTGGTTAATTTTACTCCGATATCCTGCCAAATATGAAATATAAAAAATATACCTATATTCGAGTAAATTTCGACCCAAAACACGCGTTAATATGTTGTAAAATATCATATAATCGCAACTTATCAACCATCATCAGTGTCTCGGTTTCAAAATGATGCAATAGACAGGGGAAAAAAAAAGGCCCGGGCTGAGTTTGGGGGGATTTGTCCACGCATATCAGGTAATAGCAACTAATGCGTTTGTATGTTTTTTTAACACACGAATCTCAATCATTACCTCATACTTGATCATGGCATTGGTTCAGGTTTTTGCATATGAATGCTTGCCGGGCGTTGCGCAGACATTTGCAAAGCGCATAGACAATGCAGATGGGAAGCTTCCCTGTATGTGTCGCTGGACAACTAATCCCTGGAAAATGAAAGCATCCCCAAAGATGGAAGATATCATTCAGGCCATGGCAATGTCCACTGTTTCCCAACATTTGCTGCAGTCTACAGTTGAAGAACCACTTCCGACATGTGATTCCACTAGATCTTTCATCAACGAAAATTATGCTGATGTTTTCCAACAAATAACGTCATTGTTGCTGAGATGCGTCACCGTGCGATGCATTCCATCAACAACCACTGAGTTGAACGCTGACAATGTTGTTTTGACATGTGCTACCACAATGGGCAATACACGTGTGCAGAAAAATACAATGATTCGGCAGAATCGTCAAACGACATCGGCACCAACCAGGTTGAAGAATATACAGAAAACACGTAGGATACTTGGTTCCCCTCTATGACGTTACAGGAATTCATCAACAACATTCACGATGAACGCATGACAGTACCTGACAAAGAACACACTGCAGTTATCAATAAAACACAATTGTCGCATTCACGCTCGTCGAAGAATCCTGATGACGAACTGCATAGCAGGAAAAAATCTAAATTGTCGTGTGAGGTTGAAGCCATTGACAATATGCAGATATCCTGCATGGTATATGAACAGCAAATGCCATGTTTGGAAATCGTACCTTGGGAGCCATGTCAATTATCTTTGTGCCGAGAATTTGTTGGAGAAAATGTGAGTACCGAAAGTTGGAATGAAAAAAAGCCAAGGAGAAAGCTTTCTATCACCTGTGTTATTGGATGGAACGAATGAAACGACTTACAAGCAAGGGTACATGGATGAGGAAGTTGATACTGATGATATCCATAATTTGCAGACAGCATCTCCCGTCCATGATTCGCTTCCAAAATACGACACACACATCAAAGGACAACATTACCAATAACATTGATATAATGCCAGATGTGGAAGCGGTATGGTTTCGGACACCATGCAGTAAAAGTAAAGAGCGTATTCTACCATCTGCCTCTTTGGAAAGTGTCCCACAGAAACTGAAAATGCGCGAAATCAATGAGGACGAGGTAAATGCCCAAAGTATGATATGCACATGTATTGCAAATGAAGACGATAATCCACCTGGCGTTCAACAAGACAAGGCAAACGTTTACAGGGAAGTATCAGACATACGGGCAGAAATATGCAAGCTCGGAGCGATTGTTGAGTTTAATTCAGAGCGGACGTTTCGTATGAACACTGCTCTTGAAACAGGATTTGCAGATGTGAATGAACATCTAACAAATCTTGAGGCTTCTGGCAGCACTATTATTCAACAAGATTGGTTCGATCAGAAAATAAAACCATTGCAAGATGTTGTCAGGTACTCTGCATCCCAGCTACATCTAATTAAGACAAGACTCGACCAGATGGCAAGAGTTGAATCTGGTACAATTATTACAACCCTGTCTACAAATTTATTCAACATTCCACGAATTTGTTTACAAATTATTTACAATCATAGGTTTAGCAACGGGGAAAGAAGACAATAAAACTCGAGTTCCATACAGCAATACAAAGCTCGATGAACATGTTCTTTACAAGTTGCGCATGTGGCCAAAGGCCGAGCAGTTTATAAAACATATGAGGCCCGAAAACTTCACAGGACTTTTAGGAAATCGCTTGCGGCGTGACTTCTACGAATGCCTTATGACGCCAAGCAGACGCCTCCAAGATGTTGTAAGTTTTTGTCATGTATTCTAAATATATCGATCACATTATTCTGTTTGTTACCATAAAAGAAAACTGCTTGTGTTATTCATGCAGCATATTGATGAATGCATGCACGGATTATTGAAATGCAAAAAAGGTGCTACACTACCCAACAGCGTATTGCATATATGAGCACAGCTTTCACTCAGATGATTGCAAATCGGACAATTGATAGTGGAATTGCAGACTTGGCTGACATCAAGCCATTTGCGATAGGTTCAGTTGAAGGGTGGCCATCGTGCAGTTGGGCAAGAGCACAGGTTATTCTATTCCCACTGAATGTAAAAAATTCTCATTGGGTACTGTGTGCAGCGATTCCTGCAAAAAAACACCTCTCCATTCTGGACCCGGACATGTCGTCCGACCACGATCTACGATAAACAATGGCTGCTCTAGGACAAGCCACATCCGTGATAACACTTTTGCTCAAAGATCTGAGAATGATAGGGGAGGATTTTCAATTTTTCTGTAGGCGTGACACGAAGATTCCGCAGCAGGAAAATAGGTATCATACAAAATTGTTTTAGTTATAATTTTTTCCAATATCAATGCCTACACTCACATGGCCTTATTTACTTACAGCGGAGATTGTGCAGTACATGTTCTGTGGACTGCATTTTCATTATTGTTTAAAGACCATAACTACTACGATGCGCACAAATCACACATTGAAGAGTTTAGAAAATATCTGGTTGCGTCCATTTTCTTCAGATACTGGCATTGGACTCCGTGGAACGAATGATCAGTCATAATTCTATATTATCTGATAATAGTATTTTGATGCAATAACATTTCTGAAGCAATATAATAGCATTGTACGTTACTGAGACTGCATGACGCTTTTGTCCTACATAAAATTTTGTTTAATGTAACACTAGAAAAAACAGTGCATATCTTCATGGGACAAGTGTATGAATGAAAAAGGAAAAAATTGTAGTCAGTCGATCAATTCAATCAAACGGAAGTGAGTAGCGAAGGGTTGAGCATTGTTGCTCAACTAATCTGATGCATTAAAAGATTATGAAGTCAGTTCATCAATTCAAACATAAACAGCCTGATACAAATGTTGTAAGATACGAACTCCCGAGTAAAACAAAAACATTGAAAGAACTGTATGCATATCGATGGGTCGTGAATTTTCTTTCTTAGTGAAAATGTTTAGTCTTTGCATATACATAACTATTTTTGCGTCAAACTTAATATACACATGATATGAACGGCATATATTTGTCAAATACCTATGGCCAAACAATTATTTAGCCGTCTTACATTCTAAGCATATTAATATTTTTAACAGTCATACATCTATTAAATACCACATCACATCCATATAGACCATTCTTCTGTAGAATAAGACGCATATATCATATAACAGTATTAACATATTTCTGCCATACAACATTGATGTCTTATCTGTTTAAAACACATTTGTGCCATATAACAATTCATGTACTATATGTTTACAAAGACAGTGTATGACTCCTACACAGAAAATATTTGCATATGAGCAAGGAATTATGTATTATTTTCTTATGTGGTGGCAATATTGGAAGAAAAAATTTTAAAGTCGTCCATAAAATAACAAAATATCGAGTCAAAAATCGCATATTATATTATTGATTATAATCTTCTCAATTTTTGAACAAACAGTGTATGACTGTCACACTGCAACTGTCATACACCATATAACTCATACCTGGATGAAGCTCCTAAGGCTCATATCGGAGATTACATGGGTATAAGTTATTTGCTATACTAAAATTTCATAATATGTTATATGTGTGTATTAATTATTTGTGTAAAATTGCGAATGTGTTTGAGATGTGTATATGTGATACACACATACCACCTTAATTACAAGCCTATAACAAATCTTGTAATAGACGTGTATGACATACACATGTATGGTTATACACAGATATCAATATTCATACACATACACAATCACACTCATACATATCAAACGTCCCTAAAGTCACAGAAGTCGTATTCTTACACCTGCGAAGTATTCACACTGCACGCAATTCACAGCACTCGAATGCATAGCGATCGGTCGTGCAATTTCATTCAGTCTTACATCTTCAGTCTTACAACTTACAATACATACAACAGTCATGCAACCTTAAAAGTCATATCATCTAAATATGCAAAATCTATCAAATGATATGCAATAATTTATAAGTGAGCTTTGAACCTAACAACTCTTACAATATTTGTAAGCATGTGGTGATTACTATTTTTATGCAATATGTAGACAATTAAATGTCAAGGATGATTTGTTTTACCTATTTGTGGATGTTATTGTAGGCGTGGTTGTACTAGAACTTTAGCAACTTTTACGTATTCACAAAATCAGTCATTCATACAATTGGCTTCTACGTTGATTCAAACACGAAGTACCAATTAATTTAACATTAATTATTGCAGCAAAGTTAATTTACGTCAGTAGTTGTGATACTGATGACGTTTACCCATTGCGTGGACGGCGCTATTTTGGCAACAAACATAATAAATTGTATTTCACATGGTAGTCAGACTACCTTGCATTACCAATCATGCATCTAGCAAGAACACATAGCAGCCAACATTACCTATCATACAACACTTAAATAACTTAAATCAATACAGTCGGACATGAATCTCCTCGAAAACGCCTAAATTATATAAATTCAATATACTGCAATACTATGTGACGTATTAATCAAGTTTATTGAAATACAAAATTAACTCCTAAGAATTTCTAAGAACATTTCCCACCAAACAATTCTTGACTGTTAATAGTTGTACAAAAGTTAATTTGTGAAAATAGGCGGATTATTATGGGACGAATTATTAATGCCCTTTGGGAAAAAATAAAATTGCAAACGAACCGTAATTAATTGCCTTGATACATTCATAATTATTGATAAGTTACAAAAGTAATTCATTGGCAGGAGACGACCCATCACCCCAACGACATCCATATTTATTAAGGCTTATATAATAAAACAACAGGTACTACCTTAATGTATCTACAATCACCAATTAACAATAACATTTAGCAACTCAAAGGTTCATCCTCATAAGACCAAGACCGCATGCCCTTCACATTAGTATACATCCATTGTATCTGCGTAATTGTGAGAGAGACATCCAATGCGATACTATTCGTATTCCACCACATCATTGAATGTTGACTATCCATATTCATGCAATTAATATTTCAAGCACTATATATTACCCTCAACATAACATGTAAAGGCAACGTATATCACAATTATCCCTATAATAATTACAATAATTCAAAATGCTGGAACAGTTGCGTGCCTTGCTAAATGAGAGTTTTACAACAATACAGCATACCATGAACCAAGTGGTTCAAACAACCAACCAAAAGAAATTTGCACACGGACTACACAGGACGGAAATTCGACAAATTACATGCAAGGTGTGATGCAATTGCTGATTTAGTAAATCAATCCACAGAGAAGTTGAACACAAGGTGCATGAAAATTCTGCAGAGACTATCCGAGATTGAAAATACATTTGGTATGACAATTTTGTTTACAAAAATTTCGACTGAATCTCCCAGGAGAAAAAAAAAAAGCCTTACAAAACTCATGCTTATAAATAATTACAGGATGCATGCACCGTCGAGGTATAGACCAACAAGAGGCCCGTAATGTTGACGCATTGATGCTTGAAAACAATATACGGAATTAAAACGTGTGCAAAGGAAACAGGCTGATGACGCTACATCTGTAGTTGGAAATAAACGCCCCAGGTTTCAAGACAAGTCTTCCCATGCTGCAGTGCAAATACTACAGAACAAATTTTCAACTCACGCCATGCTTCATTATCATTTAAGTGGAGCAGTAGCAATGTTCAACACCGTCTCCGTACTGATAGAAAGAATGGACACCCATTCTTATGTTACAGACCTTATGGGAAACCAGCTACGCCAGGATTTTTTTAGCTCATTGATGAAAAAGGGAACTTGGCTGACTGATGAGGTGCGTGAATAAAATATACGAAAATTTTCCTGACATTACATCCCAACATATAATTCTCCTTACAGCATGTGGATGGATGCCTGAGAGGATTTATTGAGAGCGACGCGCTCCATTTGGAAATTCAAGAATTTCGTTTATGGGTACAACGTTCAACCAGGTAGTTACTGCAGAATATTTGAGTATGGGAGCAATTAACTATGCATCACTACACCATACACGCAAGGACAGGTTGATGGCTGGCCATGTATTCTATGGAAACAATCAGATTTAATTGTCATTCCGGTAAACATTAACGAATGTCATTGGGTCCTCTGCATAGTTGACGTCAACAATGAAACCATCACGGTACATGACTCTGATCCAACATGCGATATGAACATGAGGTTTTTCCATCAAGCTTTTGAAAAAACTCGCCTAACGATTCCATATCTACTGCGAGAATTGGGTATTACGCAAAAAAACCTTAACTTCAGTGTCCATAGAGATCAGCGATTCCCCGACAAATTTCCAGGTACTTTTCTGGTAAATAATTTTTTTCCTTTTTCAGTATCTAACTCATTGACCACTACTTTTTCATTTCTAGAAAAAGTGGGGACTGTGGTGTCTATATGCTACGATCTGCCTTCTCGATGATGTTCCCCGACGACTCCATATACGAAATTCAACCGTCTCAAATCGAAGAATTCAGAAAGTGCATAACTGTCTCGCTGTTTACTAACGGCTGGATTTAATTTGTTATTTCAAAAAATGTTGATCCTTTATTTTCGTCAGTCATAAGAATTTGTATTTCCTTCCAAAAATTGCAAGATTAAACTCTATTTATGGTACATAATTCGCATAACAAACAAAAATATACTGTATGCAATTAAGAATAGAATCGAAATTTGAGAATAAAATAAAGAATTGATATTGCATATAAGAATTTGGTCTTTCATGAAATCAAGAACGATGCAGCTGGAAGACTGAATGAAATTGAGAAGATTATAATCAATAATATAAATATGTCATTTTTGTCTCGATATTTTGTTATTTTATAGATGACTTAAAATTTTTTTTCTTCCAATATTGCCACCACATAAGAAAATAATCCATAATTCTTGGCTCATATGCAAATATTTTCTGTCTAGGAGTCATACACTCTCTATGTAAACATATAGTACATGAATTGTTGTGGCCCAAATGTGTTTTAAACACATAAGAAACTTGTGTGTGGCAGATAACCTTTTAAAAAAAAATAAATGTAAGAAAACTATATTGTGTGAAAGTATTACAAGTAATTCAAAGTTATCTAACAAACCAATGTTGTCCTGTTTTTTTGTAGTATGATAACACCCATGACAATTTTGTTATACGTATTCTCCTTAATCTATTAGACAATGTATGACTGAAGGAAAAAGTTATTATAACATTCAGTTCATCGTGAAGCACCGTCCGCCTATTGATATGCATATAATAGTGTGTGCATACTACTTAATATGCGAGATATAAACGGCAAAGATTTGTCGACTATCAAAACTCCTACAATTTCATTATCAATCTCACAACTTGAACAGTCTTACAGGTTTAAAATACATACATCAGTCTTACAACTTTAACAAGACATACACGCTTAAATATGCAAAATATGACAAAATTAATTTGCATTAATATATAAGCGAACTCCCAACCTAACAACTCTTACAATATTTGTAAAAACAAAGTACCAATTAGGTAACATTTATTTATTGGAAGAAACGTAACTTACGGACAGTAAGTATGATAGAATGTTGTCCTGTTTTTTTGTAATATGATAACACCTATGACACTTTTGTTATACGTATTCTCTTTAATGTATTAGAAAATGTATGACTGAAGGACAAGATTATTCTAACATTCAGTTCATCATGAAGAACCGTCCGCCTATTGATATGCATAGGCGTGGTTGTACTAGAACTTTAACAACTTTTACGTATTCACAAAATCAGTCATTCATACAATTAGCTTGTACGTTGATTCAAACACGAAGTACCAATTAATTTAACATTAATTATTGCAGCAAAGTTAATTTACGTCAGTAGTTGTGATACTGATGACGTTTACCCATTGCGTGGACGGCGCTATTTTGGCAACAAACATAATAAACCGTATTTCACATGGTAGTCAGACTACCTTGCATTACCAATCATGCATCTAGCAAGAACACATAGCAGCCAACATTACCTGTCATACACACTTAAATAACTTAAATCAATACAGTCGGACATGAATCTCCTCGAAAACGCCTGAATTATATAAATTCAATATACTGCAATACTATGTGACGTATTATTCAAGTTTATTGAAATACAAAATTAACTCCTAAGAATTTCTAAGAAGATTTCCCATCAAACAATTCTTGACTGTTAATAGTTGTACAAAAGTTAATTTGTGAAAATAGGCGGATTATTATGGGAAGAATTATTAATGCCGTTTGGTTGATACGTGCCGGCACAGAAATGATGCATAATATTCATTGTACATCTGTATGAACGAAAACAAAAGAAGGATTATTTTTTTGGCCAGACATACAACTTCCAATTTTTTGAATGACAACATTAATGTCTAAAAAATTCAAAGCACGATTTCCTACAAAAAGTGAAGACACTCAACAACTCAGGCGTAAAAATTAATATATTTCTTCTTTCCTGCGTAGGAGCATCCTAAATCAACTAGACGGGTCCCACAATGGACTAAGTAATTAGCCACAGGGGTAAAAATGATATAATTGATAGTATAAGGGGTAGTAAAACAATACTAAAATGTAGAACTCGATTAGTAAAACCTACAAAATTGAGGAAAATTGGATCATTGCAGTTGCCGCCAAAGAGGGACGCCAATTCTGTCACATTCCAAACCAGAGGGGTGGAACGCGGCAATCGGACATCATGGTAAGTCTGCAATGTTTTCTATGTTGTAATAGATTACTTCGTTGGTAATTACTACATGATATAAGACATACACAACAGAGCATGATATTCAGCTTCAATTTTGGTATGCGGATAGTACTATTAGTGTAGAGTTGATGCCTCGGTTAAAATGGCCATCAAATCAAACAGATTTTAGTGCTTACCTTTAATTTGTAGTTCAGATTAGTCGATTTATGGTTTTGTCTGAGCTGTTCTGTATTTAAGAGTTAATTTGGACATTTGTAGGACACTAACATGAACACACTCGCTCACCAGTATACCTGCCGCTCCTTTCATTAAAAAATTAACGTTTACTTAAATAATTTATACACAGGTAATACTCAAGAATCAGGTTCCGCAAGATAAAGTTAAACCTTACAAATTAACGCTATGTTCAGAATTCAGGGAAACAAGTAGTTTTATTCGAAGCATGCTGAACAGCAATGAAATGGAAGAAATGGTCAAAAAACTCAGTTTGGAAATTTGATTGCACATGCAGACAAGTTCTCCCTATCATGCCAGCTTATCGGGTACTTAATGCAATGTCAGAAAAAGCTGGCTGATGGAGATGAGATGTGGCTATTGGTTAATGGCAAACCAATACGTTTTTCCCATTACGAATTCGGCATCTTGACAGGCCTCAAATGTTCGAAAGAGCATGTTGTCTTGGAGAATAAGGACTTCATTTCAAGACACTTTCAAGGAAATGTGAAGGTTAAAACAAAGGACATTAGGGATAAATTGACAGCGATGGGGAGTCAAAATTCGTCAAACGTCAAACATGGAAAATTAAAAATGGCAAGCATTATATTTGTTGCCGACGTCCTCTGCAAACGGAATACACGGAACACAGCATTGATTGATCCAAAATTATTCTACTTGGTTGAGACAAACACCCATGGGGAACTGTTGCATACAACCACGTGCTGAAATCGTTGAAAAGGGATCTTACTTCGTTTAAGGGTGACATGGCAGATAATGGGAAGAAAAAATATTGTCCTTTAATATTGGGAGGATTTGTGCATCCATTCCAGGTAATTTCCTATATGTTGCAATACAGTATATGTTTGCAGGTTTCATACAATTCTGTTCCTAATTTATACACATTACTTCTTATTGTCTTTGCTACAGGTACTTGCCTATGAATGCATACCTAATGTCGCAGAGAAATTTGCAACGCTCATACAAGAAGCAGATGTAACACTCCCACGAATGTGCCGATGGATCACTAACAACTGGGAAACGAAAGCATCCCCTAAATGGGATGTTATCGTTCAGGTAATGTCGACGTCACATGTTGAAAGAAGTATGTTGCAGCCCATAATTGAAAATCCTCCGACAACATATTTTACAAAAAAAAAAACATTATGCACCCAAAGGCAAGGCAAAAGTCATCAATCAAACTTCACAGAAGAAAAAATCTGTGGAAAAACAGAGTGCTTCGCCTTCCAACGGCAACAAGATTGCAGACTCATTCACGTCAACGACCCATACAATCGATGTTAATAAGAAGGCAAGCATTATTAATTTTATACACATTACCATCTCAATAAGAATAGCTGTCAACCACATTGCACCGATTTTCTTTTTCAGTGTTTCTCTGTTGCAGCATATTGGTAGTTCATTTCCAGTTTGGTGCTCTCCGGTGACCCGCCCAACGCAACTATAGACAACAACATGGGATTGAAATACGGCTTTCAACAGCAGCAGCAAAAAATTGGTAATTAATGAGAATCGAATTAACGCCGCCTCAAGCGCAAACGCAGCCATTAAGCAGCAAAAGCAACAGCGGATTCTTCCAAAGCAACCGATTTTAGCATTTCAGGCGACAGCTGACATGCCTACTAACCCTCAGATGGCAAGCCCACGTATTTCTGACAAGTCGACAACGATTGTCCAAAGTGCACCAGTTTCTGATGCGGAAAATAAGCTACGTACTGCCCAGTATCTGGAACCAGAGACAAGCCGATACCAAAGAACATCCGAAAGAAACTTGCATGTCGGGAGAACGTGAAGATGATTTAAGGAGGCGCATAGCTGCATCCAAATCTGAGTATGTATATTGTTTCTATTTCTCATCTAAAGAACCTTCACTTTTGCTTTAGCCTCACAACTACTTCGGTAACTTCTCTGTTCGTGTAAAACAAAACCTCACATAGACAGTGCTATCGACAGTAACCGGGGGAAGAAATCACCTTCAGAGGTTCCTATGAATCAACATCCAATGTCAAAGAGGCTGAGGTCTGCCAATAAAGCTCCTACCAACTCACCAGCCAAGAGAACCCCATACAGGTTTAAAAAGCTTCAGAAGCACATGTTGTATAAGTTAGAAATGTTCCCCAAAACAGTGGAGCACATACAATGCATGAAGTACAACCAGGTTGTGAAAGGACTTTACAAATCAGATCTGACGCAAGAGTTCTTCCGCACGCTCATGACAAAAGACAACATACTGAATAATGATGTGAGCGCCTGTGAATGTCCGATAAAATATTTTTCAGTACAACATTCATCATATGTTTATGCCCATAACTATGCTTAATGTTATGTGTATACGACAGCATGTTGACGAATGCTTGCGAGGCTTTATCGAGATGCAGTTGTGATGTCTGATACCCATGAAAGATGTTGCATTCATGAGTACATCGTTCACAAGAATTGCCTCATCCGATGATATTAACAAAGGATCTTCTACCATGAAATACTTGAGGCAATTTGCGCTTGGTAAAGCGGAAGGGTGGCATTCGTGTTCATGGAGATCAGCAAACAATTGTCTTTCCATTAGCGATCAAAAAATCGCATTGGATTTTGGCTGTTCTCGAAACTAATTCCCAGAAAATGACCATCATGGATTCATACATATGGTGTGATCTAGACCTAACCTTCACAAAAGGTGTCGTGGGAAACTGATGGCTGCAGTAACACTCTTGCAACAAAACTTGGGACTCAGAAATTTAGAGAAACCAATCGTCGCTGAGAGGCATCTCGAACTTCCACAGCAGCCGGGCGGGTAACCTCATAAACTTATTATTATTTACCCCATGCATATGTCACATTAATATTCAACAATACACTGCTGACCATTTCACGGGAGATTGCGGCATATATATGTTGCGAAATGCTTTTGCAACTAGGGGTGTTCATCGGTCGGTTCGGTCCGGTTTTTTCAAAATTCGGTTCGGTTTTTCGGTTTTCGGTTTTGCGTATGCTTAATCCGATATCCGAACCGTTTTAATTTGGTTCGGTTCGGTTTTTTTATAATTCGGTTCGGTTTGTTCGGTTTGGTTTTTCGGTTAGAAATTTAATATAAAAAAAAATTTTATGAAGCTGAAAATTACAGAACAAGTTATGGTATTAAAAAACAAAGAAGAATATGAAACGTGACATATAGTAAATAATTCAAAGGTCCGGAAAAAAACATGAAAATTGAACAAAATCTAACCAAAATATAAAAACATTCATCTCAAGATACTATATGGGAGAAAAATAGTATTTGACTGGTGAGGAAAACATTCACCTAAAAATGGAAAAACGTATACCAATGAAAATTATATTTACTGTTTTGTTTACGTTATGGGAGAAAAACAAATGATTTTTGATATTTTTCTATTTTTAATGTAGTATGATAATTCCAATTCGGTTTTTCGGTTTTTCGGTTTTACATATGCTTAATCCGATATCCGAACCATTTTAATTTGGTTCGGTTCGGTTTTTTACAATTCGGTTCGGTTTCTTTCGGTTCCGGTTTTTTCGGTTCGGTTCTTTGCGGTTCGGTCGGTTTTTTCGGTTTTCCGGTTATTTTGAACACCCCTATTTGCAACGATGTTCCCAGAGGACGATCCATTCGAACTAACCATAAGCCAGGTGCATGACTTCAGACATTACTTAACGGTCTCAGTATTTCTCTCCTATTGGACTTGGCCGAATTCATAGACATGCCAAATGTCATGTTAGCCTTACTGACAATGTAACGACAACTATTATTACATAGATGAATTAAAGACTGTTTTTAGACAAAATGAATATGTATTTATGTTTATGAATAACAGCTTGAAGTCGGTCTGCTTTTTTAACGTGTTCTGTTGTGTTGATCGCTCGACTGATCATTCGATTTCATTCTCCTTTGAATTGAATCGACAGTATATATCATCCGTGTCATAATAAATTTGATAATGGGCCTATTGGATGAGCAGATAATGGCCATTTATGTGTCCCCAGTCCTTGACAGAGGGCGTAGGTCTCATGAACAACGCCGCCGCTCCACCTCGGCTAAGGGTAGTTGATCATCGCATGCCTATTTTGCAACGAAGTCCATTAACTGAGACGCAGAAATGTTGCTCCCTGGCTTTCTTACAACATACGCCATGGAAATCTCGCCAGCTTATTCGTCTCGATATCTACCATTGATTTTCAAGAAATCAAACTATCTTTCGATGATTTACTAAATTATGATATTGTATACATATATATAATGGATGGTCAGTGCTTACGGAATAACTGCAACGCAAAAACCTGCTACTAGAAAACAGGTCCTATTCTGTTATGAAACATTAAATGAAATGGTTTGAAGGATGAATGTTTCTGTCATGAAACATTATGGGATATTCTTGCTTGTGATGATGGCCCTATTAAAGAACCTGATTTCGGAAAGGAAATTTCGTGGAGCATTAGAGCTGTAAGAATCCTGTGAATTTTGAAATGTATCAAGCCTTCCACAAGTGTCAGAACTCACAAATATAAGAATACGGCTTCCGCGACGTTAAGAGCTTCTTTCACGTATGAATTAAGTGGTGTACTTTGCAGAAGGTCCATTTTATACACATAAAAAACGAACAATGAAAGAACTAATTTCTAACTACATTTTCACTGTACCCATGAACTACCAACACAACAAGCATTCAAACAACAATACTTAAAAACCATCTTTAACTCACTCAACACAAATAGGTAAAAATAATCATCATTGACAACTGCATAACAATTATAATCAACACATGTTTACCAATAACAAAATTAAACATCAATCATGCAGCGTCCCGTGCATAGCACGGGCATTACCTAGTATAATAAACAGAACATGCATTATAATTTTACTTTGACAGTAGAAGGAGCTGATGATTTGATGTAGAATTAAGTACATAAAACGATTCAGACGCCAACTTTTCCTCTATTCCGATCACAATAATGAATATCAAGACGATCACAAGATGGACTTTCTTCATATCAGACAAAAAGGAAAAATAAAATATTAAAAGATGATTTAGTATCTGGAAAATTTTACATAACCACGTAGAATGTCTGTGGGTTTGTTTGTCTATCTTACTCATCTCTTTTGGAAGTTGAATGCTCTGATAGAGAATCCAAAAATGAAGCCGAAGAGCACAGGCGTTCCCACGATTATCAGAGCTACGTATCCCAAGAAATCATGTCTGAATCCGAAGTAACTTCTCACAAACTCTTCCACCGTTTGGTCACCGTCGTCGATCTTGCTCTGTATATCTCCAAACTGAGACGCCACCAGTCCGTACAGCGTCCACGAAACAGGGCATATGTAATAGTACCACCTCCACCAAACTGGAATCCTCTGTTTTTTTCCACAACCAAACTTCAACTTCAATCCTCTGTGTTTTTGCAGGGTATATATACGTACATGATACATGGATTCGTTTTTAATTACGTACCGTTTTGGGAACGATGAACCCAGAGAAGAGATTCCACAATGCGTAGAAAGCAGACGAAACGATGGCAGCTATGTTGTGGTTGGGCGTCACGGCTACGGTCATCATCCCATAGAAGGTGAAGTAGAGCAAGGTGAAATACATGAAGAAGATGTACCAGAAGAACTTCACCGCCGTCCACTCGAACCCTATCATTGCGTAGACTATCAGCCCGTAGATCACCGTCTGAATGAATAGGTTGGGCAGCTCGACAACGACCTGCCCGAAGGCGTAGGGCAGAGACGAGTACATCCCAGCTGCCCTTTCTCTGTAGAACACGGTTCTTTCGACGGCCACGACTGGCTGCACGGACGAAGCGTTTTGTACTCCGAGGAAAAGAACAGCTGCGTACATCGATCCCATCGCGTTGAAGATATCTTGCGTCTTGCCCCTAATAACGGTAGCTGTTTGTTTAGGTTTGGTTCGATGAACAGAGGAAGGGTATTTTTTTTATCTGACCTTTTCGAGCCAATGTTCCAGAAAATAGTTCCGAAGAGCAGAGCGATGAATATCGTGAATAACAACCTCACGGCTGTGTACGGAGGATTTCTCCAATACGACCAGTGTTGTTTCCATAGACAAGCCATGCATTGCATCCAAAAAGGTTGGGCGTAACGTGTTGGGAAAGATAGGTCTTTCGAGCCCGGCGCAGGTACGCTCAGTTCCTTGATCAGTGCTTTGTTTCTCCTGCATATTACGTGTAACGGTAAAGCTCAGCTCAGCTACATTTTTGTGTGTGTTTGAGTGTGATTTATCTCATTTTCGCACCTGTGAAGTTCTGAGTTCTTGTATATTTCACCAAAATCGACGCCAAGAACTGCTTCTTGATTCATCGAAGTTATCTCCAACATCCATGTGGCGGGATTGTACCCGTCTTTGATCTTGGGGACTCCTTGAATTCCCTGTAAAGATTCAGTAACAGTACGTATATTATCAGCATGCGATGCATGGATAGATCCGAGAACTTAACGGATGCATATTTTTTCCAACCTCGAAATATTTGATCAGCTCGCAAGAATTATGACCCAAAGGCCCTACATATATCTCCGCGCCTCCTCGTTTTAGTAGTAGAAGCTGCAGTGGTTTATAATGTCAAGTTTTTCAATCGCACGACTCGTTTTCCACGCAAGATAAATAGAGAGAATAGAGCCCGAAAGCTTACCTCGTCGAACGCATCGAAAATATCAATGCTTGGCTGATGAATGGTGCAGACCACAGTTCGACCCGTGTCGACCGTATTTCTCACTGTTCTCATGACGATTGCAGCTGCTCTAGCGTCGAGGCCAGACGTTGGCTCATCCATGAATATAATCGAAGGATTGGCAACGAGTTCCACTGCTATGGTTAACCTCTTTCGTTGCTCAGTTGAAAGACCGTTCACGCCAGGCAAGCCCACGAGCGCTTCTCTTAACGGAGTTAGTTCTACTAGTTCCATAATTTCCTCCACAAACATCTGTACTAGTTATTGAGCTTCATGTCAGAAAAATCCAATTTTTTTGTATCCCTTTTGACGTTGTTCTGAGATAGTAAATATACCTTCTGTGTTGCAGCATCCACCTCAGGAGGCAGACGAAGCCATGCTGAAAACTGTAAGGATTCGAACACTGTGACGTGAGGCGAGTGAATGTCTGTTTGCTCGCAGTAACCTGCTATTCTTGCAAAAGTTTCTTGTTTCTTTGGATGCCCCGATATGGTTATTGTCCCATCAATGTATCCTCCCGTTTTACGCCCAGCCAATACGTCCATTAGAGTTGTTTTTCCCGCCCCGCTAACTCCCATCAAAGCTGTCAATACTCCAGGCCTAAACGCACCACTCACGCCTTTCAATAGCTCTAGTTTTTCCTCTTGAACACCATGATTTTTCATTTCCTTCATGAGTAATCCCAAGTGATTAAGATAGATATGTACTCTAACTAACATTCTATAGATAATGCTACTTCTGCATGTTTTAAGGTAAAAACCTGTGGCATATCGACTGCATAGCAGATCTCGTCGAATGTAATGGAAAGCGGTTGGAAGGGTAAGATCATTCCTCTCTTTCTGTTGGGATCAGCTATGCGTCTTGAAGAATACATGGATCTCCATGAGATGCTTCTTCGGACATATTCTCGTCTCTCTGTACGCGTTAGAATAGGATCTTCGTCAGCCTAAATTTTCGACGAACTAAACGATGAGAAAAGATTCTTTGACGACTAACCAGAGTTGTTGTTGACCACGACCGAAAGTTCGACTGGCTTGCCTGTTTTGTTCGCATTTCTCTCTTCTAGTGTTTCTTCTGATAGAATAGCTTGAGGTTTGCCGAACGCTGTATGTACGTACATTCAGCGGTTTTCTGTCATTTCTCATTGGTAAGAAAAATGTTTGAGATCATTCGGTGAAAATACTTACGGTTGAGGTACATTAGGGCCAAGATCACCAAGAGATTGAATAGCAAAAGATATCCTGTACTTGCACCTATGCCTATCCAATACCACTTCTCTTCTGTTAACAAGCCTCGCGACTTTAAGACTTGTATACCCACCGATTCCGTCGAGTTTGGAGGAATCTGCGTCGTAATAATCGGTTGAATTAAGCTTTCTCGTGCGTCTAAAACAAACAGAAAAAAAAGGAAGATTTCTTCTTACATGACTCCAACTCTTTCCTAGATACTCATTCACGGTTATTGCGTTCTGCCCGTACATCAACGGCGAAAACCAGTATCCCCATATCCACCACTTCTTTATATCGTCTGTGTGAAGTCACATTCCATCATCTGTTGCACTGTATTTAGAATCATAATAACAATAAAGCTTTGCTGTTTCGTTACCTTTCGATATGATGAATCCTCCCAGGGCAAGAATCCCGAGCAGCGCACATGAGCCGAAGGTATTTGCGATGATTATGTTTCTTCCTAAAGCAGCCATTAAACGGAAAAGCCCAGAAGCCAGTTGGCTTTGGAGAACTAACAGAAAAAACTGCTTGAAAAATCTGCCTACGTTGGGATCGTATCCCGTCCCATAATAAGTGATGACTTCCCAGACGAGCACTTCGACCAGCGTTATCGGGATATTCAGGATCCACGTGGGCAACGAATACGCCCACGGTGGGAAAAAGAGAAGGTCTCTCTGCTTGTAAAAGACGGGAAGCTTCAGTATGCTGAGCGCAAGTTCTGAGAAGCCGTTGAACATAACCATGACAAGGCCGAAGAAGAGAGCTCCCACGTAGATTCCACCATCTGTTACGTTATCCTTGTGCATCTTCGTTCTTAGGAACACAGTCACTGATACAAACGCCATGAAGATGAGCTGAACATAGATAGTGTGTTGTTAGATTCAGAATACAGGGGAGAAATGTCTTGAAAATCTCTATATATAATCAAAGTCTGTCTATATCTTACTTGGATCATCTTAAAGACGTAGACAAATGAATTCCTCTTCATCAACAAGTATTCTCTGGACACACAAGCTCTTACGAGTTCTTTCGTGCTTACGCCGTATCTTTCAGTAGTTAAAGCGGCGGGGTGGCTCTTTTCCTTGTCAAAGGGTACGGCGAGTTCATCGCCGAGCCTTTGTCCAATATGGAACGACTGAAAAGCTTCGGAGAATTCTTTGACGGATATGTAATTGTAAGGCTCGTCTTTGTCTTTCCAGTACTGTTCTTGATCTTTCTTCGAAGTAACCTGAGATTTCATACCACCATCACTTTGAGGAGGAGAGGGAGAAGAAAAAATTTTAATACGAAACAGTGGATAAGAAAGTATAAAGTTTACTTCTTGCAAGAAATCTGCTACTCCTTTCCTCTCGGGACATCTGAAGCCCATAAATTCGAAGAATTCGAGCACGTTTTCTCGGGGGCCTTGGTAGACGATCAGTCCATCCGATAATAGGATTATGTCGTCGAACAAATCGTAAGTTTCTGGGGCGGGCTGCAATAGCGAGACGAGGGCCGTTCCTTGAAGAATGTGGATGGATTGTTTTATCGAATTAACTATCTGGTAAGTCGTCGAACTATCTAATCCCGTCGATATTTCGTCCATAAAAAGCACTCGGGCTGGTCCAACCAGCATTTCGCCTGAATCACCTCAATCAGAACTCAGTTAAGACTTCCCTGTAATATCCTTAAAAAGCTGCTTGGTATGTGTTGTTTCATTACCAGTTGTTAGCCTCTTTCTTTGTCCTCCTGAAATCCCTCGAATCATTTCGTCGCCAACCAAAGTATCAGCACATGGTTCGAGCCCCAATATCTGCGATGGAGAAAGCTAACTGGAGTATAATTTTCTTGCATATTGTAAGATCATCGCTGTAGATTTCGATCTTACCTTGATAATATAATCCGTCACAACGCTTGCTTCCTGGCCCTCGATCGATGCAGCCTGTTAGAAACATGATTGCAGATTACTAAGCATAATTCTCAGATTCTTACATTACTTTTTCGTTTTCACCTTCATGAATATATCAAGATCAGGGTCAGGCTTAATATTAGCTTCTTTCTCCCTTCTCGACAGTTCCGCGAGCATTTCTGCAACATATCGAACTCCGTAAATCTTTTCTTTTTTTTGAAAAAATTCTGCACTGTAAGTAAAGATACGATATATTGTCTTCGTCCTCACCGTAACGAGGCCCAACTCCTTGGCATCTTGCTGAAAAGGCAAGTGTCTCCCTAACGGTTAATTCTCCTATATGAAGGTCGCGCTGGCTTATGTAAGC
This sequence comes from Craterostigma plantagineum, assembly GCA_027422505.1. NCBI lineage: Eukaryota > Viridiplantae > Streptophyta > Magnoliopsida > Lamiales > Linderniaceae > Craterostigma > Craterostigma plantagineum. The sequence goes on from JAPQWV010000048.1 coordinate 3,691,906, forward strand.
AGAGGATCTTTGCGGTACAAATTCGCTCATCTCATGGCCGTTGTAAGTCACTCTCCCAGATACCTACAAGAAAATCATTGAAAGAAATCAAATATTGCAGTTTCATACTGGTATTTCTGACCAGAAACATTTTGCAGTGGTATTTGGTGTTCTTACTTTCAAGTTTTGATCGAGTTTTCCCGCCAAAGCTAGCAGCAACGTTGTTTTGCCAGAGCTCGGCGGCCCTAAAAGCAGAGTCATTCTACCAAAACAGAGAAATCAGATTCAATTACATCAAGAAAACGAACTAACTGAGTTTATTTATCGAACAGTTACTGATCAGCAGCGCTCACCTTCCAGGTTTGATGATTCCACTAACATCGTGTAGAATCGGCAATGGCTTCTTTCTACTCGGAAGAATACGAAGCTTGCTCAACAAGTCCTAAAACGAACGACGTACAAAGGCAAGGCAAGGCACCAATTTTTTCAAGCTAGCCATCAATTTTAACTTCATGATCTGTATACAATAATGAATAATAATCAATCACCTCAAGTATATTAACGGTGAAGTTGAACATAGTGGGCAGAGCTCTCCCACCAACGTAAGCTTCAGCATCGACGCTCACATGCTCGAATCGTACTTCAATGGTCGGAAGATCAAGGCCAACCCTTTTTTCCCAAGTTCAAACACACAACCAACCTAGTCATATACGTATGCAGACAACCTACTAATAGTAATAGAAGAGCTTTTTCTTTCACTACCTACCTCTGTATGCGATTCTTGAGCTTCAACAGAAACTTCTCATTGTCTTCCTCGGCAATCTTCAGCAGCCTATCGAGAAGGTTCTTCCTCTCAACGAGCCCGAGGTTTTGGATATCGATTTCGCGCGACTGACCTTCTTCGTCGGTATATAAGCCCCTTCTGATACGAAGGTTGGTGGGTAGCTTCTCCAACGCCGCCCATTTCAGAGCTTCTTCGTCGTCCATCTCTCTCGAGGATCTCGAGAAAGCTTCCATGCCCGTGTTTCTCCATATGTTTGAACTGCTTAGTCGCGCGCTACTGACTCTGAAAACGCCGCCACCTTCCATGGATTCTATTCTTTTCTTTCAGATCATGTGAATATAATAGTAAACCACGGCGACCGTGCGCAGTGAAGTATTGCAACGGCTGGCTGGCTATATTCGCTTGATTTCATGCCATTGCTCTCTTTTTTATAGGAAGATTAGTTAAATGCAGCAACTTTGTAATAATAATATTATTTTTTTTTTTTAATGGATATGTTGATTATTGGAGCCATGATGCAATAAGTACGCGTGATTTAAAGGTCAACCCAACTGTTAAAAATGATATATTAAACCGCTGATATTGTTGGGTTTAAACACGAGCGTTATTTTGTACGATGTAATATTCTCAAATATAGTGAAAATATTGTCTTTCCGTGGAGGTAGGCGGTATTGGCCGAACCACATAAAAATCTCGTGTTCTCTTTTGGCGTCATTTCAGTTTCTATACTATCCCAACAAACTTGTCGCGGGTCCAAAATCAATCTTCCGCTGGTCCCGAAATTTTACCGCTCAACCCCAACAGATATAAGGGTTGAGGTCATTTCGACGAAACGATAATATAATTATATGATCTCCTCCCGTAAGCTGTTATATCAATTTGTTATTCTTTTTCCAGCAAATCATTTCTATTACATATTATGCTTCTTTGGTTCCGTCTTCAACATTATGATCTCTGGAATATTGCGGACACTAATTTCATACGGAGAGGGTCAAGAATAGAACGAACGCTTACAATAGCATGCATAATAATTTCCTAAAATCGTGTAAGAAATCCTATCTTTAGTTTCTTGGAAATATGTATTTTCAGACATGTGAGTAGGGTTGCAAACGAATCGAACTTTTTTGGTTCGATTCGAAATTTTAAGATTCGAATTCAAATATTTAGAATACGAATCCGAATAAGAATATTTTTTCTGATTCGAAAAATATACGAAAACGAATATGAAATCACAATATTCGATTCTAAAATTAATCGAATTATTCGATTCGAATAATATAACATAAAATATAGTATAATTAATATATATTCACATATAATATATGATAACTCACTAAAATATGTAAAATAATATGTTATAATTCAATATGTTTAAATATAATTTATTTGAATTCAATATATATTTTAAATATAATATTGTTAATATTTTATTAAATAAAAAATGAAAGATGACTTTGAATACAAATATTCGATATTCGATTCGAATATTCGAGAAAATATTCGAATTCGAATGAGAGTCGATTTTACGATTCGATTAAATATTCGAGTATTCGTATTTGTATTCGATTGTCATCCGAATACGAATAGAATATTGCGGTATTCGACTCGATTCGATTCGTTTGCAACCCTACGTGTGAGGAGTATCGGATTAGTAGCCTAGTAGGGATATGCTTGCTGCCTTGAAGATCACACAAAAGTGTATAATATAGTATAGCTGTAGTTCATATTGAAAAAATAAAATAAAATAAAGAAACCGTACGTATGAACTATGATATATTGTTATAAAATGAATAAATGTTTATGTATTATCAATAGTTGTTTAAATATGCAAATATAATTCTTGGGGACTACACACTAGATTATATAACTTCGTGTGATGTCTCCCTTTCTAAACCTACCCATAGATTAATTAATTTAATTACGTGCTTGAGATGCCAAGAACTTGTGAGTTAGCTAAATAGGATCTTCTTGCAATACAAAAAGCAAGGGCTACGTCTCACTTGCTATGGTGCCAAAAAACACTATAATAATTATTGTATAAAAAGGTATGATTAAGAAACAAACAGCATCATCGTTTTATTATTCTCAGATGCTACGACACAAATTTCGCGAGAGGTTCTTTCATTGCATGAATAAAGTACACGACACTTATTATTCTTCACAAGAATTTGTCCTTTTCTATTCGCAAATTAGGCTTTTTAAATTAAATAATGCAGAAAAAATAATAATTAATTAAATAGGGTCATTTTTTTAAATAATTAACAAAATAGTGTAGTTCGCGTTTAATACCCGCGACGTCGCACCTGTCGTCGCTACCATTAGGAGCGATCATCTTTTATTTTTTTTAAGTGTTTTTATTTGAGTCGCCCCTAGGGGCGACAACCTCTTTTTTCATTTTTTTTACTTATTTTGTATTTATTAATAATATAATCCACCAAATCATTAAATCGTGGTGAATCTATAGAAAAATACCCAATTGGATAAAATTTTTACACATAGGTACCCATGTCGGAAAATTTTATAGATAGGTACCCAATTTAATTTTTACCAGTTTCTTTAGTCATGTCGTACCTTCCTGTGTGTATATTGCGTACCATAACACGTTGATATAGGGTACCTAAATATAGCATACGTCGTACCTACGGCATACCTGTGTGTTACCTAAAGCGTACCTAAATATAGCATACGTCGTACCATTTTCTGTTATATAGGGTACTCGAATGTGTTTATATGGTACCCAAATGTGTTGTATGGTGTACTTTCGGGGATCAGGTACCTATGTGCAAAAAATTTATTCTGTTAGGTACCTACATATAAAAAAATCCTGACAGGGTACTAAATTACAAGTTTTTTTTTCCAAATAGGTACTTATGTGTAAAGATCCCAATCGTCGTTATTTCACGTGATTTACATTATGAAAATCAATAAACGCGTCAAATTTATTGTTTGTTTCACGACATTAAAATGATATGCATATCTTATGTTTTTTGATATTCAAATATATTTTTTATTTTTATGAATTAAAAAATACTTAAATTGGAATAAATTAAATAATTTCCAATATTCGAAAAATATAAGATATCATTTTAATCGTCCTGAAACAAACAATAAATTAGATGCGTTTATTGATTTTTATTATGTAAATCACATGAGCATCACCCCTGATCCAATTTCTATATGAGTGTCGCCCCTCATCGTTAGTTTCTCTCAAACTACGGGTGACACTCATGTGATCCCACTCATCCAATTTCTATATGACCGTCGCTGAGGGGCGACGATCATTTCTAAATGACATGAAAAGAAAAAAAAGAAAAGAGGCTGTCGCCCTGCCCTTAGGGCGACTCAAATAAAAACACACAAAAAAAAGTAAAAGGTGCATCGCTCCTAATGGATGCGACGTCGCACCTAATGGATGCGACGTCGCGGTTATTAAACGCGAACTACCCTATTTTGTTAATTATTTAAAAAACGACCCTATTTAATTAATTATTATTTTTTGGCATTATTTAATTTAAAAAGCCAAACAATTACTTATCATACAGTTGGAACTAATTGTCGTTATTTAGATTAAGTGAATTTTTAACACTAAATAAGCAGATTATTCGTCTTCTTTTCTGTACCATTGAACTTGGTTGGTAGATTCTTATATACACAACTAATACTACTATTTATATGTTGGCCGTAAGTGAATATCTTGGTGGGTATAGAAAGTATCAACCATAGATATCAACATAAATGTTTTGACTAGCAATACATTGGATTGTTAATTTTGCATAGCTTAAAAATTAAACCGAAACTACTTTTTCAAGGAGAAGATGGAGAGTCTCTATGATATTATGAGTAACTGTACTTGGACGGCTACTGCGACAACTAGATACATAAATGTGAGGGAGAAAGTCGTATTATTTAAACTTAATCAATTACTATTAATTATGGTACTTTAAGTTGAACTTGGACCGACATATTTTCCAAAGGATTTTTCAGTAGGAGTTAGGACACTGCTCATTAGGTCGGAGTCACGATCCTAAAATGAAAACCATACATAGGTTTATCATATCTATTCTATTTTATTAAACCTCATCGCTTTTAATTCAATTTATTTGGTTTCTCTATTGACCAATCATATATCAACTACAAAATAATAATTTTTAAACAAAACAATATCAAATTAAAAAAAGATAACTACCCACTATCCAATGTTTTAAAAAATAATACGTAACAAAAAAATATAAATAAATCACCCACTATCTTTTCCTGTAAATCTAAATTTTGTATGTAGTTTTATATTCTCATTTTTACCCCTTACATTAATTTCATTAAATTATATGTCTCTTCTATATATTTATTGTTGACCTTTTTGGTTCATGAGTGTTAGATAGTTTTGATGAACGATGTAATTGTAATGACGTTAGGTCTATAAATTAAGCAATTCGATTGTGATCAATATAACGTCTAAGTTCATGATAATATTCGACCATGCATTGATAATGAGCTATAAATTGATTAAAGTGTTGAATATTTGATTCGCATATGAGTTTGTGATTTGTTAATGAGACTATGTGATCGCATGTTATAGACAGCCCATATGATAGGATATATCGTACTGTGTTATATATGGAAATAATGTATGAGATATCCATTGAGTTATAAAAGGAAAATATGCTGTTTACATATGAAAAGTGATATATCTGTTCAATATCTGTTATTCCTGACGAAAATCACATGTACGATTCTTGCATGCTTTCCACTGAATTTAATTTGCAATATTGAATTAATATCTTTTCTTATGATGATTGGATTATTATATTTAGGAAAGATTTAATTTGATTTACTTTGTGGATAAGATGCTATTATATGGTAATATGCTAAACCCGGATGTGATCTCTGAAATATGGAAAGTTGTGGCATGACAAGTAAATTCGTGACGGCTGTGATATGATTTGATATTATGTGCTAAACATGGTAAATATGATTGATATGTGAAAATATGGAATGATATGCTGCTATCTCGTGTGCTATACTTGGAAAGTAAATCTGGATTGACTTGTTCTAGAAACTGATAGCAGAGAATCACTTATGGAAAGTTCTGACATGGTAAATATATGCGAAGTGATTGAATATGCATGGGAACGAATTTGAATCCTTATGTGGAATATATTCATGCTTAAATGAGCTCTTATATGGAAATAATCGTGCTTTAATGTGCTATGACCGTTGTGATGATTTATTAAAAAGCATGATTTTATATATTATGTTAACTTTCGAAATTTGCATGGAAACTATGCTTGATTTCGTGATTAATATATGATATGATTTTCTATGTGAAGTGCTGATTGAAAAGGTTTATATATAAGCTAGATTTCATAATTTCGAGCTAACTAAGCATTTGCGAACATACTACTAAGAGAGTCTTGAGCAGAAAGATACTGAGAGATTCCTGAGCTTTTCACTTACGATTCTGCCTACCTGAGCTTTAACTTGCGATTCCATCACTGAGCGAGTGCTTCACCCCGTTATTTCTACCTCCCGCCATATATTCTGTCTTCGAACGTGAGCAATACCAAGGGGGCAAGGTCGACGTTTACGCACACGTGAAGGGAAGGACGAGTTTCGGGGGCCCTTCGGTAGCGAGCTGTGTCTGTCGGGATCAGGAGATTCCGCGGAACGAAACTCGGCGTGTGGTAGTGTGTCTAGTGTTCGACTTGTTTCGATTGTGTATTGGGCTAATCAATCAGTTCTGTATCCAGCTACGGTGCATTATTGTTAGGACCCCAATTATCCAACCTAGATCGAATCTACGAAGAACGGATTGTAAATCTATTCAATTCGAAAGTTAAAGGATAAGATTTACAATTGAAGCTTGAGAGAGAAGTTAATTGAAGAACAAGCAAGGTTTGGCGCAAAAATCTTCTCTCTAAAATTCCAATTCTTCTATTCGATCCAAAAACCATACTAAGTGCACTTCTAATTTTCTAAAGAGTTCACTTATATATACCACCTCGTGGTATATTTACACAGTAGTCCTATAAAATGACTAATTACAATTTAGCCCAGACTACAAATTTGCATAGCAAGACTAAGACAACTATATTAATTGAATACAATTAAATAGTTCCAACAATCTCCCCATTTGTATTCAATATCCAATATAGCGCGGGTTATCTTCGTCTTGCACATGAAAGAGTCCCCGAGTCCTTGAAATCTCCTCTTTAGAAAATCTTCAAGCTCACCTGGTCTTCTAGGCATCGGCTTTTTCTTCGAATCTTCTTTTGAAGTTCTTCTCCTTAATGACGTAAGATGTACGAAGTTCTTGCCGGATTTTGAAAGTCCGCGTTCCATTTCTCCCGTTGAAAGCACAGGAAACTTCCCCTATTTGGGTCAACCTTGTGTTGAGATCGGGGAATCCGATGTGAGGTTTGGAGAGGTGAACACGGTTGGCAACTTCGATCATTGATGCAGTGGACATAGTCGGCAACTTTGGTCCTTGATTCAATGGACATGGTTGGCAACTTCAGTCCTTGATGATGCTTGAGTCACGTGTCGTTCGGTCCTCGGTCCTTGTTTCTTATTCCGGAAGCAAGGGGCTTGAGAACGTTGAGGAGAGGGCTCGGGGTTTAGCCATCTTCTCCGTTTCGCCAGATTCGTCTTCTCCGAATGGAAGTTGTCTGGTTCAGCCTCGAAGAAGCGTCTCTAGTTCCAGAAGAAGGCAGACCGTCTCTTTCTTTGATTTTTATTACGTTGTACCGAGCTTCCTTTGAATGTGGCGTTGTGAGAGAGCCCGGTTTCAGAGTGGTACGCACGACGGAATTTGGTGGGTGGACCGACCGATTGTGTATCCATAACCGCTTCTCCCCCTCATGGCGAATCGTATAAGCGATTTTGGCATGTTAATTTGGAGGTAGAAAATGACATACAAAAAGGTCGGTGAGGGTAATAACCGGATGGAGCCACAAAGGTAATCCGTCGAAATGAGTACTGGGGCCACATAGGCGTCCCGTTGACATCAACTAGGAGCAAAGCTCGTAGAAGATGGCCGAAACCGTTGTTGCTTTGATGTTGCAACGGTCGAACTTCCTTCCGATCCTTGAAGCATGTCTTTTAAAAGAACATGTCTACGGAAGTTCTAACGTAATCACAAAGATTAGGTGTATTAAAAAGTGTATGTGTCCTTTGAAAATTTTGGGGAGTGAGGACACACTAGACGCGAGTGATCAATAAAAGCGTGGTACGGGGAGGAATACCACTAAGTTCAATATCTCCCGTTTCCGAGTGAAGCGGTGATAGCGTACGTGGTTCCCCGTGATTTATGAAACACCTATCTTTTAAGTGATAGACGAGTGGGTAAGGCTCGGTTGTGCATGCGCCGTTGGACCTAATGCACCGACTTCTACCCGGGAGCTAATTAAAATTGGCACCTGTACCTATGGGGGTTGGTCCGAAAATTATGTGAGAAAAGGGAGTGATGTATCTTCAAAGACTTCCTAGGCATCATCGAAATAATCTTGCTCGGTCTCAAATGCTCGAACGCGTTTCGGGGTTAGGATCAAGTCGGATTAGACTGAACCATAGGAAGTTGAAATTCGTGCTTCCGGGGTACGTGAGAAGTGCTGCTCTAGTTGAATTAGCAAGCCGGAGTCGATCGATGAAAATACGGAGCATTTGATCTTCACTTAGATCGGCGCCCCGGATCTGATGAAATAGGATGAATGGAGACAGTATTTTGTAAATATGTAAGTCACCGTCGTCCTTTGAAAATTTTGTCCGTTTAAAAGCTCGAGATTCTTCGTGGTACGTCCATCTTTGGATGTGGGAGAATAAAACCAGGAAGCATAACAAACAAATTTGTTTTTTTTTTTTTTTTTCTTTTGTTTTTCTCTTTCTTTTCTTCTTCTTCTTCTTCTTCTTCTTCTCTTCTTCTTCTTCTTCTTCTTCTTCTTCTTCTTCTTCTTTCTTCTTTCTTTCTTTCTTCTTTCTTCTTCTTCTTCTTCTTCTTCTTCTTCTTCTTCTTCTTCTTCTTCTTCTTCTTCTTCTTCTTCTTCTTCTTCTTCTTCTTCTTCTTCTTCTTCTTCTTTCTTCTTCTTCTTCTTCTTCTTCTGTTTTCTCGCTTTTTTTTTGTTTTTTTTGTTTTTTGTTTTTTTTCTTTGTTTTTTTCCTTTTTTTTTTCGATCATCACCAACAATTGAAAAAAATTAAAGATTGGGCTCACAAACTGAACTGTGTAGCTACACAATCTTGGTAAAACAACAAGGTGAAAGCATGTAAATAATATGAGGCAATAATGTACTTTCCTCTCTTTTTTTTTCTTTTTTTTATCTCCTTTTTTTCATATTTCCTTTTTTTCTTTTTTTTTTCATATCTCAATTTTTTTCATATTTCCCTTTTTTTGGATATATGTATATGTATATATATATATGTACATTATTAATATAGTAGAATTTATATCTCCTCAAAAACAATGCTTCGAAAATAAATTTTCTCCCCTTAGAAATTTGTGTGGTTAGTTTGACGAATATTAAGAATCTAGTTCCCTTAAATCGCTCATTGTAAGTTTTCTCCCCCTCAAGGATTAAAATTTGTGCTTTCTTCAGAAAATATAAGGGTTGCTCCTCCTTAATATAAAGAGTATCTCCCCCTCAATTAAAGCTAATTTGAAAGTATTAATCGAAAAATGATATTTATTCGTTTCCGTTCGTAATATGCATTTGAAAATTTTAAAACCATTTAAAGCGATGAAATGCATATCGAAAATGTATCATTTGAAAAGTTTTGAAAGAAAATAGGTATATTTATTTTTTACGAAACTCATATGCATATGTAAATTTGAAATATACCTCATTGAAGCTTAGTTGTAGTAGCTCACGCCTCATCCCTTTATCATGTACGTGGAGCCACTACGTCGAATTCCATACATGAGGGAAATCTGCAAAACTATCGGGACTTTGGTACCCATTGTCGTATGGGTCCTCCCTTATTGGGAGAAAACGAGTTAGTTGTAATCGTGTAAAATTAGATTGTGAGCCTAAGTTGGTCGAAGATGTAGTCTTAGGAGTCCATATTTGACTAGGACTTTGTGACTTGATATCCGACTTAGGAATCAATTTTTGCTTGATTTTACACGGATAAGTAATTCTAGCATGTGAATATGTGCTCCTAGAATGTGTACTTGTAAAGGTCTTCTCAGTACCTAGTCGTAATAAATGCTTTTCGGAATGAATATTGACTGATACTTTAAGTATCGAGCAAATAGAGTGACAAGCATGTAAAGTAGAACTGTCGTAATTCCTACGTGGAGAATGCACATTTTTCACATGAGAATAAGAATTTCGAAAATTATTTTCAAGTCTAGGCTTTTTAAGTGAAACGTTAGTAGAATCATTGAAACACACGATGAAGTTTGTGCGCTAGAACTTGAATTATTTTCGTGAAAAAATTTCTTGGTGGAGGAAGAGCCACTTTCAAAGTTTGTACTTCTAAAATTGATGGGCTTTAACGAACATGTAGAAATAACGGCTTTAGAAATTGGAGTATTTGATCTATTGGCGTTCAAAGCCTCTTTCTCTTTCTTAACCTGCTTAAAGATTAACTTTTCTTGTGAGGAAGCTTTGAGATTAGATATTTCCAATAAAAGCGCATTCTTTTCCGCTTCAAAATTCTTTCTTTCCGTTTCTAATATAGAATTCAAATCCTCTAGTTTCTTAAGAGTAGGAGGTTATCGACGGATGAAGAATTTTCAGAATGACGAGATTGTGCTTCCTTGGTCTTAGAAATCATAAGAAGATTTTCTAATTGATTAATCTTAGAATAGAGCTTCCCACGTCTTCTCTTAAGAAAGCATAGTTATTTTGAGCAGTGCTCTTCTCGGCATGACAGACATCTAGACTCTTTCTTAATTCACTATTCTTAGAATTAGATTTATCTATTTCGTCTTCTAGACTAGTGACCTTTTTGCTCATACCTTATAGTCTACATTTAAGAATACTTTTCTCGTCTAAATTCCTAAGTAGACATTTATGGTTGTTGTCTAGCATGTCCTCTAATTCCTTAACTACCGAGCTATGCTTCTCTAATTGTGGCGTCTTAGTCTCACTATTTTTTAAGCTCTTAGATAGTTCATCTATTTTCGTATTAGAGCTTCTAAGTTCTAATTCGAGACTAGCTATTTTCTCCTCTAACTTAGATAATTTTTCTTCTAACTCTTTTGTACTTTTCTGCTCATTTTTCATGTTAGCATACCTAATTTGTAAGGATTCTAACATGTTAAACAATGTAGTTAGGAATAACTACCTCCAGAGAAGACGTGTTTGCCTCTTCATCGCTCGTTTTCTTCGACAAGTTCGCTTCAGAGGTATCCTCGACTTGAGCCATGAGAGCTAGATGGTTTGATTTATCTTCGTAATAGGCCATCAAGTCGTAGCTCTCCTTTGGTTTAAGGCTAGAATTCTTTTCTTTGTTCTCCGAATTGGATGAGGATTTAGTCTTTGATACCTGTTTTCTTAGCATTTTTGTAATTAACTTTAATTGTTGTTTGAAGTCTTTTAAATCTTGATCCATTTTAATTTTCTTTTAATTTTTGTTGGTTGGATATTTTGATCGTTGACGTGTTTTGTGATTTGGATTTTTTTTCTTTTTAATACTGATTAAAATATTTGGCTTTTAAAATTTCAGTTTTGAAAAAATTTTGGTGTATAAAGTTTGATAAAAAAAATCTTAGAGTAATACCAAAAGCTTTTTCTATAATGTGCCAATTTGAATGTTACTTTTTCGATATTATTTTTTATTTTAATTTTTGTAATTGTCAATATAAGTCACTATTCTCGATCGAAAATTATTTGCTAATAAAAAGTTTTCCGAATGATAAAATTTTTAGCTTGAAAGTATAAAGCACAGTTTCCAATTGAAAATTATTTCTCAAAGAAATTTCGATGTAATTTTGAAAGAGCAAATGTTTTCGATGGCCGTAAGAAAAAATTTTCGATGGCTTTTAAAGTTTTGCTTGAGGTAGTAAAATAATTATTAAAATGATGAGTGACGTGCAGGTGCAATGAGTATGCAATGATTGTTATGCTTCACAGATGCTACTAAGATTTTCGATGGTTCTCAAAACAATTGCAATGAGGTTTTCACAATAGTAATTCTCTGACAGTTTTTCGATGCTTATGTAACGAAGGAAATTATTCCAAGAGTCAAGTGGCACTTTGACTTTTCAAAGTTTTTGATAGAGATGGTTTTAAATCATAAAAGACACGTGGAGCAGTTTCTCCGTCGAAAACTATTTCGATCAGCAGCCTTAATTATTTTCGATCGCTAATTTATTTTGACCACGTACTATTACGCTCATGTGCTTTTCAAACAGCAGTTCATCGCAAAACTATAACTGAAGCTTACGAACACAGAATTCAATCCAAAACAACTATAATGCAGATTAAGCGGATTAGCAAGGGAAAATCATAAAATAACATTTCTAGCACATAATCAAACCAGGAAACAGCAAAAAAATGTCAGATTTTTCCAGAATTTTATGAATTTTAGGAAGAACACATTTTATCACGAATCCGACCGAAAACAACAAATTAATCTGTAAAACTCTGGGTAATCGATCGAAATCATGCAATTGACAAGAACAAACACTCAATTTAGCACAATCAAACCAAAATCAGTTCGATTTTTGAAAAATCAGATCAAGAACTTGAAGAACAATTTTCAATCAAATCTTCAAAATTCGCTAAAATTTGTGATTCGATCGAACGAAAACAAGCTCAGATCAATTAGAAACATACAATCGAACCTCAATAACATCAAAACAAGTCGAATTAAGAAAAATCAGATTGAAAATCAGCGATGAACAGTAATTTTTCACGATGAACAGTAACTCGCGATGAACAGTAACTTGCGAAATTTTTTTCAAATTTTCAAAATTCGATCCTAATTTCGATTCAAATCCTAACACGCTCGGCTCTGATATCAATTGTTAGGACCCCAATTATCCAACCTAGATCGAATCTACGAAGCACGGATTGTAAATCTATTCAATTCGAAAGTTAAAGGATAAGATTTACCATTGAAGCTTGAGAGAGAAGTTAATTGAAGAACAAGCAAGGTTTGGCGCTAAAATCTTCTCTCTAAAATTCCAATTCTTCTATTCGATCCGAAAACCATACTAAGCGCACTCCTAATTTTCTGAATTCACTTATATATACCACCTCGTGGTATATTTACACAAGTAGTCCTACAAAATGACTAATTACAATTTAGCCCAAGACTACAAATTTGCATAGCAAGACTAAGACAACTATATTAATTGAATACAATTTAAATAATTCCAACAATTATAGTGATTGGTTTAACTCTTGGGGAGCAAACCCGAAGGAGAGGAGTAAACCCAGTTAGGGATATAACCTCTATAAAAATCCTGTCTCGCATTTAGTTATTCAGTTATTTCCTTATCGCTGTGAGACAGACCCGTGACACATCCATCGTAACTAGGATATATCAGGCATACTCGATATAAGCATCAGTAGGCATATCTAAGTCATTACATTTAGGATTTGTGAAAAGAAAAAGCATAAAATATCTATATAAAATTTTTGTAAGCCTAAAATTTTTAAAAGCATACTCGATGGAACCAACTACGCCATATGGAAAAACCGGATGAAGGAATTTCTGCTTGCTACTGACTATGTTCTGTAAGATATCATCACGACTGGACCTTACACTCCTAAGAAGGTGGATGGAACTCCAAAGAAAGGTTCTGACTACGATGCAACAGACAAGCGAGGAATCTCAATGAATGCCAAAGCAAAGAACATGATCGCCTGCGCGCTTACAAGAGAAGAATACAATCGTGTGAGGTCATGCGAATCTGCCGATATGTGGGACATGCTTCAAGTTACGCATGAGGGAACCACTCGAGTTGTACAAGAAAGAATAGCCCTCTTAACTCACCAATACGAGCTGTTCAAAATGGAGGGCAACGAGACCATAAGTCACATGTACGCGAGATTCATGAACATCATCAATCAAATGTTCTCGTTGGGAAAGAAAATACCGGACGGTGAGAAGGTGCGAAAAATACTGAGATCTCTTCCAAGAGAATGGAATCTCTAAGTGACAACCATCTACGAAGCTAAGGATCTGGACGAGTTATCTGTCTCGGAGCTGATCGGATCTCTAACCACATACGAGATGACTCAGATCTCCATGGAAGAAAAACCACAAGTCAGGAATATGATTGCTTTCAATGGTGAACAGAAGGAATCTGATTCTGACGACAAAGAGACTGAGGAAGACATACTGGAGCAGATCGCCATGCTGACCAGAAAATTTGAAAAGTCCCGACTGAGAGGAAAGTTCAAAGGAAACTCCAAGTTCCAACCTAGGAACAAGGGAATATCATCATCCGGGGACAATGTGTAGAAATGCTTCAAGTGCAACAAGCCAGGCCTCTTCGCCTCAACTGCCCGATGGAAAATGGTGACAAAAAGATAAAGAAGCAGAAAGCCATGGTCACCAACTGGGAAGAGGCCGGAAGTGAAGAGGAGGAAGATCTCGCCTACATGGCTGATGATGATCAGGTATCTTTTTTCATCCACTATTAAGAAAATACTATTTCTAAATGAATTATATGCTAGGCAAGATGAATCTCATGATAACGCTTCCTCAATCCCCGAAGTAGATGAAAAGGAAGAAATGTTTGATATAATTCAAAACGCAGAAAGAATGATTAAGTTGCTCAACTCACAAGTGAAGAGTCTGATTAGGCAACGAGATGACGTAACTAGAGAGAAGCACCAAACAGTTTAAGAAAATGAGCGCCTGAGAGCCGAGCTAGAAACTCTTAAGGAAGAGGAAACCTTGTGAATTGTGAAAAGCTTAGGAAGAAAGAAAATATATCTAGAAACATTCTGTTCTTAAGGATTTCTTAGAAGAAAAATCTCGTACTAATGATAGACTTCTTGAAGGATAACAAAATCTTGATATGTTACTCAGTATTCCCATAAATATTGGAAAATCAGGACTAGGATATTCCATGACACATGAGCATGTTGCACCACCTACTGTTAGAAAACCTAAGTGTTTCTCATGCGCCGTCACGGTCATTATGCTAACCATTGTTTTCTGAAGAGAGCTGATAAAGCTAGATATGTCTGGAGGCCAAAGAATGTTCCTGAAGTCTCTAACACTGACCAATCAGTGTTTAAGAGATCACAGTCTGTGACACATGATATCTCGTGTGAACAGGAGTTATTTTGCTACTAACCACTTAGGACCCAATCAAAGTTGGGCACCTCAGAAAAGAACTGATTCATGCAGGTACAAAGAAGAAAATCCAGCAAGAAAAACAAGTGGTACCTCGACAGTGGGTGTTCCCACCATATGACGGGTGATATCAGTAAGTTTGTATCGGTGAAAGCGTATGACGGAGGATATGTCTCCTACGCCGACAACACAAAAGCTAAGATTATTGGAGTTGGAACTGTCAGTAAAACTTTACATACTACTATAGATGACGTATGGTTGGTTAAGAATCTAGAACATAATCTCATTAGCATTAGTCAATTATGCGATAACGGTCATACGGTTACTTTTGAAAATGATAAGTGTGTTGTTAGAAATGATAATAAGGTATTATTCAGTGCATCTAGGGATAGAAATATCTATTGCATAACTCTTGATGATATCACTGACCAAAATGTCAAGTGTTTATCAGTAACACAGGATAACACCTGGTTATGGCACATACGCTTAGGACATACCAATATGGAATTACTGTTTCATATTACAAGCAATGCATTGGGTATTACAGGATGGCGTAGTTGAACGTAAACATAGGGTATTACGGGAAATGGCTAGATCTATGTTACATGAGTATGATATTCCTAAATACTTCTGGGCGGAAGCTGTTAGTACAGCTTGTTATGTGTCTAACCGTGTCTTCTTTAGGCCGATATTAAAGAAGAATTCTTATGAAATCTGGCATGGTAGATTTCCAAATATAGGTTACTTTCGTGTGATTGGATGTAAATGTTATATCTTGAACGATAGAGATAAGAGAGGAAAATTTGACTCCAAGGTTGATGAAGGGATATTCCTTGGTTACAGTCTTCACTTTAAGGCATATCGTGTTTATAATAAAAGGAAGCTGACTGTTCAGGAATCCATACATGTTACTTTTAATGAGATACGTAACGCAGATGCTACTGATGACGAAGGTATAGATTTGCCCTGTGCAGAATTACAGGATACTAAAGACGGTAAGGACGATGTTCCCAAAGACGAAAATGTTGACACTGGAATCAGAAGCTGATGAGCTGCAACCTAGAAAATGGAAGCATGCTTCCAGTCATCCTACAGATCAAGTAATAGGAAATATCAGATCTGGAATCAAAACTCGAGCAACTGCACGAAATCAAGATACGGAGAAATCTCATGATGTACTGCTCTCAATGATGGAACCAAAGACAGTCCATGAAGCTCTAGATGATATCTCCTGGGTCTCTGCCATGGAGGATGAGCTATCTCAGTTCGAAAAGAACCATGTGTGGACACTCGTAGAGAGACCAGATGAAAAATCCATCATAGGAACCAAATGGGTCTTCCGCAACAAACTCGATGAACACGGTAAAGTCACTAGAAACTAAGCGAGGTTAGTTGCAAAAGGTTATTCTCGGGAGGAAGGTATTGATTTCGATGAAACTTTTGCTCCGATAGCTAGATTAGAGTCTATACGTGTCTTACTTGCATATGTATGCTTGAAACATTTTAAGCTTTTTCAAAAGGACGTGAAAAGTGCATTTTTAAATGGTTTTATAAATGAGGAAGTTTATGTAGAACAACCACCGGGCTCTGCTAGGGAAGATTTTTCAAATCATGTTTTTAAATTGAATAAAGTTTTATATGGTTTAAAGCAGGCTCCTAGGGCATGGTATGAAAGGCTAAGTAAGTTCTTGATTGACATATGATTTTCGACTGGAACTATTGATAACACACTTATTAAGTATGAAGGTGATCACATGATACTGGTCCAAATATACGTTGATGATATCATATTTGGAAGTAGTAATATCCTTCTTTGCGAGGAATTCTATAAGTCTATGCAGAAGGAATTTGAAACGAGTTTAATGGGTGAGCTGAACTACTTCCTTGGGTTGCAAATAAAGCAACTTGACGATGAAACTTTCGTATCCCAGACGAAGTACAGCAAGGAACTACTGATAAAATTCGGGATGAACGATTCCAAAGCAATTTCCACTCCCATGCATCAGACCACCAAAATATACAGTGACGAATCAGGTACTCCAGTTGATCAAACTGAATGTTGAGGTATGATCGGAAGCCTTCTTTACTTAACTGCTAGTCCTCCTGATATCATATTTGCTGTTGGTATGTGTTCGAGATATCAGTCTGACCCTAGGGAATCCCACTTGACCGCAGTTAAGCGTATACTTAGATATATCAAGGGTACTGTCAATTTTGGTCTGTGGTACTTTCATACGGATGAATTCCCACTGATGGGATATTCCGATGCCGACTATGCCAACTGTAGGGAAGATAGGAAAAGTACTAGTGGAACTTGCCAATTACTTGAAAATTCCCTGGTAACTTGGTCCAGAAGAAAGCAAATGCTGTCGCCCTCTCCACAACCGAAGCTGAATATATGGCCTTAGGAAATTGTTGTCAACAAGTTCTTTGGATGAAACAAACCCTTAGTGATTTTGGGTTAGGTTATGACAAAATTCCTATTCTGTGTGATAGTACTAGTGCCATTAGTATTACTAAGAATCCCGTGCATCATTCTCGTACTAAGCATATTGAGGTTAAAAACCATTTTATACGAGACCACGTTCAGAAGGGTAATATCAGTGTGGAATTCATAGGAACAAATGATCAGCTCGCTGATATCTACACGAAACCCCTAATTGAGGCAGGATTCTGCGACATACGTGATCGATTGGGAATAATAAGGTTAGTAAATCTGCATAATTCTGCCATTTACCTTAGGATATGCTATCTTAGGTAGAAATTCGTAGTTATCTTAATCTAGAATATTCTTTCTGCCCTAGAGCATTTTCGAATCTTATAGTCCTTATCCTTACGTGCGACTTTGGTATTTCTAGGAAAAGATTCATAGAGAATTCCAACATAAGATCGTTCCTTTAGTCACCAATATTATTTTAGGAATCTTGGATCCCCAAATTTTCCCTTAGAATGTGGCTTCGATATTTTAGGAAGAAATTGGTAGATATCATTACTGCCCTTCAGTTATTTTAGGAATCTCGGATGATCAAAAACCCTCCCCACTCAGCTCAGTCAAATCCTTTCCATAATTATGAGATCCCGTCAAATCAGTCTGATATTTCTAACAATCCTGAGAACTGTGATTATGTTATTTTAGAAAGAAATTCCCTATAATCCTATACTGAGATACTCCTTTCAGCCCCTAGATTACTTTAGGAATTTCAGATCTTATCCTTAAGTGTGATCACGTTGTTTTAGGAAGAAATTCATAGTTATGCATTTCTGGGATCATCTCTTAGCTATCCAGAATATTTTAGGAATTCCGATCATTTAGATCTTATATTAAAGTGTGATTATATTGGAAAGAAATTCGTAATTATTCTACCTTGAGATCTCTTTCAGCTGATAAGTTATTCTAGGAAATTCAGATATCCAAAATCTCTTATTCAACCTTTGATAATATTTTCCTTATTTAAAATGAGATCACATCAGATCAGTCTGCAATCTCTAACCGGAGGTTCACCTTGTTTTGAAATTCAAATTCTGTTTGGAAACCAAGTCTTCTTAGTTCTATTTAAGCCGAGTTTATTCTATCTCATTTTTGACAAACTATAACTCTTGGATAGTTGCCCATTTTTGAACGAGATCAATCGATACTTCTTCCTTCCGTACCTCAGAATTCGGACTTCACAGTTTCTCTTCTTGAAAATCATCTACGTTATTACCTAGCTTTTAAGAATTCTGATAAGATCACATGGAGCTGAACAAATCTGCAAAATCTGCCAGATCTAATAGTGATTCCAGCCTTGAGAACGTTTTCTGATAAGTTATTCCTTCCTTCATTCTCACTATTCTTAGTTATTTTGCGCTCAGTTTCATCCTTGAAGTGTTAGTATATCCCTTTTTTATGCTGAAGGGGGAAAAGTCTGAGTAATTAATGATATAGGGTCTAAGAACTGTCTCAGATATTTGCAATAATGTGCGTGTGATATTCGTTTTATGCGTCTATGATGTGCGTGTGATATTCGTTTTATGCGTCTATGATATGCGTGTGATATTCGTTTTATGCGTCTATGATATATCTTGGTGATATTGCTCAGATATTCGTAATGATGTGCGTGCGATATTCCTTTTATGCGCCTATGGTGTATCTTAGTGCCTCTGTGTGCATTCTGACTTTTGCCTATATGATATCTACATATGCTCTATGTGGAACTTTGAATTTATGCTCTGGACAGTTGGAATAACCTCATTTAGATAGGGGGAGCAAACTAATGTAATTTGGTAAAATTTATGAACTTCACTAATATGTTGCTCCGATGCTTGAACGCTTTACATGGAATATCTGCATAAATGATAATGGAATATGTGCACTCACGAATGGAATAGCTGCAATTTGATATGTCTGTTGTGCTTTTATGCGTTGCTCAATATTTTGCTCTGATCTCTGGATATATCTGTGTTGATCTTATACTGCGTTATCTGATCTTATGCTATGATACAGTGATACTATGATACTTAACTGTGCAAACTGACTTGTGTGAGATTTCTTGATAAGTGCTAAGTGCCTGCTGCGACGATTATGTGATTGCTTGAATCATGCTTGGAAAATGCGCACTTAGGCAGGGGGAGCACACTCACGGGTAATTTCAAAATTTTGCACTCATGATATAACCTTGAAAATGACATGATATATCTGCACTTAGACAGAGGAAGCAAATTCATTCACGATATATCTTTGCATGTCATATAGAGATAAATGCACTTAGGCAGAGGGGAGCAAATATGTATCATATGTGATTAGGAAATATCATATGCTCTGTTCTGCAATTATGGAACACTTAGACATATGCGCTAGGACTTGCGAAATCGAATATGCTTACATGCTTCTGTGCTGCATCAGTCACATGTCATCATCAAAAAGGGGGAGAATGTTGACCTTTTTTGGTCCATGAGTGTTAGAGATTTTTTATGAACGATGTAATTGTAATGACGTTAGGTCTATAAATTAAGCAATTCGATTTGTGATTAATATAACGTTCATGATAATATTCGACCATGCACTGATAATGAGCTATAAATTGATTAAAGTGTTGAATATTTGATTCGCATATGAGTTTGTGATTTGTTGATGAGACTATCTGATCGCATGTTATAGACAACCCATATGATATGATATATCGTACTGTGCTATATATGGAAATAATGCATGAGATATCCTACTGAGTTATAAGAGGAAAATATGTTGTTTATAAATGGAAAGTGATATATCTGTTCAAAATTTGTTATTCCTGACGAAAATCACATGTACGATTCTTGCATGCTTTCCACTGAATTTAATGTGCAATGTTGAATTAATATCTTTCCTTATGCTGATTGGATTATTATATTTAGGAAAGATTTGATTTTATTGACTTTGTGGATAATATGCTATTATATGGTAATATGCTAAACGCGGATGTGATCTCTGAAATATGGGTGGCATGACAAGTAAATTCGTGACAGCTGTGATATGATATGATATTATGTGCTAAACATGGTAAATATGATTGATCTATGCTAAATATGGAATTGATATGCTGCTATCTCGTGTGCTATACTTGGAAAGTAAATCTGAATTGACTTGTTCTAGAAACTGATAGCAGGGAATCACTTATGGAAAGTTCTGACATGGTAAATATATGCGAAGTGATTGAATATGCATGAGAACGAATTTGAATCCTTATGTGGAATATATTCATGCTTAAATGAGCTCTTATATGGAAAATAATCGTGCTTTAATGTGCCATGACCGTTGTAATGATTTATTAAAAAGCATGATTTTATATGGCATGTTAACTCTCGAAATTTGCATGGAAACTATGCTTGATTTGGTGATTAATATATGATATGATTTTCTATGTGAATTACTGATTGAAAAGGTTTATATATAAGCTAGACTTCATAATTTCGAGCTAACTATGCATTTGCGAACATACTACCAAGAGAGTCTTGAGCATAAAGTTACTGAGAGATTCCTGAGCTTTTCACTTGCGATAGCTTTCTGCCTACCTGACCTTTAACTTGCGATTCCATCATTGAGCGAGTGATTCATCCCGTTATTTCTACCTCCCGCCATATATTCTGTCTTCGGACGTGTTGTCTTCGGAGGTGAGCAATACCAAGGAGGCAAGATCGACGTTTACGCACACGTGAAGGGAAGGACGTGTTTCGGGGGCCCTAGCGAGCTGTGTCTGTCGGGATCAGAAGATTCCGAGGAACGAAATTCGGCGTGTGGTAACCTAGTGTGTCTAGTGTTCGACTTATTCCGGTTGTGTATTGGGCTAATCAATCAGTTTTGTATCCAGCTACGGTGCATTATAGTAATTGGTTACTCTTGGGGGACAAACCCCAAGGAGAGGAGTAAACCCCAGTTGGGGATATAACCTCTATAAAAGTTCTGTCTCGCATTTACTTTTCAGTTATTTCCTTATCGCTGTGAGATAGACCCGAGACACATCCGACGTAACTAGGATATATCAGGCATACTCGTTATAAGCATCAGTAGGCATGTCTAAGTCACTACATTTAGGATTTGGGAAAAGAAGAAGTATAAAATTTTTATAAACCTAATTCACCCCCCTCTTAGGCACATTTATATCTTCATTTATAAAGATAGATTATATTTAAATTATAATTTCAACTATTTATTTTAGATAAAATTAATTAATATATACGTATATGCACACGCATTTGAGTGTGCATGAATTACAAGTGAAGATATAAATGTGCCTAAGAGGGGGGGTGAATTAGGCTTATAAAATTTTATGCTTCTTTTACAAAACCTTAGTGTGGTGACTTAGATATGCCAAATAATGTTGGGACGAGTATGCCTGTTATATCCTAGCGTTGTCGGATGTGTTTCGGGTCTGTCTCACAGTGATAACGAAATAACTGAAAAGTAAATGCGAGACAGGATTTTATAGAGGTTATATCCCTGGGGTTTACTCATCTCCTTGGGATTTGCTTCCCAAGAGTTTAACCAATCACTATAATGCACCGTAGCTGGATACAAAACTGATTGGTTAGCCCAATACACAACCGAAACAAGTCGAACACTAGACACTACTAGGTTACCACACGCCGAGTTTCGTTCCTCGGAATCTCCTTGATCCCGACAGACACAGCTCGCTACCGAAGGGCCCCCAGACTTGTCCTTCCCTTCACGTGGCGTAAACGTCGACCTTGCCTCCTTGGTATTGCTCACGTCCGAAGACAACACGTCCGAAGACAGAATATATGGCAGGGGATGATGGAATATCGGATAAATCACTCGCTCAGTGATGGATATGCAAGTTAACGCTCACTAAGGCAGAAAGCTATCTCAAGTGAATGGCTCAGGAATCTCTTAGTATCTCTCTGCTCAAAAATCTCTCGTAGGCTTAAATTCGCAAATTCTCTGTGTTTTTTTTGGAAGTCGAAAGTGCAGCTCATATATAATCCTTTTCTAATAGCACTTCACATGGAAAGTCATATCAAACAATAATCACCAAATCAAGCATAGTTTCCATGTAGCTTTCGAGTCAATCATACCATATAAGTCATGCTTCTAATAAATCATCACAACTGTCATATAGCACATTAAAGCATGATTATATTCCATATAAAAGCTCAATTTCGTTCTCAAGCATATTCAACCATTTCGCATATATTTTCCATATCAGAACTTTACATAAGTGATTCCCTGCTATCAGTTCCTAGTAACGAGTCAATCCAGATTTACTTTCCAAGAATGGCACACAAGATAGCAAGGCATCAGCACGTTTTCCATGTACAGCTCATAGCATTCAATGAATATATTTACCATGATTAGCACACAAGTCAGATCAGAGCTTACTTAAATCGATTTATCACATCATGGCACAACTTTCCTTATTTCAGAGATATCATCCGTTATACCACATACCATATAGGAGCACTTTATCCATAAGATCAATCAAATCAAATCATTCCTTAATATAATAATCCAATCAGCACAAGGAAAGATATTAATTCAATATTGCACATTAAATACAGTGGAAGTCGTGCAAGAATCGTATAAGTGATTTTCGTCCAGGAATAAACAAGTATCAACGGATATATCACTTTCCATATATAAACAGCATATTTTCCTTTTATAACTCAGTAGGATATCTCATGCATTATTTCCATATATAGCTCAGAACGATATATCCTATCTCATGGACTGTCTATAACATGCGATCACTTAATTCCATCAAATCATCACAAAATCATACGCAATTCAAATATTCAACACTTTTAACAATTTTCATCTCATTTGCAATGCATGGTTGAACATTATCATGAACTTAGACATGTCCCAAATCGAATTGCTTAATTTATAGACCTAATGTTATTACAATTACATCGTTCATCAAAACTCTCTAACATATTAGGACCAAAAAGGTCAACAACAAGTTATATGTTTAGTTTTATCGTTCAACCAGTTTTTGCCGCTCGAAGTTTCAACCACTTATTTCACAATAATGCTATCTTCTAGTAGGACGACGACTATCAGATAAGCTGCAAGCGTGAAAGGTGGTGCTCGTAATTTTATCATATCCCAAAATCAGAAATTTTTCTTTCCTCATTGACATTCTTATTAGAATAATATGAGTGAAATGCGCCGTTTGTTTGAAACATTAACAATCCATGCATATGGCATATTCTTAATAAGGTCAATAATTGCAAATAAAATAGATACATTTTCTTTTCCTGTTTGCGCGGCGGGATTGATACATCGATCGTACTAGAATATGCATTTCTTATATGTGTAGAACTACTTGCCAATGTATTGCAAAAGAAAGACATGACGAAGATGATATATATAGATGAAATATGATATTCCTTGTCATTATAATGGTAGTAGATATATCAGCTCTACAAGGAATAACAATCCATTAATTTCTCCTAAAGTTTAGCTGCTCCTCCGATCCCGTCGTACTTGAGAAAACGTAAAATTCAAGCCCTGCAATGTACATATCCATTATTTGCATTCAGATACTACATTTGGATAGATTGTGTGCTCGAATTATGTATATAATACGGGGGGAATCACAATTGTACATAATTCGTAGCCCTTGCTATTATTTCAGTCAATATTATACTATTAAATATATCGTTTGCGCTTTCGCAGAAGAATCTATATACTATAAAAGTAGGATAGGGACCCTATTGTGACGACACGTGGCAACAAATTCCCCCACCCCCCAGGAAAATGTGAGGATGATTTTTTTTCGTTGAATGTATATGGTTTCGCATATTAATATGTCCATGTTCTTTGTATGTGCATGGCAGTTATACATGCTTTATGTGCATTGAGTTCAATAATAAAGAGGACAGGGAGTCCAATCGAAGCAAATGCCAAATGATGGGTTATGTCCATGTTCTTTGTATGTGCATGGCAGTCATGCATTGAGTTCAATAATAAAGAGGACATGGCAGTCATACAGGCTTTGTGTGCATTGAGTTTAGTAATAAAGAGGATAGGGATTCCAATCGATACAAATTCCAAATGACGGGTTATGTCCATGTTCTTTGAATGTGCATGGCAGTCATACAGGTAGGGATGGCAACGGGGCGGGGCGGGGCGGGGGCGGGGACCTAATCCCCGTCCCCGCCCCGCGAGGCTTTCGGGGACAAAATTGTCCCCGTCCCCGCCGGATCCCCGCCGGGATTCAATTTTTTTAAGAAAAATTAATATTTTAAATATAATATATAAATTTAATTATAATTTAGTTATAAAATTATATAAATTATAGTTTTATATATTATTTGTATTAATTTAATATTATTTAATCTATATTTAATATTATTTTAACATTATTTAAATTATAATTTAATATTACATATATATTATAATATATATATAGAAGGCGGGGCGGGGCGGGGATCCCTGCGGGGAAAAATCTTTCCCCGTCCCCGCCCTGCGGGGATAAAAGTTCGGGGATTCCCCGCCCCATTCGGGGTGGATCCCCGCGGGGACGGGGAATCCCCGCCCCACTGCCATCCCTACATACAGGCTTTGTGCACGTGTTCACTTGGTATGTAAGGTTCAGTGGTACATAATTAAGAGTCGTGAATGTGGACGGGCGTCATTTGTATGTCCATGCAGGCATACATGTTCACTGTCTTGCATGAGTTTGCTATATATAGGTTGCATTTTGGCGTCTTGTTCACGTCCTTATCAACCTCCTTTAGCTTATTGCCTGGGCATGACATGAGTCGAAAATTATTGCTTGCTACAAACATTAACTCCTAGGGCAGAGAGCACCACTATCGTTGTGCGTTTGTTGCGTTCCTGGAGGGCGCGGAATTTGAAGAAAAATGGCGACTTGATGAGTATTGACCTGTTGTTGTTGGACGAACAGGTCTGTTTTGTTTGTATCGGTTTAGCTTTTCCCCGTGGTTGGTAATCTATGTTTTCCCGTTTTCTTGGGTTGCAGGATACTTTGATGCAGGGGTCTATTCACTGTCTACGAATTGATCGTTTTGAAGAAATGCTTATTGATGGCCGTGTTTTTGCTATAATGGACTTTGATGTTGTTGCGGCTCCGATGCGCTTTAGAATCACTCAACACCGCTATATGATTCGCTTTACAGATCGTACAACAATGCTCTCTGTCGATGATGTGCTTACGTTTGAAGAGAAATTTCAATTACGTTCGCACGAGGAATTCCTTCATCTTGCAGGCATGAATCAGGAACTGCCAGGTGTGTGTTCAAAGCTTTGCATTACCTGTTGTTTCTTTCTGCCGGTTCTTACATTTTATTTAACAATCTGTTTGTGCTCTATCTGATAGATGTTGTTGGGTTGCTGAGGTGCTTCACGGAACCTGATGTTGACAGCGCCGTCGGCACTAAGCGTGCTGTGCTGAAAATCACCATGGAGATGTCTGTTTGATTTGTGTTAACAGTAACTTAAAATTGTAAACGAGCGATACTCTATCTTATTACCGCTAATGTATTGTTTGTTTTTCCTTTCTACTTTCTTGAATTACATAAAGTGGGGAAATGTGTCGGTTACGGTGTGGGAGGACAAGGCATTTGAGTTCTGCACACAACTCCGATCTGTCATAGGGGATGATGTCATTGTCTTTGTAACCAACGTTAATCCAAAGATGTTTTGCGGCAAATTCTCCATATGTGTTGTTGCATTCTTGAATGATTTCTGATATCAATGTTTGTTCGCAGGCAACCTCTAACTTAATACAACCTCCTCGACAAAGCTTTACGTGAACTACAAATGCTCCATTGTGTATGATTTTAGGAAGAAGTACTTGGATTGTTTACTTATTGACGTGTCTGCATTGTTTGCATTGCTAATATAACTGCAATTTCGTTCATGCCGATCCTTCAGGCTGAATGCTGGCACCGGGCTCACTGTCGCGCCTTTGGTGTCCACCACCGTCGAGATTCCACTCAGCACTATTTCTGACGTCTTTGAGTTTCTGCGAAACGAAAGGGAGCAGGTGATAGACTTTTTTTTGTTCCTTAAATCCTTTTCAAATTCCTCTGTGTTCTAACATGTAGTCTGCAGAAACGAGACTTTGTCTATGTCGGAAATATCGTGGAAAACGTTACGCACTCCGGATGGAATTATATAGTCTGCGCTAAGTGTTCGAGTAAACTGGTGAAGTCTGATACTACTTTGAGTTGCAACAAGTGCCTTGATCTTAATGCCGTTGGAATCTTGCGGTATTTTTATTTGTCAAATTAGTTTCCCCTCTATCCCCCTCCCTCTTATTATTCAAACTAGATACGTATACATGCAATTATTATTGTGTGGATGAATGATATCTATTTTTTTCATCCTACGAATTATTTAGTCTGCATGATAACTGATGGTTTTGATTCAACCGAATAGGTTTCGTATTGAAGTAATTGTTCATGATGGTTGTGAGTCATCTTACATGTAATTGTGAACGTAGTGTACCACGAGGTATTTAATAACATTGGTTAACCCATCTTACATTATGATTTTTTGTGTGTATCGATTTAATTGTAATCCAAGAACATTGACGTCATAGAACGCTAAAATAGTAAATTGGTTTATCACTAAGAGGCTGATTTTCAATCCTACACAGTAATATAGAAATAGATTCAGCGAGTAAACACATTCCAAAAACAACAACATATTATAAAACAAACAGTGACATAAGTTAATTAGATTCAAATTTAAATACATTAGTGGGCAAAATGGCCCAGTACAAAACAAGTGTTCTTTTGAATATTTGATCAATCTGAAATTAACTGTTCATTCATATACAGGCAGCTCGCTGGACAAGGTGAATATTCCTTCATTCCAATGAAATTAACTGTTCATTCATATACAGGCAGCTCGCTGGACAAGGTGAATATTCCTTCATTCCAATCCAACTTACCCAAAGTCTGCAGCAGAAGTCCTAACAAATTGTTCGACGCGGCTTCAAATTTGTCTCGGATGTCGCTAGAAATTGTTCAGGTAATTATGGATATGCTATTTTGCACTTTGATTTGTTCTCAGTTTTATGAATGCAACTGATAACCCACAAAACTTCTCTTTTGCGTGACACGTTCTTCAACCTACACCATTAGCCTTCGATGGACTTTTTAATTTCACCCGATTTGACAAAGCCTACCGGAATAATTGCTTTTTGCAGTTCGTTGTAGACACACAGCTGCCCCCCTCTTCCGTGGCGTCAAACAAATTAACTCTTTGTGCAGACTACAAGGGCAAAACTGATTCTGGAATGTCTCAATGAAAATGAACTTAACGTAATGAAGACCAAATCGCCATTTTGAAATCTTATAGCCTGTGCAGAGAATTTCCACCTATCTAGCCAGCTTATTTGGTACTTGATGCAAGCTCAAACGACCCTGCACGAGGCAACAGAATTGTGGACAATTGTAAATGAGAGGCCTTACGATTTTCCCGTTCAGAATTATGCATCGTTACTGGCCTCAAATGTTCTAAGGGACCTGATGTAATTGATAATGACAAGTTCGTTGTGAGGCACTTTCGAGGGAAAAAGAAAGTTACGTTGCAAGACGCCATTGACGCGCTTAAGAAGCTTGCAAAAAAATCAGTAATTGGTATTAATGTTGAGAAACTTAAAATGGCAAGCATCGTATTTGTTTCTGCAGTTTTGCAGAAGAGAAGCTGTAGGAAAAATGGACAGGTTAGCACAAGTTTTCTTAGCTTAGTTGAGAAGTTTGAAGATTTCAACAATTTTCCATTTGGAAATACTGCATATGGCATCGTTCTGAAATCACTTGAAAAGAACGTGTCTGCTCGCGTCGAAAACGGCCAAAAATAATATTAATCACCTTATTCACTCACTAATTACTAGTATAGCGAAAGTAGGGATCGTCTCCACAGGGAAAATGGTTAATTTATTTCTAATTTCAAACTCGATCAAAAATTATAATAATAATATTAATAATAATAATGATATTAAGGGGGGTTTTGATGATAATGTTTTTAACGCAATAACGAGATATCAAAATATCGAGACTAACGATAATAAAATAATAGTCGAATGTATTATTGTCCACCTAGATTTATTTAACTGATCATCGATTTAATAAAATATTATGTCAGCGCAAGCATAATCGGTTATAGTTATCGACGAACGCCTAATAACCAATCTTTTCTTACTTTTTCGGTAATTAAGAGACGCTCTATAATTACTTCCCTAATCGAAAAATAATCTCCGGGACGCCCTGCAAGATTTAAAGTTCCGACAGCGTTAAATACGAAAAAGACCCGATTATTGACTAATAAACTCGGACGCCGGTTTATTAAAATCAAATTGTTTAACCTTACAATAGAACTTACACTTACTGTAGGTAGAGAAGTTGAATATTATTTGCTACTTAATAAAACAAACAAACAATTACGGATTTGTTGTTTTAATTAGCTTATTAATTTACCTAGATCTCATAAACATTGGCCACTGTTTATTTAATTTAAGCTCATCGATATAATTAATTCAAAGGTAAACGAATACTCACGCTTTCACGAATGTACTCGATTTCATCTCACAGTTTTAACAAACCGGGCTTCGAATAATCCTTCGACTATGTAGATTAGCCGCTAAACATATTAATCACAGCATATATGAAATTAATCGGCATACTGAACTGAATAAAAAAAATTACGAACGCGCGGTTTTCACCTGATTTGTTGATCTCTGTTGACAACGCACAAAGTCACAAGTTATCGAGTGATTGGCTGGTCTATATACCAGATTTGATGCAATTATCGTAAACAATAAGTGAAAAAGGAGTAGTTACTTTACTAAATGATGACTAGACTATCATTATCTTCTGAAATGACTTGAATATAAATTAGGAATAGCAAATGACGAAGGAAAAGATTAATTAACAGAACTCATATTCCTTATAAGCTATGGCATAGTAACACTCGATCTCTCTGCTTAACTTCTGATCTTTCGTTCAACTCTCTGGTAAGCTATAAAATATAAAGATCAAAGTACTTATCTGAGCAGCCGTTGTTCGTTGCTCTCTCTGTTACGCCTCTCAATATCAAAGAAAAATATAAAGATGAAATACTTATCTCTCACAGACCTCTCTATATCTCTGTCTCGCTCTCAATTTATTTCTGCTAAGCTTTTGTATGCAACAGCGTTATCTCCCCCCTCTCTCGCTCAAACTCTGCTCTCCTTTTATAGAATAAAATTTGAACCGGTTCTTTTCTTTTCAAGGTGGAGATATGGATCCGGATCTATCAAGCTAATCCTCCAAGTCTTCGATATATCTTGTTGATTGCATTTTTTTCCTTCCTCGAGCCCTGTGTGCATCGACTTTAATTGCTTGACGTAAGATGCTTGGCTCTTTCTTTTTATTTTTCTTTGCACAGCCGTTCGATGAGTTTCCTATCCCTTTCTTGTCCACATGTAATTAGGAAAAACCCTACTGGACTAATTGGGCCACATAGATATTTGTTTTCAACTTGGATCAGTAACCAATCTTTCGAAGCCCATTTATGATTGACATGGCAGTGGAGAATGAGTGAGGTGTTCCATTCGCTACGTTGTGCTTTGAATTCTTTGGATTCGTTCCACGTTTGGATCTTTCCCATTTTGGTTAATTTTACTCCGATATCCTGCCAAATATGAATAAAAAAAATATACCTATATTCGAGTAAATTTCGACCCAAAACACGCGTTAATATGTTGTAAAATATCATATAATCGCAACTTATCAACCATCATCAGTGTCTCGGTTTCAAAATGATGCAATAGACAGGGGAAAAAAAAAGGCCCGGACTGAGTTTGGGGGGATTTGTCCACGCATATCAGGTAATAGCAACTAATGCGTTTGTATGTTTTTTTAACACACGAATCTCAATCATTACCTCATACTTGATCATGGCATTGGTTCAGGTTTTTGCATATGAATGCTTGCCGGGCGTTGCGCAGACATTTGCAAAGCGCATAGACAATGCAGATGGGAAGCTTCCCTGTATGTGTCACTCGACAACTAATCCCTGGAAAATGAAAGCATCCCCAAAGATGGAAGATATCATTCAGGCCGTGGCAATGTCCACTGTTTCCCAACATTTGCTGCAGTCTACAGTTGAAGAACCACTTCCGACATGTGATTCCACTAGATCTTTCATCAACGAAAATTCTGCTGATGTTTTCCAACAAATAACGTCATTGTTGCTGAGATGCGTCACCGTGCGATGCATTCCATCAACAACCACTGAGTTGAACGCTGACAATGTTGTTTTGACATGTGCTACCACAATGGGCAATACACGTGTGCAGAAAAATACAATGATTCGGCAGAATCATCAAACGACATTGGCACCAACCAGGTTGAAGAATATACCGAAAACACGTAGGATACTTGGTTCCCCTCTATGACGTTACAGGAATTCATCAACAACATTCGCGATGAACGCATGACAGTACCTGACAAAGAACACACTGCAGTTATCAATAAAACACAATTGTCGCATTCACGCTCGTCGAAGAATCCTGATGACGAACTGCATAGCAGGAAAAAATCTAAATTGTCGTGTGAGGTTGAAGCCATTGACAATATGCAGATATCCTGCATGGTATATGAACAGCAAATGCCATGTTTGGAAATCGTACCTTGGGAGCCATGTCAATTATCTTCGTGCCGAGAATTTGTTGGAGAAAATGTGAGTACCGAAATTTTGAATGAAAAAAAGCCAAGGAGAAAGCTTTCTATCACCTGTGTTATTGGATGGAACGAATGAAACGACTTACAAGCAAGGGTACATGGATGAGGAAGTTGATACTGATGATATCCATAATTTGCAGACAGCATCTCCCGTCCATGATTCGCTTCCAAAATACGACACACACATCAAAGGACAACATTACCAATAACATTGATATAATGCCAGATGTGGAAGCGGTATGGTTTCGGACACCATGCAGTAAAAGTAAAGAGCGTATTCTACCATCTGCCTCTTTGGAAAGTGTCCCACAGAAACTGAAAATGCGCGAAATCAATGAGGACGAGGTAAATGCCCAAAGTATGATATGCACATGTATTGCAAATGAAGACGATAATCCACCTGGCGTTCAACAAGACAAGGCAAACGTTTACAGGGAAGTATCAGACATACGGGCAGAAATATGCAAGCTCGGAGCGATTGTTGAGTTTAATTCAGAGCGGACGTTTCGTATGAACACTGCTCTTGAAACAGGATTTGCAGATGTGAATGAACATCTAACAAATCTTGAGGCTTCTGGCAGCACTATTATTCAACAAGATTGGTTCGATCAGAAAATAAAACCACTGCAAGATGTTGTCAGGTACTCTGCATCCCAGCTACATCTAATTAAGACAAGACTCGACCAGATGGCAAGAGTTGAATCTGGTACAATTATTACAACCCTGTCTACAAATTTATTCAACATTCCACGAAATTGTTTACAAATTATTTACAATCATAGGTTTAGCAACGGGGAAAGAAGACAATAAAACTCGAGTTCCATACAGCAATACAAAGCTCGATGAACATGTTCTTTACAAGTTGCCAAAGGCCGAGCAGTTTACAAAAAAAAAGAGGCCCGAAAACTTCACAGGACTTTTAGGAAATTGCTTGCGGCGTGACTTCTACGAATGCCTTATGACGCCAAGCAGACGCCTCCAAGATGTTGTAAGTTTTTGTCATGTATTGTAAATGTATCGATCACATTATTCTGTTTGTTACCATAAAAGAAAACTGCTTGTGTTATTCATGCAGCATATTGATGAATGCATGCACGGATTATTGAAATGTAAAAAAGGTGCTACACTACCCAACAGCGTATTGCATATATGAGCACAGCTTTCACTCAGATGATTGCAAATCGGACAATTGATAGTGGAATTGCAGACTTGGCTGACATCAAGCCATTTGCGATAGGTTCAGTTGAAGGGTGGCCATCGTGCAGTTGGGCAAGAGCACAGGTTATTCTATTCCCACTGAACCGTTGTTGCTTTGATGTTGCAACGGTCGAACTTCCTTCCGATCCTTGAAGCATGTCTTTTAAAAGAACATGTCTACGGAAGTTCTAACGTAATCACAAAGATTAGGTGTATTAAAAAGTGTATGTGTCCTTTGAAAATTTTGGGGAGTGAGGACACACTAGACGCGAGTGATCAATAAAAGCGTGGTACGGGGAGGAATACCACTAAGTTCAATATCTCCCGTTTCCGAGTGAAGCGGTGATAGCGTACGTGGTTCCCCGTGATTTATGAAACACCTATCTTTTAAGTGATAGACGAGTGGGTAAGGCTCGGTTGTGCATGCGCCGTTGGACCTAATGCACCGACTTCTACCCGGGAGCTAATTAAAATTGGCACCTGTACCTATGGGGGTTGGTCCGAAAATTATGTGAGAAAAGGGAGTGATGTATCTTCAAAGACTTCCTAGGCATCATCGAAATAATCTTGCTCGGTCTCAAATGCTCGAACGCGTTTCGGGGTTAGGATCAAGTCGGATTAGACTGGACCATAGGAAGTTGAAATTCGTGCTTCCGGGGTACGTGAGAAGTGCTGCTCTAGTTGAATTAGCAAGCCGGAG